>OV816028.1:26995573-29445598 GCA_929113105.1 Agrypnus murinus | reverse complement strand
ACACCTAAAAAAATACGCTCCGTTTTCTTCCCCTATTATACAACATAGGGTATGCTCATCACAAACTATTCTCGTAACGTTTGATTTTTCTATACCCTTTGAAAAGTATGATGGAAAAAGTGCTCGTTTTATTGCTCTATCAGCTTAGATGCGATCATACTCAAAAAAAACCTTTACTACTGCTCTTCCTTGCCTCGTTCTGTGTGATAAGAAACTTAAACTTCCTAAAGCAAGGAAACAAGCTGAATCAACAATTGCAACTACAGCAAGCTTCGTTGATTCTATCATTTATCTCGTGCTTAAAAGCTCTAAGTGCAGTCGGGAGAATTTTCATAAGAATGCTAAGCGCTTGGTAATTATCCTAAATGGGAGTGGAATAAGTTTTTTCTTTTATGGATATTTATTTCCTTTTCCTTTGAGTTAGTAAAACTCATTTTAATTGGTTATTTCCATCGTTTGAATTATCCTCAGGAAGTCATCTCAAATGCCTCAATATTTTATTACAATAACAGGCTTCTTTTGATTAGATTGTGAGAAAAAAAATCTATCAGAAATATTTAATGTTAACCCTAGTTGGATTTTACTTAAAAAAAAGATTTTGGACCTTTAGAGATGCCGAGATATAAATCTGAAACTTTATTAGTTTAATGAAAGGCAAGATGTTATAGTCGGCAAAATCTTTCTTGAAGTACAGTCTTTAGCAAATGTCTTGTCCCGAGCTGCAACACATTTAACAAATCTGGTAAAAGAAACGACCTCCATTCTTTACAAACAACAACGCAGATATAACCAGTTTTAAAGATTGCTACCCTACCTAGAGTGGCTTTGTATAACAACAATAGAGTAATAAAAACTTCTATTTTCAAGTGAGTTTCTTATTTTACAGGAGTACAAAACAGCCGTTTCACTTCTACTATCGTTTCTTCTATTTTGAGAAATAAATATTGTATGCTTTTTTCTACTTTAATTATAAACTCTATTAATTTATTTACAAGTCTGATTTGTTTATTTACAAAGTTTAATTATTTTGCCAACAATAAAAAAAACTAAATTCTTAGTACTAACTGTAATAAGTTTTTATTGTAGAAAATACTAAAAATAATAAATAATCAAAATTAACAATTATAAAAAATAAGGTAAAATGATGGATGATTTATTCTTTACAAAACAAATAAATTAATAAAGAAATATTACAATAGAGGAGAATACCCTACAATGAGCCAGTGCCAATAATGAGTCATTACCACATACTAATAATCATTCCCCGAGTTTCCCAAGTAGAATCAGATTGGCCATACAAACGAGGCATATTTAAACATTTAATAGACGTATTCTTTTGAACATTGTGATTAAATCCAAACAATCATAAAAATTTTAGCATGATTTAAGAATGTTTTGCCACAAAAGAACATTGGCAATAGTTACAAGTTTCGTCACAGCACTTTTTATGATTCAATCATGCCAATCGCAGAATTTCTACGATTCAAAGGGGTAAGGGGAAAACCAATCATGCTAAAAGTATCTCACTAGGTGGTGGTTAATCAGTATTCCAAAGAACGACATGTGCTAAAAAATTACCAATCCGATTAATCATTATAGAGCAAAAGAATACTACTAATATAATATTTATATGTTGTATAAATACAATACATTTTAATAAAGAAATCTTTAAATGAAGAAAACACAAATGATACGGAATATAACACAACGGCATATGCAAAAATCCTTAAAAATATTTCAGTTTTAGTATAAAAGAAGAGGGTAAAGGTTTTGTCAGTGGAGGTTTGGAATTTCCAAATCCTTAGATAGGGTGAATGAAAGTTTCTTGTCAATTCTTGAATGAAAGGATTGTAAAATTATAACTCTTCATTCGTTAAAGTGGAAAGTAAGTCTTTGAGTTTTTCTATGAAGCATATGAATTTACGTTGCAGGTAAAAAATACCAGTTATTTAGGTATTTCATATTAAATTTATTTTAATATGCACATGTTGTGACTATCTAATTAAATATGAATTTCTAGTGAACACATTAAAACAAGTTTCAGGTTTGAATTACTACGATCATCTAATAAAGACACTTTTAATATAAAATAGTTGTTCATCTATGCCTAATTCGGTCTCTTTCGTACACAGTATAAGAGGTATTTAGATTCTTAAAGCAGCAGCGCCCTTACTCGGGACAAGACATTTGCTAAAGACTGTACATACATTTATATTATTTAATATTTCAAGTAGTGAAGATAAAAAACGAAGTTTAAATCCTAAGAAAAGTACTCTTTTTGAACTTCTAATAACGCTTAAAATATACAATTTTAAAATATACAAAAATGGCGCCTTCCATTTTAAAAGTGTAAGTAAGCACTCAAAGCAAGTTTTATTTGTGAGACAGACATGAATTATTAATCCATTGTATGATATATTTCTGTTTAACTATTTTTGATATCTGTCAACAACTACTTTATATTTGAGAAAACAAAATGTTAATTTAAAAGTTAAAGATATACATACTTCACAAGATTTATACCTGGTAGTTGTAATATATTTCTTATTTATATATTGAGTTTTATTTTTACCAAGCATGTTCATTCAGGAGAGCAACGGAAAAGGATAACAAACACTTTATTTTACTTTGATTCATTCAAACCGACACAACCTTCGTTACGGGAATATATGTTATCCGTAGTAACCATATACTATTACGTATTTTTATTGCTTAGTATTACAACAAATTGTATAGTCATAATATTTCGATAGATTTACATACACGTAATTTCAACCAAATGTAGTATTTGAATGAAACACTACACAATTGAGGTCCTTATTTGTCTTTTCCATTTTTGTTCCTTATCTCTGGTTTACAATAGGCACATATTATAAAACAGATTTTATGTTATTATAATATTGAAAATGATCCCCGAGTATAGAACCATTTCAAGATTGTATAACAAAGACAGAACGTCATTGCGAAAAACTTCCAATCAGCATAATCAGGCGGCTCAGTGGCCAGCGATTAACAAACTTCCTTAATGTTTAAACCAGTCAGATTTATTAACAATAACTACGTTGGATTTTAATCTTTATTTACAAAATGTATATTTGTAAGATTTTATTCATAAATATTATTAACAAATCCTTCAGGTTATAGCTTAAACAAACATGCTGCTAACTTACATGTTAAGGCAACATTGTTATTCAATCAAAGTTCAAATATTTTAATTAAAAAAAATCAAGTAGCCATGTAATAATTTACTTAGCGTTAAAATTATGACAGTTCTTCGCAGAATTTTAAATTTTTCTAGTAAAACTTGGAACTCTTGATTGTTATTCAATTTTTGTTTTAAAATTTAAAATTTCTTAATACAATAGGTCATACTTTTTTAGCGTATTTGGTATTGGAATTTCATTATCTTTCCAAATCCATCATAAAAGAAATTAGGGTTTTCATTTAAAAAATTTCTTGCTATCGCTATAACTCAGAAACAAAAGACAATTTCAAATAACAATTACACTAGGATTTTTTCAAAAACATTTAATAAAAGATTTATTTCCATAGTTCCAGACTTTATACTTGCACTGTATATTAACCATACTAGGCCGGTAGCAAAGCATTTATGACATTATACGTAACGTCTTGAAAATTAATCATTAAGGACATCTTAAATAAAACCGTTGGTATGACATTATTTTTCTCTAATATTGTATATATAATCAACTTTGTTACCATGTTGTCACTTGTACGTAACGCACGCAATAGCTTGTAAACCACATCAGATATAAAAAACCAAATATATTTTTGTTAAGGGAAAAAATGCATCAAATTAAACTTTGAGGTGCTTAAAAATAATTTCCGAAAATTCGCTAATCATAAAAATGCGTTGGAACACGTCACGGTACGTAACAGGGGAATACGCGATATACGGAACGCGTTACTAAACTAGTGGACAGTTACTACCAGTTCATTATACAAAATAGCTATTTTCGTTAGAAGGAGTTACGTTAATATTTAGGCTCGAGGTCGAGATTAAAACACGACGCGTTAGCGGAGTGCCTTAAAAGAGGCCAAGAGTCTGCAAATTAACAGCGCAAATTGACAAAATAATAAAAAGCATTAATTTATTGTAATTTTGAGTTTAACTTAATTAGAGGTACGTATAGGCGAGAAAGGTGTATACACCGTGACCCATTAAGACATAGTCAGACTTGGCCAGTGGTTAGATAACCATTAAAGAAAGAAAATTCCTATATACCATTTTTCTCGTATTTCTATACTTTTGGAGAAAAATTGCATTGAAGTTCAGCCTAATGTTTTCAAATTTAATAGTATGAATGCACATGACACATATTTTAAAAAGTTCAAGCAGATATTCAATACTACTAGAATGTGCAAGGATAGCGTAATAAAGTAATAAACACGTCTTTATTTTGGCCAAGTGTTTTGTAGAATAACAACAGATAAACAGAATTAAATAAACAAAGCATGTTGAGAACGACCTCTCGATGGATATTGTTTCAAAAATGGTATTTTTGTTTTGTTTTGTTTCTGATTACTAAGACAATTTCAAATTCTTTTAATAGGCACATTAACCCCTATGTGTAATACAATACTGCAGGTTTGTGAATAAAAAAATTATAGTACTCGTGATAGTGACACATATTCTGAGGTCAAGATCAAGGAGATACCCAACACTATTTGGTTTCTCAAATAATAACAAATTGCAAACCCCTTACACTGCAGCTTTTAGTAATAAAACGTAACAGTACTTGTACTTTACTATGGAAACAAATCCGTCAAGCATTCAGGGTCGTTGAATTAAAACATCTAAAAGAATAATAAGATTTTAATAATGAAACATTCTAGAATTCCAATAAAGAATAACAATACCTATTGATGGATAGATCAAATTAGCTAAACATGTCTTTACTTAATTATAACTAATATCTGTTTATTAACGCATAACACATCGAATTCAATCATATCATTAAATGGGTCAGTATTAAAATGATGTCATTTCTGTCTGCGTTTACTATTAGAATACAGGGGAATCCCCCGGATTAATAGATCGTTTTGTTTTAACATCTAAAATGGAATGTGCGTCGTTTGCATCCTTGTTGTGCTTGTTTAAACAGATGCCACGTTTTTACTGATGGTGTCAATTTCTAAAGATCTTGCATTCATTTCTATTCGACCTAACAACACTGACCTGCATCAATTATACGTACTTTTCTGAAAACGTCGGTCAAAATTTTCGAAATTTTCAAGTTCATTTAATCAAAAAAAGTTACTAAGGTTTTATGTTTCTAATAACCAGAGAAGCTTATCCTCAAAGTCCGATCATTGAGTACTAAATCACCGTGTATACTATATAACTATTTAGTTATATATTACTTTTTCAATTATATTTCTGATAAAACAAATACAAAAAATATATTTTTGGTAAAGGCTACAAGTAATATCTTTAGATTGACCCAATTGGCTTATTAGGTAAACACCTTACTAACTCGTAAAGGCTTTAACCGCAGCTTTGAGGACGACGCGTGTAATTCCTCCATTTCCCTCTAAGCGACTTTGCATCTCGTTCCTGAGATTCCCGTGCATACATAAGAGCTTATTTAGGTCAGTTTGTAAATGTATGTACATAATGTAAACATGTATTGCATTCAATATTACCTTATTTGTACTTAAATAGTTCCTATTAAAAACTAGTTTAATGGAGACCAAATAGCTATTTGCTGTTATAGATTATGGGTAGAACCTTGTAGTACCTATCGCGTGTTGAAATACTGAGACTATGATTTGTTTTCATTTAAAATCTCATTATGTATACAATATACTTTTTGTGTATTCTAAAAATTCGAAAGATCGGTTTATCGTTAAACACTTTTTTCTTGCTCCACTAGGTACCTCTAGTTACACATTGAATTTAAATTTTCCCAGCAAACCTATGCATAAAATTCTCATTATTTTGCATATATTGATTTCTCTACATCAATACGGAGCTTTATGAGTTTTGCACTTAAAATTTAAAATTCTGTTTAGCAGTTTCCTTTATTATTATTATTATTATTATTTTTTTAAAAACACTTGGACGTTTCCGCTCGCTTCGCAAGCACCGTTTTAATCGCCTTTTTTAACGTTTAACATTGTGCAAGGTTTTAATGGTTTTGTTAATTTCTTTTAATAGAAACTTTAACAAACCCCGGGCGTTTTCTAGACAAACTTTTTTAAGAAATGGAAGCATTTTTAATTCTAAATGTATTGTAAAAATATTTCTTAAGTTGTTTAAAACGTTACCTTCTTATAACTTCTAAAACGTTTAAGCATCGAGATAAAGTTTAAAAATTAAAAACAGAAAATCTTAAATGTACAAGGGAAAAGAGAAAGGTAAGAATAATTGCCTCGAGTTTTCCTTTCTTACATTTAATACTAAAATCGATTTATTTAGTTGTTAAAAGTTCGATCCTCCTTAGATATGGTCAGGCGTCTGGATACCTCCCTTCCCAACCGAGTGCTAACCGAACCACGATAGGAAGATTCTGAAAACAATCGTTTTTTCCTGAACCTTTTCTGGACGTTGGCCACCGTTAAAAGGATCCTGGGATGGTCAACTAATACTTGTACTTTTTCGGAATTTTTAAAGAGTTTAATAAAAATGTACATACGAATGTTTCAAAATAAACGAGCAATAAAGCATAGGGTTAAAGAGTTTCAGAATATATATTTTTTTTAATTTGTAAGAAATTGCTTAATACTTGTTGCTAATACGGTCCTGTCATATTTTGCTTCAATTTAAGTAGTAAATAAAAGTGGCCAAACATTGAGATACCCAAAACAATATAAAGTGACACCTATACGACATGTAATTTAGCCTGCCGAGTTGACAAGAAATTCCGAGGAAGCTTATTGGTCAAGGGCAAGTCTTTGTAAACAATGACATCTACGTAAGCGTTCTTGCTTATCATAAACTGATGCATTCGGTATTGGTATGGTTAATGGTATTGCAGTTTTAAATAAAATTGAAAAAATCGATCGCACTTCATTAAACACTTTAATTAAATACGTACTTTAATTAAAAGTCGCCTTTTAATTGAATATTAAAAGTAAGATTTATTCTTACACAGTATATACTGCAGTAAGATTTATTCTTACACGCAGTATATACAACTTTTATGCAGTCTGATATTATTGTAATAAATAATCTAATAACGGCAATATAGTATTTATACTAATGAGAATTAGGTATTCTTCATAACAATCATAACTCGTAAGCCAGAACGAAATGTCTTATTTACAATTATAGGGCACGAAAGAAAGATTGTTCATTAAGCAATATTAAGCAATTTGTATTAACAAATTGCCGTTATCAGATCATTAACATTACTGGAATCAAGTAATTGTTCAGGTTGTAAACCATTAACAGCCTATATTAGAACTCGTAATGTAATTTGCTTATAAAGCCGAATAGTTTATGCTTTTTTTTAAATTAAATTCATAGCGGGCCACACTAACAAAAATTGCCTTTTAATCTAATTAATTTATCTTATTAGAAACCAAATGTTCTCTTTTAAAAATCAGATTATTTTAAAGCTATTATGTGACCTTGAATTTATTTTAACATGTATAATACGTATTTCAAAATCAACACTCTCGTTTTTAGAATTTTGCTGCTTAGACAAAATCTTGCTTTATTGACAAATTATTTCAATTTCAACAAACTACAATCCTCGACATTATGCGACATAAAAAGAATGGCTAGCAGAATGGATAGAAAAATTTAAACTTTAAATAACTTGGAAAGTAAACATTTTAGAGAAAAAAGTTATAAGAAAAGTTTTCTTTACACATCATCGACTATCTCGTATTCAAGTATTGTTCGTTAGTTTTGAGTATATTTATAATAGTAATACTATTTAGCTTTAGAAAAAAATCTAACTACCTATTATTATATGTACTTTTCTTGCTGTTTGTTATAACTCCTTGTTATATTTATTTGTTATGCCCTGTAACTAGTCATAAACTATGGCATTCACAAAATAAATATTAAATATGAATTATGACTCGATTCTCTGAATTTCATCTCCCCTCACACATCTCATTGAATCACTACTCTCTGTAGGTTCGTCCCTGGTTATTTACACGTGCAGATGATAAAATCAGGCAGTAATTCACCGATTTCCATCACTTCTCCTAGTGCCTCTCGCAATTTATTTCTAAAGTAAGTGTCAGTGCAACACGTGTGTAATGCCCCATTTCTTGGAAAAACAGCGAACACAGTTATTACAATTTTTAACTCAGTGTTCGATTAAGTGTGAACGCATAAGAAAAAGCTGTCGCTGGATCAGGTATCGACCTGGTGTCGAAACGTCCTTATAATCAATATAGAGATATTCTTTATATGTTAAAGATATTACTTTATAAAACGTTTAAGCCGCCACAGTTTGGGAATGAAAATGGAAAGATCTAAATATATAAGGGAAAATGGAAAGCTAGAAATGTAGCATTTTTATTTTACATTTATAATTCGAAATCTAATTTTTGTACAATTTCATTTCTAAACTGAATTCCTGATGGGATAAAAAAATTATTCCTTAATTTCTTAAAGAGACAACGTAGTAATCAAAATTAAATTAAGTACGAAGATCCCCGTGCTCGGCTTCGTTAATAATAAAATACGTAGTCACTACCCGTGCTGCACTTGCATCTTGTGTTGTTTTAACGTGCCTAAGTGGCAACCCAGCCCGAGACGACGGTAATCACAGTCTAATTTAATTAATTCCGCTCCTGCACGGTCTCATAATTAAAAGACGAAATGCTCTTTGCGGCGTTTATAACACAACGCAAACTGACAGCTGATAAAACGTTATAAGCATCTTAAACAACGGGGATTTAAATAAACAGAAAAATTTGTAGCAAATAAAGAAATTAAGTTAATGACGGGGCTTTGTAACGAGATGTAAAACAGGCGAAAAGGATTCCGAAGATTTTGCATGGAAAGTCCTTTTTATCCTGCCTTGACGCATATTTCCTGGTCGTATTCTGCACTGTCGCATCCTGTGGCGTCGTATACTCAGATGTTATGGCCTAACTTAGGAGCCCTCATAAAGACAAGTTGTTTGTTTGCTCGCATTTTGTCCGAGTGGTGTTACAAGATGGATAAGTGCTATTTTATACTTTCTATATTCTAGTGGAATGAGCTTTTTACTATTCTCTCTATTTGGCCATAAAGGTTTGATCATATTTAAACAAACGTAAATGCACACTGAGAACTTTTACAGGTGGGTATCCTATAGATTGGAAACATTGATGTAATTCCATGGAGAATGTGATGAGAGTATACATACGTATCTTCTTCGCACTTTATAATTAGAGACGTAAACTGCTGCCGTAAATGTTAGGCAAGTAGTTGTTAAGATTAGTGTTTATAAGGCAAATACACTGATGAATTTACTTAAACCTAAAATTTTTAACGATGTCCAAATTTACATAGCGTAAGAAGATTTTGTAGGATTATAAAATGTAAAATATGTTTCTTGTTGTACTACATCGTTTCTGAATTATAAAAAATGTTTTTGAAAAAATTGACCAAGCATTGCATTGCTGTAATTCTGTTGCTCTACTCTTAAAAGGATGACTATTGACTAATCCATAAGAATAGGTAGTAGGTAGGTATATGTAGCTGTTACGAAATGGTATGGTGAGAATTGTTACCAAATCTTTAAAGTCAGTCCTTAGGATAAGTTTTAGACCATCACCCATTCTGGAATTCATATACTAATTCCTCATAAACGTAAAGAAGTTTTCTATAAAACTTTACTAATGCATTGTTATAAACGGAAAATGCACTCGGGGCAAACCCCTCATGGAATTATAATTTCTTATAGAAAATTTTCGGAAATCAGAGTACCGCTAGTAAATATCTCTTGAATGTATGCACTTCAACAATTAAGATGTTCCCACCGAAGGCGTGTATGTAAAATGCCTGTTCAACAGGTAGTGTATTCTTTCACGGTATATAAAATTTAGGTGTTTCGTCGAATATTGACAGCAGAAATCTTCTTCAGGAGAAAAAATAGTAAGAAAAATTAAGCAACTCATAGAAAAAGTAAAACAGATGGTTGTAACTTGTTGAAATATATACCCTCGTTGTATTGTAAAATCTTTGAATATCCCGCCTGTGTAAAATACAGTATTTCGTCTTGGCCAAATTTAAAACAATTTTCACGCTAAAATATCTTCCCGTTATGTATCAAGTGACAGTTGTACCGCGATAAGATTTTCGTGGTAAACAGCTCAAAATAATATAGCATTTCTATCATTTCTCACGATCAAAACACAGTTTGCAGACAAAAATTCATGGAAATATCGATATAAAGATATTGAGCTTCTTTTTAGTTCAAAAGCACGTATAAAAGCTATTAATGCTAATTTATTAGTCTAGCATTTCGCAAATATTCCCTTGTTCATCTAGGATTATTTGTGTTCAAGTTAGAAAAAACTACAAAACTTCGATAAGAAAATTACGCGACTAAAATTTTAATTTTTTTAGTCTAAACAATTCAAGTATTTCAAGTGTAATTTATTTCATTTCTTAAAAATACGACAAAAGTTTGCATCCCCCTCAAGTGCAGTCTGCTATAATTTGTCGAACAGAGAGTTTCGTTTAATTGATTCAATTTACAAGAATGGATTATGTGTTAGTTTTCGTATAAATATCCGAATTCTTGTGCTTCCCACCGTATTTAAAGTAAATTTCCGGTCAAATAAACTAAAAGAAAATTAATAATAAAATCCGGAAATACGAAGTAATCAGGATTCTTTTGAGCTATAATGCGTTGAATAATTTTAATCAAGTTATCCAGTTTAAGTTGTGTCACCAAAACTAAAGAATACCGTTAAGAAAGAAAATTTTTGTTGCCAGTTTAAATGAATTAAACTATTTTAATAGTGCTAATGGAGTTTATGTAAAATAAAATTACGTGGGGGAATTAATTCCCTTTCGTTGTGAACATAACGAATTATTATCAAAAAGAATCTTACATATCAGAACTTCAGCTCATTATTAACATTTATGGTGTCTATTGGTTGACCCTTTTGGGGCTCCATCAAATCTGGATCAACCAATCACTCTTAAAAGTTTAGTTTAAGTAACTGTTTGTAAAATTAAAAGTTTCTTAAAAGGATCCCTAAATTTTGCTAAGAATGTCGGATCAATTACGACCGAAGTTTATGTTATTGGACCAATTAATTGATGGAAGTTCTAGTTTTTCAAGTCAATGAACTCGTAAATATTATTTACGATCTTATGTAATAAATCAGAAAAATCTTCTTACTTGTAGATTTCCGAATTAATAGAACGCTACAAGTAAGTGGCGCCCATATTCTTTTATTGACTAATATTTCCTAATTCCTCTTTGCAATTTAAAAGCTTAAGAAACCAGTACCCATCAACTTGAGTTATAATTTGATTAATGAGAGATATCAACCGGAGCAATAAGATTTAAAGTAAGTATCGCATAATGTGTTTTAAAGCGACTATAGATCAATAGTATTAACGAGAGGTGAAATCGTTGAAACACTAATTTAATCTAAATGACTCTATTAATAAAAAACAATATTTTCAACTCCAAGAAAACAGCATCCAAACATGGAAATTTGATTAATAAAAATTGTAATTAAAGAGTTTACTGTCTTGTTTGATACCTTACCTAGAAGGTGGTATATCAAGGAGAAATAAGACACCCAAAGGTCAAATAACCCAAAATGAAACTGTAAATGTCATCTGATTGTCAATTTCACTTGTCGCCTTGTCCGTAACATCTTACTCGACTGTAGAATCCCATTTCCAGGACTTATAACGTAAATAACTATTAGATGTCTGTAAAACTGACCAGTAAAGTCTTGGTCAACTTTTATTTGTAAATAATTTAAAACAAGACGTTTTTTCCGATTTAAATTTAAGTTTTTATAAATGTATTTAACGCTAAAAATATCTTTTTTATTTAATATTACATTTAGTTTTATTTTTCTGTATTTAATAAATATGATGGAATTAATTAATTTCCAATTTTAAAATACTGAGAGCATACATTGTCATCTAGCAGCGAACAATGAATCCTTACTTAAAATTTCTTTTAGTCGATAGATAGCTGATTGGCTGAATTTATGACAGTTTACAGAAAATTTATTTTAAAATTTATAATGATTTTTTACTTTGATTATTTAAGTCTAATGATTTTGAATAAAATGGAATACATGTTTTGTTGGTAAAGTTTCCAAGCCTCGCGATATTGGTTACAATGCCCTTTACTAACTCAACATGTAATATACTATTATGTACTAATTTTAAGTTAAAGGTATAAATATTTCGATGTTGTAGTAAAAAGCGCCTCCTACAACCAATTATTTCCCTTGGTCCTCTTCCCCTTTTTATAGTTATTATTTACAAAGCTTGTACTACAAGAATTATGCTATTTTCTGCATATTTAGTAATTCAATATGATAATCCTTAAGTGAGGGTGAGGAGTATTGGTCATGTACAGCAATATATTTTAAGATCCGAGTATTAATGTCAGAGTAAAACTATCTAGTACCGAGGAGGTACAGTATTTACCGGTCTTTCGTTAATGAAAAAGTTCAAGTTCTTTGTTTATTTATAAGTTTATCTTTGCTCAAAAAATAAGACATGCGCTAAAACTACTTTAAAGAAAATCTCAATACGGAGATGTGAAAACTAAGTACAGCAAGAACAAGTTTCATTAATCTAAAATGAGGTAAAGAAGCTCTAACGGGTAATTATTGGAAAACTTTGTTAGAAAGTTGCAGAAAGTTACTTTTATTTGAATAAAAAGTTTGTTTCTTGTATTGTAACAGACGTAATAAAACAAGAAATACATCACGAAAACCTTTCAGAATGACCATCATATAAAAAAAAGCATTTTTGAACATAAATCTGAGATTTTCAGTAAATTCCGATATTTGATAATCTGTATAAAAAAAGTTTCCATAAAATAAAAATATTCGATACGAAGATCTTCTCAACTTTGCTACATGTACTAAAAAAGGAAATGCAAAGAAAAAGTTTAGCCCAATGAAAAGTTCATGTTTCTGTGGATGCTCTACTAAGAAGCTTTTGTAGCAACTGATTTTTTATTAGGTCAGAACGAAAGGTGGTATAAATTATATATTAAATGTTTATTCAAAAGAATTTCCTGTTTTCTAATGAAGTGCAGCAATTAAATTATATATTGTAGTTTTAAGTTGTTTCTAATAAGATTTAATATTTAATTACTGCAAACAGTTAAGAACTTAAAAATAGAGTTGTTTTGATGGAAGCTTTTCTGTTAAAATATTCTGCTATAATTAAACTCTCCATCGGATGTTAATTTCGAAACAGATTTTAGAACTACGAAAGATATTGAGGTATAATTAAAAATAGCCAAACAAACTTTGTTTGCTTTTGCAACATAACGAACGAACTAAAGAAAAACCTACATATTATGCAACTATTTTTGATCATCACACAAGAAAATTCTGACGACTTCAGAGGAGCGTGGTCGCAACAAAAGCAGCTTAGGTTTTGTTGAGTTGTAAATTGTTTTTGGTCAAGGATGTTTCCACACATTTGGTTCAAATTCAAAAATATCCAGAAAAACCATAAATAATATCTTCTTCACGACAACGCTTTCAGTCGCAAGTTTTGTTCTTGTTCATCCTGGCTGGTTTCGTACTTTTCTGGCATAAACAACAATTAAATCGAAACAAACGTATTAATAGTTTTTAAATTGATTCAAGGTTTGTGTTCACATGCCTCATAGGCGACTGAAATGCGTGTAATTTTAGATATCCTATCTAAATATCTTAAGTGTTTTATATATTTAGAGTTTAATTTTCTAAGATCAGTGATAATTTGACATGCGTCAAGGCAAATCCAACCTAATTGGCAAACTCTTTGGGCAAAATTCACTCCTTCTAGAATTCCCTGGTAACATACGTACGTTAGTAAGCTGCATTTGTTTTTAGAGTTGGAAGTTTGATATTGGTATGTAGATGCTACACAAAAACAGCCTTGGTAGTGTAATGTCTAGCGTGCTGGACTTGCACCCAAGCGGCCCGAGATCGACTCCCGATGCCGACAGATCTGGTTAAGGTTTTCTGCAGTTTTCCTTAGCTGTGACACAAATGTAGGATTTGCGCTGTTCCATCTGTAAGTCGGCTGCAGCCGCACGTAGGGCCTAGGTAATAATAATAATTGCCCCCTCCCTCCCGCACAAGCTTATAGCTTCTGGGGCCTGGCTTCCAGGTTATGTGTTGTAGCAATTATTATTATTATTATTTATTGTAATGAACGAGAAAACCCCTATGCCTGGCGGCGATCAAGCGAGAAGGTTTCCGTCGCAGCTATAATGTTCGAGACTGTCGGCGGATTATTCGAGATTGGCGGCAGAATGTATGACGCATCGACGGCTGCTCGAGTGCACGAGGCGCGGTGCACCGGAATATTCTAGCACGATGCAGCCGTCTTGTATAGGGTATATATAAAAGCGCCGCCGCGTAGGGAGGGGATTAGGCACCAGCCAACAACGTGTTAATTAAATACGCACATCGTGTAATAGTAGAAAATAAATGTGTGTATATATAAAATAGTGCAATATA
Organism: Agrypnus murinus; assembly: GCA_929113105.1. Classification (NCBI taxonomy): domain Eukaryota; kingdom Metazoa; phylum Arthropoda; class Insecta; order Coleoptera; family Elateridae; genus Agrypnus; species Agrypnus murinus. Next base: position 29,430,949 of record OV816028.1, on the reverse strand, counting down.
AATCTGTTTAAATAAATATTTGTATTATTTAAATTAGTCTAAGTTTGTTAATAAATTGTAGTTGTTCGTAATTAGTGTTAGTGTAAATATTTTCTCTTGATAATAGACAATTAAAACATCACCTTTAGTATTATTTAAAAAGAACGTTACACTATGTTTTGTAATGTATATAATTATTTACTTTTACTTAAAACAAAATAACAAAGTGTGTGAATGCTTATATAAGAAGATGCATTGAAGATATTAATAAACCTGTTACATGCTCTTCTATTAGAAGAATGTGTTAACCGTAGAATTTGTTGGCTGTACATGATGGTAAATAAGTGTGGAAAATGAAAATATGGAATTATTTATGCGTAAGCTCAAACTGGCCTGGTCGCATGCTCTTTAAACAGTTTGGCATACTCGGAATTTCAAATATTCAGCTTTTATGGTTTGAAACATTAGGAGTTTTAGTTTTTTCATAGTTTGGGTGTTTCAATAATTGGAAGGCTCAAGTTTAAAAGCGCCAGTGCTTTAGTATTTCAGCTATTTAAAGCTTCTTGTTGTGTAGGTCATTTCTAAAAAATTGTAAAATTTCTCAATCTAAACTTTCATCGCAGTACTTATAAACAGCAGGTGGTTAGCGGGAACTCTTATATACATTTAATTCGTTCGTTAGTGCACGCAACGAACATATCTATCCGGCAGAAGTTTGGTAGATTTTGTTCATTTTTTTTTATTTACGCCAACTTTATTAGCATTCCAAATTGTGTTGCATTTTGCATCCAAGGTTTTATACAGGGTGTTCAAATTGAAGTCGGCACTATTGCCAACTTTGTTACAACTAAAGATACAATATTGGTTAAATTACCAAAGTAGTAGCATTTTTTCTTCCGATTACGATGGTAAAATTCTAAAAACAATTGAACTTCGCGTTTTCGAGATATTAAAAAAACAACATTTTTTAAATGGAATACCCTGTATATTTTTGCATATTTCAAACGATAATATAATTTTAAACAAAATTTATTAATACATAAATACTCTAAACTTACAAATAAACGAACTATAAGCATTAAATGTACTAGTTCAAGTTGAAATGAATATCCTGTAGCCAATGAATGGCCGATTATTGGAAAGTAAAAGAATAGTAGATTATTCTACAAGTAAAGAAAAGTGGTCGTTTTAATAAATTTTGTTTAAAATTAAATTGACCCTCGGTACCAGCTTTGTAGCAGGGGGAGACTGGAATGCTAAACATACGCACTGGGGTCTCGACTAATTACAACAAAAGGTCGTAATCTATTACGGGCAATGAGTGAAAACAATTATGACTTCCTTAGTAGCGGTGAACCCACCCACTGGCCAAGTGACCTTAGAAAACTTCCTGACCTCCTGGACTTTTTTATAACAAGAGAACACTGCAGTTACAACTAGCATAAGTACTCTTGTGATCAAAAAAGCACCCCCACCTAAACTAACCTCGAAAAACACCGATTGGTCCTTCTTTCAGGACCACCTACAAAATATAGATCTTAAGCTGCGGATCAAATCTGCTGCAGACCTCGACGAAGCAGCGCAATACTTCACACAAATAGTCCAAGAAGCACCCTGGAAATCAACACCACAAAATGAACAAAATACAACAAGTACCACAAACACACCACTATACATTCGTCAGCTACTAACCGAAAAACGCCAAGCGAGACGAATTTGGCAAAGATCACGAAATGTCGCGGATCAACATACCTACAATAGATTAAGCCGAAAACTAAAAAAAGCCCTCAGAGACGTGCAAAATAGCACCTTTGAACACTACATCACCAATCTGTCTGCAAACGACTACACGTTCTGGAAAGCTACAAAAAAATAGAAAGTTTTATCGATGCACCCTGCCAAATGTCTCCGCCTATAAATGCCTTCTCTCCTAGGGAAGTAAAGAAAGAAATCAAAACCCTCAACATACGTAAGGTCCCAGGATATGATCTCATCACGGGAGAAATACTGAAATATTTGCCTAGTTGTCTAGCAAGCCCTTGTTCTCTTAACCACCATATTTAATGGCATGCTTCGATTATCATATTTCCCTACAATCGGAAATATGCGGAAATAATAATGATTTATAAACCAGGAAAGCCTCTACAGGAACCGTCGTCTTACAGGCCCATTAGCCTCCTTCCCATCATAAGCAAGATTTTTGAAACACTCTTGCTAAAAATACTATATGCAGATCATGATCTTTTAACAATACTCCCTAATCATCAATTTGGGTTTCGAGAATGCCACTCTACAACTCATCAAGTTCACAGAATTATCAACACAATATCCAAAAGGCTGGAAAATAAGAAATTCTGCAACACGGTTTTTCTCGACATCTCGCAAGCTTTTGATAAAGTATGGCACAGGGGCTTACTTTATAAACTAAAAAATTCGCTATCCCACAACTATTTCCTCATCCTAAAATGATATCTATCTAACAGACACTTCTCTGTTGAACACTCAGATCAACACTTGAACTTCTATCCTATTAAGTCTGGTGTTCCCCAACATAATGAAGAAATCAGAAAATATATGGGAAAACGTGAATTTACCTTTACTATGTGAAAATAATGAACTGCTACTGGAAGTTGAACAGTTTTTGGGAGATCCCTTAAATATGCAAAAATCTGTAAGTAATACTTTTTAGAATATCACTGTACAAAACTCTTTGGATAGCATTTATGGCAACCAGCAGTTTTTTTGAAAATCTATGTATATGTTACCGGAAAAAAATTAAAAAGTGGAAATCTTTTCAGAAATTGTTCATTGGTGTAAAAACAAGTGTTTTATGCTTATTTTGTCGTATATGTCGTATGATACTGAATTTGCCTTCGAGGATTAATTCTTTTTGTAGATTTTACTTTCTGCAACGTTGCTCAAATATTACTCAAAAAATCAATGCACAATGACATTATTAGTGAGAGTTTGATGTGTAGGGTGTCTTATATTTTTTTATGTTCGCAATATCATGTCATAACATCCTGCACATACAGACCTTTTAGTTCTTCTATAATTCTTTCTTCTTTTTAGCACAAATTTATTTAACACTACTGAGTGTCGGATTTTTTTTAGACTGATCTGCTTTCCAAAGTTGGAGGAGACAATGTGAACGAATTTGTAAAAACAGCTTTGAAAAGATTGCTGACAAATCATGATAAAAAATTAAATATCTCTGAATAGGCTTCAAACATAAGAACTTTTCTGCTCTTTTTATGGCCACGCTAATTAAGGGTAAGTAACATTTTTAATGTATCATGATAAGAGGGAAGCGTAACCTTGCTAAATGTATGGTTGATGTTCAATTCTGTGCAGTCGCACGTATAAAATCTTGAAGAGCGACCATCACATCATAATTTTATAGACACAGCCGCACAGGATAGCGTAGATAACTGCCCTTTAGCAAAGTCTGCCTCGCTCTGTTTATGATCAAAGATGATAATAAATGTACAGAGTAGATGCTAAGCAGTTGTTAACATAGGGAATATGCATATTATTGATTTCTAAAAGATTTAAATTTTTAAAATTTTCAGTTTTCTCAGAAATCCAAGGTAGAGGTAAGAGAATGTTACTTCCCTATCTCAATTTTCTATTCACTTGTGCTTCTTTCAATTTAACTAAATATAGTATGAAAATTTAAAGTTCTAGACGGACTGGAGATTGGCACCTGCCGATAGAGGATTAGAAAAGCTAGGGGAGGGGCATTCATTTCCCTATAATTCAACAGTTTTCTCTTTGTGGTCGTTCAAAGATCGTCAAGTAGGAATTCAAAAACAAAATAATATACAGGGTAACTTATTAACATTAAAGTGCAAGTCTCTGTGATATAACAATAGCGCACTGCTCAATCTTTTTTATTATTGTAATCTAGCATGAAAAAATAAAAGTATTTGCTAATTTAATGGATTTCATATTTTTAATAATAACAAAGTTGCAAAAAAAAGCTACGGATCTAAGATTTATGTTTTTCAAATAAAACATCTGAGTTTTATATTGTATTTTTGGATTTTATATAAATCCATGTATGACTCGATGTCAGCAGAGGTTACTATGTACTGTTTTGGATATTCTGTTAGCATCACGGATGCAACCCGTGTAATCGGCTGCTAAGCAACCAGTTAATATATACTTGCCGTCTGCTAACAGAACATCCAAAAGTGTACAAACCGTCACTGCTTTAGGCATATGGCATTTTTCAATCTTGAATGCTGGTATTGCATTGATAAAAACTATGTGCACAATATATTAATTATATTTGCATTTATTTTTAGGTGCTGCTTTAAAACCGTTGCTGAAAAGTTGCACCGAAAAGAAAATAGAAGACACTTTCAAAAGAACTTGAAAAGAACCTCTGAAGTGGCTAAAAGTGAAGATAGAAGAACTTGGATTTTTTAAATTTTGATAATGATTCCAAACAGTTGAATTTACTTTTTATTTTAAGTTTCTATGCTGTATGTATATTATTGTAGAAAAGGGATTTATATTTGTTAAAAAATTGATTTTTACCAATAATTAGCTTGCCATTAATTAGATTCCTATTAAATTCAAAACAGCCTAAAAGTTTTGCAACTTTGAGAGTTTGTAGATTTTGGTGTTCTAAATGAAATTACAAAACTTGATTTTTCCAACAAAACCCGTCCTTAAATCCCTTTAACAGTTTTATAATTTTTTATTATTATCAAGTACATATTGTAACATAGATAAGTTTATATTGTGCTAAAAAAAAGGATGGATACTGATAAAAACGTAGTTGGATAAATCGAAAAATTATTCAATTTTTAAAATATTTATTACCTAAAATCTATATATTAAAATCCAAAATTTGTTTGTCAGTATGTTTGTCCCTTCATAAAGTCGCCCCATGTAGGTCTCACTCCCCAAACCACATATGGCTCAAGGCATGAACCAGAGTGGTGCAATAGATCGGTCTGGAAGGAATGGTAAGTAAACTAGAATTAAAATTGTAATGTCTAATTCCAGTTTATTTTCTAAAGAATTTATTTTTGATACCAATCAACCTGTAATTATTTATTAAATAAAGTGAAATAACTATTCAGTCCCAGGTTAAAAGTTCGGTCTTGAAAGAGAAACCTTGTATAGGAATCGAAATTACTTTTGTGTACAGGATATGACGTTTAAAAATAACGTTCTTTTATTTCCTCTTGTGTGGCTTGTTTATTTAAGATCCGTGCACTGGTGGACTGTAAAACATCTTTGGGACATTCGTCAAGTCGGCGGCAGATATCTATGTGGTGTAGGGCATTGAGTCGAGAATTCATTAGGTCCCCTTTGGACTTAACACTCAACACTCTTAAAATATCCAGCAAATCCTCGGCTGACGTATGCAGAACGTCTATCTGAAACGTTTTAAGAACATCCAAGTTTATGACGGTTAAACTTCCCATGGACATCCATAGAACGTCCGACCCAGTATAATCAAAAGTCTATTACGTCTGTTGGACGTATAATGGAGGGTTTTAAAACGTCCGCCCGGGACATTTTAAAAACGTTGCAAGTTCGTGACACTTGGACTTCCCGTGGACGTCCATGTAACGTCCCACGTTGTATAAATCGAACGTCTATTACCACCCTTGGACGTTTTTAAAACGTTCGTCAATTTCTTGGAAGACGTACACAAAACGTCCGTCTGGAAAGTTTTAATAATGTCCAACTTTGTGACATTTGGACTTCCCATGGACGTTCATATAACGTCTCACGGACTATAACCGATCGTCCGTTGGACGTTCATTAAGTCCGCCGAGGACATACAAAGACGTACGCAAAACGTCCGCCCGGGACATTTTAAGAACGTCGCAAGTTCGCGACATTTGGACTTCCTGTGGACGTCCATATAACGTCCAACGTAGTATAAATCGAACGTTTATTACGTTCCTTGGACATAATATGGACGTTTTTAAAACGTTCGTCAAGTTCTTGGAAGACGTACGCAAAACATCCGTCAGAAACGTTTTAATAATGCCCAACTTTGTGACATTTGGACTTCCTATGGACGTTCATATAACGTCCCACGGACTATAACCGATCGTCCGTTGGACGTTCATTAAGTCTGCCGAGGACATTGCTCAAACGTCCATCGGACGTCGGTGTGCTATTAGGAAACATCGTATCTTTAGTAGTAACAAAGTTGGCAATAATGCCGACTTCAATTTGAACACCCTTATACCACACTTATACCGACAACACGTATTAGCGTTATCCGCCTGTCACAGCGATAAAATCTGTATTTATAGAAGTTGATATTTTAAATTATTTAGTCTTTTCTAATTTTAAATAAGGTCTTCAACGAAAAGTGTATTAGTTCTTTATTATATAGCCTTGATCTTTTTTCTATTTTGCAAGACAACCTTGGCGGAAATAACTAGTGTATTTAAACAAAATTTATTTGAGAACCCACCTGCAGAGAACTTTTAAGGCTAATATACTTAATTAATTTTTTCGCTAACCTCTACTGCAATATCAAGAATACTGAGATTAATCTATCTTCTAAGAAAGTTTGAAAGAAAAACACAACACGTAATAAAATGTCTTAAAAGTTTACGGAATATGATTGTGAAAATATATTCTTAAAAACTCCTTATATGCATAAATAAATGTAGAATATGAGAAAAATGATCTACTTTTTTTCATTCTTTTTATAAATGTAGTTTATTACAATACAGCATTGAACTATCACCGAAAAGAAATTCATGTTTTCATAAACCATAAAGGTCTTATATTTAACTATTACAGAAATACGGAAAGATCCCTTTGTCTAAAAACAAGAATTATGATTATCTGAAAAGAAGTATATCTCAAGAACCTCCGCAGGCTCTTTCTTTTCACGGCCCATTACATCCAACGCAAGATGTACAACTAACATAAATTTATTTCCCAAAGATAATATCTTGATTATACAACAAATTTTAAGAGGGAAAATACCAGGTTTTTAATTTTTCTAAGGTTGTTCGTTACAACTACTATCATGTATTGCTCACAATTTTCATCACGCTTGCACGCCTTTTGGGAATTATCATTTATCTCGGCGAGCATTATATTCTGATAATTTTGCAAACGTGACCTGGAAAATCGATGCCTACAAGCATACGGAATGCCATTGTAAACATTGAGGTGGTCGCAAAAAAGAAACAACTGCTGCAAACTTTTCTTGTTTCCTCGTTCTGAATTGCAAAAGAAACAGCGAACGAAAGAAAACAGAATGTTTTAAGCTTCTTGAAACTATTTTCTGTCTTTTTATTATTTTTCATTTTTATGGGGGTTATAAAGTGTTGAGTTATTAAATTGTCGTAATGTACTAACTTTATTGTTTTTATGATTTAATGATGTGAAGTGTTGATTTTTATTAAAAGTTAGTACATTATTAAAGGGAGGTTGAGTTCATTCCAATATAACTAAATCTAAACAATATAGATTAAAAAATAACATAGAAAACATTGAGCTAAACCAGATACCTTGGACCCTTTAGGTCATAAAATACCTGTGGAAAATTGGCAGCATCATTAGCGAAAATGTCAGCGTTCTAACGGCTTTTTCATAATATGCTTTCCAATTTACCACGTGGTCCTAATATTTTATTGTTTACAAAAAAGGTACTTTCCATTCAGAGGGGGATTTAGACACTTCCTGCTCTAGGCAAATAGAGAAACAAGATATCCTCCCCACTCTGCTTAACTGCTCCTTCACTCATCCTCTCTAGACTGTACTCATCGTTCAATTAACAATTAATAGTGCATTCTTTATATGGCACTTCGCATTAAATAACTTAATAAAAATCGTTTGTAGTCGCCGCTTCTACGCAACAAAGGTCAGATCGTTTTTAACGATTGATCTCTCGCCCTCGGTTGGATTATATGATTCGAATTACAACGATTCTTTGATATGTTTCTCAATGACATATGTCGTTATGGTACAAAACAGTAACATTACTTTGATCCAAGTTAGTTGTGTTTTAATATTTAGGGGTTTAATATAAAGTTTTTTTGGAAACACTGCAGAAAAGACGTAATGCAGTTACCTGTATACACAAATTAAAGTGAAGTTTTAGTAACCCTAATTATAATTTGAAAACTCGACTGGAAAAGCTAAGTTTTTTACTTATGGCAGTTCCTTCAGGTGGCATCGTTCTGGCATCTTTCACGGATATAATAAAGATTTGTTTCCTCAATCATGTAAAATGATTGCATTTTTGTTTGTCTATCATCTTTACTACCAAATGCTGCCTCCAATTTTCTCCATTGCACTGCAACAAAACGTATTAGTCTTCATTTAGAAAGTTTAGTCACGAAGCCAGACCTTATGTAACAAAAGATCAACAAATAATTAAGCTAATAAAGGTAATAGATAATAGTCTTCGATTTTATTAAAACAATCCTCAAATCTTTGTTGTATTTCATCGTTCGAGATTTTATTATCTAGTTACATTGGCCTCAGATTTAGAAGTCTTTTAAAATCTTCTGGAGTCTTGTAGTGTGGAGTCCATTTTGGAGTCTTCAGTTGATTAGAAAATGTCATGGGGAAAGTTGTAGTTAGTATCTCCATTAATATCCTCAAGTATGCTAATATTATTAATATCCTCAAGCAACAAAAGAAAAGAGGAAATTAATACCGTAGAACCCAAATGAAAGAACTCCAGTCACCTTGAAGATCCTCCTGTTATATTTGAGATATTTAATGTTATATATTAATAATAATGGGATCACTGTTACTCATTTATAGGTCTTACCACTTGTTTTCTTTCTTCAAAGTAATTTTCAAAAAACTAATGTTCAAGAAAAGCAAAGCTACCAACGCAACTTCAATGTAAACCCTCTGACTTTGTAAGTGTATTGCTCGAAAACTATTAAACCAAATTAAATATTTTAAAAACAAGCAAATAGTAAATTTATTTTTACATGTAACAGTAAAGTAAACAATTTTTTGTCTGAAAATTAATAGCATAAGAACCGCAAGGTGTCTTTCTAACCCCTACCAAAATCTCATAAATATATGGCATGGTATACTTTTTGGGAAAAAAATTATTTAACTTACTTTTAATGAAATTGTCTCTAAAAATGCGTACCATTTATTACGTATCGTCCGATAAAAACAAAAGTATAGCACTTAGAAATGTAATATTTTATTGTTATAGGTCGAAGTAAATTTGGTATTTGCTCGTTTTTAAAATATTTAATTTGGCTCAGTAGTTTATGAGCAATACGCTTTCAAAGTCAAAGGACTCTAGAAAAAAATGGATAGTGGTGGGCTGCAATTTTAAAAATTTGACAGAAGCTTGAATACTTAGCAAATGGCAGCATCAACTTGAAAAAGTACATTTCAATTGATCCCGTCATGAGATATTCACTCGATTACGAAAGATTAAAAATGGAAAACAAGAACGATATGATAAAACTAGACCAGAAGCTACGAAATATGCTGAAGATAAGTTGGTTATGTTTTGAATAAAGAGCGAAGCAGCAATAGTTCAACGAATATTCCATCATGCTTACGAGGTCGACGGATCTCTTAATTACGTTTACGAGATCAACAATTTTAAGATATTAATGGGTCTCAAAAAATCGACGGATCTGCTATAACGTTTACGAGATCAACGGATCTCTCATCACATTTATGAGGTCGACGGACCCGTCGACTGTAACTTACGGTTACCAATTCAACGAGTCTCAAGAGATCGGCGGTTATCTTATCGCATTTACGAGATAGAAGAATATTTAACTTACGTTTACGAAATCGACAGATCTAGAACTTACGTTTACGAGAATAACGACTTTGGATCATGTTTATGAGATTGACGGACCTCTCATCATATGTACGAAACCAACATGATTCGAGAGACCGGCGGATCTCTTATCACGTTTACGAAATCGAAGAATCTCTAACTTACGTTTACGAGATCAATGGTTTTAAGAGATTGATGGGTCTCAAAAGATCGACGGATCTCCTATAACGTTTACGAGATCGACGGATCTCTCATCACATTTATGAGGTCGACGGATCCGTCGACTGTAACTTACAGTTACGAACTCAACGTGTCTCAAGAGATCGGCGGATGTCTTATCGCATTTACGAGATAGAAGAATCTTTAACTTACGTTTATGAAATCGACAGATCTAGAACTTATGTTTACGAGATTAACGGATCTCAATAGATCGACGGACTTCTGATCATGTTTACGAGATTGATGGACCTCTCATCATAGATACGAAACCAACGTTTCGAGGGATCGGCGGATCTCTTATCACGTTTACGAGATCGAGATCGACGAATTTCTAACTTACGTTTACGATATCGACAGATAACTTACGTTTATAAGAATAACGGATCTCTAGTTTACATTAACGAGATAAACGCATCTCAAGAGATCGACGGATCTCCCGTCAAGTTTATGAAGTCGACTGATCGCTAACTTACGTTTACGAGATCAACGGATCTCAAGAGATAACGGATCTCGCATCATCCTTACGAGATCAACAGATTTCCCATCACGCTTACAAAATCGACGGATTTCTAATAACGTGCATTTCCGAGATCAACGGATCTGAAGAGATCGACGGATCTTTTGTGTTAAAATGTTGAACAATGAATTCTTGCTTTGTTGCAGGTCTATGCTACTTGAGGACAGTCACGGACGCATCACTATTTATCAGATAAGATGTGTACTTACCAATTTTAATAAAGCTTGTGCTACAGGATCTTGTCAAACTTGGAAATAACAATAATTCTAACTATTCAGGTTTTAAAAGTGAGGATAGACCTACAAAACTGAAATATGTTATTGAAAAATACATTAGTAACAGACTAAAACTGTAATATAATCGCGTATATAATCATTTAATGAAGAGATGTGTTTGATTAATAGGTCAACTTAAAATATTTTTCATTAATCACCTTTTTAACCCTGCATACGTAAACCCACATAAATAAAAGCGATGTGATAAATTGTCAAAGTGATAATTGTCGTGTAGGTTTAGAGATGTAAATTAAAACGAAATCATGCAATACATGCGTGAACATTGTTAAATGCTAAAAATACCAGGCGAAAATAGAAGCTACAAATTTTTGATTCTATCTTTAACACGGCTCATAAAAAATATTGCAGCAGGTTTTTGCTGTCTTTTCAGCAATTTAGATTACAAAAGGGATTTTTTAAATCATATTAATTAAAAAAATAACTATCGTTTTGTTAAAAAGAACTGGCCCGTAAAGTTTAAAGGTTAAATGTTACACATTGCAAAAACATAATTTTTGTTGTTTTTGATAGGTTATTCAACTTGATGGTTAAAATAAAACTAACTTTATCTCGAAAAGTTTTATTTTCATTTCCCGACAACTCGTAATCAGAAAAAAATGTTTTCCTTAATAAAATACACGTGTGTATGGTTACAGTCATGTCAAGGTTGAATTTTGCATTTTGTACGTAATTATTTTATATTCTGTTGGCGCCAGGAGGAAAATGCTACAAAATCGACTGTATGTAAATGTAAACATGTTTTAATATTTAGTAAACCACATTTCGTCTATTATTATGTCAAGACTGCATCCGAATGCATCTTAGTCAAAAGGAGTGCTATGTGCAAAGTTTTCGAATGTACTTTTACTACTATTAACATAATATAGTATACGGACTTGTATTTATTCAACTTGTTAGCGTGGCAAGTTCGTTAGTTGATGAATAAAACTTTTCACAAACAAGAAGCAGTACCTACCCCGGGTAATTATCATCTACTAGCACTATTACTTGGAGTTTTAAGCTTTTTTATTCTGTTTTGCGTAGAATCTTTAAATTTTTATAAGTTTAGTTTTAATTATGCTTACTATTAAAACAATCTACTCTTATTTACTGTGGAGTGATAATTTATTTGTTATAGTTTGTACTTCCTAACTGGTTGAATTAAGGCGTTATTATAAAATTAAAGACAATTTATTTTAATTAATCTAATAAAACGAAAGTGCACTATTTTGCAGCGTCTACAAACATGCAGAATGCAACCACACATTGAAATGCTGACCATGCGTTTTATGAAAATAATATCCAGAGTAGGTATGTGCGGATGTCCGAACACGTACACAAAGAAGTCATTATAGCACGTCCATAGAACATTTGAGTGTTGATATGCAAATTAATTTTGTATAAAATCTTGATTCGATAGTCATCTGGACTTTGGATGACCTGAAACCACGATCTTCATTTTTATATAAATTTCCGATTTTTAATAAATAATGTTCATGTTTATTACCTAACATTACTGCGTATACTACTGTCACAGCTACCGTTGCTGAATTGTATGTAATAACCAGGGCTGGCATGCTTAAAGCATTTTGTTTAAAACTCATGTTTAAATCCAGTTTAAAGAATCAAACTAAGTTTTAAATTATTTCTTTTTAAATATGTTTTAATCGTATGTTTAAAACATGTTTTTTTGTAATCGTTTTAAAACAGCTTTTTGAAAACTTTTAAGATAATTTTAGATTCTTATACTGCATTTTCGAATTTGAATGACCAGTTTCCATCTGAAACGTGTATTATTATGTATAATAAGCATCACAATTATAAATTATAAAATGTAAAAGTAGAGACAATTTATTGATTGTTTATTATTTAAATCCATTTTGGAACATGACTTAGATTGAAACTTGTGAAAAGTGGATCGAGGATTGATTTACATTGTATAAAATCAACTAATTTTGCTGCAACAACATTAAATTAATGTTAAATATTTCTTTTAGATGTAGAGCATTTAATAATGAGTTGCTATAAGTAACGTAAATCTAAATAAACGAAAATACCTTAGAAAATGCTCCCCTATGAACATTAGCAATGTCATTGATACTTAATAAATCAAACTAATTTAATACGCACATTTATTTTTTGCAATGGATACACTTGCTACGAATTTTATGAGGTTCAACAGCATCTTTAAATAGGACATACACGGTCTCTCCCCGACGACGTCGGCGAAAACGTCGTCGACGACGTCGGGGACAAGGTCGAAATAATGAGGTAATGTTTACATTTACTGCAATTTAATGCATAAACAACTTGTAACTTCCAGCTGGACTGTTATAATAAAATTATGAATATCGAATTTCTTTAAAACATCAAAATGAAAGAAAGTAGTTTTGAGCATAATAAAATGCGTACTGAATTTCTTTCTTTAAAGTATTTCGAAATAGCTTATGCAATTAACAAAACTTTTCATAAGCGGAATAATATTGATATCCATCGATAGAATTACAAGTAACCCTTTATTATAAAACGAAAACTCTTTGTTTTTTTTATTAATCTCATTCTTAATTTAGTTTAAAAATGGATATAATTAACGCAGGATTTAGGATTCTGAGTTCTGGTGCGCAAATAAGGATTTCCTATAAAGGACTTTTGATAAAATTTGGTAGTGATAATCGTCGGAAAAATATCATGTTTAAAAATGTAATGGTTTCACCGTCGCTTCCTTTTCCGTGTAGTTTTAAAATTTTATGCTGATGGTACATAACCTTATACTATATCTATCTTTTTCGGGTTTACTTGAATTATTTCATTTTTATTACATTTGTTTACAAACAACTGTTTACAACTGTGAAAATAAAACCCTTATCAACTGTAAATTATTATTAGGCAAAATAAACATATACATCTGGGATTACTAAAAAATATATGCTTTCTTTATTATACTTTTTAAGAAAACATTATGAATTCAATATGCTGTGAAACTTTCAAGTGATAAGATGGATTTTTATAAATTATCTTTGAGAAAAAAAATTGCAGTTGGTGTGGCAGTTGCCTTGTGCTTCGAAGAAGAAGAAACTGAAACACCACGAAAAAAAAGAAAATAGGCAAAGAATTGGTTTTTAGATCGCAAACAATATTCACACATGTCCTTGTTAAAAGAATTGCGACAAAATGAGCCGAAGGATTTTTATTATAAGGTTATGTACCATCAGTATAAAATTTTAAAACTACACGGAAAAGGAAGCGACGGTGAAACCATTACATTTTTAAACATGATATTTTTCCGACGATTATCACTACCAAATTTTATCAAAAGTCCTTTATAGGAAATCCTTATTTGCGCACCAGAACTCAGAATCCTAAATCCTGCGTTAATTATATCCATTTTTAAACTAAATTAAGAATGAGATTAATAAAAAAAACAAAGAGTTTTCGTTTTATAATAAAGGGTTACTTGTAATTCTATCGATGGATATCAATATTATTCCGCTTATGAAAAGTTTTGTTAATTGCATAAGCTATTTCGAAATACTTTAAAGAAAGAAATTCAGTACGCATTTTATTATGCTCAAAACTACTTTCTTTCATTTTGATGTCTTATAGAAATACGATATTCATAATTTTATTATACACAGTCATGCTGGAAGTTACAAGTTGTTTATGCATTAAATTACAGTAAATGTAAACATTACCTCATTATTTCGACCTTGTCCCCGACGTCGTCGGGGAAGACCGTGAGTGGTGCCCATTAATAAAATTGTTAGAAAATGCTGCCATATAGGGTGCTTTCGTTGACCCGTCATCATGAATATATAATATTCCAGTGATTTTTTATTTACTGATTCTGCATTCTTTTCAGAGGTCTGAAGACGCATTTAAAAAGAATAATGATCCTTTCATTTCTAAATTACAATTTACAAGGTGTTGACTTAACCAATATTTAATACTTTTGTTTTGGCGAGGATTGAAGTAGATTTTTTATTATTAGGGTTTTTATTAAGTTACTCTATACTAGGAAGTCGTAAAATTAAAAAGTGATGATAAGAATAAAAGAACTTTTATTATTGTTTCAGGTAGGCATAATCATGATTCATGATGGTAATTTATATCCGAATTTAATAATATGTTTATTAAAAGCTTTCATGAAAATATTTCAAAATCTTTATTAGTTTAAAACAGTTTAAATCATGTTTTAAACATTTTTTTTTTATATGGGATGTTTTAATCTCATTTTCGATAAAAAACATGTTTAATTTAAAAAACATCTGTGTAATGGAGCCTAAATCTCATTTTTCAAATTTATTTTATTTTATTAACGATTTCATAATTACTTATTATTTCTTATAATGCATAATTGTTATTGACGAATCAAATCAAGCTTTTCAAATTTATTGTAATTTTTATAAAGCTAACAATTTCATAATTTTTCATATTTATTCTAAAAAGATTAAATTATTAAAGTTTCAATGATAAGTTGCATTCTTAGAAATACTGCACAAAAGGCATACTAATTTGCACATAATTTGATATTACACATCCTGTGATATCAGTATCTGACTTAAGAAAGCTTATGTAGTGCTTAGTATAGAAAAACCTAACGCAAATCGTGAGATTTGCAGTGTTAACTAAAAATCCCCACAAAAATGCAAAGGGAAAGTATGTTTGAGACAAGTGTTAATCATAGCAGGCAGAATTGTAGAAATTGAATAGAAAAAAATATATCAAAACTGTCCTCCGCTTAGCCGTGGTGGAAATTGGAAACCCTTTTGGAGTTTAGTGGTCAAAATTTCTTGTTTGAATAAACATGCATTAATTAATTAACGGTCGCCTTCGGGTGGAAAAATTTAATGTAACTTAAAGATTAAAGTAATTCTTTATTTTCGATGTATTAATAAATTTCAACTTAATAAATTTATGCGTACGTTAATTTAAATTATCACGTGTGATAAAAACTCTTTTCTTGGATTATTTAATTAGATTATTTGATATACAAAAGGTCAGTAGAATGTTTTATTAATTTACGTAACTGAAGGAATGCAATAGCAAATGCAATTAGCAATAACGACACATAAACTCTCTTGTATTTTTGTTGGATATTATTAAACTTTATTATTAATAATTTATTGATTTAGGATGACCAATTTTATACTACCCATGTGGGACAATAACGTCATTATTTTTATTTTTTGTTCTTTAATAAATTTCAATTTTCTTTTTTATAGTTGTTTTACTGAGTATCATTTAATTAATTTGCTTTTCAGGGCTAGCCTAAACTTTTGTTTAACTTTGTTTAGTGCTTGATAATTAATTTTTGGTATTTATTAATAGAAATTAGCTTAATCGAAAAATCATTGAGTAATAATAAGTGAGATCAAATAGACATAATCTTTTCATTAATATCAGAGTGTAGATATGTCGCAGGCAGATAGTCAAATCCGGCAAATTACTATCTGCCTAGTCATTTACTAAGTGACGGGGCAGATAGTAAAACGAAAATAAATCTCCACGATTTTGCTATATGCCTAGGCATTTACTAAATGCCGTTGTTTAGAACAGGCAGTTAGTAAATGGCTTAATGTGCTGTCGGCAAATAAGGTAATAACATGCACATTTCTTTGTAGATCTGCCTATCTGCCTAGTCATTTACTAAGTGACGGGGCAGATATTAAAACGAAAATAAATCTCCACGATTTTGCTATATGCCTAGGCATTTACTAAATGCCGTTGTTTACAACAGGCAGTAGTATGTTCTACAAAGAAATGTGCATGTTATTACCTTATTTGCGACAGTACATGAAGTCATTTACTAACTGCTCTAGACAACGGCATTTAGTAAATGCCTAGGCATATAGCAAAATCGTGAAGATTTATTTTCGTTTTACTATCTTCCCCGTCACTTAGTAAATGACTAAGCAGATAGTAATTTGCCGGATTTGACTATCTGCCAACCCTGCCCGTAGGCTATATACCGATCTCGGAAGTTCGTCATTTTTATTTTTTTGAATCGTAAAGCATGACGACGGTCTGTAGATGAAGTTAAGAACATTGCACCACGACATTTTATTGACCATTGACAACATTTTAAGTTATAAAGGAGAACTCAACATAGGCACATACTTTCATTTGTAACTTATTTTATCCATCTACATTGTTAAAAAGATGTTAAATGTAAACTAAATATACTACAAGTATGCAACAATTATTAGAGTAGTATATTTAGTCGGTGAACGCGATTTTATAAATCGCAACATAAATAAGTAGAAAAAGGATGCATGCACCAACAAAACTTAGAAACGTATGCCTGTGTTGTTATAACATAAAAAACATGAGTTAGAAAGAATTTTATATTCTATTTAGGGAAAATCCCAATGCGGGTTCCCTGCATTGAAGTTTTTCCTTGAAGTATTTCAAGATGTGTCGTCCATCAGCAACCTCATTAATCTTATTTACAGTCTAGTAAGTAATCTTTATAGTATTAACCTTTTTTTTAAATTTTAGCTGCTCTAATGTACCTTCTGTTTATAATGTTTCTTCAATGACGCTCTTACCGAAATTATATAAAGGATACTTAACTCTAACATACTTTAATGTTTCAAGATGCCTCTCCAACTCACCCACATGTAACTCATAACTTTAACACTGTTTTATATATACAAACATTTTTTGCAGCGACCTTTTATTTAAACTTTGCTTTTAGATATTGCTGCTGGTACGAGTTGACACCTCCCTTCACCTTCTTTGGAATAACCATCCCTGCTGCCTGTTTGTTCCAAATCGACATTATAAGTGAGAAACTTTTTTAAATATTTTTTATTAATATAATTATGATGCTTAATACAGATGATTATTTACAGTGTTCAAATAATATTTTGATTGAATGTTATATATGTATGTATTTTTAAGTATTATAATTTCATTTTGTAATAGAATATAATTTTCAATGTTTTACAAAAAACTATGTCTTTTCTTTCCACCAAAATAAACAAACTTAAACTGATTTATTTTTCACCACCTATTAACTTGGTGTTATAATACACATGGCTTCAAAATTCCAAAGATACCTTTGAGGAAGTCAGTTTAGGAAGAGGTTTAGAGACCCTTCAATGAGAGTCTGGCCAATGCGTTGCCACATTTGGATTGGTGCCGCCTTTTTATATCACATTGTTTTTTATTTCCATACTTTTCCATGAACACCATATTCTACTGCTAGTGCTAAATAATGTCTTATATACACAACCCACTGTTTCGTGTTTTTTAATTGAATCAAATATCATTCACATTCGTGCCAATATTTGGCCTTGTAACCATTTCTACACTTTTCAAATTTGGCACCACGTGCTGTGATATAAAATGGCTGCCTTCACCAGACTCTCACTGAAGGGTCTCTAGTTTCATTGTCACTACATCTAATCAGCCAGGCCATGCTGGATGATCAGAGTACCGCAAACCGCCGCCCTATTAGGGGCAAAGAATGCGTGATCTTTAATAATGGACAAATTTCACTTTGAGCTTGGAACTTGATCAGGATAACAATTATGTAGAAAAACTTTTTAAACTAATTGTGGATTTAATTAATGCAATACAGATAAAAATGAAGAACACTTCGCGTTTCTTTCGCCCCAATAGGATGTTGTTTGCGGTACTCTGATCCACCAGCATGGCCTGGTTGATTAGATGAAGTGACTCTAGTTTTTCGTTTAGTTTCGCAAGGTCCGTAATGTCTCAGCAAATTAATCTAAACTAGCTCATCTATATGATACCTATATGTAAAATAATATACTGTGTTAAAAATTTACTGTTACTCATCAAGAATGCATCTTTTGAAAACCAGTCAGTCGCAGTGGAAAATCATATGAGTGAAACAGGAATGACCATGTAATTGGTGTCAAAAACGCTCAGAAATGTTAATGACATGTTTGTCATAAATATATTTTGGAATATACAGTATGTTTCAATAAAGTTCAGTACACATTAACAATGCAATTATACGATAGTACTCATCAATAAGAGCCAAACACCCTAAAGTCATTTTTGATCGTTCACATCGAAAAACAGGTCCTAAAATACTTTGTTTGAGGTTTGTTGCAATGCATCACGACCTACCTCACATAAAGATCAAATACTGCCTTTGTCAAATTCAGAATACGTATAAGAATCATATTTGGGCAATTATAAACATTGATGGAATCACATTTAATTTTATTTGTGATTTAAATTTGAATACTGATCAGTGTGGTGACCTGATGTGAGGTATTGCATGACAAAATATGGCCTTTGCATCTAGCTTCAAAAGCAAGGCAGTTAAGCAAACAGGTTCTCCAAATACATATGCTAAGGGGAGGGGGATACCTAACTGTAGCTTTAGTTAATTGACTTAGGTATTATCTTTATTAATGAAAATCTTATTTAAGAATTTGGAATAATTAATAGGAATCGGTATATTTTTGCTGCTAAACTTCGAAATCTGAGGCCACAATATTTTTTCTAGGTTGTAAGTTAGCGACGTGTTAGTTTATACTCATATTATCTTTGATAATGACAGCTTAACTGTCGAAACAATTGTCAGGTTATAATTTAATAAATATTGTGAAACTTTTTATTAATCTGTATTTATTTCAGAATTTGGTTATTTCTTATTTTAGTCTGAAATCCAGTCCAAAGTCTGAATTTCATGTTTCAATTTTCAATTTTTGCTTTTTTTAACCGATTCTTTGCGAATCGTAAATATGTAGCAAATATGTTATAGAAAAAATTCTTAGAAAATACATTTATAAAAAATTAAATTTAAATCGGATAAAGCGTCTTGCTATAAATTATTCACAAATAAAAGTTGGCCAAACTTTCTGAACAATTTTACAGAAATGTAATAGTTATTTACGTGCCAAGCTTTGTAAATTAGCCTTTACGGGTGAGCTGGATAGTTGTGGGGCGAGCGACGCAGGAACGAGCCTCCATAATCTAGTAAGCCCAGTAAATATTTATTGCAAAGCGTGTCGCGCATAAAGTTTTATTTCCACCTTCACCAGCGTTTTTTTATAAATTGTATATTTTAGACATTTTGTAATCAAAGGCGGTAGCACAATTTATAGCTAGTTGTTGTCATGGTGTTGTGGTGAAGCAACAAATTAATTTCCATAGCTTTTTGTTGATAAGCATTGTAGAATTTTACAGGTCTTTTTTACGAGACTGTAAAGTTTTGCAGAGCTGTAGTTGTAACTACTCATTTACTTAGTTACCATAAATGCCTGTAAAATGTCAGTTATCCAACACCTCTATACAAATACCATGTTTACAATGGTTATTTTAAGTAAGGAAAGTGATTGTTTACTCTTATGTTACATTATAACCTACGTTGCCCCTAGCAACGTGGGTTATTTTTAAAAAACTGACTCCTTCAAAGATAACAACCAATCACCAGCTTACGTTACTTAATATTATTAAAATCCATCAGTCATCGTGCTAGAGTATTAAATTTATTACTGTCAAAACTATAGACTAACTATACATTGCAAATTCGATGTTTAAACTTAAATAAACAGGTGTTGGATAAAATTTCGTATGGCACGCGTGAGTTAAGGATATTATCCACTCAGAAAAATTAACCCTCTCAGGCCTGCCGGCCCTCGAGGGTAAATTTTTCGTTCGTGGATAATATCTTACTTAACTCACTTGTACCATAAATAACTATTACATAGAAAGTGGAAATAAAGGAAATTGTTATTCACTTTGCTGTTGCTATAGCAATAGCTTAGTTTCCAAGATTTTTACAATAATAGAAATGTGCATATTGCTATATGATTGTGGATAAACATTTTAAGGAGATTCATAAAATGGAAATCAAGTTAGAAAAACCTTTCGAGTGTGGCACAAATTCTATTGATACAAAGTCCCGTAAAGCCTATAAATGCGTAAACATTCAAATTGGTTTTAAGAGCAAAGCAGTTAAGAAGATTAGATAAAATAAACTCACTTGATTCAGCAAACTAAATATTCAACCAAAAGTGTTTGTGTTACTTAATTCCAATATTCCAATTACGTATACAAACTTCAATCAATAATAAATTGCTAATAACTATACAAAATGTTTTTCAATCATACCTTGTATTTGAGTTGTATTAAGTGTTATTTCGACCAAAAAGAACAAAAATCAAATAAATCCATAGGCAAAAGGATTTATTTGGAAACAAAATGATCCTAGAAACGATATCGTTTGCGATTCAAACATCCGATAAACAGAAAGGTTGCAAACAAAATGGACACGAAAACGTAAAACGTATAGGAGGAAAACCAAAGGAATTCAACATTTCGGTAGTATTAAATAGCATGCAGAAAACGAAATATTCGGATCCCTGAATGCAAAGTAGGCAGATACTTTATTAAAATTTCTATTAAGGGTAGCATTTTGGAGTACAATTTAAGCTTCTCAACAGGCTTCCCAAAATTATATAATAATAAATATTTACATACAGACATATATTTTAAACGATCTGTTTTACTACGCATAGTTACATGTTGTGATTAAGCATAAGAAGTTTATTTCCGAAAAACCAAATGAAAACGGAAAAATAGGACATTATGTTTTTTGAATAAATTTAATATCAGATTCGTATTCATTGCAGATAATAAAAAAAGCAAATGCGAGATAGAATTCTATTCTCGACGTTTATTAGTATTGTTTGTTATGGTTTACAAAAATACAGAAAACCTGTGTCGTATGGAAAACAGACGAACTTCAAATAGGTCAATGGGGCTAATCTACATAACGTAACCTTCTTATTATGGAGGATTGTTTTCAAACTTTATAAAAGTGGAGTTTTGCTATCATAATTAAAAATCTCTCTTTGTCTGTTGCTTCCTGAACATATTTTCAAATTTATTAAAATTTATTTCTTTTTTAAATTTCAGAAGCTTCATTGTTATAAAACATATAAAGAACTGAAGTCTACGAAAACTGAAACTTCTGATGCTCAGTTAAGAACCTCAAAAAGATATTTCGTTTTCCTTAAAAACAAATTCAAGGTTATTAATGTACAGGACCAGAATTAGGGCTATAGAAATCTCGATGCTTCCCTTCTCATGTAAATTATTAAAACAGAAAATAGAACCATTTAAGTTCATTTTCAGGTAGTTAGCCAATTACCAACTCATTTGATCAAAATAGCTTTCTTAGTTAAAAGTTGAGCTGAACCAGTCCCTCATTTTGTTGTTAGCAATAGGCAGGGTTGGCATGTTTAAAACGTTTTGTTTAAAACTCATGTTTAAATCTAGTTTAAAACATCAAACTTAGTTTTAAACTATTTCTTTTTAAACATGTTTTAATCGTATGTTTAAATCATGTTTCTTTGTAATCCTTTTAAAACAGCTTTTTGACAACTTTTAAGATAATTGTAGATTCTTATACTGTATTTTCGAATTTAAATGACCATTTTCCATCTGAAACGTGTATTATTATGTATAATAAGCATCACAATTATAAATTATAAAATGTAAAAGTATAGACAATTTATTGATTGTTTATTATTTAAATCTATTTTGGAACATGACTTAGATTGAAACTTGTGAAAAGTGGATCGAGGATTAGATTACATTGTATAAAATCAACTAATTTTGCTGCAACAACATTAAATTAATGTTAAATATTTCTTTTAGATGTAGAGCATTTAATAATGAGTTACTATAAATAACGTAAATGTAAATAAACAAAAATACCTTAGAAAATCCTCCCCTATAAATATTAGCAATAGTCTTTGATACTTCAATAAATCAAACTAATTACGCACATTTATTTTTTGCAATGGATACACTTGGCACGAATTTTATGAGGTTCAACAGCATCTTTAATAAAATTGTTAAAAAATGCTGCCATATGCCATATAAAATGCGCATTCGTCGACCCGTCATCATGAATATATAATATTCCAGTGATTTTCTATTTACTAATTCTGCATTCTTTTCAGAGGTCTGAAGACACATTTACAAAGAATAATGATCGTTTCATTTCTAAATTACAATTTGCAAGGTGTTGACTTAACAATATTTAATACTTTTGTTTTGGCGAGAATTGAAGTAGATTTTTTATTAGGGTATTTTTTATTTAAGTTACTCTATACTAGGAAGTTGTAAAATTAAAAAGTGATGATATAAGAATAAAAGGACTTTTATTATTGTTTCAGGCATGCACAATCATGATTCATGATGGTAATTTATATCCGAATTTAATAATATGTTTATTAAAAGCTTTCATTAAAATATTTCAAAATCTTTATTAGTTTAAAACAGTTTAAATCATGTTTTAAACATGTTTTTTTGATATGGGGTGTTTTAAACCAATTTTCGATAAAAAACATGTTTAATTTTAAAAAAACAACTGTTTTTGTTTTTTTTGAAAAAAACATTTTTTTTTGCCAACCCTGGCAATAGGTCTCCTCAAGAAAGCTGTAATTTAAGTGGTTTATTTTACGAGGAACCGCTTCCCATGTAACTGGTTCTCCGACGTCGAAGGATTTGCTTAGACCAGTACTCGATGCTTCTTATCCATTGAATTTTTGTGATCTGAGGTTATGTGCTTGAATTTCGTAAGTAGGTGAAGTGTTCTTCATGCGCCTGAACTCCTCCACATATATTTAAGACATGAGCAAGTCTTCTCGGGTAGTGATAGGGAAAATAAAAAACATGGTTAAGTTTCTAAGCTTTAAGGGGAGTCCTAAGCTTTCAATTTTTAGAATTTAAAAAGAAAACACTCGGAGCTTCGGGTCAATCATTCTTCAATGGCTATAATTCCAACATTATACCCGAAATTATATAAAACTACAGTCCAATCAAAAGTAATTACATTTTCCTACGAAAGTAACACATTGCGCACTACAAAACTGCCATTTCTCATATGTCGTGCAGAAGTTTTACAACACATGTACGGAAAGTTAACCTTGAAACGTGTCCTGAACTCTGCCTTATGAAAATATTTACATACTTATGCTTTGCAAACTTTTCTTCTAAATATATTAATCTTTTATCTAGATTGTGTTTCTTTAACATTTTAAGTAAATGGTAATCTTGAAGTATTTTTGTACAGAAAATGAACACAATTTGCACGAATTTATTGTTACATAACCTTACTTTACGTATGAGCAAGGTTATTACAAGCAACAGGTGTTTACATTTTAGCAATGTTGCAACATTTCTTTTTCTGAAAGGTAGTGGTAATTCTTTGTTAAACCAGAAATATAATTGTAATCAACATTATAAGTTTTTCTATGTTTATTTAAATATATATACTTATTTTTTCGCTCTTACTACATTATGAAAAGTTCTACGTTCTGTTACCATATACAATCCCCCCCCCCCCGGGTATTCCAATACATAAGATTCTCATTGGTTAAATATCAACGTGAACGGGGAGAATTTTTTGATATTAAATTAGAAATTCTTTTTAATATAGTAAATAAATACATTTAGATAAAAATATAAAAGTGGCATGACTGCACATCACGAGATTTATTTAGAGCAGCAATGTCCAAAGTTAGAATAGCAATGATGATTGCCAACATCCGATAGGATACGGCACCTAAAGAAGAAGAATAAGATAAAAATATGTAAATATAAAAAATCAATAGGATATAATTAATAAAATGTGATCCTAATAAACAAAAGAAATGTATATATGACTGGAAAAATTAAAAATTTAATAAAAAATAGATCCACGTGAACTGATGTGATTATAATTATTATAATATTATAAAGCCTAATAAAACTGTACAAAACTAAAAATCTCAACTTATTACAAATTTGCTAATTTCTGAAAATTTCTTGTGGTGGTAGGAACAATTGTGTTACAAAAAAGTTGGCAAGTGTTTTTCGTGTACTCGTGGGATGGATTTTCGCAATCGCTCCAGGCTCGTGTGTCAACCTTCCCACTAGTACAAAATATCCCACTTTCCACACTCGTTATGTAATATACTATTTAAGTAAAGTTATAACATTATAACGGAAAAACTGCGACAGAGGCTACCTACATAAACGACCACAAAACCCTACCTTTTTTGTAAAAACTATTTAAAAATATTTTTACCTTTAATAAAAAATCAGAAATTCCAGATAACATCCTTTTTTGATTTATACAATCGAATAAATAGTAGGTTTAAGTTTATTTAACGAATGCATATTATTTATAGATTGGCTGTAAATAATTTATCCATGATGGTTATTTATGTCTATAATTATTCTTTGTTGGTTCTTCAGTTATTTTCTTTTTGTATTTTGCCAATTGTTCCAGTTTTGATGTGCGAACATATTTGGAGCTATTGTAGTTGGAGGAATTAGTTAGTAGTAACCATATAAGAGCTCTACACATATAGGAAAATTCTGAACATGACCGATTAGCATCTTTGCTACAGGGCTGATTCAGATTAATAGTCAGGGTCTGTCGTTGTACAAGTGCAGATTGAACTGAGGCCGAGGTAATGGAAATATAGTAATAAACAGAGTTTCAGATTAAGATCTGGTCTCTCCGCTGTGGTTTTCGTTAAATGCATATAATCTGAACATGTAATTCCCAGTAACAAATATTTATATTATTTCATTACCCAATATTTGACTAAATAGAGAAATATTTATACCTATCGTTTTCCAGTCAGCTGCACTTTATTACACCTACATAACCAATACATATTATGGTTTGGTTACATTTGTTAATTACATATTCACAAAGGGTAATTAAATATATTCAGTGCACTTCAATAAATCTAGCTACATATAATAAGCACCGACAGTAAGTACTGATAATACGTACAGTATTATCTAGTTCAAATGTAATCAGCCGTCCATCGCTTGCAAAAAACTTTACATATCACTATATGGACTGTAATATAGATTGCGAAAATTTTATGAAAATAGTGTTGAATAATTTCAGCATCCTTCTTGGCGATACAGATCAATTAATTTATCAAAAACTAAACCGACAAAGCTACTTGAAATTTCTATGAGTTGTAAAGCTGTTTTTCTTTACACTTGGGATTCTTTGCAGAAAAAGGCATTTCACTTATTAAAAATAAATTGTTCATTGGTATTTTCCTTGCTAATAATAATAGAAATAAGATATTTTCACATAAGGTAGGTAATACCCGAGGTAATAGACTCCCAAAAATTATGTACACCTATTGCCGCTTTACGCCAATAACTGTCGTATAACGTATTCTCACTTGTTATTTCCGTATTACCGTTTTTGTTCCTTTATTTTCGTCTGTATTGCTGTATTGCCGTCTCGATTTCCGTATTACCTTGTTAATTGACGCCCTATCGGAGCGATTGATTTTGAATAGGTAAATTCCAGTAAAATTTACAGGACCAAAAAATATAAATTCCGAATCTATACTTCCTGAATGTAGGTTTCTTTCGGTCACATGAAGTTTTCCAAACCTTCTTTCAAGAATTTTACACTACATTTTTCTTTATCAATATCCAAAATTCAACCAATATACCATCGGGTGTCGTAAAATATCACATAATATTTTTCTAATCCTATGCTTTATCTTCCATTTTGTTTCTTGTATGTTTTCTTCCTCCAAGTCTGATATTTCTGATTCAAAAAATGTATCGTTCTGATGTAAGTGAAATTACTTCCGAGCATTCGCTCGATTTCGCTGTAAGTGAACAATCGGTCTCGAGCGTATAGAAATGTATCGATTACAAATAACGCTTTTAAAAATATAAATAATTAAAAAATCGCGACGTAACAAAAATAAGCCTTGTGTTTTAAATAGCTTCAAAAAGTATTTTATGGTAATTTATGGTTTTAAAAATCTAAAGAGTAAAGAAAATATAATATAAAAGCTTATAAATAAGAATTTCTTGAATACATCTATTACTAGTTCAAGAACATGATTAATGAAAAATATTATTTGTTGAAATCGGTAGTCAAATAATTCGATATTGTAGGTTTTTATGTAAGTCTCAATTTTATTTCAAATCAAAATTGTTTAATTACAATAATTATTAATAAATAAGTAGTATGTTTATAATATAAATTTAATTAATTTTGTAGCAAATATTATTTTATAGATACGTTTATTGTAGTTTTTATAGTTATTTACATCAACTAACCTAAAAATTCGATATTGTTGTTTTAAATTTTCTATAACTTCACAATTTCGTGAAATAATTATTCTTATTCTCTTATCATTAATGTGGTAATTTTATTAAAATGTTAAATTATATCCATTCCTTATAAAATGTCGGTGCCTTAATACAGAAGTATAACTATTTTTCTTAGTTTGAATTTATTTTTGTCTACTATATAAGATTTTATATTTTTTGAGTATTATAACCACTGAAATATAAAATTACAATCGCTAGAAATAGCTACAGCACATATCGACGACTTGAATCTCTAGACGCTAGTGACGGAAGTGGTTTGTGTATTAAGCGTAATTCTAAAAGTTAATATGCTGGGAACTAATAAGTGGGTTGCTTTTCACGAGCATATCGAAATAATTTTTTTTAATTTTTTGATTTAAAAATATAAAAATAAAAAATATATAAAAAATAAGTACTGTTGACTGGCCCAGTAGAACTCTCAAACGAACTGGAACAAAAAATAACCTTGTGCTTTAAACCGGCTGCAGCTCTTACAGTCTAGCCCTAACCTTCCATGAGTGTTTAATATTCAAATTGTTCTGATGTATAGACAAACCCTTGCATGCCGCCATAGTTCTCTTTTACGAGTTCTACAAAACCGACTTGCTAACATACTTATATTGCTACAACATACACTCTCTTCTTCAGAAGACCACCTAGATTTTTAGCCGCGCTGGGACAAAATGCGTAATGGAGATTGAGAAGAGTGTGGCGTGTTATTCCTATTGCTGAGTTTATTTCTCAGTATTGCCGTGCATTCCCCATCTATTGCCGCATATTCTCTGTTTATTGCCGCTTATTTCCGATTATTTCTGTTTATTCCCTATATTTCCCATATTGCCGAGAATTGCTCATTATTTCCGACTTATAGCAATTTATTCTTGAGAAACGGTACACCTATTGCCGAGAGTGAGGGATTGCTCGGTAATACCTTACTTGCCCAAGAAATAACACGATACTAGGAATGTAATTACAGCTTTACCAAGAATGAACAGATGAAATGATATACAGTGATATACCACAAAATAGTTTTTTCTAGGGAAATCATCCCGTGTGTCCCGTTAATGTTCTATAGGCTTTTGTTAAGTTTATTTATGAAGTGTATCGATTTCTCACGTTTCAATAAGTATTTTAGAAGTTAAAAAACATTCTTAATTATCATGCAGAATATTATTATACTCATGTTATTACTGTTCCTTGTAGTTTTCTGTTTGAATAAAGATTTCCACACAATAGAATTTATTCCCACCTACTTCAGGAATGTTCAAGTAAATTTATCAGATGGTTTAAATTTAACAGGTTTACTTCAAAACTTCTAATTTAGCAACAACAGCTAAATTAGGTTAATAAGCTCATTGATGCGGTTGCGCAATCTCGCAATCGGAGAATCTGCCCTTAACTTGAAGTTGTTTAAATCTAACCACTATTTAAACTTCAAAAATACTTTAAACGTCAACTGAATTAGATTAATAACCGTCAAACGATACGACAGGAATTCGTTTAACTTTTAAGAATTATTATAAATTCCAAACAGATTTTAAACAATCGCCATAGAAAGGAATTTTGTGGCCACTTGATCTCCCCGCGTTCTGAATTTTCTAAGAGAAAAAATCAACCAGCAGGGGTAAATAATAAATAAACAGACTCCCTCTCGCATTAAATATTTTTATCTTGACTTAAATTGATTCTTATAATCAAACATGTTCTCAACGTAACAAAAGTTTCTTTTCATTAGGCTATTTTAGTTATTTATCACAAGGGTAACTGAGACAAAATACATTCTCTACGTATTTGTCAAATAGTTCATTTCAGTCCACAAGTCCAGAAATTAGCTTAATATTATATTTATTATAAGAGGCAAGGAATAAATTCGAACTATTATACGTAATATGAGATTTATTTAATAAATCCCAAACAACTTATACTCCAATTCGTCAACCAAGTAAAACCGTTATATGTGCCATATATTTGTTAAATTGGCAAAATATAAAACTGTAATGTATGTCGATGATTTTCTAAATTAATTCAAATGATTTAAACTAATGAATGCTATTGCTTGGTAAACCAGTTTAATATATTATGTTTGAATTTAAATTTAAAACTTCAAGGCTTGCATTGAGATTCAGATTATTGTAAATAGTGAGAAATAATTCGAAATATTATATTATAAAGTCGCATTAAATGTATTTTAACTAGCGGAAAATAAATTCCAAATAGTATTAAGTATAATACGAAGTTCATTTAATAAATTCTAAACAATTTTAATTCGTCAACCAAGCAACACCGTCGCATGTGCTATGTGTTTTTTGTTTTTTAAGTTGACAAAATATTTACACTGTGATTTAAATCATCCAAACTCTAATAAGTACTACTGATTGGTAAACGAGTTTAATATATTAAGTTTTAAACAATGCCCCAATGTCATAGTCAGTACAAATCTTGGAGTAAGTGGTTTTAATTAGCTTACAGTAAAGGGCCACCATGTCTCAAACAAACCTAGGAGGATTAGGTTACCTATACAGGGTGTCTCGTAGCCCCTGCACCAGACTTGGCCAGCGCATTTCTGATGGCATTTTGAACAATAAATCTTAATAAAAATTTTTGATTAGAGAAAGTTTAAATTTCTAATAATTTTGACCGACGTTTTTATAAAAAAGTACGTATAAAATTATAACCACTCATGGTGATATTGATATAATTAATAAAAAATAAAGTTAACTGTATATGTAAGTGCAAGGTTTGAAATTCTAAAGCCAGACAAACATGATGAGATCACATATTACCGTGTATTTTTATAGTCCAAACCCACCATTTTCAAGCGCCCAATTGTGTTACATTGTACTATTGCAAATTAAATCGCTTCGCTTTGGTGACATACTGGTTTTGCTTTACTAAAATGCACGCATCAAATGACGACTAATTGTAATACAAAACGTAAATATACAAAATTGTGCATTAAGCTGTTAATTTTTAAGACGTTTGTCTACAACAAGAGTTTGTCTACTATCTATATTTAGACATATCGTACATCGCTGGCATTTTTAACAGCTTAGATAATATTAGTGGTACTTGTTACACGCGTGTGTTAATCACGCGATGGCCTAGATTCTCATTTACTTGTTTATTAGGTTATAATATCCGTGATTTTGCGAATCATCATCGTTTACAATGACTTGACCTACACCAATATCCTTTTCTTAATTATCTGCGTTCGCGGAATTATCATTTAAGTAACTGACCTCATAAAATTGTATTATAAAAACGATCATGTTGCAGAATCTGCAATGTAAACATGACAAACCATAAAACATTTTGTTTGAAGAAAATAACAAACACTACTGTATGTTCTAAAAACATTATACTCGTCTTTATTTGCATTTTTTCCGAAAACTACGCTTCTGAGAAAAAAATGTTATAGGGGTTTTTTGTTTGCCTTATCGATGTCTAACTACCTGCCGCGTTCGATATCCGTGTTACGAGACACCCTGTATATCAAAAACTCAGAAGCTAATAATTGTAATTATGTTTTGTAAATGATGTATATGAATTAAGCATCAAGCTGTGTATACGGAAACGGAACCAATATAGTAATATATTTGGCTTTAGATGTCTTCTAGGTTAGCTTACCGATAAACTTTGAGTTACATATATTATAGGCAGTTTCAAACTACCAAATTTAGTAAAAAATAAAATATGATCAGGTTAAAAATGCAATATTTTGGTTGGTTTTCATGAAATAACCTTAGATCATTTCAAAGTGTTATTTACAGTTTGGTGCTCCTCAGTTTTTTGACTATAATACGTACTGCATGCAATGTCAGTCAGCTAGTAGTAATGCAGTAATTCTGAAGTTAAATTTAAAATGAAAACATGTCAATGTCCAAAAGATGTCACTATGTATTAAATCATATTTGGAGAGATTTAGAGATTTGTAA
Source organism: Agrypnus murinus (assembly GCA_929113105.1). Classification (NCBI taxonomy): domain Eukaryota; kingdom Metazoa; phylum Arthropoda; class Insecta; order Coleoptera; family Elateridae; genus Agrypnus; species Agrypnus murinus. The sequence continues at coordinate 29,400,121 of OV816028.1, read as the reverse complement.
TACTTATGACCAGTTGCAACAAACTAATTATTTTCTTTCGTCATAAACATCAACAAATTAATTTCAACTGAAGGATAAGTAGAAATTACAATTCTAGCGCATCTGACAATTAGTAATATTATCTTAGTGGTGGATTATATACCAATAATAGTATATCAAAATAAATCATGGCATACCTCAAGTTTTTCTCTCGATCCTATATTATATTTTAATCTTAACATTTTTTTAGATCAACCGTATCTAAATTTTGTTAATTGTTACTTATTTATTACATAAATGCTGAACGCTGCATTGATATAAAACACTGATCAAAACCAATATAAAATACTGACCCAATAAATTGTAGCCAAATACAACATAAAAAGTTTTACTTACAGTAAAGTAAAATCGCTGGTATCAACAGAAAAATTATTCCGTGGAATTGCGGTGGAAGTTCTCAAAAACTCTACCAGTTCTTGTTGAATTACACACGATAACTGTGTTTGTGCATCACTATGCTCCCAGCACAACGCTACCGATAAACTACCGGATTAAACAACTCCGTATCTCAAAGTATTTTTTGGCTGCGTGCCATTTCTTCATAACCTTATTGTAAATAATACCTTCCATCACGACGTTATTTTCAAAATCAACACACACAGTGACGTCATTGTAAACATAATGGATTAACTCGCTTTCAGTAAGTAGATTATTGTGTGTCAAGACGCTAAAAGGGTAATTCAATTTAAAGAATCAATATGAGGATCGTTTACCCAGTTTACTGTATTTATTGGAATACTATAACTATAAATCAGAGACAATTATAGTGGATTAAGCAACAATTCAAACAGTAGTTCCTGTTTACGTTTTAAACAATAGAACGTGAATTTTAGTGAGGATACGAGAAGACAATGTATACATACAGGCGATGTTTGTCACACAGCTTTAGTTGTTTATCATCGTTAAGTGAACTCGTATTTGGTGGTTATTATTAGAACTTTAGGGAATCCGCTATTAATTAAGCGGATTATTTTTGTTATTGTTCATAGGACTATTTTTAAACTTGCAGGTGTAAAATGGTAAAACTATTATTTAACAAAAGAGGTCAATTAGAAATTTTAAACGCCTTTAATAATAGAGGTTATAAATTAATTTGTTGTTTTGCTTCAATTGTAACTAGAAGCTATAATAATAATAATAACTTATTATTATTATTAATCTTGTTAAGTCATTCTAAATTGATGTTACATCAGAAATGCTTAAAACTCTTGGGTTAGCAACAATTCTTAAATTTAAATAATCAACACAAGCAATTTTTTATTTATTTTAAATAAATAAAGTAAAAGAAAAGTATGAAATAAAAGAAATGATAGCACACGCACAACAAAAAAAACTACAATATTTTCTAAGCATGAAAATTTCCCACGCCAAGTACGAGTAGTTTATAAAACCAAAACGCTGTTAATAAACTAAAATAAAAATATTAAAATTTATAAAATGCTACTAAATCAGCCTGCTTTATTAAAATATTTTATCCTCATTTTTATGTCCACCTTTCCAATTTATGTAACATACGTGAAGATTCTAGCTTTTGTGGTGCACAGCTTTTGAATTTTTGTTTTCGGAGATCAAAAAGATACACATCTTAAAAAAATTCTAAAGTTAAACACTAAGCCAACAAGCTGAGTTTTAAAAAAATTCTTTTTGCAAGTCAGGTAGATCTATTAAACTGTGAAAGTCGTAAATTCCCAAAAGTTGAAAGAATTGGACCCATTCTCAAAACTACATTTATATTTTTTAAATGGCATTTACAAAACCATTCTGATGTAATTTTAAATGTATTAGACTTTAATATAAATCTAATAATTAATGAATTTTGTCTTTATTTTCACTAATTAATAACTAACACAATTAAGGTGAATTAATTAAGATGATAAAGCAGGCTATAAATAAAAAGTCGCTTCAGTTATAGAAAGATTCGCAAAATTATTGATACCACACTTACAGCTTATTTTATTATTACAAATTAAACATACTACACTGTAGATATGTATCTATCTATAAAATGAAATTTATTATTTATTATAGAAATACACGGTGATTCAGTACCTAATGATCGGACTTTGAGGATAAGCTTCTTTGGTCATTAGAAACATAAAACCTTAGTAACATTTTTTGATTAAATGAACTTGAAAATTTCGAAAATTTTGCCCGACGTTTTTAGAAAAGTACGTATAATTAATGCAGGTCAGTGTTGTTAAGTCGAATAGAAATAAATGCAAGCTCTTTAGAAATTGACACCATCAGTAAAAACGTGACATCTGTTTAAAGAAGCATTTTGGATGTTGTTAAAACAAAACATTCTATTAATTCGGGGGATTTCTCTGTATTCTAATATGAAACGCAGACAGAAATGGCATCATTTTAATACTGACCCATTTAATGATATCATTAAATTCGATTTGTTATGCGTTAATAAACAGATATTAGTTTTAATTAAGTAAAGACATGTTTAGCTAATTTGATCTATCCATCAATAGGTATTGTTATTTTTTATTTGGAAGTAAATATTTTTTTATTCTAGGAAGTTCCATTAGTTAAACCTTATTATTCTTTTTTATGTTTTGATACAACGACCCAGATTGATGGATTTGTTTACATAGTCAAGTACAAGTACTGTTCCGTTTTATTACTAAAAGCTACAGTATAAGGGGTTTGAAATTTGTTATTATTTGAGAAACCAAATAGTATTGTGTACTTCCTTTAACTTGACCTGAGAATCTGTGTCACTATCACGTGTGTTTAAAAGATAAAAAACACTTCTTAGTTAAACGTTTAATAATTTTATTTGAACTAATGATTTTTGTTGGACTGTACAGTACAGCAACTTATATACAAGTGAGTAAAAAATGTACTGTTCTACCCCTCTCCCTGACAAATAACCCTTGAGCTATGCGCCCCAAACATGCTTAAGTCGACGATAGGCGAACATAGCCGAATAAATGTACTTAACAACAAATTTGTACAATAACATAGTTATTAACCTAAATTTATAACGTAATTAAGAGAAGACACAATGATACAATAAATAATTAAATATGTAACCTAAACCCTAACAACGTGTACTATAATTTTTTATTCACAAACCTGCAGTATTGTATACACATAGGGATTAATGTGTCTATTAAAAGAATTGGAAATTGTCTTAGTAATCAGAAATAACAAAACAAAAATACCGTTTCCGAAACATAATATCCATCGAGAGGTCGTGCTCAACATGCTTTGTTTATTTAATTCTGTTTATCTGTTGTTATTCTACGAAACACTTGACCAAAATAAAGACGTGTTTATTACTTTATCACGCTATCCTTGCACATTCTAAGAAACAAGTAGTATTGTATATCTGCTTGAACTTTTTAATATGTGTCATGTGCATTCATACTATTAAATTTGAAAACATTAGGCTGAACTTCAATGCAGTTTTTCTCCAAAAGTATAGAAATACGAGAAAAATGGTATATAGGAATTTTCTTTCATTAATGGTTATCTAACCACTGGCAAAGTCTGACTATGTCTTAATGGGACACGGTGTATAAATTAGAAATAAGACTTCTTAATAAATATTAATATTTTTATAAATATTTGTTTTGCCAATTCTTTGTAGTTGTATTTAGTCAGTGATGAAGTCGAAATGAAAATCTTTATTGAAATGGATAACTAGTGATGCCTACGATAAGTCTCGTTAACGAGAGTCTCGCAAATATTGTCTCGTTTGTGAGACGAGAACGTACTCTTTGCTTGCGAGACGAGACGAGATTTTTTAAAATATCCTCTCGTATCTCACGCGAGAAATCTCGCAATCTCGCAAAAGTCTCGCTTTATGGAAATTATATTTTTAACAAGCTAAGAATCATGTTATGTTTTATTAGAAATCCGAATACTTATACAATACAACACTTTACTGTTTAGCTATAAATTTTATAATTTACTTTGTTGCGCTCTACGTTCTATTATATAAAATCAAAGACAAAACAATAAAGTATAAAATATCAGAATTCACAATAATCGCGTATATTATTTCGTTATAGAGAAAACATTGTTTTGTTAACCGTTTCTGGATCGTGTAATAAAATAAAGGATTAATGAATGTTTACATGTTATAAACAGTCAAAAACTGGAACCGAATTGTTTTTTCCCAGGTCTGTTTAAAGAAATGTTTGATACTAAAAGAAGAGTTATGAGATGTTAAGAAAGGAAACTAAATACCTAAATTAAATGAGTTAAATAAAAAGTCATTAAATTATGATTTAAAGTTTTCTTGGCTATGTGATTTTAGCCCCGTTTCATATGGACTCTGACCGTCAGCGCGCTGATGATCAGCGCGATGGAAGGACTGCAGTTTTACGTTGATCTCTGCACATACACGCTGACGGTGAGATCGCGTATTTGGTCAGCGTAACTGTACGCGTGGCCTGTGAGTCTCGCCTACGGTCAGCGCGCTGACGGGCCATTGGATTTTAAATGCACACGTATGCCGAATCAGCGCGCTGACCAAAATTATTTTAAAAAACAATGTTATCTGTTTGCAGATATACACCATCCGATGTATAGAAAGGAATAATGACACCCCTTTAAACCTAATCGCCTCTTTAGTAGGAGTTGCACTCGAAACAACATTTCTTAGAAATATTTATCGATTATGACCTATTTAGTGGCCTGTTTTTAGAGCGTAAGTTGCTAAATTAGAGCTCTAGGACTCTAAAACTTTTTATGCACAGATACATTATAATTAGATGTCTCTTTATGCCCCAAGGGCCTCTTTATGATCCGACGGGCAATAATGAAACGTCAATTAAATGTCAGAGCTGTATTTGTAGAACTTGATTGGTTCTTAATATAATTTGTAAACTTATCACCAATGAAAATAAGCTGAAATTAAGTATTTTAGATAGTAACTATAGTAACGTACTTCGTATATAAGCACATAAGTATACGTACAGCGGCTTGATGTAACCTACGTACTCATTTAATTATGTTCTTTACACAATAATAGATTTGAGATAAAAACAATCTGTGCATAAAATAGTGTATGCATTTCGGGCATAACTTGCTTTTATGGCCCTACAGCCAATAACGCTTCTGGCCATAAAAGCTTTTTTATGCCCTTAATACATAAATAACTATTATGCCCGGTCGGGCGATTATGATCTATTTAGCGGCCTGTTTTTAGAGCGTAAGTTGCTAAATTAGAGCTCTAGGACTCTAAAACTTTTTAGAGTCATCTAGAAAAATAGCTACCCTTGTTTATGCCGTCTCCATAGTAATAACAATAATTATATATCATTGCACCTACCTACTTGAAGTTTTGCACTTTTCAAATTATTTTTATTTTAAAATGAAATATTAATTTAAGATTAGGGCGGACATAAACTAACGTATGCATTTCGGGCTTAATTAGTGTTTTAGAACCTTTTATCGTTTTAGCGCCTTCGGCTTTCGCCTCAGGCACTAACTGACTCTGCGGGCTCTAACACACTCAATTAAGCCCTTAATACATAATATACTATTATTACCCCGACGACATTCTTATTTTCTCTGCAAATGAAGCAGACCATGTACTACATTTGAAAAGTGTATTTCAAGGCCTAAATCACTACGGTTTACTATTAAGTTTCAACAAAAATATGTTTGGAATCAAAGAACTAACTTTTCTTGGCCACACAGTAAACAGTGATGGGGTTAAGCCACACATTTTAAAAGTAGAAGCTATTAATGACTTGTTAATTCCTAGAACCCAGAAAGAATTACGCCATTTTATTGGTATGATATCTTATTATCATCCATATCTATCTGACGCTGTCATGCTGTTATTGCCCCTGGAAAAATTAGTCATTCCAGGAAAAGCTTAGGTAGAATCAGTAACTCCAAACACAGATGCTCTAGGTGGTCCAATTTCGGTCATGTCTGACAGTTCGTCAATACGATTGCCGCATTTTTACAATAGTATCAAGGCAATATGTGGAAGCCATTAGCTTTCTATAGCAGGAAGCTAACGACCGCTAAATTGAACTACACCATGTTTAGTAAAGAGTTATTAGCCATTCATTTTGCTATTAAAGAATTTCGCTTTTATTTACAAAAAAAATAGTATTTCATGTTTTTAGAGACCACAAGGCCCATCTGTCATGCTATTTCAGGAAATTCAACCAATTATTTACCAAGAGAATACAGACAATTGGAATTAATGACTTCGTTGACCTCAGACATACGTCATATTGAAGAAAAAGTACATATTATTGCTGATGAGTTATCATGTGTAGCTCTCGTATTACCCCCTTTTCATGATAGCGCAATAGATTATGATACTATCGCTAGAGTTCAAAACGACGATGAAGAATTAAATCGTCTTCGCCAACAACGTAATTTTCTGCAAATGCCTACAAGAAATAGTTCATTATTATGGGTGGATAAAAGTCAAGATTTTCCACGCCTTTACACCCCAAAACAATTTCGGTTTAGTCCCAGGTAGCAAAGGCACGTGATAATGACGTGAAAGACTCTCCACTGAGTGTCGTAAATGTCGTCGTTGTATGACGTAAATATGACGTGGTAATAACTCCCTAATGTCTCAGACCAATGATGTAATATGCTAGGCGTTAATTTCACGTCTTACAAACACTTTAATTTGACGTCTTTTTCAAGATATATTTGGTACCCCTTTTTTTCAGAATTCAAGGACTACATATAAAGCGACTAGAAGTTTTTAAGGTTATGTATTGAAATATAATATATAACATACGATATATTGATAGCTTATATACTAAAAGAAATATTAAAAATTACAAACAAGAATTTGCTCACATAGGCGCCCGCAAAAATTTATCTAGGGGGGGCAAGCCTAGAATGAACGGCATGCTAGGGGGGGCAAGCCTAGAATAATCGACATGCTAGGGGGGGGGGGCAATCCTAGAAAAAACGGCATATTATACAAAATTCTCAATAAAATTCAAATTGTTCAACTTCCAGGGGGGGCAAGTGCCCCTCCTTGCCCCCCCTTCCGGGCGCCTATGTCTTCTCATTAAAATTAAAGATAACATAGTTCACAAACTAGTTTCATAGACCATTGTTTCATTATTTCTAATGAATGACATCTAAATGTTTCCTTTGACGACTTTAACGATAAATCAAATAGGATGAATAATATAGGCATCGCTACTAAACTTTCCTTATAAGCCAAACCAACGCACTTGCCAAATATTTCTGTAATATGCCATACTTTAAGTTTTTAATTTTTCACCACAAAAACGTTCATTTCTTAAACTTTCAAATGAAAAATGGCGCAGGTGACAAACTCCACATAAACAACTGAACAAAGACTGATACTGACAACCAAGCTGGACTGGACAGGAATTAGGTTGGCTTCTCATGCGTACGAAATCCGACGTCCGAATCGTAATCGTATTATTTATATCGTAAGCGGGAAAACACAGCCTTTACATATTTACTATTTCCGTATCTCATTGTATATCAGTTGGTAAAGAATATAGTGACAGTTGATTTCATTTATAGTTAATTTATTGTTCTCAATTTTTCATAAATAATAAAAATGAAGTTAAAATCACATGATCACACGAAATATCGGAAAAATTTGAACTAAATTCAACTTTTATACGATGCTGGATGAAGTTAAATTTTCGTGTACATAAATTACCGCTGTTAGATTGTTAAGCCATTTAGGTGACGTTCGGATTGTCGTATCATCGGAGTTCGTATGCATGAGAAGTCAGCCTTTTACAATTGGAATTTATCAAATATTAAAAATGTACTAAAAATATACATTATGGAACATACCACTGTGGAAAATATAACACAAATTGAAAAAGATTATTTTCAAAATAATGCATATTACTTACGATACAAAATGCCGAAATGCAATATTAGTTTTTGACTTTGGGCAGCGGTAAAATAATCATCTATAAATAAATTGACATAAATAAATCTGTTAGCGACAATATACCGTGATATGTGTCACGTCATTTTAATGTCATTTACTGGACGTCATTATGTCGTTAATTTTTGGTCCACTGACGTCTTATGACGAGTTATCACTTGTTGACGTCATTTTGACGTACTTTTGCAACCTGGGGTATATTCAAAAACTTTCATAATATTTCACAACCTGGAATAGGTGCTTCGCAAAGACTCATTACAAGTTGGTTTTTGTGGACCGATTATGAAGACTCCAAGACAGCCCATTACCGAATCTAACTTTTCTAACCACATACATCTGGACATAGTCCACTTGCCCTCTTGCAGAAACTATAAATATCTGGTAACTATCACAGACCAATTAAACACTGGCCAGAATGAACACGAAGACAGCTCCGGCACTAGCCTGGAGAGCTAGTTAGTACAAGGTGGATATGCAACCTCGCTCTCACCAGTGCGTACTGGTAGGTCTTACAAAAGTGATGCGCTAATTGAGCGTATCGTCATCAGCTAAAAGTAGACGGGCAACGTTAATATAAAAATCTTGAGGGTCATTTAAGTCCTGAATAGAATGGAGAAATTAAATGTCCACGTATGGTTCACTGTGAACATACTTTTTACTTGAATTTTTTTTTTGGTTTTTGTGTAACAAAAAATAATAATAGTATACGCTGTTTCCTCCCACAAACCTATAAAGATACTTATCTGAGATTTTCTAGAAGTTTAATTTTTCAAAATATGCTTGAAAGATTGAATTAAATCAAAGGTTGTTCACTGGGAGACAATTTACCCTACTTTCCGGTTTAAATCGGGACGTCTGTTCCTGTATTCATCTTTTTTCTAAATGGAATTGAAGATCATACTGTAGGTGTACTGAAATTTTACACTCCTAATAACATAAATAATGCTGATAAACTCCCCATTTTGTGCTAATGTGAAAGGGAAACATGTAAATGCACTAAAGGACATTGCTTCATACACACACATGAACAAATGAAATCCATTATATGATAATCATTATTTATTACTTTATTTATTAATATAATTTACTACAGTCTACAGCTTAAGAAAATTAAAATATATTCTGAAAGGATTATTTACACAGAATCGTAGCGATTTGCATAATAAAACAATTCATCGCATTATATTTTACGTATTTAATATTACATTATCATAATAAAAGAGAACCCTGAAATTACAAAAACGGGAAGGAACCACAATAGCGGCGCCTGAAAAAATACGATCTTTAATTTTTACATAAAAAAACAGATTTTAAATTTTTATTAAATTTCCACCAATCACGTAGTATGTAGGCCGCTGCATTAAAGCAAAACCCAAACAGGATAGTTTCGATTACTTATCTGAAATTCCGCTACATGACCGTGATACCCCGTTAATAATATACAGGAATATGAATTTCGGATAAAACAAACCTTTACCCCTGCGCAAAAGACAGTTAATTTTGTATGTAGTCTGTTATTCCGACGGTCATTAAGCGATAAGACCCTTTGATAACCCCCTAGATGATCAAGAGTGGTCCATAGTTACCATCTAGTATGGTAATTACTAATTAGTATATAAAGTCTCTTGCCTACGTAATACCTAAACGCAACAGATTTTAGATTCAGGACTTTGCGGACAAACGTTGATTATTATTATTAGATTAAGAAAACGCACACGGTAATTATGGGCTTATTCCAACTAAAAAACAGAGCATTCTTTTCTTTATCAACTAATGAATATTTGATTTTAATATTTGAATGTTTATAGATAAAAAATTATAATAAGGAATTTTTTCCTAAATTGAATTTTAATATCCTCATTTTCTCGCAAAATATGAAATCAACTTTGTAGAAACCGTTTCGTTACAAATTTGTATCCACTAAGTAATTTCCAAAATGTAGATCGGTATCTTTTTCTTCTTTATTAAATAACAGAGTACGGATTTGTAGGTGTCATTCAATATTTGAACTGCAAAAACTGTCCAATATGATTTTTCTTAATAACATACTTTTAGTTCAATTCTTTATGAAAAGTATGTATTTTTTAAATATTGCTCATACAAAACCAGATAAATAGAAGGACCAAAGGTGATATCACTGTGTTCCTTAAAAATAAAAAGAAGGGTCATAGCAATTTCGGTATTTGATCTCTACACAGTAAAAAATTTAGTGTAAAGTTCGAACACTAGGTCACTCTAAAAAGTGTGTGATTAGGTCTAATACATTTAGAATAAAATATCTAATCTGTATCTTCGTGTAGACCTCAGTTCTTCTATACAATGTTAGTGTAAATTTATTACACTCTAAAACAATTATGTACATCTTTTTTACACTAAAACAGTCAAATTTCTAATCGTTTCAAAGTAAGATTTTACTCTTGACTTTTGAATCTTTTACTCTACATGAGACAAATATTACCTATTTAGAGTGGATTGTTATAAAACTTTTGTATAATTAGATTGCAATTTTAGAGTGAAAATAGTGTACTTTTTCAAGGTCGAGGTCAATAATCAAATAAGTGATTTATTTATTTATTGCAATGCAAACATACATAAAAAGTTTATATATACAATTAAAACGTAACAAGGTATTGAAAAAAATGTATACGAGCCCAGGGACACTTTTATTTAGGTTAAAGGACACCCCGGAACTTTTACTTCGAATTTGTTTTTCTTGGTCCATCGTATGATTGTTAATTGTTGCTGGAGTGAACTATGTTTGTGCTCTTTATTAGGAGATTATCTTGCAGCTCTCTGTGAACTCCGCCAAAGTTAAAAATTACTACAATTATGATGTAATTACTCTTTTGTTCTGCGAATTAAATACAATTATAATTGTTGCTTTCACTTACCTAATTTCTTTTATTTATTTATTGTTTTTATTTCTTTTATTTGTAACATTTTGTAAGTTTGGTTGCCTAACTTTATCTTATTAAAAACTTGGAATCAAGAGGCGTTTAAAAAAAACAAATTCGTTTTGACTTTTTCTGATAAAGCAATACTTTTTGCATTTGAAATAATCCTTTTCCTTTTTTGATTGGAATTCATAAAGTTTGCCGATATTACCTCGCCGCAACTATACCCTTCTTGAAAGGTAATATTTCGAGGTACTATTATTTTGCTATATTTATCTATGTTCTTTTAGGGACTTACGAAGGGATATTTATATAGAAATTTTTGGAAATATTCATCGCAAGATCAGCACAGAGGTTCCTTATCAAGTATTTGATGATCTATACCAACCAATCTTCTTGAGCATTTGTGGAAGACCTCCTTTTTTTATTGAATTAGTAAATTACGTATGGCCGATGTAAGAGTGCCGTATCATGTCGTCATATCCAGTGTGTATCCCGTTTTACCCAAGTCTCATCGTTTCTGCCATTACATCTATGGAGATTGAGAAACCAACCTGTCAGAATAGAAGAACTTTATGAAAATATTACCCGCTATAAAAAGAAAGCTAAGTGAGTTTTTTGATGAAGTTTTTACAAAACTTAGTCGTTTCAATGTTTTCAGACTGTATATTGTTAGAATTGCGAGTAACAATTTTCTTTCTTTATAGTATCTATCTAAAAGCAAAAAGCCCTTAAATTATCAACTTATAAATATTCTTTTGCTAATATAGAGATCTCTACACGTCACTTTTAAATATTATCTTTACAATTAATGTATATTAACTTTATTACAAATGTCAGCTCGTATACATTAACAATATAGCACGGTGTACCTGATTCCAATAAACCTTGAGTACTATTAAATCCTGTGATTCTTTTAGTGACGATAGACTGAGTAATTGATTGCTATTTGCCATAATATTTACAGTAAACGGTTTTCAATATTTTCCAAAATAAATATTGTGGCGCCCATTACGCACCCTCAATATTGTTATTGAACCACAACCCAAGAGCAGTCCGATGCTACATATTTTATTTATTGTTTAGAAATAAAGCACTAAGTATGAATTATTATTTTAAAAAAGTACCACTCCATTGGATATCAATAATTAAATATAGTATGATTTCCACAATCAACAGGTGTCTAGTAAAGTGTTAAAACTTTCCAATCTGAAAAGGTACTAGAATTAGCAGGAATTTCAAAATCTTACAAATCTAAACTTGATGTAAGTACTATTTTTATGTACAGATACTTGTTTTTGGTCTAGTTAATGTAATGTTGATCCCTAAATTTGGTTTAGTTGTTCATTTACGTTTTAAATTGTACAGCTTCATTAAGTCAGTGAGTTTTGTAAAATTTTGAAATTCCCACCAATTTTAGTAACTTTTGAAATTGTAAAGGTTCTGCAGTTATAACTAGTTGAAGCATTTGAATTTGAAGTCAAATACAGCAGACAGCTGACTGTTGCCATTTTTTGTTAGTGTCGTTAATGAGCACACGCTTCTCTTGCGAAATACACTATGAAGTGTATATTGGTGCCAATTTGTTTTATTTACTCTAACTAGAGTAACATCAACACTAACAAACATCTTTTTACCAATTTAGATCACTTTTTAACGGATTTTCTTCTCTAAAAAAAATCAAAATTAGAGTGGATTTTGTTATAACTACTTTTAAAGTAGAATACTATTAGATTGAATATTCAATCTATATAGAGTTAATTAATAATATATCTAGAGAGAAAATAGATTTCAGTAGTGAAAAATTATTTTTGTTCTAAGAATAGACGAAAAAAAATGTTTCTCTACTCTAAATTTTAACTCTAAAATCTTTACACAGTACTCTAAAAATTTTTCACGGAGCGATTTTTTTCTGTGTAGAACTGACGCAAAAGTTTCAATTTGATTGGGTTCTCTGTTTTCATCTATGTTTTAAGTTTCGGGTGGACTTAACATGTCTGCACTGATTTCAGGATTTAATACATTAAAAAATCATATTTACTCAGTCTCCTCTTCTTCTAGGCAGTCATAAATCTCATTTTTATCTTCCCAATTTCCTTCATCTAGTTCTGTTTCTACTTCCTCGGTTTGTTCTTCATGTTGTAGTTACTAGCAACATTTGTACCATTGTAGGTGTTCTTGCGACTCATTCCATTTTTTCCAAATTGCAGATACGTTTATATTTCCTAGGGAAGACTTTTTCTTGTACATACATAACCCATTCCCCTTTTACCGCATTTGCAGTGTCGGGGACTTTTCCCCGCAAACTCTTATGAGAGTGCAACGGCGGTAATGGAGCTATTGCAGCAAGTACGTTATGTTCCCCTATACTTGATCGCTCATCAAATTTCATACCTTATCCTAAGGAGCTCAAATACGATTGTACAAAATTTTTAAAATTCAGTCGCAACCGAGATTTGAAACCCTGTCCCTCTGAACAAAAAGTAGGATCTGTACCATTCGACTACAAAGGGTCTGCCTTTTTTGTCATCGACCAAAATTTGTCAGGAAGTAACTACAGTCAAAACCTCGCAGTTGGGCGTAATCAGTTTTTAAAGTTCGTAATAAATACAGTACGCACTATCCAGTTTGGTTTAATGCATAAATTATTGCAAATATATAATCTAAGAGATTTCATCATACACGTAGGCATTTGCTTGTTTTTAGGCGGGCCAAAATTAGACATGATGTTAGGCTTGCGTATAATAACTACATTCCATTTTCTTTCTGGGGGGCCTAATTTTCAAATATTATTCATCTAAAAAAAAGGTAAAAAATTATAATGTGCAAATCAGTACTAATAAATATATAAAATAATTTTTATGTGTTAAAATAAATCTTTCATCTATATTTTGAAGAAAAAAGTTTATTAAAAGCTGTCAATAGTAGGAGAGATTCGGGATAAATGATTCCTACGAACGCACGCAAGGAAATGAAATTAATTCGTTCTGCATTTAAGTCGCATATATGCTTCGGTGGGGGGGGGGCTTTAGCCCCACGAGTTCCCCTCTTGGCTACGTGCCTGTCAACTATGGAAGATGATGTTCAACACAATATAAATGGTTTTTGGAATTATGTGAAGAAAAAGCGAGGTAATAACACTTAAAATATTTTATAGTAAATATCATTTTAAAAATAAAACCAGCAGTGATAATTTAATTCTTGAGTAAAGTCAAAATGCGAATTTGCATCGGTCGTTTGAAATTCGGGATATACGTATAATATTATCAGAACTAATTTCTAAAATATGTATATACAGTGTGTCTACGGATTGAGTTCACAAGAGAGGAAAAATTTTTATTTTTAGTTTTATCGAAAAATGTCATTCTTGATCAAAAGTTTTGCTTGTTGTAAGACCCCAGAAAATTAAAACGAATTAATGTATTATTTTACCTGCTTCATTTTATTTATAGTCAATTTTCTGTGAAACCATATGAAATTTTGCAGTTCAAAATTTAACAATAATCTAGTGATTGATGTTTATGTCATTATTAAGCAGTAATTCTTTCAAATTGTCATTGTGTCACAATGTTAACTCTTCAACAAAGAATTTCCCTTGTAAAGTGCTAAAATGAATAATGAAATTCAATGAGACGGGTTGAAGATAAAAAAAGGCGAAAAAGGCATACCGTGAAGACGATGATGCAGCTACTGCCTTAGCTATCCATTCCGTATTTGATTTACCCACTAGATTATTGTTATGAACTTAGTGCAAAATTTCATATGGTTTCACAGAAAATTGACTATAAAGTGAAGCAGGTAAAATAATACGTGAATTTGTTTTAATTTTCTGTGGTGTTACACCAAGCAACACTTTTTATCAAGAATGACATTTTTCGATAAAACTAAAAATAAAAATTTTACCCCTCTTGTGAACTATGACACACTGTATATGGGTCATTCTTTCTGAACTTAACTACCGGCTAGATAAAAGAATTGGCGGGCCAGCGGGAGCTCATTTTAAAGCTTCAAACCTCTACTTTCGAATGTCACATGGCTCCTATATGAAGAAATTTATATTTGACTCCTAAAACAGGGTAAACACGTATCCAGTTCCAAAAAAAAAATTAGAAAAAGAAATATTTTTTAAATTTTTTTTTAACGGCTTCATATTCTTCGTCAAAGAATATATAAATTTTGGCACTGCGTTTTTTTCCTAGAGTGCTTCAATTTCAAACAAAATTGAGAACAACAATTTACCATTTTTGAAAGTTTATTATTTTTTCATCAAAAATGGCGTCAGATAGAAAAAGATGATAAGAGTAAAAAATTTAAAGCGATTTTGAAAATTTAGGTTTAAAATTTTAGGTCATTTTAGGTTTTAATTAATATTATTCCTGTCCATAGATAGGCAACACCTATAACCGTAATTTGCAAAATCGCTTTAAATCGGTCTGTAATTCATTTAAGTAATTTTTTCGTATTCATTGAGTAAAAATAAGCATTTTTTACTCCGGCATTTCTTTTCTATCTGACACCATTTTTGATGAAAAAAATGATTAACTTTCAAAAATGGCAAATTGTTGTTCTCAATTTTGCTCGAAATTAAAGCACTCTAGGAAAAAAACGCAGTGGACAAAATTTATGTATTCTTTGACGAAGAATGCGATGCTGTTAAAAAAAATATTTCTTTTTGTAATTGTTCAACTTTAAAATTTTTTTTGGAACTGGATACGTGTTTACCCTGTTTTAGGGGTCAAATATAAATTTTTTCATAAAAGAGCCAGGTGACATTCGAAAGTAGAGGTTTCAAGCTTTAACATGAGCTCCCACTGGCCTTTTTTAAGGTTGCGCCAATTTTTGGACCTAGCCGGTGGTAGAGTTCAGAAAGAATGACCCATATACAATTGCAATAGTTCAATTACAATTGAATTTATATACAAAGTGCACTACCGATATCCAGGTTATGACAAATATAATACTGTCAGATCGGAATTGAAAATAACAAAATTAATAACAAGGGGTGAAATAGCTGATGCTTACTTCTTATTTACATAAATTGATAAACAACAGAATAAACTGCCCCAATTTAATGTCACTGCACTGGTTCAATTATTGTATGTAACAGTACGATCTTTATATTATTAAAAAATGCAAAACTCGGATGCGAATTAATTCACCAATGATAAGAATTTAAATTATAGTAAATAAACTTATTAAAAACTTAGATGTAGATATATTTCGTATGTTCTTCAATTTGTTCAACCTCACAATAACAAATTTGTATGTATGTTCCAACTCAATTCAACCGATGCACAGTGGTGTTTTGGACCACTTTGTGTCCAAAAAAGGTATGCGTGAAACTCCCGATACGAGCAACGCATAACTCGATACGCATGTATATACGTGCATTTGATCGTTATGGAAGGTTTATTATAAAAATGTGACCCTTGGGCAATTTCTTTACAATCTTGTAACTCCTAGAAATGGGTCTGCCGGGGCACATGTCTTACACGATTCTATTGCTTAAGGATAGTGTTATTGAAAATTTTAGCCTGATCCGTCTAACCACTTTCGAGAAATCTGTCTTTACTGAATCAAGTTAAAAATTTCTAGATAAATATATACTTCAAAAAAATAACAAGTATATATGTAACATGTACATCTAGTTCCGTTCTGAGAGCGCCACCAAACTACGACAGTCCAGTCATAGCGTAGCGATATCAAACGCCAGCCAGTAAAAGTAGACAAGAGGTAAGTCATTAGCATTATTTTTGGGCATGGGAAAACTCAAAAAGTTTGCTAATTCTAAAAGAATTATAGTTGCCTCTGAGCTCCACCTCGTTTAAGAACAACAAGGAACAAAAGTTCAAAAGGATTGATTCTAAATTGAAACGAGACGATTTTTATTTAACAGTACATATAAATGAACATTAATAAAAACCCATACAAAACAATTGTCATACATTTATCTCGCATAAAAAATCAATTCAAGCGTTTTATTTTAATTTATTTTGATGCATCGATGGTATAAACAGAATAAACGTATTATTTTTCAAACAAATACTATTTAAACAAATATAAAATGTTCCCAATTCCAAATCTTTAGTCTTTTCAGAATGAACGAATAAATAAAATAAAATTTAAACAAAATTACTTAGTAGTATTAAAAGGAGTAATCTAGATTGTTTAAATGCTACAAATTATTTGCTTCTTAAAAATCTTTGCACAATAAAGGTTGAGAAGTTAAATATCATCATTTACATTTTTAGTGTTCAGCCAACTTGAATAATTACATGACACAAATTGCTATTTATTGTTGATCCAGCTATGTGATATTTTAAATGTGGTTTTCCAAGTTCTTTATATTTTCATTTCAGTTCAATTCCAAAACTAGATGAATCCAAATTGCAAATGATAAAATTACAATTTACACAAGAGGGCGATCTCAAAAGCAATGTGCTATGGATGAAACTCCACGCTGAAAAAACCATCTGAATTGTAGAAAGGATATCAATCATTTAGATTGTTTTCATAGTAATACATGTTTTATGCAACCCAAGTCACATATTAGGATGGTTTTTCCATTTGTCTGGAAGATTTAATTTTCCTGATTAAATTTAAGTTCTACGATCGATAACGTAGGAAGATTTTTTCTGTTTTCCATGAGACTGACTCAGTTTCGGGATCATATTAAACTAAAATCATGTAAATTAGGTCAATATTGTAATGACTACTCTAGCACAACAAACTTACAATCTTGAATAATAATAAAGAGCATTTATTCTAATGAAGGTTTCGGCTTAGCTTATAGGCTTCGATTTTTCAAATATTGATTCTTTTATAATATTTTTCACCATCGTTTTAACTAAAACACTTGGAGGACTGTATGCTGGACAAGTTGACTATAATTTAACTTCATTTAAGTTGATGTTAATGATGGAATTTGTATAAGCATCATTGGGTCTATCAAATCGTAGAGAGGAATCTTTATTTATGTTTTTCTTCTATTGTAAAGATGTTCTTATGTAAATTTTATATGTATCAGTTACATAGTGTAGTTATGTATTCATTTTGCAAAGGATAAAGCAGGATTTAATGATTTGTGTGTATAATTAAGCTCTAATGTGATTTCTTCATTGTCAATCGCTTTGTTAATTTTCTCAGTTATGGTAAATTGTAGAAAATAAGTGTCTTATGTCGTTTTGCCAGCTACAATCCTATCTTTTTAGATTTAAGATTAGTGTTAATTATAATCAGCTGTTTCGGTGAAGTGACATCATGAAAAAAATTCGTAAGGCGGTTGTTTCTAAAAATTTGACATAATCTTCAATTGTTTCGCTAAATCATATATAAAGCCCAGCTAAAATTAACAAATTCAGTCGATACGCATTTGGAGAATCCACGTTCGACTCGAGATCAAAAATCTGGAAAATAAGTGAGATTAAAAGTGTTAACCATATGTTTGGATGTCAACAAAAGAAAATTCAACGAAGTATAAGGAATATTTACCTGGATATTTTAAATTAAAGAAGATTTATTTGTTATTCTACAATTATATGGAATTGTGAACGATTTATTTATTTGATAAATTCAAGAAGATTTATTTCCATTATTGTTTTGGGACAATCGATGGATTTTCATTCTATAAAATCATCTGACAGTTTAAATGCAGTTGTACCAATTTTAAAACAAGATTGAAGTGAATCTCGATGTACTTTATATACAAGGTTGGTCAAAATAAAAGGTTTTGATTAAATTTTTCAATAACAAAATTATAAAGACAATCTGAATAATTTCAGAATTCATTTTTCTCATTTTAAAGGTTTTTAAATAATAAAATTCTTACGAATAAAACAATTTAAATTTCTTTATTAAAATTTAATTATCATAAATTAAATTTATTTTAACATTTGTAAATATTTTTAATTAATAACAATGATTGATGTCAGTTTGCTCAAATGGAGAACTGTTATAGCCCTATGTCAGGTTAATAACGATTAATTAACACATTTGAGCAAGCTCAGGGAAGAATTTCCTATTTTACTTTACTGTTCTGTTCTGAATAATTTTTCTTTTATTTTTCTTTGAATTAGATTTTCTTTTATTTTCATTAATAAAAATAAAGGTTTTCAATTAATCTATGTGTTTATTTGATGTGTATACAAGCATCCATTTATTTTTCTTTTCACATATAGAGTTTAGCTTGCTGTTGTCCAGTTGCGGAAGTCCAAGTGTCTTGGTAGTAGTTCTTTTCTTCCAGGTATAAGAATCAATAAGATTTTATTATTTCATTTATTTCATGCTCTATCGAACTAAACCGGAGTTAGGCAATTGGGAAAAAGGAAAAATATTGGGGTATTATTTTATTTTATTAAATTTCACCGCAGATATTTTATGACGCTGTCAACGTGATGCAAAAATTTCTATATTTTATATTTTACTGTCAACGTGATGCAAAAATTTCTATATTTTATATTTTATCATTATGTCACCTCAATACAGCAATACCTTACCTTCCAAAGATTATAAAAAGGTTTCCTTTTAATTTATGACTTTTAATTTAATGTTTAATTTGAATTCTATAAATTAAAAGAGTTAATGCGAAATTATTCAAATATTTACTTCTCGAAATACAGGGGAGATTTTCTATATATACGTATATAATGCAAGTTCATATAAACGATTTTTTAAAAATTATTCGTTAATCGTGCAGAAATACGAGAGCGGGTTTGTATGCACTCGAACGAGTACAGTGTCATACGCATATCTGTTAATATAAATAGGTTCACAACGACTTTAACTGCTAAGTGTGTAAAATTAGATAGTAGATAATTTAAACTTACAAGACTATAGAGTTTAAGCAAGCATTTGCGAAGTTATTATAAATCTGCTACTTTTCTAAATTTAAATGGCGATCTATGGTATAGTGTTACTCGTTTTTCGAAGTTTTATTTTTGTGGACATCATATAAAAGGTGTAGAAGTATATCATGAGGAGTAAAAGATTTTAAAATTTAACATTTCTGTACTGATAGACTAGTTTTGAATATTCTATTTTAGGAAATGCAGGTCTGTATAGGTGTCAAATAACATTTAATTATCCAAAGTACGTACATAAATACCATTTGTAATAAATAAATGTGTAAATTAAAGCTTGCAGTTAAAATTAATAACAGTTTCCATCTTTATTTACTACACGTTAGATCTACTACCAGGTGCCCTACCCAATGACTCTCAATTCTATTTCCAGGTCCACAATTTGTAAACATTTACCTAAGTCATTACAATTGTGCGATTGTTACACACACGATTTCAATTTTAGTTTTACAACAAACAATGCTTGAAACAAAACGTCCAAGATAAACACAAACACACTCTACGTGAATTTCCCCGCAGTAAGGTTATTTGTGTTTCCAGGTATCAGTAATTCAAGTCAGCTTCATACGTTTACAACTACCTATTTTTCCTGACACTGGAAAACAAAAACCTTAATTAATTTTTCTTTTATCAGAAAAACCATGCGATCGTAATCAATTCATCACACTGTTTTTTGTTTCTGTTTATAGGAATTTCTATTATAAATTTGTATTAGTAACTACCCTGTAAATGTAAAATAGGGCACGACAACACAGGTCTTTCCTCCTCAATGTAACCTTCATTAACTGTAACGGAAAACGCATTTTCACCCCTTTTGTTATCTCCGCGTTTGTAGCTATCAGCTGAGCTTATTAAGGACATTGGACAACTGTGATTTTTCTCAACTAATTTAGAATTAACTCGATGTTTTTCTTTTTGCCAAGACAAAGGTAGGCATTGCGTGGTAGATAATAAAAGTGTCATTCTATCATGATTTAAAAAATCACGAAGTTCCTTTATAAAAGATTCTTAAACTATTAAGTAAAATAAACTTTGATTAGAAAGACATATACTACAAAAACAGTAGCTTTTCAAGTCAACAAAAGGTACTGAGCAATGTTTGCTTTCATCTCCGAGCCGCCGTGTGTAAATATGTGGAAACCATTAGTTGGTATTAAGGGCGTTGTCGTCAAATGTCCTTCGGATGCTATGTATTTAGAAACTTTGATTGATTAGGTATATTTGAAAATATTGTAATTGATGTTCTCTATTGGAAAAACTTATAGATTGGAAATAGATTGGATGTAAATAAAAGTTCTTTCGTAAATAATGACCACATTGCTTGAGAATTAAGGGAATAAGCTTTGTTCAAAAATCTGAAAAGATTGCAATGATATAATACAGGGTGATTTAAAGCAGGTACAAACTTCAAGAGCTTAATTAAGAAATACAGTTTGGAGTAAAAAGTTGTAACAACCCTGCGTCCGATTTATAATAATTTATAATAAGTAGGTATGTTTAGAGATATTTGTAAAAATATATAGGATGCTGCATTTAAAATTAAAAGTTGAGTTCATTTTAGAAAAAATCGTAAGTGCTATGCTATAATATTTTAGACAACTTATAAAGATTGATATGGTGTCTAACTGACGATCTCCCAATCTTCATCGAACTCGATTCATAAATAAAAAAACTAAATAGGGTTGGATATAGTATCGGCCATCAGGAATATGGAAATTACGCTCAACTTAAAGTAGAATTCGCGCAATACGGCTCTTGAAGTATTCAAATCCCACATTTTGAAATATTTGAGTTCATTAGCGTGTAAACTTCAGTCCAATAGTAACTAAAATCTGCTTAATATAACAGATGATATACATGATGATAACTAAAAATGTTCTATTCCATTTGTATAATTTTCTCGCTATCTGATTCACCTGATAATGTCATATTTTTCCAAGAATTTGATTTATTATTTCATTCTTATATATTATTCTTCATTTTACTGACCTTTAAAAAATATAATATTATATTTAAAATTATCATAGATACTAACACGAATATTAAACTTATAGCTGTCAAAATAAAATCCCCATTAAAATACAACACAGCAAAACAACACTAAAAACTACGTCATCAGCTACCACATATCAAAGATATTTTAATGTTGTATACCGCCATCTATATTTGGGCCATTCTCCGTACAAATGGATAATTTAAGAAACAAAAGAAGCCAATGAAAAAGTTGTAATTTTTTTGCAAGTTTTTGCTTTTAGGTTTTTCGGTATGTTTTGAAAACAACAGAACACCTGTCAGTAAAACTTTTGTAGTATTTTCTTAAAGATTTCAATTTTTGAACATGCGTACTATAGTAATGATGCTAATTAACTACGGACTTGATGAAAAGGATTGTTTGTTAAAATAGTACACATTTTATTTGTAACACTAACAATTTTTATGAACATCTAGTCACTATTAATGTCAATTAACTCAAAAAGTCAGAAAACCGTTAAAACCAGTGTAATTTTGATAAAAGTAAAAGAGAACTTTGGAAATGATTTTTTTTCTCTAAGGAGTTGAGGGCTACAAGGTACACATTTAAATCTGTATTAATTTATTAAGTATAAAAATATTATTCTTATATTACTGAAGCTGGAAAAGGCTTCGGGGATGACGACTTCGGAAATGACAATTTTACAGTTTTTAAATAATTTCCTCTAAACGGTGCATGCTGTAAAGGAATATAAAAATTATCAAAATTTATATTATGTGTTTTTGAAAGATTCAAATATTTAGGTAATAAAGTTCAATAAATTCAATTGCGAAAAGCTACTTAATCAAATTCCTTTTAGCAATAACTAGGTTAAGTAAAAATGCAATGCTTTTATAATAGTTGTAACAGTTTAATGACTTAAATTAATAAAAGAGACGACGACAAAGTTTCGAAGAGTAAACATGTAATAACGTACCGAATTTCTATTTTATAAGAACAAGAAATAAAACCAATTTATTATGGGATACAAATTTGTGTATTATTTAAACTAACGTCCATAATCAATAAAACAACTAAAACCGATAGACAAGGGGTTTATCACACCTAACCTAACCTAACTTTCTGAAACACAAACACAGCTAATAACAAAGCCGAATCAACTATATAAATTGTAAAAATAAAATCAGTTATATATGTTTGAGCTATCTACGGGTATGGTGATTATTAAATGTACGTACTGTTTTTCAATTAACAAGACACTTCTTATTCTAGGAATCAAACCACTTCCGCTAACCTTAACTGCTGCCAGCTAAAAGAAAGATGTCTGAATGCACACCCGGTATTTGCAGACCAAATACAACACCACGTTGCCAAATTTTTACGTTTTTGTTTTGTGCTTCTGTGTGTTTTGCAAAACTAGTTACACTTATAATATGGCTATAATCCAAAAACCTTCAAAGAATATATAATAAATAAATCATTTTATAAAAACTGTAGATAAAAGCTTAAGTATCACTGCTTCAATTTAAAAGTTATTCGAAACAGATAAAAATATTGTAACAATTATACACTCGTAAAAGCAGCTGGTTACAGGCTCGGAGATGACGAAAGTAAAGTTTGACGAACAAAACTAACAAAAAAACTTTTTTTTCTTCAAGTTTTCGGTGAGATCTTTTTTTAAAGTAACCATACAAAATAGTCTTGCAAAGTTTCTGTTGATATATACAGTGATAAAAACGCAATTTACCAGTAACATGTTTTTTTACCTTTTCTGGAGAATGACCCATTTATTGGCGGCCCCATTAGTAAACAAATCAATGCACATAACCTCAAATAACCGTAAATTAATACGAAATAATAATATGCTAGCTTGCTAAGTTAACAATAAGTCTAGTTCAAAAGAAAACAAGCGCAAAATTTAAAATGTTACATGATACTGGTGGTCACTACCCGCTTCAGTGGGACTGCACAGGATTATTTTAATAGGTGGTGGTCGATGGTAGTGGATGGTGATGGGTGGTAGTGGCACCAGTGAAACTGCGGCCTATATGTATCAAAAACTATAAACCACATGTAAATTAATACAACACAGAATCAGTACATACAATCATATTACATCTTGTTTGATTATTAAATATTATCAAACAAGATCAATAATTAAATTTAATCAAACTAAGTCAATTATTAAAAACCAAAAATAATCAGTATGGTACTGTAACAAATAGGGAAAACCCCTTATTCGCCGCCGTCGAACACTCGAGACTGCATGATTCATCAACACCTGCATGTATGATTCATCGATGTGAGTCATCAACAGCTGCACAAAACAATACTAGTCCAATCCAGTAAGTTCCAGAACTTTATATCTATATGGGAGATGTAAATTGACATCGCGGGTAGGAGTTCAGTTAATGTTTAACCAGCGTATTGAAATGTGCACTGTGTAAATTAGTAATCGAATGTTCGTAAATAAGTAAATGTTATAAATGGATGTTGTATTAAAAATAAATAGCCTACTTTAAGCTTGTAAATATCTAGCATTTAAATAGTTAGTTTAACAGTTTATAATTATAGTGTTTTTAATTAAGAGTATGTAAATAATATCTCTCTTGTGAATAGACGATTAAACAGCATTTTTGTTATTATTTTAAAAAGAACGTTACAGTACATAAGCAAATGACAAAAAATAGATCAAAAGTCGTAACCATAGGGAAAACGAAGATTATTATTAAAAAGTATAAGGTTTTAATAAAATTCTCATAAATTATCTTAGCTAAATTTTTTGTGTTAAATAAAAACTAAGTTGAAATCTTCCAAGATCAACATATCGTTTAATGTCGTATCTGCACTCTTCTTGAATTTTTCTCTAAGAAATAAATAAACATCTAGCAATTAAATTCTTCATGAGAGAAACTTCCTTGGTAACCGGTGATTTCGGATAGAATTGTTACTAGAAGATGAACTCATCCACAATGATAATACATATACCAATGCTTTAAGATAAAAAAAACTTACGTAAAAACAAAGGTTTCTAAAAACACCAAAACAACGATAACATTCACAAAGAAAGAACTTGGAACTAGGTTTTCAGAGGCGAAAGGTGGTGGAATTCAAATACTGAAACAACAGAATTGACCAGATGGGTTCATTATATACTAGTAGCTAAAAAAATTCTACATCTTCAAAAAAAAAGGATTATTCAAAGAAAAACACGAACCTGACGATTCGATTTCAAAACTTGATCCAATGAAAAGCGAGCACGCCGGAAATAATAACAGTGCTGGCTTGCTAAGTTAGCAATAAGTCTAGTTCAGAATCTAAATTTTAGCGCGACTGTCGTGGAGTCAACTTCGTATGAAAGATTAAGTCAATTTACGATAAAAAAATGAAACGGTACTGAACAATATCTTGAAATATCAAGTTCTTCCATGTTTACAAGTAAAATTTGAAAAACCTAAATTTTATACTACGAATCCTATGTAAGTCATAAATGGTCATGGTTTGCATGTTTGCTTGGTAATCCAAGGGTCGCAGGTGCGATCTCCGGCCGAGCTAGTAATTTTTCATAGCGGAGAAAAATTAAAAAACGTCCTTCTCGGATAGGAAGTAAAACTGTAGATCTCGTGTCAATGCCCTGTTTGGCTAGATAAAGATTCCTACTGGGGGTGGAGCTCCCTCAGATAAATCAAACAGGACAGAATGAACCCTTGTTTTACCAATGGTAAAACCGTCACAACTTATTCAATTATTTGTTAGTCTTTATAATAATTTTCGGTAAGGCATGGTCGAAATAACCAAACCACGCGCTTACAATACCTTTAACAACTTCACAAGCACATGTGAAGCCGAAAAAGAACAAACAGTAGAATATTTAAAACGTGTGCGTTTTGTACGCGGTCTATGTTCACAATGCAAACGAAAATAATTAGAAATAAAAACAATTTAATACACAGCAACATTAGGCAACCCAACATACAGAAAATGTTACAAAAATAACTCTTCCCTGAGACCCTGAGTCAAAATTCATATCGGGGCCTTTCAGAAACAGCGTCATCAAGTTATCAATCTCTATTCCTATTCAATTCCCACTTTCTCTACCCCTGAAGCTCCAGAATCTACGAATAAGAAGTTTAAAAATCGAAAATGAAAAAAATAAAACATTTAACTTTTAACTGATTGTAAGATAAATTTAGCTTGCTAGACTCTTTTCTACAACACTATTTTATATCAGTAAGTAAATAAATATTAAAAAAATATTTCTGTATTGTGGTACACGAGGACTTTAACATGGCTTTAGTTAATTTATTATGTAATAAAACGTATGTAAAAACTAATTCTTAGACAGAATTATTTCTATTAGAGATAAACACTATCTAAAAACTTGTGTATCAAATTTTTCGTTTAGAAACTGGTTGCTTTAAAAAAAATCGAAATACTTCGATCTCTGTTTGGTGTTGGGCTCATAATTTTGCTAAAACCCTATTTTTGAAAAGAAATTGCATTTCTGTTAGATCGGCTTACCGAAATCCTGTATCCCTCCAAGGGCTTTAGAAAACTTCAGGTCTTCGTGTACAATATGATAAACCGTCGCTAGATAAAAACCTTTGACTTTGATATATCGGAAACATATCGTAATGGTTTTGATTGATTTATTGATATCAAAAATATATTGATAAATATATTATTAAGGTGAGATTTTTTACCACATTCTTTGATAGATTCTAGCACCTCAACACTCGACTCTTAACTTTGTTAACAGTCAGTTGCGAAAAGTAACGTGTGTGGTTCCTCGCCGGGAATTCTTCCTTCGAAGAAACAGCAAAGCCGTTAGACGAAATTTCTAAACGCATCTATCTGGCGGCCAATTTTTAGCAGTGTAGTTTCATTGTTTTCGCTTGCAAGAAAGTTGAGGAAGAATCGAAGTTGGAAATCCGTAAAGCGTCTACCAAGGTTTTCCTATTTCAGTTCCCAATATTATTATGTCTAAACTGTCTCGAGTCTTTAACCTGATAATCGTTTCGACAGCTAAGTTGTATTACCTTTGATACCGTCTCGCGCTCTATTCGTTTTCGATTGAGCTCGTCTTTTTTTTCTTACGCTAGCAGTACTGTCTCTGATGTACATGTTAATTTTTAGCTTTATTGGACACGTAATTTGGTTTTGACAGGTAAATTAGTAAGACGCATCTTGGTGGAGTTTGGCGATTTTTTAAATTTTAAAATGACCAAACAAAGAATCTGCATTAAAAATAAAATAAAGTACAGTGAAGTGGTAAAAATGTAGGGGGAGGCCTTGAACGAGAATGCTATGTCGCAAGCAAGGGTTTATGAATGTTATGAATATAAACGTTTCTAAGAGGGCCGTAAAGACGTTGAAGATGACAAAAAACATATAAACACTGATGAAAATGTGGAAAGAATTAATAACGAAATCAATGTATTACGATCGTTATTGTGAGATCTCTTGGCTTCTGTCTGGTTGCTTCTTTTAAAGGACCATAGGTCCTTACTACTGGTATGGTTGCTTATAAGTATTTATTGATGTATTTGTTTTCTTTTTACATCTATTATTTAATTATCTACAAGTATATTTATATTATACCGTGTTAGAGTATTAAGTTTATTGCAGATGTAAAAGGTAAGTTAATTGAATATTCCTCTCTGGGACTATGTATTGTGTAGCAATGTGATACTGTCTGGTCCCAAAGGCGTGGAATCGTTAAATGGGCACTTTAATGTAGCGATTGGATCAGTGACGCCGTTTTCTTTTGCATATCCCACAGATATCAACTGCTATGATCTTCGTGGGACTACTCAACAGCATAGCGCAGTAGCTTCTTTTTGAAGTTATTTCGTTATGTATTCACCCAATCCAAGCCTAATTGCAAAATCTTAAATAATCTGAAATTTCATAAGCAGCATACAGCATAGCGTCATTAAACTGATCAATTAAAAATGTTATTAGAATTTAAAAAATTATAGAACAATTATTACTGCTATAGCAGGAAAAGGTATTTTCAGGAAATGCCCGTTTGTTTACATATAAGCAAATTGTTAGATGTTTTAAAATATTAACTTGTATACTACCTACGGTCAGAGTAGGAAGTTCAACAGCACGTTAAATTAAATATTCTGTATTTACCCCCTCGCTAAAAACTTTTAAGTGGCAGCATACCATACGTACACAATATTGAAAATTTTATATGAAAGGTTGAAGCGCGTACCTTGAGCCCACATCTTTCTTTTGATGTAATTAATTTTTTAAACTTATAATTAATTTAAAATATTGGAGAAAGAAAATTTTGAAGGTATAAATAAAATTTTTTCGTTAGTATTTCACAAAGTCATTTAGTTAATTACTAGGAGTGCAAAGGTTGTAAATAACATAAAGGTAATAATAACATAAACACATCTTTTTTATTTTTGAAAATGGGCAACATATTATTGCTAATAGTAAAATACTTTTAATTCATTTGTCTATATATCCATAATGTTTTTAATTATGATTAAATGTAAAACTGTTTTTCCTATCTTTAAATTCTTGATTTATGTTTTCAATTAACTTTTTATTACCGTGACAGTAGCGGCCCGTGCCAAACATTTTTGCGAGTGCTCATCCCACAAAATGTTTATGCTTGTTTTGTCTGATTATTTTGCCAAATAAAGCGAATCGTATTTCATTTCTAATATGCGTTTTAGAGTTTAGTGTTTTTGATTTTTTCACTTAAATGCACCAGATTGTCTAGATTTCTTTGGTACTAATCTAATCTAATTTTGTAGATGCCAATTAATATTAATTAGTGTTAAAGTTATTGATCTCTAAATAAATTAATATATTGGTTGTTATAATATTAATACTAGCATAATACCCGTTGAGAAATCAACGGTCCCCGTCTGGTCTATCAACAAAGTAAGAAAACAGTTCTACTTATAAAAGTTAATTTTTGGTAGCCACCACCTATTTTAATAGTCCTTAACCGCTACCGTAAACAATTACCAGTTCATATGCATGCATACTCGAGCATATTGTTGAGTAACCTTGGTGGACGAACGAACATACGGACCAACGAACGGATATGATTCCTTAATTGAATATTTCGTCGTACACAAGGTTTGTCGTAACCTTTTCCTTTTTGATTCCTCCTCTTCTTTCGCTCTAGCATTTTTCTTCCTCTCCCTGTCAGCCTCTTTATTTCCTTTGCACGTCTATTTCAGTTATCTTCCAACCTTTTCCTTTTCGACTCCTTGTCTTTTTTTTCTGTAACATTTTTCTTCTTTCCCTTGTCAGCCTCTTTATTTCCGACCTTTGTATGTCTATCTCTGTTATCCTCCAACCTTTTCCTTTTTGATTCATCACTCTGTTTATCATTCAAAATCACGGACTACCTTTGAGAAAGAAGAGCTATCCCAATAGTCACCACGGCGTATATTCTGACGGAAATCAGGTAACAGGTTGCGGTACAACCATCGGAGCTCTTGGTCTGGGGTTATCTTCCTATGACGACGGACCAGTGTCTGTAGGTCCGTAATATAGGCTGAAGCGGTTTCGTTGGGTCTTTGCAAGCGCCGACTGATTTCAGCTTCTCTAAGTCGACTTCATAATTAACCGGAAAGTACATCGTTTTGAAGTCGACAACGAATTGATCCCACGTTAGCCAACTATGGCGGTTATTCCTATACCAAAGTGCGGCTTCACCCTGCAGTAATTCATGCATATGGGGTAGTAGTCTATCCATTGTTAATGCCTCGTGATGTACATATTTCCTCTAGCCTTTCGAGGAATGTTGCCGGATCTCTCTTGGCATTAAAGTAGACCTGCCACTTATACACCTTTACGGTTGGGCTTATAACAGGAAGATTCGGTGTTGGTACATAGTTTATTGCAGGGCTGTATTGGAGGTTAGCAAACATTGGGTGGCGGGCTCCAGCGCCTAACGGACTTAATATCGATGAGGTTGTCGTGGTGCAGGTCACTGTCCTTACCGTAGGCACGGTTGATACGGGTGGTGACGGTAATCCTCGGCCTTCTCGGATAAACTAGATGAGTCGTCTCCTCTTTTCATCTACGGTACCTACCAAGTCCAGGCCGTACCTTAACAGGTCCAGATCCAGGTCTGTCTTCTTCATTTATTATATCCAACTCACTGGTACATCAAAGGCCCTGGGCATTGTACCGGTTATGGTGACGGGTACTTCAGAGATGATGTCGGTATGTCACCAAACAGTTCGGGTTTTCCGTCCATCCTAGCTCCGTACTGGATGGTACTTGGACGACGTCGGAATCCGTTGGCAAGTCTTGCGATCGGTGACTTCTCGTCTTCCCCTAACAGTTGGCAACTTTTCCAGCATTCGGTGATGTTCGGGTATCTTCGAATTTGTTAGGGATGGAGTCCACTATACTCTTCTTTGATTCCTCTAAGTAGTGGCGGTATTTTCGAGTTTTTGGGAATCTTCGGCAACCTTCGGATCTTCTCGAGATGCCGGTCAATCGACTGCTTTTTGGTTCCTCTAGACGATGACGGTATTCTCGGGTGTTTGGGAATTTTCGGCAATCTTCGGATCTTCTCGGGATGCCGTCCAATCGACTTCTCTTTGGGTCATCTATCCAATGGCGGTATCCAGGTGACTCCAAAACGAGGTCGGCGTTGGTAACTCCAAAACGAAGGTTCCTGCTCGAGCGCCAAATTTGTAAGCGGTTTTAGGGTGCCCCTGGGTTGTCTTGGAAGGCGTCTCTACTCGGACGCCAAATTTGTAAGGGGCCCGCTTACGTAGTGGCGCTTGTGTGGTGATCGGCGGTACTCCTCGGGTGCCATTTATTTTATCGTGGTATGTTACACGGATCCGGGTAGCTGCTAGTGGAGAAAGGATAATCCAGGGAACTGCTGGGGTTGCTGAGGTCGGCCCGTCTGGATCACTTTACCTGTTCCTGAAGCTTTCCCTAAGAGGGTGGTAATACTAGCAAATAAAACACTTAATATTAACCAAATGGTTTTATTAATAATAAATTCTAGCAAGCCAAACATTAAACTCAACCCCTAACTATTACCCTACGCCACTCTATTGTGGCCGCAGCAAGCGGGTGCAAATCCTACGGTACTCTACGGTAAGGCACGTCAAGCGGGTGCAAAGCGTAAGCAGCAAAAACCAACGTGCGGGTATAGTAAGGTCGATAAACGGGGAGAGTAAAGGCTAGGGATTGCGGTAGGGATGGAAGTGCGGATGAGACCCCCAGGCAAACGCACAGCGAGGTCTCGGGTAAGAAGACGGATTTAGGATGAGACCCCCAGGCATACACACAGCGAGGTCTCGAGTAAGGTACGGACAAGAGGGTGGATTTAGGATGAGACCCCCAGGTATACACACAGCGAGGTCTCAGACAAGAGGGTGGATTTAGGATGAGACCCCCAGGCATACACACAGCGAGGTCTCGGGTAAGGTACGGACAAAGAGGGTGAAACAGGATGAAATCGGGGCGGAAAGGGGATCGGAAAATACGGTCGAGAGTCCTTACTCTAATAATCCTGACTGGCTGCTAGGTTCCTCGGTAGGCTGCTTTCTGGTCCGGGCTGGTAGTCCTGGACGCGGACTGAATAAATCGGACGACCGCACCTCTTTATATAGGTGTTCTCGGAGCATGGGGGAAATGGTAGGAGTGAAACGCAGCGGCGCACGCCAAATATCGGTTAGGGAAGGGACGCGCGCTCTCGCTAGAGTCGCCCGCTTATCCGAGCGGTTTGAGATTGCACAGCTGATAGCATATTCACTCTTTTACCCATAACAATTAATCAAAATTCTGTAACTTTGTTACAATGCAACTAAATAGTTATTACTTATAAAATTAATAATGTATAATTTTTGAAATCTTTGGTTGTTCTGCAGCTTTAGAGCACATAAGGACATACCGCCATTAAACCATGATAATTAAGTCATACGATCCAGTGACATTCTGAACTTTTCAAATTTCTATGGATATCATTTCTACTGGAGCTTTGTGTGATTGGAATTATATTGCTTAATTGATTTCTCCAACCAGAAGACACATAAAACAAAAGATGTATTGCTAAACTGCTATAGGTTTGATTGAAAAAAAATTATCGTGTACCCGTGGTGAAACCTGGTTGTTAGAGTTTTCAGGTTTACTTAACTCTGAATATCATCTTACTACTACTCACAGCGCTAGACTACGTATGTAACCGACATTGAAAGGAAATAAATATTGGGTTAGCCAATTTGTAACGTTAAAAAAACTACCAACTTCACAAATGGGCGTCAAAAATATGTAACATCAAAAATCTATCAAAAAAAACTTACACTTAAGCAACAAAGCTGAACAGTATAGAGGGTGCCACCTAAATTGTTTGTTATTATTGTTTAAAAATATCTTCGACGGGAAGGTACAATTTGGGAAAAGAAATCCGTCTTATCTATAATTTTGAATGACGATTGACTGCGAACAATTTTTTGTGACAGTCTAGCAGGTGGTTGGTTATTATTAATTTCTTATTCATTAAATCAAGTTTATTGATCGTCAACTATTTGAAAATAAAGTTACATAAATATATGACAAACATGCCCGTTTTTATTTAAACAAAAATTCAAACTCAATTAGGGTCATTTAAATCACATCTGAAATAACAAAGTTTTTACTAATCCAGTATTAGAGAACTTGGGCAATGACGTCAATGTTTTTCAAAGGTTTGATAATAATCATTTGATGAAATAAATTACAGCACATTCGTTATCCAAATTAATACTAGGTAACACCAACACTTAATTGTTTCTTTTTTACTAGCTATGCTCTATGCCTATTGCCTCTTATTCACCAAACATGGTCTGTGGCCAACTTTCCATAGCTCTGAATCTTGTAGATTATATTTTTTCCGATTTTTTCACTTCAAGGTGCTCCTGACTCGGAAAAAGATATACGTACAATAACATCATATACTGTAACATGTATAATACTTATTTTCTAATGTTGATGTAACACATATCTGTACAGGTGCTAATAACTATAATAGTTGAAGCACCAAGAAAAATTGTAAATAAAAAAAAACTTGACTGTAATTATTTTACTACTAAGGTTAAAGTCTAAACTGATATCTAGATTTTAAGCTTTAATATCTACGAGTCCGTAGATACAAAATCATTTTTATGAAACGGTCTTATCAAAATCGCGCTTTTAAGTTTCAGTCGTTATTACAACATTCTTGGGCACGTGTTTAGACATTATGAGTAGTAATAACCACTTCCTGAAACCTCAGAACACTTTAAACAAGCACACATTCGCTACTTCCTCCTTTTCATTTTCATAAACCATTATTCAAGAAACCTAACAATCTCTCCTTGTCTTTTTCTTTCTTTTTTTACCATTTCTTGAAGATTCATTGATGTATGAAATCTTTTTAAGGTTTGTTACTCCAAATTATCCGAAATTCTTTCTGTTAATGTTCTTACTTCATAAGGCTTTCGCATTCCTTTTTCCATACTTGACTTCATTTTACCTTTCCTTTTAATTAAATTACGGAGGGAGAGAGAATTTTTTATGATTTTGCATTTTATCGATTATTATTAAACGAAGTATCTACATGAAATTACAAATTTTTAATTAAACATCTGTTGTACTATTTGTTTTTTAATATCTGTGTTTACAAAACCTCATTAAACTAGCAATAAAAACAATTGAAGTTCATGTTTATATCAAGGGTGTAAAGTGAGATGGGAGTAAAAAAATACGTTTTACAAACCCCGATATATATCATGTTTTATCACAAATATAGCTAGCTATCAATTATAAATACAATGTGGCTTGTTATGGTACTCTTGGGATTCAATGGCTGTTGATGGCCAAAAATACAAAAATTCGGACAGGACTTCGCGAGTAAATAACCTTTTGGACAATGTATGTATGTGCTACCGAGTACATGTACTATTTTCCCGGTTCATTGCCAACGAAGAAATCTTAATTATATTGGTATCACTAACAATTTTCAATTACAAAAGACAATTAACATTGTTTTCAATAAAATAACTGTAACTGTTAAAATGTTTATGTTTATTCTCCGAGTGTAAAATTCATTGAATTTATACATAAAACTGTAATAATAATAATTTAGGATAAATTTTAATTATTTAATTAATGTTTTACATTAAATCATATTTTTTGAATGAAATACATCTAGAAAAATTATCGCCCCGACTGGGAATTGAACCCAGGACCTTCTGCTTTCCGAGCGGTTACTCTACTATCTGAGCTACTTAAGGTGACTACTAGCAGAATGACAATGTTTCATACAAACTACATAATTTCCAACTTACAAAGTGTATTAGATATATTTACTTAATTACATTAATTGATCGACAATTCGCCAACAACAAATCAACTGTCAAAGCTAATCTAGATTTGTTTGAATAACCTTATAAGGAAATTAATTGTATTATTTAAGATAAATTTTAATTGTTTAATTGATGTTTTACTTTAAATCATATTTTGAATGCAAATATATATAGAAAAATTATCACCCCAACTGGGAATTGAACCCAAGATCTTCCGTTTTTCGGGTGGTTACTCTACTATCTGAGCTACCTAAGGTGACTGCCAGCAGAGTGACAATTTTTCATACGAACTAGATAATTGCAAACATACGAAGTGTGCTAGATTTATATTTGCTTCATTAAGGGCAAGTATTTTCATCTCTGGTTAACTTTAGTTGAAGTTAAATTGCTATGGAAACAATTGTCTCAACAAACATATCCACAGCAATTAACCTTCAGTTAAAGTTAACTAGAGATGAAAATACCGACCCTAAGTTAATTGATCGACAATTCGCCGATGACAAATCAACTATCAAAGCTAAATACATTAGTGCACACATTAAATCAAATTCTGAACGCAGATCCATATAGAAAAATGATCAAACAACAATTAAAATTTTTCTTAAAATATAAAATTAATTTCCTTATAGGACTATTAATTCAAACGTATCTTGATTAGTTTTAATACTTGATTAGTCGTCGGTGAATCATCAATCAATTAACTTAATGAAGAAAATACATTTAGTACCATAATGATCTAGGACAGAAACATAAAATGACGCTATTTTTATGATTTTATCCTATGAATCGACACTAAAAAAAAGAATAAAATAGCATCATATTAGCCTTGCTGTTCTAGATCACTATGAAATCAATAGTACGTTTGCAATTAAATAATTCGTAAGAAAAATTGTCATTTTGCTAGTAGTCACCTTAGGTAGCTCAGATAGTAGAGTAGCCGCATAGAAAACGGAAGCTCCTGGGTTCGGTTCTCAGTCGGAACGATAATTTTTCTATATGAATTTATATTCAGAATATTAAGGTAATTATAATAATAGTTCTTGATGTTGAACAAGACCCATTTAGCATTATCGTTGGGACTTATTTTCGTAGCAAAATAAATTAAAAGACTGGATTGAATTAATTTATAACCGTTCGTGTTTTAATCAGTTTTGTAGCAACTACTGAATGTTTTTTGACAAATGACAATATAATTAAACCGAAATCAAATCTACTGGGTGGGACAGTTGATAAAATTGATTATGTTAAGGCATTAAATAGAATGTAGCCCACGAAAGTCATGGAGGAATAGTCCCTTCAAACAGGTTTCACTAAAAATTAAAATAAAAATATTTGTTTTATAACCTTAATGTTTGCATGCTTGTTTTTGTTAAAGAAATATTCGAGAATGCATCTAAATAAGATTTCAACGGCGCTGGAGCTACATACTCCTAACAGATTTTAATCGACCAATATAATTTTGTCGACAGTTTATGTTTGTCGTTGAACAAGACACTTTGCAGATTCTCATAAACTTTTTTTATGGAAATCTGTTACTTCTGAACACCTTGAGCAATCTTAATAATTTAATAAATTTGACATTTCTGCAATAAACATTAAAAGTTCTATAAGTAAACCAAGTCTCAGCAAATTCGGAAATGATGGTTGACATTTTGACAAAATCCTGCGTTATTAACATTTCAACATGTGCTACAGCCACAAATTGCTTACGCCCGTATACTATAATTATATTTTATTTATTTATTTTTGGGCGAGGAATCAGGATGGCCAGGGACGAACCCATGGGGGGGGGATGGGAGAGGAAGCTCCCCCCTCAAAGTTGATAATTTTGAGTGAGAGTTGGCAATTTCACAATTTGAGAAAAATGAGAAGATAAGAAAATGTGTCCAAAACAATTTATTTTCTTAAATTTAATCTAATTGCCATGCATACACGTTGGAGAGTTTTAAATAAAAATAAGATTTATGGAAAATACTAATTTTGCTTCATAGAATGTTAGGTGCAAATAAAAATATTTTCTTACTAGTAGTTGGTATTTTCATCGTAATAAGTTGGCAATTTTAAGGTTACCCCCTCCAAAACAACTCTTTAGGTTCGTCCCTGAGGATGGCGGATCATTCTTCGTACCTCATGGCACCGATTGCTATGATGATTTGGCCGACCCTACTAGAATTTAGCCGAACCTGGGGGAATTCCACCCCCAGTAGGGATTTTTAACGTGCCAAACATCACATTGACACGGGACCTACTGTTTTATTTCCTATCCGAGAAGCAGGCATGTTTTTAATTTTTCTCCGCTATGAGAAATTACTAGTTCGGCCGAGGATCGAACCTGCGATCCTTGGATTATGAAGCAAACATGCAAACCACTAATCCACCGAGGCTGGCTACTATAATTATAGAAAACATATTTAAACAGGTTGTCAATCAGTTCACTTTTTGAACTCATCCAAAAATAGTCTTGTGATTAGTCTGGTAAATGCCTTTAACGCTCTATTGGCTTGTAGTGTACTTTAGGATAATATACTTTAGGGTAGTATACTTTAGGGTAGTATACTTTAGGGTAGTTTCACTGCTGCGCTGGCGTGGTTGACTGTGTTCATCTAATATATATTTTTTAAGTTATTTTAGTTTATTATAATGTTAAATTGGAGTTTTCTTTTTATGTACCTACTCTTTACCTTCAGCCTCGTTTCCAGTCACGCCAATCTATAACACGATAAAGCAATAGACAAACATTAGATGGACAATTATACAGAACACCTACATTAGTAGTACATTGGTGATTAAACTCCCTGTACTTTTTATTTGAAAATCTTGTCTAAAAATTCTTCACAAAAACTGCATAAATATTATTAACAATTTCAGTTTAATTTATTCATTTTTAATTTCATTGCCTATTTTAACAGTCATCTGCGTTTTTCAATAACCAGAGGAATGCTGATTATTTACTGGAATGCTGAAAGTTTTTTGGGACACTTTCCGGTAAGTGATTACAGTTTAAGTATTTAGAGAAATTTCATTTAGTTCTCTTTAATACATTTAACATTATTTCGCAATTTGTCTTAACTGTACCGTCTCGGTTAGGTCCGAAATTATAAAAAAACTTTTCTAAACACTAAGATACATTACGTTCAAGTAGCACAGAATCTGATTAGCAGAAAGATTTTCACTGTGGTCAATAGCAGAGCTAAAGTAAAACGACAGGTAAACGCCGGTCCACATTGTAATTCATATAGATAACAATACCGATTATTGGGAGTATGAAGGCTTCATCATTATCATAAAAGCATTTATGATAACTATTAAATGCATTTGCTGATTAATAAATGTGAACGTTCACACAATAAATCGTGTTCATTAGCTTATATCCTCATTTTTATTATATTGACTACATATGTTTATTATCTTAATAATCGTATCAATAAATCCGTTCATTATTATAATAAATTAGTAATTATTTGTTTTGCATAATATTCGTAACATTCCGGTCGGTCGATTTTGACCGAGTTATCTGCCTATTTTTAGAGCGTAAATTGCTAAATTAGAGCTCTAGGGCTGTAAAACTTTTTAGAGCCCGCTAAAGAGTATTTAGAGCCCGCTAGAAAAAGGTTAGCTACCCTTGTTTACGCCGTCTGCACAGTAATAACAGTAATTATAGACCACTGCACTTACCTACTTAAAGTTTTGCACTTTTCAAATGATTTTTATTTTAAATTAGGTAAATGTTAATTTAAACTTAAACCAGATATAAACTAACGTATGGATTTCGGGCTTAATTATCGTTTTAGAGCTCTATACCTATACCGCTTTAGCGTTAATTGACTTTGCGGGCTATAAAACACTCAATTAAGCCCTTAATACATAATATACTATTATCTTGTGAATGAATTTGCTGAATGCATTGAATTTCATTAATTAAGGCACTGGATTTCTCGCAATGAATGTAGCAATATATATAGTACCAATAAACAGTGATTGAACAATTACTAATAGTTTGTTAAAATAATGATTTTTTCATTGTCACAATGAGACACCAGACAATTATTGTCACTGGTTACCAATATTAAGGACTGCATACTGTATATATGTATATATGTATAATGTTGATATTGGCGACAGGTGGCATAAACTAAAACTAACTTCTGTCATTATATCTATCAGGTATATCGATTATCCAGGTAATACCAGACCATTAAAAAATTTCGATACACCAATAACCGACATGCATGACAACAAGACCGTGCACAGTAGAGATAATCTTAATCACTTTTTTTTAATAAAGGTCAAAAGTGAGAAGTCTAAAGAACGTTCATTACACGCCGGTGATTTTTTCGCTCAAAGTTCTAATAAACTAATTAAAACAGAACTCGTTAAGGGAGTTCAATCTTAAGGCAGAAATAAAAAATTCCCTTGATTATTCTGTTGCGTCAGTTTTATATTTTTAGAGCTTTATCACAAGTTTCCCTTAATAATAGTACTAATAACAAAAAATGTTCCGGGTTTTAATGCCGAAACAGAAGGTAATAATATAAGGGACTATAAAAGAGATTTTAATTACGTTTTCGATAAAGGGTCAGCATTGTATTGTTTTCTCGGTGTTGTTATTATTTAAGGATAAATCAATTTTCATCCTTGTATAAACCAACAATTCTCTCTCTTATATGCGGAAAATAGAGGACAATGAATCAAAACCGAGAAGAGGGAGGGAAGCAGTAGTTTGTAGAGTTTTTGCTTTGGGCGTAACGCATATCCAAACGGTCAACTGGCCGGTCCACATTGTACGTGTCCAAGGATAAATGTGGACGGGAAAAAAATACTGCATAGGATTTCTGACTACACAAAACCGAATAACTAGAACTGAAATTTGCCCATGTTGCATCGATAAAAAACATGTTGAAATTAATTGCTTCTCTAAAATCGAACTATTGTTCGTAATTTAAAGCCGATTGCAACTAATGCATAAATTCATTCACTTGAATTAAATGCAGCTCAGAATGTAGCTGGGGGCCTCGTTAAGTTCGTCGAAGTTAGGAATTGTAATGGAACGAATAGTTTTAAGTATGCAAGAAAAGGTTCCCTTTTCTACTAACAGGAACTTACTGACGTAATTAAACCTGTTGCATTTATTTTTTTAAAAATTTCCTTTTAGTATACCATGGTATTCGTTGAGTTTGCCAGTGTCTACTCTAGAGGAGAATAATAATGAGGGCAAAAAATTCAAATTTACTTTGTAGATTCACAAGCAAGCACAGTTAACCCTCTTGCATACAAAGGATATAAAACGAGTTGCTATACTGAATTGTCACAGCTGTATATCCCCGATGGGGATCGCATTTTCATTCAAGATAGTGCTCCATCACATCGAGCAAACCTAACAACACAATTTTTATCAGATAATACACCAAAATTTATTTAGGAAAGCGAATGAGTTTCAAATTCACTTTCTAAAGAAACGAAGGAAATTTTTTTATATAGATACTCCTTCCTCAAGTATGAAAATTTAAAATTTTGCTCTTAAGACGCAATATATTCAATCTTGTAGCTGCGATGCCCAATCAATCAAGGTTTAAACGAAATAGTGAGGTTAATCTAAAAAGAAAATATTTGTATAAAATTAATTGAAATTTAAAAGAAATATAAAAGAGCACTTATATAAAATTAATGGAAAATGTGATGATGGAAAATGTTAATTTATTATAATTAATAATATAAATGAAATCTCATGTTTATTAAATTTTAGGTTATCATAAAAAGGATGTTATTAAAACATTTGGTTTTTACAACATATACCGTAATAGTCGAATGGAGATGTAAAAAAATACTTATTTCCGATTTTATGTCTGCAATTACTTCTTTATTTTTTTCAATAAAAACATCTTTTTGGGCGTTATAATATGTAAAAAATAGAATAAAAGCATTGTTCTTCATTTTCAATTAGGCTTGTTACAAAATATACCTATTAATATAAAATCGAATTTTATTCCATATTACAATAGGACTATACCAAGTGTGAAACAACGATTCCACCGAATTTTCTATCCATAGATTTATACCGTGATGGTAGTTCTATCAGCACACTTATAAAAGCATTTACCCCAATTAGTCAAGTTAAAAAGTTATTTGATTTATGAATCTTCATGGATTCTTACTGATACACGTAAAGAAACGTTAGCTATTTGCCATTTGTTTAGTTAAAAATAAATTATCACAGCATAATTAAAATTTGAGTTGATTTTTATTGATTTGTTCTTTGTAAATAATTATAATTTAGTAAATAGATTATTTTAGGGTGAGAGGTTTCCACTCGCAGCTATCCCTGAAAAAGAAAATATAAATAGAATTAATAAAAATGTAAAATATTTTAACATCTTTTTGACAATAAAATAAAATGATGTTGGGTTACAATAACAATCAAAAATAGACTTTACAGCCAGGCTAGTTTGTGATGTAAAAATAAATAACACTAAGCAAATAAAACAATGCAATCTAAAAGAATGGGAGTTTCTAGAGGTAGTTAAGATAAATAAAGATGGTTAATTTTTGTAGCCTACAGAAAGGCTAGCATGTAAAATTTCTAACTCCGTGAAACTTAATAAACTACAAACAAAACAAATCTTTAACACTATTTTAACCAGTGTTTAAAAAGGTCTACATTATTTCGAAATAAAACAAAAAAGAGAATAAGTAAAGAACAAAAATAATTTAAAATAAAAACTTACCAGAAGACGAGAGATCGACCAAGCGGCGGTTCTGCACGAGAAAGTTTCATAAAAGGGAGAAGTGAAATTAATCGGAGATATAAGAATATTAAACTGAACTTTATCAAAAATAAGCAGTAAAAGGTAAAAATAATTAGGAAATATTTACATCAACAGTTTTAGCTTCGACTGTTCGTATCCTGAGAGGAAAACATAAGTTCAAAACACCAGGTTTGCATAATCAAAGTGCGTAAATAAAAGCAGAGCGTGTGTTTTGGTTTAAAAGAAGTGAAATACTTTCTCCAAAACTGGATATACCTTAAGATTAAAATAACTCACTTTGAGTTCATAAAACACTTCATTGTAAAAGTGCCAAGTAAAGACATCACATAACCTAAAATAAATAATGTCAATAATAAATATTTCTCAATTGAAGCAACCATTAATGCTTACTTGAATCGTATTAGCTCTGCTACACAAGCTTTATGAATTTTCAATGAAGAACACAGTTGGAGATTCATTAGTCATCTTTAAGTCTCAAGAAAAAGTTAGAACACAATTGATGGTCCATTATTCGTCCCGATTTATATTTTCTTCTATTATTTATGTTTGTGTACAGTAATTAAAATTAAAAAGTAATTAAAATAAAAGTCTGCAACACTACACAATAAAATTATAAGTTGTTTGAGCTAATATCTACGCATTAGCAAAATATAAATATAAATTAAAAATCGCCAATTAAAAGTTTTTAAAATACAACGGTATATTTTTATTTCTTTCAAGACATTTGGCACGCGACTGTCAAGGTTCTTTGTGACTTTTTATAATTTTTTTCTGTTTGTTTGGTAGCTTGTGCAAATTATGACACATTTTCTTAAGATTATGTACGTACATATTTTACAAACACCCTTAATATTAGAATAAGTAGTTTTAATGATAATTCATAAAATGCAAAATTACCTGACTGACCTACATTGAAGGTGTAAAGGCTCTGTAATGGAATGTTGAATAATAATGATAATAATAATATCTAACTAACCACACCTTGAGTCTGGCATGATTATTACCAATATTAAGATTGAACCAAATCCCCTCTTTTGTTTTATCAAAAGATGCGAACATATACAAAATACTATAAAAGAAGTTGAATTTTAATTATATGAAACCTAATTCGTAGTGCGATTGTG
Organism: Agrypnus murinus; assembly: GCA_929113105.1. Taxonomy (NCBI): domain Eukaryota; kingdom Metazoa; phylum Arthropoda; class Insecta; order Coleoptera; family Elateridae; genus Agrypnus; species Agrypnus murinus. The sequence continues at coordinate 29,358,247 of OV816028.1, read as the reverse complement.
CCATGCGCATAAAATATAAAATATAGCGCCAAAGGCTATATACTTCTTTGTGAACATTTAATTTTAAAACACTTGGCTTACTTTGGAACCATAAACTCCATTTTTCAGTTAAACTTCAAAACAAAAATTGCGAAATGCACAACTGAGTCAGATCATTTAGATCCTATCACTTTGAAGTTGCAGGTCATTTTTCAAGCACTGTGGAAATTAAATCTTGATTACGATGCATCCATGCCAAATAAATTGTACACAATCTGGAAAAAAGTGCAGTAGCATGGATTTTGTGAGTTCAGAGTCTGCTTATGGAACGCGTGTATATTTGCGCTCTACCAATATACCTAGAAACCATTCTATGTAGAAAAATAAGAGTAGCTCCGCTTAAAACTGTTACATTCTATTAGCGGTTCTATTAATTAATGTAGTGCAGAAAAGTATGTAAAGCTGGTGTGACTCCACAATTGTGCTGTCATAAATAGCTACACAGGCAATCAAAGGAAGGTTGGGAATCGAATTGGCATTACAGATGTAATCAGTAATTGCACAGGTCGATGTTAGAAATTGAACAATGCTATCATATGTCATTTTAGGATAATCCCGCCGATATATTGTTTAGGAATATGCAGCCAAATGAATTGTATCAATTTCGACTCTGGTGAAATGTCACTGTTACAATGTTAGTGTTACAAAAAAAGGCGTTTAATGCAATTTTGAATATCACTGAAAAAATGAGCAAATATCACAGTTCTCACAATTGTACATAAACATACACAGTCAAGTAATGATTTATTTAAATAATTTTACTTTTAGGCAAAGATATGTTAGGTATTCCACTGACCTTACCTGAGCTTGATTCCTCTTAGGAAATAGTCCTCAAAAATGTATTCCAGCATATACAATAATAAAATAAATATATATGTAGGTTGGATAAAGTAACATGACCCATACATCATGTCACCTTTATCTTATAAGTGCAAGGGTTCTTGTAACGAAAGTTCAATGTTATCAAACGTTCGATCAACATCAAAAGTTCAATCAACATTAGTATCGATTTCGTAATAAATAGTCTTTAATCCTTTCAAAACACACCAAAAATATCTAATCATTTACCTTGAAAGTAATTTCTTTTCAGTTAATCTCGTCAAACATTATAAGAAAAATTACTACTACCCCTAGTGAATCAGGCACCAGGAGCTATGAAGCTTGTGCGAGAGGTATTAACTTCGTTTTCTTATTTATGTATATATTGGACATTGTTGTAATCAATACTATTGTTTAAATTTATATTTTATAATGCCATATTGTAATGTGTTAGAATTTTCGATCTAATCTTAATGTAATTTTAAATGCGTTTATGGCAAAGAAACTTAGTACGGCCCTGTATATTTTAATATATTCTCGTTGGTTTAAAAATGCAGACGTTATTTTACGTCAAATGGCATTTTCTTTAATGTGAAAGGTCATCTCAAAGCGTTCTCATGCCTATGAAATTCGTTTTCTTAAGAGAAATACAGAAATAAAAATATTTTTTTACAGATTAGTATGTCTAAAAATGCATTAAGTTCAGATTTATGCAAATGCATAAATCTGAAACGCATAAAATTATGCGTGCCTATTTTCAATTTGGATGAATAGCTTCTTCAAATCTAGACAAATGGAAAACGGACTGAAACCATATTTGAAATATCGGGTTTCACCTTGCCAAGCAGATCTTGGTCGCTGTAAATTACATCGAAGGATGGTTAATTTCCCCTCTCAAAAAATACCAACGCAATTATATAATTTCGCACCCTAAAGGAGTCAGTCAGAAGAAGAGTCGAGTATAGTAGTAGATAACAAATGGGCTTAGTGGAGCCACACAACCTTGACCTCTCATTTGACCTCCTTTCACTTTTTAAGTCCCTCCCATTTAGAAGTCACTCCCCCCTCTCCAAGCCCCTCCCAAACCTTATCTGCAGGTGGAACCATTCATGCTCGTTTTGGAGCTGGACCTTCCCCAGTGTTACCCTTGCAATATTTTTGTAGGTGGCGTTTAAGAGAATCCTTTCTCGAAAAGAATTTATTGCACTTTTCACAATTCATCTAACACATATGGATAGTTACTCGACGAGAAAGTGCATCAACACTCACACACACGCGCGCACACGCACACACACACACACACACACACACACACACACACACACACACCAACCTTTACATTCATTCCTCTAACTCTCTAAGAACTTTCAAACACTCTTTCCACTCTTTCATACACTTTTCATGCAAATCTCTCCTTCTTAGATACTCATGCACATCATCAAACCAAACATTCTCAAATTGCCATTCATACTTCTTCGCTACCTCTCTCAGCTCTCTGATCTTGTTACGGGTCTTAAGGATCTTTGCTCTGCGTTGTTTTCTTTTAATGTTGTCCAAAGTTGCTTGGTCGAGCGCGCCTTCCTCGACCAAGCCAGAGCAGGATCCTACACCTTTCCAGCTGGCAGGGGTAGCGGGCCACTTTCGCTTCCATTCCTCATCATCGTCACCTTCATCCACCCCTATTTTGGATGTGGACGGACGAGGCGATACCGCTCTGTTCTCAACATCGATTTTGGATGTTGAAGGACGGGGCGATAGCTCTCTTTCTTGCACCACATCCAAACCGGGAGGCGTCGGCGAAGATGCAAGCGACGAAATTGGTGACCACGACACCGGAGGAACGGCGACAGGCACAACCATATCCTCATATAATGACGGATCGTTCACATCAATGATCTGCGCACACTCTCGCATTTGGATTTCGTCCGGAAGAGGTGACGAAGGAAGTCCACATTCATTCCTTTTATGTTCATCCATCACATTCTCCATAATTTCAAGCAAAAAGCAATCCAAACATACTTACTTGTTCTACTTCACAAACAAAACAATTATTCTCAACACACTCAAAATCACTTAAAACAATCCTTTCAAACACTTAGAAATAACACATAAAATAAAGGTGCAGTTGTCTGACTTTACTTTATAAAGGATAGTGTAGGAATGTGGTTTACGATTATAAGTCTATACAGAAGTAAGGGGCGTGGTTTAGTGGGTCAAGTACAGAGAGGTGTGGTTCGGAGTGGGGGTAGAACAGAGCTAGATACCACTTGGAACGTCGCGTGTTCTTTAAAATTCCCAGAATTCTGCAAGTGCGATGTACAGCATTTGTAATGGCCTGTAGGCTATACGAGAACGAAAGTCAGTCAATACACGTTCACTTCCGCTCCACATTTAGATGTAAAAACATCTGATTAAAGGTATCTCGTATTAAATCATAACCATTTAATATTATCTATATTATCGAATTATACCTATTCATCCTACCTTTTAATAAATTATACGATATTGTTGAGTTTATTTTTAAAATGAATTATAAACATACTTTTTGTCTTGTGTATTTTTCAGGTTATGTATTATTAATCTAAATAAATTATTTATAACTTTTTGTGAATTTCTATTATAAGCAAAGAGAGAAGGGAAGTGGCTTCTAAAGTGGAGGGGCTTGGAGAGGGGGAAAGGAGAGAGGGCAGTGGCTTCTAAATGGGAGGGGCTTGGAGAGGGGGGAGTGACTTCTAAATGGGAGGGGCTTAAAAAGTGAAAGGAGGTCAAATGAGAGGTCAAGGTTGTGTGGCTCCACTAAGCCCATTTGTTATCTACTTATAGTCTAGCAGGGTCGAAAGATAGCGATCTCCGCGTCGAGCTGGGGATTCGCCTCGTGAAGCTCCTGGTGGAGTTTTATGTTAGTTGACGTTCTAAAAATTACAGTTTTTTAAGAATAAAACCAAGTTACAGTTTGAAAAGTACGAATTAGTTGTGCTAATACCGTTTTGTATTTAGTTCCGTTTATAGTACAGGAAGCTTACTTGCTTCATTTACCGTCTAATTTTCTGTGTTAGTGAAATTAACACAAATAATCCAGTTTACCGTTTATTGGAAATTTGTGAAGGAAATTCAATCTAGAATTGAATTTTAAAGCTTGTCGTTTTGGTTATTGAACTAATTATTATTAATTATGATTAACTCAGAGTGTTATTAGTTACCGTTTTAAAAAGAGAACCTATAGCAATTGGAATTTTAGAGCTAATCATCGTCACCTTTGGTTTTTCCGTTTTAATAGTATTATAGTGGACTTGAAGAATTTGTGTCAGCTCTAAAATATTCTTACGTTGAAACAGTACAATCTTCTGGTAACTAAATATGGCTACCAATAAAAAGAAGTGTAATTAACCGACGAATTATTGGAATTATGTGAGTTTTAAGGTTTCTATTAATGAAAGACATTATTCATATTATAAACGACGTTATTATCGCAATTATTGAATTCCATCAAAATATTCAGAATCCTTTTTTGGTTGCGGATTTTGAGGAGTATTATAATGATTTGCAATCAAATGGCGCCCATAATCCTTATTATTTTTACACAACCTTATTTTCTTTACAGTCTATAAGCCATGGAAATCTGACCTACGCCTTTGAGATAATTTGTCATTAGAGACCTTGAGTCGGAGCATTAAAGTACAGTAAGTATTCAGTATTTTGAATTTATTGGTGTTACAATTGACGTCCATCGTGCGGGGTCTTAAGTTATGTTTTGTATTCAGAATAATTTAGAGTAACGAACTTTTAGTTGTTACATTGACAGTGCAATCGTGGGGCTTCACTTTGTGTTTTGAGTAATTTTAATTGTTACAATATTCAATTTACTATTTGTTATCTCTGTAGGTATTAAATTAAATTCCATCTTCTTAACCTAAAATTTAACCTACATATCTTACCGTAAGAAACTACTACCAAAATTTCTGGTCCTGTTAGCTTATTTAGATTGTACATCATTAATATTATTTTATGCAATAAAATGTACAAATATTCTTTAAAAAAAGCATATAAAATCAAAACTGTCTAAAAATCCAATAAATGTCGAGAGATTAGGGTAACACTATTTCTCATATTGCTAAATAATACAATCCTAATCAAATTTCAATATTAAGTCATTTTTTATATGTATCTCAATCAAGAATCTTGAAATCTTCGAATTTGAATATATTTTTTAGTCTATCATAATAAATCTTCCATTTTATCAAGTATCAAGTTTGCTCTAGATAAATGCATCACACCATTCTTTTCTGATATCTGGAATTTAATACGAATGTTCTAATTTTAACTTCATTTAAAAGACATTTTATACAGAAAAAAAGTAATGCCTCAGAGAGGATATCAAATTCCGAGAAGCAGTGAAAAGCCAGGAACGAATAAATTCATTTAACCGTTTTAATTTAATATCCTCCTACTATTCCTCATCGAAATCTTAGAGAAATTCGAAAATGTCAACGTCAAAGTGATTTTGCAGATTTAATAAAATTCACTTTCGATTAAAAGATAGGAGATAAAATTTTAAATCCTCACCTGCGCCCAAAAAAGAATTGCAAAAATACGTGTAAAAAGAATAAAAAATTGCATGTCAAAATCAGCAAAATTAAACAAGATTTTTGTTTGATGTTTGCCTCAAGGGAAAACGCGTACAAATTTAAAAATTTATCAAAATTCAGAAATCAAACCTAACGACAGAACAATGCTAGAGAATGAATCGTGACAAGGTGGGAGGATGATATTGATTAAATGAATTATTCCCCAAAGCACATGGAATTGTAAAAGCCCCACGGCTGAGTTATGTCGGCTTGGGGCCACATATTATAATTACTGTTACCCGAAGGGCCTCTCTAATCCTGGTATCAGTATTCGGATCATTCGGCTTGTCCACCCTGCATCTACTAAAAACTACCACTTCCCAGCATCTATTTGAATAGTTAAATTAAGCAGTTAATATTAGAACGGTGTATATAAACTGCGTGATAACTTTTCGAATGATCGGATTAGACCACTTCATGTATAGAGGATATATCGACAAGAGATAACGAATTTCTGAAGCGGGATTAAAATACTGTTTTATCTTCTTGGTTCTGTGTGTTGGGTTTTGTTTTGGATGTAACAGCAAACAATATCTAAATTATAATCGAGATTTCAATTTTCCCGGGACTTTGTTAATACATAACAGAAACACAAAGTCATTTATATTATGTACAATAATATACATTTTGCATTACAAAGGAAACTTGAAATCGCGTAAGCATTCGGGGCAACACCAACGCATTAGAATTTTCCAATAATAAAAAAGAGTCGGTATTAATTTTGACACAGAACAGAAATGTGTATACAGAATGGTTCACTAAGTTCTATATAATTAAATATGTGACAGTACTGGTGAATGGGAACAAATGACTTAAAAAGTACTTTTTGAGGACTGTTGGAACGCGTCAATATTTTCGTACACTAGTAACCAAATATTTTAATGGCTTTTTTCCAATGAAATTAATGCATGCATTAATAAAAACAATCAGTTTTTAATTCAACTTATTTTATTTTTGCCATAAATTAAAATATTTGGAACACTACACATTACTATTGTATAAACTTTTACAGTGTTGTGTACTTAGCGAATAATAATAAACTGTTTGCATCTGAAAACAGTTTACTTCACTACTGCTCATGACGGAATGTCTTTACTTGATTACCGGCTCAAGACGGACTAAATGAATTTTAACCCCTAAAACTACTCTTCCTAAAATTATTATCTAACCTATTATATATACAAAACGATTATACAACATGCAATACATGACAATGAAGTAAACATAAACAAATACATTACATATCTGAGTTTTTACATTTGTTTAACTAAATTTAAAAAAAAAAACTTTAAATATGTATCATTACAATATTTACAGTTGAACAACTGTAAACAAATTTTTGAAAGACAAGTTTAGAACAAGCAGATTGCTTAGACCTTGGCCTAACCTCTATACATCTGTTCTATATATGAATGGAAGTTAAAATTTATCTTAACAATTATTATAAAAATCAGCGTTTCGGAAATTCTTAAACATTGTACTATCAACGCGATGGCGGCTTACGGATCAAACAAAAACGACAAGAAGGTAATGAAAGACCTTTTTTGAGAAAGTTTATAAAGGAGTTGACATTTTGAAAGATCCTCGACTATCAGAGGAGATTTAAATAATAATAATAATAATCTTTATTTGGCCAAAGAGCCTTACATAACAAAATATATATATATAAATTTAACATTTTAAAAATTACATTTAAATCACAGTAAGTATAACGTACATAATCATACATAATCAGGTACATGCATAATCTTTTGTATTAACTTTATTGTTAGAATTAATAAATATTTTATTTTATTTCAAGTGGAAATTTTGTTTATTTAACTTTCTGTAATTAATTTATCTTTCTGTAAATAATGTTCCTTCAACTTAATTTTAAATTTGATAATTGATAAAGATTTTAAATAATTTGTTAGATTATTGTAAATGATCAAAGTTTTATAAAACAAAGAATTTTGAGATTCAGTAAGATTTACTCTACCTATTTGATAATTTAGTCTAGATCTGGTTCCGTAATTGTGAGTCTCTTCTCCTGTTTTTAAAATATTATTGAAATACGTTGGTACTATTTTATATCTAATTTTGTGTATAAAGATAAGTGCATTCATTTCACAAAAATTTTCAATACTAAGCCAGTTTAACTTTTCCAACATTGTTTTAATAGAACGGTATGAAATGATCTATATTATAGGATTTAAAAAATTTTAAAACTAACACTGGAGAAAGAATCGTCGACTTGTCTACTGAACAGTTTAATAGTTGCAAATGCATGGCAGAACATAAGGGTATACATAAGTATATTCGCAGGGTGAAAAATCGGAAAACGATCTGCAATTGATTTAGTATTATACAAAAAACATTTTGTTGTAATATTAAAGTAAGAATTAGAAGAAAACCACACTGTACCTATTACTGAAAATAAAGAGACGGAAGAACCATGCATTAAATTTTAGGAAATAGAAAAAGCAATAAATAATTTGAAAATTAAAGCCAGAAATTCTCATATTTATATGAAAGAACGCTATTGAATCACTTCACGTTCAAATTCTGAAAGATCGACAGGTTGCAATTATTGCATCTACATTTAAGAAAGGAGGTCAAATGATCTACGATAATTATTATAGAGGTATATCACTGTTATGTGTAGCCAACAAGATACATGAACGTGTACTAGAGAACCGCCTAACAGAACCAATAGATCAAAATTTAAAAGATAATCAATCAGGCGGGATTCCGACCAAGTGAAGTTGCACCATATTAAATTGGACCTTAGGCAAATCACAAAATAGTAATAATAATAAATAACAACTGCTGCCCTACAAACTACCACAACAGAAACTACAAATTACCATAGCAGATTGTAAATAAATGCCAGTAGTAAAACTAAGTCACTACTGCCTCATTTTCTTATAGGATTTAACATGGGTGCAAAAATCCTTGTCTAAAAGCTGTCTGTCTAGCTGTTTCAACTCTGGACCGGGTGTCACATCCTGTTTCAACTCTTGTCAGTAGTCCTCATCACAAAAGTTCGTTAAGATTTTTGGACGCGTCATAGGTTGGACTCAGACCGGAAGCGACGGCGTTTTTTGGCCCCATGTTAAATCGCATATAAGAAAATGAGGCAGTAGTTTTACTACTAATGCCATCAAAAACCAAAAAGATACCGTTATATTACATTGCTCAATTGCATTAAACCTAACATTGTCAAACGAAATCCTAACACGGTATTTAACAAACATCCCCGACTTGCTCTTAGCTGCCTGTGGGATTTCTTCTTTAATCTCTGTAGCACAATTATTGAATCTTATAGCGCTTTACCTTTACACTGCATTCTCCAAAAGATGTTGAGCGTGCGTATTCCAGTATCAGCGTAGAGTTCCAGTGTATTTCACTTGATTCCGTAGAAGGTTCAATTTCTCGTTCCATTTCTATTTCAAATATTCCTGGGAACATTCGGCATGGTGCACAAAAGATTTTTGTTTCGTCCGACGAGCTTGTTCCCAATTTTGAAAGAAATTGTCACCTTATTCAGCTTTTTGTTCGGTGTTTTTTAAATGAAAATATGTATGTGCTGCTGGCACATGCAAGTGCATTAATCTTATGGGAATAACGAAAATCCATTTTAACGTATTTGTATTTGTATATTATTGTGTTAATATACAAAAAATGAGAAGATGTATAAAATATAGATGTAATAATATAGTGTATAAAATGCAAGAGATTTACGAAATGCCCAAATTAATTTAATATGTTTCTTAATTATTTTGGAATATTAACTAACACAACTGGAATTTCCTGAAATTACAAATTTAAGGTAATTGGTTTTTGAATTTTGAGGAGAAAGCAATATTGATGGTATTACCAATATTATGGTGAGAAGAATGACATTTCTGACCAGCAGCGTGCCGTGCATATGAGACAGTGGAAGCAGTCCCGATATGACGTATGCGCTATCACCTGGTACACATTGCGTACGAGCGTAATAGCGCATACGTCGTATCGGGACTGCTTCCGCTGTTTCATATGACCTGCACGCTGCTGTTTCTGACAGATTGCATCCACCTGCAAAGCATCTCGCCGATAAAAAAAAAACAGTTGCTATGACCTTTCCGATTGACAACCGCGTTTCCACCTTCACCGGAGCCCTCTCCCGCTCTTTCTCCAGTCCATACTCGCCTGTTTTGACTCTGGGGTGTAATGGTGCACCTTAAGTTTCGTCAAAAGTTATGATTCGATTCAAAAACGACTCACCTTCTTGCTGGAATCGATGCAAGAGACGCGTGGAAACCTCCAATCAATGTCACTTCTGTTCTTCCGACAACAGATGCGGAACACATCTCACGGACACTTGAAAAAACACTGAAATCTGAAGTCCACTGTCACGATTTGCTGGGCACTCCAACGTTGAGTTGCTCGACGATTTCCGAGGGGGTTATGCGCCTATCATTCTTCATGAGATTGCGGCTTTGGTCATGCTCGTCTTTGGGCGGCGATCATTACAGAAATTATCGAAGGCTGCTTATTATTATTTTGAACATATTTATGTACGATAGTTCTGAAGCTGATAGCAGATAATCCTTGTGTAAAACCAGATTACTTTTGCGAATGTAACCTGCCAGGTAAATTGATTAGTCTAATGTTGATTATCTTTTCTTTTTCCATATATTTCTAAGATATTTCCATAGTCAGACAGAAGAGTAATCGATCTATAATTCTTTATGTCAGATGTTTCTGCACTGGTGGATTTGATTAATATTTTTAATACACCAACTTTCATATTTTCGAGAAATAACATAATTTTTGGCAACTATTGTAAACCTTTTAGTAGAAAATTTTGCAGAACGAGATAAGTTTCTTTAACAAATTTTCCTTTTAATAAATCTTTCCCTTTAGCTTTGTTTGTTGACATTTCTGAAACGGTACGGTTAAGTTCTGGCAAGGTAAGTTCTTGAGTATGGTTAACATTTAATGAAATAAATGAATAAGTGATAATCTGTCTGAGTCTATCTTGTTCAATTGAGTTGTTCATATTATTGTCATCAGGTAGCAAACTATTTAAAATGCAGTCGGCAGTTTCGTGTATGGTGTTCGTAAAGTTTCCCCCAGTCCTGAAAGATGCAATTACTTATTTAGAATGAAATTGCTTCAGAGCCATCTTGTATCCAAGTAGCATCTCAGTAGCACTAACTGAGATCGGAACTTTGAGTTGTTGTTACGTAACTACAACTAAATTCATGACTTATAGGTTTAATTACTACAGTTCGGATTATTTTAGTAATTATGTAGTTGTTTCTACTCTTTATTGGAATTATGTAGTTCCATTACTTCTGAGTAACATTTAAAGTATGTGGAACGGTATTGCCACTTACTAGGGGAAGCAGGTTTATAGTTTTTTATTCATTTTTTAGGAATAATTTAAAACCCAAACTTTATGTCAATTATTCGAATATAAATAAATAAATCATTTTATTAAATTCATGGTAACTCTTAACTGTATATTATTCATAGGTTCTTGTTCCAATTTTCTGCATAATAATTAGAGAGAGAGTAGCAATTACGATTTAGGCAATACACGACTTATAACCGTAATAATCTTTAAGTCTAAAAAAAGCCCAACTGTAAACAGTGATGCATTTTTTCTATAAAACTAATTTAAAAAAAGTAACGGAGCTTAGTAGGAATTGAACACTAGACCGAGCGTGTATTAAGCTAGTACGTTAGCCACGCTAACACCCTGACTGTGGCGAGTAACGTTTTTATTCCAAGTAATAAGTAATCAGTCTTGTTTGTATTAATTTGTTATTTTTTTAAACAAGCCATTTGAGATTAAATGCAGAAACACGTATTTCCTTATTGTTTACTTTTGATTAACGATTGATTTACTTATGATTTACTTTTATTTAAAAAAAGAATTTTTGAAATGAGCGACTGAGCGACGAAAATGATAGAATATTTGCTAAGTTGCAAGAGTAAAAGAGAGCAACCACGCGACACGATGTGTCAAAGAGAAAATAAGTTTCTCTCTCTCTGCCGGCACCGGAAATCGATCTCGGGCCGCTTGAGTGAAAGTCTAGCACGCTAGACATTACACTACCAAGGCTGTCTATGCGATTTCGATACAGTAATTTCTTTTTTGCAAGATGTATTTTCCGAAACCATTCAACTGTAAGTCCACCACTCCAGCCTTTGTGGATATACCTATTTTTGTTTTGAAATTTTGATTATGTTTCTTTCAATAAATTGGAAGAATCGTTCAAAGTTTCATCAATTTTATTTGTGTTCTGTGGGTCGAGATAAATTCCTTCCTGTTCTTGTAAGGCAAGATTTACCATATTGAAGTTTAATTTATGTGGATTTAGTATTCTCTTGGCAGTTAAATTCATAGGAGCTATGCCGTTTTTTTATTAAAATAGTATAGCATTATGATCAGAGCAGTTGATACCTCGTATCACATACCAATTATTTATAGAATTTTGTATACCTACAGAATACAGATGTCAAAGTCAGTTCTATATACGATACGAACTTTGAAATGGAGGTATGTTTTTGACAGAGCGATTATTAAGGTATTTGGCTTGGTTCACTTCATATCTTGTAGAGCTTGAATAGGTAGTAATAGTAGATAACATATATTTATTTTCTAAGAAAAAAAAACTTGGAGCCTGCTTTCATGATATTACGCTATCTACTAGGTACGTTATTAATCTAGTTTCTATCTAGTGTCGTTTTGTTTGATACAAAAATAATTTCAGTAATTTAAAGATATTTTGTGTTCTAATTGATTTGGAGTACCGTTGATTGCGTTAACGAAAATTACAGGTCAGTCAGAGCACTATTTCTATTTCTTTTCTTTCTTTCTTTAATGTCAATAAGAAAGACGGAAATAGTAAAACCGGATCAATTTGATTCAATTTTTGTATTCATTTGTGATTCATAGATTAGAACCTTATAATGTTTTGTATTCTATGGTTTTAAGATCAATGTTCTTTTAATATACTACAGACCAGCACCGGAGTGTACGGAAGTACACTTTCGGATAGACGTCAAGGGTATCAATAGAACCGAAAAACGGATTGAGATTATTTTATTGCTTTTTACAGGAACTATTAGCCCCTTTGGGTCTCTCAGTACGATAACCACGTGTTTTACTGCGGAAGTGCAAAATCTTTTCAACATTTTAGATAATTGTTTATTCGTTTACAGTTGTGAGTAATTTTACTTTCGCTGGATTAGTGACTTTTGGAAGTTTTTATTTTTAACATTAGGTAATATTTGCCTTTTGTATAAATTATACTTACGTGTGTAGTAAATCTATAAAATTAAATATTAATTTGATATTTTATGTACATAGAATATGGAATTGGAATATTACATCATGGAGTATTAAAATGAATTCGTGGAAAATCTCTTTTTTGTTAAAAGGTTTAACTATTTCATAGTAGTATTTCTATTGAAAAAATTTATCCTACATTATCCTGAAATAATTAAATGAATTCGTGGAAATTTAAAAAGAGGGAAATAATTGTTGGAAAATTTCTTTTTCTGTTAAAAGGTTTAACTATTTTATAGTAGTATTTCTATTGAAAAAATTCAATGTCCTGGAATATTGAAATTAATTTATAGAAATTTAAAAATGGTGAAATAATCCTTGGAACTGAAAACGGCATACAGAAAACCTGGGCAAATACCAATGTTATAGCCGTTTGGACATTCAGGCTGTAACCTACGTTTATACAGTTGTGTTATTATCGTACAATCATAGGTTTAAACCACGTGCGTTTGATGACGCCCATTAACCTTGCAATATTACTTATTGATATTTTTTTATTACATTTTTAAACTAAAATATTCGGATTTGCTTTCCATGCTATTTTAAAGATAAATTTCATAAAAATAATTGCTAGTCGCGTTCAAATGTAATTACAACTTTGCGGATTTGTTTTCACTGAACTCATTCAATTTCAACCAAATAAAAACATAAAACTAGAAAATCAATTCAAGTAAAGCTCCTATCTAAATCTGTTTCCAGCAGACTTTTCATGAATGAATGTGTATCATTAGCGAAGTATAAAAAGCCTTTTTTATTAAATAGTTGCGATTGCGAACTATATCTACATACATTCAGTAAATTACATAAAAGGATTTATCTAGTTAAATATGTGCCATATTCTAAAGCTTCTTTTTTTAAAAATATGATAAAACAGTCTAAATTTATCCCCTTGATAGACAAAAAGAAAGAAAAAAAACGTTTAAGTTTTACAAAACTGAACACTATTAATCTACCATGGCACTGACGGATGAACCGTTTACTCGATAGAAATTTGTGGTGAAAATTGATAGGCTGGGAATCGTATTACTTTTACAGTGATCAATGTGATATTTTCGAAACAGTAAAACAAAATTGAGAAAGTAACTCGTTGTCATACTGTAAGTACTTTTTATCGCCGGGCAATAAATCATAATCAATTCCTGGGGTGCATCCACGGAATACCAATCGATAGATCGATTCCCCACTGGGTGCGTAACCCACAAACGTGGTTCCGTAAAAAAATAATAACCGTGCTTTGATTCCTGTCGGAGAAGCGCTAATCCCACCACGGAAGCGGAACTGAACCGGTAGTTTCCCGGTGCGCTACACGGCTCGACTACCGTTAACTACTCTTTCAGGAGTTTTTTGTATTTTTTCAGCTAAACAATAATAGATATTTCCAGTGGAAATAAACCGCTTAAATATGGACTCGTTTTCAGAATGGTTAAAATAAATACAGATCCTTATACTGAATTTCGAAAACGGATCGTAAATGTATAAAACTTATTAAAAACTTTGGTAAGAAACTTTTCATGAATTGGGACAAGGACGACACAATATTATAAAGTTGGTTTTGTAAAATATGTATAACTGAGATAAACTTCTTTATCTTAACTGGAGCATAAGAAAACTGATAACAGAAGAAAAATAGGAATAGCATTTGAGTGACTCTCCTTCTACCACCTCAAATATTTAAAAAGAAATCGTGATAGAAACAGTAAGTAGTTTGAGCAATAGCTGGGCTTTTTAGTTATTCAAGATGTTTCAAAACTATTCAAGATACATTCCTAAAATAATTCTTTTTTATCTAATAGTAAATTACGGTATCGATTACAAGTAAACTTCTTATGTACAGTCATCATTTTGTAAACTATACTAATTACAATTTTATTCTACACACTACGTTGTATTTACCATAATAAGTTATGAAAATGTAAGGTACAACCACGACCAATGTAAACCTACGTAGATTGATGTATGTATCCTAACCCATCTGCATGACCCCTACTGGTAGGTACAGAGCACATAACCCCCATAGGAGGATGGCTATGGACCAAATAGTTGGAAAAATACATGAATGCTGGAGACCCGCAGTATATAGTTCTCGGTAGTGCATTCGTACTATTGATAATAATAATAATATATAATAATAATTGCTACAACCTATAGCCTGGAAACCAGGCCCCAGAAGCTATAAGTTTGTGCGGGAGGGAGGGGGCGATTATTATTATTATGTAGGCCCTAAGTGCGGCTGCAGCCGACTTACAGATGGAACAGCGCAAATCCCACATTTGTGTCACAGCTAAGGAAAACTGCAGAAAACCTTAACCAGATCTGCCGGCAACGGGAATCGAACTCGGGCCGCTTGGGTGAAAGTCCAGCACTCTAGACATTACACTACCAAGGCTGTGATATACATATACATATATATTGATCGAATTGATATTCGTACTTGATAGTGCAGATGTCGATTGTAAAACCGAATACCGATCCTCTAAGAGTTTTCCTTAACTGAACTAAAACAAAAAGTCCCACGCATGGGCGCCAATTGTAACGGTAACAAAAAGACCAATAACGCAAAAGCTCCACAATCAGGCGTCAATTGTAACAACTTTTTAATTACACTAAAAATACTGACTACTTACGTAAATTGCTTACTTCACACTAAGAAGTATGCAAACAGAACACTACATTAATGCACCAGCTTAAGATCTCTTAATGAGAAATTATATCTCAGGCTTAGGTACTGATTTCTAGCTTATTGATTGTAAAGAAAAATAAGGTTTGTTGAAATAAGAAGGAATATGGGCGCCATTTATTCGAAGTCATTACAATTCTGGTCTGGACCCACGAATAAAAAAAGATCCAGATTATATTGATTAGAATTAATAAAAAGAACTAATCACCATTAATTAAATTGACGTTAAAGCAGGTGAGATAACTGAATAACTTCAATTAATGATCGTTCCAATATTATCCAATAAGTCTATGATGTTCAGTTAAAGAAGGTTTATTTGCAGCAGCGCAGTTTTTAAGAACAGATTTTTTAATTCTTCGGCATGCAGTGGATTCTGATGCTGAAAAATTGATTATAGCATTTCGAGCTCTTTCGAACGGGTTGTTTATTAAAAATTGAATTAAATTATTGTCTTCATCCATAGTAGTTTTGCAACGCCGTCCTGTACTTTTCTCGGATTTAATTGTTTGTTTATTCTGCCAACGCTTTTTTACCGATAATACAGTCTTTTTGTTTAAGTTCATTTGCTCTGCAATTTGTCTAATGGGTAAACCTTGTTCAACCGCAGCAATAATACTTATTTTTTCCGATTCAGTTAATCTTCTAGCCATGTTTTTTGAAAAAAAAAACTATTGTCAACACTTTGACGTTTCTAAATATCATAGCAGCCTCAATATGACTTAAGTACGTTTTACAATAGAAAATTTTAAGTGTCTTAGATCATTATGAAATCAATAGTACTACGTCTGTGGACGAATGCACCGAGCCGCCTAAAGAATGTTATGCCAGTGATTAGGATCAAGACAAGTTCGCAAAGTATACGATGCGTGCTCTGTAGTCATGCTCTGCTGTATCTTCCCACTTCCCTTAAGATATTAAGCAAAATTATAAGTACAGGGTGGCCTACGCAAGATGATCCTGTACCTTATCTTGGAAACTGTAAGAGTTACGAAAAAATGTTAAATACCAAAGTTGGTTGGTGTAAAACAAATTTTAATTTTATAATAGTTTTGTATATACAGGTTGAGTCATATTGATGTGGCTACTATCGACTTTTTTATTTTTAATGAAACACCCTGTATATTTTACTGTTTTTGATTCTACACTTTATTTTAAGTATGTTTGCCTAATGTATATATATCAAAAGTCTGCACAGTTTCTGAGCAAACTCAGTTTTTCTGTTATTTTTTCAAAAATCCAAGTTTTTTCAAAAAATAAATTTACATAGTGCAAGTTACATTTAAACGATTATAATAACACACGACGCTTATATATATCTAAGTCCGCGTTTCTGCTTAAATCTATTACTAAATAGTATACAGAGTGTTCAATCTGATATACCAAAGTTATAAATCTTTGAACAGGAAAATCTCACTTTTTTCAAATGGGACACCCTGTATATTTAAATTCTATGTGATTTAGTTTTTGATTCCCTACCAACTCATGTATATATGTTCTATCTAAAAGTGAACAGTTTCAAAGTTATCAGCGTTTTCCTGTTTTTTCGATATTTTCCGTGCTAATTTGGATGAGAAGATTTCAGCATTACAGAAGCAGCTCTATCCATTGGTTAATCATTTTTTTGGTTAAGCTAGATTGACTATTATCAGCTAATATCGATTTCAATGAGTATCGGTTTTTAACTACTGTCATTTGTCACTGCCATGGTCATCCAATATGCATAGCAATGCAGGGAGGTTACGTCGAAGATATATTATAATCGTTCACTAGTTTATGTTTTACTGTAGTAATTTATTCTTATCTGCCGCTGTTCTAACACACATCTTAAGTTATTATTCAGCAATTTAATAATAGCTCTTTAAAATGCCCCATTCTGCATGGGTAAAAATCAGTAGAATCCTACTATTTTTTTAGATGATAGCTAATAATGAAAGTTAGACTGCACTGTTAGAAAACTGTAAAATCATAACCTAGTCCGAAGTCTATAATTTTGAAATGAACTTATTCTGTTCCAAAAGAAAATCGGACAAATGGTAGTGGTTAAATAGATAGTTAAATACCGATACTCATTGAAATCAAAAGTAACTGAAAATAGTCAAAAAACCATGATTAGCCAATATACAGAGCTGCTTCTGTAACGCTTAAGATTTTCCCATCCAAAATAGCAAGGAAAATATCGAGAAAACCTGGAAAAAACAATGATAACTTGGAAACTGACCAAAAGTATAAATCTTTGAACAGGAAAACCTCATTTTTTCAAATGGGACACCCAGTATATTTAAATTTTATATGCTTTCGTTTTTGGTTCCCTACCAACTCATTTATATATGTTCTATCTAACAGCGAACAGTTTCCAAAAATGAGGTTTTCCTGTTCAAAGATTTATACTTTTGGTCAGTTTGCAAGTTATCAGCGTTTTCCTGGTTCTCTAGATATTTTCCTTACTAATTTGGATGGGAAGATCTTCGGCGTTACAGACGCAGCTCTATCAAGTGGCTAATCATGTTTTTGGATAAGAACTAAATTGACTATTTTCAGTTACTTTTGATTTCAATTGTATCAGTATTTAATTATGTATTTAACCATTGTCATTTGTCGGATTTCCTTTTGGAACAGTATAAGTTCATTTTAAAATTATAGACTTCAGACTAGGTTATGATTTTACGGTTTTGTAGCAATTTAGTTCAACATTTTCATTATTAGTTTTCATCAAAAAGAAAATAGTAGGGTTCAACTGATTTTTACCCATGCAGAATGGGGTATATTAAAGAGCTATTCTCAAATTGCTGAACAATAACTGTAAGATGTGTGTTAGAACATTTTTATCTCAAACAAACAGCAACAGATAAGAAGGATAAGAATAAATTACTACAGTAAAACATAAACTAGTGAACGATTATAATATATCTTCGACGTAACCTCCCTGCATTGCTATGTATATCGGATGACTAAGGTGGTGACAAATGACAGTAGTTAAATATCGATACTCATTGAAATCGATAGTAACTGATAATAGTCAATCTAGCTCTTAACCAAAAAAATGATTAGCCAATAGATAGTGCTGCTTCTGTAACGCTGAAAATCTTCCCTTCCAAATTAGCAGGAAAAATATGGAAAAAAACAGGAAAACGCTGATAACTTTGAAACTGTTCACTTTTAGATAGAACATATATACATGAATTGGTAGGGAATCAAAAACTAAATTACATAAAATTTAAATATACAGGGTGTCCCATTTGAAAAAAGTGAGGTTTTCCTGTTCAAAGATTTATACCTTTGGTATATCAGATTGAACACCCTGTATACTATTCAGTAATAAATTTATGCAGAAACGCGGATTTAGATATATATAAGCGTCGTGTATTATTATAATCGTTTAAATGTAACTTGCACTATGTAAATTTATTTTTTGAAAAAACTTGGATTTTTGAAAAAATAACAGAAAAACTGAGTTTGCTCAGAAACTGCAGACTTTTGATAAATACATTAGGCAAACATACTTAAAATAAAGTGTAGAATCAAAAAACAGTAAAAATATACAGGGTGTTCCATTAAAAATAAAAAATTTGATAGTAGCCACAGCAATAGGACTCACCCTGTATATACAAAACTATTATAAAATTAAAATTTGTTTCATACCAACCAACTTTGGTATTTAACATTTTTTTGTAACTCTTACAGTCTCCAAGATAAGGTACAGGATCATCTTGCGTGGGCCACCGTGTACATATCTGTAGCTGGTAGAATTCTAACTGCCAATGACCACGAAAGCTTCGAATGCCAATTATGCCTAGTATTTTAAAACTATCGAAAAGACATCTTCTCCAGAAGAAAATAAATTTCAGTACACAAATCTGAGAAATTTAATAAAAGTAATTGCCAAACAAAAAACTTGCATTTCTATTACATTTCTAAAATATTTCCTGACTTTAGACAACGTATGACACATTAAAAATCATTAAGCTAATCTCTCAGCTTTGGCTAAACTCTAGTAGGGTGGGCAATGTCATCGGTGTCAGATATGAAGAATGTTGTTTACTTACAGCCACTACGATTACTTCAATTATGTTACAACAAATAGCCTGAAGTTTTTGTTTTGGATTAAACAATTCTTAATTAGAGCTTATAGATTTTAGATTGAAGCTTATATTCAAAAAGGTCTTCTATCTAGCCCACTCTAAGAAAATTAGTACATACTTATGTCGTAAGTAGTGCGTAAAATGTATTGGTAACGACATTATGAATGGTACCAATGTTATGTATGTATGATTACTTGCAGTTAGTGGTACTATTCAGAACTAAGTAACCGAGTTCTAGAATTTAGACAAACAGCAGTTCAAAATATTAAAATAGTCCTTATTTGTAAAGATACAATTTGTTGCGTTATATTGCGTTTGTGTTACATTTGTCCATACGATGCAGTGCATCGCAGAACCTCCGACAAACTGCTTTGACGAACAATGCAAGATTTTCATGTATAACTAGACGTCAATCAAAATTATTTTATTTTATTTTGAAGCTTCAAATATTGCAGTTTTTAAATTTCTGATTTTCCTATTGTCAAGATTCTTGACTTTTACTTTAAAGATTAAACCATACAACTCTGTAAATGTTCGAAAACTTAAAATATGTTAGCTGAATTTAAGTTTTATAGTTCAGAGGCGGAAACTTTCAAAATATTCGTATTTGGGAAATCTACACTCCTAAGGTTGCAGATATTTACAGTTGTGAGGTTTCAAGGTTTCACATACGGAGTTTCAGAAGAACAAAAATCTAAAGGACTATAAATATCTTTAAGTTTGAAAGCTTTAACTGTTAGTTTTCATAAGCTTTCCAAGATTTCTTAAACCTCTGAGTTCCAAAAACCGAAACCATTTAACTTGATATTTCTGAAAACTTCATTGTTTCTACATTCAACGTTTCAAACATTCAGTAGATGCCCATATTGTTAAATAGCTCAAAGTGTTTAAAGTCTCACAGGCCACTCCGAAGAATGCCCTCATGTTTAAAGCGTTGCTTAAGAACCTTCCCTTGGCGTCGTTCAACAGTTTTTGGATTGAAGTATCGGAAATTTGATACAGGTTAAGATATTTATAATTTATATTTAATATTTATTAATAATTATAAATTTATTAATTAGAAATAGTATCTACTTAATATTTTACTTGATATTACGTCTTATTATATACAAGAATGAATCTTGGTTTGTGACTGAATCTTCATCCTTGATTAATTTGTTAGATGAATGAAATCAGACATGGGTTAGCGTTTAGTCTGATCCAGATGAACCCGTCTCTGGAAACTCTTCATAAACTGATGTAGTCTCTTTTGTACACAGCTTGCCTATCGCTCGACTGCCTGAATGTGCCAGGTTGTGTCTTCCAGCTTCCAAGCTTCCCATGTGCACCATGAATAAAAGCTCAGTCACAGGAGTGGAATGGAATACTTCACTCAAAGTTGATTTTGTGCACAACACAAATTGTAAATTACTTTTTAACATTATGCTACTGACTTTAACCTGGAGTTTTATTACAGTGAAACCTACACCATTCAGCTACAATGTGACGATATTATCTCAATACATCCCAATTTGAAACATGTCTTTTTTCCTGTGGTCTCCAGTTATTCTTTCTTTAAATAAATTATAAAACAAATTGTCAAAGTGACAAAAACGTCTTACAAAGATGGCCAAAAAAGACCAGCGTAGAACGGACGGTGCAAGTTAGCCTATTAGGAATACTTCAGGCTTGGGACTCCTTAGCAGTGCCACTCTGGAGTATCCGTGGTATGTGCGGAACTGAAATTATTCACAATTTAAATAATAAACTCTTGCTTTTGTCTTTGGTCTCTTCTCGTATACTCTTTTAAAAGGCAAATTAGGAAATGTTTGTTTATACCTTTGTTTATATGCAATACGGCCGTTACTGCTAGAACAATGGACGAGTGGTTATTCTGCGCAGACAGAGAAAGATGATACTACAGCAGTGATGCCAGAATGGGACGGGCACTGAGGATTTCCCTCCGTCCGGTCGCCTATTACTCACTACACGCCGCCGGACGGAAGATGTGTGCGATGTGTGACGGTCAAGCAAGCTTGCTCGTTACACCTGTTTTTAAAAATGTTGCAAAACAAATGCGATTTCTATCTTACATTTGAATAGCAGCAAAAACTTTAAGAAAAGTTTTAATATCAAGTAAGAAATGTAATTTGTATAATATACATAAGTACAACTACATCCTCAAGAATCTGTTTGTAACTCTGTTACCCCCCTCCCGTTTTTTCTCGTCTCGAAAATAATACAGAAACACGAATTCATCAACAGGAAGTTTTCAGACTTTTGGTACAATTTGTTACAACCTGACGGAAGATAAAACCGAAAACTACGCTACTGATTACCATTTTGTATATGCATTAGCTACGGAGGAATTGCACTGAAATTCTTCCACTGTTTGTTTTGGACGAAAAATCAAAGTGACAGAGCGTCTCTCGTACTACATGACACCGATTACCACCATTATATGACCAACTCTACTACAATTTAACAGAATCTGTAGAAATTTACTCAACTTAATTAATAATAATAATTGCTACTACCCATTACTGGCAAACCAGGCCCAGAAGCTATTAAGCTTGTGTGGTAGGGAGGGGCGATTGTTGCTATTATGCAGGCGCAACGTGTATTGCGTAAGTATAAGGGACTACGATTATACTTCCTTATACGAGAACTACCAGCTCGGACTGAGTGTCGAGCCTGTGACATTGGATTATGCGGTAAAATTCTTACCATTAATCCACAGAAACTAACTACGAGGGTGGTCCCAGAAGTACCCGACCCAACAAAGAAAACACAAAAATTTTGGAAAAAGATTTATTTATTTTTCAACGTAATCTCCTTTCAGCTCTATACACTTTTCCCAGCGGTGTTCAAAAAGTTCGATACCCTTTTTATAATGAGAACTGTCTTGCTCCTCAAAGCCGGTTCTCCCTTTTGAGTCCATTGTTTCGATTGTTCTTTTGTCTCGGGTGTGAAATGATGGACCCATGTTTCATCCATTGTTACGAAACGGCGCAAAAATTCTGCTTTGTTGCTGTGAAACTTCGCTAAACACTCAATTGAAACATTTTCACGACACTGTTTTTGCTCGAGTGTGAGCAAACGCGGCACCCATCTTGCACACAGCTTTCTCATGCCGAAATTTTCAGATAATATGCGATGTACCGCACTTTTTGAAATGCCCGTAATGTCTGCTAGCTCGCGCACTTTCAGTCGACGATCATCAAGTACCGCTTTGTGGATTTTCTTCACCATTTCTGGAGTCGTCACCTCATTTGGTCGACCACTGCGATGCTCGTCTTGGCAGTTCGTACGGCGTCGTTTAAACTCAGCTACCCAAAATTTAACTGTTGTAAACGAAGGAGAAGACTAACCCAGAGTAGAATCCAGTTCAGCTTTTATATTGGTTGGGTTGAGGACTTTCAAATAAAAGTATTGTATCACATAACGATGACCAATTTTCTACATTTTCACAAATTCACTGACAACGTTCACTATTGATGGCTGCCAAACAAATACTGAACAACGTGGCGCTTTCAAACTTGAAACATATGCTTTATAGACTGCGTACTTTCCAATACAGTGATATTTTCAAACAACTACCGCCACCTCTTGGTCAGGTCGGGTACTTCTGGGACCACCCTCGTACTTC
This sequence comes from Agrypnus murinus, assembly GCA_929113105.1. NCBI lineage: Eukaryota > Metazoa > Arthropoda > Insecta > Coleoptera > Elateridae > Agrypnus > Agrypnus murinus. Next base: position 29,335,053 of record OV816028.1, on the reverse strand, counting down.
ACGCTTTTTCCATTGAACTGGTAGCGGATTGAACATCACTACTACCAAAGAATATCTACGTACCGAATAGAAGCGACACTAGAAATCAGTATTCAGTGCGCATGTATATTCAGAAAATAGGCGGGATGACGTCTGACGTGAAACGTGATTGGTGTGTTTACATCTGGTTTAATAAACTGTACAATTTCGTTGTAAGAGTGAGTGAGTAAGAATGAATTTTCGTTGTAAGAGTGAGTGAGTAAGAATGAATTTGTAGTCTCAAAATGGCCGAAGGTCATTGAAGCTGGGTATTGCAAAACCTATTTATAAAAAGTGCAGTGTCGCTTCTATACGTAGTAGATATTCTTTGCTACTACTTAATCCGGGGTTACACGGTGCGTAGTTCGTAAAGTCACAAACCTGGGGCACCGTTGACTCACCGGAAGGCAAGCAGGGATGTTTATACGGCACGTGGATCGCGAAATTACGAACCAGGTGCGCGACTCAGTAAATTTACATTTATAACTCATATAGTATTTTACATTATTAGCAAGGTAAACCTGTTTTTATTGGCGATAGAAGGAGATGATCGGCGAGCCCTTCATCTTCTTGAGCCAGTAAAAATAGTTATCTTGCGTATAATGTACAATATTTTATTTGTTATTCATTCGTAAACAACATAGAACATTTATTGTATCTATAAAAACCTGGTCTTGTGACACTTTTGACAAACAAAATGTGACATTTTTTAAATAATTTTATTCAGTCAGTCAGTGTTATTCTGTCAGTTGATCTATAAATGTCATATTTTACTAACTTGTAAAACTTTTACAGGTCAGCTGTCAGTTTTACAAGTCAGTAGCTCGTAAACGCAAGGTTTCGTTGTTTGTGTTTGGTTATGTTAAATGACGTTTATGCACAGATACATTATAATTAGACTATTATTGTTAGACTCGTCTAAACATAACCGTCTATTTATGGCCCAAGGGCCTCTTTATGGTCAGACGGGTAATAACGAAACGTCAATTAAATGTCAGAAATTTTTTGTAAAGCTTGATTGGTTCTTAATATAGTTTGTAAACTTATTAAGTTATCACCAATGAAAATCAACTAAAATTAAATATTTTGCAATAGTAACTATAGTAACATACTTCGTATAAGCACATGAGTATACGTATACCTGCGTACTTATTTAATTATATTTTTACACAATAATAGATTTGAGATAAAAACTTAATCTGTGCATAAAATAGTGTATGTATAGCGGGCATAACTTGCTTTTATGCCCTACAGCCTTTTCCTAGCCCTCGGCTAACGCCTCGGGCTAGAAATAACGCTTCTGCATAAAAGCAACTAATAAGAATAAATACATAAATAACTATTACGAGTGTTTTACAAATAAAACTTTTGACAATTTTTATGAGATTGTTTCTTAGCTTACAGTGATCCTTAAACAGTGGTTTAAAATATCTCGATGTAAAGTTTTAATTAATGAGATAATAATCAGTATTTTTAGAAATGTACAATAATCAAAATAAAAAGTGCAAATATTAATTACTTTTTTTTTGTTCTGATCAAAGGTAATCCGTACCCAAATGCATTGGTAAATTAATTTATTTTTAAATTAATTAATTAATCTATGAGTAAATTTTTTTATTACAGCAGTCCAAAATATCTTTACTATAAAATAAATAGAAGAGATACTTATCAAGGTTTTATAGAAAACTATCGTAAAACTGTATTGGGCGTCGGGCCTATATGCACCCTGTATGTGCATGTATTAATATTGTGGGTGTAAATGATTCTGTTTAAAGTAATCTTTAATGCTGCAACTGCGCTTTCAGACAACATTCTCTAAAAACATATGTTTCTTCGTCGGATGTTTTATTCCCTCAATATGACGATGTTTGCAATACTTTGATCACAAACGAGGCCTCCCTTATTAGAAGAAGTAATTTTTTTGTATTTAGCGCCACTATATCTAATCAGTCAGACAAATGGCAATATCGTGTCGTTTTCGGTACTTTGCTCTACGAGCACGACCTGGTTGATCAAAAATTAGATAGTAGCGCTCTATTTGTATTGGCGAGTGAGCGCCATCTTAACGGCAGTTTTACAAACCATGTTCTCCATAGAGTATAGCACCATATAAGACCTATTAATTATAATAACATTAATTTTCCATTCTGAAATACGCTTATTCATTTCTGAACAGAAGATTATGTAGAATAATTAACAGAATAATTATGCATATGTTATTATACGATTATTATCTTTGAACGATAGTTAACATTCGATTAGTTTCAAAGTTGTCAGTGAGGTGGCACTCTGGAGATATTCATCATCTCTCGCTGTTAATATTATTTCACAAGACTACTTAAAGGCGTTTTAAGGTTTATTTAGGATCACGATAGTCTGTTGCTGCTCATCTACTTATGATGTACAAACCCGCAGGGGTTTGTAGGGTGTGGCATGTACATCAAGACACATTCCGCAGCTAAATTTTTGAAGTTGTGAGGCTGTCTTTGTTTCTCCAGAGACGCCTCCTATAATGAATTAAATATAAAATACACGGTATTTCATGATATTAACACAAACGTTACACATTACTGCGATTTTTAGTTCTCTAGTGGTTTGGTAGTTTTTTTTAGTAGATTTTGTTAATAACGCGAATATTGTTTTAACAACCTTGTTTTTGATCTATGATCTATATCATTTCAGACAACTAGGCAGCTCTAATAGCTTTCTCGAGTTTCTAGGATTCTAGATGTATAATCTAAACTAGTATGGGAATGTTTTAGTAAGCTCTCACACCGGGGCAATGCGCAAACAGCAACTAGAAACTGACAATAAGCAATAGACAATATTATTTTGGCCAGCTCTCACACTGCAGCAACTGATTCCTTTTAGTTTGTGTAGCATTCTCAAACAATCATGTCATCCTCTAACAACTCTGGATATGCGATTTTAATTTGGTGGCATTTAAGGAACATAAATTTAATAACAACGAATAAATTAGCGAAACTTGAATTTATTATCAGATTATTTAATTATATTAGATTATATACACCGTGTTCGTTGTAACATTTGCTATAGGGAATTAGTATGGGAAATCTGAAATATGCCAAATAGTTCGTTCTCGAATAAAAGTCGGTGAAATTAATAGCTGCAATCGATAGATAAGATATTCTAACGTACTGTCCAAAAATATTAGCTTTAATAACAATCCCAATTCTTCAGAAATTATAAATTCATGAATTATTTGCAAAATATTAATTTAAAAGCCGAAATGCTAAAAATGGCTCGTGGAATGCAAGATCGAATTCCGTTGAAAGCAAGACTTTTTTAATTTTATTTGTCATTAATCTTTAATTTAATAACAATTTAAATAATTTGTTATTATTCTTTTATTCGCAAAACGTACAAGAAATAATAAATTACAAATAAAAAATAATGATACCCAATTAATAAAACGTGAGTTCAAGAATTCTCATTATACGTATTTATTTCAAATTAAAATAAATAAAATGTCAAATAAGTACTTGTTAATACTGAACTTTAAATGTATTTAAACCTTCACGATTTTGTGTGTTAATAAACTAATATTGTAAAAATTGGTTTCTGCAGTATGCAGTATGAAAAAGCATCATCAGTTTCCAATAATTATATTATATATAAAGTGCTAGATGAAGATTAATCCAATTGCGTCAGCCTTGCATAAAAACATTTTTTAACGACTTCCTAAAATGAATCTGTTTCTTTTTATTATGCTACATATATGCACATTTCTTATTTAGACCGTCTTTAATTACATCAGCCACTGACCTAACAACTTTGACTTATATTTCGGCCACAACCATATAAAATTACCTAATAATTCCAGTAAATAATAAAAAAAATAATAATTGACAAGTATTTCTTTATATACTAATAGCATAAATAACAGTTTGTTTTTTACACATATGTCTTTGTTTTTGTAACAAATGCTGAATCGTCACGTTTTGTATACAAATTCCATTCTCTCTTGATAATAATAATGCAAGTATTGCTCTACATTGACATGATAAAATCGGCTTTCGACATGCAGGCATATCGACGGCAACAAAATATTAACGCAACCGGCAACGTTTTTGTAGAAGCGATAACATGTTGCTCCAATGTGAGACGTCTGATTTAATTCAATGTAAACAACCTGATGGCGATACCCTCTTAGGGGGGTTCTCACACTGAAGCAATCAACAACTAGCAATCGGAAACACGCAACATTATTATGCAGGATTATTTGTTCTTGCGTAGATAGGTTTAGTGGTGTGTAGTTTCTATCTATTTGGACTATAGCTTTGTATAGTGGATGGTCTTTGTTTTGAAAGTATGTTCTTAGTAATTTTATCTGTTTGGCGTGTAATTCTTGTAAATCTATCATCCCTCTTCCTCCTTCTTTTCTACTTAGTGTTAGTCTTTCTTTGTATGAGTTTAGGTGTAGCTTTATGTATTTTATTATTATTATTATAATACAATAAGAGATGCGTCTCAAGAACAAGATTTTGTCCAAATCCGATCTGACGTTCGACGAAGTAGTATCCGTATCCGAAATCCAATCGAAGTATCCGAATCTGATTTCTATCGGATATCCGAATATTATGCGACATTCAAATTTTATCCGACATCTGACTTTTTATCCAGGATACTAAAATTAGTCACGTTATCTATCTCATTCGAATATCTGATTGATCTTTGTTTTCCAAGTTTTATGCTTTGTTTGTTTCTACACAAATTCTTTATTTGATGATGTAACCAAATAAAAATAAATCTTTTACTATCTAGATACATTGCAATAAGCAATATTTTCAAATATATAGCCCCTCTATTTCAAATAGTAGCGACATCATGGAGCAAACTTGACACAAACTTTAATAAAGAAAAAATTACTACATGCATGTTGTTGCGGTAATTCAATAAAAAGCCGTTCAAAAATTATAATTACGAAAGTATGCATCATATTAATGTGGTCATTTTTACAGAACATGAATGTCCATTATCAAATTAATGTAAAATTGTGAATATTTATAAGCATGATTATTATTAAACCTAAGAATTATTGTAAGACGGAATGTCAAATCTAGTAATATTCAATGCTGCCAACATCGTTCTGGTGCTTTTGCTCCAGCGGCGAGATCAATCGTTGTCACTGCTATTTGAAAATAAAGGGGCTTAATTTAAATATTTTTTCGAGCGACACCTTTCGAGTAATCGCATAACTTTCGGATTATCAAATAATTTTGATACTCGAATATTCGAATGCATCGTATCCTATCCAATCTGCATCCGATCCGATGAGAATCCGCCTTCGGTCGGTTACGCATTAAATATGAAACGAATTTCGGGTATCCAAGTCGCACCTCTACTATGCACCGTAGGAGACGATAATCCAACCACGTTTAGTAGTACGTGATGCAGACAATTCGAGTATCTATTAATTACTGAACGTTGTTTATTTAATTTTTAGCATTTAAAAACCAATTCCACTGATTAAAAAAATCAATTAAGTAAAAAGTTCGTTTAAGCAGAACCACCTGTTATTTTCACAGAAAAGACGAAACTCAATTATGCAAAAATAAAACTCATTTGCAAAATAATGAATTAAATTAGACCGAACTCACGATATTGAGAAAACAATACTTGTAATTAAAAAACAACAACCCCCCCACTTCGTATATCTTGTTGCTGGTGCTTCTATAATTACAGAATGTCTTCTTATAACGGATACCTACGGTGGGTGCTGTGACAAGGCGTCAAACAAATGAATTTGGATGATGAGAAATTGGTGTACCCTAGCATACAAAACGTCAACGTTGAAGGTGCTGAATGTATAATCAAGGGTAAATTACAGGTGTAATCACTGCCACTTAGTTACTTATAAGCAAGACATTTTCCATATTAGCTAATATTTTGTAATTAATGAAATTAGGAAAAGTTCTTCAAGGTTAATTCAATTAAAATAATATTACTAATAATAACGACTACTGTCCATAACTTGCAAACCAGGCTCCAGAAGCTAGAAGCTTACGAGAGAGGGAGGGGCGATTAACTATTATTATGCAGGCCCATCGTGGGACTACAGCCGACTTATAGATGGTATAGCACAAATCCCACATTTGTGTTACAGATAAGGAAAAACAAATTTTAAAATGTGGTTTAGAAGATTTAAAATTCTGAAACTCAACTTGCATTCCCGAAAATGTAAAAGTGGCATTAGAAAGAAAAACGAAGCCTTCGAACTCTAAGATCTTGAAATATTAAAACTAAGTAATTTCATAGCTTCACACTGTCAGTATTTAAAACTTTTAAACTGTGCGGGTTAAGTTTTCAAAATCAACGAACGTACTCGGACTGGTTCACAGCATACAAGTGGCATAATCTTCAATTTGTATACTTGCAGTTAGATAATGGCATGAATAGATGAACTGGTTAGTTCTTATACTTATTCAAACAATTGGTATCGCTTAGGTAGCTCAATTGGTTAGAGTCTTGTCCGGGAAGCGGAAGACCTGGATCGATCCCCAGTTTAGGTGAAAAATCTTTTTATACGAATTTGCATTTATAATGTGGTATTACTGGGTGTTTCTCCCGAAATCCACAATTTGGATGTGAAAAATTCTTGGAAAAGAAAATTGTTGAAATCTGTTTTTCTAAGAAATAGTATGATTAATTGATTGTATATAACACATACTGATGATTAGTAGAGCTTAATCTGGACATTTTCGACCTTTACAGTGTTAAAATCCACGTAAATGATTCAAATAACATGCAAATGACAGAAAAGTTTATATTTAATAAAAAAACTGAACTTTAATATTATAATAAAAAGATATTTCTAACACGATAATGCTTAATAATGGCTTAGTAATGGATAACAAGTAAAATAAAAATTAGTAATTTTTATTTTACGTGATTCAACAGTCATCATGTTTTAGCTTCTCCATTTGTTTCTTTTCTGGATCATTTTTAATTTTTTCTCTCCGTTTCTTCTTTTCCACATTTTTTTGCACCTCATAATGTAAGAACATGAATGTATGTAGGAGTTGTCATTTACGTAAACAAATTGTATTACGTGGAATTATAAATCCACGCAAATGACGGAATGAAAAATCAACGCGAATGACTATTAGAGCATTAATGTAACATAACGCCTAGACTATTTTCTTTGGAGGCTTCATACTAGCTATACTGAAACAACACAAGTAGTGTATCAACTTACGAAAAATTCATTTCTAAATTCAACACCAGTAAGAAATTATGATAACCACGTAAATGATGCGAAATAAATGTACTCTTACATCAAACCATATAAACTACCTCTATAAAGTTTATAGATCAACTGAACAAGGCACTACATGTTGATTTCATTAAAATTACATATGCAAGCAATACATGTGTAATGCTGATATTGTAGAAATACTGATACTATACGTGAAATTTAATAATGTTCTTCTCTTTTAGTTAGATCCACGCAAATGCCAAACTATCAGGGACAACATTTTATTGATTGTGTAGTAGTCGATGCTTAAAATTTTATATATTAATTGACTCTGGATGAGAGCCCTATATTTGTTTTACAATTCTCCTTAATTAGAACAATAATGATTAACTGATGCCTTTCAGAATACATACTAGGGACATGCCACGTGAATGACATATGACATAATAAAGTTTACTTTTTATTGTTAAAAAAATAGGTCAGTTGTTAATATATACCTGGCTAAATAGACTGCTATTACATCTTTACTATACTGAACTAACAGGTAAAAAGGTATTCGTAATATAATATTAATTAAGCAGGGACAGTAAATTTAATATTTCTGAAGAATTATCCTACTATGCTTACACTACGGAGTAAATATCAAACAATACAACATACTCAAAGCAATAAAGTAAAATCAATTAACAGTCGAATAAAAACATAAGACAGAGCAACATGTGATACGCAGTATATCTGAAAAATATAAAAATAAAAAGAAGAGAAACTCAAGATAGAAAGTTTAAAGAAATCAATAATGCTCCAAAAAATGTACGAAGTTAAGAAATAAACACAAATGGATAAAACGACTAACATGAGTTAAGAAGAGGCAAAATGTTAGAGATGGATTTAAAACGAACGAAGATAAAATAATGGAGTTTCAAAATGAGTTAAAGAGGAGAGAATCAAAATAGAATCAGAAAAAAAAATGAAAGCATGAGCTGATTTAGAAAAGACAGTAGAAATACAGGAGAAACTAAAGAAAAAGTTGGGCTGCAGAGAGAGGATACTGAAGTTTCAGAGAATATGTGTAAGAAATAATTAAAAAATTAGACATCAAAGAAAGCACAGCAGATCATTATCAATAAGAGCAAATGCGAAAAAACAGTAACAGCTGCCAGAGTCAATTCTTGAATAAAACAATGAATTAATGATGCAAAAAGAGAGTACAAGGGCGACAAAAATTGAGATAAAAAAATTACAAAAGAAAAAACAAATACCGAAAGTAGAAAAAGGATATCAGAAATCAACTATTGGTAACATTTTATATGAATGCCATCTGATGAAACTGAAACCTGAGACTAAGACTAATCAGAATAAAAAAATTAATTTTTGAGGTGACGCGCCGCTACCAAACAGATGACGTCCATAACAATGGCAATGAGTACTGGAAACAAAATAAACAAAAGTGAAATTATAAAAGGTAGAAAACAACAACTGCGCTAAGAGTTTCATTCTCGGATGTTGATGGTGGGGCGAAACATTATTTAGGTGAAGGGGGTGTTATGTGCACAGATTATTATTAAACAAACTAGTTTTCCAGGTTTCACAGGCGTGTAATTATTTCTCGAACAATCGATATTTAAAGAACTTCAACGCAATATTTTATTTCATTTAATTTTATAAGAATTTTATAGATTAAATGTAATATGAAAGATTTTTGTCATGCAGCTCAAGATTAATGGGCTTCAAACGTCAAATCAAAAGCCCGCCTGATTCAGGGTTCATTTTTTAATATAAGCCCAAAGAAAAGGATAAGAAGATAAAATGTCAATTGTCGTCCCTACTGACTGCCGCACCGAGCAGTCACTTTTTCCACAATAATGCGGATTTAGCAAAGATAATAAAAATAAGGTGTGATGTATGGTGTGCCTATGCCTACTTCACTTCCGAGGGCACAGCAAAGCTTGCGTTTTGGCCGCGTGGCTATAACCTGCATTAATACATCATGTATGTCAGCGACCTGGTGGAGGGGAGTTTGTTGCGGCGATCACAACTCAAGCTTGACCGAAAAGTGAGAGCGTTTGTAAAAAAATAAAGACATATGGAGTAGACATTATAGCAATGCCAGAAAAGAAATAAGATTGGAAGGGAAAGGAGAACTATAGAAAAAAAATGTCACACACTAAAGTATGCAGGAAAAGAAAAATAAGGAAGTGTTGGAACGGGTTTTATAGTTATGGAAAGTATATATTAAAATGTAATGAATTTCCAACCCATAAGTCACTAGAAAACAGAGACGAAATTCGTCAAGGAAAATTCCAAAATGGACGCCTTTAGAAAGAAGAAATTAGATTTGCGTAGGGGTATCGACTTGCAACCGAAAATAAAGACTGAGAAATTTGGAAAAGTTATAGCTGCAGCAAGAAGCTACCACGAGCTCTGAGGAAGAAGAGAAGGCTAGCGATTTATCTAAAAATGAATCGAAAAGCTCGAAAGAGTAACTAATATTTCGTTACGAATGTCAATAAGCTGATAATAAGTAATGACGAAATAATGATTTGCTAAGTTTTTTTTATTGTATTATAGTAAGCTACGTATAATTATGAAATATTAGAGTTTCTAAAATCCCAAACTTTAATAATTAAGGAAACAACAAAACCTTTAAAAATTGAAATGGAAACGGGAATGTATAAACTTCAGTAAATCCTGGGCTTTGCACCGCAATCGGCAAACAAAATCCTCAAAGGCAGCAGTAGCTGCAATTATTTATGAAAGAAGTGTAATATTTATGGACTATCTTTGAGATATAGTGTTGTGCGAATCAACCAAAGCTTAAGTGGCGGTCATAAGAGCAAAAAGAACTTTTCAGGTCATCTCTCACAAGTGCACACACAGTGGCGGAACTCGGTTCTAGAAACTAGAGATCATAAAAGCGTTTTTGCGAAAGCTCATCTTTTAACAGTAAAGCTTTTTACTATCACTATTTTCAACATAAAGTAAATTTACCTCAGCTTTGACGTCTTGCATAACATATTTCTACTAGGAATAAAGTTTTTAGTGTTTAAATTATCTTAATGTTCATAAATTATTACTATTTAACAAGTATCTACTAGCTCATTAAAAAATGATGTGCTAAAATATAAAAGAAATAAAACGATGAGAGCTGACGTTTCAAAAATACATAAGACTAAGAAAACGAGTCACCGATGATTTCCGGAGTTCAGGATGTGCCCGGACTTTTGATACAAATGTTAATGTTTAGGGCATTCGAGCATAGTGTCGTTTGGGGTGCTAGCAACTTTTACATCGTGTTTCTAGACCATACAGCATTTGTATGGAGGGCAAAATAGCTCGAAGGTTTGTAATATTACATGATGCTGCACTCCATATTTCCTTGTTTATAAGTAATAAAAGAGAAAACCTTTCTTTTGATTTACTTAATAGCGAAATTATTTATTTCAGGGTGTTAACGTGATGAAGAAATAAAAAGAAAAATAACGGGTGTTGCTTTTTATTTTATTTTCTTTCTGCTGAGCTCATACCAAAAAGCCATTTTATTAATTTTTGAAACGCTGAAATATTTTCTAGCAAGAATCACAAGAAATGGAATAGATGGCAATATAAGGTGTATTTCTTTCTATTTAGTAACTGTACATATTTTAATTGAAAATTATTTTAATAAGCACTATTTAAATTCAAAACGCAAAGCAGAATTACCTAAACTGCTTTATACTTAACGAAAGTTTTATTTCTAAGTTAATAACAAACAAAAATCAAAAGTTATTAGCAAAAATAATATAATAAACAATTTATTATACGCAATAAACCGGTGAGGAAATTTTAATAAAACCAATAAAACTGTTACAAATTATAGCGTTAGCCTACAGTAGTAATTTCTACTGAAGCTCCTAAAGCTTAAGTCCTGCAAATATCGATATATTAATATCGAGGCCCTTCATATACACCGTGTCCGCGTAAGTTGGCTACATATGGAGCGCAAGAGAGAGATTTTCTCTAGAATTAACCTAGAAGCCGATGTTCGAAACGATTGAACGAAAAAACTAAACTAAACTGCCCGAAGCAGCAAGCAACAAAAATAGAAAACCACAACAACCAATTTCCTAAATGAAAAGATATTTAACAAATCTGCCAAGATTGTCAGGAGAGTGTTGTTTAGGTAACAGCAATTAAAAAGTACATTCAATACTGGCCACGGTCGCAGAAGATGGTAGCGCACGCGTCGACCGTTATGACCTAAGGCCCAAAACACAACCAGTAGTAACATACCTTTAAAGACTGTAGCCAAACCAATCCTGATCACCAACAACCCTAAACAAGTTGACCCACCCCAAAGAAAACCCCACCTAAAGCTAGTAAAATCTAACCCCGCCCCAGTTAAAGTGAACTGGGGAAAAGCCTTAAAAAAACTATAACAAGAATTAAGAGTTAAAATTTAGAGCAGAAAAACATATTTTTCGCTCTATTCTTATAACAAAAATAATTCATTACTAATGAAATCTATTTATTCTTGATATTATTAATTAACTCTGTATATATTGAATATTTAATCTTATAAGTATTCTATTCTAAAAATCAGACCCGTAGCCAGAAATTTATTTACGGGGGGTTCTGGGGGAATTTATTTTCGGGGGGAAGCAGACTAGAAAAATAATTTTATTTTGTTGTCATTTTATTAGTGTTAAATTTAGTTTCGGGGGGGTTCAGACCCCCTAACCCCCCTTTGAATACCGCCTTGCTAAAAATATAAGAAGATTCACTCTTATTTTATTTTTTTAAGAGAAAAAACCATTAAAAGCTTATCTAGATTGGTAAAAATTGTTTTGTTAGTGTTAATGTTACTCTAGTCAGAGTAAATAAAATTGGTATCAGTATAGAGTGATTTGTCATCGGAAGTATTAAATTTGGATCTACTTAGACAAAACAATGCTCTTGACAGTGTATTTGTTTGTAAAACCTTGTTCATTTTTATTTAAAGCACAAAGTGTATTAAAGTGTAGCTGTCTGTGTATTAAATAAAAATTTGCAGCATAAATTTTTCAAACTTAAAACAAATAAATATGTTACTAAATTATGTAAGTTTGAAGAAAATTACACATATGAATATTGTTACCACTCAAAGTTTGAATTTAAATAACAAGCGTCTTTTTCGTCCAAGCAGAAGAGAAGCGTGTACGTTATTTTCATTTTCATAAATACAAATAAAGTGCATAAAATTCACAACAACAAACAATAAACAAAAATATTGAAAACATTAGGCCAGTAAAAGCAATAATTATATATCAAATTCACAGAACAAGTAATTTTGAACCTAAACCTCCTAATAGCATTCCATGAAAGTTGGCATAGAGTAGATGCAAGGGCAATAGTTCACTCTAGCAACAAAGAACCGCCATACCGTGAACCAAGAAAACAAATTTGAAGTAAAGGTTCCAGGGTGTGCTTTAACAAAAATAGAAGTGCCCGAACTATTATGAGCCTCGGCTCGTATATATTTTTTCAACACATTCTTATGTTTAAATTATGTATGCTTGTTATGTATGTTTGCATTGCAATAAATAATTACTTATTTTATTATTGACACCCCCATCCCAGAATAAAAAAACTACACTACTTTTACTCTTAATTTTAGTACTTTGAAACAAAGCTTTTTTTGGGTTAAAGCTCTAAATTACTACATTTAAAATGTTCAAAATCTTTAACGGTAACTGTACTATTCAAACATAGAAAAATATACGTCGCACAATGGACGTCTGAAACTCATAAAGACTTCAAAATATTAATACTTACGTTACGGTAAAGCTCAAAATTGCCAAAGCTTGAGATTTTAGTATTACAAATTTAATTTTCAGGTCGTAGGTATTGTTTCCAATAGCTCACTAATTATTAAAAGAAATGGATAAAGGTTTTAAGACACAATAAAATGCATAAATGTTGAGCGCCAGTCAACGATTCTTTTGAAAGATATTGATTTGGCACCAGTAATCAGAAACTAATGGCAGATCTAATAAATTTAAATCAATGTGGTAAGTCATATTTAATTAAATCAAAGTTAGATTGAGTAAAAATATAAATAAAGACTTTCATATCTATATGGGTCGATATTATTCAATCAATTAGGTTTAAAAATTTTGTTTATTCATAAACCAAAAAGTTAAAAAAAGGATAACAACTAGTCATTGAGAAAATCATTAAGTAAAATCACAATACCCTGCATAAGAGCTCTTAGCAAATGGAAACGTATTCATGCAACAAAATGACAAAAGTAATCGGTACATAAACAATAAACAACTTATTCACAAAATTCAAAGGGTCAACAATTCACAATACCTTGTTCAAATCGTTTAGTTCACAAAACTGGATCAGAACAAACTTACACAATATTGCCCTTTCAAACACAGATATTAACAGTTGTCACTAAAATGTAGAAACTGGAAAATTTCATAAAATTCTGCAATCACTAATCCAAAACTACGAGAATTAAAATTCACAATACTGTAATGCAGGTAGGTATTCATTAGTGGAATTCCCTCTATCAAATAACCGATACAACCATACAACTTGGATGAAATTACTTATTTAAATTATCGTAGAAGACACGATCTGTTTCTATTTATTCATTTGATTTTTTAAAACTGCCCGATTTCAAATTACATCCGGACAATGTTTTATAAAACACTTAATTTGTTAGAAGATCAACTAGACTACGATAGTCATTCGTATTATAATTATATCCCTTGACGAGATTCTTTGGCGAAACTGAAATGCGGCCACTAGAAGAACGGATTACACTCTATTATTATTATCGGTAAACTGTACTGGATTAAGCTTTAATTTCCGGCAAAATTAGTTTTCCGCAATCACTATATCGACTGCACGTTAACATCAACTGAAGTACCGGAAAAATATTCTGAAAATGCTCTCGGCAATTGACTTCGATAATACTAATTCATGGCGCGGAGTCCGACCGCGGCCTAACACGTGAAGGCGTCCTGCTCTGTGTGTATGTTCTCTTACTTGCTTTCTTAAACCCTGACTGTCAACTGTATACTGTAAACTGACTGTAAACATTCAAGATATTTCGACGGTAGACGGAATTTTAAGGCGGGGGGGGGGTAAACTTTCAAATAGACCAACAAGGGAACAACGCGGCTTGGTTAAGCCTAATCAAATGATTATATTACACAAAGAACGCTAAAAAATTCGGGATTTTACTCGTGACTAAAACCTGCAACACATGCAAAAACCAGACACACTGAGAACGAAAATTTGTTTATCTAGAATTGGTTGACATGCACGTACAAAAAGATCATAAATTTAAACCAAATGGGTGTTATTAATGTGTTTTTCGTAGAAACTAAACTTATTTAGATAGAAATATTTACAGATACTCGTTCACATCGACGAAAACTACTGGCAAGTTTAGAGGACAAATTTATTCGAGAATATTCTTTTTCCCAAGAACAACATGAAATGGTAGATTCTAACACGTGTGAAAACAATACCTTTATCTGAAACGAAGTCTGTAAAACAATTTTATTAGTCTAGAATATTTATATTATAGGTATTTTTGGGACTTATTTTATGCAGTATGCCAACTGTGATATTAAATTGAAAGAAAATATATGAATACACAGGACCGCATTTAGGACTTTTTATTAAATATGCATATTAAATTGCATTATTTAGATATAATTTTGTTTTAGAATGTGATAAATTTACAATAACATTGTATTGAAGTTAACTCTATGATCTACACGAAGGTACAGATTAGATATTTTACTCTAAAAATGTATTGAACCTAATCACACACTTTTTAGAGCGGTTTGGTGTTCGAATTTTACACTAAATTTTTTACCTACTACTACTACGTATAAATTAAGCCGAAGCCCATAAACTGATTTTGGTATGTTCAGGTATGTTACCATTTTTGCTTTGTGTATGCCTTTTGTAATTGGCTCAAATGCAGTTAAAAGTTTTCTAATTTGAGCTTTCCCTTACCACCTGGGTTACCCTTCGTATGGAAACTCAATATATACACCAGGAGGATAAATAATTAAAAGCTTTATATTCTTTTTCCAAGACCAGTGTAGTTTGTTTACTTTGTTAAGGAATGAAACAGTGTTACAAGATTAAGGTAAAAGATTTGTATGGTTATTTATTAATCTGTTTAATTTTTGTTTATGATAAGTAGATTTAATTGACATATCATTAATTATCTTGTGTATTGATCATTTGATTATTGATTTATGATTGATAACTTTTTATTGATTTATTATTATTGATGGCAATTTGATTTAATTTAAAGTAAGCTCAATCTATCTCTCTTTTCTGATTTATTTTTCTCCTTTCAGCCAAAGTAGGGTAGTGCGGCGGCTGTTAACTACGTATAACAAACATTAGCTCGAAAAATTCACTTATAGCAAATTCCTTTTCTGCACTTTTTCTATTTATCCTTGTACACAATTCAAGTTACGTACTTTAAAATTTGTAGACTACTGGTAATATTTCTTTTTTTATTGGAGTAGAGTACGTCAATGTATATTTTAATGCGAAAATTGGAATTTTCAAGGATAACTAGAAAGATTGCCATAAATAAAGTATTTCCTATGAAACATCAAGCTTGCCATGAAAATCGAAGGAAACTGTTACATTTTTCTACCGACAAAAATCTTGATCTCAATCTTGTCTTCTCCATTACTTTCTATCAATATTCTCAAATAATTAAAACCAAATATTTTCTCGAAGCTACAACTTCTTCCTGATTGCTCATTACAGTAAAGTATTTTTGTCCTTTTGTATTGTACTCTGATCTGGCCAATAATATAACAGATTGAACAGTATAGTAGATGGTGGAGTACTTTATCTTAATCCTATAATAACCTCAAACTGCCTTCTTAATTGATTAAATTAAAAGTGTGAACGTTTTTGATAAAATTTATGAAAGTTGTTTTATTTGAGCTTACTGTCTCAATTCTTACTTCGTGAACTTCATAATCATAAAATAAAATAAAATAATTGTTCAATGTTATTTACCTTTTATAATTTTATATTTACGTTTAATACTGATATTACAAGTCAAAACAATTGTCAGGCTATAAGATACTTAATAAATCTTGTGAAACTTTATGTTTATTAAATTTATTTATTTTAAGAATTTTATCAAAAACGTTCACACCTCTAGCAACCTGTTCTATTAAAGACAGTTTTGAATTCATTGAATTAAAACTGAAACAGAATTGAAACCATAGTTAATTCGAAGTTTGTGCAATATCATTTAAAAATATCTCGTGAGACATCATTTACTTTACGTATACTAAAATATTACAATCTGTGGGAAATATTAGGGTTGCCAGATCCCCGGTTTTGACCCGGAGTCTCCGGTTTTGATGCATTGTCTCCGGTGTCGGGTTTAGACGAAATAAATCTACAGAGCATATTTGACTAGTAAATTAGGTAATAAATTAAAGTAGTAGGCATACTGGTTCATTTCTTTAATTTTTCCTTCGTCTGCAAACGACAGATATATGGTTTAGCATACATATCAGCTGCAACATGAAAAACTCTTTCCATTGTAGAGATATGTATTATTTTTCAAAAATTACTGTTGAAATAGCAATCTTTTATAAACGATGCTTTTGAGAGTGCAACAGTAGACATTGATGCCAGAAATTCGTTGTGATTGATTGACTCTTTAACGTTGCTTGTTTTATAAGTTTGAAATTTCAATAAATACCTGGTATATTATCAGGCCCGTTTCGCCAAACTACCTTGCAGCTTTTCATTTTGCAAAGTGAAGGACTAAATAAGCCAGTGTGCCAGGACTAAATAAAGAAAGAACAAAATCAAAACCCAGCTCGGTAGCGAGACAATCTTAGATGGTTAAGGTAAGAACAACGTTCTTTTTACGATCCCTAAACTATTTTCAATGATAATCCTTGTTTTTGTTTTAGTCGAATTAAATATCTGCTCTGGTGAATCGTTAGGATTACAGTGTAAGTAAGGCATTAACCATTCTTTAATTCCATTTGTAAGTTTCTAGCCTATCAGCTATCCATGACAGACTGCTGACCAGTAAACTGACTATCGGTCAAAAGTTCTTATAATACTGTGGTAGATAGCCAAAGAAAAACCTCACTATTCCCTGCATATGGATGCTCGTATCACCGAATATACAGCGGATCTCTAACCTCCGAAACATGCAAGAATTAAAATAGAAAAATTTTAATAATATCAGAGTTTGCTGTATGATGTGATGATGTATGATGATGTAAATGTTATTCTCAAAAACACCAATTCTTACTACACCAATAAATTATTTTACAAATTGCAATTATTTTTTCGGATTGCACAAATATAAACTTAATCACAAAAGATGCACTAGTACGTGTCATCATAATCCACTTTTCCTATTAAACATACAATAATAGCCAGTCCCAATGTCTACCAAAAATATCTCAAAAACTAGAAGACTTCGTAAGCTGGGATTTTATAGGCAGGTGGGCCTCACTCCAAAGGGTTAATGAGTATATTTCTAATTCTAAAAAACCCAAGGGGTCGCAGGAGGACATTTCTTAAAATATTATTATGGCTATATATCTCTGGAATGGCGTAAACTATAAGCACAAATTATACTTGAAGCAATTCTAAAAGTAAGAAATACTGAAATTATTTAAATTTAAACCAAATGGGTGTTATTAATGTGTTTTTCGTAGAAACTAAACTTATTTAGATAGAAATATTTACAGATACTCGTTCACATCGACGAAAACTACTGGCAAGTTTAGAGGACAAATTTATTCGAGAATATTCTTTTTCCCAAGAACAACATGAAATGGTAGATTCTAACACGTGTGAAAACAATACCTTTATCTGAAACGAAGTCTGTAAAACAATTTTATTAGTCTAGAATATTTATATTATAGGTATTTTTGGGACTTATTTTATGCAGTATGCCAACTGTGATATTAAATTGAAAGAAAATATATGAATACACAGGACCGCATTTAGGACTTTTTATTAAATATGCATATTAAATTGCATTATTTAGATATAATTTTGTTTTAGAATGTGATAAATTTACAATAACATTGTATTGAAGTTAACTCTATGATCTACACGAAGGTACAGATTAGATATTTTACTCTAAAAATGTATTGAACCTAATCACACACTTTTTAGAGCGGTTTGGTGTTCGAATTTTACACTAAATTTTTTACCTACTACTACTACGTATAAATTAAGCCGAAGCCCATAAACTGATTTTGGTATGTTCAGGTATGTTACCATTTTTGCTTTGTGTATGCCTTTTGTAATTGGCTCAAATGCAGTTAAAAGTTTTCTAATTTGAGCTTTCCCTTACCACCTGGGTTACCCTTCGTATGGAAACTCAATATATACACCAGGAGGATAAATAATTAAAAGCTTTATATTCTTTTTCCAAGACCAGTGTAGTTTGTTTACTTTGTTAAGGAATGAAACAGTGTTACAAGATTAAGGTAAAAGATTTGTATGGTTATTTATTAATCTGTTTAATTTTTGTTTATGATAAGTAGATTTAATTGACATATCATTAATTATCTTGTGTATTGATCATTTGATTATTGATTTATGATTGATAACTTTTTATTGATTTATTATTATTGATGGCAATTTGATTTAATTTAAAGTAAGCTCAATCTATCTCTCTTTTCTGATTTATTTTTCTCCTTTCAGCCAAAGTAGGGTAGTGCGGCGGCTGTTAACTACGTATAACAAACATTAGCTCGAAAAATTCACTTATAGCAAATTCCTTTTCTGCACTTTTTCTATTTATCCTTGTACACAATTCAAGTTACGTACTTTAAAATTTGTAGACTACTGGTAATATTTCTTTTTTTATTGGAGTAGAGTACGTCAATGTATATTTTAATGCGAAAATTGGAATTTTCAAGGATAACTAGAAAGATTGCCATAAATAAAGTATTTCCTATGAAACATCAAGCTTGCCATGAAAATCGAAGGAAACTGTTACATTTTTCTACCGACAAAAATCTTGATCTCAATCTTGTCTTCTCCATTACTTTCTATCAATATTCTCAAATAATTAAAACCAAATATTTTCTCGAAGCTACAACTTCTTCCTGATTGCTCATTACAGTAAAGTATTTTTGTCCTTTTGTATTGTACTCTGATCTGGCCAATAATATAACAGATTGAACAGTATAGTAGATGGTGGAGTACTTTATCTTAATCCTATAATAACCTCAAACTGCCTTCTTAATTGATTAAATTAAAAGTGTGAACGTTTTTGATAAAATTTATGAAAGTTGTTTTATTTGAGCTTACTGTCTCAATTCTTACTTCGTGAACTTCATAATCATAAAATAAAATAAAATAATTGTTCAATGTTATTTACCTTTTATAATTTTATATTTACGTTTAATACTGATATTACAAGTCAAAACAATTGTCAGGCTATAAGATACTTAATAAATCTTGTGAAACTTTATGTTTATTAAATTTATTTATTTTAAGAATTTTATCAAAAACGTTCACACCTCTAGCAACCTGTTCTATTAAAGACAGTTTTGAATTCATTGAATTAAAACTGAAACAGAATTGAAACCATAGTTAATTCGAAGTTTGTGCAATATCATTTAAAAATATCTCGTGAGACATCATTTACTTTACGTATACTAAAATATTACAATCTGTGGGAAATATTAGGGTTGCCAGATCCCCGGTTTTGACCCGGAGTCTCCGGTTTTGATGCATTGTCTCCGGTGTCGGGTTTAGACGAAATAAATCTACAGAGCATATTTGACTAGTAAATTAGGTAATAAATTAAAGTAGTAGGCATACTGGTTCATTTCTTTAATTTTTCCTTCGTCTGCAAACGACAGATATATGGTTTAGCATACATATCAGCTGCAACATGAAAAACTCTTTCCATTGTAGAGATATGTATTATTTTTCAAAAATTACTGTTGAAATAGCAATCTTTTATAAACGATGCTTTTGAGAGTGCAACAGTAGACATTGATGCCAGAAATTCGTTGTGATTGATTGACTCTTTAACGTTGCTTGTTTTATAAGTTTGAAATTTCAATAAATACCTGGTATATTATCAGGCCCGTTTCGCCAAACTACCTTGCAGCTTTTCATTTTGCAAAGTGAAGGACTAAATAAGCCAGTGTGCCAGGACTAAATAAAGAAAGAACAAAATCAAAACCCAGCTCGGTAGCGAGACAATCTTAGATGGTTAAGGTAAGAACAACGTTCTTTTTACGATCCCTAAACTATTTTCAATGATAATCCTTGTTTTTGTTTTAGTCGAATTAAATATCTGCTCTGGTGAATCGTTAGGATTACAGTGTAAGTAAGGCATTAACCATTCTTTAATTCCATTTGTAAGTTTCTAGCCTATCAGCTATCCATGACAGACTGCTGACCAGTAAACTGACTATCGGTCAAAAGTTCTTATAATACTGTGGTAGATAGCCAAAGAAAAACCTCACTATTCCCTGCATATGGATGCTCGTATCACCGAATATACAGCGGATCTCTAACCTCCGAAACATGCAAGAATTAAAATAGAAAAATTTTAATAATATCAGAGTTTGCTGTATGATGTGATGATGTATGATGATGTAAATGTTATTCTCAAAAACACCAATTCTTACTACACCAATAAATTATTTTACAAATTGCAATTATTTTTTCGGATTGCACAAATATAAACTTAATCACAAAAGATGCACTAGTACGTGTCATCATAATCCACTTTTCCTATTAAACATACAATAATAGCCAGTCCCAATGTCTACCAAAAATATCTCAAAAACTAGAAGACTTCGTAAGCTGGGATTTTATAGGCAGGTGGGCCTCACTCCAAAGGGTTAATGAGTATATTTCTAATTCTAAAAAACCCAAGGGGTCGCAGGAGGACATTTCTTAAAATATTATTATGGCTATATATCTCTGGAATGGCGTAAACTATAAGCACAAATTATACTTGAAGCAATTCTAAAAGTAAGAAATACTGAAATTATTGGTCTTTCATTGGAGGACATCAACATTCCAGGAAGAGAAGAGTTTTCCGAAAAAATAATGATTAGAAAACTCTTGATTCTAAGTAACCTTTAAGAGATACATAATGCCACCTATTTTTTGATCTTCTTGAGACCTACAATTTGTTCCTTACAGTCTGCTTTTATCTGTTACCGTTTTCGCAGCGTAAGGAATTTTGTCTTTGTTTTGTAAATTTTCCTGGTTATTTCTTTCAAATTGCTTATTATTCGACTCTCAAAAGAACCCCTGAACAATCTTTATATAAAAAACATTCTCCAAGAAACAAGCTATCGAATGGTGAAAAAGGCATTAAGATTTATTCAGTGATTGTCGAGATTTATCAGCTTTTACGGAGACATAGCTTAATTATCTTTATTTGAGTACGCGTGCATCTACGAACAATCCCCCATTGTTCCACCCCCGTGTGGTATGCATTGGTTAATGTAATGTATTATAATACGCTACAGCAAGCTCTGATCTTATACATATTTTTTTCATGTTATCTTTTTTACCTGTATATACCTACGTATATGCGAGCGCGAGAGGCAACTCAGTTCCCGTTAGACATGTGACGATTTAAACCGCGAAAAACCGTTACCTTCAACGTTTTTTAAAATCTAATTGTGTCGTTTCACTGTTTTCACACTTCCCAACTAATAGTTAATTGCTAATATTTATACATTAAAATAAAGCGTTTAAATAAAAACCTTCCTAAAAAGCTACAAAACAATATTTTTCTTGTGTTTTTGATAGGGAAGTACTGTGTTTAAGTACAGTACTTAAGTAAGGTGTTTTGTGAAACACCTGTTGAACTACACTGTAAAAGTGTGTAATAATAATAATAATTAATTGTAATAACACTCACTAAATATCTGTCTATTGAATACACTAATACAGACCAAACTAATAATAGTTATTTATTTTACTAGTGGGTTAAAGGCATTATTAACATACGAAAGCGTTGAGTTGCACGGGTAAGAGCATGAGAAGCAGCTTGGAATTCGAAGCTATAGCAACCAGGCAATTATGATCATGATTTACTTATCCCACTCAGTGTCATAATAAACTTCATTGTATCACTCAAATGAATAGCATAATGAGTTCTCATCCAAGCAGACGTAAATAATAGTATATTATTCAACGAGCATATAATGATGGCTATTATTCACAAGGATGAAGTTTACGACAATAGTCATTATATGCAAGTATAGAATATTATACTTTGTCCACGACTATTAAATATTTTCGATTAGATTTATACTTCAAAATACTTTTAGAAATGTATAAAGGATATTGTTTCAATTTAATTAATGAGTTATAGTATATGCCCTGAGCCATTGTTTTGACATACGGCCTACTCGACAAAATTTTAAAAAGAAATTAAAACCTAGTAGTAATGAATAATGATATATTAATCACTGCTAGTAATGATTAATGGTGATTAATCACCGCTAGTAGTAAATAATGTATATACTAATTATAATTGAAGAAACAAATATTATAATGACTATATTATAACATAGTCGTGAACAAAAACCTTTTCAAGTTTGGAAGCATACAAATATTTATTTAATTATCATATAATGTTGAATTAGCGCACTAAGGAACTAGTGAAAGAAAAAATTTCTACACACAGGTTCTTATGGACTATTATAAGTAACATATTTTACTAACAAACAAAAATACTATTACGAATCATCGTATGTCGAAATAAATTGAACAATTTCTTTAATGATAGACAATTTTCAATAACTACAAAATTAAGAATTAAACCAAAGTTAGTTCATGGGAAATTGCTAAAAAAAGACGAGTAATCAAGAGTGACGTAATCCCAAGAACCAATGAAATCAATTCTAAACAAGGAAATCATTTTCAGAAGAACCAATAATATATATTCAATCTACTGAGATTTTAAATTTCAGTTGAGAAGCTAGAAGTGCCCTTGAAGGTCGCTGAAGTCGGTAAACTGCCGACTTGCATTATGCATGTGTTATAAACAGCAACAGCGTAATGGGACTTTTCTATAACACACCTAATATAATCAGACAAAATAAATGACATTGTAAATGAAGTATATTCTATGAGAAGACTTTTTCTCTCCCTTTAATTACTAATTAAAAAGCAAATTAGAGAAAATTTTGAACTCCCTGTATACTTTAGTTACTTCCTATAAACCACTCAAGGAATTTATGGTGGATACTGCCTTTTTTCCCGATCCTTATGAGCCACAGCAGAATAATTAGAACGCTTTTCGTCATAAAAATTTCATTACACCATTAACTACACTAACTTTATTTCTATTACAACAACCATTCAATTTACTCAAAATAAATTCTGATCAGCTCCTTAAAATAAATGATATCTTATTGATTTGTAGCAATCCAAGTTGACCCCCCTGTTTAAGATTGGTTTAAATGATTACTAATAAGTTTTTCCTGCTACGACAATGAAAAACGACTTTGGCAATATTATCTTAAATGATTTAAAATAATTAGTTCAGACAATCAAATAATCTACTTTTAGATTAAGGAGTCTCTAATTAAATAGCAAGAACATGAAAAGATAATTTATAAAAAGAAAATCTTTAAGAATTTGATCCTTAGAGAAGATATTTATTAAGAATTATTTCGACGATCGATGCAAGTAAAAATATCGTATCTCTATTTTTGACGAAAATTAGCTATGATGATATTCTGATACAGTGGCGTGCGGTCCATGGAAGCAATGCTTCCCTTAAGAATTTATTAAAAATAAAAACCAATGCTAACAATAGCTATTTATGCAACCAGTTAGGAAATGCCTCATTTTGTGTAACGAGTGGGATGTTTGCGGGACGAGCGAAGCGAGATCCCGCAAAATTACACGAGTTACACAAAATCGCATTTCCTAACGTGTTTCATACAAGATTTTTTCTAATTTTGATAAAAAATGGTTCTTCAAAATTTAAAAACCGATGAGATTATTAATTTCATGAATTGTATTGAAAATCAAGTAGGTAGTATACATTTATATCGCTTGTCAGTTTCTTTAATTTATTCGAGTTTGACGCTTCTGCGAGTTTTGTAAGAATACAAAATTTGAAAAATGTCTGATTCAAGTTTAGATGTTCCAAGTGATATCGAAGAGGCTGCACAAAATGCACTATTATCCGTTATACCGGAAAAATCAAAAGCAAAATATGATTTGGCTTATGAAATATTTGAAAAGTGGTGTGAAGAAAAAAAAGTAAAGCATATCAATGAGAAAGTTTTGCTGGCGTATTTTGAGGGAAAGAAGACTCTAAAAGCTTCTACACTGTGGACTCTGTATTCCATGTTGCGAAGTGAATTATCTCTAAAAAGGAATATTGATATTAAGAAATATACCACTTTGGTATAATTTCTAGAGACAGTCAGATGCGTACCTCCCTAAAAAGTCGAACGTCTTTTCGAAAGAGAATATCTCGAAGTTTTTAAGAGATCTGATGATATGAAGTTTTTCATGGCAAAGGTAAGCGGCAATAACTATGCATTTTATTATCTTATTGTCATCATTACATACATAACCTATCTTTTAAGGTTGCAATGATCGTTGGAATAGCTGGTGCATGTCGAAAGTCTGAGCTAACTTTTTTTCGTATCGAGAATGTTGTGGACGAACGGTCTTATTTTCGAGTTAATATTCCGAATACAAAAACAAAAGTTATTCGTGAGTTTGCAATCACAGTTGGGGACATAGACGGGATAAATTTTGTGGAGATGATAAGAAAATACATTAATTTGCGTCCACCAAATGTTAAACACAACCGGTTTTGCGTTAAATACATTAATGGAAAATGTGGTGTTCTACCGGTTGAGATCAATACTTTTGGTAATCTACCTAAGACGATTGCTCAAACAATTGGATTACCAAATCCCGTTTTATTTACTGGCCATTGCTTTAGAAGGTTTTCGGCCACTTTGCTGGCGGACTCTGGAGCCGATCTTTTGAAGATAAAAAGACATGGGGGCTGGAAGTCCAATACGGTAGCGGAAGGATACGTAGAAAATTCAATAGAGAACAAGAAAAAGATTGCTACGGATATTCTTGGTGAAACCAATTGCGTTTCTAATATTACAGCTTTAAGTTCTACTAATAAAACTTCCCTATCATCAGGAGTTAACCTAACTAACTGTCAGAACTGTGTTATACACATTTATCATTGAAAATGTTTTTTTCTACTTGTGTTGTATATTTTGTATATGTAGATTTAACCAAGTACTAACAGTAACGATTGTGTTTATATTGATTACTTAAATGTTATGTTTTTCTTAATTTTGTGTTTTTGTTTTTCGTAACTGACGCTAATTTGAATTTTTCGTCACCAGTTGCGAAACAGTTTTCATTTCCTAACCAGTTACGAAAAATGTGATGTTTTGTAACTTCAGTCAATTTTGAAAAGTGACACTTTATATGTCAAAATTAGAAAAAAACATTTTTATAAAATTATGGTTATCGTTTATTTAAATTTGTAATATTTAATAAACCTAAAATTGGGCGGAAAAGTAATACCGATTCAGATGTGTTACATACACTGCATATAAGCGCTGATTTCGTTGCTTACTGCTATTCTCCTCGCCGAGTCCGCACATAGAGATACGGTTGACATCGTATAAGATCGTTATTTTTAAGTGTGCTGCGTGCCCAAATATTTATTATAATTTGGTTATTTGTTCGATTTAGTGTTTGTTAAATTTAATGTTACTAAGTAATGTAAATCTACGAATGAGACTATTTTGAAACATTTTATTATTTCAATTTATATAAGTTGGAATTTCTTAAAGACAAATAATTCTATTTGTTTACTCTAAATGCAAATTTCAAATTGCATTATCGTTATGACTGAAAATCCAGCTGCTTCAATGGAAGGTTCTAGTACTTCCGATACATCCGAGTCGCGACGATTCTTGTTCAGTTTGTAAATTATTAGATAAAGAATTTTCTGCGTACAGTTTTGGAGAGATATTACAAATTAATTGAGAAAGGCAGATCAAAACCAGAACTTTCAAATTTAACAACAAAGATTAACCTGCATCAGGTATTTTACTAAAAAAGATCGGAAATCGAGTTGAATTATAAATACATAGTAGCTTTTTAAAATAAAGAATAATAGTCAACACATTCCATAAGTATAAAGTGTAACAGTTCCTCTTTGGAAAACTCTTAAGCTTAATAATTATAACACTGCTTTTTTTATTGTACCTAGCAGGGGCGAATCCAGAGAATTATTTGGGGGGGGGGTTTTGAAAAAATAATTGTTTTAATAAATAATAATTAAACAAACATTATTTGTTTCTATCCTATGTATACTTATTTGGGGGGGATTTCTCCCATTACCCTCCCCCCTCCGTGAATCCGCGCCTGTACCTAGGTATATTAAAATTAAAATCGTAGTTGCTTCCCTAGCCTAAATTCTCACCGCACGCCACTGTTCTGATATAAAAAGTTCTTTGTAAATAAAATAAGTTAAATTAATGTTTTCATAAAAAGTTACGTTTTAAAAAGTATCTTTATTGTATCTCGTATACACATGAAATATAAAAATACAATTTTGCGATAAAAGAATTTCAAAAGAATTGGAAGAATCTGATCATTAGTTGAATAAAAGCTACAGCGGATACTTTTAAATGACATCGTATATCCAATTAGTTACGCACGACAATATTATAAGAGATCTATTAAATAGGAAGTATGTTATCCTTTCAGTGTATCGTATCCATAGGTATGATTTTACATCCTTCAAAAATGAGAAGTGTTTTTTAAGAAGTGTTTGTGTCCATCTGTGTATTTTATGTTTAATTTTTAAAGCATTTTCAATGAACTTAAATAGAGCGCCCTTAATCATAAAATAATTATCCCACTGTCAACAAAATGATATAACCTCACTTAATCAATTAAATACTGAAATTTATAATTGATTTTATTATTATTTATTTATTTTTGGGCGAGGAATCAGGATGGCGGAGCATCCTTATTCGTACCTCATGGCACTGATTGCTATGATCATCATTTGGCCTACCCTACTAGAATCTGTGGGAATTTCACCCCCAGTAGAGATCTTTATCGTGCCAAACATTGCATTGACACGGGACCCACAGTTTTACTTCCTATCCGAAAAGAAGGCATGTTTTAAATTTTCCTCCGCTATGAAAAATTACCAGCTCGGCCGGGAATCGAAGATTTTATTATTATTATTATTAATTAAATGGATTTTAATTTTGGTTTAAGGTAATAACTTCAAGTTGAAGTTGTTGTATTCTTCCAGTTAATTCTTTATCTAAATATTGTGCAGCAAGCTTAGCACCATAAACTTCACTATTTAAAGCAACAATTGAATTTCTTCAATTGTTGAAATTGAATAACTTCAAGCATTATTCAAGTCTGCAACTTTACAGTTACTTGATATTAATTTATTGTAAAATAACTTGCAATAATGTACACTAATATAAACTATTCTTTTTTTTACCAATTTTCAACTAAATTAAATACTCATTTATCTTAGCATTAAAACATCACCAACTTTCCAATAGGTTAAATGGTTGGAGAAATTCCCACTCCTTTAAAACCAGCTAATGACAACTTTCTCATCGAGATTGTATTAAGCACTAATAAAACCTGATATTTCTTCCATTTGATATCTGTAAAAACTGTGTGAAGAAACATGGGAACCAAATCTTGTTTTTCTTTTATTAGCAGTTCAATCACATAAATAAATAACGTGTACATCTTTAATGGTAAATACTTATATTTCACAATTTTCTTCAATTTTTCAGTATTTTAAAATAATATAATGTTATTTTACACTTTGCAATAACTAAATTAATTATTTTATACATTTTATTATTATTTCCAATTTATTCTTGTTTACTTTCTTTTACTACTCTTTCTAATCTAAATTTGCTTATAATTCTTAATTTATTGCCAAACTTACCTTTCAATACTACACCTTAAAATTCATTAATCGTCTTGAAAGCTAGTTGGATTTTTTGACCTGTAAAAGGTGTTCATTTTTATTACAACATTATTTATATCAGATCAAGTCTCTGCTCGAAGAAAGCAGTTACTTCTAACGTTATATTTCAAAATATTTGATTAATATTTGAACAGGGTATAAGTTAATAATTTAATTATTTTGATAATTCCCTTCTAATAAATGAACGAAATGTAATAAATTACCAAATAACTCTAATGTATTCTTTGTATTTGATGAGAGTTATGCATGAAGAAATCAACCTGTGGAAATATTATTACAAGATAGAGCATCAAAAATATAGAAAAGATCTAATAACACCAACTTCCTATGCCTTAAGGAACAACCTTAAAGTGGTGGTAAAACGTAAACCATTCGTGACAATCCGTACCATTTCTGTGTCGATTATCGAAGACTTAATACAGTTTACATTCTCCAGTTTAGTAGTTAGTTTTGAAAATTAAAAATTGCATATCATGAAAGAATAAGCATAACATAGTAATTGTCCATAAATCATCAAACATGCTGCTAGTTACTCCAAAAACTTCGTTCTTGCAATGCAACGTGGTATTCTCAACTCATCATATGGTTTAACTTTTTTAGTACAATAATTATGTTCTACACAAATTCTTTCCTATATCACCAAATTTTAGGTTTTAATTTGCAGAACCCTCCAAGTTACATACATACAACTGGCAAGTGACAAAAAACACTTTAAAAGGCGATTTCTGTAAAATGAGTTTTTTTAAGCTGTTCTTTATGTGGGACGTCAATTTAACTCACTTAAATTTTTCTTTTTTTAGCTATATGTTTGCAAATTACTAATTCTGGTGAAAATAACAAAAATATTTCTGTTTGTGTACTGATACTGACTGACATATAGTATGTGACAGTAACTTATTCTTTTTGAAAAGGACCCAAATTTTGCTATGGCAGCTCAGATTTTTTTGAAGAGCAGGGGTCAATTGTTCTGACTTACTTGCATCCACTTACCATATTTAATGAGCGCCACCCAATTTTGCCCTTCATAGAAATCTTCCCTGTATAAATTGGGAAAAAACACGGAAAAATAAAATAAGAAATAAAAGAGAACTACTTAAGAATCGCTGTGTTTAGTATAATTCAAATTTTCTCCTTTCAAATATCTCGCTACAATAAATTTCAATAATGTGTTAATTTCAATAATAATTATCTATTCTTTTGAATATAACTGTTGTTGAATAGTAATAAAAATACTTGTGATATAGCGCTACGCCTCAAGCTAACAAAGGTAAGTAACACATAAACTTAATTTAGAAAATTTTATTATTGATAATGTTTTTTGTCTTGTAGCTACTCTTAATTATTTTGATGTTATACCCAACTAAATCGATATTTAATAAAAAATAGAATGTGTGTTTAATGGTATGCATATAATCTAAATTCCGTACAAAGGAAAGATCTTACTTGATGATCTTGTAAATTGCCTGATTGCAGTTTGCAAGATCCCAGGATGCTGATTGCAGATTGCAAGATACCAGGATGCTGATTGCAGGTTGCAAGATCCCAGGATGCTGATTGCAGGTTGCAAGATCCCAGGATGCTGATTGCAGATTGCAAGATACCAGGATGCGGATTGCAGATTGCAAGATACCAGGATGCGGATTGCAGATTCCAGAATGTACTCACTACTCAATTATCTGATTATGCGTTAAAATTAACCGTTGAAATTAAAATTCCATAATGTTTGGTCACAACAAATCTGCAACTTGCGGATGACCAAACTTAGAATTAATATGAATGTTATTTAATTAATTTTGCTAACTTCACAAATCTGCCACACGGGTATAAATTCTGAGTGCAAAATATCTAATGCCGCTACCACCAAATCATAATCGATTATTATCGGAGGCGAACACACTCGCCTTGATTTGAGTAATCTTAAAAGTGTGTTTTGAATGTCTTTTATAAAATTATATTAATAAATACATGAAAACATTAAATATACAACATGATGCAAATTTAATGTTACATTACCCCCTTTCAAATAAAAAAATAGACAGAAACTGGCTATTTTTCAAAGAAATACTAACGATTCTCTATTTTGTTTTTCTTTCATAATTGAACCTAACTAATCCTTGAAATTAAAACTTTCAAGTTAAACTAACTTATCTAAATTTATATCTAAACTAGACTAAATTTAACTAAGATCACTGTGAGTGTGTTGGAAGGTTAAGAACTGAAATATTAACCTGCAATTACAAAAATTGCACATTGTCATAGAACATCACAACTACTAAATAAAATATTTGCAAAGGAAACTAATGAACATAGAATGTTTGCAAAATATTCCTAATGCTGCTAGACAACTTTTGGTAAACTAGTTCATAAGAACTTGACTTATCTAAATGGTATAAACAATGGGCTACTTTTCAGTATCGGAATGTGATAAGTCAGATGCAGAACCAAAGTAATGTTTTAAATGTTTAATAATTTAATATGCCGTTCTCCCGCATCGGAACCATCTTCATAAGTAAGATGATAAACCAATTTCGATAATTTTTTCTTTACTGTGCATAAAACATAGCGAGGAGCTAATTTCCTTGCAAAATCATTTGGAGCAGAGGAGAATACCATGTTCCTCATCCATACCTTATCGCCAACATTAAACTCGACATCGCGCTTTCTCAAATTATACTGATTTGCATTGCGCCTGTACGCGATATCTAATCTTTTTGAACACTATCAAAAATTTCTTTAAGTTCCCCGTAATTGGGTTGTTTGTTATAGAGATCGGCGAGATCTATTTCACTTAGAGGAATATTTCCGTAATAATCACCCGTACATGGAACCATTCTAAGAAAATTAAGGAAAGCCGGACTAAACCCAGTTACCTCATGTTGAGCGGTTCTAATTGCGTAACCAATTTTAGATATGTTTTTGTCCCAATGTTTGTGATCTGATTTGATGTAACTGAGAATTGCAGTACCAATTGTGCGGTTAGACCTCTCTACAATGTTTGATTGAGGATGATATCTAGCTGTATACCAGATAGTAGATTGGTAACTCTTAACTAGTTCTTTAAAGGAAGAAGAAGTAAATTGTGTTCCATTATCGCAGATGATATACTGCGGAACTCCAAACATAAGAAATACGTCATTTTCTATAAATTTTACTATATTTGAAGATGTAGCTTGACGCAGTGGCTTAAGAAGAACAAATTTAGTAAACCAATCGCAGACAACTAACAGGCAGGAATTTCGAGATGTTGATCTCGTTGAAGGTCCCATTAAGTCGACGGCTATTACTTGAAATGGAAATTTTACTTTTTTCTGAGCACCCATCAACCCAAACTGACCAGAGGTGGGAGCTTTTTGAGAATTACATATCTTGCACATTTTTAGGTAACGATGAATGTCACGAAGCATACGCGGCCAATAATAAAATAACGAAACACGAGCTAAGGTTTTAGCAAAACCTAAATGCGCTTCAGTTGGTGCATCATGTAGAGATTTTAAAACAGCATTACGCTGAGCTTTCGGAACTAACAATTTCCACTCTGACATATTCGATTCGATAGGGATCTCAGAAGGAATAAATTTATAAACGTAGTTGTTTCTAATACGCCACTGGGGATAATTATAAGGTTGCTCACGAATCTTAGTTTGCATTTTTTTATAAAAATTATCTAAGTTTTGGAGATCAATTTGAAGATGTATATTTTCTGTCTGAACTACACAAACTTCGGCATGCTCATTATCGTCAAGTTTACCTACAGGACTCCTTGATAAGGCATCGGGAACGATGTTGAATTTACCTTTCCTATGCTCTAATTTAAAATCAAATTGTTGGTAATCTGACACTCCATCGGGCTAACTTTCCAGAAGGATCTTTCATTCTATAGAGCCGCAAGAGAGAATGATGATCTGTGACAACAGTAAAGGTAGTTCCTTCAATGTAGCCTCTAAACTTCTCAACTCCAAATACAACAGCAAGGCATTCATTCCCTTTCTGTTGCACTATAATTTCTTTCAGTCCATTTCTTTTACCCTTTATTAAGTCATTGATCGGGGCCATGAGAGATGAGAAGTGAGGAATAAACCTCCTATACCAGCTACACATTCCAAGAAAACGTTTGACCTCAGTAGTTGTTTTGGGTTGCGCATAGTTAACTATCGCTAAAACTTTTTCCGGATCTGTACGGAGGCCGGTCGCACTGTCTATAACGTAGCCTAAATATTTAAGCGAAAGTTTTAGAAATTCACATTTTTCTAGATTGATAGTTAAGTTAGCTTCATATAGTCGTTTTCTGACCTCACGTAAGAGATTAAAGTGATGTTCTATAGTTGGTCCAACCAGAATAATATCATCCAAGTAACAGAAGAGGTAAGGCTCAAATTCAGGGCCGAATATGGTATCCATCAGTCGTTGCTGAGCTTGAGCTGCGTATGTCAGCCCAAATGGAATAACGTTGAAATGGAACAGACCTCTACCTGGGACGGCAAAGTCTGTTTTTTCTTTTGACTCATTGTTTACGGGAATCTGCCAGAATGCACTCGAGGAAGAGGGTACAAGTCTTTTTTGTGACCGAGTTTAGACTTCTGCCGTCGAAACAAAACCTGTAAGAGTTGTCCTTCTTTTTAACTAAGAGCACGGGTGATGCCCAAGCACTATTAGAAGGTTCTATTACATCTAGATCTAACATCCTATTAAGTTCTTTGTTTAAATGACAACATATATGGAGACATTAAGTATTGCCTCTGGTTAATTGGGGTTGCATTTCCCGTATCAATATTATAAACCAACTTATTAGTTCGAGATCATTTTCCTTTTCGAGCTAGACTTTTGAATTCTTTGATAATATCGTTTAATTCTTGTTTTTGAGATTCGGATAAAGTATTATGGACTCCTAGGCTGTCCTCACTTATATAGTTAACCTCATGTGAAGGAATACTAACTTTTATGTCTGTAAGACTGGATATTTCCAAGGAATTATCTTTAAAATCTATGCTAACAGAGAATTGGCGACAAAAATCGCTGCCTAATATAAATGACTGTTTAAGCGAAGGTACAATTAAGCCAGGAATTATTTTTAAGGTATTCCCGACACAAAGTGGTAAGTCTACAATGCCGTTAACAGATTGACGAACGCCATCTGCTGTGGTGACAAATTTATGTTTGGAAAGTCTTGCACGAAGTTGAAACATTTCAACAATAGGTATCCCATCAATGCCTACTATAGAAGAATTTTTACCTGAATCCAAGAGAGCAATAATCTCCTTGTCAAAGAGACTGATCGAAACAAATGGACGATTATCATTAGGTTTTTGAACTAACAGAGAAGCTGACTCATTTAAGGGATTTATTTCATCTTCGGTTTTGTGTTTAAAACAGTTAATATCAGAGTTAGTGGTCAATTTTAAAGATGGAGATAGTTGTCGACCGTTGCAAACTATCTTCTTTGCCCGTTTCCCTGATTGTTTATATGTTTTGAACATTTCTTGCATGTAGCGGAAGTAACATTTACTTCTCCGCATTTAAAACTTTTAAAGCTGCAAAAAATTTTTAAAAGGTACTCCTGAGCTTTTTTCCGTAATTGATGGAAAAATACAAGCTCCAAATAGAAACATCTTAAATTATTTCAGGGGCTTCTTATGTACCCTTTTAAGACCAGAATTTCCTAAACGTGCTTCACCTTGACACCTTTAAATTATCACCTTGGATTTTCCGGCTTCCCGTGACAGTCAACATAGTGGTCTTTGTACTAGGCCGAGTAATCGACGTCCTCCGGCACCGCGGCGCTTCTAAGCGACGCGAAAAGCATGCTGATGCACATTTGACAGTTCTTGTTTGTTGTCTTTTCATATCATCCACTTGTTTACTCGAAATTCCTTGTTCGTTCTACATTATATTCAGTGTTATGCAATTATTATTATTACTGTGGGGTATACTTTAGTTATAAATAAATAATTAAATGAAATAAAAATCCAACGAAAATTTTATTCATATTTTCTCACTTTGTTCACAAGAAAAAATGTGAAGTAATTCTCTAGAATGAAGGTTACTGTTGACTTAATATAACAATTTAAAGTTTTTGTTAAACATTCTCAAGTTACATACTATAATATTAAGGGTAGATTGCATAAAGTGGATTAAATTTTAACAAGGATTAATTTCTTGGTAACTATTTTTAAAAACAATTGTTGCCTATAGGAATTAATTCTGGTGTAAAACTGTAACTCGAAACAAAATTTTTTATTAAAAACTTTTAATAACACCAGCGTTGGAATAGAGTAAGGCAATTCGCCTTAATCAGATTCCGACAATGAGCAAAAATTGTAAGATTGCAGAGATTAGAATGGGTTTTAAGCTATCAAAATAAGATCATAAACGGTTATACTGTTGCTGCGCAGTTGTGGTTGCGGCTGCGAAAGTTTTTCGTCATGTTCACACATGTCCTAAAAGTAGCGCGCAGCATACAAGTGTTTTTACTGCAACTATCCTTTAAAACTGCAAGTCTTTTAAAAGGCTGCAATAGCTAGTGTTCACACACAATACACTTTTCCGAATATTTTAATTTTATTATAATAATAATAATTGCTACAACCCATAACCCGGAAACCAGGCCCCAGAAGCTATAAGCTTGTGCGGGAGGAAGGGGGCGATTATTATTATTACATAGGCCCTATGTGCGGCTGCAGCCGACTTACAGATGAAACAGCGCAAATCCCACATTTGTGGCACAGCTAAGGAAAACTGCTGAAAACCTTAACCAGATCTGCCGGCACCGGGAGTCGACCCGGGACGCCTGGGTGATAGTCCGGCACGCTGGACATTACACTACCAAGGCTATTTTACGATTATTATACGAGGGCGAATTCATAAGTACGCGCAAAAAGTATTAAAACAAAACTTTTCTCCCAGATTTCCTTTTTATTTTTCAACATCGCCCCCTTTTAACTCGATACATTTATTCCAACGATGCTCACTTAATTTAATGCCTTCAGTATAGAACGTTGTGTCTTTGTCTTCAAAATAAGCTTCAGTTTCTGCTATAACTTCAAAGTCTGTTGCGAATTTTTTCCAGCGAGGTACTTTTTTAAATTTGGGAACAGAAAAAGTCACATCAAGCCAAATCTGGCGAATAAGGCGCATGTGGAAGTAATTCGTAGAGCAGTTGATGTAATTTTGCGGAGGAAACCCGAATTTGTGCGCTGGCGCATTATCTTGATGAAAGACTACTTTCTTATTAGCTAGTGTGGACGTTTCTTTTTGATTTCTGCATCCAAACGGGCCAAAGGTGATGCATAGTATTTTCTAGTTATTGTTCTTTTGTTTCATATAATCAATTAATATTATACCATGCGCATCCCAAAAAAACAGTTGCTAAGGTTTTTCAAGCCGATGAACTGGTTTTTGCTTTCTTCGGAGCATAAAAACTCATTGCTTTGATTGTTCTTTAGTTTCTGGTGTATAGTGATGTAGCCATGTAGCCATGTTTCATCAACCGTTATTAGTCTACGAAGAAACTCACTTGTATTGTGTTTATACATGCCCAAACGATACTTGTGTGTTAGTGGTTAGTAACCGCGGCACCCATCTCGCAGAAAGCTTTTTCATGCCTAAATGTCCATGCAATATGCGATAAACACTAGCATATGAGATCTTTGACACTGCAGTTATCTCACCGATTTTCAATCTTCGATCTTTCAATACAATACCATGCACGTTTTCAATGTTTTCTTCAGTAATTGCCTCATTTGGACGACCAGAACGATGTTCATCTTCCGTGCTACTACGACCACACTTAAATTCATTATACCAATTATAAACCATTCTATCGGAATGTGCACATTCGCCTAATGTTTTTTTAAAGTCTTCAATAATTTCTTTGGATGTTAAACCTTTCAAGCATTGATACTTAATTACTGCACGTAATTCGAGTTTTTCCATTTTGTACAAGTAGAGAAAGCAACTTGACTACAATGGCTGCCAAAGAAATACTAATCTATGTATCAAGTTGAAATCTGGCATGTGATCTTTCAAAGGTTTGAACAATTAGAGTCACTGCATCTAGTCACCTAGGCCAGCTGGTCGATCAGAGTAACGCAAACAGCCGCCATATTGGGGCAGAGAAGGGAGATTTTTAATAATGGACAAATTAAAACCACGTTTTACGTGTTTGATATATTAGAGGTTTGATCTTTCAGGATAAGAAAAACCTTTTAAAGTAAACGTGGATTTGATTAAATTCAATACAGAACAAATAACGAACAATTTCGTGCTTCGTTTGCCCCAATATGGCGGCGGTTTGCGGTACTCTGGTCGACCAGCTGGCATAGGTAACTAGATGCAGTGACTCTATGAACAGTTTTAGAACAGCGACATCTCATAGTTTTTGCACGTGTTTATAAATTTGCCCTCGTATTTTATGATTCCTTTTTTAGTTTGAATTAATAAGAACCGTTTGTGTTCAGTATGGGTGTAATTATAATGACAAAACAAAGCTAGCTGCAGCCTGTTCTATTATTAATAAAGCAGAAACACCGACGACGCCCTACAAAACAACGAATTTGGATAAAAGACTGGATTAAAAAAAACGTTATGGAGAATATTACGTGATGAGGATCATGTATTTTACAAAAACTGTTTAGAATGGTAGCGCCAAACGTCAAGTATTTATTGGAAAAGGTGACACCTTTAATATGAAACAAACCGCACTTTCCACATCAGAACCAGATTGATACAGGTGAAGAGGCTGCAAAAGTTTCAACCAAACAAATATTTTTTGCAGCCGCAATCGCAACACTAAGAAAATTCGTTCAAACGCAGCTACTTTTTGGACAACGCGCAGCAAGGAAATACTGCGTGCAACCAACTTGCATGCGCTACTTTTAAGGTTGCAGAGGTGTTCATACTAGGATTCACTTCTGCTGCGCTGTTTTTTATGCTGCACTGCAGCAAAAGTAGCTGTGTGTGATCCTAGCTTTAGAATGTTTGTCGGGCACCACTGGGTTTACAATAATTACTCGGCGATGACGATGGACGATTTAAAAGATTTAAAAAAATCTAACTCCCCGAAATCCAGAAAGAGGGAATAAACAAACAGTAAGAAAAATAAGCATGATATATCAATACAATCAGACACAAGAGTCAGTTTTATTTACTTATTCACATATCAAAGATAATATTTGTCTAGATACATCTAAGTCTTAAAAGATATCAATAAAAATTTTAGACTCTTTTACCTGGATATTAAAAATTAATAATTAATTTGCAAAAAAACTTATGGATCGTGCTCGTACACCACCTAATAAAGTAATGGTATTTACAAGTACTGCTTATGCTTATAGTTCAGTAGCAGCAGTGGTTATTGAACAGCTGATACGGCACACTAGAGTGTTGGAGAGATATGAACTCATTGCCGCAAATTCTGTACAATAAGTAGGGAAAGTTTACCAATTTTATGTTACATTCAATAATTTCCAACAACTTCTTTTTTAATTATTTTAAAAGGTTTTACCCACATTATTCTGTTCTAATTTCTGAAATACTACCCAAAGAATAATTATAGACACCTAAACCGTGTGATAATTTATCCATGAATGTAATTTCCTTGTTTGAAATTTACGATGTTATTACCAATCTTCAGCATTGTGCTGAACTATGGTATATTAGTCGTTTATAATATTTAACATGTTATTTTATTTGTAACTATTGTATATAACTATTAATATCAGAAATGCTTTCGTTAGACACAGTACTAGGTAACTGGCAATGGAAGACTATAAACGCATAATTACACTGGGCAACAAATTTTTACAAAAGTCGTGTTACAGAAATAAAATTAGTCATTTCTTGTCAATTTTTAAATGCTCTACGCGAATATAGCAGTGAATTAGGAAGATTGGCTCTAGTTTTTTTTGTAATATGAAATAATTGTAATTAAAGTTTACATGAGGAAATGCATGTCAATAGTAATAGGGCTTTGGTCAAGCCTGCAAAAGAATCAAGTCATAGACTACCGCTTAGATTTTTTCGCCTGTCTCTTGTACAGCTGTTCAGGAGTATCTCTTGGGACTGTCCACTAGTAGTCAACCAGCAATGGCGTGGACCACTTTCCATAGTATATTTGTTCCATTGTTGCAATATCCTGATGAAATGTTCATTACTAACCATACCACAACTGTCAGGAAAAAACCAGGTGGGAATCCAGGAAATGGATCTTCAGAGACATATTGCAGCCAAGTTTCTGATACTGCCTTAGCAAGTCTTCTACTAGTTCCTTGTAGTTTTCTGCATTAACATTCCCGAGAAAGTTCGTGGACACTAGGCGAAAAGCAGTCCATGCTTGTTTCGCATCACCCTGCAGCAAGTTGTTGAACCGGTTATCTTCGAAGAGCTCTCAAATTTGAGGACCCACAAAAACTCCCTCTTTAATCTTTGCTTCGCTGAGTCGCGGGAATTTTTCATGCAGGTATCGGAGCGCTGGCGATGTACGGTCCATGGCTTTCACAAAGTTCTTCATCAAACCTAGTTTGATGTGAAGCGGTGGTAGCAGGATAAATGGTAAAATAATTGGTGATAATGGTAAATAAAAATAAAAAGTAAGTAGTGTAACTAATCTACAGAGACAAAACTTTAATATAAAAAAGCTTCAATATAAGAATAAAGCAAATCGGTCTTGTAGAACTCGTAGACGAAGGGGAACAAAAATGAGTCACGTTTTAAATATATAGATTAGTAAATAATAATTGACCTATACAATAAAGTTCAATATGGCTGGTGTATTCACTAGCGAAGGACATAAGATTTTCTTAATCTAAAGCAATGTTAATGGGAACAAGATTAGTTTGATCGTCAATAATGAAATCTTTATAATAATTTACAACTTTAGTAACAATTTGCAAACCTATCTCGCGATGATCTGTTTTGCTCAAACAATATATGAAACAACTATAAATAAGTAATTGCCATCGCCTAATATTTGAACAATGTGTTTGCTTTCCATGGTTTTCAACAAATGCGGATTTGTCTAAGCAACCTAATAACAAATCAAACGTTAAACGTCAATGGTCGGTTGCAGCAAACTTTTATAATCATGAATAGTTTCAAAAGTTAACAACACTGGAAATTGAGAGGGCACTGCAAGTGGATTCTCATTCTCGTGCGTATCCAAATCATTGGTTTTAGGTTTATTTATTTAAAAATATAAAACTTAAAGGAATACAGAAATTAAGTAATGTTGACTAATCTACACAAAGAAAGCTTCAATATAAAAAATAATCACGTAAATCGGCCCAGTAGAACTCTCAAACAAACTGGAACAAAAATAAGCCTTATGTTTTATATATCGATTATCTACAGGACGAAGGGTTCGGTAGATTATTATTTAACTACATAAAACATATAGCTTCCTGCATGCAAACATGGAGATGGAGAAATTACGAAAAACAAGATAAAAATAACGAGGTTCAAATTCTTTCAGAGCTAACAACAACGAAGGTAGAGCACAACCTTGTCGTGCATCAACAAAGTTAAATGAACATGGCATTAGGATAGTGTTGAAATGAGTTTTCTGCAAAACCGACAAGTTTTGTTTGCGGAGAAAACAATATCTTAATAAGGCTATGAATCCTAGCAAATTGCTAAGACATTTATCTACAAAGCAAGATCATTTATAAAATCAATAAAAATATTTATTAAAACAACATAAAATTCAACCATCTGGTAAGTTTTTAAAAAGATTTAAAGCCAGTTTTTTAATGAACACTACGTACTATATTGAACGATGTCTCCAAAGAAACATATTTCTAACTGACGCATGCCAATACGTATTTCTGTAACACGATAACCTCGTTCTCGACAAACAACATCTAAAGACGATGATTTCAATAGTTCTCCGTTTGTGAATAGAGTATGTTATTTTTTTCTTTACGAAGCCGATTCATTAATATTAATCTTTTAAATCCTATTAAATAAATCCTAATGTTATTAGACACACTTATTAATAAGTGAGACAACGTTCACGACATTTACAGCAATTAGTAAGAATTCACACTGAGTGAAGAATTTTATGGTTTTCTTAGTTGTGAAGGACTTAAGTTAACTTGTGTATATTAAAAACATAGAATATATGAATATCTTCCGAGCCGCACGCGTTTTTTGCTGTATTAATTCGCTGATTTTTTCACGATTGAGGTATGCTACTTTAGTTGTGGTGGTAACATTCGTAGTTTGAAATGGGTGTAAGGCTAGGACATAATGTGCTGCTATGTGACACGAATTATACGCTACTATGCGTCATTGCAGGATAGGACCGTAGGCAATAGATATGTCTATACTAGTGTAGGTCTTATTCGGTGACATTTTCTAAGGATTGTTTA
This sequence comes from Agrypnus murinus, assembly GCA_929113105.1. Classification (NCBI taxonomy): domain Eukaryota; kingdom Metazoa; phylum Arthropoda; class Insecta; order Coleoptera; family Elateridae; genus Agrypnus; species Agrypnus murinus. Next base: position 29,294,411 of record OV816028.1, on the reverse strand, counting down.
TATCAACAAATCTACCTCTGCAAGAGGATCGATTTTAGTGACTCAATTATTAACCAAGACCTCGAAACGCCAAGAAAGTGCTAGTTTTCTAGAGTCTCAAACTTCTGATGTGGATTAGGCAGTGCTGCATATCAACTGTAAATTGAATTGAGTTTACAAACATTCCTTTTTATAGCATCTAAGTATATGCATTAGAAATATTTGCTAATAATACTATTTAATATTAGGTGTCGTAAAGGTCTGTTACTGACGTAACAGGTTTGAACATTTTTTGACTGATTTGCTAATAAATTAATACTAACCCCGAAAAACTCTAACCACCCTACCCGTGCATTTATATGTGCGTCGCTTGCGACATTTATATTCTAGGCAAAAGCGTGGCAGATCAGAAGAGTCTTCGTCCAACGGTAGTCTGAGTTTTGTAAACTATGCTGTTTCTTATCAGATTTAATATTGGATGCCCTTTGACATGCCAACAATTTCGAACGTCAATTCGAGTTCATTATCCAAAGCATTATTCCATTGTAAACTGCTTTAGTCCAAAACTCTTCTGATGAAGCTGCACGATATACTGTATCAAAAGCCTGAAACATGGTTAAGCATATGATGAAGATTGAGGGGTTATGAAAAGCAGCAGACCTTATAAAAGATCGAAACGTAGAACGTCAATTACTGACTTCCTGAGTGTCTATGCGTTTAAACAGTAGTACCTACTGTTGTCAAATATGTCAGTGGGACATTTGATTAGTACTAAAATTAAATGTAGAAGAAGTAAAATGTCATTTATCCTAAAATAATTTAAGTTGCCTTCTTCGCTACTTTTAGCAGACACGTATGTGCTAATTACTGTTCTACTTCTTTCGAATAAACAGAATACAATCGTATATGGTTTCCACTTGTTAGCCTAATATATGTCTTCCTTGATGTCCATCAGTAAGAAATATTCCTAAACCGATTGCAAAATCATCCAGGATGAACACATCATATCACGCTACCCGGTCACCTATAGATAGTACAAAACCTTGGTAGCTTTGAAGCTGTTGGAAAATATTGATTGGTAGAGACTTAATAGCTGAATCATATAAAATGTAAATATACAGGTTGTTCCATTTAAAAACATGAGATTTTTATCTTCGAAAATTTGTATTTTTGGCCTAGTAGATTGAATACCCTATTTATTATTCAACAATAAATCTATAAGAAAATGTTGAGTTAGCTCTTTATAAGCGTCGTGTATTATTATAATTAGTTAAATAATATAAGTTGCAATAGGTAAATTTAATTTATATTTATTTAAAGACTATGCGGAATTTCGGTATATATTGTCATGAAGTTTATGACATGATTAGAAATGTAGGCTTATAAAATAATTATGTTTCATGTTGTTAAAGACACACCCTATAACACACTAAATAGAAAAAGGATAATTTTAAAGTCGATTTTTCTCTTAATCTTGATAAATTTTCTTAGTCAGCTCAGAATTTTCTATCGTTACTTAATTTTGGAATATATAAATAAGTATTAAAGCCGTTTCAAGGCATATTTTGACCTGAAACAGATAAGGTGCACGTTAGTGGAGATGTATGCAAGTATTTATCACCTTATCTGCTGGTTTAGTTTATAAAATTTTCTTGACAGTTAACGATTTGGGCAGTTTTATTATGATTTAATTGTTTTCCAAAAATAAAAAGTCTGAGGGCTTAAATATTGTATTATTATGTTGTCAAGTAGTTCCTTGGGTACAACTGAGACATATATGCAAATATGGGAATGATTTCTTTTAAAAGATCTGTGGGTTTAAAAACACATTTCTGCGTTTTACCTTGATAATCTAAAAGTATGTGATTTAGTTGTTATTTTGTAGTTTGGATATCTAAATTTGTGAAAATAGTGTTCTATAGGATCTACGAAAGGTTTTTATAATCATAAAAAGAGGTAAAACAAGGATATTAATTATTTAATTCATATTCTAATGTATAATTTAATGCATTTGAAAATTGATTCAGTCGACATGGAATAGCCATTCAATTATTGAGTTTTAGCATAAGTACTTAACACCATTAGAAAGAGGAATTTTATATATATATATATATAATCTTATTATATAATTTGTTTAAACCGTTAATAATAATTATAAATTGCGATATGGTTATGTAGATTTAGTTACATTTTGTTCAATTGCTTTACACTAGAAATTTTTAGAAATTACTGGAAAAATAACCAAGTTTTCTTTTGTTTTTCAAAAACATATAAATATAGCAGGAAATCTGGCGACTCTCTCTCTCTCTCTCTCTCTCTCTCTCTCTCTCTCTCTCTCTCTCTCTCTCTCTCTCTCTCTCTCTCTCTCTCTCTCTCTCTCTCTCTCTCTCTCTCTCTCTGTGTGTGTGTGTGTGTGTGTGTGTGTAAATCTAGTTGTACAAACACGCGTTTATGTGCTGAGCATAACATTAAAAAAATTAAGGTTATGTAGTGACTAAACGTCAAACTTTTCAGGTTATATTTTGATGTTACGTCAACATGTTTATTGTTTATGAAAGTTTTGAATTTAGTCAGTGATTTTAATAATAAACAATTTAATTTTAATTGATGAGACAGTGCTGTGGATTTAACAGTGACTTAATTTTCTTTGTGGAAAATTCTTTTTCTGGATTATCAGATTAATATTGGTCATTGGAGCTTGGATGGAATATAGAAATTTATCAATATATAAATTTAACTAGATTTACTTTATATTTAAAATACAGCTCTATTGTTTATAATTTCATTTTTATCCGGTAATACAAAACTTTTTCATGACGAGAGGTGAAATGCATTTAAACTATTTTGACATTGAGTCATGTGGCAGCAAGAGCATTTACAGGTTACTACTAATTTCAGGCGGTAATTCTAAAAGGCGCCAAAAATTTGATTTTTTAAATGATATAAGGTATTTAAAGTTAGTAATACAGAAAATAGAAATATTAATTTTAAAGATAACAAAAATTATACTGTCATAAATTAATTTTTCTTTTATTAGAGATATCCAAATTACTTGTAATTTTAAAAAATTTTTAACGTTTCAATTATAATTTTGTTTGTTTATTTTGTGTGTGTTGGTGTCAAATAAATCTTGTCATTTAAATATTTTAAAAGTAAAAACAAAGCCTCTGGTTTGTTATTTATTTATATGTGTAGCTAATAATGTTTTATAGATCCATATTTATTCATTGCTCTATTGAAGCGACCCGAATAGTAGAGTCTCATTTGTAACTAGAGTCTAGATTCACAATTAACTTAATAACAGCCGGAGCATTTTTCTTTTATGGTAAAGGTAGGTGTTTTATATTTTGTATATGTCTTCACTGCGCTTTTACCAAAGTCTGTTTCATATATGTTTATATTCTCAATTTAAATCAATTTAACGGTAAAGATATATCATATTTTACATAGCCTCCCCCCATATCATATAGCAATGTGTTAACCAATAATATTTATACAATAGTGTAGAACCGAAAATCGTAAGAGTATATTTACAGGATGTTCCATTTAAAATAAAAAAAGGTGATACTAGCCGTAATGAAACGACACACCCTGTATATTGGTTTTATATCAACCAACTTTGGTTTGTCACTTTTTTTTGTAACTCTTACAGTTGTCTTACGTGGGTCACCTTGCACATTAGTTAATACAATTCTTTTTAAAAATATTATATAAAATAATAACATTGAATTTCTTGAATTAACCCACGAAAATTAGATCTTTTCTAATTTTAGGCTCATATTAAATTTAATTATTCAAATGCCGACCACAATTACAATAAAACTCATTCTTTACGTAGTTTCAAGCAATGTTGGTTTCAGAATACGTAGCTTGTATAATATCTTCCTATTATTAATTTGTAGAATAACTCGAGTGAATATGAACGTATCAAAGGGTTTTTGTTTTATTCCTAAGTTGAAAGTGTCTGGAAATTATACGTCATAAATGGAAAGTCTTAAAATGTGACATCGACAGTTTTGATAATGAAAATTTTATATTATATTTCACAGAAGCTCTTCCAACTAATTTGAAAGCAGCATTTGGGGGATTTTCATTGTAGAACTATAATTACAGCAAAGTTTATGCATTATGCAAAAAAAAAATACTTTTCTGAGATTACGAAGATTTAAAATGCTTAATTTTTGTATGTAATATATAAAGTCCATTACAGACTGTTATAAAATATAAATTTATTAGTCTAGACATTTTAGAAAAAATATGCCATTATTCAGGATTACTTTTAGGCCAGAACGTGAAGCCGCAAATCGTCATGTTGTACTTAAATTAAACCTGAAAAGGGCTTTTTAGTGTTAGTGTTTAGTGTAACATATCAATATGTTACTTCCAGGTCTTACGGTCACAGCAGGATATTTCTGCATTTGTTATTGAATTTCCCTTTAAATAGGTTCTTCAATAATATTAGTGTTTTTGGCCCGGAACACTCCCAATCCTCCCTTGATCCAGTTAAGAACTAAAGGTAAAGGGTTTCGTTTGTTCTGATGTGGTCGTCGTTTTCACAGATTTCATTACAGTGTATTACAAACTTTTTATTAAGACAAGAGTGTGCTTTTACAATTACTTATAATGTGTTTTCACTACTAAATGTTTATGTACTTGTTCAATTTGATTACAAATTACTGAATACTTAAAAAATGTATTTTACCCAGGAATTCCCTGGACTTATTAGCAAACGACAGTTAAAATAATCCAGATGTATTCAAAATGATGACTCAGTTATCAAATATATTAAATATATCATGAATGATTCTATAAAAAAAAGGTTGAAACGGAAACAGAGCTGGGCGATTTGAAATTAGAAATCCGGCTGCTGTCATAGCCTTCTTCTTTAATGTATGTCCATTTATAATACCTTTTTGCTTGTTTTTTTATTAGTAATTACTTTTAATTATTTTTGATAATATTACTAACTACAGTACGTTATTAATTAATTAACAATCAATATTAAATCATTCATTCATGTAAAATATGGTCTGAAAGTGAAATATAAAATTTTATGCGTTGAGGTGTTGAAAAGGAGAGGAAATGTGTGAGAAACAGATACATGATTCCCACTACTCAATGTGGGCCTGTTGTTTTAGCAAATGTATTAGTTAAACTGGTTTTAAATCCTACCCGGGATTCTCGGAATTATCACGACTTCAAATAAATATCTGGAGTCTTGGGGAGTAGAAATATTGGGCCGTATGAATAAAAGGGAGCAAGTGCTCATACTCAGAAAATTTGGAGCAAATACTTCTTTTCTTATTAATAAAAATTGAGCAAAAGCTTATGCTCGGAGCATAAACTTTTTCATCTGAGCAAATGTGCAGATCCTAAGCAATCTCTATGAATAAAAAACACATTTTACTCAATGCTCAAAGCATATACTCCAAAAAAGTGAAGTTTAGTGCCTGTCAGGCTCATCATATATTGCTGGTTAAACTCATGGTATTTGCCTGAAAACTCCTTTAAATAATGGCTGAGTTTTTGGTTAATATTAATATTAGACAACAGAAACAATACAGACCTAGAACAACAACAAGAAACTGCGATTATAAAAAATTATTCAGGTTTGAAGAAGAGAATGTGAGGTGGATTGCAAACCACTTCCTTGGTGATAATCCTGAAAAACGAGGTGCTGCGTTGTCTTCCGAATGCAAAATGAAAATATTTCTGAGATATTTGGCTGATCCAGGATTTCAAGTTGGTGTAGCAGAAGATTTAGGTGTCCATCAGAGTACAGTGAGCAAGACGATTAAAGGAATTATTCCATTGATGATAAGAAAAGCATATCTCTGGATAAAGTTTCCGAGTAACTTGAACCAAATTGAAAACGCAAAAAGAATGTGGCAAAATAAATATAGATTTCCTTGTGCTATAGGGGCTTTGGATTGTACCCATATTACGATTGAAAAACCAACTGAACATGGCGACGAATACGTTAACAGAAAAGGACAGTGCTCAATTAATGTTCAAGCAACTTGTAACGCCGAAGAATGGTTTACTAGCATAGACGCCACCTGGCCAGGATCAGTTCACGACAGTCGAATCTGGAGAAATTCAGATGTTCACAGATTTTTGTTAAATTACCCCGGTGAAGCTTTATTACTAGGCGATGAAGGTTATGGAGTAGCACCGTGGTTAATGACTCCTTATAGGCATCCACAACCAGGAGCACAAAGCAGATATAATAAATTATTAACTAAGGAGAGAACGATAATAGAAAGATGTTTTGGGCAAGTGAAACGACGTTTTCCTATTCTAAAGTATACGTGTCGGATGAAACTTGAAAGAATACCGGCAGTTATTGCTTGTTGTTGCATATTGCATAATATTGCAAAATTTTTGAAGGACGAAGATTTTGAAGAAGTAAATGAAAACAATGATGACGATGAAAATTTGGCAGATGAGAGAGAAGCAGACGATAATATTCGTAGAGCTGGTCAATTAAGAAGGGAAGAAATTGCCACCGTTATTGATAATTTGAATATTTAATACATTACGATATTAATACATTACGATATTTATTAAATAAGAAGTTCTATTAGTTATTATTGTTTAACAGTTTTTCTTTTTTTAACCGAATAACAGCCAACTGCTCTAAGAGAACCAAACGTATAAGCTGAACATTTGTGAGGTGTCTTGTTTCATCTGTTTCATGGTGATCAATTGTGTCCAGTTTCTTCTTCTTTGGCTTCGGAGGAAGTAGATCATAATTTTCATTTATTCTCTCACTTTCCACGACTTCTCTGATAGTTGGACTAGCAATACTTGTTATACTTTCATCTTGTGTAAATAGTCCACATCTAACACCTCCTTTAAGAAACTTGTGATTTATTAAATCGAAATTTTACGTAGGTATGTAAAAACTTAAACTCACCGCTCAGTGCAGATATGTGGGATTTGTATGTCCTTGCATAGCTTCATATAACTTTGTTTCCCAAGATTTCAATTTAATCTTTTTGTTCCCTGTTTTGTTAATATCTACCTTTTTTCGAAGTCTCGTTTTCATATTATTAACCTTTTTTAGGATTTGCTTCTCCTTAATTGGTGTTCCAAAACTTTGGACATATTTTGCCGTGAGCTCTTTAAGTGCTTTCTCTTTTTTGGCCCTAATAGATGATACCTGTGACTTATTAAATAATATAGGGTACTCTGTTAAGACAAGTGCAAACGCTTCTTGGTCTTTGCCTTTCGTGACTTCTTCTTCACTCTCGCTAGCACTACTTTCTAACATCTTTTCGGCTATTGAAATGAAATTGACGGATTGAAACAGTAAACGTCTCAAATTTTTAGTTTGCAGTATCCATAGCAACTACTCAAAATTGCGAGTATTTGCTACGGAGTCTAAGCATAAGGTTATTCATATCAAGATGCTCATGCTCAGAGTAGAAGCTTCAAGCACATGCTTGTGCTCTTACTCTTTGCTCAGAGAATATACTCAATTTTTATTCATACGGCCCATTGTGGAGATTTACAAACACTAACTGATAATAATAATAATAATAATGATGATGATGATGATGATGGTGATGGTGATGGTGATGGTGATGGTGATGGTGATGGTGATGGTGATGGTGATGGTGATGGTGATGGTGATGGTGATGGTGATGGTGATGGTGATGGTGATGGTGATGGTGATGGTGATGGTGATGGCGATGGTGATGGTGATGGTGATGGTGATGATGATGATGATCATAATGATGATGATCATAATGATGATGATCATAATGATGATGACGATCATAATGAGGATGATGATCATAATGATAATAATAATAATAATAATAATAATAACAACAACAACAACAACAACAACAACAACAACAAGAACAAGGACAAGGGCAAGGGCAAGGGCAAGGGCAAGGGCAAGGGCAAGGGCAAGGGCAAGGGCAAGGGCAAGGGCAAGGGCAAGGGCAAGGGCAAGGGCAAGGGCAAGGGCAAGGGCAAGGGCAAGGGCAAGGGCAAGGGCAAGGGCAAGGGCAAGGGCAAGGGCAAGGGCAAGGGCAAGGGCAAGGGCAAGGGCAAGGGCAAGGGCAAGGGCAAGGGCAAGGGCAAGGGCAAGGGCAAGGGCAAGGGCAAGGGCAAGGGCAAGGGCAAGGGCAAGGGCAAGGGCAAGGGCAAGGGCAAGGGCAAGGGCAAGGGCAAGGGCAAGAGCAAGAGCAAGAGCAAGAGCAAGACAAAGAGCGAGAACTAGAACGAGAACGAGAACGAGAACGAGAACGAGAACGAGAACGAGAACGAGAACGAGAACGAGAACGAGAACGAGAACGAGAACGAGAACGAGAACGAGAACAACAAGAACAACAACAAGAACAAGAACAAGAACAACAACAAGAACAACAACAAGAACAACAACAAGAACAACAACAAGAACAACAACAAGAACAACAACAAGAACAACAACAATAACAACAACAATAACAACAACAATAACAACAATAATAACAATAATAATAATAATAATAATAATAATAATAATTTGGAAGATTCGTATATTACCGACGGTACAAAAGTGGATATTGACGTATAATATACAAGGTTGGTCAAAATAAAAAGATTTGGTTCAATTCTTAATATAACAAAATCATAAAGATAATTATTTAATAAATTCAGAATTTATTTTCTTAATTGAGAGTGTTTTTGATAACAAAGTTTTAACATTTAAACAAGTTCAATTTGTTTATTCACAAAATTAATTAATTTTTCGTTAGATGAATTTATTTAGAAATTGTAAATATTCTTCTTACTGATAAACTTAATTGATGTCAGTTTGTTCAAATGGAGACCAGTTACAACCCCCATGTCAGGTTGATAACAAATATTTAACATATTTGAGCAAGCTCAAGGAAGATTTTCCATTAAACTTTTCTGTTGAAGTATATTTTTTTATTTTCTCTTTTGAAATAGATTTTCTATTCATCAAAAATAAAAATAAAAACTGTATTTCAATTTATCTATGTATTTATTTGATGTTTATGCAAGCATCCATTTTTTTTCTCTTCACATATAGAGTTTAGTTTGCTGTTGTCCAGTTGCAGAAGTCAAAGTGCATTGGTAGTAAGTTCTTTTCTTCCAGGTACAAGAATCAATAAGATTTTTTTATATTTCATTTATCTCATGCTCTATCGAATTAAACCTGAGTCAGTCTGTTGGAAGAAAGAAAAAATGTGGGGTGTTATATTATTTTTTTTATTTATTAAATCCAACATAGGGTTTTAATGAAATACTATTTTATTTTCACTTAAAACATCTCAATAGATATAAGTACATATAAATGTGTGGCAGCATTTATTTGATAACTGTATATGGCAAAAAACGCAGCGCAATCATAACCTAAAAACTAAAATACTACTACATAAACAAAACTCAAAAGCAAACGGATCAGTGGAGGAGTGTTAGGCAAAAAAGTGCGTTATTTCGGAACCGGTTAAAACACCTCGGGTTTTCATGATTCTTTTTTAAAAGCTTGTTAATATAAAATACTAAAACCTATATAAATTAGAAATTGACGCTCAGATCGGGAAATGCGGTGAAACTCGAATAACCTAAAAAAATTACAAGTAGTGCAGTACTGGTTGCTCGACCATTTCAGAACAGGATAATTTTTTGTGTGTTATCACACCTATGTATTGGTAGTTCGAAACCGCTATTAATTTATTTTTGTTACTTTTGGTTTATATATGGCAGGCATATTTGTTTTGTGATGCACGTTTCTTGCAGTTTTTTATGTAAAAGTAAACCTCGATATCTCAAGAACGTATGGTCGTAGGAGGGTGTTGTAAAACCGTTGTATTTCTCACACTTCGAACTACATTTCTTATTCTAAACATAAGTTTTGTAACATGCTTCTTTATGGGTGCAATTTAAGCCTGAAGTTTAACACCTTTTCTGCAAAATCCTCACTTTTTAGAGTGACACTTTCCCAAGAAAAGGTGAGGTTTCAGGGTTTATTTTTTCTAAGAAGGTACACAATTAGGAATAGTTTATGTTTAAAATATTTGATATCTGAAACTTCACTATTTTGGTATTTATGGGCTTTTGAAGTTCTTCTTTTCTTTATTTTTGAGCAACTTTGGACCTCGATATCTCTGATGGGCATAAATGGATCTTTGTTATATTCCGTACAAATGAAGCAATATATGATGGAAAACTGTAGTAAAAATATTTTAACTTTGATGTTATCTTGTGTTGTGTTAGTTGTGCTCATGTTAGCTGTCATATAATTTATACGGATTGAGAGGAAAATCGAACACGGAAAAAAATACATGGAAAAAACACCCTTCTTATATTAATAACTTTAGTTATCACTGCAAGGACTTTTATCAATAGCATATAACTATATAATAATAGTAATAATAATTTTACTTTCCCAAACCAATGTTAGCACTAGAATAAAAGTACATTTACTCAGTAATACTAATGGAGATGGTTTACATTTACAGTTTTCAAATGGGTATAATTCTGTTCTCGCGCTAATATGAAAGTTAAAATTTTTACTATAGTCTGCGATCATATACTGCTTAAGATGCGCGTAATATAACAAAATCTCATCGGCGCCCATCAGAGATATTGAGGTCCAAAGTTGGCCAAAAATGAAGAAAAAGCCCGTCGTTTTTATCTCCGGCCAGGTTGAAACTACTCTGATTTGCATGATTTTTTTAAACGCCGTACATATAAAACATTGAAACCTTTATAGGTTACAAGTTGACGATCATAGTTAACTACTAATGTAGAGGTCATATATTAAAAATACATAGTTTATCACTGGAACGTATTATAGTCATTTACAAGATTTATTTACAGTTTTCAACTCAGCATAACTCTGTCCTCATGCTAATATAAAGATTAAATCTTTTACCGCAATTTGCCTTCATATATTGCTTTACTTGCCGTGACTATAAAACAAATCCATGCATGCCCATCAGAGATATTGAGGTCCAAACTTCCCCAAAAATGAAGAAATCGATAATTTCAAAAGCCCCATATATACCAAAATAGTGTAGTTTCAGATTTCAAATATTTTAAAAATTAACTATTCCTAACTGTATACCTTGTTAGAAAAAATGAAGCCTGAAACCTCACCTTTTCCTGGAAATGTCGCACTCCAAAAAGCGGAAATTTTACAAAAAAGTTGTTAAAGTTCGGGCTTAAATTGCACCAATAAAGAAGCATCTTACAAAGTTTAGTTTTGAACAAGAAATGAAGATCGAGATGTGAACAATACAACGGTTTTTACCATACGTCTCTACGACTAATCGTTCTTGAGATATCGAGATTTTCGTTTACATAGAAAACTGCAAGAAACGTCGTGCACCACGAAACAAATATGGCTGCCGTATTTAAACCAAAAAGAATAAAAGTAAATTAATAGTGGTTTCGAACTACCACTACATAGGTGGGATAACACACAAACAATTATCTTGTTAGGAGATGTCGAGCAACCAGTACTGGACCACTTGGAAAATTATTAGGTTTTCCGAGTTTCACCGCATTTCCCGATCTGAGCGTCAATTTCTAATTATAAAGGTTTTAGTATTTTATATTTACAATTGCACCTTAAAGCCTTAAAAACTTAAAACTTAAAGTTACCAAAAATTCCTTGATAACAAGGGTGGCACCAGACTAGCAAATCATAGCTCATAATCACAACTAATAGCCACAAGAAACCTGCAACGGTAACAATTTCAAGAAAACGTCAATTTAGGTGATTAGATTGATAAATAAATAGCAATTATTCATGTCTATTAAACATTATTAAAGGCCGCGCGGTAGAGTCTAGCTCTTAATCAAAACTGCCTCAAAACTGGCGAGAAGATTTTTCTCGTCGATAAAGCCTCAGTACACTTCGTTGTGCTGTGAAATAGACACGTTAAGCAGTCGGTCTCGATAACCCCATAAAAATCTTTCTGTGGATCCCGTTAAAAATATAACCGTCCTAAACCACGCACAGGTATGTTATGTAGTTATTTCAGTGGTTTGGAAATTTTAATTACAATTAACATCAATACAATGCAATCGATTTTTTTTTGTTTTTCGTTAAATCTCGTTTTCTATAATATATTAATCTGTATTCAGATTTCAGAATTGCCACCTGACACAGTAATTAAAATCACAAAAAAAGCTGCATAAAACCGTAGATTTGCTAGAACGGGTTTTCTCAAATAAAACAAAATAAAGTGACAATGGCGAGTTGGTGTACTATACTACAAGAGATTAAATTAAACAGCGAGATTCAATTAACTCGGAAATTTGATTTCATTACAGCTATTGAACAGACAGTTCAACAATTACCAGTAGCAACTGGGCATGAATACAAGATGAGTAACAGAAGCTTCGATATAAAAGAAATATGAGACAATACAGTTTTTAAAATAAAACCCTAAGGGACATTTCATGTCGATACGTTGTCGTAGTACGCTTCCGAAGCTAATAAAACTGGCACAATCAATGGTTTAATGTGCTTGCAAACGACATACGATTTTATGATGCGGTTATTGCTAAATTATTTCCATATAATAAAAAGGGAAATATGTCAATAATAAATTTATTATAAGTGATAGAATTGGATTGTTTTTTATTCTCTTTGTTATCTGAGTCTTAAATAAATTTCTTGCTTTTGCAGGGTTTTGTCCATTAAGACTGAAACTAATCGCAGTGACAAGTTGTCGCTTGTCTGAAAACCCTAAACCGGTTTCTTGAAACGTAAGCATTTCTCTTTTTCCTTGAGGAAATTGTACAACCGACTTAATGTACAAATATATTATTTGACGTAAATAAATACGAGTGCACATCTTTGCGATTGCGTGTGATTGTGAAGCAAAACACAATTTAAAGAGAGGGGGTAAACTCATGTTGCGAACATCTTATGCAGAACATGATAGATTCCACGCCGATTCGACCAAAGTTGGCGCGGTACCCTCATAGATTTTTTTTATATTTTGTTCACGTAATACTCTTTCAAAGCCTTATATAAAGCTCAAATATTACTGCCCATAAATACACCGTTCGCGAGATATAGAGGTTTATTTTTTTCAGTTTTAAACGTACATGCCTATATTCAAATGCTATTTACTCAGCTTTCGTATTAGTTAGGAAGGTCGAGTTTTCTGCATTTGAAAGAGAATGAAATGGACTATCTACGGTAATTTCTGTTCGTTTTTCTAACATTTGTAACATAGTATATTATCTTAGTTTTTAAGAAATTTCGACTTTTCTCAAAATCGGTTGCATTAATTTTTTTCAAAAAAATTACAACTATTGTATGCAATGTTCTTACAATTGCCTTAAAATTTCAATTTGGTATCTTTATGGAATCAGAAGTTATGAATTTTCTTCTATAGTCGTGCGAACAAAATGTTTTGAAACGACATGTACTTGTATTATGAATGTAACTCTCAAAATGTTCCATGTTGTTTCAGAACATTTTGTTCGCACGACTATAGAAGAAAATTCATAACTTCTGATTCCATAAAGATACCAAATTGAAATTTTAAGGCAATTATAAGAACATTGCATACAATAGTTGTAATTTTTTTGAAAAAAATTAATGGAACCGATTTTGAGAAAAGTCGAAATTTGTTAAAAACTCATATAATATACTATGTTACAACTGTTGGAAAAACGAATTGAAATTACCGTAGATAGTCGACCTTCCTAACTAATAGGAAAGCCGAGTAAATAACATTTAAATATAGGCATGTACGTTTAAAACTGAAAAAAGTAAACCTCTATATCTCGCGAACGGTGTATTTATGGGCAGTAATATTTGAGCTTTATATAAGACTTGGAAAGGGTATTATGTGAACAAAATATAAAAAAAACTTATGATGGTACCGCGCCAATTTTGGACGAATCGGCGTGGAATGTATCACATATAACTTTTAATTAGTGAGACTGAAGTCGCGATAGGCTCCTTGTGAAGCATTGTATATAATAGTTTTAAGAAAAACTGTTGTATTCAAATGTTTCTATAAATTATGCAGAATGCTTTCTACACGTGTTTCGGTTTGTTAGACCCTTTTCATGAGATACTCGTAAGCTTTTAATTAGAAGCTAACGTACTCAACAGAAGTTGCCCTTGACACTTTTAGTAATCCCCACCATTTGGTTTTAAATTTTTTTCTTAAAAAATAAATCTATTAAGAGGGTGTTTGTAAAGCTTGTTTGGTCGTTTATAATAAACGTATTCTTATTATAGGATTTTTTAAATTTCTAACTGTTCCAGCAAATCTAACCTCTTACCTTTCTTTTGTACATGCAATAGGTCTACTCTATCTACATCTACGAAATGATTATTATCTATACAATGGGTGGCTAGTCCGGACGATTTCTTATTAACTATATAAAATATCGCGTTTATGTTCTGCTAGACGTTTCTGAAAATGCTTTTGTGTCTGCACTTGCAGGTTATACTAGATCAGTTAAAATAATAGTGTCTTTCAGCGAATACATTTTTATAGCCAACATTGGTAATTGCAGTTATTATTTTAAAGAAAAGGACATTCAGTAGTGAGTGAACTTCAATACTTTAACTAACCTAATTCAACTTCCAGTGATCAATTTGTTTACAATTAAGAACATTCTACAAACAGCGACCCATTAAGAAACTTATTACTCCTATAATATTGTAAGGACTCTCAATTACTAATTCTAGACAACTGAGTTTGAAACTAGGGACTTCTAAGATTATAAAGTTTAAGGTAATGTTAGATATCTCTTAAAACCAGATTTTTGAAATACTTTTATTTTCTGTGAAGTGCCAGGGTAACATACTTGCGTCAAACTTATTTCTATAGTAGGACAGAGAGTATAGCACCAATTAATAAAATCATAAAAATAACATTATAATAACAACATAAAGTAAAGCAACAAGCAAATAATAATGTTTTACAAGACTTTCCCAGTATCTCGAGAGATAGTCTTCAGCGAGTTCAGAAAATGGAACTAACTAAGGGTAGTTTATAATACAGAGAAGTGGCTGATTTAGCGCTATACCTAATTATTTCTTTTCTTTCCTATTTTTTATGTATATTGTACCATCACGTTGTACAGTTGCAAGTGCATGCAGATAAAAAAACTTCGACTTACTTATTTTCGAGTTTGCCATAAGAATGTTACTTCCAGTATAAGTTATCCTTTGATTATTACTTACTTACTCAATGGTGGAATAGGCGACAAGGACATTAGACCTTCCATTTTTGGTTTTCTTGACTTCCATAATTCTATAATTAATTTTTCATTAATCTAAAAATAATTAAATATTATTTATTTGGAGATAAATTAAATTCCTATCAAAACAAATAATTGTTTTAGTTTGACTATAAAAATTACTTCTTGCAATAAAGAGATTCATTTGTTTACAATTCTTTATGCCCTTTTTGGTATCATTAAAATTTCTTATTACTAAATAAACATATATCTACTGAAAAACTCACGGTTTTTCAAATTATAAGGATTGTAGTTTCTTCCTTTTAATCTTCTTAAAATTGGCGATTTGTAAATGTCAATTTGATATGCTAAAATCCCTGGTATCAGCTATTTGCTAACATTAAATCGACAAATAATTGAAGTAACAGTGTCAGCAATCCAATCATAAATATATCAATAAAAGGTTTACAAATTAGAATACCAAATCCAATAATTTATTGTTATTCATCAATGGTAAGTACATAAATTTTCTTATTACCCAAATCCATTATAATAATAAGAGTTTTCCATAAATTTGCCATGTTATCAAAATTCTATTGTAGAATGTATTAATCACTTGTCTAAATTGAGGCACTACCTAATTAATTAATCACTTTTATTTTAAAGTTTTCTTAATTAAATCACTTTGACATTTAACATTACTAAATCTAACCTCAAAACTTTGATATTTCTAAATTAACATAACCTTAATTTTTATTAATCTGAACAAGATATGCACTCTCTGAAAGATGTAAATTGAAACAGTGATTGTTACAAAAATGGCCTTCCTTTTATATCTTCTTGTCGAAACAATTGAATGTGATGTGATTTTTCATAAAACAAATGCCTGTTGACATTTCGAAATATTCTTACCATATTTTTGTTCATAAATCTTAATTATCACCTTAACTAATTCGATTACTTAAAAGAAAATTAAATTTCGAATCCATTGGTATGCTACACTTATGTGTTCATTATAAAATAAACCCTTTTTTGAATGACGTTGCAACCTAATTTTCAAACAACTACTTATTAACTTAATATACTCAATGTCGTAGCTTGCTGCGTAGACAGCACTAAAGCATCATCTAGACTAGTATCGGAATGCATCAACAAACCCAATGCACTGGGATGAGGGATCTAGTGAGGCTTACACTGGACCAGAACCTGCTTTAAGAATCCCACGAAGTGCTGTCCGAAGCTTTATCAAGGAGAGGACGCCCTCATCACGGAATGTACTGGAAGAATCGACCAGGGCATAATTTCAGCAAAACCTTCAACAAGGGGCCCTACCAAAATAGAGCTGCAGAACTTCTTAATCTAAGTAGGCCACAGCTAAAGATAACCATAGGGTTTCTCACAGGACATGCGACTATTAAAGAACACCTCTGGAAAATTGGTAAATTCAATGGTGACCTTGCATGCAGGCTCTGTAGCAAGGAGCCAGAAACAGTTTCACACATCATATGCAAGTGCAATGCGCTGTGCAGGAAAAGGCAACACATATTCGGAAGTCCGACCCTAGAACCGGAAGATTTTCAGGCACACCCTGTAAAGGACCTGTATCTGTTGATTCAGGGGATATCAATTACAGATTGGTTGTGAGTTTACTTAATCACAATAAGCCATAGGCTGCAGTGTACATGGATCCATAAGAAAGACATACCAAAAAAAAAAGTTCTGTTACGCATAATCTCCACAATCGATTTAATTTAAGTGTTATTTCCAGAATAACAAAATTGATACTTCTTTATGGAAACGATAAGATTCTACAATAATAGGAGATATTTCATAAGAATTTCAAAAGCAATGTATTTTTAGTTAGTTCTCTTAGCAAAAAATCTACTATAAATGAAAAAGTTCTGAAAGTTTAAAATTAAGATTTAGTAATCGCTCTGTATTCTAATGTACCGCATTCCAAGCAGGTTATGGTTTCAAATCTGCTTTAGCAAACTTCTAATAATACCTGGATTTAATCAGATAACCACTCGGATGACTCTTTATCTTGGCGTTCTCGTACAATGTATTTTTGTAGACAAACGTCGGAGTGTCGAAGACTACTCGAACGATTCTCGTAATGTATTATGTTATCCGGGATTACTTCAAGGTTAATTCGCCATAATCTGCAATATTCCTCAACTGGCCAACACTGCCGTGCCGTCGGCATATAATATTCATTTATTCATACTCATTTTGGTACCTCTGGTGGTAGAAGATCTCTAACGTATTGTTCTGATATTAACACCCCGAAATACATATATGCCAAATGTGTTGCCTATCTTACAGGCGAAAATTTGATTTAAGTTAAGTTAATTTGGTTCATTTTATAAGTTTATAAGTTTAAAACAGAGTAAATACAAAAAGGATAAATTTAAAATTGATTCTTCTCTTAAATTTTGTAATTTAGATTGGCAGAGTTGACGATCTTCTATCGTTGTGTGGAATTTGCACATAATTAGATTTTAAAGCCATTTCAAGTATGGTTTACACCTGAAGCAGATACAAGGAATGCTGGTGGAGGTCTATGCAAAGCTTAAAAGCCTTAACTGCAAGTTTAATCTTCCAAATTTGAGAAGTTTCTTTGCATATCAACGATTTCAGTAATTTTGTCACTATTTTGCTATTTCCCAAGTTTAATTAATCTGCGAGTGCAAATATTTTATTATGATATTGTAAAGCAGGTTCTGGAGCACACAGCACACTTGAGATGTAAATATTTGTGCTTACACCTTTTCTTAAAGGAGATCTAGGGTTTTAAAGTTCACTTTTAGTAGCGTTTGTACACAGTATTCTAAAAGAATAAAATCCGATAATGTTTAGTAGGTCGGATACCTAGAAACGTGTAAAAATTGTGAGATAGATCCTGAAGAAGGATTTTCTATACAAAAAAGCATGTAATTAACAAATTTAGATTAATTATTTCATATTTTAATGTGTAACTGGAACCATTCAAGATGGACGCCATTGTTTAAGCTAAACCAACTTATTAGTGGATTGATATAACATTGTAATATATCATTTTATAGGGGAAAATGTCCTTTACAAGATTATAATATTCATTTTGGATTTTATTAATAATTATAAATAATGTTTGGTTAAAATAATATTTAGTAAGAAACCTTTATTTGTTATCTGGTGGAAATCAGTAAAATCTGCCAGCACATTTGTTTATGCAAAAGCTATAGAAACATACCAAAATTTGGTTACTCTCTTTGCATTTTTATATCGTTGAACCAGGGTGTTTGTTCGCAGAGCATAAATCAAAAATTTTAAGGTTAAGGTCGAAAGTTTATGACCGTTGACATGTGTCAAAAATTTAAGATTATAATTTTTGTTATGTAAAGTGGTTGTCATTTATGAAAGCTTTTTAAAAGTTAATAAGTGTTTATAATAATCACCGAGTGAAATTATTTAATTAAAAGGTGTTGTGAATGTTAATAACATTTTAGAAATTTTATTTTGGGAAAATTGGAAAATAACCTTGAACAAGAAAGATTTCAAAGTTTAATCTTTTTAAAGTTTAAACTTTTATTTTAAAAGACAACAAATTTTGGAACATTACTGTCATGTAAACAAACTGGGGACAGCTACCATTTTTATAGGGATCTACCGGCAGGTCGGTAATTTTAATTAAGGCGCCAAATAGTTGGGAATCTGAACTTTAAAAGTATAGTCCAGTCAATGAATGGCCCAAAAAGAGGTGTAGAGTGCGTGAGAAGGTACCTAAGAGATTCCTTCAGGAACTTGCTCAGGGTGCTTAGGGTGTGAACATACCAAAAGTCCTGACGTCTAGGTGGTGCCCCGGGAGGTGGGGGGAGGAAAGGTCACAATTTTTGAAAATTTTCTGATAATAAATGAAGGTTCATAAGATTATCTAAAACTATTATTCTATAGGTTTTTTTCGAATTCTCAGCCGTTTTCGAGCTACACGCTCGGAAAAAGTTGAAATTTTCGAAAAAAATCATTTTACCTCACATTTTCATCAAACATTCCTTCATACCGTTTAGAATATTCATCAGAGAAAGGAATTTATTTGAAAGAAGTTGTAGATACTTGAATTCCCTTTTAGAATATATATACATATGCAAATTAATCTCCAACCAGTCAACATTTACAGCAATTTTAAGTTTTTTCGTAAAATGTTGTCATTTTCAGAAAAAGCTGTTTTTATCATATTACTCACACACAACTTTCGTTTGTTACAGATATCTCAACAATGAGTACTACTAAGTGTCCTGTGTGTCTTGAGGACGTTGTTAAAGGAAATAACGATGTCTGTGAGGTCAAAGAAAAGGGAATAATAATAATAATAATAATATTTATTCTATAATATACAATCGTACATAACAGAATCTCAAGGAGGGAATTCAACAGAGTTGCTCTTCCATCCCTCCTTGCAAAACTTAAACTTATAGTACATTTAGTCGGATTGAAAAGACAAAAAAGGAGTAACTAGAGCTTTTTCAAATTGCTTGACTGATAATGTCTTTAGTGATGGCAGAATATTGTTATAAACTTTTGCGACATTGTAACTGAATGAGCGTTTAAAGTGGTATTATGCTTGGGTACAGTCAACAGACCTCTATGTCGCACATTTATATTGTGTACATCGGTTCTATACCTTATTTTATTGCATAGATAGGGTGGCTGCCGGTTAATTAATATATTATGGCTGGGCCTTATTAAAGCAAGTAAGGAACGAAAAGACGACAAGCACCAAAGTTTCCGTGGTTTGACATTCCTTTTGATTCACACCAGTTGTCGAAAAAATTACACTCGAAGTGATACAATTAAAAAATATGTCAGTATCTCATCTTTGGAAAACTGGCAATCGCTGCTTCCCTCCAAGGTTTGGTTTTTTCCTTTGCACAATGTGCACAGAATAAACAATTGTTCTTGAATTGAATTTGCGAGCTGCAGACCTGAGCTGAGACGGCTCTGCCTCTTCCTTAGATGTGGATGCCTTGCGACGCACCGTTTTCGAGATATAAGCGGAAACCCAAAAATTGGGACCCTTCCTCCCCCCCCCCTCCACGGCGCACCACCTAGACGTCAGGACTTTTGGTATGTTCATACCCTAACCACCCTGAACAAGTCTCTGAAGGAATTACTTAGGTACCTGCTCACGCACTCTACACCTCCTTCCTTGACTGGACTAGTAAGGTATTAATTTCTTAGATTTTAAAGTAGTTAGTTAATAAAAGAAATAGCAATTAACAAGGTAAAGAGAATTATACTGCTTTTTAAATTTTTTTTTTATTATATTTTAAACGATATCCAACATTTTCATTTGTGTTCATTTAGTTTTAAAAGTTTCTTTAATTTATTTTATTTTATTTTAATTTTTGTGGTTGTTTAAAAGAGAAATAAATTAATTCATTTGAATTTTTGCAGTACACTTCGATTTTTATTTATTTGTGTTTGGAACCCTTAACAATGTTTTGTACATATAGTTTAAGTAGTGCTTATTATAGCGACCCGACGAATGAAAGAGTCAAGTTATTAGTGAAACTTGCTTTCCATTTTTACAGTAATTATTTGCCGGTGTTTTTTTCTTCAATGGTGTAGGTAGGTGCTTACTTTGTGTACATTTCCATTGTGTATTAGTCGGATGTCTGTTTCTTGTGTTGGTCTAAATAAATTTTTGTAAATCAATTTTAAAATTTTACCATTTAACGATCATCATCGATTATTTATTACTATTTTCTCAATTGTTTATTTATTTAAAATTATTCTTTAATTCTACAGCGAATCTCATATAAGAAAGGTAGGATGCGATAAAATGAGAGTGGCTAGACGAAGCCTTTCAGTGCATCCAAAAAGATGTTCCGGTTAACAAGCGTTTGTTGAATCCATTCACTATATCTAGATCTTGCTTCATTCAATTCTAAGTTATCTTTTTCACACGAACAGAAGCGATATTGGTCTATAATCTTTCGGAAATTTTATTGCTTGTTTCAGTTTTGTAGAACGATCAAAATTTGATTACCAACCTTGTTAAAACTAATATTGACAGTTCTAGAAAACGGAAAAACATCAATAATTCAAAATAGGAAGAAATCTAGATTTTAAGTGTGTGTTTGAAGTAGTGTTTATGGCGGGCAACAGAAGCCGTTGCAATTATTGTGTGCTCTGATTTGAAATTTACTTGTAATTTTAAAATAAACTTGTAAGAACTTTAGGCTGTGAAAATTATATTTTGATGTGGAATTTAACATAAGAAACTTGTGATTTCTTTTAAACAAATATTTTCCTGATTAAGAGGGATATCTCTTAATTGATAAAGGTTATGCGTTGCTAAATTGTGGTGTGCCAATCATAAACAGCTTTGGAAAGCATCGCTGCTAGAAAAGACTCTCTTCCATTTACAAAAATTTACAAGTAAAATGTAATAGTAATTTCATTTTAAATATCAGAAATTTAGCTTTAGATATTCAGATATGAAAACATAAAAGTTGTTATATGTAAATTTGGTATTACAGTAAAATGAACATGTACAGCTAATAATTAAATTTTATGTCAAACTTGAAATCGTAAAATGCTTGAATATGAACTATAAAGCACTGGTGTAAAAAGTAATACTTATTATAAAATTTAAATAGGTATACATAGGAACTGCTATAAAAATATTTAAATTATTAATTATTTTGGATATAAAATTATCCATAATAATTTTATTTAAGAAATTAATGTTAAAAATAATAAATTTATAATTTTTATAACTCGTCTGTAAAATTTCTTATAATATAAATTATACGTATCTCTTGATATTAATAAAAGCATCTTGTAAAAGTCTTTTTAGAATTTCTTGTCGTGTAATTCTTCAGCTCAATTCAATTTTATTTAAAATTTAATTTCAACTGCTGGAAAGCTTTTCCTCGGTTCATTCTTCAAATTACGTTCCAACCACTTCTATGACTGCTGCGAATGCCAATAGTGAATAGGGTATTTGGATTCTCAAAGAAATTTCGATTAAAAAAAATATTTTTTAAATTCAAAATAATTTTAGAGCAATTCCGTAATTATGCAGTAGTAATAGATATATCTATTTATTGACAAGCATCTCATGGTTTTAATCGAGATTTCCTGTCTACGATAGTTTAGCTGCAGTAGTAAACTTGTCTTTCACGTATCTGCTAAACCCAACAACTTCATATAAGTTTGAAACCTGCGTTGCATACCTTAGATAGAGATTTATTGGATAGGTGAACTTGAAGTTTAACAAACCTGAATGGAAGGCACGTGTCTGTATTTATTTCTAAAAATAATTTCCTCGGTCGAATCGGGGGCGAAAATAATACAAGCGTTTATTTAATTTTGTTTCTTTTTGTCAAATACAACTCGGACTAGTGCCAGGTCTTTCAAATGCCCCTCTTTAGTAATCATAATTGGCAGAATTCCAACTGGCTCTCCGTTTTTGCGGTATACCGTCACTGCATTTCTTGTATAATAACCAAACCGCAGCTATTTAACAGCCGGTGCCATTTAACAATATCCGGTAGGATAAAAGGGTTAGTTAGTACAATTTGAGAGATCAAACGATGGAATGTTTTAAGTCAAAAATGACTCCCACTAAAGTTGCTGAAACTGATCATGTAAAAAATAAGCTACATTTTTTATACTTCCTATTTGGAGCATCGAGATTTGTCCATCTAGCATAGGGGATGTTCTGACTTGAATGTTAAATGTCCTTAAGTTCGGGATCACGTGTAACATGTCAGAAGGAAATGGAATAGAACTCTTCTCCGCGTTTCTAAAACTCAACTGGGATCAACAATTCAACTGATATTTTGTTTTTCTGTGAAAAAACTTTTTTAACTTGTTCTTTTCTTTTACTTGCAACTTGATGTTATATTTATAAAAAAAATCAATACATGTCAGTGAAAAGGGAATTTTATTACAGAGAGAATACATTTTGAATATCCTCATAAATGTATAGTAACATACGAGTGATTTTTAACGAAATATAACAAGCGCGCCTGCAATTTTACACGACACGTAATTTTATTCAATTGCAGATTTAAAAATACTTTTAATAAAAAGTTTAATTAAAAACAAGGAAAAAAAGGAAAAATAACAGTAGGTAAAAGGAACTTTATGAAATAATTATTCCTTTCTAATTGGACCATTAAAATGTGGAAGCTTCTTTTCAATATTCCAGTCGTTGTAACTAAAATCTCTATCAAAACAACAAACAAATAATTGTTTAAAAGTACTAAATTTCATTATTTTCTTTCGTTCCTTATACAGTGTGATAATTTGAAAACAAACCACGTTAAATATCTAATAAATAGAAAGAAACACGAGAAACTACCGAGGCACTTATGACATTAACTGTTATGTTAATTATTTTTTTCTTCTATCATTTGTTCCATTTAGAAATCAAAGCTTTGATAAATGGGTTGCCTATATAAGCAATCTTTGATTCCATTTTATGTTAGGAAATGATCGGTTTTGAAAATATTTCGCGTATCTATCTTTGATGATGGTTATCAGTTTTTAAGATTTTACACTTTCATTTCCTGTTTTGAGATAAGAATCTATTTCTGGCTTGTGTAAAACCACTGTTTTTGGGATTAACCCTTGAAATCATCTGTAATTAGATTGACTTTTCTGTTTGATAGCTCTTTTGTGAAAATCAATCTATCTGAAGTATCCAGGGTAATAAAGCTTTGAAAACAATATTTACCACATTGTATTGATATGTAGTTTTTACTTAAGAACAGATACGAGAAAGATTTTTTCTACGATCTATTTGTTTCAATTGTCTTGCTCATACTATATTATAGACTTCTTAATTTGGGGTTACTTTTACTATATCTTCTTTACTCTTCTATTTAGAACCAATTTACAAAACAAATATTCAAGCAACATCAAATGTACCCCATCGGAAACTCTCCGTATTTATGTGAAGCTCATCCGTAAACCCCAAAGCATTAAACATCCTTCTGCCCCTCTAAAACAGCAAAATTCGGGTTCTTGAACGGCTAAAAATACTTACCACATGCTATCAAGTAAGACAACTAGATAATAGATCTAGTTGTTATTGCAGAGGACGAAGATGACATTAACTATGCGATTAAGAGGACTTGACTTGTAAGGGCTTCAAATAAATACATCAATTACAAAGTATTTAGCAATAGAGGACAAAGGAAATGATATATAAACAAATCTACGACTACATCTATTCTTCTTTTCTGCTGATACGCGACAACAAGAATAAAATTGTTGCCCCAGACGCATTTCTCAGTTTTCAAGAGAAGTTGCAATTGGTGACATTTTTGTATTAACAGAATCTATTTTTTCTTATTTTGGTTACAATAATGAGTTTTTCGATTTTTTTTCTACTTTCTTCGTACCTATTCTTTTGTTATATTGCTCTTTTGTTATATTGCGGGTTATAAGGGGGCGCGCCCCACAGCTTGAGAATCACTGACTTGGTTCCAAGGCCATCTGCAATTTATACCTTATACGATTTTTTTGTGAGTCTGGTGAAGGTTTCTTTGGACAACATGAGAGATAAAGTAGGTCAATATGATGATCTCTGAGAAATTTCTTTTCTTACCCAATTATTTACGAACAGTCCTTGATCGACCAAATTTCTTACTATTCAATACAAAAGCATTCTCACGTCCCAAATTAAAGTAGAGTTATGATTTTAGTATTATGTATTAATTCTTCGTCTATTGCCACACTTGGGACGAGCTTCAACAACTGAATTCATTTTAATGTAGCACTAAATAACAAACATCCTACGTAGTGTATAACACCCATAATGCGCTATCTTTAAAGTTGCTCTACTTGAAGATCGTTTTTGATTTTAACAATATTTTAGTTATGCAAGTGTCCGAGTAAGAAAAATTCATAATCCACACATGTGATAAACCATAAGACGCTAAGGTATTAATTGAAAATTCCGAAAAGTCCAATAAACAACCTAAAATTCCCTGCTCTTCATTCTATGCTTCTACCCTCATGTCAATCTTAAGTCGTCTCTCTCTTAAGACGCCTTGAAATATTTTCTTCAAAATCACTGCATTAGTTCTTCGAAATTTAGAAGAATCAAAAGTGCAAGACACTACGCTACAGTTGTAGTACAGGTTTATATCAAGTAGTGTTTAATCTGTTTTGATAAAATGCTTACTTTTGAGTTATAAGAAGTCAAATTAATTTATGAGATTCCTCTATTTCATGGAACAAGTGATAGTAATAATTGCATTGCCATCGAGTTGATTGAAACTAGTAACAGCTCCATAGCAGTTTTTAAAGTTGAACCGGAACAAACGAGAACCACCAGCTACCGCTGCTACATACCCACCATTATCTGAAGGATCTGTGAGCGTTTCGTGCTAAACCGTAAGACCTTCTCGTTTCGTCCGTTAACCCGATCGACAATAAAATTCGGTACTAATGGCTTCTTGTTTTGTAAGCTCATCTACCATCTACTTGCTGACTTTGAATACTTTTTAAAATAAGGTTTCTACATACAAATTGTTGATTTTCTTCTCAGTATTTTATATATTTTATCACACCAAAAATAAAAAATCTGAAATATTAATTTAGACCAGAAAAATAATTTTACTGGTAATTTCTTAAGTAATCATGTACATAATGTACAATTTATAAAAATAATTTAAAGAACCATCGGATGCTTGATATTCAGATCCGAGCAGATAAAGATGTGCAGGTAAACAACGCACCAAACAAGAAGTCATAAACGCTATCATTTTATCCCACACGAAACGAGAAGGATTCAGGTAGATTTTCGTCTGCGGACGAAACGCGACGCACAAAACAGGATATCATCATCTAGAGTTGATGACAAAAATACTGCGACGAGTTTAAATATATGGGCTATACCAATACGAAAGATGGTACAAGCAACAAAGACCTTACAAACAAAATAAACCAGGGGAAAAATATAAGCTGTAAACATTATTAGTGAAACGAAGATTAATAGTACTTCAAAATAAGACGATTGTAATTAATTTAAGAGTCAAAAAGCTAATTACATTGATACTAGGTTGATTTAGCAATATTTGCTAAAATTAATTACAAATTACAATTAATTAATTATATTGTTTACAATTACGTACTTGTTATATTCTAGTAAAAATGCGAACGGGGCTGCATTTCGTTATTAAGAATGCAATAAAACAGATTTAGTTGTAAATCTTATTGTTGTTAATTAATTTAACGAACAGATTTTGGGGGTCGTAGTTAACTTGGGTACGTTATTTAGTACAATTGAACTACAGTAGAAACTGCCTAAAGTGACCACTTTTGGGACTGACCCAAAATGGTCAATTTAAGCAGGTGGTCACTTTGTAAAAGTGTGAATTCTTTATAGACTACAATTTGCCCAAAATAGCCCACACTCGTCAGCATTAAAAATATTCTCTGATATAAAGCCCTTTGCACACTCTGTAAAACGAATAAGAAAATAACTTACTGTTGCGGGATCAATTTCATTTGCATCACCAACTAAACTCTTCTGGGAAATGTTTCGTTTCTTAAATAATTCGAGCCAACCTGACGATGCTTTAAATTAGGCAAATTTGACTGCTGAGCAAATTTTAATCCTACTTCTTGTAATATTGTAATATTTACACTGCGCATTTTTAAAAACCAATTTAAAGTTAATCGATTTGTTTCATTGTGGTTTTCTAAACCTTTTGTTTTTCTTGTAAATTTAGTTCTTTGTAAACTTTTTTTTAAGTCGTCTTGATCGCACTAATTAACACAATGGTTTCAATCAACAGATGAAACAAGACTGATTTTATAAAACAATTTTAAAACTATCCAAGGGTTACTAATATGAAAGTTTGCAGGTAATGAATTTCTCAGAAGCAAAAATAAAGTCTTAAAACTTGGAAATACCTGAACCCAACTGGTCACTGTTAAGGGATTATGATGCATTCTTAGAAATTCTTTGAATGCAATTTACATGTACATGCCTACTTACACTTCTAGAAGATTAATTATAACTGTTTTAAGTAATCCCTTGGCTAATGGTCACATTACACAAACATTTTTAAACAAATATTTGAGGTAAATGTGGTCAATGGTCACAAAAGACAAGCGGTCAGTTTATACAGTATAAATTACATTAAAGTAATGGGATTTTTGCAGGGACTGAAAAAAAGTGGTCAATATGACCAGAGGGTCAGTTTAAACAGGTGGTCAGATTTACAAGTTCTACTGTATTTGATTTAAATCAAGGTCTTAGCTATCTAAGGTGTCTTTTATTTTCTCGTAAACGTTTGTGATATTCTCCTCCTGAGATATTTCCTTGTAAATAACATAACTTAAATTTGATTAAAGGTAAGTAAGTCAGTGCAGAATGTTATGATTGCAGAAGAGCCTTTTAGGATATCTATTCTTAAAAACTCTACAGCGGTATATAAGCTATATAAGAAGGTATATGATACTGGAAATGGGAAAAGTTTTAAATTGTCCTTTTAATTTTACACAGTTTGCAATTGAAATTTTTTGTAGACTTATTTCTATTAACAGAAATGCATGCAACAGTCTGCTCGTTTAACTGCATACAAGCCCGGTCTTTTACTTCTATACATCAACATATTATTTCAATAAATTATTTTATAGGAGGCTGTATTTTATAAGACTTTTCTCCCTTGTATCTTGACAATTAAATATGTGAATAATAATTTTCGTATTGTCACTCTCAATTCATAGATATATTAAAAAGAATATTCTTTTTCTTGATAAAATGAAAAAAATACTTACATTACCACATAAGCTCATAGAGTGTATTAAATCATATCAGATTTCACATCTCCATATAAGGAATATAATATATTCCTTATATTATAACGAATTGGTCATATTGACTCTTCCCCAAAGGAACAACGCCGCTTCTTCAGCAAGAGTCCATTTTGTAAATCAAAAAGAAGTTGTTTAATGAGTTCTCTTTGGTTAAACGTGAAAATTTGCCTTATAGTAGTAGTTATATACTCTTTTGAGTTGGTTCATCATATCTTCGTGAAAAATCTCTTGATAACAATAAAAGTTTATTTGTTTGCTTTTGTTCCTAAATAAATGATGCCTCAACAAACCTTCGTTTAATCTGCTGAAGGTAAGATATCTGTCTAAAAATCATCTCCCGCTAATTATAAGAAGTTCTTAGATAATAATCTTCCTGTTTGTAACAAACTAAGGTAAATTTGTTTATTAAAGGTTTTTGAACTGTAGATTCGTCTACCCTGAACACTTCTTTTTTGAAACCATCTTCTTGGTTAACTTATACAGTTGCATCATTTAAAAGTTAGATGCACGGTGTTTTGTTGAACAACGGAATAGTTTAGAAAACTATATGGTTTCAAAAATAAATTTGAAGATTTAAACTAAATTTTAATCAAAAATTTGGTTAAAGTGGATTTATACAAATACTCATATTAATCATTATCGGTTGAACAATAAGAAAAGTAAGTGATAGTATTTAAGCTGTTTGAACCTATTGAATTAAGAAAGTTAGGAAGATGTTTTGCAATAATTGATAGCAATAATTAAAGCATTGATAGTTATAAACAGGTAAATAAAAAGAAAATCAGAGAATTTAAAGAAAATGGTTATAAGTAAACTAAATGATCGTAATAAAAATGATGTTAAAATCATATTCGCTCGCAATTTGACAAGAACAAATTAAATCAAAATAAGACAAAAAATATTTTTGAAAAGTTTTCAGAAATCATGCGATATGTAATTAGATGTTCCCTACAAGTGACAATATTTCTTTCATTATTTTAATTTTTTTTTAAATACCTTAGTAAGTTTTAATATAACACGGTAGACATTTATAACAGAATAAATAATAACAATTCAACGGAGTAATAATAGTTGCCATTATCTTTGACCTAATATAATTTTAAAGAAATTTGTTACATTTTCTTCATTTAACAAACAACCTCTCAAAATATTTGATAAAATTTTTGAAATTTACACACTATGAAAAATTGATTATAAAATATCTTTTTCTTATCACAAACAAAACAGCAAGTGAACACTGAACTATTTCAATATTAAGTTGGAACATGGCGGCTATATGTATTATTTTGTTTATGTTGAGAAGTATAAAAAACAACTCCGTTGGCTTACCTTGAATACTCCTAATTTGTCGTGGACAGAAAAGCAACCAAAACCAACATTCCTCAGATTAATTGAATTATCTTAGTATTATAGTTCTAGGCAGAAACTTTTTTGGTTCTTACCTAAAACAAGACGAATGATGGATAAAACGCTTTTCCCAGATGTTCTTTAACCAGGAAAGTCATTGTCACTATTAAACTTGTCAAATAATAATCAGAACTGAATTAACTTAAAACACCAATAAGACTTGAAAAGTACGGAAGGTAAATCAGTCAGAATCTGTAAATAATCTGAAGTTTAGTTAGATTTGAAGTTGGATTAGAACAGTTAACTAGATACGGACGAGTTCCCTTCACTTGAAGATGTTCAAATTCATCCACTATTTAACCTATAGAAATATTTTAAAGAATCACAAATGAATTAAATTAATAACCCATAGGCACTACACGAGAATTCGGTTAATTATTAACAATTTTCTTAGCTTCAAACATTTTAAACAATTGCCGCTAAGCCGATTTAAAAATGACCACAGTGCATATATCCGAACGGTAGGGTAAGGCTCAACGGGATCCTCACTTACATAAAATTTGTGTAAATTTAACAAACCTCTAAACTTCACCAGTTCAACCATTCCCACGAAATTGACTTAAGCGAGATGCAAGCCTGTATCGTTGCGATATCTCTCCCTTGTGGCCGCTCTGGTGCGTTCTGTTTAATGATTCTACATTCTGAATTAATTTACAAGAGAAATAAATAATAAACAACCTTTAACATGGGATGAATGGAGAAAGGAAAATCCATCGAAATTTATATTTTTAAATTTTTATTATAAGGGTAACTGACACGAAATACATTCTTTATGTATCAAATGGAGTCATAAATAAATCTAATAATTTATTATAAATTATAAGGAATAAATTCAAAATATTATAAGACAAGGTTTGTTATTAAGCGTATAAAACGTGAGAAACAAATTCGAGATATTTATAATACAAGGTCGTATTAAGTGTATTTTACCTAGCGGAAAATAAATTCAAAAAATTATAATACGAGTTTCATTTAATAAATCCTAAACATTTTAAATTTATATTATATTCGTTTTTATATTATGCAGAAATAGAATTATTTTATACCCTGCGATAGGTCTCTTGCTACTTCTATACTTGATTCTTTTAAATAATTAAGTTTTGAAATGAGTCGAAATATAGGGAATAAATAAACCAGAAACAAGGAATCTTAATTGTTTACCTAAAAAAAACGATGTAATAAATATTGTAGTATGGTCTTCATTAAATACAACAAACCGCCATTGGAAGCTTGTACTTTAGTACAAGTACAGTTATTTTAACCTTCATGTGCACAGTAAGGTACCCAGGTACCTTTCGCATTTTCAAGTCCTATTTTTTATAACTTTTCGACGAGCTACGTTGTTTAAACTTCTGTTTAGCCTAAATCAATGCCTCTCATGTTGATTACACAATGA
This sequence comes from Agrypnus murinus, assembly GCA_929113105.1. NCBI lineage: Eukaryota > Metazoa > Arthropoda > Insecta > Coleoptera > Elateridae > Agrypnus > Agrypnus murinus. The sequence continues at coordinate 29,263,612 of OV816028.1, read as the reverse complement.
TACAATCATACAACTCAATAAAAAATTGAGTTTTTGCATAAAATAAAAGTTTACCCCATAATCGCACAGTCTAGGTACCGTGGTACCTATAACCATTTTCTATAGGTTTATCCTATTTTTATGCATGTATATAACAGTATTATCTGTAAATAAGGTAACTAGTCGCAAAACAAGAAAAAAGTAATATAAAAAAATTTATGGCTCTAAAAAAATAGTTTATTACATATAAATAAGCACGATTTAAAAATTACAATGACAACATTTCTTTATTGTTACACAATGTTCGTTACAAATCGGTCGTTTACATATTTCGCAACATTTTCGGATCTTCCTTTGAAATGACGATGTTGATCTACAAACAAAACAGCTGCCAGCATGTTTGCTGCGTCAAGAAGCATCCTTTGGTGGTGGCTCTGTCGAGGACTGTGGAGGAAGCATAACAGGATGGCCAAGTATAGCCTCTATTCCAGATTTAGTAGCAAAATGTTTCAAAAACTTGCTCGTTCTCGAACGCGTTTCAATTTCAGGCATGGATAATTGTTTTCCCAGATCCTCAAGAAAATTTCGCCGGCTGTGCGATAACTTGGGTGTTGTAGGGTTAACAGTCAAAAGTAGAGAATATAACTGATTTTAAACGATTTATGGCTTTCCTTATAAATACCCCAAAATTGTCATTAACGCTAATGAGTTCTATTTTCACTTTGGACAAATACACATTATCCCAAACTGTCATTAACGCTAATGACTTCTATTTTCACTTTGGACAAAATACCCATTATCCCAAACTGTCATTAACGCTAATGAGTTCTATTTTCACTTTGGACAAAATACCCATTATCCCGAACTGTCATTAACGCTAATGAGTTCTATTTTCACTTTGGACAAAATACCCATTATCCCAAACTGTCATTAACGCTAATGAGTTCTATTTTCACTTTGGACAAAATATCCATTATCCCAAACTGTCATTAACGCTAATGAGTTCTATTTTCACTTTGGACAAAATACCCATTATCCCAAACTGTCATTAACGCTAATGAGTTCTATTTTCACTTTGGACAAAATACCCATTATCCCAAACTGTCATTAACGCTAATGAGTTCTATTTTCACTTTGGACAAAATACCCATTATCCCGAACTGTCATTAACGCTAATGAGTTCTATTTTCACTTTGGACAAAATACCCATTATCCCGAACTGTCATTAACGCTAATGAGTTCTATTTTCACTTTGGACAAAATACCCATTATCCCAAACTGTCATTAACGCTAATGAGTTCTATTTTCACTTTGGACAAAATATCCATTATCCCAAACTGTCATTAACGCTAATGAGTTCTATTTTCACTTTGGACAAAATACCCATTATCCCAAACTGTCATTAACGCTAATGAGTTCTATTTTCACTTTGGACAAAATACCCATTATCCCAAACTGTCATTAACGCTAATGAGTTCTATTTTCACTTTGGACAAAATACCCATTATCCCGAACTGTCATTAACGCTAATGAGTTCTATTTTCACTTTGGACAAAATACCCATTATCCCAAACTGTCATTAACGCTAATGAGTTCTATTTTCACTTTGGACAAAATATCCATTATCCCAAACTGTCATTAACGCTAATGAGTTCTATTTTCACTTTGGACAAAATACCCATTATCTCGAACGGTAATGACAAATTGATTATTAGAAATCATAATTAAGTACTTTTAAACTTTTACAAAATTATTTATTTACGGCTTAGAAATTAGGTAAATCATTAACGATAATATACAGACAAAAATTCCTACAATTAGCTGCATTATAGGCATTATTCACGATAATGGGTAATTACATAGTCAAATATCAATTTGGAAATGCATTTTATAAAGTAACTTAGAGTAAATATGAATGCTAAATACATATGTAAACACAACTTTGCAAAAAAATCAAGCAAATATTGCTTTTCCCGTTTAAAACCTATGTAGGTACCCGGGTACCCTTACTGTTAAATTAGGGTTAAATACATCATAAGCAATTATGTTCAAGTTTTATCTTATTAGCAATATTTGTTCTTTTTATGAACCAGCCATTTTGTTAATATTAACCATTAAATATTCGATTCTAGTGTATGTACTAAAAATGGAGCTACTGCCATACTTCTCAGTTGTACCTACTTTAATATCAGATATATTTACTGTAATATATCCAAACAATAGCAATAATTATCCTCGGTTAGCCTGGTTTGATAATAGTCCTTTAATTACTTTCTGAAAATTTGATTTTACATGTAATCTCAGAAAATTTGAATATTTGTTTAGAAAATAAGGGAATCTTTAGAACAAAGGAATAGTTTTTGAGAAAATCGCTGAACAGACGGTTCATTTCCTAGACCCGTATATTTTCACCTTATTCCATTTACACCATTTTCCCGGTTTAATGCATCAAAACCCAATTCACTCAACTCTCAGAACTCCTTAATCTCTTCTACGAGTTCCTTTGTACTAGATCGAGTCGAGGTTGCGAAAATCTCGTGCCATATTACCCCCGAATATATATATAGTACACTCAGAAAAACACGGGTCAATGGGACAATTTGTATGCTTTATTGGCAGTTACGATTTTAAAATAGGAAAATAGCTCGAAAAGTGGTGCCGCTAAAGTGATTTGTAAAGCCAAATAAAGTTGTTTAGGATTACCAACGCACAGATAGCAGAATGCGGGCAAATGTCTGCATCCATCATTGCAAGCACTTGTCATGTTCATACGCCTCATGCATGATTCATTTTGCACTCTTATCTTCCGAGTGAGTTGAGGGGTTGCACAGGGTGCTTATATCAATCACATTTAGTACTGGATATGTCTGATATCAAATAAATTCTATCGGTTGAAAGTCCCGTCACAGATCTAGCGCTTAAATTTGTTTTAAACTCGAATATATTTTTTCGAAACGCCCGTAAACAAGTTTTCTACATGTCTTATATGTTTCTTTATTTGATTTAAAATTTTTTGAAATTATAATTTTCTTTCTTTTTGCCGAGGGTAAGAAATAACGTAAAAAGGGTATAGATGCGCCATCCATTAAAAGTTCAGAACATCTCAGCTATAATTCACTGGAGAGTGCAATATGAAACCTACAGTCAAGTACAAATAATGTTCAGATATGCACTCTTCGTGTCTCGTGTATACTTTCCTTTTTTCCGTATTGAAATATCATCATTTTATATTCTAATTCTAAAGTTATAATTTGAAACAGGTAATGCTTTTAGAACGGTTAATTACCCACTTTGATATAATTTTTGCATAAAAGGATGACATCTTAATATGTAGCACTTGAATTAACTACAACTAAAATTATCATTATTTTTGACATATAAAATTGCCCTTTACATAAATCGAAGTACTTCCCCAGAGAATCTTGCAAGGTGTCAAAGATATTGGACAATGCCAACGTACTCTTCCCTTTTAAATTTTGTGTATGTGCAAGATACTTTTCTCTTTTTCCTATTATCTTAAGTTGAAGCGTAACAAAAATATCTATCTTAGATAGTTGATCCTAGATGAATCGCAACGAGATATACATAAATGTAAGATAATAACAAGAATTATTTTCTAAATCTTAAAAAAGGGTTCTCAGAGTGAATTAAAACCCCAGGGCAAAAAACCTTCCAAATATTAGTAGGTTTCTTGTTTAATACGTTCAAGAGCAGCTGCAAACAAGAAATATATTAACAATTAAATCTCCAAATAATACGATAATTTTGTTCAAAACACTCGTTAATCACCGCAATGGATCAAGATTCAACCAAATCGTTAGATTTAATGATGACACAACCATAAAAAACAACTGCTTTATAATTCATAAAATGGACGCTTATGACCCATTCTTTTATGAAAACGACGTGGAGCGTGTCGCTTTATCCTAGCGAAAAGCTCCAAAAGAAGTTTCGAAAGAAAATCAGTTCGAATGAATTTGACACCGTATGATTTTATGGTTGTTGTCTACCCAACCCCAGGCCTGTCTGGGTGACGGATGACGCAATCAGAAGGAAATGTGTGGTATAGTTACACCTAAGTGTTTTTTGACCATGACTATAAACGTTGTGGAGGAAGCACTGCTAACAAGAGGGTCCGGTGTGGGTAGTTTGATTCTTACCTGACGTCAGGGTTTCTTATGGAGCTAAGTATCCCGCTGTCTGACCTAGACGAATGGAGGAGAATCAAGTGAGTTCGCTCGCTGAGCTATGAGAAACTGCATACCACCTGGTAGCGTTTCGGAGATGACAGTAAGGGGTCCGGCTTTGGCTGTGCAGTTCCAGTCGTCGGATTCCCAGAAATCATCTAGAGACCTACGCTTAAGGGACGCTTAAGATTGATGCGAAGACACACAGCCTCTCACGTTCAAGACAACTTCTCCCTAACGGGTACGCACCGGAATGCTACTTCGATGTGCTCTATGAAGTAGTCTCGAAATAAAGCTCTGTCAGAGACATACCAGGCCTATAACTGGGAGATTGGGGTGGCCAATCCGAAGTCCTGCCACATCTGAGGTTGGAATCGATCGGGTGCGACTCAAAACGCAACTTGGCTAAACGTTCTTTGGTGATGTCAACCTTATGTGATGATGTCGATAAATGACATTTTACACGAGACGATAAAGGGGAGCCTCTCCATCGAAGATTTGGAATAGCATTATGTTACTCCAAGACCGGAGGACAAAAGACACTATGTTAAGAGCAATAAAGGAAACCGATACAGGATGGAAAATCGGACTTCCATGGAAACGTGATATCACACTGCGCAATATCTGGTCGGAAGCAATGCTAAAAAGGTTAGTGCAACTTGAAAACAAGATGAAACGAAATCGGAATTTTGAAATGATTTACAAACCAAAAATTAATTAGTACAAGCAGAAGCGATACATCCCGAAACTGCAGCTGTCGTGACGGATCACACCTTCTACCTTTCTCATGTTGCGGTCGCAATGCTCTTAACCGGTCCTACCTCATTCAGCACTAAACTACAGTCATTTTAAATTTCCGGAGCACCCTATCGCAATCGCTGGGGCGATGCGGGCGCGTTCCACCGCGTTAGGATTCTTAAGAAAATCATGACAGTCAGAAGTTCTTGTGGCGAGATAGTGATCCAGATGTCTACGTTCCAACACTATTTGATCTACACATCGGCATTTTCAGTAACGCACGCCATGATGTCACTTTCAAACTATTTCAGCCACAACATCGGTTTCTTGTTCATTCGACAAGCCCATTTTATTGCATTTAGCTAGTTCTCTAATTAGCAACTGGCATTTTCAGCTTACCATATTCTCATTAATTCTAAAGATAACTTATCCTTAGAGCTAGTTAAATATTATTATTGCAATAGACTTAGATCCTAACTATACATATTAAATAATATTCAAAATGTATTTTATACACGAGGATAGATTGAAAAGTTTATGGAGTCACCACTAGGAGTGATCTATCTTGAAGCAGCGCATTAGAGATTGTGGATAAGGATAAAGTCCACGATATGGTCTTCACAGATCGCTGAATAAGGGTGTGTGAAATTGAAGAAGGTGTGAATATCTCTTATGAACGAGTAATTCACTTTTTGCATAATTAACTAATTGGGTTTAAAAAAACTTTCTGTAAAATGGATGTCGCATTTGCTCAATCTGTAGGAGAAAGACATTCGAGCACGAACTTTAGCGAATTATTTGGAAGTGTTTATCTTAAACACTGGAATGCAAAGAGATAATTATATGTGACCATGGATGGGACAGGACTCACTATTACACACCAGCAAATAAAATGCAATCAAAGCAGTGGATTGGACACGGTGAATCGGTTCAGTGGAAAGCAAAGTCCATCCAATCAGCTGGAAATGTGTTAGCATCAGTATTTTGCTGATTGATTATCTTGAAAGAAAATAGACTGTTACTGGCCAAAACAACACCGCAATTTTGAACAAGGTGAAGGGTGAAGGCAGCAATTCAGGAAAAACGCCCTAGTATGATCAAGGAAAAAGTATTGTTCCACTGCGACAAAGTGCAATCGTTCAGGAAAAGTTCGGATCATTCCGCGTCCAACTTGTTCGCCTGATTTGGCTGTCTCGGAGTTCCACCCATTCCCAAAATTTAAAATATTCCTGGCTGAAGAAAGATTTTGATTCAATGAAGAAGCTATTGGTAATGTAAATTATTATTTTGACGATCTTGAAGAAAATCACTTTCGGAAAGGAATCGAGAAACTGTAGCAACGTTGGATCAAGTGTGTTGAAGTTCGGGGGGATTACGTTGAAGAATAAGCTATAACTTAAATCGCATGTATTTTGTTTATCTATGACTGCTTGGATAAAAACTAATTTGAGTTAGGTAATGAAGTTCATTATATCACTAGTGAGGTAATGAAATTTTGTATGATACACGTGGAATAAAAGCATAATACCACTCGTGTGACTTCACGACTCGGTCTTTCGACCTAGTAAAAGTTTCGCACTCGTGTAATGATGCCTTCATCCCATTAATAACATTAATAACTATTTAATTGCCTTTCCATAAACTTTTCGATCTTTTTTTTTCGATCAATTTCGATCCACAGCTTTAAACAATTGTGTAGAATTAATTATAATATTTTTTTGCAAACAAACCTTTTGTTAAGATATTCAAACAACTTTGTAAAGTATATACTCCAAGGAATTCTCTGTTGCATGTCACTGATATTACGATATGTATCCCACATCTCTGGTCACTTATTGTTAGTTATGTTGCATTGACGGAGCCCATTGAGGTTGCATTATTATTGACTGTAGTGGTAGTGCATTATAATGTTTTATGCACAGACAGAGGCTGTATATATTATGTAAGATAAGAATGACACTCGATGAATGATGTAGGATGTATGCATAATTGCTATTGTGGATGCATAATTTTCCTTTCCCCTGCACACAGCTAAAATATAGAGCAGTATTGTTGTAAATATCCCTTTAGTTTCAAAGATTACACAAAAAATAAACAGTTTATTATTTACTTTTGTAATATTTCCTTTCATTCTGAAAATTAATTTTCCAAATACTGTCGTATTTGCTGACCTGTCCTCAAATCCGTCAAATACGTTTGAGAAACGTTTGCATAAGTTATATTTCAATAAATCTTTTTGATCAGGGGTTTTAATTAGCAGTGCTGAAATTTATTTGACAATTTTTTCCACGATTTATCTTGCTACGCATTGGTTGGTATTGAGCACATTTTTCAGAAAAAATATTTTCGCGAATTTTTTTTTTTATTAATAGGTAGAACAAGTTTTAGTAAAATTAACAAAACGAATAAATTATTCTGATCTTTATAATTTTCTCTAAAAATAATGAAACATAAAATATTCGATGTTGATATATATGAAAAGTGGATAAAGAGAATGGATTATTGAAGCAAGGAAAAGCTTTAAATTAATTAAAACGAATATTTAATGCTTTTAATACTGACCTTTAAAAAACAACGAAAAATTTCAGAAACATTAACAAATTGTAACTAAAATATCAAAAGCTTTTTTAATTAATGTATGGAGTGTTTGTAATACAGGAATTAATTTTTCCTGTCTTTAGCGAGCTGCAGCTACAAAATTAACAAATCTGTTATAGGGAGAGCTGATTTTAATCCTCGAGATAAATCTATTCATTATTTTGCAATGAATGGAAGTAAGATTCCGTAAAGTAATAGATTTTAAAATGAATTGTAGACGTAATTTTGTATCGATGCTAGAGCAGAACAAGCAGGATATAAGTTTCCGACACGTTATCATGGTAGACGATCTACGGGAGAAATAAGGAGAATAAATGGATAAATATTCAGAAAAAAAAATAGAATGATAACACCATGGAGAAAATTATATTTAGTAAACCTTGAAAATCTTAATCAATTAATTGTTGGAATAAAAAAAGTATACATCTAGTTGCCTTATCAGATGCAGTGCACACAAAAGTGAAAATACAGAAAAAATAACAGGAAAAAGTAGTCTTTAGAATCTTTTCAAAAATGATCTCATATTTATTCAAAAAGATTAGTGATGCTCCGAAGCGGCTTTTGGCCAAATCACCGAATATCGAATATTCGGCCATTAAAATTTGCCGAAGCGCCGCATATTAGGCCGAAGCAAAATAAAAATTTGAGTTTTGAAGCTCTGTATGTGAAGAAAATAAATGGACGCTTGCATAAACATCAAATAAATAAACACATAGATAAATTGAAACACAGATCTTTATTTTTATTATGATAAATAGAAAATCTATTTCAAAAGAGAAAATAAAAAAATACTTAAACAGAAAAGTTAAAAAAGTAGAAAATCTTGCTTGAGCTTGCTCAAATGTGTTAAATATTAGTTACCTACCCTGGCATTGGAGTTGTAACTGGTCTCCATTTGAACAAACTGACATCAAATACGTTTATCAGATAAGAAAAATATTTACAATTGCTCAATAAATTTATCTAACGAAAAATTAATTATTGTTTATTCATAAAAATAACTAATTTTTCAATTTTTAATTGAAATTGTTTAAATGTTACAACTTTGTTATGGAAAACACTCTCAAATAAGAAAAATAAATTCTGAAATTGTTAAAAAAAATGTCTTTATGTTTTTGTGGTTCCTAATGTGAACCAAATCCTTTTATTTTCGATTTACCTTGTATATAAACATCAAAGAATCCACTCAAATGTATTTTCTATTGTATTATCGGTAATACAGACAACTTCAATTCAACAGCTGATCTGTAATATCCATCCAAGTCTAACTATCCAAATCAATAATTAAATAAACATGATTCTTTTTGGTTTCACCAAAACAATCGAAAAACGATACAAATTTCCAAAACAATCGCACATCAAGATTTTGTCATGACGTCACTAACGAAAATATGTGTTCATAATTAGCACTTATCTTAAATCTAAAAAGACAAATGTAGCTGGCGAAAAGACAATTAAAACAGTATAACACACTTATGGTCTAAAATAAACGGTAACTGAGAAAATCAACGAAAACGACCAACTATCTCATTAAAATTTAATTACAATGAAAACTGATTAACTCCAGCTATGCCTATACAAGGAATGACTACATAGCTACCCAAGATAACTCATACATATATAGTTTACATAGAAAAACATTTACAATGAAAGCAAAACTTAAATAAAATATCTGTTTACACGTTTTTTAAGGCCAAACGATGCTTTGCAAGTTCCCATACAAATGACAACATAAATGAAATCAAACTATACTCACTCTTGTCCAGAATACAGTACTCCAAGTGGCTGCAATCATACAACGGTGTAAAATATTATAATAAAATCAATATTTGGAAAAATTGAAGCATATCAGTAAAGTCAATACCTTCACAAAGATTAACACAAATTTTTCCAATACAGGAGTTTGTAAGTTAAATGTACTGTTATAGACATTATAATAATGATCCGTTTTAAATATTTCTAGTGAAATATTTTCCCGAAACTGGTTCAGCTTAGTAGGATCAAGAAAATTCTCTTCTACGTTAATTATCGTCCAACCCCATTTCAAGAGAGAAAGATAAAATCCTTTAAAAAAAATGGATAAACTGGATAATGGATGGATAAACATGGAAAATGTGGCATGGGTTACATAAACCATGTTCTACTAGAAAAACAATCTAACTGATTGATATGCTTTTTTATATTTGTAAACCTTTTATAAAGTGAGGTTAAATGTGAATTAAGACAAACGTACAGGTATTGTCCTACTTAACCTTGATAAAATTATCTGTAACCAAGCATGTATCCTTAGCATGAATAAAACTTATATCCTAGCATGAGTATCTTTTTTTTATTGCATGAATATTACGTATAAGTGCTATTTCACTATTTGATATGATATCATCTCAATATTAATTAATTCCTTAATAAGGATACCTTAGTCGTTAAAACAAAGAACACAACATACAAACGCTCACCGATAAAGCCTGTTGTTAATTAAAATAAAACTTGATTCATATATTTCATATATATTTTCATTTAAAAGTTTTTAAAGAAATATCTACTGTATCTTTTTTATAAATTACTGTTATGGCTATTATCGCGCATACTAGTCGGGACAATATAAATGTACGCTGCTCCGGTTGCGTCATCGTCTAGACACGACTTGCAAATATTTACGTACGTACATTTAAAGGCCGATACATTTTTTAAAAACTTTTAAAAATAATTTCTTTTGGTTAAAGTCTAAATAATGAGTTTTCAGTTAAAATGCATTCAAATAAGTCAGATTGCACCAGAAAAAAAAACGCTTCGGTCGGCTGAATACTGGATATTTCACGTTGCTTCGACCAAAAGCGAATCTGTTAAAAATTAGCCGAATCGGCCGAACACCGAAGCTTCGGTGCATCTCTAAAAAAATCAAATCGTTTAAAAGTTAATAAAAATTCAAGAAACCCACTTTTAATGTATGATATTTAAGGAAAATCATGCAAATGCCTTTTAAACCTTGTGAAAATACTTCTGCTACTCATTTTAAATTGCAGTCAACTCCTTAAGATTCTTTTGAGAAATTGTTTACTTTCGGTTGTCACTACATGCATAAACTGCAGCATCCTCTTTAAAGCGTTTACGAAAATATTTAACAATTTTTAAATTAATGAAAATCTTATACCGTCGACCTAATTCCAAGCATTTCATCTCCTGGAAAGCCTTGCATGTGCGTTAAAAATGCTTTGCATTTTTTCTCTTTATATCACTTTCACTTTTAGCGCTTGACGTGTTGAATAGTTCCAGCCTTCCAATTTTTAGTGCTCAAATTGATCCTTGATTTGAGGAAATTCGCTTTCACTTTGATTTTGTGTTGGTGAGGGGAGATTAGGATTTGTTATATGCTATTTGTATTTCACCCTGTTATTTTCCGTGTAGCCTATCTATTCACATTTTTATTCTCCGTGTTCAAATATTGTCTAGTATTACGGTTAGTTCAAGGCCGTTTTAGAATTCTTGAATTCCTTATTTCTCTTGTGCGATCTTTCATAAATCGATATCCTATTTAATATTTTATTATCAATAATGCTGTGTTCATACTTCGCGGTATTTCATACATCGAAGCTTTTCATTTGGTATTTTATATGCTATATTAATCATGTAGATTAAATAGATTGTATATCGATGATGGAGCGCACAAATATTTAAGGGCAAAAATGAAAAAACTGCAGTTACAACATTTGTGCGCTCGTGCATCATTATACTGCTTATTTAATATTTACACCATTAGTTCGGGGGGTATTTGACGAAACCGCAAAAACTATCACATAAAAACATAAATTAAAACTACTAACTAGCCCCACAAATGAGCTTCAATTTGTAACGTTAACTTCTGAAACATTAAAAACTTATACATATTTAGTAAAAAGCTCGAAGCTCCAACTGAGATTACTTACTTAACCAAATTATTTTCAGGTATCGTGGGTGTTAATTACAAATTTCATTAATTTCATATTTAGTACAGTAATTAATAAACAACATTAGCGAGGGCGCCACCCAAATTGTTAGCTATTATTGTTTTAAAACATTGAATAATGATAGAGAATATGGATTAAGACATCAGTGTTTTTTGGAAATGACAAAATCCAACGCCACACTAAACACTCATCGCCGTTTATTTAAGCACCAAAACTTCCATACATTAACGTTGCTGCTAGAACACGGACGGTTCTTGTTGAACTTTGAAATTGTTTTTAAAAACAATGGGGGCGTTTATTTCGTTCTTAAGAGAACTTAAGATTATCAGAATTCAGCGTTTATGAAAAATTGCTTACGAACAACTTCCACAAACTACACCCAAATTCACTTTATATTATCAGGGGAAATAATCCCATAAAAAACTAGTTTAAAGATCTTTCATAATTCAAACGGTCAAATTTTACCACTATTCTTTTGAATCGCTTTATCACATCACCGTTAAACTATAAAATAATAGACGGGAAACTTTTAAACTGAAAACAGGAACGCTTAATCCTCACTTAAAAACTTAAACCGTAAACACATAGATACCTTAAGGTTACTAAACCACTGGAACTCAAACATGAAAATCAGAAATTCCTTTTTGGAATTTCACTGAACGAGTAGCAAGTTAGTCCGTTCTTTCAAAGTACTACACAGCTTAGTGCAGCCTTTCAGTGCGGAGCCTGTACGTCCGTAACGGAAAGTGTTTCTATCCACACATAATCATCCTCATTGTAGTGCATAAGCATTACCGAAGGGTGTGCAGTCCGCTTTAGGCTTACGCTTCTTCAACTCTAGATGTGGTTGTTCGTTTGGTTTGGTTGGAGACGGTAGTTTGTCCTTCCTCCGTCTATACCGAGTCGTATTTTTCCACCAACAACATACATAATATGTTGCTGAAGGGCCGTGTATCTTGGGCATTATCACTAACAGCATACAAGGTATGGTGTTGGTGATACTGGATTAACTCGTTGTTTGCGTTGTTGTTAAGTTGGTTGTTGATAAATCCTTATCGCGATAGGTGTTTTGTAGGTGATAAACTGGTGTGTAGTTTTTGGATTTTCTTGAAAGCAGATCTTGTGGTTTTGAGGTGGCGAAGATAATGTTGAATGAGTCGGTTATTGTTCTATTATCACCATCGTGACATAGATCTTGAGAACTGCTGCTGTGTTTCCCATTACTTAAAGCCTAATACCTGGGCGACTATAATAGGCCGTTGTTGAAATTTAAAATATTTGTCGGTAATTGATGCCCACTATTTCTGCTTGAACATTCGGTCAATTAAGTCCGAATGTCCAAACTCTCTCAGTTATACGGTCCCCTAAGGGATTCGAATTCAGATACGCTCAATTAGCGCGGAGTTGCTAAGCTGTGCTACCAGTAACTCACTAGTGGGAGCGAGGTTACTATCCATCCTCTACTAGTTCTCCAGGCTAGTACCGGAGCGATAAACGTGCTCACCCGTCGGCACCATCTCGAGAGATGGTACCTCGTCCAGCTTCGGACTTTACAATTTTGAAAGTTGGGGACCACATACCCGATCGAATCCAACCTCAAATGTGGCAGGACTTGGTTTTTAAGCGGTTTTGCCACCCCGATCTACTATATTATAGGCTTGGTAGGCCCTCGACAGAGCTTTGTTTACAAGTCTATACGTTATAGACCCGGTATGTACCCTTATCAGGTGAAGTTGTCTTGAGAGTGAGAGGCTATGATACCCCTTTTCGCTTCAACTCCCTTTAAGGTAGAGGTTCTTATTGAACCACAATACCTGGTGGCATGCAGTTTCCCATTTCCCATTTACCCCTCTGTCCCGGGATAAACCTCACTTCGATTCTCCTAAGATATCATCCTGAGATATGGCTCTCGGGATGTCTTTGGGTTTCACTAAACACTAAGTAGATTCCGCTGTCATTCCATTCCACATTTGTTTGATGTTATACGGCCACCTGGGATAGGAAAGTGGGAATAGGGACAGATTTACCCTTTACCTGGCCCGATGAAGCAGTAATAGCGGACTCCGGGGCGGTATGCAGTAAGGCTAAATAAGGGGGTTGCTTACTGGAACTAGGCTTTACCGGCCTCGCACTTAACACTACCCAAACTAACCAAGCGGGTTATCGGCCGTAAGAACGGCACATCTACACGGAGTACACGCTTCCTTTTGAGGTACCGCTCAATGTGTGATTTACTTCGAGAATGCTCTAACCAACTACACGATGAGCCTGACGTCACTATAAACAATAACAACAATTGAAGAAAACTTCCTCTCATATTTAATTAAACGATGCAGACAGATGCAAACTACTATAAAAGTTGAACTTGGACGAAATGAAATCTTTAGCGTAATTATGCTTCATAGAATTTAAAACATAGTTCCGACGCTAATATATTATTTTGTGGACATTTAGTATCAAACAGTTTTGGCTCAAGATCAATAAATTATTTGCTTCAAAAGAAATCAGAAAATGCTGTATGTTTTTGATAAGACAAATTTATTAGCGTGCTTCAAAGAAATAATCTTTTGTTTCAGATAATTGCGTTGATTATGTAATAAATGACATAGTCTGATGTGTGACCGAAAGAGGAACTTGATACATGTGTGAAACGAAATTGTTATTTTTACATAAGCAATAACCCTTATTTGAAAATATAACTTGAAATAAATATTTTATTTAGCTATTTTGAGATCGTAAATGGACTAAAATTATCTATACATTAAACTTGGCTGCACGTATCAATGAGACAATCTTTTCCCTTTTATACAGTTTAATATTGAAACGGAGCGAATTAAATATTCAAAGCAATGAGCTCGTTACCACAAAGAAAATCTATGAACATATGAATATAATCGTTTTATGAAATAAATATCAATGAAGGTAACGTCATATTTCATAGAGAAATTGCGACTATCCTTTAAATAATTGTATTTGGTGAGTTTCGTGTGTTGAATTTGGTTAATTCTACTCTATCAAAAAAGAGAACATCCTAGAAAAAAGGACACATTTGTAATACAGACCGATGCTGTAATATGATTTCATTTATTTCGTTGAATATTTTGAGCTCTAGGTCCGCATTCTCGAGAAGTTTCCAATACGAACTGACGTAATCTTCTATTACCTCCTAAAATTTGATTGGCTAAGTTACATCTTATAATGTGAATATTACGTCATTTCATATGCAAAACTTGTTCGAATGAGTTCGAGAATACGTATTCTGCTATTACGTTTCTCACTATTTTGTGAATTTTATCTTACTAATAAATTATCTCAAAAAGTTTCTGAAGTAGTGATGATTATTTTAAGTAAAAAAGAATATGTAGATTTCTCTCTTATTTATATCGATAGCCATTTTCTGTGAATAATAATTGTTATTGATAATTATATTATTTTAAGGTTTCTTGAGGAATAAGTATATTATTTTATTTATTGCTATTATTAATACAGACAGATGTGCTGACTGTTCCTACTAAGGTGTCTGTAATAAGCAGTTGCCCAATTTATAATAGTTATTTATGTATTAAGGGCAATAAGAGCCTTTTATGGCCAGAAGCGTTATTTCTAGCCCGAGCCGTCAGCTGAGGGTTAGGAAACGGCTGTAGGGCCATAAAAGCAAGTTATGCCCGCTATACATACACTATTTTATGCACAGATTGAGTTTTTATCTAAAATCTATTAATTTGTAAAAATATAATTAAATAAGTACGTAGGTACATCAAGCAGCTGTGCGTATACTTATGTGCTTATACGAAGTACGTTACTATAGTTACTACTCCAAAATATTTATATTCAGCTTATTTTCATTGGTGATAAGTTTACAAATTATATTAAGAACCAATCAAGTTCTACAAAAACAGCTCTGACATTTAATTGACGTTTCTTTATTGCTCATCGGACCATAAAGAGGCCCTTGGGCCATAAAGAGACGGTTATGTTTAGATGAATCTAGCAATAATAGGCTAATTCTAATGTATCTGTGCATAAAAATATTTTATGGAACAAAGGTTAAATATATATCAAACTTTAAAAAATATTTAACAAAAAAAAATTCAACAAATTAAGTACTACTAATAAATTTGCCTAGGCTTGCTTTTAATACACTAGGATTTGAGTATCTACTTTTTTAATAGATATTATAATTTTAACTATTAACTAGTTCTTTCTCGGAATTGAATTCCCATCCATCGGCTCATCATCATCATCACATCATTCAACTATTTAATGGTTTTTTAGCATAATGCCCTGTCCCACCTATCACCAATTATTATTGGTCTGGTCAGGACATATGTACAAGAAACCCAGCTTAGTCTCCAAATTGTTGGGACTCGAAAGCAAGACTAATTAATACTTTTACTTACCAACTTACCTTCCAAATCTTCTTAGTACTTGACAAGGTCAGATAAATAAGGACAGTTTTACAGTTGCAGCTACTAGTAACTATCTTCTCGAACGAATCCTTATTGCACTAACACTATCTTTAACAGTAAATGTAAACATTGTGTTTTCTTGACCAAATGTTATAATAATTTTACTACTTTACTAACACTACTTTAATAACACTCCGTACGAATTTTATGCGAACGCCAGACTAATGCCGAAGAATTATACAGAAAAACCGAACTCTGTAACGGGTACATTTTCCACTGGCATTTAGTATATAAAATTTGGTATTAATTCTTGTTAAAAATCCTAAGTTCGGTCCTGTGGACCTCGCTTAATTTAAACTAGCCTGTCATCAAATAAACATCTTAAATAAAAGGCACCTTTTAAGAAAGGATTGGTTCGTATTTGCTGTAATTAAAGAATGTAACGTCATAATGATGTCGTTTTTCGTATCTTGCGACCTGGCATTCTACAAATAATATCAATTTCTTCAAAAAGAAACCTTGAAAAGAAATCATGAGAAGCGCTTAGTCAACTCATTTATTAAGTATTTCGGTAAACATTTTGAGTGTATACGATTCGTAAATACACTTTACTTTGTCTGTTATTTGCGTTTTAAATTTTAAGTCAATGCGGCGTAGAAATGTTTCGTCTCGATAGCAGTAGCATTCCACACGTGTGTTTTGGCGCGTAGAATTTTGGTGTTGCTTTTTACACGTAAGGTCGTGAATCCTATAGTAGGGCAAGCAACAAGCGCCCTTGCCGCCTAAAAACAGATGTTAGCGCGCGGAGTAACGTGGAACGGAGTTTATAAAAAGGCCTTCGCTAGTTTTGGACAAGAGACTTGACTTGAGAACTCGTAACTGCAGGCTGTGAGCATGCAGTCGACATTATGGTCAATAGGCCTGATCATTTTTCTTATGTAGTGTCAATGGATTACAGTTCTTTAATCCTATAGAATTGCAAGATATTCTAGTTATAGTGCTTTGTCGTTTAAAGTTATGCCGTTAAGTGAAAATCTTTTTGAAAAGGTTTTACGTGCAAAGTTGTGTTTGAAAGACTTGTCATTCCGTACTGCGTATAAATTATAGTGGTTTATTCTTTGATGAAAATGTGTAATAGCAAGTATTTCCTTTCGTCCGATCTACCGATAAGTGCAGTTAATTAATGAGAGAAAAATCTCTTGAAGTAATCCTAAATTTAGTGAGCACTTTTTGTGCGTTTGTACATTAAAATTCGGCTTAAAGAAGTTGAAAGCATTTGTTGATATAAGTGAATTAAAACAATTTGAAGCTCAAGACGCATTTTCGCTAATTTTCCGAGGGAAAATAATTACGATATTACTCAATAGTAAATTAAAATCTTGGTTATTTTTGTGCCTGACTCTCTCGGTTTCTGTAATCATATGGGCTGTTGTCAATAATGGATTTGGTCGCGTTTTTGATTGGAGAATCTACACTTCGATGCTGAGCCGAATTCAACCTTAAGTTCCCCGCAGGAAAGGCGAATTTCCAATTTCTACCGAACTAGGTGTATGGTATTCCATGAGTTTAATGAATGAAAATGCAAGGTACTGTAATATTAAGTAGGTATTTGTTGTAATTCAAGTATTAAGAATGTCATAGTTATGAATTTTCTTTAGGGAGAGCTCTCCTTGATAGTTAAAAATCTTTAAACTTTAAATTAATCACAATTCATTTATATTGATACTTTTGAACTGATTTAATTTGTCTAATCTCATTTAGATATTGGTGTATAAATTTTTGTCCAGAAAAAGACCAGTCAATATAAATTTTAATATTTGTGTTAATGCTTTTGAACATTATTTGTGGTCGATTTAATCAAATCCTTTTGAGTTATTTTCATAATTTAATGAAAAGTTCTAGGTGAATTTTTATTGATTAACTTTGGTATAATTATAACCTACTAAATGTAGGGTGGACTTGTAATAAATATACGATGTGTGTTTTACTTTTATTTATGCAAAGTTGTGTTATTATTATTTTCCTGCTAATAAATGTTATTAATTCAAAACTGAACGATCTGAAAAACGGAACCATATTGGTTATGGATGCTTAAGTTTATTTCTTCAACAATTTTAAGTAAACAAAATTTTGTTTTAATTAAATATTCTATTCATTTTCTGGTTAATGAATTTAATAAATTTTAATGCTTATTCAATCAACATCTTTGAATGGTTAATAAATCATTAACTAAGCTCAGAACCAGATGGCGCCCTTTTAAGTTTTTATTTGTGTTGAACCCTTATCTATTCCTTTTTCACAATTTATACAGCTGTGGAACCAATACCTACGACTTGATTAATCAATTTGTAAAGAGAGAGTTTAAATCTCAAGCTGTGGCAGAAATTTTTTGAGTTTTCAGTTACAGTAAGTATGATGTATTTTCATAACTTTATATAGCATTTTTATAGTTCTGTTCTCGTGCAGAAAATCTAATGTTTCACTGTCGCCCAATCGCGGGGCTATTTTGTAAATTGTATTTTTGTGTAGAAAAACACGAATGTTTCAACTCTCTTTCAAATTTTCCAACAAAGGGAAACTTGCTGAAAACAGTTTTGTTACCTTTACTCACCGAACAAATTATTATTTAGCTATTTAGTCTATAATATAAAACAGGTTAATCAACACTTATTTATAATTAGCTGCTAGGTAAAAGTTCAAACTCATATAAATAACAATAGCATTTTATTTTTCTAATAAAGTTTGTAGCTTTGTTTTCCTGATGTCAATTTAAAGCTGACCACTCAAAATCTCCAGATAGCTTAAAGCCAGCCAATAACATACCATTAGACTTTGGCCTTCCTTCAAATTGCTTACTTTCAGAGCCTTATGCTTTATTTCAATATTTTAAGTAATAGTTTAGAAGTTTAAGAATAATTTTTGTTACAATGTGAGACCAAACTATTTTGCACAAACTTATTCAGTTTTGGTAAGCATTTAGCACTACTTAGCTGACGTCTACTATAGATGTGAAGGTATGAAACTTCCATTCAATGTTATAGCGCTTCAGACAAGATTGAATTTTGTATGAATTTAATATTATTTGGAATACTTTTCTTGTTTTCAGCATAAAATACACGATTGCATGTAGAGTACATTTCTTGTTTGGAAATCGAGATTTCGTCTCATCTCGTGTCAAATTTCGAGACGAGAGTCTAGACGAGATATAGTTGCACATATCGACAAGAGAATCGTTTCTACGAGATTCATTTATCGACTTTTTGTGTATTTTTGCTATACTTTTTTAACCACATTTTTCACTTTAGTTACGTACCACTATGTGAAAGTATTATTTTTGTTAGAAAAGCTTTTTTCATCAAAACGACTTAAATATGTCCAAAGCATTAGAGCAAAAATTATTTGTGTTGATTTGTTTGTCTGCACGATAACTCAAAAGATATTAAGGTAGGTATCGCTTTCAAATTTAGATTGGATTGTATTGAATTTCTCTTAGGTAATAAGTCTTAAGAGTGTACAAAGATAAGTTACTGCTTTTATTCGGCTATTCCTAACAGTTTTAACATTAGAATATAAGAATAAATTGTTAGATTATTTATTTCTAAAACAAAATAAGACATTAGAATCATCTAGCAAAATACTTTGGTAAGAATTGTGTAATAGGGGATGACGTGACTCATTTTTGCAATGACGAGTTAAACAAATCATCCTAAAATCATCTAGATTGCATTCCTGATGGGAATTTCTTTAGATTTTTTAGAATTATGCAGTTGTTGCATAAACAAAAATCTTCTCATTAGGTTATATTGAATTTATTAATTTTAATTAAAGTTTATTCTCAATACGTATACGTATGTACACTGATTTTTATTTATGTACGTATGTGTTGTCCATACCTTAATAGTGAAGTGTGCGTTTAAAATAATTTTTTTGCACGTCCTACATATAAGGCTCTACTTTAATCCCCCAAAAGAGGGAGTAAAGTAGCACTTTTACTCCCTGAGGGAGTAAAGTGTTTCCATGACAACAAGTAAACAACAAAAAACAATAATCGCGGTACATGTTAGGATTTATTATCCTGAAACTATGTGATTTTGGCGTTTGCAGAGTTCAATTGTCCGAATGATATGTAACGAGATTTTCGGAAAAAAATTTCGAAAATTCGAATTTTTGTGATTAAGTCCTTTAGGACGTACAAAAAATAGCGTATATACCACTGGACTAAAGTGTCTTTTAATCCCTCATGTGTTTATTTCGGGATTATTAAACTCACATTCGGGATTAAAAGATGCACTTTAGTCCCTGGGTATATGATATTTATACTATTATCTGGCTAAATAAACTTAATACATCTATACAATTCAATGTTGTAATTAAAAAACCTATACACTGTGGACACCCCCCTAATGTGGAGAATTTGTGTAATCCCGAAGGTGTCCATATTAGAG
The DNA here is from genome assembly GCA_929113105.1 of Agrypnus murinus. Taxonomy (NCBI): domain Eukaryota; kingdom Metazoa; phylum Arthropoda; class Insecta; order Coleoptera; family Elateridae; genus Agrypnus; species Agrypnus murinus. Next base: position 29,243,312 of record OV816028.1, on the reverse strand, counting down.
AGGTTTCCCTGTAAATCTTTAGGTTAGAGCGCTGCATCATCTGTTATTAGATAAACCAGAGCGTAAAAATTCTGCAACTTTTCCAATCGAAGATTACGAACCATTGCCAAGATAAATGAAACAAATAGAAGAAAATAAAAACAATTAAAAGCCGAGTTAAATAATAAAAAGATTTCAGCCAGTTTCCTCTTCATGAACGCAAATGTCTTTTATGAATGAATGTTATACACTGTAGGTTTATACTATCATAACTTTATCAGACAATGAGGCTTTATTATGTTAACGTTTCAGTTAAATCATTTTAATAAATGACTAACATGTATCAAAGAAAGTCCTTATCAAAAAAATTTATTTAACGGAAAACGATTTAATTTTACCCAAGTGCCTTCTAGCAATATTTCTAAGCCTCACGATTGACGCCAATTTATAACATACTAAATTACACTGTAACTGTGACTGTGACACTGGACTGTGTTAATCTCAAACTGAAAATACTTAAGACTTACTGCAAATGCTTAATTAAAACCAAGAACGATACTTGCTGTATTGATGCACCGGTGAAAGATCTCATATTGACAAATGATCATTCAGGGGGTAGGTACTGGTTTTTTAAACTTATAGTTTGTAAAGAAAAAATAAGGTTTTATTGAAATAATGAGGAATATGGGACCATTCACTTGTTATTAAAGTCATTGCAATATTTGATTAGGATCCATAAGTGAAAAAGGATTCTGATTAAATTGATTGAATTCAATAACTAATCGTGTTTAGTCAGGTTAACGTTAAGCAGGTTACTGTAAATTAATAACTTCAACAAATGAGTGAGCCAACTTTATCACAACCATAACTAATTCTCATTTATTCGTAAATAAAAAATATTCTTTTTTATAAAACAATGGAACCATAATTTATTTAATATGATAAGAGGGGTCCCTTTTACTATGAAGATTAATCGGTCATAACAACAGTTTTAATGTAATAGGTAAGCATAAAGATCTTATTAACTAAAACAAAATACTTAAGAAATACTGTTCGTCAGCTAATTCGAAATAGATGGTTAAAACCTTTTTAAAAACATAAAATTTACAACACTATATTGCTTTTATTTTATTTCTCTTAATTTTAGGTACAAAGTACCTCACACTTTTCGCTGAAAGTAGAATTGTAAATCATGGTAAAGATGCTAATTAAAGTAACTGAATTGAGGAACTGAAGTTTGCTCGAATAATGTCTGTTCTTCTCTGAGAGTGACTGCTACTAACTTGACTGCTTGTCTGTGACTGACTTTTAAGACTGCAAAACTATCTCTTATTTTAAACTAAGAGAGGGAAATATATAAACATCATATCAGGCACCCAGATGACACATTTCGCATCAATAAGAAGAAATTTTCTGGAACATTCGACGGATGTTTACAGCTATTTACAGTGCTTACAGACTATTTTCTGTATGTATATTTTCGAAGAATCAAGAACGTAGAAAATACATATAAATTTAGCTTAAATGCATTTATCATGTCATTTTAGTTAGAAAAATAAATCTTATTTTAGTATTCTCAATTACAAAAAACAGATTTTTATACGTGAGAACGCTTAGGCAGCCTTTTCTGTTAACGAAAAACTTTATTAAGTTCGAAATAAAGTCTGCAATTTTAAACTAAGAAAAATGTATGTGTATATACAGGGCCGTACTAAGATTATTTACAATAAATACATTTTCAAATGCATTAAAATGGATCTCAAAATTTTAATACGTTACAGTCTTTGATGTGCTGAAATACTTTTAAAAAGTAGTCACTTCAAAAACACCAGGATCTTAGTTGACTTATATACCAGGATCTTAGTGTTAGTAAAATTTGTCTTTGAGGTTGAATTTTCATGTGCGAGCAAAGGAAACAAGGCGAATAGCTAATTCTCCTTTGCTCACTCATGAAAATTCAAATCCAAAGCCAAGTTTTACCAACAGTGTATGCACTTACAATTCAATTGCTAGAAAATCTATTTAAACGAAAATAAGCTTAATTACTTTGAATCTTGTAACGTAATCTAGAATATAGTGTAATAACTAGAATCTAGAATAAAGTGTAACATATACGCGTAAATATTAGGTAAGAGAAAAATCAAATTTTCCCGTTGAATATACCTTATGACTATAAACTTTTTCTTAGTTTTCATCACATTAGTTGTTTCTTTCGAATTTTGTTAAATCAATAGAACTGACTTTTTTACATTTTTAAATTTAAACTTTGACTTCCCTTTATGTAATTTATTATATTTAGCATATCGTTAAGAGCATGCTAATATTTTTAAACGTTTCGTCATTGTTGAATAAGTAAAGGAAGCTCCTGCTGATTATAACCGCATTATCATTGCATATCCGTCAGGATTTACGTTAAACTCATTTCCTGTGCTCTCATCGTATGCTGCTGCTTCATGTTTGTTTCCGCTTTTCGAGCTGTCACAAGTTAATTTATTTTACCTATCCTTTTTTCATCCTTTGTTATGAATTTATGATATTGAAGAACTTTTGGTAGCGATATGCATTTTACTGGTTATACAATGATTAGATAATTATACGGATGTTTCACCTATGAAGACCTTTGCAGGAATTATGATTTAATAAACGTTCGTTTATCTACAGGACGTTTGCTAATTTATTAACCTGGGGTAGCATAATACGATGGATGCATCATATGCATCCTTGCTCCGGCAATAATTAAGGGAACAAGCTTGCTTTTACGATCCACTATTAGTTAGTTTATTAGTTAGGTTAATATTAACTTTGTGTTGCAATGTCAAGAATAGATTATTTGTTTCTACCAAGAAAATCTTGCAAAATTATAAATTATTATAGATCTAACTGATTTCTGAATTGTTATATTATCTGCAATTAAAACTGCAAAATCTTCACTTCGATAATCATTTTTCTTGTTAGTGATTTAGTATCAATAACAACTTATCTAAGGGCCGTCGAAAGCTGGAGTAGGCCCTAGGGCGTTTAGAATTTTCACTCCTATAACTAACTGTAAGTATAATAAAAAAAAGTTGGTTCAAAATTTGTAACATAATATCTTTGTAAAATGTTTATCACAGAATAAAGCGAAGTGATATTGACCAAAAGAGTACATTTTTCTCCAACCTCATGAATATGACACTGTAATACCAAATTATTTTGTATAAAAAGCACACCATTTAGGAACTATAATTGGTTACCAACTGTACAAAAAAGTACAGTACAGTTTTGGTACTAGTACATAAAATAATCTGACGTTAAAGTATTAAATTAATTTCTTAAGACATAAAAACAAAAGTCAATTCCATGTTTTTAATAGAATATTATTTGCTACTAGCACTACGTCAAAAAACAAAAATTAATTTTAACCTCTTTTTATTTAACACGATAACCCATATCTCTGCCCGTCGCCTGTTGAAAGTTCTTCGAATTTCCAATGAAATGGGAATAAAGGTTAAACATTTGTGAGTATTTTTAAATATATTAATCTTAAAATTGCCACTTTTTACCCGGAAACAATAATTCCTTAAAAACATTGCAGTAAACAAAAAGTAGCTTAACGTCGTGTTGTTTATTCTAAACAGTCTTCTCATGGAGTTTACTAATAAAAAGCGTTTGAAGATAATACGAGAGTTATATTACAAATAAGGGTTGCCCACCACAATGGATTACAATTCAATTAAATCATTACATTTAACGATTAGATAAAATATCGTCATCCTTCATTTTCTATGGTTGTTCCAAACACCCCACTTTTTATCAAATTTTTTGCACTTCCGGTTGACAAATCAGTCTGTTAAATATTTTGTAATTAAGCTTACAAAAATCATAAGATCTGCACCCCTTTTCAAGTTAGTTCCAAGTTGGAGCGATAAGCGGGTGGTTGCCTGGTACGTTCGGTTAGAAATCAATTTAGTGAAGGGAATTGTTTTAGTAATTACGTAATGTGGGTCTTGTATATGTGAACAGTGTTTTTAAATAGTATCGTTTCGTATGATCTAAATAGAGATCAGTGTTTATATCGTGCAGAGAGTTTTGCAATCCGGCGTAAATTATCGAATTTTGTAGAGATCAGTGTTAGGGTCATACTGTTTAAATAGTGTTCTTATAGAGAATTTATTTAAAATTATTAAATAGTCTAACTACATTGAAAGTAGCGCGTTTTATTAATAATAAACTAACGCCCACCATTTGCTTTGAGGGATGGTTACTAGAATTCAAGTAACATTCAAATCAATAGAAAAATCATTTTCAGTCGTAGTTATTGATGTATCAAATTGAAAACACCATTAAAATTTTTATTAAGTTTTAATTATAAATATTAATAACAATGATCACTTCAAAACAATGTTTTTTCTTTAGATTTAAAACAATTTTTCAATAAATTTAAAAACTAACTAAACCTCTTTTTTATGTATAATATATTTTCTATTTTTATTTTTATTTAACATATGGACTTTAAATTTAATAACTATTAATATAGTTTTGCACGAAAAACTGTTGATGTTCTTTATAGAACAAAAATTTTATTATAGGAAAAATTTGTTCAGACCAATCTGACCTTTTAAGGGATATTCTTTCTCAGACTGTAGATTTCCTGACTTTGTTTGATTACGTTACATCATTACAGTTTGGGTGACGCCCTATTTGATTACAAAAAGTATTCCTTAATTTATTCAAACATCAAAACTTACTTGAATCGTATCAGATCTGCTACACACATTTTAGGTTGATGATAATATAAATCAAAGTTTAGAGTTTCATAATTTAATAAGAATTGATTGGCATTGACTATAATACACTGGTATTGAAAAACAAAAGAAATAAACTTCTAAAAATATAGCAATGATTATTGAAAATGCCACCCTTTTACTTTTTCATTCTTAGTCGTGTTTGTTAAGGAAGTAAATAAATAATTCTAATGTTAATTTCGTTGTAATAACTAGAATAATAAATAAGGGTATGCTATTAATCTCTGTCTTCACGTTTCTTAAACAGCCTTCTATACATGGATAATATAACCATTAAAGTATTTTATAGATCAAACTGTAATGACTAATTTTTACACTTGACACAGTGCCAAAAGTTCCCCTATTTTTGATATCTAACGTTTATGGTTATCTTTCGAAACAAAACTCCAATATAACTACCCTTTTACATTTCTTTAACATCGCATTCTTATTCAGTCCTTTGATCGTTGAATTCAGCTAAAGTCTCGGGATTTGTTTTATAAACTTCATCTTTAAACTCAAACCAAATCGAGGAAAAGAAATTCTCCTTGGCTTAGCATTTCGCCACCATTTCAGTAAAATCTCTAAGAAAATCAACATGGAAAATGGTTAAAATGATATACAAAAACACGTCAAGGAGGTACGTATTTTCAATTATAAATGATACGTTAAATAAGAGCTTTTACTTTCTTTGTAACTTTTTGGCGAAAAAATCCGATGACCACTTAAACGTTAAAAGCGAACCATTTGGGTGGATTGGATTGGAAATTTCAGCACATTTAACATTTACAAAAGATTTTTCACATACAATTAGTAATTGTTGAATCGTTTTTTCGGAACATTCTTTAGGGATAGATATTATTTAAAATATTTTTCTAAAAATAGCTTGCGATTGATTTAAGAGACGGGAAATCAACGTTCGGTGAACCCTTGAAATGCGGAAAAAAATTCAAACTAACTTCGTTCTTTCTAAACCCTAAATTTAATGTTATAGCGTTGCAAGCAAGTAGAAAAAATCAAACAAAGTGGAAAATCATTTCTGGAAGGTCTGGTATACTTTACACTTCAATTTACAGGAGATTGAGTTACCTAAAGCCGGAAAATGATCAGATTATTGATTTGAACCACGGTTAATTTGTGTTGCTTGTGGTATGAATTTACTCGTGGGGTAGTCTTTTTATGCATATTTTATCAATTATCTAAATCCCTTAATCACAGAATTAGCTTTTAAATTAAATTAGAAGAAATTAAGCGAAAGGTTTAAAGTAAAAAAACAAATTAGCTCAAGTGCGAATTGGTCCTCATATTTACATAATACGTTTAAAAGGTCTTGATCCGATTCAATCTTTTAAAGCCTCAATCGAATCGTTTACTTACTTGATGCCCCGCGTTTGAATATTTATGCCTTTCCTACGAAATTATGTACGTCACGTTTTTCATCTTTGTTTCGCGAGATGCATTGCCGGATTATTTTTTAAAATAACGTGAGCTAGATTTTGTTTGATGCTTCGGTCATTCGAGGCTTGCGAAACACTTTGTCAGACGGAATGAATTTTTCAAATTGCGTGAAGCGCCCCTTCCGGCCCGGATAAAATCTAATTTGAGACAAATAAACCGATTCATTGGCCAACAGCTCTGCTCTGATGCCTTCTGTCAATTTTTTGTGACAGTCGTAAAGCAATATTGATTTAGGGCTTTATTGATAAGATGGAGTTTTCTTCGTCTTTTTTTATATGTCTAACGAGTTTTGTCCTACAGTTTTACGTGTAAGAGTCGCTACTCATTCTCAAATGTAGCTCACAAACGTAGCTATGAATTCCCTTATAAAACTGAAGTAGCCCTAAAATATGTTTATTTCGCTAGGGCTTTTTCTTTCTTAAATTGAATCGTCAAATTGGTGTTTTTTAAATTTAGTTCGTTCTAGGCGCTCTTTCACATGCTAGCTTTTACGTCGCTGTTATTATGGAGCTTTAAAAATGTGGGACTGCCACCCTCTTGAAATACTTCAAGATAAAATAACTAAATACGATTGAAGTCCGCGAAATATATTACATGAGTAGTGAACACATTAAGTGTTGAATTTGCCGTTTATGGTGGCCATTTTACGCGTTTCACTTACTTTTATGACCAACAACTCACTTGAAATCGTTTAGTATTGACTGGATCAAAAGTTAAAAAAGGGTAATAAAATATAACTTTGAATGGGAGAAATGTATTGTTGCATATTGAACGTTTGTAGTTTACGATAAGAGATAGTTGAAAAGTTATAAAAGAATATGCAGAAAATAACTTTTCAGAAAGTCATCTATAGTTTCAAAATATATAATAAAGCATTGATATGTAGGTATAAATACAGCAAGCAAACTTTGCTTGAATTAATTCAAATATAGTCATGACCATATCTATATCAATATATTTTAGTTGTTATTAATTACATTTTCTACCTATTGTAGACTGATACGGCATCTAGGTTAACCCCCTCAGCCATTTAAATCTTAAGTTTTAGTCTTGCTAAGGTTTATTTATAGATCTTACATCAGTTTCTGATTTGGTTTTAAAGCGCTTTTCATTCTAGCTTGAATGGATTTTGTAATTAATTGCATAATAATTAAAGTTTCCAGTTTTATAGTAGTGGTTCACAACGTGTGTCTAAATATCCCATTGGGGCTAAAATCGCCTATACAGTCTATACAGTTTAAGTCTTTATTTGTTGCTGGCTAATTTTATTATGTTGAATTGTCACGATAAATTCAATTTGCAGCCCTTGGTATACTAAAACCAGACAAAGCACCTGAAACACCTACATCCTCAGGCAAAGCTCCTACATATCTATCCAGGTAATGGGTACCAGTAATTATATATGTGCACGTTCTAGACTGCTAGAACGCCTGTTGTATAATAGACTAATCGCTTCCACCTGAACAAAAAGGCTTACCCCATAAATATCCCTTCGAAACTACTGCGATCAGGTTTGAGCATTAACAACCTACATTAAGGCGGGTTACCTGCTAGGCCTTAAAGCAGCATGCGCTTTTCTTAATTTGATGGTATGGCACAGTATGGAAGAAGAGTGTAATTATAAAAAAATTAAAGAAATTACGTAGCTAATACAGAATATGCTGAGTAATTGTACAAATCAAGTATACATATATCAGCAACTCTTGCAGCACATTTTGTATGTTGAAAATGAGTTTCCTCATAGATTGGTTTTGGCGGCCATACTCTTCATTATTTATATAGGCCATATTGCCATAGCCAGATCAAGAGATTGGCATATGCTGACGATCTAGCAATTGCAACTCAATATCGAGGTATAGTAACCCCAGCTGGAATCTTAATAGAGTACATAGAGCTAATATATTCTTAACAAATAATTTTTATTTTAATAATTGCTACAACCCATAACCTGGAAACCAGGCCCCAGAAGCTATAAGCTTGTGCTGGGTAGCTTATTAATATAAAGGATAGCGCCTGCGAAATCATGAAATAATACCTTATATAAGCTGACGATTATATAAGCTGACGGATACTTTATGGCGGGTTGAAACCGAAGTACTTAGAACAACCGCCAATGATTTAGTGTATGTACCCTGCGACAGGACACTGCTCCCTTGTCTGGCACAAAAGCGCACATACCCAAAAGATAGATGTACAGTGTCGAGAAATTGAAAGTATCCAAGCAATGGGAATAATTTCAGGCACTACCAACTCTACTCCAATTATCAAATATAGTACCACTATTAACAGGAGAAACTGTACAGGCAAAAAGTTAGCTAATAAACCAGTTGCATCTACTGATCGTTTGTGATTTACAGCACCCATCCCCAAGCCGGTTTAAATCAAGACATCCTCTTGGAAAGATGAGCTAGAAGAGCTAAATATATTTGAGAAATATACAAGTAGATGGAATGCACAAGAAAACAATAAGAACAACATTATTTGTCTATTTGTCACAAGAATATTGTGACAAATAGACTACCAGGCTTTATGGTCCAATGCTAATTATGGTGCAAAATAAACCGAATTAGAATGGATTAAAACGGAAGATGTGCCCAAGCATTAGCAATCTGGGAAATGCAAGATTTCACAGCTTGCGATTGTGATCCCATACAGTCGTTACCATTTTGAAGATTTGAGGGCGGAATTGAAGTGCTTAATAAAGTAGCACCAGAAGCTATCGGCATGATTATAGAATCTGCCAAGAGCTGACCTTTGTTTGAAAATGTACCTACATTACTACCGTAAAATGGGGTGAATAACAACACTTTCTAACCGTTCGGCCTTTTTAATTCGAAAACCGAATTTTTGTTGTATTAACTAAAATAGCCAAAAGTCTGATCTAATCTTGTAGATTAATACTGCAGATTACGAAACATTTTTGTATTAGTCAAATATAGGAAAAAAACTATTTAATGCTCTGTTGCGATTCTCCCGCAAAGTGGTGTCAATCACAACAGCAACGTTTTTAGACGTTTCTTTGCATTGGGTGTCCTTATGAAGGACTTACGTAAGTATAGGTAAAAAACCGATTTTCTAAAATACGTATATTCATTAAAAAACATATTTTTTTAATATGTTTACAATAAGTTCTACATTTTACTTAAAAAACCTATAAATTAGAACATATTTAACTTTTCTGAATATTACTATATAGATAACAAATCAATATGTAGTGTGTACATAGTTATTTACGATACGAGTGCGGGAACATTGTTCACGCAAGAGAATTGTACAATACTTTTTGAAACGAACGTAGTCATTGTTATAAATGTCAAATAAAATTTTTATCTGATTTCACAACTTTTATTTAAAAAAATAAACCAAAGCAAGTCATGACTGCAATTGACAAATGTGACAGATTGTTTTTCGGCAGAAATTTTGCAGTAAAAAAGGTATTTAAATTTTGCAAGGGTTGGCAGTTGGCACCACTGAGTGTTTCCCGGTTTACTTAACCGGGAAACAAGTGTTCCCGGTTGACTAGACAGTGCGTCGAACACTGCTTTCTAGATAGTGAGTTCAAAAAGTAATATAAAACTCCAAAACATGCAAGAACCTTTTTCAATGATAGTAGTTAACCTAAATTAACGCCATTTGCTTGTGTTTAATTTGAATTGCATTATTCTGTGTTTGCAGGTTGCAGGAGGATCTACTCTGTCAATGATTTATTTGATCAAAACTAAAGTCTGTAATGTCCTTTATGTATTAGAATACAAAAATAAACTAACATTATCTTGCTTTTTGTTATATCTTGTTGGTATGATTCACCCCGTTAAACACAAATTATTATGACTTAAAACTAAAAAAAATTTCATTGAACCAAATTTAAATTTTAGTTTTGCAAACACAAAAATTAGTTTACAATAATGTTGTGGGTGTCTTCTGGCAATCCTTAAAATTTGTTTTTAAAGTTTTAAATAGGTTCTGCAAGTAAAGTTATTTCCATGTTCCAAAAGCATTAAAAAACTAAAGCGGGACATATTTTTTTAGAATCTTAACAATAAAATCGGTTTTGCTGCTGACTTAATATTTTAATTCACGAAAGTGTTGGGAATTTACAAAAAAAAAATCAAATCGCTAAAATAAATATTACAATCTTGAGCAATAAAACAAAAACTTTCTACAACTTTGTTGCTATTCAGACTCTAGTTGCGATTCACCCCATTTTACGGTATTGTAACGAAGTTACTTAATTTTGGTTATTTATTTTGGGTATATGAATTAAAATCCATCTCTTCCTGTGCAATCTTATGCCGTTCGGATAATAGACCGACTCAAGCGAGTGCACGCGTCCCTTCCCTAACCGATATTTGGCGTGCGCCGTTCCGTTCCACTCCTGCCATTTCTCCCACGTTCCGAGAGCGCCTATATAAACAGGCGCAGAGCGACGATTTATTCAGTCCGCGTCCAGGACTCCCAGCAGGAACAGCCAGCCAGCCAGAGCCGACCAGACCGTTCCTGGGGAAATATAAGAGTAAGATCTATGACCGATAAACCGATCCCCTTTCCTCCCGTTGTATACTTTACACCTTTTCCGAGACCTCACTGTGCGTGTGTCTGGGGGGTCTCATCCTACTTCCGCCCTCTTTACCGTACCTTATCCGAGACCTCACTGAGCGTGTGCCTGGGGGTCTCATCCTGCTTCCACCCTCTTTACACCTTCTCCGAGACCTCACTGTGCGTGTGCCTGAGCGTCTCATCCTACTTCCACCTGCTTTACCATACCCTTGTCCGATATCTCACTGTGCATGTGCCTGGGGGTCTTACCCTGTTTCCACCCGCTTTTGTCGTACCTTGTCCGGGACCTCACTGTGTGTGTGCCTGGGGGTCCCATCCTAATTTCCATCCGTTACCATAAATTAGGAGCCTCTCCTATTGTCCGTTATTTTACCCTACGCAACCCGCACGTTTGCTTGATACCGCACGCTGTAGTGCACCCCGCTTGCTGTGGCTAACTCTGGTAACCGTATGCTTTTTCTAGGTTTAGAGATTGAGACTGGTTGGAGGGTTAGAGTTTTAGTGGTAATAAATTTTGTTTGGTTTGATGATTGTGTGGTTTATTTGATAGCATTAATACCCTCCTGTTTCCTAAGAGCTTTAGTGATAGGAGTGATCCAGACTGGGCTGGCCTAACCAACCCCAGCAGTTCCCTGGATTATCTTTTCTTCAGTTGTAGGTACCCGGCGGCGCCCGAGAATTACCGCCGATACCGAGATCACCGAAAGCACACAAGCGCCACTTCGTAAGCGGACCACAAACCGCCCTTACACTATATACCACATTCACTAATATATGCGAAGATATCTCCTGAATATGCCAAATCTAAACATAAATTTTAATTTTCAGTAATTTTTACATTGCCCTGCTAAGCCCAAAGGCGGTAACTGCAAAACATACACTCAGAAATATACCATACTTTTTTTAGCACCCGTTGAAGTTCTCCGTAGTATATTTCTAAATTGCTGTTTTACAGTTACCGCCTTTGGGCTTAGCAGAGCGGTACAGATTATAGTCATATTTGCATAACATTTATTATTTACTTTATATTTTAAATTATTAACCACGTCTTTTATTATCTTAATGATGTCAATATAAAAGAAACTTAAACCAATGGGCAAAAATGATTGAATTAAAATATGAAATATATGTATTATAGCAAACCTACCGATTCATCAGAAAATGAATTTAACGTCTCCAGGAAATTACGAAATTTACATTATGGTTATTTCTCATTTAAATAAATATTCAATAATAGCTTCAATATCTTCAGCATCGGACGAATCTGATCCATAATAATACTCTATGAATGCGTTGTTTCAGTTGAAGAGCTGAATTAATCGGTCTCACGAGTCACGAGGCAGATCAACGAAGAGCACTCCCGGCGTGCTTTTACACAGAGCGCTTGACTCAATCATGCTAGGTGAACCACTCGAACACGGAATTTGCTCTAAGCACTCCAGGGCAGACAATTGTAAACGCTATTGCTTTTCATTGAGAACAATAAAATTAGGTTATACCTTGTTACTTATATGCAGTACGTGACTTGGCGCCGGTTAACTTGACGGTGGCTAATTTGACGCCGGCTAACTTAATGCCGGAAAACTGGGCGCCCCCAACTTGACGCCGGAAGCAGTTTTTATATTATTTTTTATAAACACTTAACCTAACCTAACCTAACCTAAAAATCAAATAAATAAAAAGGGAAATTTGTTTTAATAAAATAAATTGCTAACCTAATCTAACCTAACTATCAAATAACTAAAAAGGTAAAACATTTTTAATAAAATAATTTTCGGTTTGTTATCTAAACAAATATCAATAAAAAGGGAAAGTTTTTTTTAAATAAAATAGTTCCGGTTTGTCATCTAAACAATAATTTAGAATTTAAACCACCTTTTTGTATAAACACCTAACCTAACAATCAAATACACAAAAGGAAGAAAGTTTATTAAAATAGTTTTCCTATGACCACATAAGAAACCTATCAATATCGCACAATAAGGTAGACTTGAAAAATGGCAATATCAATCACCCTCTAAAAACAATTTATAAATGACGTTTGCGTGCGATATGATTAGTTTCCGTACATTAATATCACTACACATCGAAAAAAAGCAAATTATTCCATATTTTATTAAACATTTATCTTTTTAATGAACTTTTTTTACTAAATATTAACTAATAATAAAACATTAAGAACCGGCAAAGCAAGGGCAGCAGGCAACTAAGGACTGCAAATGATTTTCTGTCAGTGATATACAAATTTCTCGCCTATCTGATGGATACTTCACAAAGGAATACCAAAGGTTAAACAGTAACGAAAAATATTAATAAATTAAAATAAGAATATGTTAGAATGACTAGAAATAATGAATGGAAACGAAAATAACACCAGATTTTTTTTCAATATAATTTAATATTAAATTAATATAGTGATAAATAATTATAGCATATAGATGGAATACAGACCAATTCTGCTTGAGTAGACGTAGGGTACTAGCTATGTTATTCTCAAGAAGGCGTCACGTGTAACCCAACATGCGTGTTGTCGAGTTCAAGTTATTTAAAAGAGGGGTGTTAGGTTCGTATGACATATATGCGTCTGCTGTTGTTGACGCAATTCGGTAAATGTAAACAGTAATAAATATAAAAGAAATTATATATCCCGTATTTAATAACAAACCATTACTATAAGTGTTATAAATGAAAGAAATTTAAAATTTACTTAAAAATTGTTACTCTATAATAATTTCACTTTGTTGTACTTTAAGTTAAAAATATAGATAACTCATGAAGAAAATTATCGTTTTCTTGGGATCATAGGAAAAACAGTGTACATAACTCGCTAGAAACTGTCTTTCGCACACTCGTGTGATATCTGTCTACATTCACACTGGTGCGAAATCTGTCACTTTCCATGAATATACTATTTCGGTTTGTGATCGAAACAAAATCCAAAAATTTAAACCAGTTTTTTGTGTAACCTAACCTAATCTAACCTAACAATCAAATAAATAAAAAGAAAAAAAAAATTAAAATAATTTGCTAATCTATCCTAACCTAACTTAACAATCAAATAATGAAGAAGAAAAAATATTTAATAAAATAATTTTCGGCTTCTTATCTAAACAAAATCCAAAATTTAAGCCCGTATTTTTGTGTAAACACCTAATCTAACCTAACCTAACAATCAAATAAATGAAAATGGAAAAATTCTTTAATAAAATAATTTTCGGCGTCAAGTTTTCCAGCGTCAAGTCGATGACGTAAAGTTGTTCGACGTCAAGTTGTCCTGTCCCGACATAACTAGTTTACGGTGCTATAGAATTTTTTAAATGTTATGGGAATGAAAAGCCTTGAGAGCGCAAATGTCTCCTATTTTTTCTGAAACTAAAAAAAAATACCTTTTTAGAAATTTTATTTTGCACGAACACGATTTTAAGATTTTAAAATAGCGAACCGAGATTACCTACTTGAAATGTATTCGTTAGTTGTCCTCATTGCTAATTTCCGTTAAACGTTTCAATTATCATTACTGTCTTGGTTTGTTGGTGATTGATGATGTTTTTTTATTACTCTTTATTTTACCACTCCATTCGCCACTCTTCGTTTCATTATTTAAAAGTTATTCGTTTATATCTTTTTTGTTAACTCCATTTTTTGTTTTTTTATGTTTGAAGTGCGTCACCATTCGTTTCGTAATTTCAAAATTTATACGTAATTAATAGTTTGAGCCAATTTTTTATTTTTATTTGTGTTAGTTTCATTATGTGAAAGAAATTTCCTATCTATTATATTTATAATAATAATAATAATAATAATTGCTACAACCCATAACCCGGAAACCAGGCCCCAGAAGCTATAAGCTTGTGCGGGAGGGAGGGGGCGATTATTATTATTACGTAGGCCCTATGTGCGGCCTTATTTAGTTACACGTTATTAATATTGGAGTCAGTTTTCTGTTCTTCTTATAGCACAATATCATCGAGGCTTCAATAATGACGGGGCGTGCAAAAAGTGAAAGAGTATTTATTCTTCGCATGCAAATGATTCCTACTGATTATCCATTTAAAATTAAAAAACTTCAAATCATATTCTTAATGCAGATTCCTATAGAAAAATTATCACCTCGACTGGGAATCGAATCCAGGACCTTTCGCTTTTCGGGTGGGAACAGGTAGTAGAGCTCAGTTGGTAGAGCTACCGGGCGACTTACAGTAACATGATGATTTTTTACATTTCGTCAGCAACACATCATCCCCCTAATTAACCGTTACATGGAATACAAGAGCAAAACGCTTGCACACGATAATTGGACTTGAACATTGGAATAAAACTAAAATACCTGCTCTGATTTATCTACAAACATTTTTGTTATTGCAGTTTTGTTATTTTTGTCAAGTAGTAAACGGGAAATTTTTAAGCATCTTTTAAAATGTTCATCTGCAGTTTTAAATAGCACGTAAGTATAATGATAATAGACATAACACTATTGCTTACCACATTAATTGTCTATGCATGCATGGATAGCTCTTATGTAGGAGATCTAAAATGCACTTTTAATTTGTCATACAAAGAGTTCGGTAAATATCACAAACAAGTCAAAAATCTCAGTAGTATTTTATGTAAAATTCAGATCTCGCTAAAAAAAGTCTTGAATATTTCTCACGGGCGCAATTTGGTTAAAATTTTAGAAGGTGAATACGGTCATTTTCTTCGTAGATTCCAAAAAGATATATCCTAAAAATGTTTTTATATGTTCGTGGAACAGCTATGTTTCTTGATATCGGTATTTCCTCTCAAAGCTGCCGATAAGTTTCAATGATCTTTCTAGATTTTCTTCCACTTTACTGCAAAACTCCTACTTTACACAAAAAAGAAATATACTTTGCTAGCAGATTCTGTTAGAGCGAAACATCAAATTATGTGTGTTTGAAGTATGAAATAGAAAAATAAAATGGTTTACGGCTTAGTTAAATTAACTCTGTAGACTGACGTAGGAAATTGCTCATTGATCTTTTATATTAAATGGTCTTTCGTATTTTAAAGAGATATGTGCGCTCGATATAAAGGTACTTTCATGAATTGCCAAGCAAACGCTCGTGAGAACGCAATATTTGCGATTGAAAAACCGAAAAGCTCCGCCACATTCTGTTTAATAGATTTCTATTACTCAGATAAGGAAAAAACAAGCTTTTTCTCTGGCTGTTAAGTTGTTGAACAGGGTTTTAATACTTTTATGTTGATTTTTTTTCGGGAGACTCACTTTTTAAACAATTTAGCTTTTCGTTAAACCGAGAATGTTTTTAATTAAAACGTGACCTGTGCTTACAACCGGTTTATTATATATAACAGCATTAGTAGTGAAAATAACTAAAATGTGTTTGTGCAGAAACTGCTGCATGAACAAGGTATTGTGGGAATTTACACAAATTACATTATGATGAGACATACTAAAATTCTACGTTTATTATTAAAAGTGAAGCAGAGCGTTCAAAATATAACATTATTTTACCAGCAGAACAAATTCAAAAGCGAATGGTATTTGCTAATTTGTGGTTGTGTGAAACTTTTGGTGCGTCTCAAACATTAATTAGTTATATTTTGCTTACTACAAGCCACAAATTTAAAAGTAAATTCTCCTTTGAAATGTACAGTCTTTAGCAAATGTCTTGTCCCGAGTAAGGGCGCTACTGCTTTAGGAATCGGAATACCCATTATACTGTGTACGAAAGAGACCGAATTAGACAGAGATGAACAACAACCTGGCAAGGTAATTAAAGTTTGTTTTGAAAACATTGCATGTAAATTTATTGTTACCCATTCTATTCTAAATTTCTTTGACACACTTTATAAAATAACCCTTTTAAATGGAAGCATCTACTAGTTACCCAAAGTTTTATAGGGTATTTATGTTTTATTCTTTACCTTTAATAATAATTTAACTAAAGAGTGAATCTACTGAACCTAGTTTACTCCCGTTAATATGTGCACTAATTTTTATTACCATTAAAATTAAAAACTTTTACTTTTGCAATTTTATATTAAAAGTGTCTTGATTAGATGATCGTAGTAATTCAAACCTGAAATTTGTTTTAATTTGTTCGCTAGATTTAGAAATTCATATTTAATTATATAGTCACAACAAATGCATATTAAAATAAATTTAGCATGAAATACCCAAATAACTGTTATTTTTACCTGTAACGTAAATTCATATGCTTCAGAGAAAAACTCAAAGACTTACTTTCCGCTTTAACGAATGAACGGTTACAATTTTTATAATCTTTTCATTCATCAAAAATGACAATAAACTTTCATTCACTCTTTCTAAGGACTTGGAAATTCAAAACCCCCACTGACCAAACCTTTATCCTCTTCTTTTAAACTAAAACAGTAAAATTAAACTGTAAGATAACAACAAAGTGAAATATTTTTAAACATTTTTGCATATGTCGTGATTGTGTTATATTCCGTGTTATTTGTGTTTTCTTCATTTAAAGATTTCTTTATTAAAAGTATATTGCATTTATTCAACATATAAATATTGTATTAAAAATTTAAATTTGCCTCGTTTGTATGGCTACTCTGATTCTACTTTTCCTATTCATTACAATGCATAAACTTCACTAAGACGGAAAAAAAGTAGCTTTAGCGTATATTTTCAAGAATGGCTCACTATTGGACCTTTTGTTGGAAATATACACGTTTCCGCAGATATAGTTTAAACTACTTTTAAAATGTTTTAAAAGAAAATTTGTTGTACACTTCATTAACTTTAAATTTCGAAATTATTTCAAATGACTCATTGTTGGCACTGTCTCATTGTAGGGCATTCTCCTTTATTGTAATATTTTTATAGTAATTTATTTGTTTTGTAAAGAATAAATGATTCTACCTTACTTTTTATAATTGTTAATTTTTATTATTTTTAGCATTTTTCACAATAAAAACTTATTGTAGCTAGTACTAAAAGTTTAGTTTTTTTTAGTGTTTACAAAATAATTGAACTTTGTAATAAACAAATCAGTAAATAAATTAATATAAAGTTTATAATAAAATAGAAAACAAGCATGCGATATTTATTTCTAAAAATAGAAGAAACCTTAACTTTAACACATTCGGTCCAACGTTACTATACTATAGTTTTTCATTTCCTTTCCTGAAGTGAATTTCTTCAATATCGTCAAAATAACCATTTACGTATCAATCATATCAATCAGTAGTAAGGTTTTAAGCTGTTTTGTATACAGTGTCTGTTGTAAAGTTGAATCTGTATGAGAAACTTTTTTAACATTGTAATTGGAAAAAAACTTTGAGGGGGCTATCACTTGAAATACGCTATGCCAAAGTTGACTAAAGAATAGTAGAAGTTTGATTGTATCTTGTAAACGAAGGGAACATTCATAGCATTTTCCTAAGGCTGCAGGAAGAAGTACTAAGTAATTGCCCGTTGGAGAGTGTGGTTGAATCTTCTTGAATCCTATGATTGTTGAGGAGAATGAATATTTGAAGCTTAATCCGGTAGCACATATATTTGGGAGCTCCAAATGCTATTCAGGATTGATCAGCTGAATATTATCAATGCGTGATTACTTTGTCGAGTTGACAAGGCTCTCGTGGAAAATTATATGTCAGTACTGTTGCACATGTGTTTATGGTGTACAACTAGAAAGCTAGTACACTACACATAATGCTGAAGTTTGTAAGCGAAATGGAACTTGCTAACATCCGCGTGATAGGATAATTTGAGTTTGGTCAATAGCATTTGCAATGTTGTAATTTTCTCGGTTAGCAAGAAATCGAATGTTTCCATTGTTCTAATTATGAGGTGAGGTCGTTTAATCGCGTGACCTTTGTATAAAAATTCGCGTTTTGACGGAACAAAAACAAATTGTTTGAGGTTAATGCGAAGTTCATTAGTGCTGTAGCGATGGTTTTAACACCAATGTAGTGTTAGGGCTACTTATATGTCCCTCTTGTAGGAGGTAGTAAAACACAAGTAATAACTTTTATAGGATATTTATTCGACTTGTTTATTATTCTCGTTGCCTAGTACCATTCCGTATCTACACAATGAATGCAAGTTGTGAGCCATTCACAACAGTGCGTATCCGAGAAAATTATCTACACATTAATATTAAACAAAAAAAAAAAGAAATTTTGATCCTGTTATATCCAAACACGCCTTTTTCTTATGCAATCCCGATGGAGAAACGACAGACGTCGGCATCGTGTCCAAGAACTGCCGAGGACACTTTCCAGGAACTGTTACTGCTGGCGTCGTAGTGTCTGATTGTTGGAGAAGGTTATTGATGTGATTTTCATCAGGAACTGAAGTTGTTGCAGCTTGTAGTTTCCCGGAATTTGCTATTGGATCCAAGGGAGCCTTCGTCGGTTAAATTCCCCAAACCGTCGGCCTTCGGAAACTCTTGTAATTTCTCATGTAAAAAAGATTGGTTAGGATTCCATGTCAGCGGTATCCTAACTGACTGTAACGTTTTTGGAATGTTTGTAGGCGACTGTGATACTGTTTGATTGTGGAAATTCATATTTGGAATTAAATCATTTGTAATAGTTTCTGTAATGGAAGTATTAACCTGTGAAACGTGCCTTTCAAGAATTGAATGGCCAGGTTTAATAAAACAGAAAGTATCAATGGATGTAGGTGCATTTGAAAGACTTTGTTTGAGCTATGTTAGCGGTTCACACAGGACGTTTTGAATATCGTTACTTATTTGGGGGTTAGGATCCTGAAATTGTGACGGATCGTGTGAGATTTGATTGCATTTTGTGGTTGTGACGCTAGTAAAGGAAGGAGAAAAAGATTCTTCTTGAAATAGATTAGCTAGTTCAAGGGATACCTGGGAATCATCTTGCAGTAACCAGAAATCTGCAATGTCTTTGGGTGGGGTGGGAATATTTGGTATTGGGTTGAATGTAGAGTGTTTCAAAGGTTTATTCAAACAGAGACCCAAATAATAGCTTATTATTTCGTTGATGAACGTGGTGTATGGTTCGAATGAAAGCCTATTATTGTCAATAAACATGATAAGATTCGAATGCAGTTTCAAACTGATATATGGCAAGTTAAAATCTCACAGATTATATTTTTGAAACTCGTTCTCAATATGCAGAATGCTAAAATATCTATTTATCAACGTAATTGACATTTGTACATGTGAACTGTCAAAAATAGGAAACTTTATTGAAATAGTCGGTAACTCCGCCATATTGAACCAATTAAATATAAGATATAGGCCAGTCTCGGTGTATTAGTGGTTTGCATGCTTGCTTCATAATCCAAGCATCGCAGGTTCGATCCCCGGCCGAGCTGGTAATTTTTTATAGCGGAGAAAAATTAAAAACATGTCTTCTTTTCGGATAGGAAGTAAAGCTGTAGGTCCCGTGTGAATACGATGTTTGGCACGATAAAAATTCCTACTGGGGTTGGAAGTCCCCCAGATTCGGCTAAATTCTAGTAGGGTAGGCCAAATGATCATAGCAATCGGTGCCATGAAGTACGAAGAATGCTCCGTCATCCTGATTCCTCGCCCAAAAATAAACAAACAAACAAATATAAGATACTTATCTGGGCCGGCGATAGACGAGTGGTGTCAGTGCATCACTCGTTTTCCAAGGGTCGTGGGTTCGAATCGGTGTGTGTATTCGTGTTGCATGTTAGATGGGGGACAGATGACCTTAGCTGATGGTTCTCCCGTAGTGTAGGCGTTAAATATAAAAAAGATACTTATCTTATGTAAATGATAAAAAAGATATAAATAAACTTCCGAAAGTCGATTGTTTGCGGGCGATAATCGAATAACCGTTTCAAGGAATTCCAGGAGTGCAGGTTGCGTATGTCGGCAGACAGAAAAACCAGAGCAGTGGAATTGTAGAAAATTTGGCGTGATTATCTCCGCGATTATTCTTTTTTCATTTCGTCGAGGGTCACCAGTTATAGTGTAATGACCATTTATAGGGGTTTTGGTACACTATCTTAGAAGGTATATCCTTGTAGTATTGGTAGAGTAATAAAAGACGTGTATATTCTATGAATTATTTATTTATTACTGTTTGTTGATTATTGTTGCTATGGCAATATTCCCACCATTCATTGCCTTCCTGATGAATTATGTATGTAATGATATATGTGATGTGTAAATAGCAAGAGATCATTACAGTACCATTACACCAGAATAGTCACTAAATCTGAAAAATCTTTTCCTGAAGTGGATTGATCCAAAAGATATAATGTATCTCAACTAGAAGCATCAATCTTTGCACATGTGGTTTGTTTTTGTTTTTCATAATAAACCTCAATCTTGCCACGCTTCGATAGGTGCTGGCAGATTTGGTTAAGGTTTTCTGCAGTTTTCCTTAACTGTAACACAAATGAGAGTTTCCGCTATACCATCTGTAAGTCGGCTGCAGCCGCACGATGGACCTACGTAATAATGATAATTGATCCTCCCTCCCGCACAAGCTTCATAGCTTCTGGGGTCTGGTTTGTCAAGTAATCGGTAGAAGTAATGATAATAATTGTTATAATTATTAATTATATATAAGTTTTATGAAACGGGCCCCAGGCATTTTCTCATATATGTAAGTTGGATCGACGAAAACCCAACTTGATTTAAAACTGCAATCGAAACTACCTATGTCATCACCAGATAAGAGATGGCTTGTAGATGAGAATAAAGAAAACCTCTTAATGTCTTAGATAAGGGTGTTGTTAGAAGAGCAGTTCCTCTGATCGAGAGTTGCTATCTTGCGTTCTAATTGGCGGTGGAACAACCAAATCGAGACAAGAAATGCATCTTTAACGCACATCATCCATTAATGCAGTGCATTTTATTGATTCTACTTCTATAAAAGTTTGGGATTAGATAGTTTGGATCGGACTGACGCAATTTTTTCCTGTTCTTCACATCTCGTTTCCTGTACCAGAATCAGTATTTCTACTGGAATAAAGAAATTATTCCATTACAATAATTAATATACTGTATATTATACCTACAAGTAAGGTTAGTTTGGAAAATAATTAAACTCAAAACCCAACTAATTTTATAGGTTCAAACTGAACAAAAGTTACCACACCATATCTAGATTGACGTGTGAAATTTATACCTCGAGTTTTACATAATAGTAAAAATATACCGACGGATAATATTGTAACAGAATTCTTTCTTTTGTGTTATTTTTAATTAATATCTAGAAATGAAAAATACCAATTGCATATACTATAGGGTGTCTTCATTTTTAAGATAAATAAATTTAGAAACTTACACACTCTTATTATCTCAATTTAAATGTTATTAAAGGCCAATAAACTATTTAAGTTATTATGATTGTGTAAAAGGGGTGAATAAACTAAGGCTTGCTAGCTAAATTAACACGCAAGGGCTATTGAGTTCATCAGATTAAAATCGTCAATGTTATCACTAAGCAATACTTTTTCTCGAAACATTAATTTTTAATTTCATCAAGAAATAAATATAGAAATTCTGTAAAGTTTAATAAGTTTCGTTAGCTTTTGCATTTAATTTCTTGAATAATAAAAATATTTGTTTAAAGAACTAAAACGGCTGCAGACTAACTCTTATCAAATAAATTAATCTATATATTTATAACACGAGGCTTATTTTTGTTCCAGTTCGTTTGAGAGCTCGAAATTTTTTAATTCTCGTCAGATTCGAATATTTGATGAAAAAGTAGAATAGGAATGTCTCAAGAACCAGAATGAACTAGAAAGTTAATATATTAAGCATATGATGTATGGATTCAATGTAGAATTTCCGTATATATGTATGCATGTGGAATAAACCGCCGGGGAGGGGTAAACCAAAGAGGGTGATATGTCGGAAGAGAGGAGGGTAAGTTTGGTGAGGGGGAATGTTAGGTTAGAATTTTCGACTGGTTATGTTTGGTTGGGTTTATTTAAATAATCACTCATGAAAATTCGAAGGACTGTAAACATACAACGAATGCTGTACATAAGGATATGCTTCAATCACCTCAATCCTTTTGACCGTTATGTCTTGACGGGGTTTCCGTAGTCAGTATTAAATTAGTTACATTCACATGCTATTTGACGGAATATGAATTATGGAAAATAATTAATACGCCTTTCTACTAACGCAGAACCTATGAATCCATATTTATACAGAAATATAAAAAGTACTAATTAATGATTATGAAACTGGAAATAGGAGTTGCTGTAAAAAAATCCATGATGAAGGTCTCCTTAAAGATATCTTTAAGTACCGAAATCGAAATTAGGCAGCGACTTAATTTTCATTAGTTTTTATAGAATCTGATATTTATATGACCAAATAAACATCTGTTAGATAATAGTAGGTACATTATCACTTTATTTTCCTTTTCAAAATACAAGTTTTTTCCCTGTTTGTTGTATTGTGTTGGGTAAAAATCTATATACGTATTTAAAACACAAGGCTTATTTTTGTTCCAGTTCGTTTGAGAGTGCTACTGGGCCGAATTACGTGTTTCTTTTTTTATATTGAAGCTTTCGTTTTGTATATTAGTTAACACTACTTAATATCTGTATTTTTTAAGTTTTATATTTTCAAATAAATAAAATCTAAAACATTTATTTCGATACGCAAGAGAAGGACAATCTACTTACAGCGCCCTCTCAGTCCCCAGTGTTGGTAGGTTTTGGAACTATTCACGATTATAAGTTTAGACAAACCCGCATTTTTCTCTTTTAAACATTATTTAAGCATATATGTATTAATAACAAACTGCAATAATAATAATAACATATACATATTAGTATAATTTAAATAGTTATGAAATAATTTTTTTATTATTTTATTTCTTTGCAGGATGTTTTAATTTTTAATGAATTTATTTTTTTTTGTTTATTTTAATTTTATTTGGACTGGCAGCCTTTAATAAAACATTTATACATAAATTTTTAATGTTTGTTCCCTCAATGGAATCTTTTTCAAAATAATTTTATTTCGTAATATAAAAAGTTGAACATTAGTATATTTTTAATCATTTTTGATTATCTATTTGATTTATTATGAAAGTTTTTTTCCTTTTATTTAATTAATTTTGTTGAAATTTTTCATGTTTTTTATTAATAGAAAATATCTTATTATTTGACACAAAGGTTTTATTTGGGAATTTATTTCTTTGATAATGTAATTAACCACATGATGATTGTGATTATTGTTGATATAAGTTTATATTAAGTATTAGTATAATATTTTTATAATTAATGAAAATTCTACTGCTTAGATGTTAATAAGTATTTGTCCTTGGAATTAATTCCTGTAAATACTTTATATTAAATAAATCGATATATTTAAAACACAAAGCTGATTTTTGTTCCAGTTCGTTTAAATGTTCCACTGGGCAGGTTTACGTGATTCTTTTTTTATATTGAAGCGCTGTGAAGCATCCAGCTTATTGCGATATTTTGTTTTTGTATTTCACATAAATATGTGGTAGCAAAGGGCACCAAAAAATAAAATAGTAATTAGATCGTTATTGTAGGAAAGTTTAAAGTTTTGCAGGTGATATCCTTTTGTTATATTACAGGACTTACAACTGGTCCCGCGGAACCCTAATATATTTCACGACACCCCAACGTTTTACGGAACACACATTGGGAATCAACTTTTTTTTTAACATTTGCTATTTCAATAAGTTTCCGAAAATATTTCCGTAGAAAGTTACCAAAAATAGATTTCCGGAAATTTGCTAATACTAAGGTAGAATTTCCGTAAGTATTTATGTAGAATAAACCGATGAATAATGCCGAAAGAGAGGCGGGTAAGATGGAAGAGAGGAGTGCTAGGCTTAAAATTTTCAACTGGTTATGTTTGATTGCGTTTATTAAAACAATCATTCATGAAAATCCGAAGGATTGTAATCACACAACGAATGTTGTATATAAGGTATATATCATGACTTGACGAGGTTTCCCTAGTATATAATAATAACCTGTTTTATTAGTTTATCATCTGGGTTCCTGCAATTCTCGATATAACAGAACTATTCAATAATTAATTTTACTTTGCAGAGTGTAGTTTGTTGAAATATTAAAAGTGCTTTATTTGGTGATTATCTAGAAGTTTATTAATTAGCGCGACAACTTTTTAATTGGTGCGTTCGCTTACGAGTAGTTTGTTCATCTTTTAGTGAGTAACTGGAGAGTGGGTGAGTTTTTTTAGTTAATGAGAACGTGAGTTATATTATGTCTATTTTATTCAGGGACCAGACCCTTAGCCTTAGACAATCTTATAATACTTTTTTCTTTCAATTGTTCTGGAATTTAAATTAAAATTAAAAACCAAAATAGAAATAATACAAAAAACATGTGATAGTCATATCGATAGTCTTCAGAAATTGTGTGAGAAGACACTTAATATATCGGCGTATGTTATTGTCTATTACAATAATATATCTTGGTATTAAATTATAAAATCGTGGACCTAGAAAACTTGTGCATCGCATACCTATCGTTTTTATACTCTGGTTGTACTTAGATGTTGATTTGTAACATTTTTAGTTTCATACTTGTGACTTGATGTCTTTTTAGGTCGACCATAGTAAATTAAAATCGCATTTTTAATATACATTTGTGTTTTGCTTAGTACTTTGGCCTCAGTAAAAAGTTCATCGAAGGGAAATCTACTTGGCCTGTTTAATATTAATTTGAAATGGTTTTCTGAGCAATCGCTGAAGTTCTCTTCTCTTCTGAAGTTCCATCCAATTCCACACTGAAGAGCCGAATGTACCAAACCGTAATAAATAATTTTCAATTCAAGATCTAATTCAAGAAATTGCTTAATCTTTAAAAAATAAAACAGTTTACGAACTTTTGATACTGTGTGGATTATTTATCGTTCCCATTTCATGGTGTTATCCATCCACAGACTCAAATACTTAATACTTTCAACTATTTCGATCTCAAGTTGAGATCCATTTAATGCAATGTTTTTATAGGTAGGTAGATTGATTCTATAAGAGCTAACAGGAAGACATTTAGTTTTTTCAAATTAATGGTCAATAAATCTGCGTCTACCATTTTATTGCTTTTATTTGCTATAATTTGTCCGAAAAATACCGAAATCATCTGCATATGATATAATATTGAAGTGAACAGCTAAGTTAAGTAAATCATTTAGATAAATAATAAAAAACACCGACCCGAGAACGCTTCCCTGAGGTACACCATATGCGCTTTTTTTCTTACTAACAGTATTACCAATTTTTACTTGTTGCGTTTTATTCCCAAGATAGCCTTTTAACAATTCCTCTAAAACCATAATTATGTAACTTTTGTAATAGAATTTCGTAGAGATACAGTATCAAAAGCTTTAGCTAAATCTAAAAAGACAGCAGCCAGAGCCAAAAAATTATCTAAATTTTGATAAACTTTTGATGTAAGAGATTCTATTGCATCACTTGTTGATTTATTTGTTCTAAAACCGTATTGACGCTTTTAAACGCTTCCTTTATTATCTTTTCACATATTCTTGATAAATTTGAGAGGATAGCAATAGGACGATAATTATTTACTAGAGTCTCATCACCTGTTTTATAGATAGGAACGACTACAGCATTTTTAAGAATCAAGAAAAATTCCCTTTTCAAACATTGTATTAGTAACATGCTGTGGAGGAAACGCTATATAATTCGCAACCAGCTTATAAGAGACTCGACACTTATTCCATCATCTCCGCAACTTTGAGTGTTTTAGTGTTTTTTAGACCCAAAATACGCTTGAACCTCTTCAACAGTCTCTGATTTGAGTATTAGTAGTACTAATATTCTTACCATGAAGTTTTTTGCATACATTTGACCGATTTCACTGAAGGAATCATTAAATGCATTAGATATAGCAAATTCAGTTTCTATATCCTTTCCATTCTCTAATTTTAATTGTTTTACGATCTTTACATTCTGTAGTTGATTCTTTTACAACATTCCATAAATTTTTAGCATCATTTGGAGACCGCATAATTTTATTTTTAAAGTACAAGTGTTTTATACAAGAATTTAAAATATTACGGTAATTTCGTCGTAGTTTAAAAATTGTATGTTATCTGGCTCTTTTTCAGTTTTTGTTTGAATTTATCTCGTTTGTTAATAGAATTAATTAAACTATTAGTAATGCAGGATTTACTTTTGCTGTTTTTTGAATTATAAAGTTTATATAATGTATTACTTTCCTTGATTTCACAAAAAAATGCGCAAGAAGTTTTCGAAACCCGTATTTGGATCAACTGGTATCCGTAACGTCGTCTCACACAACCCCTGAAACATCTTTGACCAACTGTGATTTGTTG
Source organism: Agrypnus murinus (assembly GCA_929113105.1). Classification (NCBI taxonomy): domain Eukaryota; kingdom Metazoa; phylum Arthropoda; class Insecta; order Coleoptera; family Elateridae; genus Agrypnus; species Agrypnus murinus. Next base: position 29,216,242 of record OV816028.1, on the reverse strand, counting down.
AAGATCGGTATTTTAATTGGAGCTTATTATCCCTTATACCTACAATTACAGAGTCATGTTCCGTAATATCAGTGTTTAAAATTATTCCAGTAATGTCGTTGGGTAGGCAGTTCAATTTTTAATAATTCAATGTTTATGTGTCCGAAAATATCTCAATGTATTCATTATACGTTTTTAAGTAGTCGATCGATTAATCCATTGGCCGATTAATCGATTGTTCGCATTAATCGATTGTTAGGATTAATCGATTGTTCGCATTTATCGATTGTTCAGATTAATCGATCAATGGATTAATCGATTGATTGGATTATTCGATTATTTAAAAACATAATCTAAGATTCAATTAGCCACTTGCTTTGATAATTCGTGTCTTCTATATTATGGTATAAAGCCTTGAATTAACATCAATAATAGCGTCTACTGAAATTTTGCTAAAGTATATTTTTATATAAATTATATTTTTTAAAATCTACTTCAATTTGTGTGCAGAATGTATGTTCTGTTGGGTCTCGGTCTGGTGGTCTGGTCATACCTTGTACTTATAGTATGAATACGACATAAGACAACACCAATTTTGTGCTTTAGTAAAGAAACAAATTTGTGGTCGTTGTTAATGTTACTTCAACCAAAGTTTGAGTAGCAACTAGGGTTGTGCGATTGTGAACATCAATAACAGAAAATCGATTAATCGATTAAATAGACTGATGACTAATCAATTGTTTGATTAATCGATTAATCGCACCTTCAATTATTTTCTTAATATAATCGATTATTCGATTATTTTTTAAAAATAATCGAAGGCTCGATTAATCGAAGTAGGTATTGCGACACCTGAGCCAGACGTTTTTGAGGGGGTAATTGAGGGGGTAATGTTAAGTACGGAATCTGTATTACCGACATTCTGTATTACCGGCATTTGGTTCGTCACTCGGCTAAATGGCAACGCTGTTGCTAGGGGAAAACAGATGGCGCCAGTGTCGTTTTACGTCAAATCTGGGGTCTTTTATGTCGATCTCTCTCTAATCTAGGAACTTTTGTCTCGTTAAGCGTCGAAGTACGGAATCTGTATTACCGACATTCTGTATTAGCGGCATTAGGTTCGTCGCTCGGCTAAATGGCAACGCTGTTGCTAGGGGAAAACAGATGCAGCCAGTGTCGAAGTACGGAATCTGTATTACTGACATTCTGTATTACCGACATCCAGTGTATCGTCAATAGATGACGCCATGAAGGAATCTGGATAAATATGGGTGTTCTGGAACCAACCCCACCACTCCCACCTCTCACCACTTTTTTCAAAGTCACATTTCAAGACCGCGAAAAAGGTTGGCAATACTTAAGGTTGCATTTCAAGGTTATGTTTTGAAGGTTATGTGTAAGGTTGGCAGTACTCAAGGCCATTTGTTCACGTTAGAGAGAGATGAAAAGAGAGAGAGAGAGAGCGCAAATAAGTGTTAGTAACACTCAAGGTTAAATACAATCATAATTTCTGTTTAATAAAACAATTAGAGAGAGAGATAAAAATCAAGGAAAAATTAGCCGTGCTCAAGGCCATTTCTAGAGAGAGAGCGAAAGTAAATGTCCAAGGTTAAATACAATAATAATTTCTGAAGGTTTTTTAAAAGTTCAAAACAATCTTAAGCAAGCATAAACAATATTATTATACGTTGTAAGATACGATAAGTCTGGATAGAATTTACGCTGTATAATGCAGAAACTTCATTTTTTAATCTTTTATGGTAATATAATTACTACATTTATATGTCAAGGCCGTAAAAGAGGACGGACATTGTCAGCTTATAATAGTTAACGAAGCTCTATAATAGTAGATTACTTACCGAGGCGGGAAGTAGAACATTAGCGGAGAGCAATTGCTCGACGCGTAATGTCTTCCCGCCGAGGTATGTATACTATTTTATTCACAATCGTACATAATTATGTTCTTACATTGATGCCTTATGCTTGATATATGTAGGACACAACACCAGCGTTTTTATTCAGGTGGCGATAAAATGACAATTGCTGCAACAATTGTCAAAGTAAATTCGTGTCACTACTAAACCAAATTTAATTACATTGCTCCTAATTACAATTTACACGATTTATAATGTCTGATAGTGAAACTGATGTAAGTTGCACACCACCGGAATTGCGAGAAGTTGCTAAAACAGTGACTGTTACCTGCTAAAAGTAAAGATAGATACGAAAACTTCTGCCATCTGTTGAGAATATTTAGAACGAGCAAAAGGTAAGTAATGGATATTACTAACCAAGAGAACTCATTACTAACCAAAAGAACTTATTATTGACTATGTTGTATAATAAACTACTTTCTAACTTTTTAAACATCAGTAATGAACACATTATGTATCTTGTTTATTGTTTCCAGCCTTACTTTGTGGAACTCCATAATCATGAAATAAATAAAGATTAGTAAAAGTTTCACAGTTTTATTAAAATACAACCTGCCAATATTGTAAAATATTGTCAAGTTGTATTTTAATAAAACTGTGAAACTTTTACTAATCTTTATTTATTTTAACATTATGTATCGATTGTGAATAAACAAATATACCTTTGCAATTCCACCTTTTTGGTTTACCTGTTAACATTTATAAAAAACACAATTATCTTTATTACATTTCAGCTCCATTGGCGGAGATAATATTAATGTTCAAAGATGAACAACGAACGAAATGAATTATTAATATGTTTTTTTTTCAATTTTTGTCTATGTAGACGAAAACTGCATTCATATAACGTGATGTACCCTCAAGGCCTGCCTCAACGAGGTATCAGGCTCGTATTTAAAAAATGAAAGAATAAAACCTTCAAAGCATTTATTTATTAATTATTAGTGTTCCCTATAAAGACATGTTAACAACTTATAGTAGAACTAACTAAACCTATTACATTACACATCCATCGGCGTAGAAAAAATTGAAAAAACAAATTTTTTGTGTTTTAATTTTAAACCTTTAAACAAATATAAAACGTCCCTATTAGTATAGTATCAGTGGTAATATTTTCTAATTCAAGATTTTCTTTTGAGTTGGTGCAGGCGATGTGTCAAGTTTGTAATATTTTTTACACATACAATGATAAAAATAACAACAATAATACAATAAATTGATGTACAATGATGAATATTAGCTAGATTTACATTACTGAAGTATTTACCTTTGGAACTTGAGATTACAGCATGTGCACATGCATTACAAAAAAAGTTCGATTTTTCATATTCCTATGCCATCTAACACAAACGATGATCGCTTATTTACCTTTTCACAATTTACATTAATGATTTTTGAAACATAAGAATTGTAAAAAATATTTAATCCTTTCAAGATAAAAATGAATGGAGATGTTGATAACGATAGGAATGTGTAGCATTTCTTTTTAATGATGAGTGATAGATATTACGATGTTGTTTTAATTTTTATATGCATGTTCACTTATACACGATTAATATTAATTGCCCTATTCACTAAAACAATTAGACACACACAATATTTATTAATCACATCACAAACAAACAGAAGAAACGTCGAATACCTCCGTTGAAAAAGCGCGCGGTTTGATGCCAATAAAGTATTGTTAATTATGGTATGTTGTTACTTCCTATATTTATTTGCCTTGATTTTTCTTTGGTTTCGTGTTTTCCTTAAAAGATGAATTATTTCTCACAGTCTTTGTTTGAAAGTACCTTCAAATTTCCACAAAAAACCCAAAAATTGATATCACCCCTTACACCTGACACCAAAACTTCAAAACTATAAAACGTATTGACAACAAGAAGTGGTCTTTTTGTTACCAGAACTATAAAACGACTGCGTACATTAAAAATTGCGTTCTGCATATCATTTGATACTGTAAAATGTGTAGACGTCTAAAATGCTTCCATGAGAAAAGTCCTTTATCAGCAATTCTTAGTAATGTCACAACAGGAAATAACGTAAGCTGTTTTATGAAGTAAAGTGAATTTTCAATATGATAATATACAGTTTCAGAAAGTATATACAGAGATGTACTCAGAAAGATATACAGAGATGTATTCAGAAAAAAAACATTATTATGTGTTTCTCATTTTCTGAAATAATAACAAATTTTTCAATTATATTCAAGTATTCACCCTTTTCTAATCCTTTGCAGTACACAGTGTGTACATGAGCGGTATCGTATAGAGGATTTCAGGTAGGTCTTTTACATCGACGAAGCTTCCAGTCCATTACAGTACATGATGATTTCTTTCTAACCATACCGCTTACCTTTTAAATCTTCATTCAAACAGTGAAACGGTAAAGGTGGTTTGAAGGAGTAGTGACTTATAATCTACTACCACTCCACACGGTTAATTCTTTAGCAGTGAACTCAGGGGTGTCGAAGGCTTGAACGTCTACCGCAGCAATCATTATAGTTTTCTTATCAGACCGGTGAAGGGATGGAGAAGACTTGAACGTGAGCAATCATTGTAGTTTACTTCAGCGACTGGTGAAAAGTTGAATCTCAACCAGAACGTCATGAAGAAGGAGACAATAAGCGGTGGTGTTAACAGATACATCCTTACGAGACTCAATATCCATCTTCACGTTGAGCACTATGTTTTGAATAGACTCGTTTTGTTTAGTGAGGTTCATGACAAAAGATGAGACACTTCTTGTATTCGGCATTATCGAATAAGGGTTCGGTTTCCCGATTACTATAATACGTTGAGCGCAAATCTAAATACTCATCATATGCAGACATATTTATATCTGGTGTTTGCAATGCTAGGTTAATTTTGAATATTAACAATTAATTTCCTCAAGGATGGTAACACTCAAGGTCACATAGTTCAAGATCACCGGTATTTCAAGGTTAAGTATCTCTAGATTATCTATCTCTCGGGGTAAGGTGAGGAATGACCTTGAAGCTAAATCAGTTATATACGACAAGCGAGAGACGTAGGATTGTCAGTGGTTCCTGAGTGAAGGTATAGTGATATTGTTGTAAATCGTAATAACAATGGAAGACCTAGTTAAGACAATTGAGAATGTAAAAATGCAAGCTCTGGGAAAACAGCTTATGATGCCAATCCAGCCACCAAAGGATGCTAAGTGGACACCTTTATTAAATCAATCTGTGTATTTTTTAAATAAATCCAAAAGCAAATGTGTATTTGTTGGATTATGTACACATATGGGGTTTTCTCCAACAATAAAAGTATGTGGACTAAAGAATCAGTGCATGCTGTTTGATGAAACGGAGTGGAATCAGCTAATAGCCAATCAAGGAGGGATTACTAGATACTTTCAGTCATTAGACGAAGCCTACGTACCTTTGAAACTAGGGACAAAAACGATTTCGTTTCAGCGAGTGGATAAAACGAAAATTATAAAGGTAACGGATGCAGGAGGTGATGAATTGTGTTTAGCATGGGAGTCGTTAAGTGAGCTATGGCGCTTAACACCGTTACTTGCATTTCGGTTAAACCTTCTGTCTACATTGGGCTTTTATAATTTCTACAGCAGTGTAATAAATGGAGTTGCAGACATGCCAGGACTGTATTGTGAACATCAAAAACGTGCTCGAACCGTTAATGAAGCTACAAATTCCGAATGTATATGGACTAATGTACTACTTCTAACAAGAAGTAGTACATTATTTACCAGAAAATATAGTAGTAGATATTGAAGTCAATAAGAGTATTATGTAACGCGTGGGAGCGAGAAGGTAATAGGGGGGGGGGGACATATAAGGCTACGTAATCCATGCTTAACTTAATCAAATACAATATAGTTGTGTTATAGGGAATACTTATAGTTATAGTGTAGCCTTGCCTACTATGTAGTAGACAAATTGACTGCATTGGAGAAATTATGCACTCAATTAGCAGCGTTGGAGCAGGATGCTGCACACGAAGCTGTATATGGAGCTAGAACATTTAGTCCAGAATACTGTCAAGAGTTAGTGCAACGATACAGAAAAGGTGTACAGCTTTGTGAAGGATACATTGCAGGCAAGAAGCATTGTGATAAGTGTTTGGTTAAACAGCTCGACGATGCGCAGTTACAGGACTTTATACATGACATAGTGGAAGATTCATCCGAGTCAAAATTACAAAGGGAATAAAATGGGTAGTACAGTGCAATTTGATGAAACTAAGAACAAAGTAAGGTATATGTTAACATGGGTGTATGCTCATCGACAAGTACGAAAAGATGAATGGGAAGTGATAGCAAGGGATAGGGTACGCTTTCAAAGACGAATAAGCCGAATTTAAGAGGTAATCGCTTAATTTTGTAAGAAGAGCATAGATCACGCATATATAATAAACGTTTTATAAATGGGTTGTAACATTTAATAAAATATTTGTACTTATGATTGTATTTAAAATAGAACAGTTAAGTATGCATGTAATAAATGCTAAAACAATACATCGAACTGTATTTTATTGATAAAGCTTTATTCAGAACACTCGATTACATGAGTTTTATGTAAATAGTAGACATTACTTAAGACACAATAGCAAAATGAATTGCAATCGTAATAGCATGATGGAGGCATAGGTTGAAGAGCGGTCACCGCTTCCAATTTCACCACTGCACTGGCTGCGATAGGAAACGGCGATTGTAGTTTGTTTTCTTATATCTCTTCACGTAAATGATATCCGCTTGTTGAGCTATGCGTTGAAAAATTATAGGAACATAAAAGGTGAAGTGAAGCTTTCTTTGCAATCTATACAATGATGATGTATTAACCAAGTAGCCTGTAGTCGAGACTTTGGCGATAAGTTGGAAAAGGGGGACGGAGGTTTGAAGACGAAGTGAGATACGTGATGTCCATCAAACACGGCTAATTTCTTGACACAAAGTCTCTTTCAGAAGTCTTGAAACCCTGTACATCTACAAACAGCATGGTAGGTAGCGAAGACAACGCGTACTGCTATAGTAATAAAGGTAAACTGTTGAGTGATGTTGCTTATAGTTGACACTTGCTTCGTCAATGCATTATACGTAAATACTCGATCATGTGAAATGCTTTTGTGAGTATCGAAAGTAACTCTAAGCAACTTTTATTGAAGTATGAAGTGGTAGGGTCTCTGTAGTACTTCAAGCAAACAAAACCCGTACATGTAAATTTATTATTAATCGCAGATATGCTAGATAGAATATGTGGCCAGCCATTTTAAATGCATACAATAACTTCAAGCGTTTAACCAAATCTGAGGGCACTTTCCAGTACACATATTCCATAGGTTTCTCAGCGACTTTCTTACATTCATAGCCGCTAGTGGGCCTAGATCTAAGATTGGGCTTTATACTGTGTGTCCACTTGAAAGAGCGCATGCCCAGAAGCTGCCCTTTAGCGTTGTAATTTCACCTGATGATTTCACCAGTCCTATTTCATACCTTCACAAGTTCCTCCACGAGACAGGGGTTGGGGCCACTGCCCGATCGAATCCAACTTCAAATGTGGCGGGACTTGGTTTTTATATGGGTTCGCCACCCCGATCTACCAATATATAGGCTTGGTGGACCCTCGACAGAGCTTCGTTCGTAGTCACCGCACTAGAGATTCAGTCAAACAGCGGGTTCCTTTGGTGACCATAAATGACCTCGGTCAAACAGCGGGTTCCTTTGGTGACCATAAATGACCTTGTCCCTTAGGCGAGATTCGAATCCGCCCACACCGGTCTCATCTATCAGGGCTCCCCCTGATCGGTCAGAGTTACCGTCGAGTATTCTCACGAAGTTCTCTACCACACACTTTATTCTGACAGCTTCATCCGTTGCCCGTCAGCAGGATAGGGTAGAAGACAGCCAGTTCTAAGGGTGAACGTCGTGAGGTCTCCCGTCCACCCAAACTGCGGTATACAGGTGGCACTTTTATAGATTGGTATTGGGTCCTGGATCCTCATTTTGGAATGGTTTCAGACCCACCACCGTCCAGAATCTATCCTCATTCGTCTTCCCTTGCGTCCTCAGACCTCCCTGTCGTCCTTATTCGCCTTCGCTGTCGTCCTCATTCGCCCTCCTTTTCATTCTCGTAGTTCGTCTTCATTCGTTCTCCCTTTCGTCCTCCCTTTCATTCTTAGTTCTCCCTTCCGTCCTCACTAATTTTCAATCGTCTTTCTCTCCTCATTCGTTCTCCTTCTCATCCTTAGTTCTCCCTCCCATCCTCACTAATCTTCAATAGTCTTTCTCATCCTTATTCGTTCTGACTCTCATCCTTAGTTCTCCCTCCCATCCTCATTAGTCTTTATTCCTCAGTTTTTAGAGCTTCTGTACAGCTTTAAACAGCTTCTGTACAGCTTTAAACAACCTTTGTACAGCTTTAAACAGCTTCTGCAATTCGGCAATTGCTTTCTGATTCGGTAAAAGTGATTCTAAATTAATCACTGGAATTTCTGCACTTTTATCGGTAATTAAACACACAACTAAAACATAGGGAAATGCCAAAGGCAATCGACTCTCTTCACGGGGAAGGCACCAGGCCTTCCACGTGACATACACCACTTCGCTCTGCTGGAAATCAACCAGCCCCTATCTTCAACTATCTTCGACTGACTGTAAACTAAAAACTATTTCGCGGTGGAATAATCTCCTAAGGGGGGCGAGACTTTAAACAATCCAATAGAAAAATAGCGGGATTTTCATCAGCCAGTAAAATAGGTTTACGGCATTTATTCCAGAACAATCTTAACGAAAAAACTTAAGGGGGTTTCCTTTTGAATCTGTACGCAACGGAAAGCAAATAACCTTTGCAGGTGCTGTCTAGACAGCCTGTTCCAGAAAATTCCTTTTAACGGGATTTTATTTACTAGTGGAATTTCAACGCAATATGTTTTAAAACTACAGAATCAAGGTTTACAATATTTTAACCATAAAGATGCTTTTATTAAGGCTAGTATTATATTTTAGCCAATTTAAACACAAAACTTACACAAAATTGAAAAACAACTTTATTCTAGAATAATCAATTTTCTCCAAGAAGGAACATTTGGTCGACGTGGGTACGCCTTAAGATAAACACTCGCATCAATAAAACTTCTGCAGAAATACAAGATTTTGCTTACGAGTATGTTTCGAGGTGATTCTTTTGTACTTATTATTTAGATTAATGTAATATTTGCAGTTCCAACATAATTGAGTTTTACTAAACTGCCAGGACCGCACTAAGATTCCTCTAGTATTTATTAGTTTGAAGAAAACGTGAAGTCACAAACGTCTTCTGTAAAAGGTATTTATCAATAAAACATTATTGATGTATTCAACTACGTCAATAATGTTTTATTTCTACGCGAAACCATAGAGAGAATAATATTTAAAACAGGGGTAACATTTTTAGGCTCTCATTGATTTTAAATTTTATTAATTTTATATATGTATTTTTTAATTTCTGAAGTTCGTCGAAGTTCATGAATTTAAATATAACAACATTTGAATGCAAATATCTGCTCTTATGGTTCTCCTAAACTCCTATTTAATATTTTGTAACTAATATTACCATCTATTTTATATTAGTTATCGATCGCCCAGTTCATCATTAGAATCTAAAATATTTCGGTTAATGTTAATGTTTATAAAATCCATACATATTTATGAAGTATTATCATGTAATTGAAGATTTCCGAGTAGATGAACATGTTTCAGTATGGATTAATACGGAATATATTTTATGTATTCATCTTCAAAATGGAACTTAAAGCATGCCTATATAAGCAATTTTAACATTTTGGAATGATTAAAAATATCAGAGAAGACAAGTTAGTCGCAAATCCGCAAAGTGCAAGAAACTACTTATGAAGGAATTAAGACTGTCTCACTAAAGTACCAGCAGATTTCCAAGTCCCTAATTTATTGATAGGTTTCCTGTCGGAAAGTGTTTGTGTCACTTTCTAAACCTTTGCTGGTCTTATCATTCTTAAAACGGAACTCTGTTAATACTGATGAGTTGTAATAAAAGTAGAATTTAGTAGGTAGCAGGTAGAATTTCCTTTTATCTAATACTATATCATTTTAGAAATTTTTCTATTTTACCCATATAAATTTCTGCAGAAAGTGCAGAAAAAAATCATAGCCTTCGTAGATACAAGAATTTAAAATATCGAACCTAAGTTTAAATAGTTATAATAATAAAGCAAAGCAATACTTTACAAAGTTTTATAGCAAAAGCTTTAAGCTTAATTACGGCAAGGTTTCAATTAGAGCAAATCTTGTACCATCATTAAAGAAATTGATTATCGCAAGAAGCATTATGACTGTTTATTAATAGTTCAGTAAGTTTTCAAATTTCTTGAGCATTTACTGCAGGGTGGGGGCGCATATTCACATGTCTCTTTTGCCTTTGCCTTTTTTCCCGTTTTTCTTTTGCTTATATTTTTTATCATTTATTACATTTTCGAAACTTTATCTAATTTGTATTGTTGTCTATTAGGTTATAATGCTTATCAGTCTTTCTTTGTTTGGTCTTATAAGATGGCCATATCATTTTATTCTTTGTGCTTGTTTATACTTTCTTAAATTATATTTTGATTTTGCAAAGAAGGAGAAACGTTATAGCTTATATAGTGAATCTTCTCGCGCCACAAGAAGCCGAACTGTGTAGGATGGTGATGTGCCATGGTTAATTACGTCTATTTGCATTCGAAATGATTTATGATTTAAACTTTTTTTAACAAGCGTGCAAATGAATGTTGTAGCATTGCCTCTATGGAGCGAATATAACTGTAACACAGTTAATTAGTAAATTAAGTAAATTAAAAAATGAATTTAAAAAGCATAATAAAAAACTCAACGTAGCATTACAGTTATTTATGTATTAAGGGCATAAAGAAGCTTTTATGGTCAGAAGCGTTATTTCCAGCCCGAGGCGTTAGCCGAGGGCTAGGAAAAGGCTGTAGGGCCATAAAAGCAAGTTATGTCCGCTATACATACACTATTTTATGCACAGATTAAGTTTTTATCTCAAATCTATTATTGTGTATAAATATACTTAAATAAGTACGTAGGTACATCAAGCCGCTGTGCGTATACTTATGTGCTTATACGAAGCACGTTACTATAGTTACTATTCCAAAATATTTAATTTCAGTTTATTTTCATTGGTGATCAAAAGCTTACAAATTATATTAAGAACCAATCAAGTTCTACGAAAACAGCTCTAACATTTAATTGACGACTTAATGTCCGTCGGACCATAATGACGATAACGTCTCTTTATGGCCCAAGGGCCCATAAAGACACGGTTATGTTTAGATGAGTCTAATAATAATAGTCTAATTATAATGTATCTGTGCATAAAAGATAGCAACTATAATTTAGTAATGCAAAACTAAAATATTATTGATCTAACTCTAACAACAATAAATCTTAAAGCTTTATAAAAGCTTATAAAAGACACCTTAAAATGCTGTCTGCCTGCATCTCTTATCTTCTTAACTCATCATCCATTTTTTGTCTTATTTCATCATCCCCAATTCTTTTTATTATCAATTTTCTTTTTATATTTTAATATTCTTCTTGGTCTTTGTCCATGTTTCTGACTTAAATAGTTTTTTACCATTATTTCTAGTTTTCTATTTTACTAAATTGTTTTATTGTTATACAGGGCGTAACAAATGTATCAAGTGATGACCGTAACTTTGATTTGAAGAGTTACAGTCAAATAATGTTAAATACAAAACTTTTTGTAGATCCTGATGCATATTGTGACGCTTTTGATTTGTTCGTATCTTCTTTTGTTTTGTTACCATAGCATCTAACTCTGTTTCTTAAATGGCATCCGTATCGTTTTTTTTCCATTTCTGAAAAGAGTTTATTGAGTCAAGAGCGTGATTCCTTGTTTTACTTTTTCCTGGACTTTAAAGCTTCATGTTACTTTATTTTTATTATTCGAACTGTAACTGTGACTTTTTTAGTATCATTTTCCCCAGGTCTTACTAATTGACAATTAGTAATCGTTACATTTTGCCTCCATATCTTAGAAACTGGCAATTATCTTGGTACTAGTACTTGGTCGCATCCTATCCTGATGCATTATTATTTTCTAGATTGTTATTAACTTTTTCATTTCTTTAAGTGTTTATGTATAGTCTTTCCGTAGTTATCGTTAAAGATAATACCGTCCTATACCATGCACAAATATGTATTTGCTTTAGTGGTTTGGCAATGTTAATTACAATTAACATTTATACAATACAATCATGCCTTTGTTTATTATTACTTCTTCTTTCTTCGTTCTTGAGGTGAGTCTTCGTTTTCTTGAACTTTTAAATAGATGCATATTATATCTTCTACTTGTCTCATATCTTGCTATCCTATTTTTGTCTTTATGTCACTTATTGCTCTTATACAGTGTCTACCATAAAGTTTGATCCATATAGGAATTTTTTTAATATTCTGATTGGAGAATAACTTTGTGGGGCAATCACCTCTGCTTCCAAAAATACTTGAAATACACCATGTCAAAGTTGACAGGTGACATTAGGTATCTGTCAAATTCGCTACTTTAAACAAGAATCGGCAAAAATGATCTTATTTATTAAAATATAGAAAAGTTTTATTAAGAAAAAATATTTCTAATGATATTTTGCGTTCACATACCGAGTTTGAATGCGATATGCAGACATTTTGTTTTTTAATATTTTTTGATACACCCCCCGTAACTGACTATTTTTTAAGTAGTAGTTTCGTTGAATTGCTTAAATTATGATTACAACAATTCTTGTATTAGTCAAGCGTGGTTTAATAAAAAAAAGATTAAGAAAATTATGTGCTACTTTCTTGGAAATTAAAAAATAATCCAGAACGTTTTTTCTTGATAATTTTAATATTTATCAAAAATACCTACATCATTGAATATTATTAGCAAAATATGCTATGCACTTGTTGCCTTTTCACTCATTTAAACCGTTTTTAATGATTTTAAACTAGTCAGTTACAGGGGTGTATCAAAAAATGTAATAAAACGAGATTTTCCTTATGTCGGAGTATCTCGTTCAAACTCGGTATGTGAACGAAAATGTCATTAGAAATATTTTTTCTTAATAAAGCTTTTTTATATTTTAACAAATAAGGTCATTTTTTAGCGATTCTTTTTTAAAATAGCAATTTGACATATCGTCGGCTTCATATTAAAGGGCGTAAGTGCCAAAATTGAAAAAACTGCGATTTTAACGTTATCTGGTTAACTATTACTTTTTCTATAAAATAAATACGAGAAATTCCGAAAATAATTAGTAGAATTCGCTTAAATAGCAAATCAGGCACAAGTGCAAAAGCATTGACAGACAACATGAAAAATGTTACATTTCTTGTAAACAGGTTTTTCGGACTTATGCACTTTTCATGTGAAGCCGACGATATACCTAATGTCACCTGTCAACTTTTGGAAGCAGATGGGATTGTCCCAGAAAGTTTTTCTCCAATCAGAATATTAAAACATTCCCATATGGATCCAACTTTATGGCAGACACTGTATTAAATCTTCTTCATTAAGATTTTTTGTAGAACTTTCTTCTGTTGTTAACTGGGGCGGATTTACATTAAGCTAAATAAACTACAGTTTGGGGCCTCAAAAATTATCAAACGATATTACAGATTTGCTAAATTAGAATTAAAAAAATGGTTTTATATGTTTATGTATGTAATGAGCAAACCGTGTTATTCCAATCTTTATCGTTTTTAATAATAAATATTCTCCCTCAAGTTGTCTTTTCTCAAGTTAACAAATTGCATAAATACCCTAATAACGAGGACGCAGAGCAAGATTTATTCGTTTACGAATCATTTGTATGAAGTTTGCACAAAATTTTCATAAAATGTGAAAGCATTCGTATATTTGTGCAAATTATCTTTTTATACTTTATTAATGTTATATTTGAAGGCATGCTTTAATTTTTTTCAATACATTTAAACAAGAAAGTTAAAATCTCAACTCTAATAATTTTTTTGTACTTGCGTGTCCTAATGAACTCCATTAGGACACGCATTTGCGTGTCCTAACACATTTATTAGAGTACTGGAAACAGTAAAATTTTGTTTTTTAAAGTTGGTAGCACCTAACAGCTGTTCTTAAGTGTCAAACTTATATTTAAAAGTGCGGTTATGTTGTTATGTGATAAAATGCCAAACTTTTAAAATATAAAATAAATTGATTAAATTAAAAATTATTTAATAAATTCACAAATTATTCTTTATACATCTTTTGTATTAAAAGTACAGTTATTATACACTTTGATTGTAACAGCAGAAGTGTCCTGGGCATTAATCTTAAATGAAGGTAAATTTTGCCCCTCAACAATGCTTTGTTGACTCGTTATTGGGTTGCTGCTAAAAGTGTGTGATTCTTCATGTAAAAATGGAGCAGGGGAAAACTGGTCAATTACCACTTGAGCCGTTGAAGTGGAAGTACATGGCTTATTAGATAGCAATTCAGCTACCTCAATTTTTGTAACTGAAGCATTAATACAGCCCTCAGCCACAGCTGAAGACTTCCAACCTCCATGCCGTTTTATAGTTATTAAATCGCCACCTTTGTTTGCCAATTGGGAAGCACTTGAACGTTGAAAGCAATGACCTGTAAAAAGCTTCGGGTTGGCTAAATGCAAATAAGTGGCAATAATAAAAGGAACTTTTCCCATGGTGTTTATACCGATAGGAGTAGAAATACATTTTCCATTGCGGTAGGTTATAAAAAACCGACTGTGGTTTATTTTCTTAGGGCTTAGGCTCAAATATTGCTTAATTAAATCAATCCACAGTTTCTTTGTAATTAAGAATTCTCTTCGAACTTTATTTTTTGTTTTTGTTACAGTCACAGTGAACACATCATCTTTGACCACAATATCGTCTAATAACATGTTGGTCAATTCATCTCTTCGGCAGGCACCACAGAATCCCATTATTAACGCAACCTTAAATAATTGAAATATATTAAAAATTGAAAGTATTTAGCACAAAATTTTACTTACTTTCATAGCTAAATGTTGGTTATTTTCTGCAGTTGTTATAAATCTATCAATATGGTTAAATTCCAATATTTTAATAAGATTAAGATTAATTAAGATAAGTTAATTCTTTTTAATAAGATGGAGGGAGAGAATATCTGACCATTTTACCTTCTTGTCACAGAAACTAAATTAATTTTATAAAAACAAAACAATTTAAATAACAAATGCTGAAGTTGAATTTTCAGTGTAGCTAACTGTCAAAAGTACTTAACAAAATTTCACTAACAAATCTTATTTAAAACTAATTTATTTTTTAATAATTAACGAAATAACGACGCAAGTATAAAAAATAGTATAAAGTATTCGTTTCATAAGGCGTTTTAGCGCACTTGTCCGTTAGAAAACTCCCCGCTTCGCGGGTCGTTTTCTAAACTCGGACGCGTGCGCTAAAAACGCGTCTTATGAAACTAATACTTTAATATACCATTTTTATCATTCAACAACAGTCATATTTTAATAAGCAATGATAATTTTTAAAAATAATCATTCCGTGAAACCGTTTCCCGTAATTAAAATGTTATTATTGACAGTACTGCGGGGGGGGGGGGGGTACTCAAAACATTTTTAGCTTGGGGCATCGAAAATGGTAAATCCGCCTCTGGTTGTTATTAGTATGTAAGTCTTCTAGGTAGTTTATTGATGTTCAATTGTTTTGTTTATATTTATTTCCTAATTCCTGCATATGAAATAGCTTTTTTGTAAAATAGTTTGTCTTCATCTGTTAAAGTTTGCAATCATTCTGATTAGTTTGGAACTCTTGTACTTCTGGTCGCAGCAAAAGTTTTTGTGTTGTATCTGCTTTTCTTTGTTGCACTTTATCTTTCTTTATGTTTTCATCACTTCATATTCTACCCCATCTTTTTTTATACTTTTTCTTTCCTATATGAGCTTTTTCTTTTATAGTTGTTATGCCAATGGTCGGCATCAGCATTTGCCCCGCCCCACACTGGATCGAAATGGGAAAAACATGGACATTTGACGAAATGATCAAATGTTTAAAATCAATGAGATTTTAATGTAGACGTTTAAAAGACTGTATATAGATTATAAAAACTAAATTTGTTTGCTTCACTTTTACGTTATCACCCTCTCTCTGACAGTCGAAGTTGACTATTTGAGAATGGATTTTATGAAGCAAAAATGTGGGTTCACTTAAATTAACTAAATTATTTATAAGAAATGTTTTTTTAAATCAATTTTTTATTTGCTTGTTAGTATGATGTTTCTTCCTGCAAATTACATATTTTTGATAATAATTATTATTCATCTTCCTTAAAAAAAAACTCTAAACGTAACTCGTAATTTTTAAAAAAATTTGACTTCCGGTTGACTTTTAAAAAAATTCCTAAGAAATCCCAGATGGAGACTGTCATATTTCGAATCCGTAACATATTTACTTTATATATTCATTTTTATCTAGTACAAATATGTACAATTAAGAAAATTATCCATCGTTTTATCTATAAGTGCTGAGTACTACATTAAAAACGGTCTTTCATAGAACGCGTCTATTTTGACATCGATATCAGCAAATATAATGACTGTCTATTATGTATTAGTTAGAAATATAATTGTGGACATGGCTACAGGTCCATTTTAATGTTCACTTGTTTTCTAAATCCAAATTGTGATAGGAGGATCAAAATAAAAATGGCATATACCTTTACTTTCTGTGTATATAAGTAAGTTTGTTTAAGTACTTGGCTAATAGTGGCTACTTCTAATAGAAACCTGAAAGTATTACCATGTAAATGTAAAATATCTTTTGTTGTTATTATTATTAATTTAGAATGTGAAGGGGTATATTTTCAGAATAGGAGGAATCGTGAATGCTCTTCTTATTGATTACAATAATAGGGATTGTATATGTCCATATAACTTAAGTAAGCTTTACAGGAAGCACTTAAATACATTTTTTGCCGAAAATAGATAATTTAGTTTGTTTCCGTTATTTAGTATTTTCTAACAAAGAAATATTTTAGGATTTGCTGATTTTGCAAATATCTGGATATTCCATTAAGGGATTATTGTAGCTGTAAAGCATGTACCTTTTAAGTATTTTATTCTTGTCGATAAGTTTTCAAAAGTAATATTTGCATTCCGAACAGTCGGATATTACACCCTCTTTCTAGAAATTTAGGAATTTATAAATAATATATTGACACTGTACACTAAAGTGTTGCCGTGTTTACTCCTTATATTCCGTACATTCAGTATAACCGGTATAACTGACCGTATCGTTTCGTTAGTTTGGACGTTTTCTATTGTTTTGGCAAAATGTTAATATGGAAAATATGTATACCAACAATGTTTATATATCATTCTTCGATCTACAAAGACAAGCTTCAAAGACTGTAACAAGTTGTATGATATCACTCCGTATAGTTTTACATATTTTGTGAAATGAGATATCAGCATCATATATGTAAAAAAAGCTTGTCTATAACAACTGACATAGAAAATGCATTAAATATCACAAAATAAATGCCAATGTCCATCGTTTAGCTGTTTTGACCCACTGTGCGCCCCTCCGTAGAATCTCACATCTTGCATACATCTAACAAGCTTTGATCAACGTGGCTGTAAGTTTTCCTATTTGCGCGTCTATGTCTATTAATGCTGTATCGAATTTAGGTATTTTTTCGCGTATACGAGGTGTGACAGTTTAATTCCTGGAATACACTTGTAACAAACATATGTTCAAAACTGTATACTACTGGCTACTGTCATCTTTGAAGTACTCCCTTTGTGCAATTATGCATTGGATTAGGCGGTGTTCCATTTCTGGAAACAAGCTTGAAATTCTTTTTCCGGAAAACTATTTAGTTTCTTTATTACATTTTGCTGGAGATCGGCGATGTCAGAAGATCTTCGTTCTTTTAGCGCGCAGTTTAATTGGGTATTCGATTTTTTGGCCAGAAATCCTTTCACGAGGAAAATTCTATAACTGGGCGCATTATCGTGACTGATGATTCATTTGTCAGACCACAATTCCCATATCCATGACTCCTCACCACCTTTACTTTAATACCTTATTAACAAGGAAACACTTTGTATGTTTTGGAATTTTTAATGCAAATGACAATATATTCTTGTTAAGTTTTTCTTAGATATTTATTTCTGATAATTTCTTAAAAAGCCGAAGCTTATACTAACCCTAGCTTCATAACTTTGCAGGCCAGAAACGTATAGGTTTAATTAGTGTCTAATAACTTAATTTAAGATTGACAAAACGGTTGAAATGGTAAAGTTTTGTATAACTAATATATATTGTAACAAGAGAGAAAAGGAACGAACCTCTTTTCGAGCGACAGGTGGTGTGTTCTGCCGCCTTCGAGAGAATGACGCATCGCACAAGCATGTAAATCAGACGCGGTTTATTCTGGTGTATTCTAGAAATACATGGTATGTTCGGGCGATTTCTGGAACGTTTATAGGATGGTATAAAGTCGACGTCGCGGAGAAAAGGAGCAGTCAACAGCAAGTCATTAACTGTGTATTACAAAATAAATAGTGAATATAAATGTTGTATTAGAAATTCATAGTCTGTAAATAATAGTTTTTAATGTTTTATAATCATAGTATTAATTTATAGTGTATTCATTAGTGTATAGAAATAAATATTTGTTTGTGAATAGACGATTTAAACAGCACTTGTATTATTATTTTTAGAAAGAACGTTACAGTGTTGTCAGGTGTGGTGTTCTAAAATAAATAAAATCGCGTAATAATTAATTAAAGTGCTGTGAGAATAAATTTTTAGTGTTAAAATTAATTTCAACAAACGATTAAAATGGTGATGAAACTATTGAAAGATCTCTTAGTAATAGATTTAAAACGGGAATTGGACGAGAGGGACTTGGATAGTAATGGAAAGAAAGAAGTTTTGATAAATCGGCTAAGAGAATGGCTTTCAGAACAGAAGGAAGATCCTGAAAATTACCGCTTCGAAATACCTGGACCCGCAATTGATACTAGTTTGTTGTTAAGTAAAATGGAAGAAAGTTCTAGAAAAGCCGAAGAAAATTCTAGAAAGTCCGAAGAAAATTCTAGAATATTAAAAGAAGAGTTACTGGAAAGTTCTAGAAAAGCCGAAGAGAATTCTAGAAAGTCCGAAGAAAATGTTAGAATGCTTAAAGAAGAATTACTAGAAAAGGCCGAAGAAACTGTTAGAATGCTAAAGGAAGAAATACTGGAGAATTCCAGAAAATCTGAAGAAAGTTCTAGAAGGCTTAAAGAAGAATTACTAGAAAAGTCCGAAGAAAGTTCTAGAAGGCTTAAAGGAGAATTGTTGGAAAATGTCAAAGCGTTGGAAGATAAAGTTTTCGAAGAATTTTTGGAGAATGCCAGCGCGTTAGGACTATTGGAAGGTAGATTGGCGGAACAAGATAGGGTAATAAAGATGGTAGAAGAGAAAATAGCCCAAATGCAATTACCACCAACAATTAAGAAAGATGATATGGCCGAAATGCTGGAAGATAGAAAGAGGCAACTACGGTTTCCCTCAACTTCTGATTGGCCGTTTAATGAAGTAAAGAAACAATTTAAAGAAGAAAAGGTTCCTGCCGTAGGGATAAAAGTAAAACCATCCACGTTCGATGGAAAGATACCTTGGTCCACCTACTACAAACAATTTGAGGCGGCCGCTGGGGCCAACGGATGGACAGGCAAGGAAAAGGCCGTTTCTTTAACTGTGGCTTTGCGTGGAGACGCGTTGAACGTTCTGCAAACAATCCCAGCAGGACAGGAAAATGATTACCAATTGTTAGTGTCTAGATTGGAAATGAGATATGGAGACGCGCATCTTCAACAAGTGTATCACGCGCAAGTGAAGAATCGTATCCAGAAGAATGGAGAAAGCCTGCAGGAGTTTGAAGCCGATGTTGCGCGGCTTGTCCGATTGGCGTACCCTACGGCACCCGATTCATTTCTGGGACAACTGGCTGTGCAGACCTTCATTGATGGGTTAAGAGACGGAGAAACACAACAATCATTGAGGCTGGCACTACCAAGAACAATTGATGATGCGCTTGTTCACGCCTTAGAATTTGAAGCTGCAAAGCAAGCGTCCCGAGGTCACGGGCGTGTTCGGACCGTTGTGGAAGAAGATGAAGGTTCTAAAGATCGCCTAGAAGAATTATTAATGAGAGTTCTTCAGAAGGAAGAGAACCGTAAGAAGAATCATCAAGAAGTTCGAGGGCCTCGTGGTTGGAACTGCGGCGAACAAGGACATGTAGAACGCCGTTGTCCCAAAATAAGAAAAGTACAACCGTCGGAAAAGTTAAAAGGGGTTGGCAAGAGGGGGCGAACGTTGACTGCGAGTGAAGATGCCCCGGAGATCACGATCCATGCCGTAACATCAAAGAATAGTAACGGCAGTTTGTTTGTAGATGGAAAGATTGCTAATCGAACTGTTCCACTACTTATTGATACGGGGGCGACAAAATCCATCGTACGCCCTGATGTTCTACAATCAAGTATTAAATTGTTACCGACAACTACTCAACTCCGTACAGCAACAGGTGAAGTGATACCAACACGCGGAGTGGTGAAGATGAAGATTGGCATTGGAAGTGAAGAACGTGATCATGAGGTGCTGGTAGCCGATATCACTGATGACTTCATCTTGGGAATGGACCTCCTGAGAAAATTTGGTTTTACGTTGGATTTGAAAGAGGGTGTTTTGAAGGTCGGTAACGAAGAACTTCCTTTGCACCCACGAGAAGATCCGATTGTAAGGGTTTTGCTGACTGAAGATGTGATATTGCCGGGTCAAAGCGAGATGGTTGTCGAGGCGGGTTTGGATGGAGATCTTCGGGTAGGATGTGTGCGAATGATGGAGCCTGTTTGTGATAAGAAGATCCATAGTGGCATACTGGTGGGAAAAGCGCTGATCAAGGTTGGAAAGAGAGTACCGGTGAGAATTATGAATGTTAATGTGGATCCGGTGACATTGAAGAAGAGTACCCTTGTGGGACAGTGTGTGCCAGTATTCCGAGTAGCCAGGTGTATGGCTGATGTTCCAAAACCAGCGCCCAAAGACCATGGTGGAAAATTAGTGGGCATGGTTACTAGTTCGTGCGAAGACCTTAACAGAACAGAAGTGAAAGAGGTACAAGGTTTGGTTCACCGATACCAAGATATCTTCGCTCTTGACGATAGCTAGAAGGGACGAACAAATATAGTAAAACATAAAATCAATACAGGCAACTCTATGCCTGTCCGTCAGCAGCCGAGGCGTCTACCTCTAGCAAGGCGAGCAGAAGCCGAAAAGATTATTACTGATATGGAAGAACAAGGGGTCATCGAGCCATCCAGCAGTCCATGGGCATCACCGGTGGTCCTGGTCAGTAAGAAGGACGGGTCAACGAGATTTTGTGTGGACTATCGGCAGCTTAATGACGCGACCAAGAAAGACAGCTATCCCTTACCACGCATCGACGACACGTTAGATACCCTGTCTGGTTCACGATGGTTTTCGACTTTGGACTTGAAGAGTGGTTATTGGCAAGTTGAAATGGAACCTGAAGACCGGGAGAAGACCGCGTTCACTATTGGTTCCGGACTATGGCAGTTTACGGTTATGCCTTTTGGTCTATGTAACGCTCCGGCCACCTTTGAGCGTCTAATGGAGACCATCCTGAGAGGGCTGTCGTGGAAGACCTGCCTGGTATATCTAGATGATGTGATTGTAGTCGGAAAATCATTTAACGAACATTTGAAAAACCTAGAGGAAGTGTTCCGAAGACTACGTGGAGCCAATCTGAAACTGAGTCCGAAAAAGTGCCACATATTCAGAAGGGAAGTGAAATATCTCGGGTACGTCGTATCACAAAATGGAGTGGCAGCCGACCCCGATAAGATTCGTGCAGTTCAAGAGTGGCCAACACCGAAAGATAAACACCAAGTTCGTAGTTTTCTGAGTATGTTTGGAGCGGAGAGTGTGAAACAGCTTTCCAACAGCTGAAGCGTGCCCTGACAACCGCACCAATATTGAGCTATCCACGGACAGAAGGGAAATTCATACTTGACACAGATGCAAGTAATCTGGCCATTGGGGGTGTACTTTCTCAGATACAGGATGGACAAGAAAAGGTCATCGGCTATTTTAGTAAGGTTTTGTCTAAAGCCGAAAGGAATTATTGTGTGACCAGAAAAGAACTATTGGCCGTCGTGAAGTCCGTTGAGCACTTTTACAAATACTTGTACGGACGGAAGTTTTTATTGAGGACGGACCATGCAGCGTTGAAATGGCTTCTACAATTCCGTAATCCTGAAGGCCAGGTCGCAAGGTGGATCGAACGATTACAAGGATACGACTTTGACACCGAACATCGAGCGGGCACTAGTCATCGAAATGCCGATGCTCTTTCAAGAAGACCCTGTCCAACGGATTGCCGTCATTGCTCTCGTTTGGAAGAGAGGGTTTGCCAAGTATTAAGGACTACCATCGTCAACGACAATTGGTTGCCGGAAGAATTGCAACGACAGCAGGAGGCTGATCCCGAACTAAAAATGGTACTGGAATGGAAGCGCGTGGGAGAAAGGCCTGCCTGGGAGGCCGTCAGCCCTTTCAACAGAACGCTCAAAGCATATTGGGCCCAATGGGAGTCCTTGAAGGTGGAAGACGATCTCCTGAAGCGAGTACTGGAGAGTGAAGATGGCACCACCATTAGGTCTCAGTTCGTGGTTCCAAGAAGCCGAGTGGCTACAGTATTGCGACATCTCCATGACGGTGCCTCAGGAGGACACTTCGGTGTGAAAAAGACTTTGGAGAAAGTTAGGGAGCGTTTTTATTGGGTCAACTGTAAAGAAGACGTGAAGGAGTGGTGCCGGAAATGTGAACTATGTGCCACTGGTAACGGACCCTTGGGGAAACGAAGAGCACCTATGAGGCAGTACAATGTGGGTAGTCCTCTGGAAAGAATAGCCATAGATATTGCCGGACCATTTCCCGAAACCGACGATGGGAATAAATACATATTAGTGGCAATAGACTATTTTACCAAATGGCCAGAAGCATATGCCCTACCAAACCAGGAAGCTGCGACTGTTGCTGACGTACTAGTCAAAGAGTTTTTCAGTCGCTTCGGAGTGCCCATGGAGCTGCATTCGGATCAAGGCCGCAATTTCGAGTCTGTACTCTTTGGAGAAGTCTGTCGATTGTTGGGCATTCGCAAGACTCGGACCACACCATTACATCCGCAGTCCGATGGAATGGTAGAACGCATGAATCGAACAATGGGCAAATATTTGGCCAAGGTCGTCTCCGATCATCAACGAGACTGGGACCAATACCTGCATCTGTTCCTGATGGCTTATCGTGCATCGGTCCACGAAACAACCGGTCAGTCACCAGCGTCTGTGATGTTTGGACGCGAGTTACGGTTACCGTGTGATCTGGAATTTGGGTCTCCACCTATAGAGCAGGAGGTAGCCGGGAATGATTATGTCATCAACTTAAAGAAGAAGTTGGAGGATATTCACGACCGAACCCGAAATAATAGTCGAATCGCGAGTGACCGGATGAAGGCTACGTACGATGTGAGAGCCCAAGAAGGAGGGTTTCAACCTGGAGAGCTTGTCTGGTTATACAACCCGCAAAGGCGTCGTGGCTATTCTCCAAAGTTACAGCGAAATTGGGAGGGTCCATACCAGGTGAAGAAACGAATAAATGACTTGATTTATCGCATCCAGAAATTGCCAAGAGGGAAACCAAAGGTGGTACACTCCAATCGTCTGGCGCACTATGAGGGAAATAATGACGCAGTTCCGGAAGATGAGGCTGAGGTGGCTATCAATACCGTAAGGCCTGGAGATGATCAGCCAACCTTTAGAGAATTTATGGCTGCGTTCTCTGGAACTAGAAAAGCGCGATTCGGAGTCTCGACTGAGATGCAACAAGATCTCTTCCGGGTCCCTGGTAATTATTCCATTGCCCACTGTGTCTCCGCGGATCTCCGTATGTCCAGGGGGATCGCAGTAGTGTTTAGAAATAAATTTGGACGGCTGAATAAACTTCGAGAACAAAATCCCTCTGTTGGTAAATCCTTACGCTTGCCTGATCATGACCGATCCATTTACTACTTGGTAACCAAGCAGTTTTACTACCAGAAACCGAGTTACGCCGACTTGTGGAGGGCACTATGGAATTTGAGGATCGAGTTGCTTACCAGGGGAATTAACAAATTGGCAGTTCCCAAACTCGGCTGTGGGCGGGACCAGCTGGATTGGAGAATCGTTAGAAACATGCTGGAAGTTGTCTTTAGAGGTACGGATGTCAAGATCTTCGTCTGCAATTTTGACCCACAACCCGCATTAAGGCCAACGAAGAGTGTAGACTGTTATTTCTACCGTAATGGAACGTGTAGTCGAGGTGAAGACTGTCGATATCGTCATGACCCGTTCTACAGGAACCAGAGCATAAAACCTGTTCTGGGACAGAACAGACTTGAAGAGGGGGGCAGTGTAACAAGAGAGAAAAGGAACGAACCTCTTTTCGAGCGACAGGTGGTGTGTTCTGCCGCCTTCGAGAGAATGACGCATCGCACAAGCATGTAAATCAGACGCGGTTTATTCTGGTGTATTCTAGAAATACATGGTATGTTCGGGCGATTTCTGGAACGTTTATAGGATGGTATAAAGTCGACGTCGCGGAGAAAAGGAGCAGTCAACAGCAAGTCATTAACTGTGTATTACAAAATAAATAGTGAATATAAATGTTGTATTAGAAATTCATAGTCTGTAAATAATAGTTTTTAATGTTTTATAATCATAGTATTAATTTATAGTGTATTCATTAGTGTATAGAAATAAATATTTGTTTGTGAATAGACGATTTAAACAGCACTTGTATTATTATTTTTAGAAAGAACGTTACAATATGTACTTCAATATACGAGTGGCCTTAAAGGAAAAACGTATTAACTAAATATACAAAATTTTACCCGTATTAGTTAAAAACTAATTAACAATAAAAACTTATTTATGTAAGGCCACCGTAATTCACGGATGGCATCGTTAGATGTCAACACTATTGTTATTTTGTTTAGGGTTGAGAAACGATTTGAGGGGACGGAGTTTACCAAGAATGTCCGAGGTGTTAATACAGTCACCATTTGACATTGATGTTATTTCGCGGTTTACATATAAATAAAGTCGCACATGTAAGCCTCCCCTACTGAGGAGTTCAATTGTCGAGGGGCGCTTTAATTGAAATTATGTAGCTCTTGTAATATTCAAGTGGGCTTTAAGGTAAAAGCATTAAATTTATACAGGATGATTCAAAATTGTTCAGCATCCTCTTAGAGGAATATCATAAACTTTATATTTATTAAGATGCAAGGCTTCGAAAATTTCACTATTTCATAAACACTGGCATGTATCGTGTAGATAAATGAATCAAAGTTTTTTTTATTCATTGCTTGATTAATTAGTTTAAATCACCAGATCACTTGATTTTTCTGACTTGTTATTTTTTTCATGTTTAATACTAATAATAATAATAATAATAATTGTTACAACCCATTACTTGTTGAACCAGGCCCCAGAAGCTATGAAGCTTGTGCGGGTGGGAGGGGGCGATTATTATCATTTAACGCAGGCCCAAAGTGCGGCTTCAGCCGACTTACAAATGGTACAGCGCAAATCCTACGGTTGTGTGACAGCTAAGGAGAAACTGCAGAAAACCTTAACCAGATCTGCCGGTACCGAGAGTCGAACCCGGATCGCTTGGATGAGAGTCCAGCACGCTAGACACTACACTACCAAGGCTTTTAAGCGCGTTTAACACCATATCGATTAACGATACATAAAAACTTAAGAGACCTTTTTAATAATAAGCCATTTTGAGGAGTGTTTTGAAAATTGTATTAAAATCTAAAAAAACAGTAGCGTGCCATTTCTTTTCCTTAAAAACTACATACACTTTTTTTTCTGTGCCAATTGCAGAGACAAAACTTCTTGCTCGGGCACTTTGCATTATGGTATATTAACATACGAACGTATTTTGAACTTTTCAAAATTTATTTCGCAATTAGCATCGAATAATTAACAACCATTATTTTATTGCAATGCTAACGTTCCGTATCTCGATAGGGATTCTTGTTTTCATTGAGAGATATACTCCCTTAAAAGAGTGCGGTACAATCTTGAGTCACCCTATATTCATTTAAGATTGTTTATTTGATTTTACAGTAACTTGATATTTATATACGTATCGATTTAGTTATTTTATTTGTGCAGTCAAAAAATTACTTGTATTTAGTTTCAAACTTAATCACAAGTTACGCTACGAAGGACTTCAGGAACTAGGAATTCGTTTTAGGCATGGTATGATTTTATATTTCCCAGAAAATGAATCCACGACTTCGAGAATGTCTAATATATTATTAAGGGATCGTTACCATTGATGTATGAAATCAAATTTAATGAATAATTATTATTTTCATGAAAATCGTATTCTACACTCGTCATTTTCGAGTCATTATTCTCCGTATGTCTGTTTTTTGTTGAAATCTGAAAATACCATCTGAAATTTAGTTTTCTGGTGATTCTCGTAACTTCATGTGACGTCTCATCAATAACCTTTCTGAAAGACTTTAGCATTTCTATGTATAATTTTCTGAACTCTCCGTCTGAAAAGGCACTGTATTCTTAGGGATGTGCTGTTAAATTTATTTTAAATTAATTTACAACTACTGAATAAATTAAAGATAAACGTATTTAGAAACATTGCAAATAGAATGATCGCCGAATAATTTATCTAACGATCGTAAAATAATGATTATTGTACTTTAAAACAAGTAATTGTTAAACTCCAGGAGCGGTAGTAAAGACTGCTCAGAAGCTTAAATATCTCCTAGTGGACTTGGAAAATGTATAGTTCTTGACAAGTACTATTAACAAAATGAAGTTAAATCATATTTCCACTGACTTGGTTAATTTCTAAGTCGTTTTACTAGGTAATAAATTTTATAACTAATGGTAAAGCTTCAATGCTATGATTTCGTGTAACAAAATTTATATTTTGTTGTAATTTAATGGGTAATATTCTTAATCTATACTAACATTTATAAATGCTATTTTTGTTATAAATAAGCTGAAGTTAATTAGTTTTGTTTTAATAATAATTTCCACTGTACCATACTGTACTTTCCGTGTCATGTGACAATTTTACTGTATTTCACCGACACTCTCTCCAAGGACAGTTCTACAGGCAGTGTTGGGTAAGTTTCTAAGAAAAAGTAACTAAGTTATTTCCGTTACTTTACAGAAAAATGACTGAATACGAATTAAGTTTAAAAAAGATTTGGGGACCAGAATTTAATAAAGTATTTTTTGGTAAAAAATACACAAATTTGCTAAGTCGACAAATCTGACTTTTACGTATTACAAACACTACACTTTCGTTGCTCGGTGGTCAAGTACGTTACTGCTTGATGCTGGATGGATTAACTCTAATAAGGTTGCAGCTCGAAGCTGTATTTATAGGTTGTGCCTCCAGGGTGTCGCTGGATGCGAGTTTCTTTGTTTAATTTCGTCTTTATTTCGACTCCCGCGACTCTGAGAAGAAATGTATAGCGAACGTGGCCTGATAAAGTTGCTATATGTAGTTGATGTCGGTTTCTACGTTACCAAGTTACAGAAAACTAAAGGTAACTGAGTTATTATTATCATAAAGTACCTAACTTTTACAATTAAAGTTTCTTTTTTTAGTCAGTAATTCATTTTTATTAATAATTCGAGTTAAACAGGAAAGCAAACAAAGCAAAAACAAATGCATAGGTAGAGTGATGAATTGAAAGTGAGTACCGTTACGGTTTTTTTGCATTTCTTTGTGCATATTGCAATTTACAAATTCATGTGAGCTGATTCAAAATGTCCAACGTGGTTAAATCACAGAAAGACAAGCAGAAGATTGTTCATGAAGATAAGTTTAAATATTGTCAGATTCGTTTAGTGGTAATACTTGGCGGCAAATGGTAGGTTTGGTTAGGTTATGGTAGGACTACTTTAATTTTCTTTTCCTTTAATAAATTTCTGTCCTGACTTTCTATATTTATTTCTCCGTTGTGGCTTTCTTTGTTTTTCATTTCTATATTTTTTATTTTATGCTTCGGTCGTTTTATGTTTTAGTTTTCTATGTTTTGACTGGGAATCGTATATGAACAGGACGTATAATGATGCTAAACATCAAATCGAGGAGGTCGTAACATAAACTAACAAGCTTAAGACTTAAAATCAACTTACCCAAACAACCAAACGTAAACAATGCAATACACATGGTATGTTATTATGTTGGTAACTACTAACGCACATCTAATGGCGGCAAAATGTTGAATTTAAAATCACATTAATGAAACTAAATTAAAAGTGTTTCGAACCAAACCATACGTGGTTGCAAGCGAGTTTGTGCGTAATTGCTAATTACCAGCTCTATGATCAAGTTTATGACGTGATAGAAGACTTTGCAGTACTACAGGGTGGAAGCAGTTACGACGCGTTAATTTGAGAGGTGAACGATGATGACAACCGTTGTTTAACAATAGTAAACGTCCGAAGCAGATTAGTCGGGTGAATTGTAATCAGCACTGTTCTTCCGTAAACAAAATTTGTACCTGCTAAAAAACACGCTGATTCATAACAAACCAACTGTAAAAATAAGACAATAATTGAGCTACATTTTATATTTATTAATTTCCGGAATATTTTCAAAATTTCTTGACGTATTTGTTTTTTTTATTAAAAAATACTATCTTATGTAAAAAAGATTTGATTAAGACACCTAATTACCATAAAATTAAAGGTTTTATCAACGTAATCAAAACAAGGCGTCATCAAAATCTCTTAACCTAATTACCTAATTTAATACAGATAAATTTTCTCCTTAAAAGATATTCTATTATAAAATCACTAAAAACTGTTATTAACTAAACAAACTCGTGCTTTATTAACAAATCGTTTTCAGCTCAACAAACTACAAACTCAGTATTATCTAACTCTAAAGTTATATTATTTACACAACTGTGATCAGGCATTGAAAATGTTCTTCATTAAATTGTAAGGTTGTAAACAAAACGAGCTTTATTCCAAGTTCAACAAACTTCCTACATCAGCATTTTGTGTGAATGTGGAGCAAATTGTATTACAAACTTTACAGCGTTGTCACGTTTCTTAATTGAGTAAAATGAATTTTTAATTGTAAAAAAATTCAATTTTACGCGGAAACAACATACGATACGATAAAATGTTATTAAGGTTTGTTGTTGAGATAGATGAGATACATTTGCCGACAAAGCTCCATAATTAAAGTACTATTATTAACGCGGCAAAATAATGTTCAAGTTTCCAACTTTATTAATTTTTTTCTGAAAAAATAGTATGTTGTAAAACAAAGTCGTATAAGACTTTTTGTTCTTTTTGAGGTCTTTTATCACCCCTTAAAATTAACACGTCGTATCTGCTGCCACCCTGTATAAGTACATATAATAGTACATAATATGTAATTTCTTTTATTTTAACTGATACCTACTATTTTTTTCAGTTTCAGTTTCGTTGCAGCGTCTAATGTATTAAAATAAATAAAGCATTAAAAACATGTTCCTGTTTATTAGTTATATACATTTTTGCGATTGAGATAGTGTTAGAAATAGTTGCCGTTAAAGGGTTAGTAAAAACTCAACACTCTGTACATGATTACTTACTAATCTAAAATGTCATTTATCACAACACGCCTCAATGTTTCCCGAACATTTATTCAAGTTTTATGCTTTTTAATTAAAATTAAAATTTAGTAACTTTTTGCAGGGGTTATCATTAGAAGCAGATTCGCGGGAAGATAAATGGGGACGATTACGTTCTTACTTGAACCAGACTAACGAGTTGATATATTTTCAGCATGAAAATAAAACACGTGAAATTTAAGTTTCTCCCACATTACCCGGCAATTAGTTTTTCTTAAGCACAGCTATTTATAAGCATTATGGTATCGTATAATATGTACGTAATACTCGAGGATCAAGTTACTGTACCTATAATCTAAAATAGCTATTGGTAATAATAATGATCACTAATAATTGATATTGTTATTTAATGATTTATTGTTAGAGCTATTCATAATAATAATCGTAGCATAATATTTAGCTTATGCATAGGTTACGTTGTATAAACAGGCCCTAGGTTCCTTTACAATTATTATTAGTAAATTTATCTTGGGGCTATTGAAACTATCCGTATGTTTGCAGCGTAGTACTATGCGAAGTAAGTAGAGAGATTTATATTACCGACGGCGACCGTAGAAATAGAGAGTATACATGCTCTGTTATCGTATAAAATCTACTTTCTACAAGAACAATGTTTTAAGACATAATTTTGTTTAAACCAGAACTGAGAAGTTGAATTATGACATAAGCAAGTGAAACGTTTTTATCTCATACAACTAGTTATAATAGTAACACAAAAGACAACTGAATTATTAACATGATATGCAGTTATCAAAGATACCATCAAATATATGTGTAACTATGTTTCTGTGATACATGTTTTCATATATTATACAACTTGACCATCGAAAATTTTCAATTGTACGCGATATGTTGCCTGAAATTCCAAGAGACGGAAGGTCGAGTGATGCTTTCTAGGCAACAAGTCTCGAATCTCGAGAGTTTCCCATTTGTAAGCAGGTTGACTATATTATGAATTAAAAAAATAAGGAAAAGTACCTTCCTTCCTCTCTTAGCTAACCCCGTCTTACTCCTTTATCCCGCTTATCACCCCAACTTATTTCTTCCTCAGAATTACCTCCCCTCTTCCGGTTTACCCTCCCACCCGACTTCTCTCCCTCTTTGAGTCCAGCTAACTCCCTCCCCGTAAATCTCCCCGATTTACCCACCCATTCTTATCATAAAATTTTACATTGAATTCATATATGTATCATATGCTTACAGATTCTTAGACTTTGTCGGCCGTTTTCTATATGTATTTTAAGAGATAAAACATTAGTTCTTAGACATTCTTGTTCTACTTTTTCATTAATAATATTAATAAAGGATGTTTAGTTCCAAAGAGTGACGAAGCACGAACTCTAAACTAAAAAAAGAACGACTTTAAAAATATAAAAATTAAATAAAAATAAAAAGTAGTGTTAACTAATCTACAGAGTCAAAACTTGAATATAAAAAAGAATAAATCGGTCGTGTAGAACTCGTGGACGATGTGGAACAAAAATGAGACGTGTTTTAAATATATAGATTAGTAAATAATAATCGACCTATACAATAAAGTTCAATATAGCCGGTGTATTCACTATCGGAGGACATAAGATTTTCGTAATCTAAAGTAGTGTTATTGGGCATAAGATGAGTTTGATCGTCAATAATTAAATCTTTATAATAATTGCTCCAGTTATTTATAACTATAATTTGCAAGCATATCTCACGATGATTTATTTCATCCAAACAATAAAAAAAAGAATTGCCATCAGGTCATTATCTAATATTTATCTGCTCTCCATAGTTTTTAACTATGTGGGTTTGTTGCAGCAAACTTTTATAATCGTGAATAATTTCAAAAGTTAACAACGCTGCGAACTGAGGGGCGCTGCAAGTAGATGGTCGTTCTCATGTGTATCCAAATAAATGTTTTAGATTTATTTATTTAAAAATATAAAACTTAAAGAAATACAAATATTAAGTAGTGTTGATTAATATACATAGCGTACGCTTCAATGTAAAAAAAAGAATCATGTAAATCGGCCCAAAAAACTCTCAAACGAACTGGAATAAAAATGAGCCTTGCGTTATAAATATATACTAGGGAAACCTCGTCAAGAAATAACGGTCAAAAGCATTGAAGGATTTCCCTACATACAACATTCGATGTGTGATTACAGTCCTTCGGATTTTCGTGAGTGATTATTTAAATAAACGCAACCAAACATAACCAGTTGAAAATTTTAAGCCTAGCACTCTTCTCTCTCCCAGCTTACCCTCCTCTCTTCCGAAATATATTCCTCTCTGGCTTACCCCTCCCCACAGGTTTATTCTACATACATACATACGGAAATTCTACCTTACAAAATGATAAGAATAAAATCAAAAATCGATCTTTTTTTAAACATTCTTGAAAACATCTATTAATAGTACATATTTCAAAAACATGACATAAACATAATGTTGGCAAATTTCCTGCGTTTTATACAAACAATATGAAACTGCTCTGAATAAGCAATTGCCATCAGCTATTATTTGTATAATTTGTCTATTGTCCATAATTTTCAACAATGCGGGTTTTGTCTACGCAAACTAACAATCTTTTAAACATTAACTGCTTATTAATGATGGAAGTGGACGGTTGCATCACCCTTTTATATTTATAAGTGGGAGTAGTTACGAAACTCACCACCATAGAAAGTGAGAGGGCGTCCCAAGTGAATGTCCGTTTCACGCGTCTCAAATTAAACATTTTAGAGTTTTTCTAATTAAAAATATAAACATTAAAAAAATATAAAAATTAAGTAGTTCTGACTAATCTACACAGCGAAAGCTTTAATATAAAAAAAGAATTTCTAAGATCGGCCCGGTGGAACTCTCAAACGAACTGGAACAAAAATAAGCCTTGTGTTTTAAATATATAGATATTTATCCAATATATTCTGAAGTGTCTGCAGTTTTCAATACCACAGAGCAACTCTTCCGTTCTGTCGAAATAACTTGAAGTTTTTTACGTTTCGTGTTTTTGCGAGTACCACAGTTTGAAAAACAATGTTTTGGTATGGATTAATGTTCGATTAAACTCATCAAAATACGTTTACGGCGGCATTTTAGCGTTTGCTGTTTTGTATAATTTCGTAAATTCATTCCTGAAATGATCCATTTTGCAAAGTCAACAACTGAAATAATAAATTGTTTTCGTTTCGATGGATAGAGAGATCATCGAATTACACAAAGGTCTCGGAATTTCCGGACATTTCAACACACCTTTCAAATTTAAAAATTAACGCGGTTCCCTATAAACCAGCGGTTCTCAGCTTAATATTTAGGACCCAACTTCTCACATCAGTTTTAAGCGCGCCCCCATTCCAATGATTTTTTAAGTCCTGATATCTTTTTTCTATATCTATTTTTCTTTTGCTGCTGACACGCAGAAACAAGGCTAAAATTCTGCACAAATAGTGAAATTACGCCACATTTTGAAATACTGTCAACCCCGCCGTATTTCTCGGTTTTCACGAGAAGTTGTGATCCGAGATATTTTATTTTTGTATTAACAGAATCTATTCTTTCTTACTTTGATTACAATAATGAGTTTTGTATTTTTTTCATACCTTCGCGCGCCTCCCCCCCTATTTTATTATATTGCGCCCCCATAAGCGGGGGCGCCCCGCAGGTTGAGAATCACTGCTATATACTTATACATACTACATATTTGAATTTCTATTCTTCTGAAATGAAATAATATTCAATTTAAAACTTCGAAATGTATTTTAGAGTCATAGAAACAACCCTGCATAGTGCCATTAAAATGTTCTAAAAAGTCTACTTCTAGATTTAGAGATATATCGTAATAGGAATTTGTTTTTAGTTCTGTAGTCTGGAAGATAAAAACTGGTATAGATTATTATAATGAATATGCTACCTTTCCTTTCCTTACCTAGTTAATCCTAAATAGATGTTCAACTCTATTAGTCACTCGAAATCACTCAACACTATAATGCATCTTATACAATAAAGCACAAAATCTGTAGACACCAAATACCTAAAACTCTTTACAGACTGAAGAAAGATGAACCTTGGTAAAGTTGTTAAAATTAATTTCTAGGTTTTCGAACTGAAGTTTGTGGGAACAATGTCATTAATCTTTGGCAATTGCCTCTCAATAGTAAAAACTTTAAGGCATATGATTCCAAAATGAACCTCTCTGATTAGCTGGATTTCACTACTAAAACAAATTTGATTGCCGATAGTTAAATTGTTTAATCGCAACAATACTTGAATTCAGTGCTAAATTCTGCACTTTCACAATGTATTTATTGCGACGTTAATCCATAAAACTTAAAAGCATAAACGTTTTTAGTTTATTATTAAATTTTTAGCACAAAATGTCAATAGGCACACACTGGAGTGGTTATTGGATTGATAATACGAAAGACTCAAAGTTAAACTTTTAGTTTAAACTTAAATTCGTTGTAAATTTTCTTACAACTACTTACAAACGGGATTAATGGTTAAAATTATTAACCCACAAGTTGAACTGTACTGTAAATCACTTAATTTTAATAGTTACATTTATTAACTCGACAAGCTAAACTGCATTATAAAACCATTAGTTTATAACTTTACATCAAAACGAAAGATGACCACGAAACATACTCGGAAGAAAACCAAAACTCATTTCACTTGGCGGGATTTTCATAGCAAGTTGCCCGTAGGTGTAAGGCCCGTGACGGAACCTTCTTCATTTCGCCCGGTGTGGTTTCTACTTGACTTTTGGTATTAGACTCTGACTCTTGACTTCTAATATTTTTGGAAGCAACCCTATACTGAACTTAAACTTTAAAGAAGGGAAAATTAAATAACCATCACACACAAGACTAACATTTCTTAAGCCAATAAAGAACGAACACCTAAAGTTTCTAGAACTTTCTCTTAAGCGTCAAGGGACTTTACCACATTTAAAATCGAATATATGTAACTCGATATTTTGAAGGTGGCCTTAAGCCGTTTTTTATTTGTCTGCGTTCAGAAAAACCTGTTCATACAAATTGCAGATAAGCATGCACAGGAACTATAAATTTGAACTAAATGTTCTTTCTGAAACCATAGAAGGGTGATATTATTTCTGGATATTTATAAATTCAATCTCATCTGGATTCTTGCTACGAAAAACAATTTGTAACCGTGAGAAAGCTTTAAAATGAACTTTGGTATTCACAAAGACGTTAGTTGCATTAATATAAAGTCCGCATTTTTCTAGAAACAATTTTAACTGTATGAAAACACTTCGGGGCGACCTTTGATATTAAAGAGAACGCCGTTTAATTCTTAATATCGTATGTAATCTTAACCCAACTAAAATGTATTAAAATATGCATGGCCGTACCAAGATTTTTTACCATTAATGCATTTAAAATTGCATTATTCTAAAGTTGGGAATTTGAATACGTTGCAAAATCTTGTTACCTTAACCTTAGAAGTCAAAAACTTTGACGAGCTTAAACTATAACAGCTACAAAAAAATAAATAGGCATTCTTGTAGGAAATTTAATGCTCTTTAATTCTGAAGCTACAGTTAACCGTTTACAAAATATAAGCGAAAAGCCGAAAAACGGGATCTTTTCTTCCGGCTCGTCCCTTTGCCAAGGCTCCTAGATCCCTGGAGTTTTTCCATGTTTTACCCTTTAACTAGCCCAAACAAAGCCCTGAAGTCAATTCTTGCCGTCCCGACATCTTCGTCAACACCCCCTTTTTGAGCATTCATTGCCTGACCTATAGTGATTTTAATTTAGTATAGTTGATAACAATTTGTACGTGTTCTAATACCTAATACTGAAAAATTTTCTTAACAAAGGTACCCAGTATATTTTTAGTTAGCTAACGTTTCACAAATCATTTTAAGAATTTCTAAAAGCTCGCACAAAAATTTGTTAATTAATGTTTTATCTAACCCAGATTCTTTGTAAGTAATTACCCAAAACAAAAAATAATCATTCATAAAACAAAACTCGAATGTTTCCAATATTGAAAAAAATATTTATATTAAAATGCTGAACATTGCTATTTTGTTAGAATAATTTAGTAATGATCCCATTGAGATCCCAAGTTGAAATTGTTTTAATCATATGTCTTCTGAAAAATCCCAGGTCAAAGGCTTTAGAGACCCAATATAAAATATTTTTCATAGTAAAGTATGCTATGCAACACACTGCCCAAATGATGGACTTTAAAACAGTTTTTCTTTCATTTCTTTATCTTAGTATTGCTATGAAAATTTATAAAGGAAAACGTAAATGCCTCAAAATCACTCATTTTTGTACAATTTAGAAGGGCACAACTCAAGGACCACTTGAGTTAAAAATATAATATTTTAGAGTTTTACTTATCTTTAGGAGTATAACAATTGCGCAAAATTTGAGATAAATCAAAAAGTGTTAGTTACAACCCATTTAATCACTCGACATGGAATTACCCATAAGGATTCTGGGAGGCCCAAAAATTGTCAACTTCAAACGGTTGGCAATTCGAAAACTATAATGTTTTGGACTTTCTACCCATGGACACTTTTGATCTACTAATCTACAAACTGTCAGCAAAATTTCAGAGCAATTTGGTGAAAGCCATTTTCCGTAAGGATTATGCGGAGTTCTTTAGCAGAGTTACCATGAAAGCAAAATTAGAAGAACTATGTACATTTTGAATTGACACGCAGTTTGTAATGCTCAGTGCGAAAATAATAATAATAATAAAATCGAAGATAATCACTTAAATTCAAATAGGCATGTAACAGGTTATTCGATTATCAAATAGTCATTCTAACAGTATACTTAAATTACTATATTCTATCAGATTAAACAAAATAAATCCATCTGAGCGATTAATACATTCAACCAAGCTTATACGTCAACAGATATTATTAGAGTTGTGATGTAGTGTTTTATAAAAAGTTGTGTCCCTAATATTTGTACCATTTACAAGTTAGAGGATAAATTTCAGGAAGCTCTTGGAAACTGATTCATCTCTTGAGACTAATATTAATGTATTTAATCCAAATAGACCATCATGAAAACGTCGGTAATTCAGAAACTGAAAGTGCCTAGGATTAAGACTTCCAATCTGATTGGATATAATTCCATGAAATCCGATACAGTTAATTTACATACACGTGTCAGCTATTTCTAATCGTCTAATAATCACAACGGAAAGTGTTATATGCATTCTACAGTTACAACAATGTATTTGGATATATAACATATGCACGCAATGTTATACGTATGTTCCTGTTTCCGAGTTTCCGGAATATTTCAGTGCCAAATCCAATACATTCGAATTCTCTTCCCATTATTATTATCACTTCCCAGTACTAATGGCTATGAAGTTCATCGAGCTGCAGTTCCAGAGAGCATTGTAATGCATCCATTCATTATTTAGTATAATTTGGATGTAACAAAAGCGGCGTACTGATTTAATAAGGGATTAAAATTTCCCCACATCTTGAAAATTTGATTAGTTAGATCAACTCAGAAGCTTTCTTAGTTTAATCTTTCGTTTAAAGTCTGAATAAGCTAAAGATTAGTTACATTTTTAAAAGTGCGCTCGCCTTTTACGCCGGAAATATATTTTTAAATTCAAAATAAGAAAAGCCTGAAACT
The DNA here is from genome assembly GCA_929113105.1 of Agrypnus murinus. Lineage (NCBI taxonomy): Eukaryota > Metazoa > Arthropoda > Insecta > Coleoptera > Elateridae > Agrypnus > Agrypnus murinus. The sequence continues at coordinate 29,178,881 of OV816028.1, read as the reverse complement.
ACTTTTAATTTATGTTTAGGAAAATGCAAACATTAAAAGAAGCTGTGCGGAATAAAATAGCTCTAAAGAAAAGAAAGATTCCTTCCTAAGAATCGTTATTTCAGTAGTTGCGGAATGTAATTTTAAAGAGAAACATTCTGAAGAAATAATAATCAACGATATATTTCAGGAAATCGTTCGAGGATAAAATGTATTTTTCTTTTTTTAATACAATGAAATCTCAAAAAAGAGCAATACTAACATCGAGAAGGAAAAAGAAATATTGGAAAAATTTATACCTTAGCGAACATGTACGAGTAGTGTGTGTGTGTAGAAAATTTAATCGTTGGCAACTGAACCGCGACACGTGCCCGACGTTCATCAGAGGTTTGTTTGGCATCCAGTCGGAAACCCCTGCATTGGACACGGGGTTGTAATCACCACCGCGCCTAGTTTGTGTAAGTGACCCAGATCATATTTGCACATCCATGCGGTGCCACTTTGATCATTTGTAGTCTATGCATTGATAGAGGTATTTCCTTTTTTTTAGGGAAACCAAAAATGTCATTTACCAAAATAAATCTCACCGATAAAAAATTTTAATGTAATTTCACAGTACTTAGTACTTATTACTAAGGTATTGGTTATTTATAACCACCACTAGATACTACTGTACAAAAATTTTTCGGAATATGACATGGCTGATATATTTCTTGAAGTATGAAACGTAACAAAGTTATGGTGAGGAATCTTTCCATCAGTTATGATTTAACAAAGATAAAAACGAAAAAAAGTTCAAGTATTCCATTCCTTATCGTTTTATTAATGCATACAGTGCGCGTTTAAAGTCCGTTCCCCCCCCTACTAATTTTTGAACCACCTGGTATATCGCAACGAAATTCGGAGGACTTAAACAGGAGATAAGAACCTAATTTTTTATGAAAAAATGACAGCTAAAAGTTTCAAAATGGCGGCTGAGCGCCCTCTTGAATTACTTTTTTAAATAGAACACCCTGTATATTATTCCGTTTTCGAAATCTGCTCATAATTCTTAACAATTTTCTTTAATACACTTTACTCCTAAATTTAATTGATTTCGAAATATTAACGTTTGAAAAGTGTTGTTTACTGTCAAACAAAATGTTAAGAATTATGAGCAGATTTCGAAAACGGAATAATATACAGGGTGTTCTATTTAAAAAAGTAATTCAAGAGCTGTCATTTTTCCATTAAAAATTAGGTTCTTTATCTCCTGTTTAAGCCCTCAAAATTTCGTTGCGATATACCAGGTGGTTCAAAAATTAGTAGGGTGGGAACGGACTTTAGACCCGCACTGTATAATTAAACAATAGTATGCACTAAAAAGTGTTTATGTAGGTTAAATAAAGATCACAACTATTACCAGTTAATTGTGTACCAATGGTCAGGTAAATATACATTAAATAGTACGTAGTTTTTCGTTAATAATGTCTGTAGAATACAGTTACATCTTTTACATAATAAGAATAGTAATGTATACTAATGAAATATAGACAGACCATTTCCAGTAATACAGATTAATTACCTATCATTACATTACACTAACATTACTATAATTACACTACATTAAAGTACGATGGTCACTTCGAAATTATTGAGATACGAGAAAACTAGATAAGCTAGACCAACAAAACTTAATATGTGTAATTAGTTGGTGTGGAACTCAACGCAAAACAATTTTTTTTAACATTCAACTCTTCGCGATGGATTTGTGGTCTCTATCTGTATCTGGTCTTTAGCAGTATTAAGTAGCAGGTGCAGCGGTTGTCGTCGGTTATCATTTTTCGGACACAGGCCACATTTTCTGGGGTGACTGCTGTAGCAGGCCTCCCCGTATGTTTGTCGTCGTTGTCATTCGACGGCTTCTGCAAAATCCCCTAAACCATCTGCAACCAAGACAGTTGCACGCGACGTTGCTTCATCGCCAAATGCCTAGTGTAACCGCCGCATTAACTTAAATAACCTATAAATGGGGGCTCGTCAGAAATTTTAACGGGATGATAACGAGATATTAGCGAAATTCTCAACGTCCAATAAAAATGTTTGATGCAAGACGTACGCCGTCTAAGACGTGAACGTGGGATTAAGAGAATTAAGATAAAAAGAGGTGGTAATTCTGAAGCAAAAGAAGACGAGTGTAGTTGTGTTAAAAGATCGTTAATAAAAATACTTAAGACGAAAATATATTTTTCTTAAAAACAAAATTAACGTGCACAGATGAAAACGTTTTAAAGAAATTTTGAAAAACAAATAAAATTTAATAAAGAAGTGACAACCAAACGGAAGTTTATTAATTGTTTTTATTGCTTAGGAAATGTACAGTCTGCTCTGTACAGCAATAAGTAAATTGTATGATTGAGTTACGAATGAAGGGAAACTACACTTCGAAAGAATTACCACAAAGGAATTAGTTTGACAAGTGGCCCTAAGGTGTTTATGCTATGAAATTACGTATGCCTTCTTACTACTTCTACCTGGGTGGATATTTAAGATACTAACTTCTTCATTTAGGTTCCCAGGGAGGATCTTCGTTAGTTATAGTGGGTAAGCCTGAGTCCTCATGGAGGGTTTTAATGCTGACGTACCAGGGGGCTTCGAAGATCATTCTTAATATTTTGAATTAGAGCCTTTGGATGATTTTGGTGTTTGACGGCGTTTGCACATCCCACAGTTGAATGTAACAGATTTTGTCGTAATCTAACATTAATTTGTGTTTTTTGTTTATTATGTGGGCTTTCCATGTTACTCTTCGGTCTATCGTTAGTCCAAGACATTTCATTTCAGCTTAACTAGAAGTCGGAAGCAATTTAGTGCTATTTTTAAACAGTTGGTTTTTGTTTTTAGTTTTCTAAATTTTGTTTATTGTTCCCATACAAGGATAAAAACTGTATCAACCTTTTTTTTATTTCCCCCAATATGGAATTTATTTCCACACATTTCCGGAATATGCTGTAAGTGAATTTACCAGACTTTGCATTTGACTTTAATTGTTTATATTTAACAGACTTTCAACTTCTTATTTAATAACCACAACCAAATTTGATTAATAAGTTTGTCGATGTGGTAGTAAAATCCAAAATCTGACCTTTTCGTGAAGTTTAAATTTAACCACTATTTAAACTTCAAAGATAATTAATTTAAAGGATTACAACTGAATTAGATTAATAACCCTCAGACAATACGACAGGAATTTGTTTAACTTTTAACAATTATTTTAAATTTCAGAATAATGTTAAAAATTTCAAAGCGCACCATACTGTGCATGTCTGAACGGTAGGGTAGATTTCTGCGAAATTTCGCGTGTCGCCTTCGCTACTATATAACTACTTAATTTCTCAAGGTTCTGAAATTCACACGAGAAGAAAAACACCATTACTATGGATAGAATGAAGAAAGAGAGATTAATCGATTATTCTGGAACATTTTGCTGATGTCGCGATCCACCTATGATAAATAAAGTTTCGCTTTTTACATTTAACATTTTTAAACAATTTAAATTTAACAATAAATCAAACAATAAAAATATTTACAATTATTTTTATAAATGTTCTGATACAGCACACGGTAATAATCATTTTTCAATCAAATCCTGTGTAACATTATCAGGATAATTAGGCGGTTTGTATTTAAAGCATACCTATTTTTCAAGTACATATTGGAGACTCTAAGCTACGTTTCATGAATGTTTGGTAGCTACGACTTTTTTATTTCCATAAGAGGCAATATATTTGAAAGCAGATCATCAAATGAGAGATCAAAAGCATTTTTCATAAAATCTACATCTAACAATCGTATCCGTTCAAATACACACAAGCAGATATATACACGTCATTCTCCCATCCGTCTGAAAGGTAGAGTTTTCAATTTCGCTGAAGTCGCGAACTTCCCTGCGCACGCTGTCTTAGAACTTAAGAAAATCTACTTTGTAGGTCCGGAAGTAACCAGAGCATCAGAGCTAGAGGCTCTGCTGTTGTATATTGTGTATACAAAACACAAAGAGAATTGTCGACAACAAGATCTGAATAGAGATTTTCCTTTCAAGATAGTGCCGCCTCATCAAGTCACCCAAACGCGGCAATGTAATTCCGTAATTTTTGCTTAATAATAGAGGAAATTAAGTTAATTCGTTTTGGGGAAAATAATGGCCCCTTGTAAATTTACTTAATTTAAACTTCTGGATTGTTGGATACTTGAAATATTAGTTTCAGGCTTAGAGATAATCGCGAAAAGATTTTAAGGAATTTGTAAGGACATGGAGCGCCAGAGATAAGCTTCTGAAAAGAGCGTTTTCAAGATAAACTGGTAATTTTCTAAACGCATATTAGGTATTCAGTTACATTCTTCTTTCGGAATATAATTAAAAACTAAGGTTTTGAAAAAGGAATTATAAAAGGATAACACGTCATTTTTGTATTAAAAATACAATACCTCTTATAGTTGTAACAAGGTGGTTTAGTCCTTTGTGTCCAACATGTAGTTTTTTCAAACCCAGTGTTAATAGTAATGCACAGAAACGTATGTGATATTAGTTTTGAATTATTAAAATCCTCTCCAAGATCGAAAATACACCAAAACAATGATATAAAAAAACTGGTTATGTTCTGAAGTAGTTACGTATTGTGACATTTCTAAGTTCAGAAAAAGAGTAACGATAGCACTTAAGAAAAGATCACATAATCTTAAGAAAAGATTAAGCATGTAATTTAATTAGCGAATTGAAATAAAATTACTCAACCACTTAATTAATTATAGCCTAAGAGAGCAGCTTTTACACTTTATACTTACGCGTCTTCGAAGGAATTTGGTTATTTTAATATCGGTACCAATTTAAGAAGGGTGCAAACAAAATGTTCTACGTGAACATAACAGTGTGTATGAAAAGGTTTTTCATTAACATTCATTAATCAGTTTATAATGAAAACTAATTAAATCTAGATTTAAGGATAACTCGATTAATACAGTTTCCACCTCCTACGAAAAATTACCGACGATAAAGTGCCTTCCATAAGTACGTGTCCGAAACAAAAATATAAAACGAGAATTCTCAACGTTATTACCTTGCCATTTTACTGTTATTACCAACTTACGCCTTCTTTAAATATAAAAACGTCTATAATGAAATATGACAAAAATACAAGTTAATACACATGATAGAAACCATTTTTATATTATTCCTAAGGCTCAATTTTGCATCAAGTTGTTATACTATTTGTTATCTATTGAAGGTTATAGTAAAACATATATTAACAATTATTGCAAATTGATTAATAACTCCCAACCTTTTATAAGTAAATAATGGAGTATTTTCGAAAAATCACGTTAAAGTAGTATTAACTGTAAAATGCGTGTCTAAAGTTTGTGTCACTTATAATTACGAGTTCCAGGAACTAAACAAATTCTACTTTAAGGTTGTTACCACAAAGTACAAAATAAGTTAAAAAATTCTGGAACTTGCAAGTGACTCTTACTATGAAAAGTCGTCGACGTTTTCGAAACCACTTTCCCGTTTCTAATGTCACTGCAAAGTTTCCATCGGGGCTTTAAAAATGCTTAACCTTACATTTAACCATGAACATGAATATAAAATTTTTATATTGCAGCATAATAATTAGATATGACATATTTTAAGGCTGCTGCAACCAAAGAAAACGAGAATATACTTCACCTTTGTTCCCTATAAATAAGACCAAAATAATATTTTGTATTGATCACGATTACTACCAGTGCAAAAACATAATTAACCTCCAAATTCCAAACTATCAGGCAATCCAACTACCAATTAAATGGTGTTTTGTGGAACCGTTGGACACGTTTGCCCACAGTAACCATATTGGTTTGGATTGCCTAATAGAAGTTACTGTTACTTTGTTGTAATTTTTGATAGTAACTGAAACTTTGTAGTAATTCTGATGCTAAAAGTAGTAAAAATCACTTTAAAGTGATTCTTCTAAGTAGTAATAACGTAAGTTTTACTTTCAATACTACTGTAAGGTTCCGTTACTTTAAAGGTTAACCAATGGTTTCAGAAAGGTGACAGGAACTTTCAGTACTTTAAGTTTTTAAAACTTTAAAGTAGCTTTGGTAAAGTTGCTGCTGCAATCATAATACCACTTTAAAGTTGCAAAAACTTTAAAGTAATTATAATAAGTGGCAATACCGTTCCACATACTTTTTAAAACTACTCAGAAGTAAGCGAACTATATAGTTCCAATAACTGGTAGAAAAAACTACAAAGTTACTAAAATATTCCAACCTGAAGTAATTAACCTATGAAGTTATAAATTTTGTTGTAGTTATGTAACAACTACTCAATCAAAGTTCGGATCTCAGTTACTGCTACTTAGATGCTGCCTGGGACATTCTGAAAGAAATAACAGAAATATACAAATATGTCAGAATCATGTTTCTGTGCTTATGCGCGGTACTTATACTCTAACAGCTGACTGCAAATATATTAGGATACAAAACGGTCATCTGACTTGCTTTTGTTTCCAAAGCAACAACAAACAATTTAGATTGAATCATTTGTTAATGTTGGATACCTACGATTACATATTTGTAACAATTTCATTTTTACATTAATATTTCTTATTTCACACTGTATCCATCGATTCCTTGAATGCACATGTCACTGAAAAATTTTTTCCAATTTTTAATGATCCTCTAAAACTAATACACAAAAATAGTCACATACTCCTGCCGGGTGATGTACACGTAGACGTTCTTATATACATAGATGATGGACTATTGCTTTCATAATGATCTAAGAGAGAAAGGCTAATATGATGCTATTTTTTAATATAAAAAGAAAAATTCACTGCAAAATATCGAAACTAACCACACCTTGAAACGTCCTTTGTAGAATCAAATCGTAGATAAATAGTGAGGAGAAGCAAATTTATTATGAACGTGTTTTATGGGATATCTGCGTAAAATAAAATTTTTGTGCAGTTTTTAGGTTATGTAAGCATCATAATAGCTTTATTGTACATTATGTAGACGGTTGGGTAGGTATGTAGTTCATTGTTTTAATGCAGCAACGGTGTTAGATTTTACTGAATAGACAGATACCAGAAACTATGCCAATATTAGAATCGATCAAAGATTAACCACCTTCAAGGGAAATTCTATAGCGCAATGGTAATAATTAGCGCTCACACGCCAGCAGGGTACTACTCAAATCACGGAGTCCATAGAATAATTCATAACCTAATAAATCCTTTCTAATCATTCCATTGTTGACTGCTTGAATTATTCCTTTAAAGTTTAAAATAGCAAAATGTAAGGGAGAAGGAAATAGTAATGGATGTAACATGTAATAGTGGACAAACATTTAGTATTTCTCGCCCATTACTTGATAGAAAATACAGTGTGTCCCAAATTAATACTATTAACATTGGTATCTCCGTTATTAACCAAGATGAAAAAAAGTTAAATTAGAAACGTTTTTAAGACTCCTTTGTTTTTTATACTTTGGAGATTTTGAGAGAATCAAAAATTTACTGATTTCTTTTTTGATTTTCCACTGTTTAATCTTTCGCGTTATTAGGGCCGTCTCTTTGAAATAGTTTGATGATAATAACAATTTCTGATAGTTTTTTGGGTCTTTTGGTTACTAAAATATCTATGTCACGAACCTTTCGATAGATCAGTAAAACCTTTTTTCCATCCCTAGCAAAATTTATGGTAATCTATATAAATTTGGGTATGCTGAGTTCGAGTATGTTAACGAAACCTTTCCATCACGTACTAATTTGTGGTGAGAAAGGTTTAAAGTAAAATGGGCTTTTTCTTACTTAAAAAGACAAACTATACATTTAAAATAATAATGGAACTAGCAAAATATAAAAAGATGGTCTGATGTGAAACTTACGAATTGCAGAAAATGATGTGAAGCCCACTCTGCCGTCCTCTGTCTTTTGTACTGCTCGAATGATGTTTCTCGCACCAGGGTCCAGCAAAAATCAGCCAAGAAATCTTGATACGTTTTCCACTTTATCTCTTCTTCATTCGTGAATAGCTTGATGGAATCTTTCTCCATGTTCGTTAGAGAAACCTCCCATATTTTCAGGAAAGAAATCCAATTGGCTATGCAGGAAATACAATCTCAAAAACATATTGCACTCCATGGCGTGGTATAAAGAAAGTAACTCGTTCACGATCTCGCTGTAGTTTCTACAAGTGTTTTCAAAGGCATCCTGGCTCGTTTTTCCACATCATTCAGTTTGGATCTGAATTCAAGATCTCGAAAAAGTGGATTTATCTGCTGATCAACAAATATGCTTTCTTTTATCATTTCATCGCTTTCACAAATTGATTTATTTATTAAGCCTAATTAAACCAAAGTAAGGTAAGTAAACTAAATCCCCATCCATTGAAAAATAGTTAGCAATGCCAGACGGCCTGTTTTTATAGAGTGATACATTCACAACCTTTTCCGATAGATTTCACTGTTGGAGTCTTGATCCAAGTTGTGTTTTAATTTTCCGGATAATCCACTGGTTTTGTTAAACAAAAGTAGCAGGCAGTCATATGATCGCGAGGATCCCGCCATACCATTGGGATAGCAAAAGGCATTGCTTTGTGTGTACCTTTTAACCAACTAGTTAGTGTTCTCGAACATGAACACTATTTTGGGGACCACACTTTATCATGGTTACCAACCTTACATTGGAAGTAAAGATAGTATAGTTTCCTTACTAGTAAGTGGTAATACAGTCTTTCGTTGCGCTTTTAAGGTCAGATCTCCACAGATATAACAGAAATTATCCGGTTGTTTATGATAAGATCGATACATATTTAGTTTTAGAAATTAATTTTAAAATATGTTAATTATCCACTCACACTTCAAACACAACATACAACACAGAAAACATGGATAAATTTAAGTTATAAAAACACTGTCACAGTAAGTTCCATCAACTAGTCTACACTTTTCAATTACGCACTAGTTTGCACCTACTGTTAGCTCTTCATCAGGTAGGCGAAGAGGGTTGCAAATTAGCTAACGACTCAGTGCAGTACCGTTAAGTGAAGGACACTACAGCAATACTTCTCGTCCGCGCCGAATTAAATGCACAAATAGCATTACTAAGAAACGAATTTCGTAGCACCATGTATAGCTATGCTTTTGTGTTAGATTGTATAGTGTTTGGGGATTTTCGTATTCTCGGTCTGTTTAGTTGCCATTTTGATCGGAATTAACTTCCTGTTGATAAGAGAACTTACACCTTGTCGGGTAGTTCCTAAAGCAACTGTATTAAAAGAATTTTTTAGTGGCATCGCCGTTAATTTGATTTTTCCTTTATGTTGTGAAATGGGAATCGCATTTATGCGGATCTATAATTAATTTTTGGTGGTGATTTTAATTTTAATGGTACCGTAAGGGATTTACCGTTAGCTCTTTTGGAGATTAGAAGCATGTTTCGAGGTTCGTAGATTTTATTCTCTTTATTTTATCATAACTTCATACACTACGTTATATATTCTAGTTGTTAAAAGACCGTTACGCTGAGCTACTTGCTCATGTACCGTTACTTGGTTGTTTCCTTGGATCACGCTACGTTCGACCTGGTTGGTGATGTTCCTATCCAGATTTGAAGAACACACACCTGTATCGTGAGTCACTTATATTGTAGCAACTATTCATAACAGCAATAACGTTTGACAATTCTTTATTGTAAATATAAGACATTACTGTATATTTGTGTATTATAATTTTATGTGTTAAATGGTTTTTCCCCAGTGTGCGTGTAGCACTTATATCTATGTACCTATCTCATATATATTATTTTCTCAGTTTACATTGTTAAGAATATTTGCGATTGAATACGTATGACTGCTCCGTAATGGAATGGTGTTAAAGAATTAAAAATCTGAGGTTAACGATTTCGCAATCTAGTTATATTACAGGTATTCGCGTTAATTTACCGTGCCCGTTACATTTTTGAGACTTGAACTATTAGTCAGATTTAGAGTAAATAGTCTCGCTCGCATGATTTCTCACCCCGTTCATATTTATATATGAGCATTAATAACTTATATTTAATTTTTGCCAAAGCTATTATCCTTGATTAAAATATAACCACACTCGATTGATCTGTTTTAATTGATTTACCTAATTTGATAATTTGATTGATAATAAAGCACTGTATATCTCACTTGAAGACTTATTATTTATATGTGTGGTATTTGGATTTTATCTTTACAGCCATGGAGGAATCAATATTGGGAAAAGTCGACCACATTGGTAGTCGCAAATGTGTTGTACTTTTCAGATTTTATCGGCAAATACTGGAACTATTTTCTACGGCTCTTGGCTCCCATTACAGAAGACCTCTTGTGAGACCCACGACCTCACACTAGTGCCTAGCTGGCACGCTACATCTCCTAGTTAAATAGCTCCTGGCTTTACTGGAAAGAAATTTAAATGGAAAGTTCATTTTTAAGGGCACGTTACAATCCAATGTTTGTACAAATATTTACAGGAAGGGATTGGCATGGGGAACTAAAGTAATTAATTTATTTATTTACCATCATGAACTCTTACGATTTTCACATTTTTTAGAAAATCATTAATTTCTCAAAACGATAACTTAAAATTGTATAAAAATATAACTTTTCTCCCTAAATATGCGATTTTCTGAAAAAAGTGTCCCTTTAGATTTGTGTTCAGCACACCGAAATACATAGAGAAATCATTTTTTTAAAGGGAGGATTTCTGTGTTGACCAGCGATAATTTGTTCTGGCTTTGCTCAATTTTCATAAATTTCCCTGCTAAATAGAGCCCAAATACAATAGGATGTTGTTACCAACAAAATGGGGACTGCTTATTGGGAAACGGTAACAACCTTTAACCGCAGTTAAATCTGTCGGCTGCCAGCTAACTAGTGGGAGGTCGTGGGTCTCACTAAAGGTCTTCTGTAATGGGCGCCAAGAATCGTCTAAGATAGCTACAGTATTGACCGACAAAATCTGAAAAGAACAACACATTTGCGACTACTACCAATGTGGTCGACTTTTCCCAATAATGACTCCTCGATTGCTGAAAATATAAACTCCAAATACCACACATATAAATAATAGATCTTCAAGTAAGTTATATACAGTGCTTTATTATTAATTAATTCAAATTAGCAAATTATTTAATGTGAAATAACCTTGGCAAAAATTGAGTAGCGGTTATTGAATGCTATACACAAATTGCAAGGGGAAAAAGATTAATGCGAGCGCGATTACTTACTCTAAAGTTGATTTAAAGTCACAAAAGCAATAAGCAAAGGGCACGGTAAATTTAACACGTCTACAGGTACCAATCAGATTGCGCAATCATCAGCTCCAGTAGTGAGCTATTCATCTATTACGCAGCAAAGACTTACGTACACACTCGCAAATAGTCTTGACAATATCATACAATAAATGGTATGCGATAGAATTATAAATATGAAGCAGATATCTAGTAATGAGTGCTACACGCACACTGGTGAAAAACCATTTAACACAAAATCATAATATACAAATATACATAAATGTTTTATATACAATAAAGAGCTGTCAAACGTTATTGTTGTTGTAAACAGTTGCTAAATTATAACCAACTCACGATACGGTGACTGTTCTTAGAGCTGAAGAGGAACGTCTCCAAAGCTTGAACGTAACGTGATCCCGACAACAGCAACCAAGTCCGTGTAACGGTCTTGTACCAATCCAAACATTCAACATATACTTGTTATACAGCAAGTAATAAAATGAGTAAAGGACAAACTCAAGATAAAAAAGGTCTTCGATGGAAGTTGACCTTAAGAGAGATTTATATCGCCTCCATATAACGACGATTATACATAAAAACGAAAAGGTGTGCTTCCATAACCTCAAAAGAACAAGTGGAAATACATCCCATAAACGGCTTCCAATAAACGAAATCGGAAAACTAACGCCACAATCAATCATCAAATCTGCACTAAGGCAATTCCCATAACTCAACATAAAAGGAAAAGATTAATTAGACGGCGATGTCCACGAAAAGGTTCTTCAAGGAACTTCTAGCTTCACAAGCGGATCAAACAAGAGTGACAATCTCTTATCAAACAGGAAATAGTTCCACAACAAAATGGCAACTACAACGAGAGAAAATGCAAAAATCCCTAAACGCTATACAACTTAATATAAAATACAAAGCTATACAGGGTGCTACGAAATTAGCACGTAACAAATCCCCCCCTCACCAATAGAAAATCGAACACGGAGAGATTTTCTCCAAATCAGAAGGTACTATACGAAAGCAAATACTTGCCAGTGCAAAACAAAAGAGGAAAAGGCATAAGGCCAAGATACGACGAAAAGCCAAAAGGGCAAAACGGTAAAAACCACAAACCAACCCAAAAATATGTACACAATTTACTAGTTGAAAAGACAGCTAATAAATTTGCCAAAGACCAATAGGAGAGTGTTCAAGTGGTAGCAGTAATAGGAGTATACATTCAATACCAACCACGGTCGCATGCCGAAATGGAAGGGCTGCGTCGTCCGTTATGACCACCAATGGTCCAAAGCACAATTAGTAGCAACGTATCTCCTAAGACTGTAATCACATAAACCCTGTTCACCAAAGTTCATAGCAAGTACCCCTCCCCAAAAGAAAACCCTCACAAAAGGACAACAGAACCTTGGACTAAGGCGCCAAGAAGCCAAAAACCAAACCAACCCACAACAACCAATTTACTAACTGAAACGACACTTAATAAATCTGTCAAGATTGTCAGGAGAGTGTTGCGTAGGTAACAGCAATTAAAGAGTACATTCAATACTGGCCACGGTCGCAGCAGATGGAAGTGCACGCGTCGCCCGTTATAGCCTAAGGCCCAAAACACAACCAGTAGCAACATACCTTTAAAGGCTGTAGCCAACCCAAACCTGATCACCAACAAATCTGAACAAGTTGACCCACCCCAAGAGAAAGAAACCCCACCTAAAAACTAATAAAAACCAACCCCCCCACAAAGCCAACGGACCCAACCCACAAACCCTAACACAAAAGACAAGACAAACTACGACAAGGTAGCTCACCTGCGGCACAGGCTCGCGCCAACGGCAATAGTCACATCACGGTACAGACGTCAATAGAAGCACAATTAGAAAGGGTGAATAGAACAACCACCCTTGCTTCGAAAGGAATGCCCGAGAGTAAACCTTCCTCGGCAAGGAGTTGAACTACCCCCCAAACTAACGGCCAGGTGTCAATCTAACACAAAGGGCATTAGCTCAACGAAAGGAAAAAGAAGAATATAGGATAGAAGATAGCAAAGCGGAAAAGCTAAAGGCGAAAAAGGGACATTCACACACAATTTCACAGCAAGACACAAAAGAGTACTAGCACAGATAGGAAGATAAAAGATAGAGAAGGAACATAAGACCTAGATGGAAAAGGTCGAGTAGTATGCCCGGAAAAATAAAAGTGGACATACCCCCACACAAGTGCCAACCAAAACACACCCAACCAACCACCCAAAAAAAAAGTTACACAAAATTGAAAACCCAACAAACCGCAAAATCTAACGGTAGCTATATGGGATATAAAATATTGTGAAACGATGTACGTGGATCGATGACGTCGACGACTAACAGTCGGGGAATCAAGATGAAAACGATCCCAAAAAGCGGCCCACCAAAACGCCCTACCAACCTACCCAAAAAAGAGACCTAAGAATCGATGTCATCAGATAAGGCGTTGTTAGGCTTTAAATCTTTGACGTGCCAATTGCCAAGAAGAGTCCCATCAGGGTCTTTAAGTTGGTACACAAATCTGGATAACTTTTTGTGTATAATAAACGGACCAATAAACTTGGGTGCAAGTTTCGAAGTAAAATGTTTCGAAGCGTCAGAAAGTACGAAGTTTTTACGCCAAACAGATTGACCAGGTTTGTATTCAACAGGTCGTTTGCGAAGATCATAACGAGCTTTAGCTTTTTCGTAGGCTTGTTGTAATTTCTTTTTAATACTACCATATAGTTTTTGTAACGCATGACCACGTGTGGTTAAATCTTCGGTACGTTGGAACTGCAAATTGTCATTAGGTTGAGAATTTACAATATGAGATGTACCATGCTGAACCATTTCACGGCCAAAATTAATAAAATATGGCGTATAACCAGTAACATCATGCTTTGCGGTACGCATAGCGCAAGCAACATGAGGTAAATATTTATCCCAGTCACGCTGATCTTCTTGAACGTAGGCTGTGAGCATGCATTTTAAAACTTGGTTCACACGTTCAGCAGGATTAGCTTGAGGATGGTAGTTAGCTGTAAAAGAAATCTTGCATTTGTACGAATTCATCAATTCAGAGAATTCCTTACTACGAAATTGAACTCCGTTATCACATATAACGCGTTTGGGTACCCCAAACATAAGAAACACATGTTCTTCGACATGCCGAGATACAAGTTTGGCTGTAGCGCTTCTCAAAGGAAACAGTAGCGAAAACTTCGAAAAACAATCTGCAATAGTTAAGATGTAAGTATATCCACGCTTCGAGCGAGGTAAAGGTCCAACTAAATCTAGACAGATGACTTCCCACGGCTTAGAAATTAAGGTATGGCCACCCATAAAACCAGGAGAAGCTTGACGGAGAGGCTTGATACGATTGCAAGTTTCACAACGTCGAACATAATTAGCGATGTCATGGCGCATCTTCGGCCAGTAGTAATAACGAGCTACACGGTGAAAAGTTTTACTTACGCCTGCATGACAAGCGGTCGTAGAATCATGACATTGTCGTAGTACTTCATTTCTTCTAGCTTTAGGTAAGACAATCTTCCAAGAATCTTCTTCAGAAGTCAAATCAGGAAAACGAGTGGGAACATACTTAAATAATCGATGGTTGTCAATACGCCAGGAAGAATAATCATTTGGGCGGTTCTCCACAAAATCGCACATTCGTGCATACCAACGATCTTCAGTTGCATCATCTTTGGTAACTTCAATAACATTAACATTGGCTACGGCTCGGGAAAGAGCATCAGGTACAATATTTTCTTTACCCTTGCGATGAACCACATCAAAATCATATTGTTGGAGTCTGATGGCCCAACGAGCGATACGTCCGATAGGATCTTTGATACTATGGATCCACTTCAAACTATAACAGTCGGTCATGACAGTAAATTTCGTTCCCTCGATATAGGGTCGGAGTTTCTCGATGGCAAAGAGTACAGCTAAGCACTCACGTTCCACAGCACTAAATTTCTTTTCATGTTTATTCAGAGAGCGACTGATGTAACAAATTACTTTTTCACCATCAGGGCAGTACTGGGTTAACACAGCAGAAATTCCATAGCCTGAAGCATCTGTTTGGATGACGAAAGGAAGATTAAAATCAGGGCACGATAAAATCGGAGCTGATACCAAACAATCTTTAATTGTATCGAAGGCTGTCTGACAGTCAGGAGTCCACTGAAACTTTTTGTTCTTCTTAAGTAAATTAGTCAAAGGTGCAACAACGCTAGAAAAATCAGGAACAAAACGTCGATAGTATGACGCCATACCAAGAATTCTTCGTACCTCGGTGACAGTAGTAGGTATAGGTATCTTTAAAATGGCTTCAATCTTCTCAGGATCGACAAGAAGTCCTTGCGAGTTTACAATGTACCCTAAATAACGTAGCTCAGGTTTACAGAAATGACATTTCTCTTTGTTAAGAGTAAGACCAGCTCTATGTAAACGGTTGATGACCTCTTTTAATATTTGAAGGTGTTTTTCAAAAGCAGGAGTACAGATTATTACGTCATCAAGATAACTGAAAACAAAAGGTTCAAGATCAGCACCAATCACACGATCAATCAAACGCTGCCAGGTGGCGGGAGCAGTGTGAAGTCCAAACGGCATTCTCCGGAACTGAAAAAGTCCACGATTAGGGACAGTAAAAGCGGTGTACGGCTTGCTGTCTTCTGACATCTTGATTTGCCAATAAGCTGACTTTATGTCAAGAGTAGTCAAATAACGACCATCACGAAGTTTATCGAGAGTACTACTGATGTACGGAAGAGGATAAGCATCCGGTTGACTAACTTTATTAAGTTTACGATAGTCCACAGCAAATCGGTAGGTATTATCTTTCTTCTTTATCATCACGATAGGCGAAGACCATGCTGAAGTAGAAGGCTCCACAATACCTTCAGTTAACATCTTGTCAAGTTCACGATCAACAACTTTTTGAAGTGCGGGCGAGATAGGATAGTAACGCTGCTTAATCGGAGGTGAATTGGTATTGATAACATGTTCCACCAAAGGAGTACAGCCGATGTTGCTACCCATATTACCAAAAGCATCTTCGATGACATGATCCAATTCTTCTTTCTGAGAAATAGTTAAATGTTCAACAGAGTGAAGAGCAGTAATTGCTTCTGCAGAAACGACGTTAGAAAATTTCCATTCCCCATGACGAAGATCAGGCACAATTTGCATGCGCTTCCAAAAGTCAGCACCTAAAATAAGAAGTTGAGGCAAAGAAGGAACGACAACAACATCTAGAGTCCGAATACGGTCACGAAGTTGAATAGGTAGAGAGACCGTACCTAGACTTGAACAAGAACTACCATCAGCAATAGTGCAACTTGGGCGATCAGCAACGTTAAGCTTGCAAAAATTCTTCAAAACATCCCAGCCTGGTTGACCTAGAAAAGTTCTGCTGGCTCCGGAATCTAATAATCCTAAAAAGGGCTTATCAAAAATCTTAACCTGCAAATAAGGTCGCTCGTCATTATTAACACTATTTAAAATAAAATCAAGAATGGCTTTCTGCTTTGTTGGTAATTCAGAATTAAAATTGGTATTGGCCACACTAGGTGGAGTTGAGCACGCTAGTTGGCCTCCTAATCGTCTCGTGTTCAAGTTTCCCGAACACTGAGGTCTTCGTAGTGAAGTTCGGCTTCCCACAACGATAACAATGCATCTTCTTGGGTGAAGTACAGGTAGCTGAAAAGTGTCCCAGTTGTCCACAATTCCAACAATGAGTATTCGGACGAACCGCATTAACGGTAGCAACTTCTGTGTCACAAGTTGATACAGGAGATTTATCTTCAATTGTAGACAAACGAGTCCTATGAGGTTTATGATAGGCTAGGTCAGGTTCTAGCAAATAATGAGAAGGTCCAGGTGGTTGACGATATTTAGATGAACGTACTTGAGCGTCTTCTAAAAACTTGCATAATCTAGTTAATTCTGCAACAGACGGAACAGAATGTAAAGCCAGTTGAGTCTGAAAATATGGCTGAATGTTGTTGCGAATATAGCCAACTCGCTGAAGTTCAGGTAGACTGACACTTAATCTTCTAAAAAGATTCTCCATCACAGCAATGTAGACGATGACGGATTCTTCTACACCTTGAAAACGTCCACGTATTTCATCCCAAAGAGCCACATCATAATCACATGGAAGAAAAGCGTTGCGTAGGGCAATAACAAGTTCATCCCATGACTTAAGGGTGTCTCGGACTGAACGGAACCAAACAAGAGCTTTATCGGTAAACAATTCGATGGCAGCTGTAAATAATTGTTCTTTGGTAATGCCACGGGCTAACCGTAACTCTTCTACACGTTCTAGAAAACAAGAAAGACCAGAGTCTCCATTAAACTGCAAGTTCCATTTGTGGATGGCTAAGTAATTAGAACTTCCCCTATAAGGCTGAAAAGAAGTAATATGTCTTCCAGCATTAGTACTGCTATCTGGAATCGGATGTCCAGTTACTGCAAAAGGATCTAAATTCTGAAAAGGAATAAAATTTGCAGTAGATTGTGCATTCCCAAAGGCAATAGGTGGTTGACTAAATTGAACCGTTGAAGTAACAGGTGCACGAGAAAAGAATAAATCTTGATCACTCACAGGTACAGTAGAAATAATAGGTTGAGTTGTGGGTGGCTGTGAAAGATTTGTTCCACTAACTTCATCATCGACAAAGGAGATCAAATCTTCATCAGGTTGAAACTGCGATTCAGGAACAACTCGAAGAGGATGTCCTAAAAGTTTAACTTCAAGCTCTTCTGATAGCCTAAAATGTTGCTTAATTAAACGACTTCTTTCATGTTGTAATTCAGCATCACTCGGATTTATTCTAGATAAACGACCATAAACATGAAGTAAACGTGCTTTAATCTTGCGGTATTCTGTGTCACGAATAGGAACTATCAAATTATTTACTTGATGAGAAAGTACCATTAATTTTTCATTACATGTAATTAACTCTTCATTAATGTCCACATCTACAGCAGAAATATTCAACCCGCAGGTTTTCTCAGTATCTAGGGCTGCACGAAGCAAACGCCTCTTATCGTGTACAGTACCCTCAAGGGCAATACCACGGATTCCTAGTTCATAATTAATTTCGTCGATTAATAGTCTGTCAGTCTCCATACTGATCCACGATATATAACAACAATTAATAAGAAGTAAATATTTACAAGAAAAATAATCAAAGGCAAATAATAAATAGCCTTAACCCAAAATAATAAGGTAACCAATAAATGCACAGGTAAATAATTAAATTACCCAAAAGTAACAACCTATAAATAATATAAACTCAAGGTTAGGCAACCCAAACTACACCTATAATATATATATAATCAGTAACCTTCAACACAAATAAACCTTATAAGAAATTGATAATAAAATAATCCACTAAAACTATAGCCAATCAATAATAAATCAACCAATAATAACTAAATCAAATAGTAAATCAATACTAAATCTACAAATGATTCAACAAAGAATTCAACGACAAATATTTCAGGAACCAAAAATAAGTTGCTTGTAAATTGAGAGCCAAAATTCCAGTTGGCTCTGCACGTTGTATGCCAAAATAACAGTTGACCCTGCACGTTGTGTGTTAAAATTAGAGTCGGCCCTACACGTTGGGTGCCAAAATAACAGTTGTTACCAACAAAATGGGGACTGCTTATTGGGAAACGGTAACAACCTTTAACCGCAGTTAAATCTGTCGGCTGCCAGCTAACTAGTGGGAGGTCGTGGGTCTCACTAAAGGTCTTCTGTAATGGGCGCCAAGAATCGTCTAAGATAGCTACAGTATTGACCGACAAAATCTGAAAAGAACAACACATTTGCGACTACTACCAATGTGGTCGACTTTTCCCAATAATGACTCCTCGATTGCTGAAAATATAAACTCCAAATACCACACATATAAATAATAGATCTTCAAGTAAGTTATATACAGTGCTTTATTATTAATTAATTCAAATTAGCAAATTATTTAATGTGAAATAACCTTGGCAAAAATTGAGTAGCGGTTATTGAATGCTATACACAAATTGCAAGGGGAAAAAGATTAATGCGAGCGCGATTACTTACTCTAAAGTTGATTTAAAGTCACAAAAGCAATAAGCAAAGGGCACGGTAAATTTAACACGTCTACAGGTACCAATCAGATTGCGCAATCATCAGCTCCAGTAGTGAGCTATTCATCTATTACGCAGCAAAGACTTACGTACACACTCGCAAATAGTCTTGACAATATCATACAATAAATGGTATGCGATAGAATTATAAATATGAAGCAGATATCTAGTAATGAGTGCTACACGCACACTGGTGAAAAACCATTTAACACAAAATCATAATATACAAATATACATAAATGTTTTATATACAATAAAGAGCTGTCAAACGTTATTGTTGTTGTAAACAGTTGCTAAATTATAACCAACTCACGATACGGTGACTGTTCTTAGAGCTGAAGAGGAACGTCTCCAAAGCTTGAACGTAACGTGATCCCGACAACAGCAACCAAGTCCGTGTAACGGTCTTGTACCAATCCAAACATTCAACATATACTTGTTATACAGCAAGTAATAAAATGAGTAAAGGACAAACTCAAGATAAAAAAGGTCTTCGATGGAAGTTGACCTTAAGAGAGATTTATATCGCCTCCATATAACGACGATTATACATAAAAACGAAAAGGTGTGCTTCCATAACCTCAAAAGAACAAGTGGAAATACATCCCATAAACGGCTTCCAATAAACGAAATCGGAAAACTAACGCCACAATCAATCATCAAATCTGCACTAAGGCAATTCCCATAACTCAACATAAAAGGAAAAGATTAATTAGACGGCGATGTCCACGAAAAGGTTCTTCAAGGAACTTCTAGCTTCACAAGCGGATCAATCAAGAGTGACAATCTCTTATCAAACAGGAAATAGTTCCACAACAAAATGGCAACTACAACGAGAGAAAATGCAAAAATCCCTAAACGCTATACAACTTAATATAAAATACAAAGCTATACAGGGTGCTACGAAATTAGCACGTAACAATGTGCCTGGGGTAGATCTACCGTTTGCCATTTTTAGGAACGGATAGTTTGTTATTGGCCAGCAACCACTCTCTGGTTAGTCGAACATAATGGGAAGATGTCTGGTCCGACCAGATACGATACGTTCATTAGACTTAATAGTTTAATTAGTCTCCACCAACTAAATTATACATCTTTTTACGTATTTACATTTTATAAGCCATTTTGGGAAAATTAATAAGCTCACTGACATGAATAATATGAAAAATGTCCGAACGAATTCTTCAAATGCAGTAGGTTCTCTGCTAGGGCCTTGTTAAGGGCCATCATTTATGTCAGAAAAAGCCATCTCATCATTCTTCTTGTTACAGTGAAATCTTAGAATATTTTAATCTTCTGGATGCCGCACCGTGGCACGTCTAATATAAAACACTGATGTCAAATGACTACTGATGACAAATGACGACTGAAAGCAATCTGGATATCAAGAATTTATCGAAAATTTCTCAAAAAGAACAATGAAATTAAAATACATATTTAAATTTAAAACTGAACGATGTTTCTGATGTAAATGAGTAACATTTTAAGTTTAACACATAAATACTATATAAATTGCTGTTTATAGTGTTGTATTATTTGTTTGGTTAGATTTATACAAAATAATAAAACATTGATGAAGGTATTTATTTTTTTCTTCAAGCTAGATTATATGTTTTAAATATAAGAAAATCATTTTTTAAAGTAAAATAAAGAGCAACAGGGTTTTGTGTAATTTATTATTGAGGTTTCCTCGTATAATATAAAAGTTTATTTAAAATGGTATACAATAATATTTAGAAGCTGGTCTGAGCGTAGAAAAACAAGATGCATTTATTTAATTTGATTATTACAAATTCATACGTGTTGATAAAATATTAAATTATAGCTCTGACAACATTTTTGTTTTAATGAAAATTTTGATAATGATATAGTAAATTATGATATTTAATTTAAATAAGTTTGTACAGTATGGTTATTGATTACATTATTTTATATAAATTCTACATTGTTTTAGTTAAGTTGTGTAATTTCTTCCTTTTATTTTGGTTGTTGACCTGTAAAAATAAAAAGAGATAAATAAGAATAAAAATGCAACAATATGAAAATGGTTATCAGAAACGTTTGAGTTTTAAAAAGGACAGTATAGAGGGATAGCTGGTGTTGGTCAGTTGGAAAAGACGCCCGTAAAAATGTACCTAGTTATTATAGTATTTTGTGTCTCAAGGGCAGAAAATTAGTATTTGTAGCCTGCAGTTGTTTGATGCCCGAGCGAAGCGTAGCGTAGCGAGGGCAGCGGACAACTTAGGGCTACAAATGCTTTTCGGTCCGAGTGACATACAAAAGTTTTTCGCCTACCTGTTTGAAAGTTTAAAAAAGAATTCCAAAAGTTAAACAGTAACGTAACTTATTAGTAAATTAAATAGGCATATGTTAGAAAGAATGAATGAAAATGAAAATAACGCCAGACGTTTTTAGTAATTTATTAACTAAATTAACCTAATAATCATTACACTACATACAACATGGCCGTATAGTAAATGTTTTTATTATTATTGGTAAATAAAAGGAACAGGATATGACTTTTAATTAGGATGAGTAATTAATCTATCATTTAATCTATAATTTATTGAAATTACAACTTTCTTTTTATTAATTAATTGTCACAACCTCCATTTATACATACAATGACACTGTCATGGCAGACTTTAGTGTACCAGGCAGGAGCTGTAAAAAGTCAACACTGCAGTTTTACCCATATTCTCAAAGAGCACTAGATTGTATTTATTCCAAAATCATACAAAACAGAAGTTGACATTTCAAATCTTGGTTAGAATAATGTCATACAACTGTCACAGAGTTATCTTCTTACGAAGTATTAGTAGATATATAAATTAGTAGACTCCTGTGAAAATTAAGAATATCTCTGGATTAGTGTTTTATTCCTTGTAAAATTTTAAAAATTGTATGAATAAACAACGCAAATTTATATTTAAGAGATTTTATTAATAAGAATGAATAAGTTTATTATGAAACTAACCTATTTATATAGTAGGTATAAATCAAGTTTAATATTTCCCAGTCCACCTAAACCGAAGAAGGTTTGAGTTGTGGTCTAGAGAACAAGGGGTAATTAATGGCTGATGGACATTCTTCAATTACATGTTAACTTAAACTAAAATTCACAAAATAAACATAACCTATAACAGGTACATAAATCGTATTCGTAAACATTCTTACGTTATTTAAACAATATGATTAAATTGGACGGATTAGTTAACCTTCCCCTGTTAATTTGGCTAAAATAGTCATTGTCAGTGGTATATGACTCACTTCTTAAAAAAACTTAAACAAGTATTGCAGTTGGTTTTACTACAAATTTTGAAAGCTGTATAATCATCCAACAATATATATGGTGATATACTGAGAGATCTTCGTTTGAAATTTCAAAATCAGCTGCTGTGAATTAGCAAATTAACAATGATTTATATGCCTATTATGTAAATAGGGTTAGTTTCATAATAAACTTATTTTCCGTTTTTTATTTATACAATTTTTAAAATTGTACAAGGAAAACACTAATCCAGAGATATTCTTAATTTTCACAGGAGTCTACTAATTTATCTATCTACTAATACTTCTTAAGAAGATAACTAACTCTGTGACAGTTGTATGACATTATTCTAACCAAGATTTGAAATGTCAACTTCTGTTTTGTATGGTTTTGAAATAAATACAATCTAGTGCTCCTTGAAAATATGGGTAAAATTGCAGTGTTGCGTTTTTACAGCTCCTGCCTGGTACACTAAAGCCTGCCATGACACTGTGAAAAGAAAAAAACAAACGACAAATTTATCGACGAAGACATTGAAATCAAAGTTATGATCTAAGAAGCCTAGAAAAATTTGACGTATGTTTTTTATATTTTTAAAGGTTAAGTAAAAATATGTTCGAGATTACATTTTTCCGTCATATTCCGTTGCTAAAAGTTTTACGAATGAGTTATATTTTTAATGTTAAAAACTAATGATTTCATTTGTTGATTAAAATCTTTTTATGATAATGCACAGGTGTGGTCAAAGTATGACAATTTAAAAAACAATTACAATTTTTACAGTATCTCCAACTTAACATAAATAAATCGTGCTTTCATCTAGTAGTAGTATAGAGGTTATGTATTTTGATAAGAGTGCAGTAAAACGTTTGAGGCCCGCAAAGAAGCCTTAACTGCCCTCAAAACAGGACATTTAGAATGCACTTTCTGATCAGGTAGGCGAAAAAAGTATTTGGATGAATTATAAATGAAAATTGATTAATTAGTTATTGTAAGGAGCAAGTTAGAAAAAAGTTAAAGACAAGGAAATAATTGTGATTAAAAATTAAATAAGTGAGATACAAAGTTTTATGCTGATAAGAGAAGAAAGTGAATAAAATTTTAGAAGTGAAAAGTGATAGTGGATAATAAATATGTCTAGTTAACAATCATTCTTATGAATGATTACCTATTTGTTAGATCAACTTATAATTAAATTTAAATTTTGATGCATAAGAAATTAGAAGGATCAACGAAAATTTAATATCTGTTATAAAAAAGTCTTGTTATTGGAAGTAAGGAATGCTGAAAAAAATAAATAAATATTTACCAAAAAGGAGGATCATCCTGGAGCCATCGTTCATCTGGAGATTGTATGCAGAGGCGACAACATATAAGCAGTCATCATATCGTAAATAGTGTAAGTAACCAATAATATATACCGAATTTTATTTTATTTTGTGTTTCCAAAGCGGAAAAGTCAACAAAAATTATTTATTTTTGTAAGTTGTAGTCATCACAGAGGTGTTTTGCAGAGCGATAATTTAATTATAATTTTACTTATTTCGAACCTTCATAATTTTAAAAGACCCTGAATTGTCTGTATTGTCTCTTGTTTCTGTAATCTTAGACAAGCTTAGTCAGATATACAACAATAGTTTTATTAAGTCAAAGAGCTCTGTTTTACTGAACAACTATGAACGGTTTCAGTTTTTCTAAACCATCATCTACAACTATTTAGGCCTTATCTATGAATTGTAATTACGTATAAAAGTAAAATTTACTAAGGACGCAGTTTCATTCTATTCATTCCATGGGTTTGGATGACCAATCGCAAAACAGATGTTTTGACTATAAACATAATTTAAAGTTAATTTGTTGCAAAGCTGATCTTCCATACCCAAAAAATCTAAATTCATTAATATATTTATAAATCTATCGTCAAATTTTCATTTAAGTCCTTTCATCTAAATTTCATTTTAGTTCACTTCATAAGATGTACCCCTTAATAGCCACAAGCATTCTAATGTGGCCACCTTAATTAAATTGTTTTTTAGTGAAATCACAAGCAAGGCTCTCTAGGAACTATGTACAAAACTTGAGTTTATTTGGTTTTTGAAGAAAATCAAGAAATCAGAATTAATCACTTGTTCCCAATCTATTCTTAACTTTTTAAGAACTCAACATTTGGTAAAACTCTTTATTCACAATCATATTGCAATATGTACATTTCATATGTTGTAAAAACCTTGGAAAGTAAGCTATTGCTATAGCACCACCAAAGTGGTTAACAATTTCCTTTACATGTCTGTAAAACTGACATGTAAAGTTATGGCCAACTTTTTTTCTGAATAATTTAAAACAGGACGTTTTATCCGACTTAAATTTAAGTTTTTATAAATATATTTAACGCTAAAAACATATTTTTTTCTTCAAACGTAAAATAATTAGGTCATATTTTGACTGAGGTGGCTGCGGAAAAATGCAACTTCTCCGCCGGCGACAGTTTTACTTTTCCTTTTCCCTCCATGGAGGGAAAAGTGTTGAATTTATATCTGTCAAAACGTTTTTTTGTATAACAATCGAAACTACTCGCATTTATTAATCGCCTACTACATTTCTAGTATTGTATGCATAAATCAAACCCAGAGCTGAGTATCAAAAACACAAAAACATGGCAGCTTTATAATACATATTTTAAAGCGTTTGAAGAAAAAATAGCATATTTAATTTGGAGGAGAAGTGACTTTTCATGGCTTGCCTTCTATTACCCGCCTCACTACGTTCGGCGGTTAAACTCAGGCGCGCCATGAAAAGTCATAGTTCTCCTCCGCATAAAATAATATACTATTTATTTAATATTAGTTTTATTTTTATTTTTCCGTATTTTATATTTAATAATTACAATGGAATTGATTAATTTCTAATTTTAAAATACTGAGCGCATACATTGCCATCTAGCGGCGAAGAATGAAACCTTACTTAAAATTTCTTGTGGTCGATAGATGGCTCTGATTGAAATTATGACCAAGGTCCGTCAAAGTGACATTTTGGCTTAAAAGGTTGTCTAGAACGAATTGAACGAAATTTTCCCTATTCAGATTTCGAGTTGGCTTGTGACGTCATCTTGATATACGTTAACCATATCCTGATTTGCAAAAATTCTCAAAACTACGTCACAAAAACAAAACAATTTCGTCAAGTATTGAATGTATAGGGATCGAGACAACCTTTTAACCAAAATGTCACTTTGACAGACCTTGATTATGACAGCTTATAAAAAATTTATTTTAAAATTTAAAATTACTTTGTATTTTGATTATCTGAAGTCTAATCATTATGAATAAAATAGTTTCGTTGGTAAACATTAAAACATGTTTCGTTGGTAAAGTTTCCACGCCTCGCGATATTGTTTGACCTCGACGTACCGTCTCGGTCAAACAATTATCGCTTGGCTTGTAAAGATATCCTTCACCAACTCAACATGTAATATACTATTTCTGATGTTCTGAAGGGTTTGAAAACACATTTGTCGAGCAGCTGCATATAATACGGTTGCCTTGGATAGAGATCCAATGGATAAAATCTGGTCCCTTAGAATATTAAAATAATTTTATAACCTTTTCTTACCTGTAAAGCCACTGTTAAAACAACAAACCATCTATCCAACACTCCGCGCCGTATATACAATTTCCGGCTAGTCTTCTGTTTTAGTCCAATTCTGTCATATTTAGTTTACTCTGAAAATGACGAATTGGAGCAGTTTCTCACCACTCGCATTTCAACAGGGCAATGGCATGGATGCAAAAATATATTCTTTGACACTAGTTTTTGTCCTCTTGGGGAAATTAACCTAACGTCCTT
Organism: Agrypnus murinus; assembly: GCA_929113105.1. Classification (NCBI taxonomy): domain Eukaryota; kingdom Metazoa; phylum Arthropoda; class Insecta; order Coleoptera; family Elateridae; genus Agrypnus; species Agrypnus murinus. The sequence continues at coordinate 29,152,341 of OV816028.1, read as the reverse complement.
GTGATTACATTTGTACAAGTTATCAAGCAGTATAAATGAGAACGAATCTGTTCGTTTCGGTCGTTGAGAAGCCCACATTTTCTAAATGTCAGCTCCAGGTGTATTCTCATAAAACCAGAATACCGTTCTCTTTCAGATTCCAATGCATACCAAGTGCTTCACAGTATTCTCTCACAAACTGTAAAACTGTTTACCACATTCTGCAAGTATCGAATTAGGGCATCTTCGTCATCTTTCGATAATTGACTCTTCTTTTCCGCTTCAACCTTTAGAATTGGAGCAATCTTTACACTCGTGCACTTTCCCAAAATAGATTTGGGAATATTATTTCCCTCAGCAACCTCTCGAAGGTATTTCCTCGCTTCACCTCAGCGAATATCATTTATTATTCAACATCTGAGTAAGTAACACGTAGTATATTCTATGATTAATATGTACGCAGCAGTGTCTGGAACAAAATAAACTTTAGAAAGTATAAAATGAAGAATAAATGATGATGATGAAGCATGTTTGCTTCGTAATCCAAGGGTCGCAGGTTCGATCCCCGGCCGAGCTGGTAATTCTTCATAGCGGAAAAAAATTAAAAACATGCCTTCTCCTCGGATAGGAAGTAAAACTGTAGGTCCCGTGTCAATGTGATGTTTGGCACGTTAAAAATCCCTACTGGGGGTGGAATTCCCTCAGATTCGGCTAAATTCTAGTAGAGTCGATGCCCCGCCATCCTGATTCCTCCCCAAAAATACATAAATAAACAAATAATGATGATGAATAAAGGACATACCATAGTGTCATACCGGTATAAAAATTCAAATCTATTACATGATAAACACACTATAGCGGAAAGAACTACTAAACGTTAGGCTTTTAAAGTAAACATAAAGAAAACAAAATATCTCTGGTTTAACAAATAAATAAATATATTATATTACATTACTAGTGTGGAAAGTGAAACTTTTCGTACGCACGAGTGCGAATTAGCCGAGTGCGGAAATCACACGAGTGCAGAAAAGTTACTTTCCAACGTGTAATGTACAATATTTTTCCTACGACCCCCCAAATTTGAAATGTTTAAAAAATTTTGATTTTTTAAAATTTTCAAGAATATAATTTTTGAAGATTTTAAAGCAAAATTTTTATGGTTAGGTTTAACAGAAAAAATCACACTTAAAGCTAATTTTCTTAAGCCATTTATTTTTACGATATAAAGTTTAATTTTTTAAACAATTTAGTTTCACAATATGAATAATTATAACGAAATTTCTATCAAAACATTTCCAGAAAAATAAAATTAAGTTATCTTGACAACTTAATTTTATTTTTCTGGAGCTGAATTATGACAATTGTTAAAGTGAATGGGTGTTTGTTAACATTTTATTTAATAGATTCTTTTACTAAATATAAATTTCAATTTTAAAAACTCATATATTCATAACTTATTTAAACATAGTATAAAATTAAACCTTGGGTTTAGCAGCAAAATTAATTAAATGAATTACTATTACAATTTATAATATAATAATCTCAGAGGCACATAATTTGTTTTTATTTATATTTAATATCTCCATAATTAACAAATATAACTTCAACTAATAACACAATGCCAGGTGTGAAAGAGGTTGTCTAACTAAATTATTTGACATTATTACTCTTATTTTTCTCCCATTTGGCATCGCTGATTTTAATCTTGGCAAGCTTGCTTCAATAATTTTCATGTATTATAGTGAGGTTACGTTAGGTGTAATCTATTAGATATTTCTTTTTGATAGCTAAAATAACTAATTAAACATTAATTAAAGTTATATTTATAAGAAAAGAATAGATACATAATGGTTAAAATGCTTCTCAAAATTGGATTAAACATTAATGTCATCATTTTAATGTAAACAAAATTCATGGATTTCTAGATATTGCTTAGCGTGACGTATTTTCATAACACACACGTGTGTTATGTTCCTAACATACGCGTGTTATATGACTCACTTTCTTAATATCGGTAGCGTTTGCTATTGTTCACTTTCGTATGGGGTCGTAGGAAAAATACATTTATCCACAATCACCTTATAATTGAACTTCGATTCACTCTTATGAACCGTATTAACCAGCATTTTATCCACGTGTGGAATAAACTTAGTTTATTTCACTAGAGAAATAAAGCCTAATTGATACAATTATTGAATGAGATTTATTGAAAAAAATTATTATTTATTTACATTAACATTTATATTTAAGGTAACACACAGATCACGGTTTGTTATTTTGACTTCGTCGTCATTGATGCGCCTCTTTTTTTCGACGTTTGTAGAAATCGTAACATCTGGCACAGTTGACGTAGTTGCAGGAACTGCAAATGTGTCTTCTTGCCTGGAACTAGAAGACTCTTCCTGAATTCTCTTTGCTATATTCAGTTTATTTGAGATAGAGTCTTCAATATAACTCTCTGCTATCGCTGAAGAGCGCCATCCACCATGCCGTTTGATCGTTATAATGTCAGCGCCTTTATTCGCCAACAAAGTTGTTGATGTACGTCTCATGCAGTAGGTTTCCGCGTTAGGAAGTTTCAAAAACGAAGCAACTTTGAAAGGTACCTTTCCCAGTGTGTTAATTCCAACAGCCTGCGCCGTACATTTTTCATTCACATAGCGTAAAAAGAATCTGCGGTGTGGCAATGCCTTTGGACGTAGCGAAATGTACTTCTTACAAATGCTTACTGCATTAACAGAAAATCCTTCTTCGATAATGGTAAATTTACGTGAAATATTCGTCTTGGTATCAGGTATTGAAATCAATAAATATGAACCAGTATCTTTACGTCATCAATCGTCAAGTGTGTCAATTCACAACATCTACATGCACCTGCGACGCCCATTATTAATGCAACCTAAAATAATGTAAAATATAAGTATACCGAATATTTTCAAAAAAGAAAGTTTACCTTAATCATCAAATACTCTTTATCAGGAGCTCTTATTAGAAATTCTTCAATATGTTTTCTTTCCAATACATTTGCTTTCTTCACTTTGTATCCTTTAGAAGTACTTTTCAGGAAAGCCGTCAATTTACTGTATTTTGACAAGTCTATGTTTTCATGAACCTTTAGAGTAGCCTTTAACATAGAATACTTGCTCCACATTGATGAAACCGCGTACCTTTTCTTAATATTCAAAAAATATGAGAGCATCACTTCCTCATTGATTGTCTTTACTTGGCGTTTTTCTCTCCAGTTGTTAAATTCATCAAATTCTTTTTTGTAATGTTTTTTAGACTTCTCTGGTAATAAACGCAGAGTTGCCTCTTGAGCTTCTTCAACGATTTCTGGAGGAATAGACTGAATTTCTTCCATTGCTTCCATTTTCGCCACTTTTTCGAGCAAAACGAAAAAATCAACAACACCTTAGCAACCAGCGCGCATAGCATTCTGAGTTTCACCGAGTTTTAAAAGGGACGTCACTGAACAGACATTCGATGAGATGTTTTAAATAATAATTTGGGCTTGTGATTGTGGAATAATTTGGGCTTGTGATTGTGGATAAAAGGTTATATTGCAATTCGTGTTTTAGTTGCATTCTATCCACTTAAAGAAAATTAAACGCTCGAACTGCGTTCTCGCGTTTAAACATTCTTTGCGTGGATAAAATGCTTTCTAAAACACTTATACAATAAATAACTATTATTTACGGAATCTTCCATTTTACACTGAGTTACATAAACATTATAAAATCATTATTCATTATCATCATTGTGAATTCAATTTACAATTTAAGCCCACACTTATAATAATGTTAGTACAATTATTTACTAAATCTTCCATTTTCAAAGGTTAGTTATTGTATAATCATTACAAAATCTTTACATTTATTAATATTCAAATTAGTTATACAATTTTAATTAATTAATTTATTAAGTACCAAGTTAAATATTATTAATGTGTTTTAGTTGGGTTTTCATACATACAGTTAACATCCTAATTCTATTGTCAAATTCATCCAAATACATACATGTTTTGGAATCTTATGTGATTCAGTAGTACTTCATTATGTGTATTCACCGTTATGTGTATTGAATAGTGCATTTTAATATCAAACTTACGTATAATTCATAAAAAGAATTTCTTAGATTTTTCTGATATCTATGTTCAAAGTTTAATTAATAAATATTTTAGTGGAATTCTTAAACATCTGAACTACTTACTAATCCAAGCAATTAGAAATCCAGAAATTATAATGGAAAATTAACTTGATCAACCCCAAGTACTTAACTTGGTGTCATCAAAAAACAACCTACATTGGACAGACTGAACAGAGACTAAAACGGAGAATCGCACAACATAGAAGTGACAGTAGACTTAAACCTAACGCGACTGCTTGTAACAATCACGTAAACTACCTTAACCACATCATTGACTACAACTTTTTTTTTATTTAAAATCAGCAATCAGAACAAGACATTCTATAAGCTAATGGTGTAATACAATAGTATAATATGTCATGAAGAAGGTAACGTCCAACGTCGAACTTCGCTTATTTCACGTTAGATCAATTGGCCATTGGTCTTGAAGTCTTCTGTTGTGATCTGGTATTAATAAAGAATCCACTAGGAAATTAGTATGCACTTCCAGTTTAACATGCTGTTTAGTACTACTTTCATGGATGACATCTTGAACGTATTGTACCTTTAGATCTCTATGCAGCGTTTCATTGGAGACGTACCACTGGGCATTTGCCATCATCCTCAGAATTTTGGATTGGCATCTCTGGATCATCAAAATGTTAGACTTGCTGGCGCAACCCTACAACTCTATCCCGTAGGTCCAAATAGGTATTATTATAGTCTTGTATAGTAGTATTTTATTTTCTAGAGATAATTGCTAGTGTCTACCTATTAGTCAGTTCAGGTTTTTAGCTCGTAAATTAAGTTGCTGTCGTTTTTTCTTAATGTGTTGTTTTCAGCTCATTTTGCTGTCGAGAGTGAGTCCCAGATACTTTACTCCATTTGTTTGAGGTACTACAGTATTATTAATATGTATGGTATAAGTGGAGGTTATATGATTAGTGAAGGTTATATAGTAGATTTGTTGCCGCCATAGCTGGATTATCGTGACTTGAAAGAATAGCTGTGTTTTCTGCAAATGTCCCGATAGTTGTAGTTGCAGTTGTAGGCATATCGGATGTATACAGCAGGTAGAAGAGTGGACCAAGAACACTGCTGCCTTGTGGCACTCCAGCATAAAATAGAGGAGAACATAAACTAGCGGTTCCTACTTTTGTCTGATATTGACGATCTGTCAAATAGGATTTGAGCAGTTGAGAGTACGGAGAGGGAAGTGTCTGTTTTATTTTATAGAGAAGGCCAGGGGCCATACTCTGTCAAACGCTTGGCTTATATCTAGAAACACCGCGTAACAGTATTGTCTTGTCTCTAGGCATTTATTGATAACATTTGTTGTACAATGTATTTGCTACACCATGGAATCTGCTTCACGGAAACCAAATTGATGGTGTGGATTCCATTCATTCGTATCCAAGTACTCTTTTATTCTGTGTAACAAAAGGTTTTCGAATATCGGTGAAGACACTCGTTGCTCTGCTCTTCGATATACCTTAGAGTACAATGGCGCTTACAATTCTTCAATCAAATTAAAAACAAAAGTCAACCATGTACAAACGATTTTGGACAAAGTCCTGGAAACGATCAGAAATTCCCCCCCAAATTTAAAAACCTATTCTTATGTAACTTCTGGCGTCCTTACAATTTTGTAACTAATAATATAAATGGTATGTAGTTTTAATATTGTTATTTTTGTAATCAGTTACTAATAGTAGTCTTCATTTCTGAGTAAGTTGTATACCTATCAATAAATAATTTATAATATAACATTTTGTTCATTTTACCTTGATGTATACTTTTTACTAGACTTTGAAAATGCAGAAAGGCTTTAAAAATGCGGAAAGTCCTTCCATGTTGATGTTATCACTAGAAAATGTGAAGGGAATAACTCTAAAAAGTTTTAGTTACTTGCATTTATCTCTAAACTAATTTGAAGCAAACTTTAATAGGGTTGCCTGTTTTATAACACCTCATTATGTTTTGTTTAGAGTATTTAATAGTATATTAAATAACGAGTTTCATAAGACAAGATTTATTGCACGAGTCCAAAATTAGAAAACGAGCCGCTTGCGACGAGTTTTTTAAAAGACGAGTGCAGTAATGACTTATGAAACGAGTTCTTTTATGCTATTTCTTCTATTTCTTCCCTTTTTAAATAAAAAAATTGCAGTTTCAAAATTTAGGGATTTTTGTAATAGTTGTCAACACTGATGTGACATTTTAAAATTCATTGATTGGCACAGAAAATTGAGTGAAGTTTTTGTCAATTTTCTGTTTTTTCAATTATTTTTTTCAATGCTACCAGCACTCAAATGAGTTATAAACGCACTGCTTTGGGTGCTTTAACAGCTTTATTATAGACGCAAAATAGAAAAATATAATTAAAAAAATTAAATTAAATTTGTTCATAAACTGCACAAAGTTCCAATATATGTGTACTTGTGTACATCTGTACATGTATATTAAAAAGTATTTAATATTATAAAGCGTAAAAATATATACATAGAGAGTTCTATTTAAAATAAAAAGCTAGTAGCTGTAGCAAAACTACTCACCATGTATACATACAAAAATATTATAATATCTAAATTTGCCTTATATCAACCAAATTTGGAATTTAACTTCTTTTCGTAATATGCAATAATGTATATTTTTAACATTCAACAAACTTTACATTTTATTCTTACTTCTCGTTTATTCTAAAGCATTCAGTTGGTGAAAGAAAATAATGAATAGAAGAGTTCTTATTTATTCTCAAGCATTTTCAAGCGTTCTCTTTTAAGAAAGGAATAATTCTTCTAAGTATTCATATTTTGAGTTGAGACGTGCAATTTTAATAGTATTACTTTTTGTGATTATTACAACAATAGAGAATTTCAAAGAGAATCGGTTTAAGAAATTAATACCCACTACTTTAAAGCTTTTTGTCTAAATATTAGTTTTCGGGCAATTGATTACGAAACTTATTGTGCAACACCATGCCATTCCACTTAATTATTATAGATACATCAAACGCTTTCTTATATTATTAAAAGCCATACTGGTGAGCTTGCTTGATGACTGCTTTTTCTTTCTCGGTTAAGAAATATTCCAAACTTCACAGTTTTTAGAGAGAAGTTGCCTCAAATTTGGTTCAAATTCTCAAAGTCAAAGATCTATTTAGAAGTTCATTCTATTCAATTGCAAGGTGAAAACCAGGTTAAATGTACTTGCAGGCGATTCACTCAAGGGAATTATGTAGGGTTTTAATTCATATTTTGTCTAAGGACAATTCCATAAATGAAAATTCTATTAATCGCTAAGAATCTTTCAAATATGCTATACGCTATACGTGCAATGGATTAAAATTAAACAAAATTGTTAGATTTAACGATGAAAAAACCGCAAAAACAACTATTTTCTCAATTCACAAAACTGACGCAGGTGATGATGTACCCTTTAATGAAAACAACTATCGAAGCAATGCCGTTGTTTTCTAGATCATTTCGAATGGTCATACATCATCCACCGAAAATCAATGGAATCCACAGAATGGTTTGAAAAAGTTTGAAAAGACCTCGCCCTATGCAATTTTATTACTTGTTTACTTGTCATGAATATGAGTAAAAGCTTCCCTTATAAGACGATATGAAATCTAATAGGATTTAGTGCTTTTTAAATGCTTAGTTGGTGAGGTATTTACAACGCCTTTTACAACTTTTACAAATTAAAACTTATAAATCTATTTAGCTTTTAAATTTTACTAGTATTTATTAAAAAATAATACATACATACGGGTTTTGGAACGTACATAAATACGAGAGCGGATTTGTAAGGACTTATATAAGCGAAAACGCATATCTATTTCCCAATAAATTTCAATTGTAAACTGGGAAAACGGATAGTTTAAAAATATCCCGGTACATGTAGTGGCAACTTGACTGCAACAGCAAACAAATATTCGTTGTGATTTTACAATTAAAGTGCCCTCAATAGTTGAAGCAACACAATGTTTACGGGATAGGGCTTGGAAAAATACCACATGAAGCAACCACCTTCGTATATGAAGCAACTATTATTAATTTGTCGTATTTCCATTTTACTGTTGAACCTTTATTTGTGTTGTATTATTTTACTGCTGCCGTATTTGTAAATATTCCTTTGGTCTTTGTCTCTGAACATTTATATTTGCTTGACAAATTAATGACGTCACTAAAACCAATCGAGGAATATTGAGGTTAGGGGGTTTTGGAAATTTTGGTAAAGAGGTTACATTCCCTTGTTTTAAAGAAACAAGTTTAGTTGAGGCCTTATTTTTAGTTTCGTTGTTGTTTCAGACTGTTACCGCAAAAGTGTCAGAAAAGATGGTACAATTAAAATGAGAACATGTAATAGCTGTAAAAGAGAAAAAATCTACTTTTATGCTTTTATGCTACTTTTGAATTTCATATAGATGCTTCTGTAAGTTTTGGGAAGCAATTCTAGGATCTTCGATTGAAGTTAAGATAGTTGTATTGACATCGAATCTGGTTTTTGGCAAGGACACTGCCATGGGGTACTCCTGTCTTGACAGGGACTAAGGGACTTTGCGCATCTTGGTTCTTTACATGAAATATCTATCTATTAAATAGGATTTTAGTATAGTTATACACCTTGTTATAGAAGGCCATAGAAATATCTAGAAAAACAGCAAAACAGTGTCTTCAGAGTTGTTGGATTGTTGAATGTTTGTGTCTGAATCAAGAATGATGTTTGGGAATAACTTTTCTAGCTTCAAGTATAGGAAGTAGTCTTTGCAGGATGAGTTTTTTAAAGATTCTAGATAATGCTGGTAAGAGACTGATTGGGCGATATCAGCTTACTAGTTCCGTTGGTTTAACTGGTTTCGGGATCAGCATTCTTCTGTGATGGAATATACCCCAGATTAAGGATTGAATTGCATATCATGGGGATAAAATAGAATCCAGGTGTGTATGATTCTTGTAGTATTTTGCCTGTAATCAAATCGTATCCTGACATTTTTTTGGTATGAGTGTGTTTAATGATTATTTTCTTGACTTCAATCATTTGAACTTTTTTATCGGAAGATCCATTCGGAACGGTGCTTCAAGTATTCGATATAATTGCACTTCTTCCTCAGCTGTAGGCTGTAAATGAAACGGTTCGAACACCTTACCCAGGTGTCATGGTTTCTTCGAATTGGTGGTATAGGTTTTTGTGCTAATTTAATTTTTTGTCGCCTTCCGTAAAGAGTAATCATTTGCTACAGTTGCAGAAAAACTAGCTGTGTATTCTTGTATTTTACGATTCTTGTTATTATCTAGTAAAATTTTAATCTGTTTGATCGCTTAATTGAGTTTTCTTTTATCCTCCGGCGCTCTGGTTGTTTGCCACCGCGTTCTTAATCTGAATGTGAATTTCTTGGAATTCACGTCTTGGATGTATGAGGGACACTGTTTTGTAATTGATTTCAGATTGGTTTCCGAAGATGGTTTCCATGATGCCATGATGCTGATCGGATGGAGCGGTTGAAGATTTCTATTGCTTGATTCACGTCGCCGGGTGTTTTAATGGTAAATTTAATTGAAGCTTCTTGTTTACCACATTACTGAAGATTCAGTCTGTTTTGTTATGAAGATTGAGAGGAATGCTGTTACAAATAACCTGAGAACTGACATTGACAAGTAATGGTTAGTAGTTCAAGTCTATGACATCAGGAATCTTTGTCAGGTCTGCAGACTAGTAGGTGGATTCACCAGTGGTTTAGACGATTTTGGTTATTGTTTCTCGTTGCTTGGAAGAGATGTCGTTCCCTAGGTGTGGTTAATCCCGACCACCATTGAGGGTGCTTAGCATTACAGCCGCCGCGTGCAATAAAGCGGTGACCAATCCTTTCAAAAAAACATATCTTAATAAATCTCAAAAAATGACAAATGGGCCCTTCCAGTGATACAAGCTGCTAGTGATGCAAGATCACTAGCAGCTTGTAAATTGTTTTTACTGTATTTACTTAGCTCGTACTGTTTAATGCTATTTTTAATAATGATCACAGTTCCTCCATGTCCTGTTCTATCGGGACGTTTATTGTATATGGTATAATTAGGGATATTTATGTAGCTTCTTTCTGTGGTTTGTTAACCCACTGGCATCTCATACTGTAATTTTAGGTTTTTTGGGGTCATAATTGAAGTTTTGCGACAACGAAAGCGAGAGATTTATGGCCAGTTTCACGAAGCTTGATTAATTTCTGATTAGCTTAATCGTGATTAAATTTGAAATCCAGAAATTCATTGGCTGAGATTTAAGAGATCTGAAATTTTATCCAATTATATTTCTGGATTTCAAATTTAATCATGGTTAAGTTAATTAGAACTTAATCAAGCTTTGTGAAACCGGCCATTAGAAGTTTAACGTTTATTTTTGTTAGCGTAGCCTCTAAGATTATTGTTTGATATTTGCTGAGGAACGAAGGCTTGACTATATACTTGACTGCTGTTGCCAGCCATCTGGGAGTAAGTATATCGATTATGTGTTGATTGCGCTGTAACTGATAATTTTTTCTCTCTTAGGGCAGGAAATTGAATGTTTTGTAGTTTCTTATATACTCTCCAACCTTTGTAATTAGCGGGGTAGTTTTCTTCGCAGTTGGTACATTTCACGTCATTACTGCGTATTTTTTAGAGCACTGGGATATCCATGTTTAACATGGGTTTTTGAAGCAAAACCTATTTGTATGGCCATAACGCTGGCAGTTCAAACACTGTGGCATTTCGCGTTTTGGGTGGGGTGGTGTATTTAATAATACGGAAATGGTGTTGCTCCAATACGGAAATGTGAGACGAGGAATTGTTTCCACTTTTGTTATCGTCGTCGGACATCTTTACACTTCACAACAACCACTAACACTGGTTACCAACGTGTTGGTTAGACTTGAGGCTACCAACTGAGAACGATATCAGCCGTTTATGTTACGTTGCACAATAGCTAGAGGGCGCGGTGCGTCCTTCTTGGAACAACCCTCGTAACATTCTTTTAAGAATAAAAGAAAAAAGGGCTACCCGAAAATGCAATAATATACAGTATATATTTTAAATAATAGGAGTCCCCATAATGGCCAACATGAATACATGAAGGCTTTTGCCTTATTTTTGAGATATTGCCGCGGTTTTTACATTTTTATGTAAAAACCGCGACAGTATCTTAAAAATAAGTTTTCATTAACAATTTCTGAAACTCCAAAAATGAAGCAAACTGAAACCAGTCTCCTGGTATGTAATTCGGTCATTATTTTCAGCAAGCGTAAAAGGTACATTACAAAAACAGAAACAGCACTTTTAACAATAATTGTAAGCGATATCTCATTGAAAATCTTATGTAATAACAAATTATTACTATTTAGAAATTTCGCGAAGGGCCCCATTCGAAAAAGTCCATCACCTGTTTATTGAATTACTGGCTGCTAGAAATTATTATCATTCTTCATTTTTTTTTTGCAAAAATTCCATAAATATGCTCTTTTATGCAAACATTTCTAAAATTAAAAACGTTAGGAATGTTAGGAATATGCAACTTGTTCAAAGATTTATTAAGCGTAATTAATATAAGTTCATGATAATACCGAACTAAAATATGTGCTCGAAACAATCAAAAGCCATAACATTAAAATAAAATAATCAAAATACCAATATCTAACTATTGTTAGGTGCGAATGCGATATTTGAATGCAAAACAAAAATATTTGTTAAGCTCATTAATTTCTCTTTGTTCAATTACTCCATATTATCTCATTTCGTAATTTGTAATTCGTATTCCTTTGAAACTGCAAGATTGTAATGACCCGGGGCCCCACCGACTAGACGATCACGGCCCAAGTTACTCTACCCACGTAAATTTCAAATATTTAACAAAACGGAATTTGACACAGCACTACCAACCTTACAACTGACAAAATTTATGATGGTAAATATAACAAAAGAACAAACTGGATCCCACGTTGTGATTATTTTTTATAACTTGTGATCATAGTTAATAACGATTGCCTTATTTCATAAGGACGGAGATAGAGAGAAAAACACAAATAAAAGAACAGTTAAATATAAATTTATTCTTAATCTTGAGCGCGGGGAGTGACGGATCTAAACTGATCCAAAATAAAAGTTTTGTAAAAACCCCCTTGAAAATATGCTAGCCCAGCTTAAATACGTCAACGCTTCAAGTTCAATAAGTGATCAAATTATTAATTAGTTGGATTACGATAAACAATACAGAGCAATAAATCAATTTATCAAGTTGATACAGTCGTGTGTTTATACAACTATTCAAAACTAGTGAAAACGCAAATATGTCAATGACATAAAACATCAAAAGTAAGAGAAATTGAGTCAAGCATGTAAAATTAAGTACAAACCAGAGAAGATAAACGTGATTAAAATAAATGCACAAGAACTACTGAACAAAAGTTATACATATCATAATTGACATAGCAAGAGATACTTGGTGACGATACATATATAATAAGAGATATCAGAACACGTCTTTTACAAGGCAGGGTTTTTCTGTCAACAACAGGGAAAGTTCATATCTAGATAGCTAGACAAGCGAGAGTGTGTTGTAAGCACTGAAATATAAATAGCTCACATATAAAATAATCTCTTCCAACATATTTCTCGCTCTGGCTTACCCCTCCCCTACGGCTTGTTCTACATACATAGATACATACATACACACGAAACTTCTACATTAAATACATATATCATATGCTTAATATATCAACTTTCTAGTTCATTCTGGTCCTCCAGACATTCCTACTCTACTTTTTCATCAAATATTCGAATCTGATGAGAATTAAAAAATTTATAAAAAAACTGATAGACAGAGACAGACACTCGTATCGAATTTCGTAAAGATCCTCCACATTAAATACTTTAACACGGCTAAAAATTGTTTATAATATGATTTGTAAGCAAGCGATCGGTGACGTAGTAAGCAAGTAGAGGGAGGATGTTTAGTTCCAACACGTGACGAAGAGAATGATGTAAGTAACCATTCGGCCTCGAGCGTATAGAAATGAATCGACTACAAATAACGCTTTTAAAAATGTAAATAAATAATTAAAATTTCGCAAAACTAAGGAGCTCTAAGAAGCTTTAAACTTTCCTACAATAACGGCCTAATGACTATTTTATTTGTTGGTGCTTTACACAATACAAAAACGAAATATCGCAATAAACTGGATGCTGCACCAGATATACGAATTCGCTATAAAATATTAAACCAAGTTTTTACATATGCATGTTTGAATAAATTATTTGTAGGTAATTTTTATTTTTTTAATGCCCAGTTAAGATTAGGATGTTTGTAGATATAGTTCCGCGGAAAAATAAGTTTGGGAACCAATTATTAATTAATTAATTAATTTATTTCATTAATTTTTAATTTTAATATTCTTGGTTGAACTAAAAATTAAAAATGAAAAAACGATGTACAACGTTTAAAAATGAGGCTGGAAACTTAAAAAATTTAAACGCGTTCATTAATTCAAGGTAAAGGCGGAAATTTATTGGATCGGAAATTTTTCAATGTTTCCTTTTTAAAATATTTCCGAAGTGAAAATACTTTCTCATAGAAATATCTGAAACATTTGCCGACACTACATAAAAACGAAAAAAACTTAAACTTTGATGTCTCAATACAGAAATAACTACATATATTTCCTATTTTTATTTGATTTTTGTCTAATGTTTTAAGATTTTTATATTTTTTGAATATTATAAAATATAACCACTGAACGACTAAAATGCCAAGAAGAGAAGATAATGAGATAATATATTCGTAATAGATCGCAGCACATATCGAATATTAGTGATGGAAGTGGTCTGTTTATAAAAGTAGTTCCAGAAGTTGACGGGATGGATTTTGAGATGTCGCGCTAAGTGGATATTGGATTTCATGCGTCTCGAATTAGTCATTTTACATTTATTTAATTTAAAAATATAAAAATTAAAAAAATATAAAAATGAAGTAGTGTTGATTGATCTACACAGCGAAAGCTTTAATATAAAAAAAGAATGACGTAAATTGGCTCTGCGGAACTCTCACACGAACTGGAACAAAAATAAGCCTTGTGTTTTAAATATATAGATATGTATATTCCGTATCACGTGACCTATACATGCCATGGTTTTTTGATGACATTTTAAAAAGTATAGGTAAAACAGTACAACTTTTATAAAAAAAAATTATCTACAACAGTAACAAAGATAAAGAGGTGGACAAAATATAATGAATAACCCTGTACAGCATCTGTACAGGCAGAGAGAGAGGCAGGATCTGACTGTTAACTTGTCTTTTTAACATCTGGCATTGAAGCTCTTATCAGCGAATGACCATAGCTACATCCTGCTAGAACGAAAGTGTAATAGTTTTTTAGCCCCATGTTAAATGCCATAATAAATTGTTCCAGTTCTCCATTATAGTAACAAATAAAAAGCTATTTTTAACACTAAATCTCATGGTTATTATTTCGCTGTTACGAATACACAATTAGCATTCCTTGTTACGAGATCCTTGGTAATGCTTTAATTCAATAGCGTACCTGTAGACCACTACAGCTAGGTAATGAATTCATTTTCTACAATAAAACTTATCCGCTTCTGCAACAAAAAGTTGACTGCAACCCGAGCTCGCTTTCAAGTTATACCTGTCAACATTGCAACACCTTTACTATATCATAATTTAAAAAAATTGGCAGTTTGCCTAAATGAAAATTCGCCATATTTAATGCATTCGCAAATAATGCATTCCTGTTGATAGTCACTCAATGAACAATCTTGAGTAACTCTAATATTACTTTTTGCCATAAAAAGTTTGTACACTTAAATATAAAAAGGCTACTAAATATTAAAATTGTATTGACCTCAAAATGGTTGACCTTGAATGGTCCATGACCCACTTTTAATTTAAAAACTGCTATAATGTATTTGTTTCCTTTTTTCTGGCAAATAAAACATATTTAGCACAAAGCGTTTAGGGGGACTCATTAAATAATCAGGAATAGTCGAAAGTTTGCAAAGTAAAGCAAAATTAATGGACACCTAAAGCTCTGAAAACGTTTTAAGGTATTAAAAATTGTTAACTTTGCAAAACTACGAGTTGCTGCTTTTTAAAAATCAACCTTAAGCTTTGTTTTCCTTGCTTTTGCTTTTTCTGTCGAGGTAGCTCTTTAAAATTTCATAAGCCAGCAACTTTAATTTTAAGTTTCGTTATTAACTTAAGTTTAATATATGCGTGTCGTCTAATACCTATTTTATAAATTTGAGTCCGAAAGAGAAAAACTCTCCCTAAAATATAAACATGGGAAAGTTTCTAAACAGGTAATTTTTGTATTCCTCTTTATACGGTTTGCAAAAGAACACCCGTATAGTATACAGAAAAGGAAAAGCGAACACGATCTTTAATTTTGCAAAGTAGGCGTTTAAAGCATTATCATAAAAACTAAATTAAAGGACAACATAACAGTGAAGAATTACGATAAAAATGGCGTAAACCTAAGTAGACCAGGAGTAACTGGTGAGGTCAAAGCATCCGGTGTCGAAGCAGAGGTGTCACACTAAACAGGTCAAAGCTACCAAGATGGACGCAAGCGCGGAGTCTAAAGCTCAAAATGTTCCGAAAGCTCAGCCTGCCTCACTGGAGTCAGTAGCCTCGCGCTATCCACCCGGAGCTTTTCCCCGGAGTTCTCGGTTTACGAAGTTACACTCGTAAAGAACGAGCGCCAAATTGAAAAATGATTGACGCTAGTGAGCTTTTTTCATAAATTGCGAACTTCTCGAGTGATTGATTGGCCTGTGTTTTGATAGGTCACAACATGCTCTAACAAATCAAGTGTTTTTCTACCACATGATATTCGTACAACAAGCAAATATCAGATGTTTCTGATGGCGATTTTTTTATATAAATAATGTAATTTTTTTCACGTTTTATGATATCTAGAAAACACGTAGATTTTAGCGATGCTCATTAATTTAATTTTTGTGAGAACATTTACGACGTTCGTAAGATTTTTTGCGAAAATCGTTTAAGGGTAGCTGCTCTCAACACAGTTCGCTTTCTCTTATTACTTTTACCTCGTACATTTTATCTGGGCAACCAAGGCTGCCGAAATATCTAATTTCGGTTGCATAATTTATCACTTATGATGATTAACCAAAAATTGCTCCTGTCGTATTTTAATCGATTATATCATTAATCATTTTATGTAGAATAACCGTCAATATACTTTTTAGGTATATAAGGAATTTAGGGAAAATTTATATTCACTACGATAAATTTACCTAATAATCTCTGTGTTTCACTAAAATTCACGCATTATTTTACCCAACGAGAGAGCAACGCGTTAGAATTGCTCTGAATGAATTTCAACATCCTGAAAGTGCTCGGTTACTTTCAGAAACCGCACTTGGCTTGATGTATGCGGTCCTATTTTTCATTTTTAATGGTTTTTTATATTCATGCTTCTGCATACTTTTTCCCCTCCTAAATAAACAATTAAAGAAAAATAAATGTAAGTTGGTAGTACTAAATGAAGCCATTCAGAAGCTCACCACCACGTAAGTTTGAGTAGTTGTTGTTTAATGTAATTGCCCATAACTGCTTAACAACCCTATTGTTTAAAACAAGCGCTGACAAAACCACATAGCCTCTAAATTCGTCTTGAAGTTGCCTTTACTCCGTTTAATCTGACCGTGAATGCACATTAATTTGAAGCCCTTGCAATTTGGAGATAAGATTCTCTCTCGTAGCACGCTAAAAGCACGTCAAAAGTGTTAGCTACAAACAACTAGAACAAATACGTGCGTTGCTTTCGTTTGAGGTTGCCGAGAAAAATTAAAGTAATAATCATCTCCTTGATGACCTAAATGGTTCTGTTATTTTTCTAATTCTAAGGAAATCTCCGGGATAGCTACGCACATAAAAAATATAAAAAAAGGAAATAAATCCTAATTATTTATTATCTGTATCAAAATACACGGTGGAATCCTCAAGAAAACTGTCAGTTTTGCAAAGCTGTTGTGTACAGGTTATTATCCTTTATCCGTGCTTTCGTTTTAGCAGAAGCTTAATTCAGAGTGTTTAGACGTTTAAGGTTTTCCGGAAAACACGCAATATTTTATGACAGATCATCTAACTTTCATAATATCCGCAGTTTTATTATATGTACGGAATGAATATTAAAGGGTACTGTTATCTTGAATTTTGATGTTGGAGATGTAATCAAAGCTAACATGGATGGATGCCCGAATACAATATTTTGGCACTTTCGTTAACGAATTAGGTCATGGCACAGATTCATAAAAAAGATACGTTTCAAACAGAATATTTTTTGTAAAATAACAGAAGATTTTTTATTTGAACAGTGGAGTGAATTATTGTTGGATAGTGGATATTTTGATATAACTAACGGTAAGATTATTCTATTTTTAGATGATTACAAGTTAATTTTGATAAGATGTGTATGTGCATTTTGCTAATTTTGCTGTGAATGACTATAGTAAGCCTATATTACGTTTGTGCTTTATTTAATCGAATTTATTGACTCTTCACCTTTAAGTGCTTTTAAAAGAATTGAGATTCTCGTTTTTAATGGAAGGTAAAGATTTGATATTTACTTTCTAAACATGAAGTAATTACAATTTCTTTTAGAAACTCTACACCAAAAACTTTTAAATGCTTTAATTGCTTCTATATTTAGAACAGCTTTCTGAATCTTATGGAAATTGTACACACTGTAGTTTTAGTTGGTGATTTGCAGTGTTAAGTATGTAGGTGCATTATTTGCACCAAATATAAGACAGTTTTCTTACAATATAATTAATTATACCACCAGCCTATTATTTACTAATTTTTTTATTAATTTCTAGAATGAAGAGGATGATTACTTTACGTAATGATCTCTTTCTTAATTAATTTTCTTGAGCTAATATCTATTTAAAATTAATTTTTATCCTTTCTTAATTTCTAAGAAAATTTCGAATCATTAAACAGGTTTCTGTAAATAAAACAGTCGTGTAAATATTTTTCTAATTTTAATGCTTTGAATCCCTCTAACAAGATAAATTACGCAGACGTTGTTAATTTATCAAAGATTCATTTTCCGAAACAAAAGGAAAGAGAAAAACACTTAATTACAATTGCTTTTTCTAGATCACTACAGGTTTACCGTTATTTCCAATACTTTTCAGTTCTTTATTCCGTTTATATGTAGTTGATGATTAAGAATTTATAATTTACAGTAAATTAGGAAACGGCCCGTAGTATCGAACATCGTCGTAACACAGAACTTTTTAAATCGAGGGGACGTTTTTTGATAAATAGACTCTAATCTAAAGATATCTAAAATCTGTAATGGTATTACTCTATTTATAATACTGTATTTAAAAGAGATTTTTTAAATACAATGACATGTTTATTTCTAAATTTTGTTAATTAATTTATTATTAAATTAAAAACTATCAAACTAGAATAGTCACTTGTATCACTGTTTAACCAACAGTGGTGATTATTTGAACAATTGATCTAAGTTTATTTGACAATCTAATTAATTTTGTTATTTATTTCAATTTCTATTAAATTTCGTTTTTGCACTATTAGATTTTGACTGGTTTGTAATTTCTTTTTATTTATTAACAACCGAAAAAATGTAGAAATAAACGCCATAAAATACTCTTTCAAATAGTTACAGTCGCAAAAAATAGATAAATAGTTATAGTCGCTATTTAATAAGATTTAGAAAATCACCCATAAGTGAGGACGTGTGAGACTTTATTGATATTCGCTTGATCTGTCACAAAACGTCTCTTTTTATTTAAAAAGTTACCTGTCGACCGTTTCATAGTTCAATAAACAAAATTTGAAATTAAATGTCAATATTTATTTAAGCTTTGTTACAAAAATATACAAATACTTGTATTCATGACACTTTTGTTATTAAATCATAGGATAAACGTTTTTAATTAGACCCTCTAATACCTGTTCATTTAATCGGTATACTTTCTGTTCCATATTTTAATGAAGAGGTTCTCGAAACAAGTACTTGTAATATATATTCAATTATTAGAGATATTTAATAAGTTAATAGCAATTAAGATTTAATCCAGATAATAAATATAAATACATAGTTGATCAGATTTCAAAAATGGATATTTTAGTACACTTTCAGCAAAGTTCTCTTCAAACTAGGTTAATAGAAATTAAGATAATTTTCGTTGTATAATTTTTTTTTAGAACGTTTAAAACTAATTACCACAAGAAGACTAATCACTAAACAAACTTAAACTAATTTATTTATATTAATAGCATACATTTTCTAATCGCCTTATAGAATGGGAATTTTTTGTAAAATAAATTATCATCATAACGCACTTCATGTTCGACCTTCAAAAGTTAAGTAGAGCACACATCCGGGATCTGGATCCCCCGACGTGAATCTAAGATCTCGTCCGAGATGTGTTTATAAAATAAAATATTATAAGTTTATAAAATAAAATTATAAGTATCGTATTTCGTTAAAACATTTTTATCACAATGAAAGGCATTATTGACTGCAGAATACTAAATACTACAGAATACTAAATAAAGAAAGAGATTTCAGTAGACATTTTATTATGAACTCAATAATTATTTCTTTCATGTCGATATACACGTTTTAAGGAAATACAATACGTATAATTTTATTAAACAAACAACCTCGAACCACAACTTGTTTATGCAATAAATTACAACTAATGTAAACGTCAGCTCATTATTTGGTTCACGTCACGGAGGAGATCTTAGGTTCACGTCGGGGATCCAGATCCCGGAGCCTAATGTGTGCTCTACTTTAGAGCCTCAAAAAATGATTCTAATAAAAGTTGCTTCTTTTGATTCCTAGAATAAGATATTTAATAATAAATAAATCTGTCAATATATAGGATCCCACGTAATGAGTGCCATGTTATGTAGCAAGATTTGTGTTATTATATGTATCTACATAAAAATATACCCTTTTTCGGCTTCTTCACACTATTTCATCTCTTTCGAGTTTAATTATGTCTAACTTCATAAATTATTAAGCTTTTCGAATGAAGTTTGGGTTGTCATTTTATTAGAGTGTATGTTTATTTTCACGATGTCTAAAAATCTAACTTCAAGACCAATAGTTTTGCAGAAAAGATTATGTTGTGGTATCACCCGAAGCAACATTTTTACTACTGCAGTGGCACTACCGGTGGAACTATTCAGTTTTTGCCACTAGTCACAAGCACGTAATTGCTACGGTTTTATTACGTGCCTGGAACCAAAATGGGGAACAATTCTTAGATAGCAGATAGGTTGCAGTAACCTCTCTGGAACTTGACTAGCTACGTTTAGGTTACATAGCGGGAACGGCCACTGCTACTTTCGTGGAATTTATTTTGTCTTTGATACATCGTGTCGCGTCGGTTGTCCTCTCTTACTCTTGCAACTTAACAAATCTATCATTTTCTATACTAATCGTGTCACAAAATGGATTACTATTTTATTTGCAATTTGCATTTAATAATACAAAGAGCAATGAAATGTTTGATTATTTTGTCTTTCCAGTATACAAAAATTATAAACCATTGCAACTTTTTCGTTAAATGTGATAATGATAGATCGAAAAATAACAACGCGCCTTTAAATACATTTTTTAATAAAAAATGTCTAATAAAATATGACAAAAATACTTATAAGTTGATACACATGACAGAAACCCTTTTTTATATTATTCATAAGGCACAATTTGGCACCATTTATTTGTTACTCTTATTGAAGGTTATGCAGTAAAACATCTATTAACAATCATAACAAATTGCAAATTGATTAATGGCTTCCAACATTCTACAAGTAAATATGGAGAATGAGTAATTTACGAAAAATCACTTTAAAGTGATTCTCCTGAGTAACAGAAAAGTTTTACTTTTAAGACTACTGTAAGGTTCCGTTACTTTAAAGGATTAAGCAATCATTTCAGACAATGACAGGAACTTTCAGTACTACCTTAAAGTTTCAAAAACTTTAATTCATAATTCCACTTAGAAGTTGCAACGACTTTAATGTAATCATACTAAGTGGCAATGCGGTTCCACATACTTTAAAAATTACTCAGATGTAATGGAACTACATACTTCCAATAACTAGTTGAAACAACTACACGCACACTAAAATATTCCGAACTGAAGTAATTAAACCTATAAAGTCATTAGTTTAGTTGTAGTTACGTAACAAATTCTCAATTAAAGTTCCGATCTCAGTTACTGCTACTTAAATGCTGCTTGGGACAGTATATCTTAAATGAAGTACATCAATTGTAAATACAATAAAAATCACTTAATTAACAAAAAACAGAAAGAGATTTTAAGAAAATAAATTGTAATAATTAGAAAGAGATATCATTTTTCATTATTTATTTCTTCTAATATTTTGTTTGAAGTATTTGTTGTGCAATTATTTATATGTATAAATATTTTTATTATGTTCACAATTACTTTTGAAATGCGAATTTAAAGTTTGAGTAACTGTGCGATTTGTTTTAAGTTGTCTTAAAACAAATAAAAAGTGAATATACAACTGTGAATACAAAAGCATAAAATAACGTAACTGAGTATTAGTACTCAGGCATGTGTTTATTTGCCTATTATCTCATTCACACTTTCTTTTTCACACTCTTATACCCTCGCCACCAAATCCTATTTATGCCTTTAAATTTCTTACAGACAATGCGCCACCTCCCATATTCGTGTGCCCAGGCTATAGCTTGATCAGCCTGTTTGCTAATGTGACATTAAAGCTAACGCTTACTGCATGAAAAACTTTTTGAAATGTATTCACAAGCAGATACCGGTGGCGACGGGACGTGCGTAAGGGACGTGCAGAAAGATATGCAAATTGATTAATTCACTGATTAATTGTAATAAATAAATTGTAAATTTTGCTCCGCATTATATTACAATGTAAATATATTTAATTAATGGAGTAATAAATTTTCAAAATATACAGCATTTCCCTTGTATGCAGCTGGTAGCCAAACAAGCAGCCTCCTACGAGGCCCGTTACAACAAATATTATTATATAGTATCTAGATTTTCTCTAAAGCTAATAACCCTATTTAACTAACGGTCCTAAAGAGATGAAACTATGCATCCTGCAACCCCTAGCGTATTTATGCAACAAACCAGCTACTATAATTTTAATAATAAGTTAGGTGAGTTCTAAATGTAGTTTGTAAAGCTAAAAGTGTAGGTCATTAATAGATTAAGTTGTCAGAAAATACAACGTCGTTGATGAATAATTATATTAACAATGAGGCCCGAGCATATAATGTACATTCAGTATTAACTGGAAACACATTTTTTAAGGGGTTTGATTTTACAATGCGTCAATTTTTTTTAAGCTTTGAAATACATTATCAAAAATGGTAATATCCAAAATATCTTAGAGTTGAATACTTTCAAAACTTCTAATAATTTTATTTTTTAAAATGTGAAAATCAGATAAGCAACACCTTAGAGAGGGTTGTGAGTGAGCGAGGGTAATGTGTCTTTTTAAATTACATATCTAATAATTCGAGAATAATTTTAACATAAAAATCTACCACATTAGTTCAATTGATTGCATATGAGCAATCAGTATGGCTAACTAGAGTTCAACTTTTTTCTGAAGAGATAATTACCCTATTTAGCTAACGACCCTGAAGAGAATTAACGCGCAGCCTCAAAATCCCCAGTGTATTTGTTGGAACACACGAACATATGTAATTCCAGTAATATTTGCTTGCTAGACAAAGCTATAAGTTGGTCAAGCTTAAAAGTATTTAGTTGAAAAAAGGTTAAGCTGAAAAGTTATGATGTCAGGAGAAAAGAAATTATAGGGCTAAATATACTGATGACAAACTGAAGTAATATATGTATTACTAGGAAGAAAGTTTTCATTGTCGGACATTGACTATTATAGATATTAGTGTATTAGACCCTAAGCAACTGAAAATGAAAAGGAAAACCTAGTTAGATATACATGGAATATTAAATTACTTACATAGAGGTTTTGAGTTTCTGAAATCTACTTTTGTTGTACGAAAAATCGAAATTTAAACATAAACAGATTCTTATACGAAATCAATAGACAAGCAACGACTTAGGGGTTTAGATTGTGTTCTCTTAAAGAAGAACCATACAACTTATCCAAACCCTGGATTTTTGGTGTATTCTCAAAATTGACACCTCACATGATCGGAAGTCGACTGTCTAATAGCAAATTTACTCTTTTTAGTAATAATTCTGACATCTTAAACATGAAATAACCAGTCAATTGAAGTAAAGTCATATTGCTAGATACCATGGAGTAGGTCCATGATATATATTAGACCAAAATATTAGACCTAATATTTTAGAATGAAGAAAATTCACAAATAACACACGTCGCGTCGGTCGTATCATTGTATGAATTGTTCGTCTTCTATTATTTTATAAGGAAAAGGCAGTTTGATTTTTAGAGGTTGGACTGGAGAAGTCTCTAAACAGCTTCAGTTTTATTTTTTTCTCTGTGTTTATAACGATCACATTTGGGCGCCAAACATACACCTGGTGCATCTGAACCCAGTGGAATTAATACTACATTGAAGGCAAATATCGTAAATAGATATTCAAATAGTTCAGACTTACATTTAGTCATTTACGGCTCACTAATGGAAATATGTAATTTTTCCAATTAATAGTTTTCGTAAGAGCACACTAACTCAGCAGCCGAATTAGCTATTTACATAATTTGTAGGGAAACCTCGTCAAGACATGTCGGTCAAACGAATTGAAGGGTTTCCCTATATACAACATTCGTTGCTACACTGTATTCTACACAGCGAAAGCTTCAATATAAAAAAAATAATCTCGTAAATCGGCCCAGTAGAACTCTCAAACGAACTGGAACAAAAATTAGCCTTGTGTTTTAAATGTATCGATTTATTTAATAGAAAGTATTTGCAGGAATAAATTCCAAGAAAAAATACCTATTTATGAACACCAAGTATATGTAACTAACAAAGGCTAAATGAATGGAACATTTAAGTAGTAGAATTTTCATTAATTATAAAAATATTATGCTACTATATGTTATTATTATTATTATTGCATTTTGTTATTAATATATGCGGTTTAAAAGAAAAAAATGCGGTTTTCAACTAATGTGGGTTTTGTGCAAAGTTTTATTATCGTGAATAGTTCCAAATGCTACCAACACTGGTGACTGAGAGGTCCCTGCAAGTAGATAGTCTTTTTAGATAGTCTAAACATGCATAGACCACATATTTCTTAAAACCAAAGACAATATTAGCGAAAATATAATTCCTATGGTCCTAAAAACACAAATTACAGACCATTACACAACAATTCTACAAATCGTCTTTGAAACGCAAATGAAAACCAGTAAAATACAAGATAGAATCATCGATTTTATTAATCTTCATAAAGTTAACAGAGCATTACAAAGTATTGCTTTGACTCCAGTGTACAATTCAACAGATCCAAATACTGCAACAGACCAGTTTATTGATATTATTTCAAAATCACTACAGCTATGTACAGATAAGCGTAAAATTGGGAGAAAACATGATAAAATTGCACCTTGGATGACAAATGGGTTATTAAAGTCAATTAACGAAAAAAATAAAATGTACACTGAGGTTCAAAAATACCCAAATAATTTAGAACTAAAGAACAATTATAAAATATATAGAAATAAACTTAATTCATTGATTCAAAAAGCCAAATCTTATTTCTACAATTACAAAATTGAAAACAACAAAAATAGTTCAAAAAATCTTTGGAATGTAATCAATGAAATAAGTAAAACAAAAAAACACCTCAAGCTATAAACCAAATTAAAAAAGTAAATTCGGGTGAGTTACTAACAAACAAAATAGACATAGTAAATGAATTTAATGATACTTTTGCTGCAATGGGAAAAAATTTAGCCATGGCTATAAAAAATGATTCATACACTGCTCCTAAAAGACAGACGGTTTCCAATTCGTTCGTGTTTGAAACCATTGATATTTCTGAAACAACATATGCAATTAGTGAACTTAAAAATAAAAAAGGAGTCGGTATAGACAATCTTAAAACTGAAACAATTAAATTAATATCGCCTTACATAAGGGTATTTACCCATCATCTTTTAAAAAATCTATTGTTATTCCCTTGTATAAAAAAGGAGACATTACAGAAATTACTAACTACCGACCAATATCATTAATTACACATCTCTCAAAGGTATTTGAAAAAATAATAAAAAAGCGACTCGACTCTTACTTAAATAAATATAAAATTTTATCAAACAATCAGTATGGATTTAGAGAAAAAAAATCTACCGAAGATGCTGTGTTAGCATTGATGTCAAAAATCAATGAATCCTTGAATGAGAGCAAGCCATGTTTATGTATATTTATAGATTTGTCTAAAGCGTTCGATAGTGTGTGCCATCGTCGTCTCTTACAGTCATTGGAGGACATTGGAATTAGAGGTAATTACTTAAACCTATTTAAATGTTAGTTAGCCAATAGATCCCTGATCGTAAGAGTGCACGGAGTTGTCAGCGATGCTAAAATAATCTGATATGGTGTTCCGCAAGGTTCGGTACTTGGACCTACACTTTTCAATATTTACATAAATGGATTGTTCTCATTAGAAAACAGAGAAAATATCATTGGTTTTGCAGATGATACGGCGATTTTTTATAAAGCAGAGAATTGGCAAACTCTTAAATCAACGGTAGAAAAAGACTTCGCGCAAATAGTAAAATGGTTAAAATACAAATTATTAACAGTAAATGTTGAAAAAACTAATTATAAACCTTTTAGCTGCAATTCCACAGGTACTCCATTTTTTAACCAATTAGAAGTTAATGTTGGCACAGAAATCTTCGGTATTCAACCTGAAAAAAAAGTAAAATACTTAGGCGTTATTATAAATCCACATCTAAGATGGGATGTGCATATATCATATATTATAAATAAATTAAGAACTGTATTGTATAAATTTAGAATTATAAAGAGACTCTTACCATTGAAACACCTGAAAACGCTGTACTACTCTCTTGTTGAAAGTCATCTTCGTTACGCAATAGTAGGCTGGGGTGGAGCCCTGAAAACGCACCTGCATCCACTTGAAGTAATACAGCGGAGATTTCTAAAACTAATATATGACAAGGAATGTACATATTCAACAGATGCATTGCACACTGAAACAAAAATTTTAGATTTGAGACAATTATTTTTTCTCTCTTCGTGTATTAAATATCACACTCATAAGCATAATGCTCAACTTCCGTTACACGATTACGGCACTCGTCAAAGACATTATTACGTTGCACCACTAATGATAAAAAAGGTTACACAAAGATCTTGCTCCCAAACTTTATAACATGATCCGTGACGTACTAAAATCAATTGTAAATACGAAGTCATTCAAAAGGGAGTTATTACAATTTATAAATAAAACTCCGCGATCAAGATTTATGAAATATTTTGAAGACTAGAACTAATGTAATTATGTTATTGAGTAGGTATGTATGCTTATATTGTTTATGTAACAAATAACAATATAACACTTACCTTATACTTCAGATAATATACGCATAGTATGTACTTATTTAGCTTAAACTTTTCTCATATACTTTAATATATCTATATACCTACTGCTTATTTCCATTCTTATTTATTTAGATTTATTTATATATACATACAGTTAAGTCCTCTGATTTTATACTTGTAATCATGTTTCTTGTTGATAGAGCGATTGTAAATCCGAAACAAGTGTGTATTCACTTATCGGTATTTTACCTTTGTTCAATTTATGTCTTATTTTATTTTAGTTATTTAGGAATTCGTAATATTAGGCAAATACTAATTATATATAAATTCCATTGGCAATTATGAATACGAAATATGAATAAAGGTTATTATTATTATTATTTTGCGTAACATTCAGATTCTCTTGCGTATCAAAACAAAAGTTTTAGATTTTATTTATTTAAAAATATAAAACTTAAAGAAATACAGATATTAAGTAGTGTTGACTAATATACAAAACGAAAGCTTCAATATAAACAAAGAATCACGTAAATCGGCCCAGTAGAACTCTTAAACGAACTGGAACAAAAACAAACCTTGTGTTTTAAATATATAGATTATCTTTTCAGCCAGCTTGATTGTTTTTGTGTACTCAATTTACAATTATAACATTTTTTAAGTTCCAATTACATAAGTAGATACTAGTCAGATAAATATAAAGAGTTGAAGCGGCAATTAACGGTGACATTGTCGTAATTCGGCCCTTAATCAAAGTATAGTGTAGTGATTTTACTTGATTACAACACTTTTTCTTTCGTATTTTTCTTTGATCTTTCAGAATCATTTTTAATTTTGTTTTTACACTTCTTACTGCGTTTATGCTTTTGGTTGGCTTTTTTCGTAGATGAATATATCTGTCAAAGTTGATATTATCACTTTGTATTATAACAAGGACATTAAACACGGCAAGTAGTTAGACATCGATAAGACAGACAAAAAAGCCTTATAACATTTTTTTCGAGAGTGTAGTTTTCGAGAAAAATAAATAAAGAAGAGTACAATGCTTTTAGCACATACAGTAGGATTTGTTGTGCCTTCAAAACAAGTTGTTTTATGTTATGTTATGTTTACATTGCTGATTCTGCAACATAATCATTTTTACAATACAATTTTGATTGATGTTATAATTTTGTACGTACTTTACTTATACGTACATGCTTAACTGATCAAGTCTCGTGCATGCTTAATAAAACACCATGTATAATGTTTTAAATCCTTTGTAACTTGCTATTATAATATTTGTAACTTACTAAAATCTGTAATGAAAGTTGAATCAATAAAATCAAATTTACTTGCCTGTTAAAAATTCTTTTAAACTTGATTGAATAATGTTTATTCGAGCCCCACGTTGAGCTCCAATTTTATATGTGATGTTATGGTTTTTCGTTTTACTTAATTAGATTAATTAAATTGTTAGAACCAAAATAAAAATTATATATACTAGCTCTAGCAAAAGACTACAATCTCAATTTGTCGGGGTTCAAAACTTTATGATTTTTTTATTAGAAGCGCTTTCATATTTTTGATTAAATAAGTAGATAGAATTTGATGAGGTATTGATAATATTCTAAAAATTACTTAAATTATTTAAAATTGTTTTTTGCGTCGTGATCACAAAACACAGAACAATGACATTACAAAATATTAAACACTGTTGACGTTAAAAATTTTTGTCTATGACCTTCAATTATAAAAGCCTCAAACAAAAAAAAGGTGCAGATTGAGAATGTAGTAAATAAGAGGTATGTGCCAATACTGCAATAAACCTTTTTGTGAGAATTTCAGGAATGCGACAGCGCTTTTTCGTAAATGAAAATTTACTCTTTGGTGCCAAATCACCACTTTTCTCACATATTCTTCGAAATTTAGAGCAAATTAGAACCTCAAGGTCAAAAGAATCGATGATCAACTAAATCTTTTGAGTCCCTCATACGTGCTTCTTCTGCTTCATCAAACTCGACAATGTTTTGCATTTGCGCTCTGCCGATGTAGTGCAGGCACCAAGAGGCATTCCGTATTAAAATCCTTTGGACTCGAACTGTCGTCCATTTTAACGTTTATCTGAGACTCTAAGGTAAAGGAAAACGCAGGTTTTCCTTTCTTGTCCCGCACTCCGGTGGTAGAATATACCTACTCCAAAATAGTAGAGCGTGGTGCGCTGTTGTAAACTGATTTAGGGCGCTTCCGGTGTTGGCCGTTTTTTAGGAGGATTGTGGGGGAGGTTTCGGCGAAACGGAGGAGAATAGCGAAAAATTAATTGTGGCCTTCTACGTCATAAAATCGGAAAATGACGCTATGGCGATGTTTGACGGCACCTATTGATTATTTTGAGCCTCAGAGAACTTTTTGTTCGTTCCATAGACGTCGGGTAGAGAGACTGGGTCCAGGGTTTTGCAAAATATCGTAGTGAAACAATAAAAAATAGTTTTTTCCGATTTGCCTTCTCTACCGACGCGTCGGTAGAGGAGGGGCAGTTTCCGACCTTTTCAAAATTAAAATTGCCATTTACCACAATTATAGGGTGTAGTTGAATTTACAACATTTTTACTTAATAAAATAGATAAGAACAGGTGTAATAAGATAAACAATATCAGCAAGCGCGTATGCTCTATCGTCACACATCGCACACATTTTCCGGTTGGCGTGTAGTGAGGAATAGCTGATTGGACGGAGCTAGATTCAGTGCCCGTCGCCCGTCCTATTTGGGCATTTGCTGTAGCATAATTTTTCTCTGTCTATGCAGTATAACCACTGGTGTATTTGTCTAGTAGTAATGGTTGAATTGTATAAGTAAAATTTTATTTTTTTGTTGTTTTTCTATTCACTGTCAGTAGTATGTGGAAGACTAATATTTTTACTCATGGTAAATTTCTACTTTTCAAATTTCAGCGATTTAGTCAATAACGGGTCAATCAATCTGAAATGATCCAGAAAAAAATAAATTGGTAGCTTGACCATTTCAAAAAAAAGATAATTTTTTGTGCGTTATCACCCCTAAGTATTGGTAGTGCGAAACCACTGTTATTCTAATTTTATTCCTTTTGATTGAAATGTGGCAGCCATATTTGTTTTATTTCGTAGTGCATGACGTTTTTGCGTTTTTTGATGTAAACGTAAATCTTAATATTTCGAGAATGGTTGATCCTAGAGCCCTGAGGTAAAAACGATTGTACTGTGCACATGTCATACTCATTTGTTTTTTTATACGAAATTGTTTTAATATTCTCGGAGCAGAACTGGTATATTGCTTCTGGGGTCAAATCTGGTTAGACACTATTCTCTGCAAACTTGCCTTTGTAACTTCTCTTTTTGTAGTACCTCTTGAAGCGATGTATTTTTCTCCAAACTAAATAACTTACAAAATCGATAAAAAATCAATAAACATTATACTTACTTTAAAAGATGCTCAAGATTACCACGGCTTGAGATTTAGCTCTATCTTATAATTTTTTGAATTCAGGTCGTAGGTATTGGTTCTGCAGTTGTCTATTTTATAAAGTAATGGATAAAGGTTTCAAAAAATACAAAAAAATACACAAGAAGGGCGCCGTCTGATTATAAAGCTTAATTAATGACAATTAAGTAGATCGAATAGATTAGATAAATTTAATAAATCTGTTTAAAATCACTAATCGGAAAATGAAATCAGACCGATAAAAATTTAGTGCAAAAAAATTAATTAATTTCAACAAATTCAAAAATTTAGCTTAATGAAAATTGAGTAAAAACTTTCATAATTATATGGTTCTGTCTTACTGGATTTAAATAACATTAAAATCATATTTATTTAAGAAAACACCAGAAAAAATATAAAAAATATAAAAGATTACAAATTTTACATTCAAAAATTTAAAGTCCCTACCTAAGAGCTCTTTTAATAATAAAAATTTAATGAATAAAAAAGAATTGTATTGAAATACATTTAAATGAAAAACAAACTGTAAAAATTATTACCAGATTCAAACGAATTTACATAAATGTTCAACACTAAAAAATACATAAATCACAATACCTTTAGTTGTGTGTAAATCAAAAAAAAAAAACCGCAAACTGCACAAATGTGGCTACAGCATACATCAAGCGATCACTGCAGGTGGAAACTGGAAGGTCGGTAGATTTTACTTTTCATAAGTTAAAGATGTAGGGGAATAACCCTCGTAGTAGGTATGTAGTGAAACATTATTTACGAATTCACCTCCAAAATGCAATAACTGAATGCAACCATGAAAGTTCCATAAAATTTGGCTATTAAATTAATTTTGATAACCATCACAAAAGTTCGATGTTTTCAATAAAACAACCCACATATTCTTTAAATCTGAACTGGATTTAGAAGGCATATAACACAAATTTATTTATTAATCGAGGTTTCGATTACAGAAGAGAAAGTCTGTAAATGTTACTGTATTTCGGTACGATAATTATTTAAACGAGAATATGGTACTGTATTAACATTATTACACTTTAATAGGAAAAGCTAGTTTTCCCATTCTTCCAAAGCACAAACATCCGGAAAAGGGTTTAACGAAATAACTGTAATTTTTATTAACCACGAATTCTTGATTAACACACTTGATTAAACAGTAAAATTATTAACTGTAGACTATTTATTATTTAAGTTTACCGGCACCCGAGACCGGTAATCGATCAAACTATACGGAAACTAGATTTAAAATTTTCTTTTAATTCTAATTAACTAAGGTGAAACGGTATTTCTGTAATATCGACCGCAATCGACCGTCTTCTGTGAAAGCTGGATCGAACGTGCTCATGTCTGTCCCACCAGCTCAAGGCAAGTGTTTTTAACCTCTCGACCCCTATTTTAGAGCGAAATAACTATGTTTTTCTATACAATAAGGAAGTTTCTATTAGCATTCACGCGTGATTTTCGACCTAACAAACAAAAGTAGAGATCGAAATAACGCGGGGACAGCCGCGTCAACATGTGCCGAATAGACTTGCAAATGGTACAACTTTTTAACTTTAAGACGCAGAAGCCTAGTTGAAATTGTGGTCGCGTGTAAATATCACATTTTAAACAAAGAAAAAGTTGATCTTTCACTAATGCAATCCCAGAATGTAGACGGAAATGTTTTTTTAAAGCAAGATGACTTGAATACATTTTATATTTAAGGTTCTTTGATTTTTAGCAACGCAACCGTTCCTACAGGTGGACAAACAAAACTCTAAAAATATTATTTATTACTTCCACGTCCTTTAAATTTATAGAAGTTCGAAAACGATTTTTTAAAGTATTCTTGTAAATATGTTTATACAACACAATTTTAGCTACAAATAAAATATAGTTTTACAGGACCGAACTTGAGATTTTTCAGTAAATATACATACAAAATTCCACAAATCTGAGGCCGATAGAAAATATACCGTTACACTCCCACACTATCACAGACGTTTTCGACATGTGCAGAGGCAAAAAAATCCATTCACAGTCGAGGCCAAAATTTGATTTATGGTTACGAATGTTGACGAAATACAAGGAAAAAGTATAGTATGAGCAAAAACTAACTCCATCAAAGGTTTTCTTCCTTTGTAGACTCGGAAGAAAATACCCATGATGAAGTAGAATGTGTTGATTGTAACTTTTCGTGTTTTAGCCAAATTGAAAAGAAATTTTGGTAAACAAAAGTAAATCATAACAAATGTTCAAGTTGTTGCACATTCACTTCCTGGCAGAAATAATTCTCTAATAAAAGATGTAGGTGTTTTGCAGGAATATTTGCTATCGCATTCCTAATTCGAGCTTCTAAGTCATCTACGGTTGTTGGTCTGTTAACATACACTAGACGTTTAAAATGTCACCCAAAGACAAAATCCATTGGGAGTCGTGTCTGGAGACCTAGGAGGCCACTCAATCTGACCCCTTCGCTTAAGTCATCGCGCAGAAAATGTGTAATTTAAATAATCACGAACTTATTAACCAAAGTCAACTGGGGCACTATCTTGCTGTAACCCGACATCCGTATGCGTAAGTTGTGGATTTATTGGAACAAATTTAATCTATTTTATTCTTGATGCTATTTGATTTTGTAATAAATAAAGGACCGATGACGTTTACATGTAATATTCCATACCAAGCATTAACCTTTTGTGGATATTGTGAGTGAACCTCGAAACTTACAATTACTGCAACTTCAATTATAGAGGTTTACAGAACCGTTTAAAATAAATGTAGCTTCATTAGAAAAAACATTTTTGATAAAACTTGCATTCGTTTCACTTTTGTTCGTCATAATTTCTGAAAATTGCATCCTACGATTACATTCATCTTTTGACAATTCGTGCACTAAATGTGGCTTGTAGGGGTAAAGTTTAGACTGTTTTAATATTTTTCTTACTGATACTTTTAAAACATTATGATCAGCAGCAAGTTGTCTAGATGTTTATGGCTTATCAGCTTTTCTTCTCCTCAAATCGTTGTAGTGTTCTTCATTTGAAGACCTACTAATTGGAGGTCTATTTGGATGAGTGTCATTAAACACATGGCAAGATTCTGAATGAGTCCTCTTGTGATCAAGTCAATACGTTCGATCTCAGTCAAATTCATTGTACTTCAATTGAAAATTTGATAACAATTTGAAGAGTTACTTATTTTATTACTAAGGAAACCACCAAAACTTATTTTACATGAAATCAAATAAAATGTAAGGTATCTGTGAAACAGTTAGCTGATGGTAAGACAAACCCAAAACATCTCTTTTGCTTAAATTTGTTTTTGTTTTTTCTTTACTTATCTTTTTTACATTCTCTTTTAAATTTTTAAAATTTTGATTTTAATAATATATTTTATATCCAGATTATATACTTTCCAAAAATCTTGATGTATTTAGAAAGATTTAGCATAATAATTTTAGTTAATAAAAACAATTTGACATTAAAATATGGTTTAACCTTAAGCATTTTCAGAAAATTGCCAGCCGCTTGTTTTGAATTTTTTTTTCAAAATGATAGTTTTCAGTCAAAAGAATGATTTAGAATTGTTATTCTATTTTTTGGTATTTCTTCATTATTTTGTATAAACAACTACATGATGTACTTATCCATATTTCTCATGATGCAATCCAAAATGGCGGCATTCGGCGGCATCACCTGTTGCACACAACAAATCAAACTTCAAAAGATAGATTTTTATAAACAGTTTAAACTTATATCAAATGTCAAACTGTCTGCACATTATTCCACTGTGTGCAATACTTTTTGCGCGCTCTGTATAAATACCTTTTAACGTTAATGTTTGTTTGTTTCTGGGTCATACAGCGCTCCAAAGGCAAAAATGTTTAAAAGCTACTAGTCAAGGCTAGATACTGAATTGAAGTGTTTTATTGTTATAATGCATGTCAGCTTTAAAGGTGATCATAAAAATATTTTCCTGAGTACACTGTATTAAAAGATACTGCTTACCCCCACCGACTTATCTTCCACTCGGACTCATCCTCCCCCACCGATTTATTCTTATCATAAAATTCTGCATTGAATTCATATAGCATATATACCATATATGTATTCTTAATATACCAGAAAGAACGAACGCACAGAGACAGGCAGAAATATCAAATTCTGTAAAAGTAGTGTTGACTAATACCTAGATTAGTAATCGTGAATAGTTCTAAAACTTACCACTGTAGAAAATGAGAGGGCGCCCTAAGTGAATGTCCGATTCACGCGTCTCAAATTAAACATTTTATATTTATTTAAATTACAAATATAAATATTAAAAAAATATAAAAATTATATAGTGTTGATTAATCTACACAGCGAAAGCTTCAATATCAAAAAAAGGACGACGTAAATCGGTCTGGTGAAACTCGAAATATAGATTGTTACTAACTGTCCATAAGATAGTATTTACATAAATAAGTAAAAGTCATATAATAGTACATACGCCTTTTAAAACTAAATATTTTGCATTTGTTCTCGCTTAAATTTATTGAAATCAATTTACTGTTTAATCGGACTATTAGATTAATCCAAGCTAGTGAACTGATACTACAAACGCGGCTAAAATGTTTATCGCAGTTTATCAAATTTATCCTGTGAAAATATACAGCGTAGCTGTATCTAAATCTAACTTACCTTATATAGCGAACAATTAACTTTATAGGAATTAAACCAGTTACTAAAATAAGATCTGTTTAGTATGGTGTATTTGATGTCTAAGGAAAGCCACCTTTGATAAAACTGCTGTAGGTTTCTGTTCTCAAGTTTAGCCTTGAGGTGCATAAATGTTGTGTCGGTGTCTGTACATGTTTAGATAGGGAGAGGGCTTATAATGTAACAGCTACTTTTGCAAAGTAGGTGTAAAAAGCTCAAGACAATACGTAATGTCTCTTTACTATTTATTATTGCTTAGAGGATTCTCAAAAACTAAATTGCTTGTACTTTCCGAATACAGAAACATAAATCTTCTGAAATTGGGACAGATGTTTATGTTTTGGAATTCCTTTTAAATCCTGAAATGTTTCATATTACCACATTTCAGTCAGATTTACAAACAAAATCATCACCTTTTAGACTTTCATTTTGATGTATTGTAAAATGCGTATTCTTCAAGGACCATAAATCAAGCTAATATAAATATATCCATGCAGTGTAGGTGTGAAATTTTCCCGACTTCAACAACAAAGTTTGTTCTTTTTATTTGAACTGCGTCACATTACGACTCGTACGTGTTTGAACACGTCCTACCAAAAAGCTCGATGAAATTGTAATAGTCTACCCTAATTACAAAAGTTTTTTCATTATGATTGTTGTTAATTGAATCATTGAATCTCACACAAATGAATGTGCTCACAAAGAGAGGAAAAAAAGGGGAATATTGTGTGACTATTTTAAAAAAGGTAGTACTCCAGTGAATTGTTAAATAATTAAAGCACCGTTTAATGATTAAACGTGTTCAACGTGTAATTTGAAAGTTAAAAATCGCCCATTCTAAGTAATTAACTTTACTATACAAAATTTTACTGATCCGGTAAACCGAACACCAAAGAGAAAACCAACGGTTCCCTATTTTATACATTAAATTATGCGAAAGAATTTAAACAGAGGGAAAACCCTTAATGCCCTTGTATTTTGGTTATATTAAATAGGGGGTTCACGTACAGGCTTTTTGGTCGAACGCAAGATGAAACGTTAATGTTCTGCAGCTCATGATGCTCACTTAAAAAATATTTTATAAGTTCTTAGGTTTATACACGTTCGACCGGATGATGTTCAAATATTTTTCGACTGCGGAATTTTTAAAGTTGCCTAAATTAGATTTTGTCCCTTTTACTAAGCTTAAATATAAAGAGGTTTTATAATTCAGTGGCGTGCACTTCAGATGTGCAAGGTGTAAGAATCTAAATTAGAAATTTAAAAATGATTTTTAAAATTTCTAGTAAAACTTCTGTTTTTAATTACCCTTAGATACAATTTCTTACTCTGATTAATTTTTAATTCGATTAATAATTAATTTGAAATTGTGGTTAATCTGAAATTGGCAACACTTTCTGAATAAGTTCATACCTAATATATTGATTATCTAATTTTTCTTTCTTAGTATTTCCTTATTCTTTATTTTACCTAATAATAATGGTTAATTATAGTAACCGGTTACATACTGAGATGTTATATTCTAAAATGAAATAATAATTAAGTAAGCCCACGTTTTGGGCACCAAACACTATAAGGTGATATTTCGATAAAAAAAAATCAAAAACTTTGATTTGGATTGAAATTGGCTAGCTTATGTATATAACATATCCACACTAGCTTTATGGATAAGAAAATGAAATATAACAACCCAATAGTTTTTCTTTCTCCCCATCGACTAACTCAGGTATATGTTGATTGAGCATGAGATAAAAAAATTATAAAAATCTTATTGATTTTTGCACCTGAAAGAAAAGAACTTACTACAAATGCACTTGGAATTCTGCAACTGGACAAGCAGCAAACTTAAACTCTGTATGTGAAGAAAATGTATGCTTGCATAAACATCAACACAAATAAAAACGTATATAGATCAAACACAGCTTATCATTTTATTAAAAGTAGATAAGAATATTTATCCAAGAGAAAATAAAAAAATTTTTTAAATGGAAAAGAAAAAAAGGGAAATCTTCCTTGAGTTTTCTCAAATGTGTTGTGTATTAGTTACCAACCTGACATGTGGGTTGTAACTGATCTCCATTTGAACAAACTAAGACAAACATACAATTGTCAATCAAAATGAAAATATTAAACTTAATACACAAATTGAAAATTATAAAAATGTTACAAGCATTGTTCTCAACGAACCTCTCAAATTAAAAATGAATTTAAATTTATTTTCTGATTGCCTTTATCATTTATTATTCCTAATGTGAAACAAATCCTCTATTTTGACCCACCTTACATGGTTAACACACCAAATCTGTTGATGATTTATCACTTATAATATACCAAGTGATTATTGCCTGAAATTTTTTGAGTGACATTTCTGCAACGTCTTAATTAACTCCACTCCGTGTCGTGCAATTACGTTGCAGAAATGCACGAAATCAAAATTTCCAGGCAGAATCAATGCACGAGGCTATATTCGGTAAGAGAATCGCACGACGCACAGAAAAAAATGCATTATGATTAATTGGTTTTTATTTCTAAAATCAGTGTTTTATGTACAGAGACTCCATGTTTTATGTAGCTATATATGTTACAAGTATAATTTCCAAAAAATTTCCAAAAAATTACTCCTTGGTAGCATATATATATATATAAATTTCCGGAAAATTGTGTGATTGTCATGGATACAATTCAAATTTGAATTTTTCTATTGGTTCTCGGCATCGTCGAGCGATTCTCATTGAAATAATCTTTGTACTCAGTTGATAATCTAAACATTATTATTCCAAATCAGCTGTGATCCAGTAAGGTTGAAAACCATATCCATACAAATTGTAGAAATGGAAATTGATAAAATTATTTTCTTTGATTTATTAAAATAGATAAAGCTAGTGATTATTAAAGTAAAAACAAATCTTCGTTTTTCGTAACAGGTAACAATCCAATTCCATATTATTATAACGCTTGTTTACATTGTAAACACTTGGTTAATCATAACCTAACTTTATTTTAGAATTTTTGAATATGAGCCGAGCGTGGATCTTTCCAATGCGCTTTATTGACTGAATTTGTTCTTTTTCCGAGGTCCATTTATACGATTTCGTAAAACATTTGACGGGACAACGATATTTTTTAAAAACAACGGAACATCACAATTGTCATGACGTCACAAACGAAAGCACCTGATCAAAATTAACGCTAAACTAAATTCTAGAAAGACAGAAAGGTAGCTGGCAAAGAGAAGATTAAAATGACATTAGCCACTTATGGTCTAAATTGAGCAATAACAAAGAAAATGAATAAAATCGAGCAGCTGTCACCGATCTCATTAAAAACTAATCACATTGAAAACTCATCTCTCTCAAGCTATACTTGTATATACAATATTTACATAACTACACAAGATTACTCAAACATGTGAAGTTTACACAATTTATAACAAAATACCAAAGAAAAACTTAACTTAAAAAAAATCTTCCGTTTTAGACATCAACTGATGCTTTTGCAAGTATAAACAAATAAACCATATAAATTAATTTAATCTTCCACTTCTACTAATCTTGTCCAGAGTACAGTACTCCATGTGCCTGCATCCAAACAATAAAGCAAATCATAAAAATAAAACCAACATTTGAAAAATCAATGGATATCTACAAAGCTGATACCTTCATTCTAATGAACTTAAATCTTCTAAGTGGAAGACTCCGTAAGCAAATTGTAACATTATAAATATCAAATTCCTGATCTAATATAACTATTGCGAGTGAAATATGTACCCGAACCTGACTTAGTTTTCTGGGAGAAAGAAAAATCTGTTCTACGCTAGAAACTCGTAAAACATAAATCTAACAAGAAGATAAAACCTTCCAGAAAAATGGGAAAATCCATCCTAACATGTGACCTGGGTTGCATAAAACATTATTACTTTAAAACAAACTAAATACTTTATATCATTTTTATAAATTCAACACCTTCTCATAAAAAGTGAGGTTAAGGACCATCGATACCTAACCTATTCCTATATATCTGTTCTATACTATAAATTTTCATGTATCCTATCAATTGAATAAGATTAACATCCTAGTATGTCTGTTTTTCTATTTAATGCATGATATTTTTATATTTTTATTTCCGGAGCCTAATCGTAGCATCTGAAATATTCTGAAATTGCAATTCGTCAAGAAAATTTTCAACCTGATGATTCTATATTATCTGGATACGCTTGCTATTGTCACCCAGTCGTCTTTCTTTTTTATATAGCAGCCAAATTTGTTGTACTTTTGTCTGGATGTCATCTTAGCTTATGGTGAATTAAAGGATCTCTCCTAGTGTTTTTTATCAATAGGCCAGGACTGATTACTGGAAATTTCTGATAGTTAAAGATCTAAATTCAATTATGCGCTAGTTGCGAGAAATTGCGGCTTAGCTACGCCGGATAGTGGTGTAGCATAATTAACAGAAAATACCACTTAAAAACAGCTGGTACGTAACTGACAATAACTAAAACTAGCTATTCCAGCTTTAGAGGTACTTCCGATGATAATGTAAGAAGGACATCGATGTTCTAGCCCGAGGGACGGAAGTCGTCCGATTGGCATTCTTATCTAGTAACGCTCGTGGTGCACACAAGGTTTTATTTTGCACGAGAATATATTCGAATAAAAAATTAGATTTAATCTATAATTATTATTATTGGAGTTGCCTAGAACGTTGTTTATAATTATTTTGAAGGTAACGCCGGTACCTATTGCAAAGTTAACATTGAGTGGGCGCTATAAATGATAACGCCCGCTTATAGTGTACTGGTTTGAGGCGATTTTAGGCTGCATGTGTAAACGATAGTAGTCGATTCAGTCGAGGATGGTTACAAAGGCTGTGCATTAATTCCTATAGAATGTCTTTATTGGCATATTTTAGAGACTTTGACTTTTCCCATCACTCATAGTGACCTTTCAGTAAAAAACTGTCAACTTGGGAATGTTTATCTTTGGTATTGCCAATCAAATAGAATCGGAGTTCCCTTCTTTCACCATTTAGGTTAAAAGCAGGTTTCTTTCCATTTTATATTCCCTAGATATCGTGAGTAAACCCAAGGGTCTTGAAATGAGCCACTTTGAGCTACTATTTCAGAGTTAGTAGCAGTTTTGTAATTCTAAAATGCTTCAAATTGTACGTTTGTTACCCACAATATGGAGGTCGCTTATTGGAAATAATCTTTGACCACAGTTAAATTTGTCGGCTATCAGCTAACTGATGTGAGGTCGTGGGTATCACAAGATGTATTCTGTAACGGGCCCCAAAAACCGTCTAAAATAGAACCTGCCGACAACATTTCTAACGAACTACACTTCTGCGATTGCTTTCAATGTGGTAGACTCTTCCCAATAAAACGTACCTAAATAGCCGAAAGCTTTACTCTTTCGGAAAAACTAAACCACAAACAGTACATATAGATTAGAAGTCGCCAAATAAATCATAAAATGCTTTATTGCAATGATAAACAGCGTAAATAAACTTTAGTAAGGTTAGCACTAATTTAGTCAAGCGTTTATTAATAGGTAATTATGTACAAACCAAGAAAATTTAATGAATATATGCGAGCGGGGCAATTACTCTCAACTTATACAAGTACCAAACATTAAATTAGTGTCACAAAAGACCACGGTATGTTAACGTGTCTCTAGATTCACTTGTAGAGTACAAGATTGTACAATCGTTTCGCAGGAATAAATTCTAACAGTTTATATGAGCAGATATAAAGTCTAACATAGTTTTTATATACAAATTGCAGTGTGTCACACACTGGACAAAAATTATTTAAATTAGAAAAACTATATGTTACCTTACTTAATTTACATTTATACAATGATTGGCCGATGTTATAATTTGATGTACACAGCTGAATGACTGTCGGAATCTCCCAGGTAGTGCATCGAAAGGTATGCCACCAAACAGGACGTTTCTTAAGAGTGACAACAGGAATCAACCAATTCCCAGATATTGGAAGGTTTATACGCCAACAAGTAAATAAATAAGAAGAAAGAAGTAAGAATTAAAGAAAGAAAAGGCCTGCAGTAAACAACCAGATTATCAAATATGCACATGGAAAGCCTTCAAGTAACTACCTAAGCTGGAGGGCGGCCTCGAAGTAGTATTAAACCGCTTCAGAGTCGGAAAAGTAACAGCAAGTAAATCAATTTGATTAGCAGTATCAAAAGTTCTTTAGCCTCGAGCGCAGCGAACGAGTTGAAAAAAAGCATTTGGGCATTAAAACTACGAAGTTAAGAAGTAAACTGGTAGCAAAAACAAATGTACAACTATGTCATCATTTTATTTCTCCCATTTTCCGTAAAACCCTTGTATTTCTTATCTGAATGTGACTTCGTTCTTTTTTCTATCTGCGAGTGAAAATAAGGAGTTTTCAACCAGTTCAAAAACTGAAACAGAAACTGATTGGTTTTCCTGATAGCTTACGCCTTGGAGTGTTAATACTGTTGGAGCACATCGAAACTACAAAAAAAAAACAAGATTGGTTCATAAATGACAGAACTATGTATGTATGACATAAAATAGCAGGTGTAACTCTTAATTTTCCATATTTTTTTATTATAAATGAATGCCTTTTTTGAATACCGTGCAACAAATTGGTTGTGTCCATTATTCCAACTGAGGGTTTGAGGGTTTCCTTAGTTGTTTATTTATGGACCTATGTTCTGTAGTAATGATGTTCTTAAGTGTAATTATCAGTGAAACAGTGAACCTGTAAATTGGTACAATTTTTATTCGGCTTTCCCCCATAATTTCTTTCATGTAAGAAGTTTTATGAATTTCTCTCGTTTGGAGTATTCTGTGAATACAATCGAATAAATTCCTGGCGATTAATTTATTTTCACGAAGGTGATAGTTTAGTGTCGCAGGAACCTAACTTGTTGGCCTTTAATCGCTACCAAGGTAACCACTCCTAAACTAATTTATTTATTAATATTACCTCTGACAATACCTTAATTGTTTTGTAGAAATACTTTCCAACTACACAAGAGGCAGTAATCATCTCCCTGAGCCTTTTATTTTCTTAAGCCAATGAAATCATCTTATTCCGGTAGGCCGTAGTTACGATGTTAAGATATTAAATTATTGCAGAATTCCTTTCTAGGATTTCTTACTTTTGGAATATACTGAAAATATACCTTCCGGAACGTTGGGTTTTTGTTATCTACCACCTTTGGAGCCGCAACTAACAGGTCAACTGTATTATCAATCCAAGATACATACAGCAAGAAAACAACAACAATACACAACATTTTTCTAACACACATAATTTCCACCCATCTTTAACTGTATAAACATTCCCCTTTGTTTCTTTTTTTTAGATTATGTAGTAAAGATAAACCTTTCCATTTTGTTTTGATAATTTCTGTGGCACAGTTGCCAGTTGTAATCGAATTTACCATTTCTGTAGAGATCGTAAGTAATATACATTTATGTCAAACTTAATTAATTAATTTGATTCTTTGATTATGTTTCATTGTAGTATTAATGCTACTGTTCTTAGACGAACTGTATAAAAATCGTTGTTATCCACTAATTATTTATATTGCTATTTGAGTATTTATTTAACTTAATTTTTGTGTGATTTATTAATTCTCTTTTTTTGATTATTTAATATTAATTTTTTAGTGTTAATGATTGTGTTTTGTTGAATCCCTTTTTAATTCTTTTGTATCACCTGTGTC
Source organism: Agrypnus murinus (assembly GCA_929113105.1). Taxonomy (NCBI): domain Eukaryota; kingdom Metazoa; phylum Arthropoda; class Insecta; order Coleoptera; family Elateridae; genus Agrypnus; species Agrypnus murinus. The sequence continues at coordinate 29,109,747 of OV816028.1, read as the reverse complement.
TTTTATTGTTTTTATTATTGTTTATTGCTGGTGCCGAGTTCAAACGGCGGCTGTTAGCTTAAAGCAGACGTTTGCCGGACCCAACATTCAGTAAGTTTCAGGTTTATATTTTGTGTTATAAATTTTAAAATAGCTGGTCTTCTTATTAACACCGCAAGCTAGGAAGTTCCCGTTATAACATTTGAAATTTTTACTTGCAGATAGTTCAATGAAATACATTTTAATTGAAAAAAAAAACTAATTGAATTTTGGTTTAATTTATATAAATAAATATCTTTTCCTAAAACTTATCGCGCGCCACTGTTTCACACTCGGTTTTAAATATACTACGCGGTCTAGAATCGTTTTGTTAATCTAACCCAAAATCCTCCAAGCGGTGAAGGTTAACGCTTAGTACAGTTACACACTGATCCTTAGCTCTTTTGAGATACCTAACTAGGAAAAAGGGTATAAACCTTTAGTTCACTCTTTGGTTTGCCATGACACTTATAAAATGGCCATTAAAAATTTACAAGGCTCCTCTTTGGATTAAAAAGTTTGATGGTATATAATAAATTAGACTTAGCGAGTCGTTAAACACTAAAGTTTCCTTTCAGGATATGTTCACTTACATAATTACAGGGTTTTGCGGTGATTTATAGTAATTAATAATGAAATTCTACTGTGACCCGATAAGATCGATCTTGCGACTTCCATTACTAGGCTGCTAGCGTAGATAACTGTGTCAGTGTGACGTCTAACTCAAATTCATGAGTTCTCTTCACGAATCCAATCCTCGATTTTGAAACATGCCGAAATGAAATATTCATTTAAAGGATTAATTTTAAACACAAACTGAAACCTCTGAGATGCAAAGTAAAGGTAATTTGAAAGTAATCTGTTCAAAGGTTTTTTTAGAAAGTTTATACGAACAAACACGTTTGGAGTATCTTGAAACTGCTCTTAATTAGTGCTACCTACAAAAAGAAAATTTAATTATTCACTTTCTAACAAAAAAGGAAAATTTAATTTAAGAAACAGAATTTCCCAACAACTTTATTTGCTACGGAAAAAAAACTCAGTCGTTATTTCATTTTCTTGGTTTATTATTTATATAATAAGAATTTTAAAATGGTTTTTTTCTTTTTGAGATTGGAATTGCACTTTTCTTGATATGCTTGGACACAATTTAAATGTTTATTCTTTAAATTTATCCAAAACGAATCTTGTATACCAATGAAATTTCTGGACATTAATTAAATTGGAATTTTAAAACGAATGCCTTTCTGCTGCAACGGACTGCAAAAATTTCTGTACATGACACCTTTTGCAACGCAACATTAGTTAATAATTTCTTTATTGCTTCATCGCTCTAGAAAATTAATTTTTACCCGAATAACTCTTAAGAATCGCGCAATTAAGTAACATCAAGCAATATCCGTCCACCATTTAGTAGTACGGCAGGTTCTAGTTCATCTAACAGCTCTTGGGATTTCCCAAAAGAAAAACTTCTTTAGATAGCCCTTCAGCAATTCACGAACTTGAACCTGATAATATTTCAGATTTCCAGAAGAAATATTAAGAAATTCTTGTACGTGTAGGCTTAACTTTTTGATGAATGAAAATTAACCGAAATTCTGATAAATGCTTTAATTGCTAGTCTTGAAGATATATATCTTGATGTAACGGCTTAATGGAAGGTATAATTTTTTAATTTTTTTGCAGCAGAGTTTAGCACGCTTAAAAGTTGGTGTTGCTTCAAACGAGGGTTAAACTGCATTATAGCCAAAGTTCAAATATTAGTTTGTCCTAGAGACATACCTTACTGGATAGTTTGGAAACTGTGAAGTCATTATTAAGCTGCTTCTTTTGCTCGGATGAAGCAAATGCTTCTTTTAAAATTTAAACCATTGCCAAAGCTTGTTGTTGGATTAATTTTGTAAATGGACACACTTTTTTTGTTAAATTTATGATATTATTTTGACGAATTAGATAGTAATTTGCAGACTAACATAATTCACAGGGATATTGGTGGGAATTTAATTGAATATTTGGGAAGTTAAACACGCTTGCTTTTCGAAAATTAATTACCAAGGTGAGATGTTAACTTACTTATAAATTACCCATCATTGTTTAAATAGTGGTAATATTAAAAGTAATATCAGAAACGCGAAAATCTATCATCTTGCACTATACTGTGTACAAGTAAAGACTTACGTACACAGTATAGTGCAAGATGATAGATTTTCGCGTTTCTGAAGCAAATAGTTTTCGAAAACTCTTTTCAGGTGGTTTAAATTGAAGCTTTTGAGAGCGTTAAGAATTGACATTCTTAAGAAAATAAGAGTAGGAAGCAAAGGTTGTTTTAAGAAAACGGATTTAAAATTATCCTGTAACGAACTTCTATGTTCGACTAAATAATAGAATCGGCTATATGATCAAAGAAACCGGTGCCATTCAGAAAAAGGAATGTTCTGTCACTTTGTTTCCTCGCCCAAAATACAGACCAGAAATCCTAAATATGAGTTCCAAACAATATAATCTTTTATTAGAAAGACTTGAAAATGTGAAGAAACTTTCAAATTGCACTTTTATTAACAAAACTAATCCAAAAAGCAGAGACCTTTCCACAATAAACTTGAAACGATTTTTGATTGAACAAAAATTAACTAATTTGAGATAAGTTTCGGTAGTTTAGTGGTTAGCATGTTGACTTCATAATCTAAGGGTCGCAAGTTCGTCAGGTAACAACGGGCCTTCTTGTCAGATAAGAAAGTAAAATCGTAGACTCCATGTCAATGGCAGAACAAAAATCCCTACTGGAGGTGTAATTAGTATTACCGGCCATATCAATGAAGTAACCGGTGCCATGGAGTCCAAATTTTATAAAATGTCTCTTTTGAATTTGAATTTTTGAAAAATACTTGTACATGAACCACCTTCAAGAATGGTACCCTTGTCAAAACGATGCTGCATGATATGATTCTCTAGAAATTGATGACTGGAAATTGATGACTTATATTTTTAATTCTTTAGTTGTGGATAAATAATCAATTTTCTGAATTATACAACGTAATGACGAAATTCTAAATAAAATAAGGAACTGCCATACTTACTTTAAATTGATGTTTAAACAGTTATGCTTCAAAAACGCAGTCCCTTATTACTGTTAGACAAATTATTGTCAAGTCGTAGATGTGAATTGAAATGTGAATGAAAAGCTTACTGATATCAGGTTTATGAACGAATAATAATTATTTAAAAAAAAAGTTCGTTTTAATAGAACAGTTTTGAATAATTTCTGCTAAGAAATAAAAGGGGGATTCATTGCATTGAATTCAACAAAAATAATAACTAGGAAACTTAGGGCTAGATTTACAAATTTGAGCAAAATTAATAATAGGTGGCATTATCTTTGACCTAATTTATCTTTACAGAAATGCTGTTAGTTTTTTTTTACATTTTCCGAACAATCTCGAAAAATATTTGTAAAATGTGAAACACTGAACGCTTCTTCAATAATAAGTTTGAACTGGTGATATGTGATATGAAAATCTTTATGTTGAAAAGTTTAAACAAAAACAAAAAACGGTCGCTTACCTAAAATGCTTTTATTGTGAATACGGAAGCAATCGAAACAGACGTTCCTCTGGCTAAATGAATTTTCTTTTTATAAACACTTCGCAGAAAGCTAAAAAATCTTGCGTTTTTTCCAAATTTAATTTTGCAAACGAGACAAGTCGTTGACAATATTAAACTTGGTGTATAATAACTAAATCTTAATTAACTTACACTCAAATTACACTCTGGAAAGCACGGAAGGCAATCGGTCAGAATTTGTACATAAGGTATTGAATTAATTAAAATTTAATATGTTTTAAACTTTGAATTTAATTACCACCACTACGCTATATTTGTAGAGAATTCGGCCCTCACTTAAAGTTGAAGTTCAAATTCAACCACTATTTAAATCTCAAAAATATTTGAAAGGATGTTAACTGAATTATATTAATAATCCTCAGGTAGTACGCAAGAAGTCTTTTAACTTAAGCCCTGGATGGTGTGTACAATTCACAGACGAATGGCTCCAACTGAAGAGAGTTAACAAACACGAAAAAGTCTCTCCCGGAGTGTCGTCTGTAAATTGCACACCTTTATTATGTTTTGTGGGTAAACGTCTCAACTTTACTTACTTAATTTGTAGTTACTTTAAGCTTCAAACAGATATTTAACAATTGACGCAGAGTTCATTTAAGTCTCAAAGCGCACTACAGCGTGTGCGTATATCCAAACTGTATAGATAAACAATGTATATCTAAACGGTACAGTAACCATCAGCGGAAACCTCAATTAATTCTAAGTGGTTTAAACTTAGCAAATTTCTAAACTTCACAGTTTCAAATAAATAATAATCGATAAATGTTGTAATACAATTTGTATCAAGTTTATTATACAGCGTAGATAATAAATTTCGAAATATTTTAATACAGGGCCGTATTAAGTGTATTTTAGCTAGTGGGGAAATGAATTAAAAATTTATATTACAAATCTACAAATTTATATTACAGCAATGGTGAGGATATTCGGCATTACTAATTGCAATTTTGAGTTCTCTAATCTTGTGAAGTAATTCACTATCTTACCAGGTAGATTTGTTTGGTAATACCTACCTATTAGTTTCATAGGTATTTATAGTTATTTATATTCCAGTCTAATACAGAAATTTGTATTCTAACCTCAAAATTAAGTACAATGCAGTTGACTACATGACAAATTTTATTTGATTGTTTTTACAAATTGAAACAACTTTTATATAAGGTATTTACAGATACCTACAATCAGGAGTAATTCACGATCTAAAAACACAAAGCAAAAACTATAAGAATTCTACTGTTGCTGAGTAACTACAGACCGATGAATGCTTTTATCCTAACTACTGAGATATTGCTGATCGTCAAAAGGCAAAACAGATTTCCACTTTTCTTTAAGTTGTGTAAAACCTTCGCCCTGAAAACAGTAACTATTTCATCAAGTAATTTTACATAGTTTAAGAATAAACACCTCTGAAGTTCTATTCATTTTGTAGTAGAGAGACTGTAATTTAAATTAAACCCTTCTAGATATAAATAAATATTTAGATAACGTAACGTCTGGGAGCATACTGAAAACCAATTTCAGTATCCATCACTTCTAGCAGCTGCAGATGTAGTATTACAAATCTAGAATGTTCCATAATAAAACTGAGTGGTGCACAGGAAGAAATACTGAAAGGAGATAGAAACAGCATTTCCAGCTAGATATGAAAAGTTTGTAAAATCTAGAAAGAATAAATGCAATAACTGAAGGATCATTGGATAAACAAATGCTGTAAACTGAAAACACTTTAAGAACTATTTAAGAAATAGAAAAATAATCAAGTAGAATGGATGACGATTACGAAAACGAAATTTCGGAAACAAAAATTCTTTGTTTCGGAAGAGTTTATTCTAGGTTAAATGCATTCGTAATCGCTATTTGCTATCTTGCAAGTATAAATTAGTACAGACAGATAGGCTATCGTACCTTTGAGTTGCTTACTTAAGAATTTTCACGTATTAAGGGTTTTTCACTTTCAGAATTTTTTAAACTTATTTTTATCAAATTTAGCTAAATGTGGGTTTTGACTGTACATAAAATCGAGTTGTTTAAAATTGATTCCACCTTTTCGTTATTTCATAAATAATTATCTGTAGCATCCCCTCTTTTCTTTATGGTTTAAATAAAATTACGCATGTTTTTTTGGTAGGATATTTAGTTAACAATACAATGAATAAATAAAGAACCGTGAATGTATTTGTATTTCATACTGTGCCACATTTGTTAGTTTTACGTCACACTTTTCAGTCCGGAAATTGCGGTTTTACAGTCGAGTATGACTGTAATAGTTATTTACATTGCAAGACCGTTACTTAGAACTTTACGTGCGAGCGATTAACGAGCTTGTTATCCGTGCAAGCACGTAGGGTTCGTGTAACGGTCGAGCATTGTACAACGTTTTATGGTATTCTGACTCGTAAATCTTTATTAAATAATTCGTTTATTTACTGAAATAGTACAGCACAATCCGTAAGATATATATGAATGTTTTAAATAAATATGTATGTCGCAATGGTATTGATGATAACGAGCTCGTAATAATTTTTACGGACTTCATAACGGGCTAGCCCGTAAAAAGAATCTTTACTCAAAGAGACAGAGCTCAATAAACAGATGTTTAAAAGTCAGTATATTTTATATTTTTTTTTCTAAATTAAACCATTAATCCAATAATTTCAGTGTGAAATAAAACGCATTACGTCATTTGTCAGGTAAAATTTTACAGTAACACGTTTTAAATTGCAGACTCGGCTCCTACTTCGCTTCGTTTGGAAACAAAACTCGTTATTATAAACATTGTTTTATTGGACTTATAACGTAAATTACTATTACAGGCACAGGGACTGAACTTTTTGTCCCGTAGTTAATATCAATAAGTAAAGAATTTCTAATAAAGCAAGTAAGAAGTTACAAATGTATGCAGTAATTGAATTAGTCATTTGGAACTAAAAGACACAATGATGACTATTCATCCGTATTCCTGTGTGCTGAATTTTCTGAGCTGTTTTGTAGTAGACATTCTTTTCTTTTCTATTTCCTTTCTGTTTTCACTCGCAAACATAGTTTTGGAATAAGCCAATCTTAATTGAAACAATACCGTAGTCTTTGCATACTGAAGAACATCATGATTTTTACATACCTAGAGCATCTTTTTATTTCTTGTTAGTTTCCAAATGTTTCATTCATCAAACATTTGCAGAATATCTCGGAAAAATTATGTTGCGGGAATTCTCTTATCTTATAAACCGTGGTCTTGCTATCAAGAACTTTATCAATTGTATATTAACTATCAAATACTCTTCCTTGACTCTGATAATGTTCCTGCGACTCATTAGCACAGCAGTTGTAAACTTTAATCTTGAAGATGAACCAACACCATTTCCACATTGCTCTCCTTAAATAATTTCAAATATTTTTCTTTTTTTTATTTTGGTTCAAATTTTGGTTCATTTCTGTGGGTTTCTCTCATTTATTCAATGTTCATTGCGACTGACGACATCAGCAACAAATTTAATTTCCATTTTTGATAGGTGTATCTGTTCGCGATAACTATTGGGATAAATATGATAACTATTGTGGTAAATGTGAATAGATACCGCAAATGAGTATATTAAGATTTTATAAAACTGCCAAGTAAAGTCAGTTACATTGTTGCTTGAAAGAATAATAATCACTCATGTCGCGTGACTGGAAGTAAATGAGGTAAATCATATATACGTACGCAGTATGATGTTAGACGAATTAAAAGTTATTACTTATATCAACAACATTTACAAAGAGACAAAGTTTTGCATATTCATGGCTTGGTAATCGACAGAAAATGATTAAGAAATGCTTCACACACACTCCCTACGTCTTTTTTCTGTTTTTTAAGGCTAGAAATGAGTGAGTTAAAATTCTAATTATATTGGATCGATATGACTGCACGATTTCTTGGAGCAGAACTACTCCGTAGTCCACTACACCTCACATCAATAGTGTTCATACAGCTAAGCCAACAATGACTGTGTTGTGGTTCAGATAATGTGATGGTCCAGAATGATGGACTACTTTCCAGTCTTAAAAGCATAAAAGTACTAAAGGGCGAATTATGTTTCTTGTATTAGAATTAACGCGACTAAACCATTGGTAGCAGATTAGAATAACAAATATAAAATTACAACTTCTACGACATTTTGGTGGAGGCGCCAGGTATTGAATATAGTTTTCAAAGATGTACTGTCGTGCCATACGCAAACAGAAGAGCGATACAGTATAGCGGTGTGTGCACCTGGCGCCTCCACCAAAATGTCGTGTTAGAAGTAACACGACTAACAGTTGATCGCAGGGTAGAATAACAAATGAAGTAACAAGAGAGATATTATTCGAAATAAAACAGCATGCTAATTATAATATTCAAAGACCTACATCTGGACCGAAGTTTCTGAGATATTTTGAATTAGTTTTTTTCTAATTCAACTTGGAACTAGTATATTCTAACAGTAGCTCGGTTGATATAGAAATGATTGTCTGTTTCTTTATCTTACGTGCTTCTAAGTACAGATAAAGAAACAGACAATCAGGTGGTTTGCACACATTACAGTATTTCGCTTTTCAATTTGCGAATACCATAACAGTATATTATTGAAGACGACAACAGATATGTCATACAAACTTTCATAATCTAGATTTTTTAGCCGCATTAAGCCCGAGTTAAACAGGTGTGCGTCAATTGAAGATAAAATGCAGGGATAGACGCTGCATTCTATAATGAATTTAGTTGCTAAAACTACAAATTACGTTTGACGATATAAATTTCAAATAACTACCTTCTTTTATTATTCACTTTCTATTTACATTCATATTAAAAGTATTGTACATGAAGATAAATTTGCGAATCTATAAGAAGATTGTTTGCTTATATCCTTTATGTTAATTAATATCTACAAAGCTTATTTTTTGATCCTATTATTTGTACGCGGCACTCATCAATTGCTTTTAAAAAGGGCGGTAATATTATTTCGTTTCCGAAATCCTAAAATCCAGTGAATCGCATTAAAATCAATCGCAGGCTATCAACACAACGGTCAGTGTGTCTGCCTTATCGATACGATATTTCTATTTTATGAGGTTCGAAATTGAATTCGCTTCATCCAGCATTCGTTACTTTTCACCAGGCAGTGATACTTCAGGAAACGTTGAATTGATGGTGATATAAACGTAGCTAATTCCCGGCCTAATTGTGCTAAGAGATTAAGATCTTATCTGTACGCTTATAAATTAAAGCAATTTGACAGCTCATGAAACTGTAATCTACTTCTGTTCCCGTGTGATTAAGTACTTGAATAGATTTTGTATGTCTTCTCAGTATATTGAAAATTCACGAGACGACGACGGCGACGTTTAAAGGAGCTTTCCAACAATTTTTGTTATGAACGAACCTGAATATCTGAAAAGTTCTTTCATAAAAACAGTCATAATCTATTCTCAACTTTGTTGCTTCCTCTTTTCGGTTTTAAACAAAAGGTTTTAGCATTAGCCGCAAGAAATATCGGATGTTCTATTCGCCAGAACTGGAACTTGCACACAATTACACCCGAAAAGTTTTACAACTTTACGTTTCAATTTAGGAATATACTGAATTATTTCTGAGCAATTGGCTCTATGCCAGGGCATATGAAAAATCTTTAGTGCAGAAGACTAGAATTTCAGTCACTCGAAAATAAATTAAGAAAAATTGCATTATTCCGTTATCATTTTCTTAGAGCGATAAGAAATTTCAATGCGCTCACGTATTTTAAACTACACAAAAGATTAGTTACAGATTTTTGCAAACCTAATTAAAAAGTTTATTTTTTCTGAAGATAAAAGTAACAGTGGATTAAATATGAAGCATTACACGGATTTTGAAAACTCCTTAAATGCCATGAATTTATTTGCTGACAATATTTTAAAATTTATGAACGACTTAAGCACGCCTCGCGCTGCCCACAAAAGTTTCATATTAAAAAGCTGTAAATTTTAGCTACTCTTCAATGGCCACATTATCATAATTTAACGCTATTCCTCTCTTTATTTTCAGACCCAGATTATTATGATGAACGTTTATTCAGAATTTAATAATAGTAATGGATTTAAAATAATATCATTAACTGTCGCATAATAACAGGGAATATATTAATTAAGCATAATAAATTTCAGTTTATTTTACAATTTATTATAGTGTGTTACACTAATTGAATTCTTACACTATATATTGCGGTGTATTAAACTAATAAAAACTGCGTCACGTTCGGGGCAAACATAAAATATGTGCGATGATCTGTAAAAGTAAAATAAAATATGTCCACCGTTCCAAATATAAACATAAATTATATACGGTGGATTAAAATGAGAATACACCACAGATATTTTTCTTTATTCCACTCAGCTAGCTAAGGTTTACTCAGTAAAACATAAATTATTTGAACTACGAGACTCTTATTTAATTTTATGCCTGGAAAGGAAGAAAAACTTATGTTGTAAACACTAAAGCTCCTGCCAGCTGGACAACTACTGCTAAACTCTGAATTCAACAGAAAAGAAAATTGGGTGCTTGTATTTGCATCAATTAAACACATATGTAAATTTGAAAACACATAAACTTTATTTAAAGAACAAAATAAAAATTCGAATGGAAAGTCAATGTAAAAAAAATGTTATTCAAATTAATACAATTAATAATTGAGAAATAAATTCTCAGGCTTGTTCAAACGTTATTAATAGTTGTAATGGCCTGACATAGGGCCAATACGGTCATTCGTTTGAACAGACCAACACAAATCAAAATTGATTTATAAATAAAACTGTTTATCAAATAAAAATAAATTTTAATTAAAAAAAATTTAGTTGTTTTATTTAATTGAAATCAAATAAATTCTCAAAAGAACCTAATAAACTAAACCAAATAAGTTTATATTATTGAGGATGCACTTTATATGTTACTTATTATTAATAAGATTAACAAAAACCATTTATTTTGACCAACCTGGTATGTTATAAAATAGTTTCCTTTTTTATATAATAATCCTTTAGTGGTAACACTGCTGTCATACGCATCAGCTGATTTCCTGTTTATCAATTATCGATACAAAGATCGATGATAAAAATAAATCTACCTGAATTTATTTAAACAATCACATTCACTTTAAATAATTGTGGAACAACAATAATATCTTCTTTTGATACTTGAAATTGTTCAGGTAACACTTTAGTTTAATTTAAATTTCAATTATACATGACATTTACGTCAAACACATATAGTTGAAGTATCTAACCTCAAATTAAATTACAGATTTTATCCGGAGTCGGGCATAGGTTTTGCCTTGAACGTTTTATCGACTGATTTTGTTACAATTTGCTCCAACTTATATACCTTATGCCAGAACAAAAACCGGCTATGACATATTTTCAAAACAAAGGCACATCAAGTAAGCTTGATGACGTCACTAATCCCGCATAGCTGTTATTAATTGTCACTAATCTTAATTCTATGATTACAGGATTGTAGCCCTTAAAACAAGAATCATAAAAGTATAATACATCCATTGTCCAAAAATGTATCGTAACGAAGGTATTAAAGAAAAACAATTGACAATATACAAATCTCGTTACGATCTAAATACATATAAAATTCAACAAATCAAGGTTCATCCTTTACAAACTAGTTACAGAAATACACAATTCAAGTAACACAAATAGATTCTCCATAGGAGCATCTTTACAATTTACTACAAACATAAATTTTTCCAATACGAACTACAATGAATGAACCAATTAATGCATATGCAAGTTCCAGTTTAAATATTGATTGAAAATTAATCAATTTATAATCAAAATGTCCAGCATACAGTACTCCAAGCACTTACATCAAAACAATGGTGAGGAAAAATAGGGGATAAGAGTCAATAAGAGTCACAATGTAACGAAACGACACGATTTAAACCTTCAGTAATTAGAATGGTCAGAAATTTCATAACCAAATTCAAAAATTAATTGTATTATATAAGTCATGATAAGATTGACCTAATTTATCTGTTTTCAGTTAATTAACAACGTAAAACTGAGCTGGTCTCCTGGAATATAGAAAAATTTAGCTAACGTTGAACATCGTAATCTCTAAAATTGAATAAGGAAATTACTTCTTCCATACAAGTGGAGAGCACAACCCAATGTGTAACTTGGGTTGCATAAACATACTTATGATCAAGCAATCTAACTAATTGATATCCTTTTTCTAAAAATGAAACCTATTTATTATGCATAAGAAAGCTAGGTTATGTTTGCATGAAATTTTTATTCTTAATTTTTAATTCAAATATTAATGAACCTAACTGTGGTCCTATATATAGCCTTTATATTAATTATGCCCATGACATAGCATGTCTCTCTTTTAATTTATATCTGATATATGAAAGATCTGTTTTGACGTTTCCGTTCTGTCGTTAGTAAAATTTTTAATAAGGTGATTTGATATCACCGCAATATGTACTTAGTATTGCATACAATTTACTGTGTTCTGCTGTTGTAGTAGTAATTTAGCTGTTTTTTGCGATAGTCCTAACTAGATTCAAAATAAAAATTAAATGAGGTAACTATTTTAGGCACCAGGTCAAATAGTGGTTTAAATATGAGACTGTCATTTGGTTATGATATCTTAATACGACAAGAAAATTGAAATAACTTATAAAAAGTATAAAAATGTAAAATAATACTTAAAACAATAGTCACTGTACATTTCAGAAAAATACAGTCAAAATATAATTAGCAAGCCATTTACATTTATATCAGTATACTAGGGAAACCTCGTCAGGACATGACGGTCAAGAGGCTAATTTATTGAAAGGTTTCCTTAACAACGTTCGTTGTGTGAACGTGAAGCTTACCATTCTCAGATGAACTTTTGAACGCGTTATTTAACAAACACCCCCGACTTATTCCATCCCACCACCAATCCCGACTTATCCCACCCTACTCCCTTAGTTATCGCGTCTTACTCCTTTTTTCGACTTATCTCTTTCTCAGATTTACCTCCCCTCTGCCGGTATCCCTTTTCCCAGGACTTATCACCCTATATGGCTTACCCACCCCGGTTAACTCCCCTCGGACTCCTCCCTCGACCTACTCACCCATTCTTACATAAAATTCTAGTCTATTGAATTTATGTATCATGTGCTTAATATACCTCAACTTTCTAAACTTTGTCAGTTATTTTGTCTATGTTCATTAAGAAATAAAACATTAGTTCGGTAATATTCCTAGTCTGATTTTTCATCAAATATCCCAATCTGCAAAAATGATTCTCACAGAGTCAGACAGAGATATCGAATTTCATGAAAATGCTCCACAGCAAATACTATGAAACTCGACAGAGAACTGTTAGTGGCATAGCAACGAGGTACATATATAACGAAAAAGCGAAAATGTAGAATACTCGTAATAATTTTATAGGACAAAGACTTAGAAATTTAATACTAATTTTCAATAATATTTATTTAATTCAATGCCAATTTTGTATGCTTTTATGTTCGATGCTAAAGTATCTATAATACTAATATTCAATTTATAATACCTATTGGCAAACTGAAAAATATATTACCTAACATAGTATATTTTCTTAGCTTTTAAATGTAATGCAGAAAAAAGAATATAAAGTTACTAAAAACCAGATTATTTTAAAAATAAATATTTAAACCATTTATTAAAGTATTAAAAATAAAAATATATAAATAGGCCGAGTTTAATGATAAAGCTGCGATTGTAATATCCCTCTCTTTAAAAATTTGCTTGAAAGGTATCAACGGTACACTCAAGCTTCAAAATGTTCTAATATTTATAGATTCCCTTATAGTTAAATAGTATTCGGGTTTATGAAACCCTGTAGTTAGTATATTCATTATTATGAGGATTCAGGGAATATTCCAGTGTTTTGAAAGGGTGTAAAAAATTAGTATTTTAGAAGACATTTTTATTAAATTCACAACCAGCCATGAAATATGTAGTGCAGCAAGAATTATATATTAGGAGTACTAAGGAACCTATTCTGTAATTGCTCAAAAAATGTATTAACAATTATAATCATGAAATTAATACGGTTTCCATATGCTCCAGACTGGTATTGAAAATGGAAATATTAAAATAGAAAAATGAATTCTCCAAGAATGGGGGTTACTAGGTGTAATAAACAAAAGTTCAAGTTTTTTTTATCTTGGTAGAAACGTAAAGAAATATTTTGTAAAACATTAAAAAACTACATATAAAATATTAAATCAAAAGAAAGCATATAATTTGGTACACTATAAGTAATCATCATGTATAATGCATGTTCACACAAGATTCTCACATATGATATCGATTTAAAACATACAGGCTGCTGGGATGAATATTAAGTCTTAAGATAAATAGAAACAAATAATTTCACCGGTTATAAGTGTCAACATTAGTTGATACAAATAAGAAGTCGAAGTTCTTACCAGAAGCAATACCTGAAAACAAAGTTATCGAAGTCTTCTAAAAAAAGATTTGTACGTAAAGAGATGTTCAAGTTATGAGTTACATGTGTGTGTATATTAAAGAGGCATTTTGAATCATTAAGAAGGTTTCAATTAGCCTGCAATTATTATAATTACAAGTATTCTTTACATAACTTCGCTAAGAGCATAAGTGAAGAGACGTTATAAATAGGAGATACATTAGAGCAGCTAAAATAAAAAAGAGTAGCACTATAAAGATTACTTACTTAACGTTAACTGTAAATAAAACTTGTGATGTTGCTAGAGGGTGAGGCAACGTGAAATATAAGAAAACTATTAATAATATCAAATATCCTTTTAGTAAACTTCACTAAATTTTTACTTGTACATTTTGGTTCAGTGGGGTAATCTACTTTAATGTTGATGTTTAAAAAGAAGTTATTTGACACTTCACCAATAAGGTTTTCATTAAGTCAAATTGCTCTTGACCATAATAATCATTTCAGGTATATTCAATTCTCAATAGTGCATAAAAAAAACATCAATGCAGAGAACCCCGCATTGAAGTTTTCCTAAATAGATTAGAAAAGAGTCTCACGGCAGAGCTTAGCATACCATTACAATACTATCCGGATACATAATGACAACTTTGATGTGTATCTGTTCAACTCTTCAAATTATCTTTAATACTCATTGACGTCTGCTTTTATAGAGGTTTGCGTTAGCCTTTTCGTATTGAAAATTAAGTAGGTATTCGTATATGTTAAAATTTTACTGCTCAAACTTTCAGCTGCAAACTGACTTTTGTCCTTGTTTTTGTATAGGGATTGCCGCAAACAGTAGAACAAAATTACAGACTTTTATTTACAAAATTAAGTTTGGACCATCATGCTAAGTACGTCATAGCCTGGGTAGTGTAGGGACTAGCGTGCTCTTCTCCCACCTAAGTGTCCTGGGTTGAACTCCCGGTACCGGTAGATCTGATTAAGGTTCTGTGCAGTTTCCCTGAGCTGTAATACAAACGTGGGATTTGTGCTTGTACTATCTGTTAAGTCGGCTGCAGCCGCACGTTGGGCCTGCATAATAGTAATAATCACCTCTCTCTCCAGCACAAGCTTCATAGCTTCTGGGGCCTGGTTCGCCAGGTAATGGATAGTAGTAATTATCACTCATTTCACGGTATTGTTCCCGGTAGTAGCATCTATCCAACGGGATTCCTCCAATATGGATAGAGAGGTCACAATTTATCTCTGAACTATTTTTGGTTTCGCGATGTACATTCTATTTGTTGATTATAGTGATATGAAAAAAGCTAAATATTTAGTTTTATAATTGGAAATTGAATTTCAAACATGTAAATGGGAAGCCCTCTTTTAAAATATAAATTCGTACTATTTTCAAGTTTAATTATTGAAACTATTTTTAGAAATGCCAGAGAAAAAAGCAATTAGAAAATTCGTCCATTTTCACGTCCACATTCATTAATTGGGAGAAACTTGTTATTTGAATTATACATTGAAAACAGATTTCCATTGGAATAATTATTTTTAAATATCGAAACAAGTCACAAGGGAATAACGAATGATACTTGTACATTCAGAGAACGCCAAATGTTACAGTTAATAATCGGAGTTCTATATTTTACTGTGGTTTGTGTACATTTTTTATTAACAAAATTTCCAAACATTCTGCATTCATTTATTGTGACCGTACGACATTTAAAATAAACTCATGTATACAAACAAAAACCCAAAAAAAAGTTAACCATGTTAAAATACATTAAACTTGAATATTTTTATTGTTCAAGCAATATGGATACTAATGTTTTTTTCCTGCTGTGTAATTAAAATTTTTGCAATATGCATAATAATATAATAACCAAATTTTAAATCGAATGGGCACGTTTTAAAAATATCTTTTCTGGAAAAATCTAGTACCGGGCGCTTTAAACCGGAATAATGAAATAATGAAAACGAAGTGATAAAATAAAATTCAATTATGGTAATTCAGGTCTGTTTGAGTTTCCAATTCTGCAAAGTTAGTGCAGCACGAGTTCATTGCGATAACTCGGTCCATGTCAGACTTGCCGTGAATTATACTTTGGGATTATCATTCGAATAAGTTTAGGAAGCAACATTAGATGAGACGAGGGTTTGGTCATAGAAATTATTTGAGTTGCGAAATTAACTAAAGATAAACAGAAAGGTGATAAAGGATTTCCCTTGAAGAATTCCCGGAAAATACCCCTGAATACTAAGTAATTAGACGAGTTCACTTCTCTTTGTCAGGAGTAGAAAATTATTCTAGTCTTGCTCTTATCTAAACGTCTGAAATATTTTGTTATCTTTTTGTTTATTTTTGAACAGTTGTGGCTTGAAGTAATTGTTTTTTTAAATAATAAAATTAACTATAAATACTAAGATTAGTTGATTTTCAGGGCATCATTTACTTTATAAGTATGCATTGATGGACTATAGTCAAATTGCAAATCAAGCACATTATGTCGATTCTTGAATAGAAGCGACTGATTGACTTCTTTTCAGCATGCTATATCATGTTATTATCACATTATTATATGCATTTGGAATAGTTCATTTTAATTCATACTGTACATAATGTACTGTGATTAGACAGCTTATACAGCCCAACAAGTATTTGAAGTACCTTCTATAGCTACAAATACCGTGTTAATGAGGATAGAATATTAACAACAAACCGATTTATTATTGCAATTTATGCATTATTACATGAATGTTTGAAAAGGTAATTTGCTTTTGAATGCTGCAAATAGTGCACAGTGAAGCATTCGCTGATAGCAATATTATAATCATCTATGTACGTTCTACAACATATTAAATCTTATTTCAAAATCGATCTTGCAGACTTTTGCTAATACGAGTATTACACAGTTTTATTTATAACTTTTTTTATATTTGCGTGTCCTAATGAAATTTATTTGAATACTGGAAACAGTAACATTTTATTGTTTAAAGTTGATATAACTATTAGACAGCTGCTCTTATAATGTCAAACTTATCTTATTTACGCAGTGAACTCTTATAAAATGAGTGCAACGCTTGCAAAACTAGTATTGCAGGCCGCGTAAATGCGCCGAATAAATAGCTGAGTTACGTACGTAACAGTTTTTACTTTATTATTAAGGTAATACTGTAAATTTTGATACGGTGTTCGTGGGATGCACTGTGTTGTGTATAAGTGCAATATGCTCACAATGAAGATGAATGTAACGTAATAAAATTTAGTTTCGTAAAATTTTATATTTTTACTTTAGAAATTATCAAAAAGGTCCAATGAATATTTATTTTTGTTAACTAAAATCATTCTTTGCTGAAAATACTATTACATTTATATAACTCATTAATTTCTTTGACAAATAAGGTATTTATTCTATAAAATGAAATATATGTAATTATTCTTATTTCATCCAATTTTTTAATTCATTAAGTAGCAATTATCATTTGTTGTCATCAGACACGGATGGGGACTTCTACGTAGAGCGGATTGTCTAAAGTTAGCGACGCTACATGAAAAACAATAATTTCTATATTGCCAACTGTCAAGCTACTTACCAAAATATCTCTAACAATTCTTATTTAAAACTAAGTAATTTCTTAATCAATAATTAACGAAATAACGCAAATAGAAAAAATAGTATAAAGTATTCGTTTCATAAGACGTTTTAGCGCACTTGTCCATTAGAAAACTCGTCGCTACGCGGGTCGTTTTCTAAACTCGGACATGTGCGCTAAAAACGTGTCTTATGAAACTAATACTTTAATATACTATCCCAAGTAGCAAAATGTGTCTATACCAGGAAAAGATTGCGCACACGTGCTAATAAAAATATATGTGATATTATTGATGAAATGTAAGCACCTGCACGCAGTCTGCATTTGGTATAGACAGATTTTGTTACTTGGGATTAGATGTTATGTAAACATTTGTAATCTCCTATATAATAATACCCAGTTCCGATGTCCGATGTCCGAAATATCTCGAAAACTAGAAGACTTAGGAAGCTGAAATCTTTCAGGCAGGTGGGCCTTGCGCCAATGGGGTGCATAGTATGTTTTTAATCCTAAAAACCCGTGAGGCCGCAGGGGGGGCATTCTTAATAAATCACTATGGCTAAATATCTCTTGAATGGCGTAAGCTACAAACTTCAAATTTTCACAGATTATACTTGATGCAATTTTGAAGAAATACAAAAATTATCGGCATTTTATCCATAGGCGGAGTAAGGGAACATTTCAGGGGGAGAAGAGTTTTCCGCAAAAATAACTATTATAAAAATCTTGATTGTGAGTAATCTGTAAGGGATACGTATATGCCATCTCGGATTTTTTTGTAGATATTTTTGAGGGCTACAATTCATTCCCTTATAGTTTAGCTTTATCTGTTACCATTTTCGCAGCGTAATGCGTTTTGTCTCTGTTAGAGCCAATTTTCTTAAGTATGTATTTCATACTTTGCTTATTACTGGACTCTCCAAAAATTCTCTAAATAATCAGTATATATAGAAACCTTTGCTACGAAATAAGCTATCAAATGGTGAAAACGGCATCAAAATCTATTCAGTGGTTCTTGAAATTCACCGATTTTAACAAAAACTGGGTTTACAAAAACTACAGTTAAGGGGGCACACTGATTGCCAGCGACTGGCGCGTTTTATCTGCGGTGCCTCCTCACGCCGTTTCTTTCCAACGAATATTATGCTACATAAAGTACATAATATATTAATAATAAACTACAGGTTTATAATTAAAATAACGTATTATATTATGAATTACATTATTTAGAATAATATATTATGTATTCTCTTTTAACACACCTAGCCGTTCGTTTAAAGTTATTTTGAAAAAAGGGGCAACTTATGTGTTTTTATAGCATATATTTGAGCAAAAAAAGTGTGGGACTTATTAGAAATTACGAAGAAAGGCATTGCATATTAAATTATAGTTATATGTTGTGATCCAATTGACATTATTATTTAGGAAAATAAAAACTCCACTGCAGTACCACATCCTGAACTACGGGATCCAAAAAAAATAACTTTTATAAGTAGATCTGTTTTCTTACTTCGTGGATAGCTGATATGATCGGAAGGGGGCCGTTGATTTCTCAACGGGTATTATGCTAGTTATGGGTATAATAATGAAACATTTATAATGAATCTTAAATCAAATCCAATAGGGATTATAGTCACTAGTAATGTATTGTAAGGACTATGGTCTATCACAACATTATAAAATATGGTGTCTGCTAACTACACATTTTATTTGACTTATGCCAATATGTATTTCAGTAACGATGTTATTTTTTTCTCTCCGTAAACCTTCTAATTAAAAAAAATCGAAAATGGTTATAATAACCCTCTCCTCTGTGAGTGGATTTTAGAGGGCCAATCATAACTATGCAAAATCTTTTTCTAACATAAAGGAAAGAAAAAGGCCGTCCTGAAATAATTTTATTAATACCATGTGTTCCTAACCGAGGGATTGCTTGACCCAAAAACAATTCAAAAGATTCTGTTGATTTGCAATCTTGTATTTTTCTTCTCGGTCATAAAATTTATAACTTCAACTGAAAATGAACGTTATTATTAGAAAAATGTTTCCCTTTCCGAGAATAATTCCCTTCTTACAGATAAAAATGTATATTCATAAATAAAAACAAATTCGATTATTCTTTTTCAGTCACCTTGGAAAGAAAAAATGTCTTATTAGTTTTTATCTTTTGTTGACAGTTAACATTTTTGTTTATATTTATTATTAAAGATTTTTAAGCAGAATTTCATATCTTCGCAAATTTTTTTTATATTCCTTTGGTAACAACGTTCTAATGTTTATAACCACATTATTAACAATTCTTTTAGGTATTTAAACCGTAAATAAAAGCTACTATATTCTTCGAAACAGCTTTTATACTTTATTATAATCCCATTTTATTGACCCTCTCCCAGCAAAATTTAATAATTTTAAACCGTTTTTTGTATTTTTTCCAGGTTTTCCTTTTAGTCCGTGCATCAGAGTTAACAGTACCGTGTTTATATTTCCCGTATCTTTGTTTAATAAATTCTCGTTCTTTTTAACAAAAATAAGCTTTTCACTTTTCGCGTTTTGCGTTGTGTCATACACATATAAGTATGTTGGACGACACTTGATTTTTCTATACGATTGCATTTAAAATCCGCTATAGGCTCTATAAATCTAGCCAAGATGGCGCTCTTGGTCTTTCCAGTATACTTTTGGTTACAATCATCGCATTCGATTTGGTATATTATCGATTTCAGTTTTTTATCCGTTTTATCTTTTGGATTGCCTAAGAGATTTTTTAATGAGTTATTTGATATACACTCGAGGAAAAAAAACGCACCACTTGAAAACACACCAAAATTTCAAACCGTCATAACTCGGCGGATTTTGGACGAAAATGGATGAACCTTTGAGTGCTAAAAAGTTTAAAGTGTCTAGTTTAAGGAAGTGTGAGCGATTGTTACGTTTAAGCTTTTTCGCTCCCCGCCATCCCCCGAAGAATAAAAAATGTTTTTGATTCAAAAAATGTCAAACTCTAACAGTTTGTACGGTGTACAAAAAAAATCGTGGGCCCAATCGACCGCCAGTGCAATAAAGTTCAGCCCTTTTTCTGTAAAGTTCTCAAAACTTTCAGTGCCGACGATGACTTGGCGCGAAGTTATGAATTTTTGAAATTTACCCTGCATTTTGTCGGGAGTCGTTCGTGTTCTGCGAGCGACATTATTACCGGTTGAGTTTGAACATTTTTTCCCAAATTCAAAAATTTTGAAAAATGTTTTTAATTAATAAAAACATTTTTTTATTAACTTTAATTATTTTAATGTGTAACCGCCGACATCAGCGTTACCCGATGTGCACCATGAGGAGGTTGTCGGTCGGATTTTACACATCGTGTGTGTGTGTGTGTGTGTGTATCGCATGCTAATCCTACCTCCAAAAGAGCAACAAAAATAAAATTCGTGCATGTTGAATGCCCGTTAATTGTGGCATTGTAACGCTTCGCATAATTTTCTGATACTGATTAATTCCAACATTAGTAAAATAAAAATCAAAACATTAATTTAGGCACTTGCACATGGTTATCGTCGGCGGTTACACGTTAAAAAATAACCGTTAATAAAAGAATCTTTTTATTAATTAATCATTTTTCAAATCTTGAATTTGTAAAAGAAAAGATTCAAACTCAACCTATAATAATGTCGCTGGCAGGAGAGGAAAAACATTCGACAAAATCCAGTGTAAATTTCAAAAATTCATAACTCTGCGCCAAAAAATCGCAGGCACTCGAAGTTTCGAAGACTTAACAGAAAAAGGACTGAACTTTATTGCCTTTGCAGTCGATAGGGTCCAGGATTTTTTTGGTACGCCGTACAAGCTGTTAAAGTTTGACATTTTTTTAATCAAAAACAGTTTTTCTTCTGCGGGAGGTCGTGGGGTGCGGAAAGTCCTTTACCCTTGTGCATGCCCTTGTTTTTAACTACGCTTTCTAAACCTTTGATGATTGGGTGAAGAAGCAGTTGAATAAACTTCTTTGGCTCATTTGCTATTGATAAAAACCTACTCGCGTTTTGAATCGAATTAAAAATCGAACCTTAATTCTTTGTTAACCCGATCTGATCTTAATGGGAATTTAATTAATCTGTTCAACAAGATATTATAGTTTAAGTAATGGTTTATGTAATGAAAAGTAATTCTTATTGTTTTTTACTCTGAATTAATAAAAAATTTAATAAAGCTTTTAAGAATATTAACCACAATTATATCCAAGTATGTACATATTGTACATACTTACCATGGAGAGTGATATGGAAATGTATATCACTGGGATTTAAAAAAAAATAAAATAAATTACGTGATAGATTTTACATGAACAACGTTTGTTTCGTCTTCTACTGCCATTCTGTATTTCCTGTTACCTATTTTGGAACACCGTAGAGGTAGGATTTTTTTATGGAGCAATGAGTAGCTTACAAAAATCTGGAGATCCTGTGAAATACTGAAGAAGGTAATCTGTGCATGAATTGTTTTTTGAAGTAATAAGATTTCTAAAAATAATTAACAAACATAAATGAATTATAATTTATTTATTTTTAAAATGCAGCTTGTTTATTAAATAATTATTAATGGTAACTCGTAAGTTTCTGATAATGGTGGACTATACATGCATTTATTTTTTGGTGACATTTAAAACCTTGCTTTATCTCCAATAAAATCAAAAATAATGGAGTAGTCAAAATATAATGAATAACCCTGTACATTTAACATTATTAAATCATTCTTTAGCTTTCATTGACATAAAGAGTTCTATTTTAGGCTGTAGATAGTACCGTAGTTTGGATTTCTGCAGAAAATTAAACTTTAAACTCTAGAATTAAAGTGATTTATTTGTTGCTAATATCATGCACAATCAAAAACACAATTGTTTAATAACTGACAATTATTTGGTGAATGATAAATATTAATTACAGAAACACACAGTGGTCCAATTCATGTGGATTAGGACTCAGGTGTATAAATTTTATCAAGACTGTATAAAATGGTAAAGTAGCTGGAATAACACTCGAGTTCTTAGTCTTAGTGTAAGCTTTCTAATAAGAATTAATTATAATAATATTATTTCTTTGTTTTTCACGCTTTTATGCTTTAAAAGTAATTTGATCAATAGTTCTTGCTGTGAAGTTACATAAAGAATGTCATTGAAGAGTTTTGTTGAGGAAATGGCCATAGTCTTCGTTGCTCTTTTGAAATACTTTGCTTATATCTACACAATATCTTATGTCCCATTACCTTTATGTACCCAACAATAATTGCTAAAGGCCAGAACGACTATCGAAGACGTTGTTGAATATGCCAGAGAAATTCTACTATCAAATATAAAAAAGAAAACTAATTATTTTATTTGTTTAGACTTTTTACTATAGCGATATTACCATTTAAAGTCTGCAAGGTTTGGAAAATTGATTTGCTGCATGGTTTGGAGACACCATTTAAAATAGAATGTGTGATAGACCACTTTCTTTACAATCTGTTAACCTTTAGTTTTAGATGTTTGCATATTATATATAGATATATAGATATTAGTATGGCCAGGCAAGTGCAAACCAATGCCATTAAAATTGGCTTACATACATATAAGTATTTACTTGTCCAATTTTGTTATTAAATATTCGTTTTATCCATGTTGGAATGTTTATTATATTAAACTATTTGAAATAATCGAATTCCAAAGAGTATTGTAAATGCGTTGTTTATACAGCAATTAACAACTAAGAATTAACAGTTAACAATTAATCAGGTTTTAGAACAAATATAAATTAATAATTAATCATGTGCAATATGTGCATACGGTGATGTGTTCACAATACCGCCATAAAAATTTGAATTCTTTGGGGGGTAACTTTATGGCTTACCTAGTGACATAATTAATATTTGTTGGATCCGTCTACTTTTTCAATAATACTTTTGGAATATCTTGGTCCGCGTTTATATTTACCCCACTCCAAGTTATATTTATGCTTAATTTGTAATACTAAAGAGTGTTGCAGTAAAATACTAATAAATTTAAATTATGCCACGGGTATCATTGCATTTGGGCGAAAGCATTCTCCGATTCAAATTGTGAAAGGGCATGAGTACTATAAATAGAGTACAAATTTAAAATGATGTTGTGGATATTCCAATTTCTTTTTCTTCAATTATTTTGTTCTTTCTAAGAAAAAAATAATTTAAATAACAGTATTATTATAATGCCATCAATGGTTTACAAAAGCTTTAATGGCTATATCCAGGAAAAGTTAAAAAAATATTACCCATTATTATTATTATCAATATAGTAAAGAACAATACATAATTTCCCAAGCAGCATCTAAGTAGCACTAACTGAGATCGGAACTTTGATTGAGTAGTTGTTACGTAACTACAACTAAATTTATGACTTTATAGGTTTAATTACTTCAATTCGGATTATTTTAGTAATTATGTAGTTGTTCTACTATTTATTGGAACTATGTAGTTCCATTACTTCCGAGTAACCTTTAATGTATGTGGAAAGGTATTGCCACTTACAAGGGGACCTTACAGTTGACGTGTCGCCGATTTCAAAATGATAATTTGCAGGTTTATAGTTTTTGATTCATCTTTTAGGAATACTTTAAAAAGCAATAAATACCAAACGTTATGTCAATTATTCGAATATATGTAAATAAATAAGTTTATTAAACTTATGGTGACTCTTAACTATATATTATTCGTAGGTTCTTGTTACAATTTTCTACGTAATAATTAGAGAGAGTTACAATTACGATCTAAGCAATACACGACTTATAATCGTAATCATTTTTACTGAATTATTTAAAAGTCTAAAAAAAGCCCAACTGTAAACAGAGATGCATTTTTACTAAAAAACTAATTAAAAAAGCGGAGTCAGTGGGAATCGAACGTTAGTTCGACCGTGTATAAAGCTATTACGTTAGCCACGCGGGCACCCTGTCTGTTGCGAGTAACGTTTTTATTCCAAGTAAGCTATTTATGAATTTTATTTCTTTCTATTATTTTTGACATTGACTTCACTACTGGCAAGTCAATAGATAAATAATAGTTCAAAATAATAATTGAATAAAATAATAGTTCAAAAGTGCTAAAATCAAAATCTTAGCAGTTCACAAAAACTACGGGCAGTAAAAGTAAATAATTCTGTAGATGGTTTTTACATTCCATCGCTATTGCGATCCAAAGACTTTTTGATCATACGATAGTAATCCATTTTGTGATACGATCATAGCATTAGTATAGAAAATGATGGAATTTTTGCTAAGTTGCAAGAGTAAGAGAGAGAAATCACGCGACACGATGCATCAAAGAGAAAATAAGTTCCATGAAAGCAGCAATTACTACGCCGCCACGTCCCCCCTAACTAAAAATTGTTCTCTATTTTGGTTTCAGGCTACGTTACAAAACCGTAGCAATTACGTGCTTGTGACTAGTGGCAAAAACTTAATAGTTCCATCGGTAATTGCTGGCACGTAGCGATGACTAAAAATGCTGATTGGGTTTATTTATTTGATTTCACAAAATTTAAATTTCTCTACTTAGTCATCCACATTCAAACAAGATTAAAAGTTTAAATTTTATATTATTTATTTATGAAAACTAGTCTAAGCGCATTAAATTAAGCGTTCAACAAGAATTGTTTTACTCGAGAAAGAAATGCATTTAATTTGTCAGAAATCAATTTTAATGTTGCTGTAGTGACCTTGTTGGTTAGTTAAGAAAAACTAACAATTTATTTCTATATCGACAATTTTGCAATCGTTTTTAATAATTATTACGTAAATAATAAATATTTACCCAAAAACAGATAAAACTAACAATTTTTAATTCTCTCTGGTCCGCAGCAGTCCGCAGTTGAATTTTACTGAAGTGTTTGAATTTTCTGTTCTGAGACGTTCCAAGGAAAATGAAACGGCGGTAGTTAGCTTTCCCGAGATGGAGACCATTTTTGATTACATTTTTTGTTGTTATAAATGAAAAACTGATAACTGGTTATTCATAATAAAGGCAACTTTTATGACAATTTCAGTGACAATAAATATAATTGTTATATCTGAGTATTTTTAAGTATTTGTCAGAGTCAACAAAAAGATACCTACCTATCAAAAGTCATGATTTCAATTTTGATTTCCTCGGGTTTGAGGCTTTCTAACGATAACCCGTTATAAAAAGCGACAAGTGCAAAGGATTAAATCCCGTTTTTGGCATACCTACTAAAGATGCAAATGATTTTAAAAAAGGGTTATAAAAATCTATTAAAGTATTCAGAATTCAGTATTTTTTACTGTGGAGATAAAATACAAAAATGTATAACAATTTATAGAAGGTCCAGTAACCGTAACAGTAATTTTCATTGTCATCACAACCTTTTTAACTTGCAACAGGAAGAGGGAGAGAAACAGGGAGTATTTTTTTTTATTTTCAACATGCAATCTAGACATGAAAAGAAATTATATCATATTTTTCATTTTGGCTTTGTTTAGCGTGATAAAATATTGTAAAGTTCAAAACAATAATTATCCACTTTGATGTTTAAATTAACGTGCACTCGTACAATTACGTGTTGTATTTATTAATATTTTCCATGAAACTCAAGACAGAACGTCATCACATATTTAGCTGCATATCGAGAACGTTTTTGCTTGGTTTCCTATTGTTTGTTATTAAATAAAGTAATACGTGCTTACATGTATGGTGGATGACCAAATTTATTTTCAGTTTCAGTAAACTTCAATGATACATACACATGTATTTAAACAAATACACATAATATAAATTTTATTGGCATTTTTGACTTTTAAACGTTAATAGAATATAGGCAACTGTATAAAGTATGTATCTACATATTGTTTTTACTTAATTATTACTTATTTTCTTCTACGGCCTCTATCAGAAATGATGTGTGTTCACTTTTAACTGACTAATGATACATGGCGGTTAAGTATTAATCGTTACAGATCGCCGAGTGGAAATTTTAATGATTTTATAAGTGCGCTTGATGATGTTATAAATGTTTTGTACAGACCAAATTTATTTTTTATTCTATGTGGTGATTTCAATGCCAATTCTTTATCTGATAAAAGTGGGAATTATTGCAAGCTACATAATCTCTCATTTTACAATATGAATTCCTTAGTGGGATGGACTACACGAATAGATAGTGATAGAAATTGTGCGACCACTACCCATGTAGGAACTGCCAGCCTTGACAATAGGCCCCAGCTTGGCTGAATATTGAATTACCAAATGTCGTTATTTCAACATTGGTCCAAGCCTAGGCCAACCTTCAGATCCCAAGCCTCGGCTGCTTTGTCGTGGCACAAGGGTCAACCAACGTCTAGGTACCAATTCTTGGCTCTCTAATCTCTGCCCAAGTCAGATCCAACCTTCAGCGCCCTAATCTCGGTTTCTTACTGTTTGCGCAAGCCTCAACCAATTCTAGTGTTTTTAGACTTGGTTTCTTACTCTTGAACCAACTCTGGGCCAGTCTTCACATATTCTACCAAATCAAGCTTGTGTAGTTTTCTGTCTTTATTATATAAGTTAGTAATTAATTAAGAGGAAAATATGATAAAAGTTAAACTAAAATACCTACATAGATTATAATTATTATTATTAAATATAAATTCAGCTTTCAAATTTTTGCGCGCTTCGTTTCTTCGAAACAAGCACAGACATGAAAAATCAGTAACGCGGCAGTTGCAAGGGGGAAGCCTTTACCTACTTAAATTCGTCAGATTTCATCCGCCTACCATGAGTGATGTTACTTTTAACTGTTTTGTAATATTATTAATAAAATAATGTCTATGAAATAAAGTGTTTATTGAAAAACAAAGCTACGCTAATAAAAATAAATACAATTTTTTGTAGTAAAAATTAAACTTGAATTGCTGAAAATAATTTTTTAAACCACTTTTTTTTAATTAATTTGTTTAACATCTAAAATATTATTAATTTCGTATAAAATCAGTCTCAGACTTGTTCTTGTGTCACAATTTTTTTAAGTTACGTTGTTATGTTACTAATAATTGAACGAATTAGAATAATTGGTAATAATTTAGAATTTTCGTGTTAACTTGTTTTCTTCATCAAAGTTATTTCATACAAGTCTACATAAGCTATAATACAGTATTAAATATTAGGTTGGTCTCATACTCAAAGGTTAGTAATAACCCGGGGCTACCGTTGAATTCCGAACCTACACTATCAATGATTGTCAGCCTTGATACCGCATTAATATTAAGAGTGCGCCTTGAGTACCTTGCGCCAAGACTCAGTTTTAACGTCGGCACTATATTGATTTTCACTACTGGGCCAAGATGTATCACCAACCAATCTAGGGCCATGACTGATTAACAAGCTTGGCACGAAGTTATCATCCCGATTTTAGACCAGTCATGGGCCAGTTTTGGATTTCAGGCTTGTACCAGAGTTGATAAACATCGTCCCAAGCCTGAGCCAACCGCGGGCCCTTTGTTATTTCCTATATGGGTATTGATCATATTTTTTCAAACGGTTGCCAAATAGGTAGTTGCTGTGTTATTGATACTTATATATCAGATCACCGCAATGTTTTATTAGAATCTAATATAATTACTGGGAAAGTAGACAATATCACAACCAAAAGTAGATGCTATTCAAATGAAAACATACAAAACTTCTTAAATGATATAGTTTGTGAGGACTGGTCCGTTATTACAGATTCTAAGGTTCTAGACGAGGCCTTCAATTTCTTCTATGATCGATTTCTATTTCATTTTAATAATAATTTCTTTTTCAAAACTAAAAGGTACAAGAATGATAGTAAAAGTTGGGTTAATGAAACAATTAGATACTCAAGTAATCAACTTTTCAATCTGTTTAAACTTCAAAAAGTTTGTCTCGAATTAAAAGATATTTATAACAATTCAAAAAAGGTGCATGACGCATTAATTCGAAATACTAAAAAAGATTATTATCAGAAACAAATATTTTCATCAGATAATCCAACAAAAATGTCTTGGAAAGTTGTATCTAAATTTAATAATATAGCTAAACAACATGAAAATGTTACTTTAGTCGTTGATAACGACTGCCTTGATGATCCTAGTCAAATAGTCAACTATTTTAAAGAATACTTTAAGCATATTCCATTGCAAATCTCACGAAATATTGGACAGACTAAAAGTGGAACTAGCAGTCAAATTAATCATGAGGATAGATCCATATCTTCCTCCGTATTTTTAAAACCATATACCGATGATGAGTTTGCCAACACGGTGGTAAAGAAACTAAAAAGTAAATGGTCTTTTGGACCAGACGACGCAACGTGCCAGTAGCAGTACTAAAAATAGTATCTTCGGCAATTTTGTCTCCTCTTTGCACTTTAATAAATTTATCGTTTCAAACGGGATGTTTTCCTTCAAAGCTCAAAATAAGTAAATTTCTTCCTACCTATAAAAAGGGAAACCGTCAATTAAGTGACAACTACAGACCTATTCTATAACTTCTGCCTTTTCAAAAATTTTTGAACTTGCTTTCCTGAATAGTCTGCAACAATTCCTTAAGAAACATGAAATTATAACAGAAGCTCAACATGGTTTTACTGCTGGTAAAAGCACAAATACGGCAATCCATTCATTTTATGAATGTGTTATTGAACATGTGGAAGCAGGAGAATGTCCTGTTGGGATATGTTGTGATATCAGTAGACCATTCGACTGCGTTGATCACAACATTTTATTTAATAAATTATCCAATTTTGGCTTAAGAGGTAATTCATTTGAATGGATAAAATCATTTCTAGTTTCTCGTTTTCAATATGTGTCGATGTCATTTAACAGTGGTAATAATATCAAGCATTTTAATTCAAACTGCACTGAAATTAATATTGGAGTTCCCCAGCGTTCCATTTTGGGCCCTGTGTTATTTTTATTATATATAAATGATCTTGCTTTTTTAGACTCCCAAGTCAAACTTACTGTTTGTTTACTTCCGTGGATGTCCTACAAATAAAATGTAAAAGTTTTTTAAACAGATTACAAAAATGGTTTATAGAAAATCGCTTGCACTTCAATTTACAAAAAACCCAATCTGTTACGTTTCACACTCGTCAACATCCATGAACAAATTTAAACTTGAAAATCGATAATTCCACTATTAAGAACTGTGATAATGTCACTTTCCTTGGAATTCATCTTGACAATCATTTAAGCTGGAATCTGCATTGTAATAATCTAATTTCAAAGTTAAATTCACTGTGCTATTAATTTAAAACTCTGAGAAATATTCTAACAACACAGCAACTGATTTCTCTCTATTACGCACATGTAGAATGTAGACTGAGATATGGTATCAGTTTTTGGGGTAGTTCAACTACAACTAGGATGTTTTCATTATACAAAAAAGATTCTAAGAATAGTTGCAAATGTTCCCACAAGACACTCTTGTAAAGAATTATTTGACAGATTTAAAATCTTAACTGTTTTTAGCTTATTTATACTAGAATTATGTCTTAATATATTTAATATCTAAACTTTTAACTAATAACATGGTTCATGAACATGACACAAGGAATAAAAATGATTTTCACGTTCCTTTTGGTAAACTTAATATAACAAAAAACTCACCTAATATATTAGGATTAAAACTTTTTAATAACATACCACTACATATAAGAAATAGTTCTAGTCACAGTAGTTAAATATCTTTTAAAAGAATATCTAATCAATAAGTGTTTATTCGACTAACGAGTTTTTTTAATAGAACTTGTAGACTTTAGTTTTATATAATAATGTTCCACTGCGATTTTGTTACATTCATTTAAGTGTAGATCATTGCTTCTCATTAATTGTTCTGTAACGGGTTATTTTAATTTTGATTAATTCTTGTATTTTAAAATACTATTCCTCAACCCGGTCGTGTATTTTCTAAAATTTTCTAATACATTATTTTAACATTTTTAGGCGAGAAAATGTTTTCAATTGAAATCCGGTTATCTTTTTTTATTTCGCCAGATGTGTAGGAACAACGAACGCCTAGGGCATTCGAGCATTGAGTCTTGAACGCAGATTATCGTTATATAGGTGAACACTTGCGAATTGTGTTGATTTTATTAAGTAAATTGTAATTACCCCTCGCAGTTTTGTGCAATTAAATTAATAATAATTTAAATTGTTATTTGAATAATTCTGTTGTGGTGGATTCCTAAGATATGGGGTTTTTCATATCAACACAGTTTTAAATTTAGTTGGAGCTAAATTCGACGTTGTCGGTTCTTATTCGCATTTTTATGTTCCCAAAGATTTCGCTTGTTTTCAAGCACTAAGCCTTCTCCAGCAAGGTAAAACTTTTCTTTAATTTACTATAAATTAATTTCTTTTATTACGACCAATCATTTATTTTAGGCTTTTAGTTTATGGCAACGTTTTTCCGATAAGTTGCAATAATTATAGGCGCTAGCAAATTTTGCGCAGAGGACCGTACTCGCCCAACTCGTTGAGGCTATAAATTCATGCACGCTATCCAAGACTGGTGCATGAGGCGTTTTGATCCATTTAGTTTGGTTTTTGGTGGCATTGTATGGTACTATGGATAATTAATTAAAACCTTTTTTATGGTATGGTAGCTGCAGCGGAAGCACGAGATTGATAAGGTCAGAGAGTTACGTTAGTTTTGTACCATTGTCTACAAGGACTACAATCAATATTTAAATATACCTATATTTTTTTTAATACCAGTAACTTGTTTACATAGATAAAACTTGAGTAATTATTGGTGTATTATAATGCTATTTAATTTTGTACACTTGCTAAATTATATTTTGTATTTCTTTTGTGTGAACTTAAAGGTAGACGTCTAATCTCCAAGGGTATCTATACTATTTCACTATTGAATATTTGTTTACATCATATAGCATCAAGATAATAATATACGAATTTTTTCTTGGTTTCATATATAGCTTACATATGTTTTTATATACGACGACGATATATATCAAAACACTAAATGTTTAAACATTACTTATTGAAAACCAAACAACGATACTTACTGTACTTGCTTATGCACCGACGGAAATCTCTTTTTGTTGACAAGTTATCATTCAGGGGTAGGTACTGCTTTCTTAAGCTCATAGATTTTAAATAAAAAATAAAGTTTACTGGAATAATAAGAAATATGGGCGCCATTCACTTGAAAGTCATCACATCACATCAAAATCCACAAGTGAAAAAAGAGTCTGACTAAATTGATTAAATTGAATAAACTAATCGTAATTAGTCAGATTGACGTTAAAGCAGGTTAATGTAATTAAATAACTTCAACAAATGATTGAGCCAACATTATCACAACAATGTATAGTTTAAAATGCATTTATTTATTTTATTTATTTAAACTGCAAACTACAGCATAGCTAATTACAGATCGCAGAATAGATAATTTACAAATTATATTAAAAATGCAAGCTTATGCTTCAGTGTACCACAAAACGAAATTCAATTCAGCATTGAATTAACTTCACAAATCATAAACTAACGGTGCACTGGATTAGCTATTAATTTTACTAGAACAATGTACTAAACTTTAATCTAAAGCCCTTAAACTCTGACTTATTTCATTTGACGGGCCTTATCAAAGCCACGCGTCGGCGTGGCGAATTATCCAAGGCTTCCGTGAGCTTTTTTGGCCCCCGTCTTTGAATGACACTTTCTGACTGACTACTTAGGGATGCTAAACTATCTCTACTTATTTAGACTAAGAGAGAGAAATATATTTCTATATATAGGGTGTCTATATATAGACACCCTATCAAGCACCAAAATGATACATTTTTCACCAATAGGAAAAATTCTTCCAGAATATTCGTTCGGTATTTACAGCAGCCAAGACTTGTTTCTTAGCATAAAACCTGATATTTAAAAGCATTTTGCAGACTTGTTCTTTCGGTTCAAGAAAAACGAAAATAAGCACGTTGAGGATACATAAATTTAACTTAAATGCATTTATACATGTCATTTTATCTAGAAAATAATTCTTATCTTAGTATTTTCATAACTAAAAAAAACAAATTGTTATACGTGAGAACGCCTAGACAGCCTTTTCTATTAACGAAAAACATTATTAGGTTCGGAATAAAGTCTGCAATTTTAAACTGACAAAAATATATTCAAATGTACAAGGCCGTACTAAGGTTATTTACACAATAAATACATTTTCAAATGTATTAAAATGGATCTAGAATTTTTAACACGTTACAAAGTTTGCTTACAAACATAAAAAAAATATAAATATCGGAGCTTTAAGCTTTACATTATTTTATTTTTTTCTGAGTAGAAAACAAGGCTCTTGAAAAGAGAATTAATATCGGTGAATTTAAATTAGATGTTAAATCAGAAGTGCAAATGGTGACAAACGTGTAAAATTTATAAAAAGTGAAAAAGTAGAAACAAATAAAAAAAGTACGAAGTAAATCCATTGTGATAGTAAAAAGACCGTCACAGTAGATAACTTAAAACAATTATTAATTATTTCATTAAATCAGAAACTTGATGACTTTTAATATTTTAACAAATGCCTTTAGGTGTCAAAAACTAATAGAAATATTTTCGATGATATTTTCAGACGTTTGAGGCCGTAGAAAAATTTTTGTATGATAGGCATGCTAAAACGGGTTTTAGTGCTAAAGATGAAAAATGTAATTATCAGTTATAAAATTGATTGTTACTACCAAGTTTTTATTAAGAAAGCATATGCATTATTATATTGGCTATAAATGTAATGATTTTTAAATCAAATCAAGTTAACCGTCCTCCAAGTTAACATGCCTCCATTACGGTTGAATGTAATCGGTCTACTGTAAGGTATAAGTCCACTGTTCAAGTTTCTATTACTGAAATTATGATTGATGTAGTTAATCTATTTTGTTTCAAATGATTATCTATTATACCAACGTATGTACCTGTTTTATTATTAAAAAGGTTTACTGTTTACAAATCCTCTTAACTCCGATTTGCCAACTAGAAACAAAGGTCAATTTATACAAATCATAGACAGCTTATAATAAGCGTTTAACTTCAGTACATATTTTTTATTCTCTTTTGTTGTTAATTTTATTGTTTTTTCCATTCTTTAGAAGAATTAAATAAATTTAATCTATTTCCTATTATTGTTTGTTTCTAGCCTTATGTACCAAAACTCCATAACCATGAAATAAATAAATAAAACTTATTAGTAAATAGTAGAGTTTTATTAGGCTTAAATCGTTCATTCCGTTGGGCATACCTTGTAAAAAGTACCACCCTAGCTCATGTTGTAGTCTATCCCTAAGTTAAGCAGAATTTACTTGTCGTCAAAAAAATAACTGTGTGGGGGTGCGGGAGAGGGGGTTTTAGTAAAAAAGGGGTGAAATTGAATTTTTATGTTATTTATTGCGGAACATCATTCGCTATGTTGTGACAAAATTGTAAATAGTTACATCGATATTTAAGTTGTCAAAAAAACATTTAAGATATTTATTTACATTGTTTCTTACGGGAACTCCTACTTTTAAAGTCGATTTTCTCGAAACAGCACTTTTAGGGTTTAACAAAATTACATTTAACGCTTAATATCTTCAAATCTAGTACATATTAAGAAAAAACGATTGGAACAAACGTTTTGCGTTGATTTTCTGTGAACACAATGGTGCTTTTATTTTTGTCATAGGTATAATAAAAGCGAAGATATCTGCAAAACAACGTAAAGAGTAACGCGTCTCGTTTTGGCTGTTGGTTAACGAAAAAGTAATTTAGCACGGTAATAATGTCTAGTTGATGTATGTCTTACCCACGGTAAATAAAATATATGTTGTTTTACGCATTGCATATCATACACAGTGGCGTAGTTATTTATTATTTCTTTCTTAAATTCATACAAGCAAAGATATTCATCAATAACTAAAAGCCGTCCTAGGGTATCATCTGTGGTTTTACATACTTACAATTAGTCAGCTACAACTATATTACACCAGTACTTTGTATGTAACCACAGAAAATTTGTATGTAATAAGATAAATATGTTGACTAAGAAATGGCAAAATAAAAAAGAAATCACATCTTGGATTTAAAAGTATTTCTTAATAAAATCATGGAAATATTTTGGTACTTACACCTCTTTTCATGAATTCTTTATAAAATTACAAAGACAACTCAATTCAAATTGAAAATACATATTGTGTAATTATTTATTAACTATTTGAAATGAAAAAAATTAAGTAAAAAAATTGATTTAAGTTGAAAACGCATTCACTCTGAATAGTTGGAATTCCGAATCTGCTTCGATGTCTGCTTTTGGTAAACCATTTTTCATGTTTTTGCATTCTCCAGGACATTAGCACGCTGGTATGCAATAAAATTTATTTTTCATGCAGCAACAAATTATCGTCGAGCAATTGCAAAAAAATGAAATTACAACCAATTGCTACACAATGCAAGTATTCAGAGATATAGCATTTTTAGGTACTCATTCCTGGGTTGCGAAAACTGGAACTATTCCAGTTTCCGCTTTTTGACATCCGTAATTTAAAAAGCTTTCTAAGTTGGGTTTGGGTAATAAACTATTCAACCACTCTTTAGTTTGGTAATGTACTTGTAAGCAATGCTGTATTGCTATCTTCTGTTTATTTTCCTATACCAGTAAATTAACTGGTAGTTCAAGTAAACAATTTAGTTTCCATGCAGGAGCAAATCACTTTGTGAAAAATCTCTTTGTTAAGATCTTCAATCCGATTAGAGAACTTGAAAAACTTTCTATGTCTACGTTAAAGTAGATGTACAAGACAAGAAACGGAAAAGGTATATCACAATTCATGAAATATGTTTGGAGGTCTGGCTTAAAAAGATACTTAGTTTCCATGCTTGGAAACTAAATAATACGGAATACGGGTTGATACTACCAGTCAATTTACTGGTATAGAAAAATAAACAGAAAATAGCAATACAGCATTGCTTACGAGTACATTACAAAACTCAAGAGTGGTTGAATTGTTTATTACCCAAACCCAACTTAGAAAGCTTTTTAAATTACGGATGTCAAAAAGCGGAAACTGGAATAGTTTCAGTTTTCAACCCAGAAACCAGTACCAAAAAATGTTATATCTCCAAATGCTTTCATTGTGTAGCAATTGGTTGTAATTTAATTTTTTTGCGATTGCTCGTCGATAATTTGTTGCTGCATAAAAAATAAATTTTATTGCATACCAACGTGCAAATGCCCTGGAGGATGCAAAAACATGAAAAATGGTTTACCAAAAGCAGACATCGAAGCAGATTCGGAATTCCAACTATTCATAATGGATGCGTTTACTCAGTTTTTCTTTCTTAATTTTTTCATTTCAAATAGTTAATAAATCTGTATTTTTAATTTGAATTGAGTCGTCTTTGTAATTTTATAAAAAATTCATGAAAAGGGGTGTAAGTACCAAAATATTTCCATGATTTTATTAAGAAATACTTTTAAATCCAAGATGTGATTTTTTTTTATTTTGCCTTTTCTTAGTCAACATATTTATCTTATTACATACAAATTTTCTGTGGTTACATACAAAGTACTGGTGTAATATAGTTGTAGCTTACTAATTGTAAGTATGTAAAACCACAAATGATATCCTAGGACGGCTTTTAGTTATTGATGAATATCTTTGCTTGTATGAATTTAAGAAAGAAATAATAAATAACTACGCCACTGTGTATGATATGCAATGCGTAAAACGCATAAGAACATATATTTTAATTACCGTGGGTAAGCCATAACTTCAACTAGGCATTATTACCGTGCTAAATTACTTTTTCGTTAATCAACAGCAAAAACGAGACGCGGTACTCTTTACGTTGTTTTGCAGATATCTTCACTTTTATTATACCTATGACAATTATTATACCTAAAATAAAAGCACCGTTGTGTTTACAAAAATCAACGCAAAACGTTTATTGCAATCGTTTTTTCTTAATATGTACTAGATTTGAAGATATTAAGTGTTAAATGTAATTTTGTTAAACCTTAAAAGTGCTGTTTCGAGAAAATCGACTTTAAAAGTAGGAGTTCCCGTAAGAAACAATGTAAATAAATATCTTAAATGTTTTTTTAACAACTTAAATATCGATGTAACCATTTACAGTTTTGTCACAACATAGCGAATGATGTTCCGCAACAAATAACATAAAAATTCAATTTTACCCCTTTTTTACTAAAACCCCATCTCCCGCACCCTCCAACAGTTACTTTTTTTGACGACAAGTAAATTCTGCTTAACTTAGGGATAGACTACAACATGAGCTAGGGTGGTACTTTTTACAACGTATGCCCAACGAAAATAAAAACTAAGGCACTTTCTGGCTAAATAAAACTCTACTAAAAAAGATTCACCAGTTTATCTTAACCTGCCTGACCATTATTTCGACAGTTAAGGTGTCATTATCGAAGATGATATAAACATAAACTAACACCCCGCT
The DNA here is from genome assembly GCA_929113105.1 of Agrypnus murinus. Lineage (NCBI taxonomy): Eukaryota > Metazoa > Arthropoda > Insecta > Coleoptera > Elateridae > Agrypnus > Agrypnus murinus. The sequence goes on along the minus strand of OV816028.1, from coordinate 29,072,574 downwards.
AAGGTAAATACAAAAAATAGTTTATTTTATGTCAAAATTTCGAAGTGTTTGTTCAATATATACCAAACTACAAAAAGAACAATTCAAACGATAAATGGCCAATTTTATTATATCGTTGTATTCTGTCTTAGTATTAAATAAAAATGAAAAAGTATTAACTGGTGTTGGTTTTAAAGGCTATTTTGTAATTGTTGATTTTTCGTGGTATATGTGCAACCTTTTCTGATATTTTGCCAAGTTGTCATATTAGATGATACATAGATCTTTCCATATGGTTTTCGTAGTTTAACTACATTATTGATTATCGATTATAATTGGTTTGTAGTTCAGGCAACAATCTAAACCACAGATTTTGCTAAAAGAGCGAATGCGAAAGAAACTCGTCATGAAGATTACAAACTTTTCACATTTAAGCAATTTCATCATTTAAATTCATTTTAAAAATCGCATACACTTGCTTAAAACAACTGTTTACTCTAGAGTTTTTTCATGTAAATGAGAATCAACTTTGCCGAAAAACGAATTTATATCGTGCTTTTAAGTATATCAGTAAAGAAGAATTTACATAAATCTATGGAAAGGATTCATGTTTTATTCATAAATACAACTTATAAATATCTGCTGTACCAATTGTATTAATCCCTACTTCCAATAAGAGAGATCTGCTTTTATTTCGTGACTTCCCCAAGATCTCTGTAATTATGTGATTCCGAAGGAATTATACGAAAGTGAGAGTGGATTTGTTTCAGACATAAATTATTCTCAGGAAATTGCAAAGCCAATAAGAACAGTTTTTCAGGATTTCTTCCCGATAAAGAAACAAACCGTCCCATTCAAAACGTTAGGAGGATGAGAATGTTCTTTATAAGAGGGAAAATCAAAAGGAATTCTTTGTTATTGTTGTTACTGCTGTTATTGTAGAGATAATGAAAAGAAAATACAGATGCATATATATTCAGGTTTTATTTGAAAATCAAAAGTATTTTTTTCTTTTTAGGTATTTATAAAAAAGACTCTGAACTTTCTTTGTCAAGAAATAAATATGTAGCCTTGCAATACATAATAATATGCATGGAATTATAAATATGTAATTATATATAATTATCTTGTAGACTTTTCTAAAATTGTAGATACTGTTACATAAATTAACTTATAATTTGATTTGTTGCAGAAATAGATTTGATGGAATCTATATGAACTTTAACTATAGGATATATAGCTCAGTTTACTTAGTATAAGGAAGCGGTTTGTCATGACTTTATGCATGTCACATTTTAGCACCTGAGAAATCAATTTAATTGTTAAATAGAGCGCAATCTGATCCTTTAATAAGGTAAGCGAGATCTAAGTAGATCTAATCAGAGACAAATACCTTTCTGGTCTAATTACAGGGTAAACCACGTTTTAGTGTTCCCTCTTTCAAAAGCTGATGTTGAACTATTTTAATGTTTACTAGGATAGTATGTTGAGCAATCGACCCCTACTACCCAAATATATAGACTTTCATTCATCATTACCATCAGCTCAAATTTGTCATTTTCTGATTGAGCTATTGGCGAAGAAATCAATACAGAACAGTTTCGCGGTCTGTTCATTAATGAAGTAGGGAATGAATGTGTTTTGTTTGTTGTTTCTAGCCTTATTTGGTAAAACTCCATAATCATGAAATAAATGAAACTGATTAGTGAAAGTCACAAATTTATTATAATTTACCTGACAATTATTTCGACAGAAGTGTTACCTTTGATGCTTTTCGATTTTTTTTTCTTGCCCACCTATAAGGGTAACTCGCGTATAAAATATTGTTCTGAGCGGACAATATCTTCTGTCTGTTCTATGAGCCTCAATATTTTATATTTTCGCTAAAAACACTAAAGTTACAGCTTCCGCAACCTGGGCCCAGGCGGCGTTACCGATGCGCTTAGGGATTCATTTTAAATAAAGAATCATTAACGAGGATTCGAAAATCAAATTCAATACCATGTGTGACGATGGGTTTAGGACAGAGGGATAGGGGGGATAGGGGAAAATGTACTTATATATTTGATTGTGTGCAGCTCCTCGCTGTGAAAGCAACCTGACAAGTGACCCAGTGCCCACCACGTGGAGGTGGCTGCTCTTTGGGCTCCTCCCAAACCCTACCCAACCAATCAACCATATGTAAGACTTACTGACTCTCTAGTCTGAGTCATCATTTCCTAGGAAAATACTGCAAAACTGCCCTTTGTCGTCGAAACTTGCAGGTATAGCCTGCCTAGACAACAATATGCCACCCTTCCAACCAGTATTAGTTACTAACCAGTATTAGATACTGGATGGAAGGGTGGCATACTCCAAAAACTGGAAGAAGAGATAGAGCTTCGCCTTCCGTAAATTATTTGTCGCTTACACTTCAACGAACTTCCATTCCGTATTTTATTTGGGTTTGTTGTTGTTGAAACTTCCGGACCATCTTCTTTTATCGGTCCGATTGGATCAACGCTTCCCGAGTGCGAAAATCTTCGTCTCGCAAAGTTCAATGTCATACCATGTGAGTTACCTCACCTAATACTGAAAGACCTTAGGACAGACCAGAGGTACCTGTACGAAATATCTAAGGCAATTCGCACCGGATTTTGCGCTCCTGAACTTCTGTCTCGGAGTCCTGGTCGTTTGCACAAGACCCGCTAGGTCGCAACTGAAAATAGAATATTATGATTATACGTATACACACCATTGCCTACAAAGAAATTCGTAGATATAGTGACGTACATTCTTAACGTTTACGTACCTATGTGGTTCATCATCAGGAGACATAATTTCATAGCTAAGGTCCTAGTCATATTTTTGAGACTATCAGGCTATCGAGGTTTTTCCGTTAAAATATCAAACAGTTGTTGACAACTCAATTCAACTAATGCCTTTTTGGTATTACTGGAAAACATTCTCCTTAACATGGTGACTGACTCTCCGCTTTCTGTTCGTCAAGATGCACTACAAAAGATACAGAAGAGCTCGAGAGGAGGAGAAAAACAATATTTCTCACAATGTTATATTTAATTGTACTAAAGCTTAATTTCAAAGCTCTAGACTATACAAATATGATTACTTGGGATAATCCTGATGTCTACATTACTGTGTCTCCAGTACTTAGACGAGTCTCAAACAATGAACTTCATATATTCCCTCCCAGTTAGTACAGTATCAAAATGGTCCTTTACAAAGTACCCTTGCCACACAGTGGCAGTAGAACGAATTGTGAAGCTTGTAACCAAGGTATCTTCAAAAGCGTGCAGCAACGAAGCACATGATCGTCAAATACGCTCGATATCGTTGACTAGGCAGGCTATGCCTGCAAGTTTTGACAACAAAGGGCAGTTTTGCAGTATTTTCCATGGAAATGATGACTCAGACTAGACAGTCAGCAAGTCTGGGCCACTTGGCAGGTTGCTTTCACAAGTGAGCGAGAAGATGCACACAATCAAATATATAAGTACATTCTTCCGTATCTCACACCCTCTGCGCTAAACCCATGGTCACACAGGGTCTTGAATTTGATTATCGAGTCCTCGTTAATAATTTTTCATTTAAAATAATCCCTAAGCGTATCGGTAACGCCGCTTGGGCCCATCTTGCGGAAGTTGTAACTTTAGTGTTTTTACCGAAAATATAAAATATTGAGGCTCATAGAACAGACAGAAGATATTGTCCGATCAGAACAATATTTTATACATGAGTTACCCTTATAGGTGGGTAACTTTTGCCGGCTATTAGAAATCGATCAGAAAAAAAAGTTGAAAAACGACCAACCCTAATAATGACAACCTAACTGTTGAAACAATTTATTTAATGAACAGTATGTTTTATCCAAAATGCCCAATATCAGCAATTTTTTGTTAAATGCATGAGCTACCATTTTGGCCGCCATTTCGATCCTAGATTGTCTGGTCAATAGACCTAATTTAAGCAAATTTAAATTCTTGAAATCTTGAATTTAACGTTTTACCATTTAAAAATGTTGCAACTCTGAGTCACTTCGTGTCTATAAGTTAAATAATCAATTCACTATAATCGATTACGATATTGACGAAACCCATAAAATTACCAAAGTGTGTGGAATTTACAAACCATACTTCAGGACAGCACTGTTTCGAGATTATTATACTCTACGCTCATCAGTGTTAACACCTAGGCATTTTTGGGGTAAGAAACTCAGTTGATCACTAAGCATATATTTAACATTTAAGCATATATATAAACAAAAACCTTCGTGTGACCTCAAAATCCGCAATGGTACAACTTCCTTATTAGTCAGGTAGCGCATTTTTTACTTGAACGTCTTGCGATGCACTTCGGCTACAGTCAGATGTAAAAGCGTTTGAAAGTTAGAAGATACGAGTGCCAGCGATGCATGTCTTTTACTTTCTTTCCCGTATGCGCAACCCACACGAAAGTTCTCGTTTGATGAACTGTACACTGTGTTAGCAGAGTCATATACAGTTACTTTGCCTTGCAGGAAATTCTACTATACATTTGACGCCTAGTCATGGCTGTGTTTGTTATCTTAGCGTTTTACAATAGACAGTTACTCAATCAAAAAATAATTATTCCTAAGTACCTCTATAAAAAGTCTGTATTAATCATTTGTACCAATGATAAAGAATGTATCACTACTAGTACAGGCCAATCTTCTTATCTTTTTCTAAAAAATATCTTGACATATAGATCATCCATTACAAGAACCCAGGTAGCGAAGGTACGTGAAAATGACGTACATGTGGTCATTAGATGACGTAGATATGACTTGAATCACTTCCTAATGTCGCAGACCAATGACGCCATACAAACACGTTAATTTTACGTGTTTTTCAAGTTATATTTGGTACTCTACCCCACCGATTTTTAGGAACACTACTACTACTACTACTACTACTTAGTACTTTTTAAGGTTATATATTGAAAAATATACAAAAATATGACATTTATAAAGGTTATATTTATACAAAAAAAATATTAAGAATTACAAACTAGAATTTGCTGATTAAAATTAAAGATAACATTGTTTCACAGTGTAGTTTTATTGACCATTGTCCCATTATTTCTAATGAATGACATCTACAATGTTTCCTTTGAAATCTTACAAACATCTTCAAAGATAAATCAAATGCTATGAATAATAGGCATCGTCACAGAACTTTCCTTAAAAGGCAAAACAACGCATTTATTTGTCAAGTATTTTTGTAATAGGCCATATTTAAAGTTTTGGCAATTTCTTCACCACAAAAATGTTCAACTCGCTAGAAAAATATGGACACTCTTTAACGATTAAGATTTTTCTTTAGTTTTCAAATTAAAAATGGCGGAGGAGACAAACTCCACATAAACCACAGAACAAAGACTGATATTCACAACCAAGATAGACTGCAAGTGCTATAACGATATTAATTTATAACGATATTAAATTGTTGCCTCTAATAAAACTAAATACAAAACAAACGCCGCACGCTCGACGTCAACACCATTAAAATTCAAATACTGAATACTTACTGCAATTGCTTACTTCACAATAAAACCGATACTTACTGTATTTTAATGCACCGGCTGAAATCTCTAATTCTGTAGATTCAAATACAGGTGAGGGTGTTAACCCCAAAAGCTTCTGATTAATTAATGAGTCAGGAACAAATAGAAAATAATGGGCGCCACCAAACTTAGTGATGTTTTTAGAAGGCGGGAGGTTATCAGTTTGAGAATGACTTCCCATTTAAAATTGACATTAAATTAATCAAACACATTTTAATAAAAATCTTAATCGACAGAAACATCAGCAGTTCGTTGAGTCTAACTGTATCAAACAATAAATAAATTTGAAGTCTATATATTGAATAAAGATGGGAAATTAAAAATACAATACACAACAAAGTTAGATAAAAATTATCGTTCCTAAATGTTAATTAATTTCGGGATCCCAGTTAACCAGATTTTACATAAATAACTCATCTAAACTATCAATACCTTGAAACAGTTATCCTTATTCCAAAATATTTTCATAACTTCCTTGTACAAAGGGAAGGCTTCAAACATATTACACTAAAACACAATAATGACATACACATAAATTTTACTACAAAACTGCTGACCTGGAAAACGAATACGAGAAACAAATCTTCTGATTTTTGAACTATCTGTTTTTTTAACGGCGAACTTCAACATGATTGTTTGCAATAATCCTCATTAATTAATAAATTTATTAATTTAATAAATTAATAAATTTAATTATTATAATAATAACTGGAACGATACTTAGATTAACTTGAATGTTGCTTGAGAATACTTGTTATAAAGTTCTTGTACTACAGAAACGTGCTACGATTATTAATTGACTATTATTAATAAATGAGTCAATGTGTTAATATAAAAGTCCACTGTTGATTAGCTTTAAACAAATTCTTTTAAGCCAATACAACGTTGAATTAAGCGGGAATTAACACTGATCTTTTATAGCAAATAGGCGGCAACGAAATTATTCTTACGTGAATAAAAATTCACCAAACTAAAATTTCTAGATAATCCTCTACACTTGATTAATTGCCGAACAACAAAATCGGTACGGTATAACACTAAAATTTGCTACGTGATGTAAATATGTGACGGTAATGTCACTTGCTCGCGACGGTCGTAGTCGACGCACCGTTAGTGCACCCCCTAACTTTGGGCTTCAAGAGCCGCTGGAATTTGAAAACTATCCCAATTTTGAATAAAATTAAGATAGGGGTATTTTAAAACCACCAGTGATATAAAAGCTGACGATAATTTAAACAAATAAGAAAAATACTGAATTTTAAATCTTATTCTACATTTAACAAATGCCTTATCAAGGGTTACCGGAAATGGCACGCAATAAATCTAAAGCAGACACATTAAGTACTGTACGTAATTAGTTGCAAAAATACAAAATTCTGGAAATAAAATGTCTAACAAGATCCAAATATCATTTGTGACAAAGGAAAATTGCAATATTAAACTGCAGCTTGTTCAGAATTATTTTTTATTTATTTAGTACGTGCTTGTAACTGAAGGAACTTGATAAACTAAATGTTTTTTAGATTTTTATTACTAAGGTACGAAACTGTAGACTGATTTTTCAACTAAAAACTGCACCTAAAATGATTTCTAACGGTGAGAATTTAATTTGCTTAATTAAAAATGCAAAGATAAAACATTTAATATTTAGATACAACGAAATATTTTCCTAATATACATGGCCGTACTAAGATTATTTCTATAAATTCGCATTTAACGGTATAAAATTGAATCTTGACATTTTGAACTGTTGCAGTGCATATCGCGTAAGCGACGCCTACACCGATTGGTTGAAAGCTTGAATATAATGTATTGCAGACCATGAATTGCTGTTGAAATTTATCAAATATTAAAAATGTACTAAAAATAAACATGCGCTTTAAACACAGTGAGTCTTTGCAATAGCATTACTGAAACATTTCCTATTATGGAGATTGTAACAGAAGTTGAAAAAGATAACCTTCGAAATAATAATGCTAATATTACTTACGATACAAAATGCAATATGGCAACATTTAGTTTTTAAATTTGCAAACCGATATAATATATAAATAAATCGTATTACCCAAAAAGACGACACTATGACGTGATATGTGGCATATAATTTTAATGTCATTTACTATACGTCATTATGTCGTCGACTTGTGGTGAACTGACGTCTTATGACGAGTTATCACCAGATGTTGACGTCATTATGACGTACCTTTGCTACCTGGGAAATTGCTATAGTTTTAAACCTCGTAAGTAACTGAATATGACTCTGTTGTTAGCAACTTCCACTGTTTGTTAAGTGACATAACTGTCATTTTTTATCGCACATCAACCTTATCCACGACAATTTCAATCATTTTTGAATTTCATCCAATAGAAGTTAGTGGGAAGTAATTGGGCTAGCCACACTGGCTCTCATCAGCTAGAGCTAACTGCCGGTAAATCCGATATATACCATCCAGGTTTATAAACAAGTCACGAATTGGTCTTGAGGGATGACTAATGGGACTTCTGTAGAAACCGGACAAAACGGTAAAAACATGGCATCTATATGATGGCAGTGGAAATACGGTCGCCACCCGCTGCCCGCTATAAGATATTTGTACTTTGGTGCTTATGTTGTAATAAGTCAGTGATTTAATAAATTAACAGTAGAAAACTACTAAGGAATGATAGACGCTTACAATTAATCAGTCTATCAGATACTAGTTTTGATATCAAACATAGTAACACAAACCTATTCAGAAATAATCTTTTAACGAATTATTCATAAACTAGCGCAAATGTATTTTTTATGTGAATTATTATATAAATTCTGTAAACTTTAACGTCTAATCATTCCTTCTAATCGAAATTCAATTTCCATTCTACATTTACAATTTTAATTTCAGTTTCATATCAGTTTACATTTTAGCGCTTCTTTCAAGAAATACGAACCCCACACTTTAAAACTAACAACAAACAACTTGAAAACAAGATGAAATTAGCTGATTTTGCGGAAGCCCTCTAGCACCGACTTTATCTATTTTTCAATCCTGACCGTGATTTTCTGGAATGTTTAAAAAACTCTAAAATAAAATTTGTTCTACAAAAGTTAGGGAGATCTATCTTGAAATGATTTAGTCATTATTAAATCCATTACATTTAATTAAAAAGTAAAGAAGGAAAACACCTACACGAAAAAATTAGCTGAATTGGGCAAATTCAATGAAAATTAACACTTTGCTTTTATACCAAAAAAACATTTTCCGACAATGATTTATGCCGACAAAGCATGCGATTCAGCCACCTACTGCTTATATTCCCTACATTTCCACCCTAAGCAGCAGCGCCTTCGTACTTTTAGAATCCTAGATTTCCCAGGTTCTTTCTTTAAAAAAAAAGAAACTTTTCCCTTAATTTTTTTTCTTTTCCTGCATTGTAATTTCATTCAGTATTTCACTTTATAAATTAGAAAAAGTAATCAGTTTCGGCGAAAAGAACTTCGAAACAAAAGTTTTTGATTTCTTAAAGAATAAATGAATAGAAACGTCTCGAAAGCAACACGGAAAGCCGCACAAAAAAATCGCAAATGGTGTGTAAACTACAACGATTTATGTAGTTTAAAGATCTTGGTGAAGTATTTTCGGTTCATTATGAACACTTACAGCTTGATTTGAGAGAAAGAGATGGAAAGTGGGAAATAGTTTAGGAAAATTATATGTTGCTTAATTTTCTCAAACTTTCATCTTAAACTAATTAACTTGCGCGTAACTTTCATTTTCTAAGGCAAAGTTTGTGGAAATTATCGCAATGTCGGAGTAGATTTCTGCTTTCCCTTCGTGTCTACTTAAATGTCGAAACTCTAACAAACTGATAACTGAAAGTTCGCGACAATGTTTCGGTTAGAACGCGAAAGCAATAAAATCTAGAACAAAACTTTATGCACAAACATATTTCAGTAGGTTTCTCTTAAGAAGAGGCAGCAGCGCCTTTGTAAAATAATGAGACTGAAAATAAGGTAGCGAGGCCAAGCAATGCGGTGCAACTGGGAATCGAATGCCGTTCCAAATAGTTGTTTTGTACAGCCTAACCTAAATCCACCCTGAAAATATGCACCCGGCACTATTTTATCAAGATTTATTATCGTCGAATTTTCTCCTGCACTTCACCACATCTTTTTGTGCATTCGAATGCAATTTCCAAGTTATGGCTGATGTTTTGTTTCTGACTGGTTACGTGTTTTAGGTTTTGCGTTTAATGAAGGCAACTTTTTATTACATTCATACCTTTGTTAGCGAAAATCTCTTGACATTACATAAATCTCTTTTTCTACCAAAACCACATAACATGCGTGACCCGACCCCTTAGGGCCTTTTGTTGTTTTAATGGAGGCACTATCTGAGATAACTTATCGACAAGAAACGCTTTTACTAAAATATTCCTTTCTTGTGGAGAATGTACTTACGTAATAGTGCATGCATTGCTGGTAGTCATGATGGAGGTGTTTTACGCAATTTCGTTTCGTCGTCGACGTATGTGGGTTTTCGTGAAGGAAATGCTTGGAAAAATAACGATCTTCCAATTCATTTTTAACCTATTCTTCCATTTGTCACTCGGTGAGACCAAGGTATTCAACACCTTTGTCAACACAACGAGTAGTACTACGTTCTGGTCTTATAAACACTAGAAAGAAAAATCTTTAATGCTTCAATATCCGGTTGTGAAATATTAGAACGAGTAAAAATATTTTTTTAGGTGAAAATTGTCAAAATGTACAATGGCCACAAAAATTTGTTTTTGCAACGATGATGATGTAATAATTCGGAATTTTAAGGTTTTCACGAATTTTATCAAGCCTGTGAAATACAAATTCCTGTATTACTTTTGTCCAGAGTACCATTTCGTTTTACGACTTTGTCTATTGTTGAATAAATGATAGACTGATTGAATCTCTGTGCTACAGTTTTTGTTCTTAAGTGGGAAAATATTTGATAACCTTTTATCTATTATTATCGTTCGGAAAAATCATTTTGCTTATTGAATCACTGCTTTTCGATTGCTGTGTTTTTTAAAGAAACTTATTTCAAGATTGCTTTTAATCATATTAATAGAAGATCCTTTTTAGAATTTTTGTTAGTCTATTTTTAGTTAAAAAAACTCCTGTAAAACAATACAAAATATGACTTTTAACGTAACGATTCCTTTGAAAATCTTGAGGGCAATCTTCTCTTACCAAGTGATTCAGATTGCTTGTGACTCAATAGATCCAAAGTTCGACTTCCTTTCATTTAACTGTGATATTTTATTTTATTTTATACTTATATCGACTGTATGTTTGATTTTCCTAGTCAGTTATTTTGTTTACGTTCTCCTCAAATGCAGCCGAAGTGTGTAGATATTCCGTTTGTAGATTTAAGACGCAATTTTTAATCTGTGCCCTATTTCTTTCTTCAAGTGAACTTAGTTGTTATTTGTAAAATTTTATTTGTCTCGGAGAATGTGCAGATTTAACTTTATTGCTTATCAATTGTAACAACTTGTTTTGTAGATTCGGTAATCTTATAAGTACCATGGTATGATCCAAGCCAACTACGGTATGGTAAGAAAATGTCGCTAATTTTTATTGATTGTTTCTAATTAGATACAATAGCATGCCTATATTATTCTACTGTTTGAGGCATTTGATTCTATAAAGTCGCTTAATAACAAAGCATATTTTTTTAACAAAATAATTAAATATTAGAAAAGTTGTGTACACTTCTAATTACACAGCCCCACAAAAAAGTCAATGTTCTGACCTGGGAACATGACTATGGTATTCCGATGTATTTTTTGACGCTGAAACCGAATCCGACCTCAGAAAAGTATATATACCCCCCAAAACAACCCCCAAATAGCGTAAAACACTCCTGACATATGGTGACAATCAATACATGCAAAAAATGGTTGAAAGCCGCAAACGCTTTGTATTTAGAAGTAGAGTATATGGTCAAGAAGCCCCTTCGCTGAGGGGGTTAAACCACACCGAAATGGGTCAAAACTACCCTTTAGAACAAAATACAATAAATACATGCAAAAAATGATTGAAAACCGCAAATGTTTTGTTTTTGGAAATAGACCTCTGGTATATGACCAACACCCCCCCCCCTATTGAAAGGGTAAAATCACCCCAAGATGGGGTATGTCAGGCATCTCCAAATGTCAGTAGAAATTCACATATGAAATTCAAACTTTGTCTTTTAAAGAAAACATTTGATATGCGCAAAAAGCTTGCAAGTATAGTTGGTACATCCGTGGACACACCGTACACTACTTATATCGGGTATTCTAGACGGTACAGCACATCATTTAGTAATTAAATAGTTGAAATATAGCTTTAAGGTTAAGAAAGAAGGTATATTAAATGTTATAGAGCTTTTCCACAGTCAGCTAAATACTTTTGATCGTTTGACAGGAAGTGTCATCATTTTAATTGTTAATTAATCGAGGTATATCAAAATTTGATTACAGGTTATTTACAGTATACCGTGCAGTAAGAAGCTGTTTAATCGGCAGATACGATAATTTAACTGGCATTGCTGCTTTCATCATCTTCTACAAGTACTGTAAAGTAAGAGAAGATTATAAGAGACAGTTGTGTAGAAAATAGCCTCATAACCTTCTACATTTACTTGAAAATGTATCTTCTTTATAAAGCACATGATGTCTGTTGAGATGTTGTTGAATAAACACTAATTCTAAGCGCTTGAATTTGGCAAATACTGCAAACACACTCACTCATATTTGAATGTTTTTGACAAACATTTTTGGCAAAGGTAACGAAATTCTTCCGTTACTAACCATCCAATCGATCTTATATTTGACAGTTAGTTTTTTCGAGTTTGATCAAGCTAGACATGATACAACGTGTTCTGAATTCCTAGAAAAATTGAACTGACCGGAAAGGTGGAGCACCTCGAAAAGCAAGACATGGTAGGTCAATTTTTGAGTTGTGAACATTTTATGTTAAATCAAATTTGGTTAGGCTATAAAAAAACTCACACTGAAATATCAGGTCGATCAGTTTGTTAGTAACGGAGGTGTTTTTTGTCATTCGCCAAAAGCATTGTTAAAAAACAACATTGTTATCTCCATGACTTTTGACCCTAACTTGAACAGAAAAAAGTTTTATGCAGTATTCAGTATTCTGCAATTTGTTATGTATACTATCTATACTTGAATAAGAGATGGTTGAAAGCTCACGAGATTAGTCATATATCTACCAAGTTTTAAAACGGTGTTTAAAAGTGAATATTCATTAAAAATAAAATTGTTTAAAAAAGATTTAATCCACATTAATAATAATAATTGATGATATAACCGCTCATTTAAACTTGATTAGGTTATACACATTATTGTCTTTTGTTGTTGTAGCCTCCACGATAAAGGCTGAAAATAACTGCCTATACGATTAACAAGAAAAAGTAGCTCAAAGCCCACCCAAACCAACCCAAAACATATGCTACATATGTTTCGGCCACAATAATAATAAAATATACAAGGCTATCTTCAGGCGACTACAAGTATACAATTTTTGTCAATTAACGGTGCAATTAATGGTGCACAATGAAAAATCCAATTAACCAACAGTATACTTACAAAAACATATATAAAATTCAATTGAATTACAGTAACTCCTAATTGAACAAATTAATTGTCGGTAAATTGTTATAAAGCAATCACAATAATCTACCCACTAAGGTCCCAAATGGCTACACCATCAATAACATAAACTACATACTTGGTTTTATCGACTAAATAAATTTTATTAAATGAAATATAATATAAATACAAAGATTAGTTAAAGTTTCAGAACTTTTATTAATATCTTAACCTGACTATATTGTTTCGACACTTTATGTCATTATCAAAGGTAGATAAGATTGATAAACAAACACGTTGCTAAGGATAAATACATACAGAAAATAGGTAACTAGATACAAAACATACAAAAACTAAAAATCTAACACTTCTAATAAAGGAGAATTACTAAGCTCAGTTTGTTCATTCATTAAAGGTACTGTGCGTTTATGTCTGTATATTTCAAAAGCTTCTAAAATGTCTAATTTGTGTTTGTCGTTGCAAAAATGTAAGAATTTAATGTTGTTTTGAGGTGTCATTGGGTGGTTCTGTTCCAAAATGTGTTTGGCATAATTCGATTTTTCTGGATGTTTAAGTCTATAAGAGCGTACGTGTTCTTTGTATCTTATGTCGAAATTTCTAAGTGTTTGTCCAATATAAACCGAGTTACAACATTAAATTCTTACATTTTTGCAACAACAAACACAAATTAGATATTTTAGAAGCTTTTGATATACACAGACATAAACGCACAGTACCTTTAATGAATGAACCAACTGAGCTTAGTAATTCTCCTTTATTAGAAGTGTTAGATATTTAGTTTTTGTATGTATTGTATCTAGTTACCTATTTTCTGTATGTATTTATCCTTAGCAACGTGTTTGTTTATCCATCTTATCTACCTTTGATAATGACATAAAGTGTCGAAACAATATTGTCAGGTTAAGATATTAATAAAAGTTGTGAAACTTTAACAACTAATCTTTGTATTTATATTATATTTCATGATTATGGAGTTCCACAAAGTAATGCTGGAGACAGTAAATGCTAATTTTATTAAAGCTTACAGGTCTACGTTTAGGATTTGTGACGTCACAATAGTCGCTGTCAGGATTAACTGAGACTTACGTTATTTTTACGTCATAAATATGCTGGTATGTATTTACCGGTGTCGAATATTTTGCAAAAATATAACAGTAAGACATGAAATAACATGAATTTCTACAAAATAAAGGATTTTATTTACACAATTTAAAAATAAAGACATTATAAATAACGCTCAACAAATTATAAATTCCTTACAGAATTTAACAGTTAACATGTACACATACCCTTATACGAAAAATAAAACAAGAGCTTCTAACGACACATTATGATGGACGAGAAAGGTATTGATAAAAGCATTTTTATTTTAAAGTTTGACTTATGACTTACAGAACAAAAAAGGGAACAATACAAGAAATTATTACTATTAGTTGCTAGATTTACCCAACGTTCTTTTCTTGTATTTGCCAAAACTACATTTGTTCTTTTTCTAATTGTCATTCAATAAAATGTTACAACACCAATAACGGTTTTATATGAACTAAATAAGCTCCTGTTTGGGTTATGGTAGTTTTCATATAAAAACTCGTTTTGTTATCAAAAATTATTAAAATATTTTTTGATATTGTTTTAAAAACAATTAGAATCATATCCACAAATTCTGATTCGCATATCTTAAACGGCTCCCCTAATTAATAAATCTAAATATCTAATTTTAGTAGTTTTCGGCCGGATAATCCCTAAATATTTATCAGTTGACAAAATTTTGCTACAATCAACACATTTATTTTTAATTTTGTGAATTATATATCTACTAATGAAGATCAACAAGATTCAATCAATTTCTGAAAACAATTGTGCGGATACAATTAAAAATGTTGAAATTATTGCGGTGATTTTGACTCAGTATTTGATTGTTTATCAAATGTTAGGTCATTTATAGTAAAAATCTTCCTTTACTCGTTGATTTTAATTCAGAAGAGATACGATTTTAATTCTAAGATTTAATTTATAACTTATTTTAATTATTATTAGTATTCTTTAATGATTTATGTTAATTTCTACTGATTTTTACTTTTACTTCTATCTTTGACATTTTAAGTTTGTTCTTTTATTCTTCAAGTTTTTATTTTTAAATATACAGAGCCTAAAAGATTGTTACATGAACTTTTCTTAAGCAAATTATGGAAAATAGGAGCTTTGTGCTTTTCAGTTATTTGTACAAAAGCAATCTCATACATCTATTTTCATCTATCATGAGGTATTTAATGTTAAAAAATTATATTAAAAAAAAGTTAAAGAATAAGTAAAAGTGTAAATGTAAAAAATGAAGCTCAAAAATCAAACATCGGCTACTAACGTGACGTCACAACTTAACTCCACTCTAGGCTTAGGTTTTGTAAGATTTATAAGGCTCTGATCTGCCTAATCTCTTTCTTTTACGCATCACACGCAATATAAACAGTTGACTATAATTTTCACATGACGCTACAACTTATTTTGATTTTATAATGTACATATCCATTCAATCCTTAGTTCATTACTTATTGTTTTAGATAAAATTAATCGCGAATTATGCATCCATTTTAAATATATACAATTAATTAGTTATGTATGTATTCGTTAATTAGCTTAAAATAACTGTTTACTAGTAGGTGTCAAGAGCATAACAGGAGCTTATCAATTTAATAACAAGTAAATTAACAACTGCACTTCTTGTTTTGCATTTTTACAAATGATAGAAATTATTTTTAGTCATTCTTTATTGTTAGTATAATGTCTTCATTTGCATGGGTGAGTCGCGTTTAATAATTCTTATACCAGATATTAATTGTTGCTTATAGTTTTTATAGTTGATAAGGTAATGATAATTAAATGCAATGTTTTAAATTTCAACATACACATGTCAGAATCGTTTTCTTATCTTTGGAGTTTTTATTTTTAACGAAATATAGAAAACTATAATAATATAACTGTAAATAATGTGGCATCGCCTAGAAAAAAAACAAGTATCAGTATTACTATTATTTTTTTCAAACAGTTGGTCGCCTGGTTTTGAATGTCAATCTTTTAACCTTACCATTAGAGTGGGCCGAAAGTTGATGTAAATTTTTTTTCTTTCTTTCCGATTGCGATAGTGCGGAAAAGGTGCCTTTTTCATCCAAAATAAAAACACCAAAATTGGGGTTCGATAAAAAAATGTTTTTAGGTGCCGCCAGAGGTCCAAAAGTTGGGATTTTATCTAATTTTACATGTGTTTTTGGATATTTTTTGTGAACTACAGAAATAGAATACCAATAACCGATAGGTGCTAAAAGTGCAGCCAGGGGCTTAAAACCAGTGTCTAAAGCCATTACTTTCTGATTTTTTAATTGTATTTTGTTTTTTACTTGATAAACAGAAATTAGGTACAGTTCTACTAAGGAGTGGTAATTTTTTTTATTCACGTTTATGATGCTCTCTACAAAAAATTACTGCAACTGACAACTTATTTGTATCAGAAAGTTTAATTTAGATAGAAATATCCGTATAGTAACATAATATTATTTAAATTTGTCTTTTAAAAACTGCATTAATACGCTTACAAAAAACACAAATTATTAAGCAAGTTTATCTACACAGATATAAATATGTAATATGTACATATGTGTAATACCTATATTGTCTATACAACTTTAAAATGTTATTTGCTTTTAAACACTGGCAAGATGTTCTGCAACTGCTTTCGCCTCCCTTGCTGCTTCACCGCAAACCGCCGATGACGCTTCAGTGGCCAGCTTTACTGTCCTCTCAACGGCCTGGGTGTGGCAGGGAAATTGGGGAAGTTCTACAGGCCACTGCTCAGTAACTGTTTTACCACTTACAAGCTCAATCAGCTCCTTCAATTCCTCAGAACTTATGTCCATGGTCACGGTAGTTCCGTTATATTGCAAGTTTGCCATGAAATTATCACAACATAATCGGTAGCCCTGAAATTTATGGTTGAGATGACAAACTTTCTTAGCCGGCTGCTTTGCGAAGTTTTCTTGTTCCTTACCTTCAGGATTCTTTGGAGGCCTAATTCTCGTATAGCCTTTCGATCATCCGTAACCATTACCAGAAGGATATTCTCTGGAAAGCAAAGTACCCGTTCCTTTGAATAACAGGGTCAACTCCTTTTTGGAGTTCTCCCGGAAGACGACGAGAAAGTTGTATCAGTTTAGATAAACGCCTGGAGTCATGAATACAAGAAGGTTTTAATTTGATTTCGAATCAAAGTAGAGCATAGACTTTAACAACATAGGTCGCTAAGATCGTGAGATTTTGAGAACAATTTGGTTTGCATTAGCAAACTCTATTATAGAGATGTAGGGTTAGCTTTGGTAAGCTACCTCGAATGGGACGGCTTACCACGATTCCTGTTAGCTACATCAGGAATGCAGCAATCACTTGATACTGCCATACATTATTCAAGAAGGTACTTCCGATCGTTGCTGAAATCTGGCAGCACGCACAAATCTTCAGGCAGGTTTCGTTGGAAATCAATAACCGGTAGTTTTTCACAGCTCTTTCCCAATGACTCCCAAATAGCTCGAGCCCCCTAGTTTGTCCCTCTAGATATTTGTACAATTGTCGCAGAGATAGCTCATTTTCATGGAATAAGCAGATGGGCCATTGCCAGCGGCTTTTCAGCTTCTTTCTCTAACCATGTTATAATTTCATTCTTGCTCCCTGCGTTGGTGACGGTTCCTTCGCATCCAATAGTACTAAGATTCGCAATACTCATGCTTTTGTGCTGGAAGAATCTGATAATGCTTCGTTCAATATTTTGAAAAGAACTGGAATTTGGAGTCGCGTGACCCAAATATTTTGACCCTGGTTCCTCTATTAGAGAAATGTGCTTTTCTGAAACTGTAGCACGATAAAGTTTATTGCCTCTTTTTTCTTGAATCATCGTGACGTCCTTTCGTCTATCAAAGTACAAACCACTAATAGCAGTGCTTGTTAACTCATAATTTAACTTTTCGGCAAGCGTCTGTGCATTAAACGATTAAAAAACTTTCATTTTTTTCGGCCCATCCTACTCACCATGTTTCGCATTATTTCAATTAGTCTTCAATGTTTAATTACGTATAAATCCATGATGGACTGATATTCGAACGAAATATGGAGAGTAACTTGTTTAAAAAAACTCTAACATTCATAACTAGATATTAATGTTTTGAATCAGTGTTGAAACGCGGTTGAATTTATTCTTTTCCAATCAATTCCAATTTTATCAATTTTTGATAAAAGTATAATTTTATTTATAGTATTGTTATTTATTATATGAGTAATAGCTGATGTGAAAATATTTTGTACACACTATCTACAGTAATGAAAGTAGCAGGAAATATTTTTTAAACTTTATACTTCTTTGTGTTATGTCTCAATAGGAATTCTTTGAAGCTGGCTAGAGAAACCAAATATTGCATAAGGGGAATAATAGGTTCTACCACAGGAAGGTAGTTTTGACTACATATTCTGCATTTGTTTCTAATTCACTTTAACTGTTGTGATCTAGTGTCTGCCTAGTACACAAGTCAATCTATGTAGTACATTGATCTAAATATTAGTATATGAATCACGGCGATTTCCAATAATACACCACTACTGCTATAAATAATGAAAAAGTCTTACTTTAGTCATTTAGCTAATACTAACGACAATAAGTCGCTGTGGGATAGATTACATTTTCTTGGGTTAGGAAAACAAAAGTTTCCTCAATTCCAACCGAAATTGCAGAGGTTAGTGCGATGAATGATTACTTTGTTAATAGCATTCCTGTAATGAACAACAATGTATTACTAAATGCTCCTCTAATGACTACTGTCTACTGTTAATAATGAACCTAATAGTAAAATTTCAACAAAATTTTCTTTTAAAACGGTTTCCATTGCCCCAATATGCAAAATCATTAATTTAATAAAATCTAAAGTTTATAGCAATGATTTCATCAAAATCAATACGATCAAATTGTGCTGTCCTCTGATTCTGTCATGTATTACACATACCATGAATACAAGCATTGAGAATAATATAGTACTAGATTGTTGGAAGGAAGCTATTATTATATCTCAACCAAAAACAAAAAATGCTTTAGAGCTAAAAGATATTAAACCAATTAGTATTCTGAGGACCTTAGCTAAGATATTAGTAAAGATAATTTTTTGCAAATATGTAAATATGCGAATAAGAATAATATTTGGCCTCTGTAATCAGGATTTTGTGTAGTTTACAGCACTGCTACAGCATTGTTACCAGTAACTAATGATAGCTTGACAGCTAGTGATAGAGTGAATACCACTATCCTTGTATTGTTAGACTACAGTAAAACTTTTGATACTGTCAATCGTTTTGCAACACATGAAGTTTGGTAAAAATGCGACATTGTTAATTAAGAACTACCTGGCTAATCGAAAGCAAAAGGTTACGAATAGTGTATCTGAACCTTTATCTGTGGTACGTGGTGTTCCACAGGGTTCTGTTCTTGGACCAATGTACCAATTGGTCAAATTGACCAATTCTTTGTATACCACATTACTAATCAATTTAATTCGAGATTGTTCTGTTCATTTAATGTAATGTAATTTTAATTCCTCCGATTGAGTACAAGCTGTTAAAAACGTCAATGATGTACTAAATTTCCTTTATCTGGCTTCGCTACAACGTCTGTTGTTCTTTTATTAGGTAATAAGTATTAAGATGATCCGAAGACTTGACTAGTAAGATTTCTATCAAAATAATTGATGTAGAAATTCCAATCTTAAATAAAGCTAAAAGGTTAGGGTTAATGTATATAGACAACAGCTTCAAGTTTCAAGACCAAATTTCTAATTACGCGGGGGAGAGCTTACACCCAACTCAGAAAACTTGATCCTCATAGATATTCTTTATCAAATGATACCAAGAGGAGGTTATGCGAAGTGCTTGTTCTTTCTTTATTTAATTATTGTATATCTGTTTATCATCCAGCTATTGATAACTTATGAATAACTTTTGAAGGAACACAAAAGTACAAAACGCTTGCTTACTTTACATTTATGGAATACGTGAACATATTAAGCTATAAAATGGTGGAAATTGGTTGGTTAAATATGTCTAATGAAAGAAAATTACAAATGTGGCGTCTTTTTCATAGTATTGTTGTTAATAAAAGTTCACCTTACCTTTTAGATCAGATGTGCAATATCACTACGAGATACCGTGGTCGCATACCTCCCCCTCCACATAAGACTGCTTTATTTTACAGAAGTTCTTTAAATCAAATTTATCACGAGTACAATAAATTGTCAGATAATTTGAAGGATTATACTAATAAAAAGTTTATGTCTTTACAATTATTTATGGAACTGAATCTCACCTTTTTGGGATTGACCTGCTGTACATACATAAGAGTGATAAAGTTATTAATTATTTTTTTTCACTACTAGCTTTAAAACATACTATTATCTAGTCTGTTGTCACCTTGTGAAGTTAGTTTTCTTGCCTAGTGGTAAATAATTTTTTATTATTGACTACTAGTCAATAATCCAGATTTTAGTGTAACACGGGGCAAAAATACATCCCATTATACACTGGCATCCAGGAAAAAATCCGTGATCGCGATAGTACGTTTTTTATGTGAGAAGAATAAAAGGAATAAAAGTACTAGTAGTGAAAAAAATAATATATACACCACGGTTGTGAAGTGTTTTCTAGAACCTCTCATCTTATATCCCTCGATGCTGCGCATCTCGGGATCTAATAATGCTCGGCTCTAGAAAAAACTCTTCACAACCTTGGTATATAATATACTATTATTATATAAATATTGTTAAAAATTGTATTATATCAATTTATTATTCAGGGATATATGCACAATATTGCGGATAATTTTAAATTATCCGCCATAATAAGCACTGTGCCCTAAGCACTTGACCCTAGAACAAAAAACTTCAGCTGCCCTATATAAAATATAGGTGAATGTAGTTATAAAAAATAGATTAAAGACGGTTTTCTGGGCCCACAGTTGTCAGTGCTTAGCGCCTCTAAAGACATAAATCCGGCCCTGCGGTCGAACTACAGTACTGGGTTATAGGTAACTATTTTTTTGAAAAATTGTTACAACTTACAACCTATAAATTGTCATAACAATGAAGTAGAAACAAAGATTTTGTCTATGTTCAATGGCTGCAAAGTTACTTTATGGGAAGTTGCCTCACTGTCCTGTACAACGCATGTTAAACGCGGGTACGGAAAAGAGTAATAGACGGGGAACAGCGAGACGGCTACGTGGCGACATTGGTGGCCTTTACTGCCGAATATATTCTGCATTGGTTGTATTAAAACGGTAATACTTTTTTCTGATTGAATTATTTAGCTAGAAGAAATTAAGTGCCTTCTAAAGATTTTTGTACTTTAATACCTTCAGGCAAGTACCAAATAAAAATATAGCCAAATTTCGCATTTGTAGTCGTTTTAAAAGATAAAAAATACTGTGATTTATATTAAAGTGACGAGATCTTTAAAATGATAGCGAAATATGCATAAGAAATGAATAATAAATAAATAAAAATCTTATTAGAGAAAGGAATGATTTCATAAAAACAGCATTTAAATTACAAAAACTATTATGTAAAAAGTAGTAAAAATGAATTGAATCCAGCTTATTTATATGGTTAGGTCGCTGATAAGATTAAATTACTTTCCGGTTATCAGATAACATTATTTTATAGTTTCGTTCTTTATTTTATTTACTTAAAGTTTGGTAGATTTTGTTACTTATAACTTATTTATTACTTATTTTGTATTGAAAAGCCCGTTTTCTAAATTATCAAATTATACTTAAGTTAGAATTCCTTTTTGATTAGTAAGAGCTAAATTTGAAATAATATTACAACGTGTTTTACTTATTATGTTAGATGCTTTATTGAACATACGTATTGTATACCACCAAATTATTTTAGGTGCTACATATAAGTGGTTATGTATGTGTCCAGTGAATCACGCTTCAACTGAACGACTAGAAACCGTTCATGAGACAACTTCCCATTCACTAACTTTGCAATGGCTGGACATATTTTTCCACTGATTAATATTCAAAAATTATTAAATTTTATATTACTTTGTGTTATTATGTTATGTTATATTTATATTTATTTAGGTACTATTTTTAATTTCTAATTTATAAAGTTTCTCAGAAGTATTAAAAATCTTGAATATAAGAAAATAGTTAAAAATGTGTATGTCGTTTAAAAAGATTTCCTTTATTAAAGAATAGAATTATCGTAAACAAAAGCGGAAAGTAACCGGCACAATTCTCTCACTATTTTCAAAACTTACGAAAGGATTACAATAAAAGCTGGTAAATATCAACATAAACTTGAAAAAGCAGCGGTAATACAATGAGAAAGGGAAAATGAGTTTAGGATTTTCTAGAAAAATTCTAAACTCAATTTTCCATTTTCATTTTCCAACACTAGGCGACATTTCTACTAGCAACTCCAAAAACAATAGAAAATTGTGTTTATATTCTTGGTTATTCGTGTACAGAGCTTAAAGCTTAAATTCCTTTGCTAAATCTAAACATCTAGGTTTTACGGTTACACGGTTTAGTATTTTACCGAAAGTAAGCTAATAACCTTTCTGCAACAAATATTTATCCCTATATTAGTCGAGGGTAACATAGTTGCGGTCACAACACCTTTTACCAACGATTGGAGAGGGGAGGCATTGAATTCCCAAACTTTTGCCCTAGTTACATTTTCACTCTAGGTATCTACATAATAAGAATTTGAGATAGAAACAAAAGAGCAAGCAGGAAATTGGCACAATGCCATAGTTTGGTAGTAATAGTAGTTATATTTTCTTAAATCTTATAGATCCTGTCAGTACGTATATCCGTTTCCTTACTGTTAATGAATTTTGGGAATAAATCTATAATTGAGGTTTTGGATAATTGAAAAATTTCAATAAATCGATTAACCGTAATTAGTGTGATTGTTTCCGTTATCCGTTTACTATTTTCCATTTTCACAAAATTAGGGACGTGTTGGTAATTTAAAATTCAATTAATTTCAGATCGTTTCTGATTCAGTTTTATTCGCAGTTAACAATAAAACATTCTATGAATAATCGGTGTGAGTTTTGATTATTATTAAATGAGAATTTGCAATATCGTTAGTTTTAAATGGATAGTCATTTGAAGAAAATTTTAATTTCATTAAAACATTATTGCATTTGTTAAACTTAAATAGTTATTATAACTATGTTTCAAATTAGTCAAAGGAAAAATATTAATCCTGATTAAATTAATATCTAGCTAACATTTTCAATTTTGTTACTGCATTTTCTAAATAACACATTTTCTGAAAAATTTCAAGGCATACTAAAAGATTAATTCGTAGGCAACATAGTAAAATATTATTTAAATTATCATTTCTTCTGAGAGTGAAATGATGACATATATTTATAGATCTCATATTTCTATTTTGACTATTTTACATTCTGCAATCTTTTGAAACGCTCTCACGGGTTGTTATTAACAACCACTATTATTTTGTATTAAACCGGTAAAATAACGAACATTTTATTTTTTCTTTGGTGTTACATTTTGCTTGTATGTAGCAGATATCATTTTCAAATCGTCTGTCATTGTAACATTTCCATGTGATACAAATAACCGAACATTTGCAATAGTTTGTTGAAAATGATTGATTGTGCTGTGTTTGTATCCAGATCCTTTAGTAATTCTCAATATGAACATGGAGAATACTTTCTTCTTAACGTAAACCACATGACTATGATTAATTTTTATCATTTGCTATGGCCTCCATATGTTTCTTTTAAAATTTAGTGTTTATTTAACGTAATCTTGTAAGAAGAAAAACACATCCGATAGACCACCCTAAAGGAAATAGCAGCAGAAATTAAAAACATTCTTAACTCTAAACAAGCGCCTGGATTCGACCTTATTACAGGTGAAATACCATCGTTATGCTAACGTACCTGTTTAATGCAACATTTCGATTAAAAGATCTGCCTAGTGCCTGGAAGGTAGCAGAAGTTATCATGCTACCAAAACCAGGTAGATCACCTAACGAGGCGCAATCATACAGGCCTATATCTTCTACCGATTATATCGAAGCTCTTTGACAAGCTTTTGTTAAAAAGACTTAGACCTATTACAGAAAGGAAAAATCTAATACCAAACCATCAGTTTCGATTTATACAAAATTCTACAATTGACCAAGTCCATAGAGTAACAAATATCATTGAAACAGCATTAGAAGAAAAATTCATCTGCTCGACGATTTCCCTAGATGTGGATCAAGCTGTTGACGGAGTTTGGCAAGAATGATTGGTCTACAAACCAAAAAGAATGTTACCAAAACAATACGTTGAATTACTAACAAGTTATAGTTACTATATCAAACAGATTATTTCACATTAAGCAAGAAAATGAATAATCAAAGTTAAAAGAGGCTAGAGCTGGCGTGCCCCAAGGAATTGTCTTGGGCCGCATCCTGTACTTGTTGTATACAAGCGATCTTTCACAACCTTAGAATGTAACTGTTGCCTCATTTGCCGACGAAACAGCGTGGATGGCGATTGGAACAACCATTCAAGAAGCAACTGATAAGCTTCAAGAAGCCAGTGACGAAATACACCAGTGGACTGAAAAATGGAAAACAAAGCTTAATGAACTAAAATCGGTTCATGTAAATTTTACTAATAAAAGGCTTGTAAATACACCTTCAGTTAATTTAAATAGCATCATAGTTTCATATGAAAACAAATACTTAGGAA
This sequence comes from Agrypnus murinus, assembly GCA_929113105.1. NCBI lineage: Eukaryota > Metazoa > Arthropoda > Insecta > Coleoptera > Elateridae > Agrypnus > Agrypnus murinus. Next base: position 29,047,566 of record OV816028.1, on the reverse strand, counting down.
TGACTGATACTTAGATACGAAATTGCGACGGAAAGAGCATATAAAAAAGAAGAGAATAGAACTTGGACTCAAGTATCGACAATTGTACTAGCTACTGGGACGTAACTAGCAATTGTTAATAAATAACAAGATACTTATATATAATCAAGTCTTGAAACAAATATGGATTTGGCATACAATTATGGAGAGGTGCCAAAAAAAGTAATGTCAAAAGAATCTAAACTTTCCAAAATAAACCATTACGGACTATGGTAAATGCTTTATGGTACATTAGAAGTAAAGATCTACATTGCGATTTAGGCATTTCGGACGTGGCAAGCGAAATAAAGAGATTCGCCACTAAACACGAAGCCAGACTAACATCAATATGTCAACTTCGAGACATTACAATACTCCACAATCAAGAAGGCTGAAGAGGACTAAGCCATTTAAACTAGTCTAAATACTGTGTAATATGTTAATAGCAGAGCAAAGTGCGCGATAACGTTACGTGTGTAAAAAACATGACATCATTGGATGAATTGCAGCTTAAGTTTTATTTAGTTTAAAAATTGATGGTTAGTCTATTGGACCAGTATCAATAACAAGCGCATATGCGCATTAAAAAAAGGTTTATTTATAATCTACTTTACAACACAGTATTAAGTAAATGTGTTAAAATAAACAGCTTCGTTAGGAGAAACCATTCATCGATGATACTCCTATGGAATTCCTATAGAGTCTGAAACACAACAAGTCATGTGGCCACGCTCTAGTTGGTCAATTGTTGCACTACTTAAGTCATTACTGGGGGTCCAGGAAGCTTGCTGTAGTAATTCCGAACGAACCTTTTAATTTCGTTAACGACGACGGGAATACCGAGGTCTTCGTGTGCTGTTTATTTAGTGACATACCAAGGCGCATCCATCGGCGCATGTCTTCGATTGGAATTGTTCTAATGTTTTCAATCTTGTTGGCTTAGCACCTTATGGCCCCAGAATTGGATGCCATAAGTCCAAATTGGTTTTAAAATAGTTTAGGCAATTTTAACTTCCTACCAAGGAGCCAGTACATATCGCGAAGTTTTAGATCTAGTTGCTTGTGTTTTGTTTGAATGTGTTTGTACCATATGAGCCGCTGGTTGAGATGCAGGCCTAGATATTTAGCTTGTATTTTAACTGGTATAGGCGTATCAGTAATGTTGATCGGTGTACAGGTGCTAGTTCTCAAAGTCAATGTAACTTGGGTTGACTTAGACTGAATGATTTTAAGTCGCCATTTGGCAAGCAAATCACTGATACAGCGAATATGATGTTTGAGGTTGATAGATGCAATAACAGCGTTTTCGTGTGTAGACAAGACGACAGTATCATCAGCAAACGTTGCGATAACGGTGTTCTCGGTTTCTGGCAAATCTGATGTGTATATGAGATAAAGAAGTGGACCCAGGATGCTACCCCGAGGAACACCAGAATGAATAGGATAGTCTTTGGGTAGCACATTGTCATCCTTAACAGAGAAATATCGATCCGTTAGGTAGAATTTGAGGAGCAAATAGTAATAGCTTCGTAACATCAGTTTAAATTTATACATTTTGCTACTTCGTTGACAATTTGGTGAATATGTTGTGTGGTGGAATGGCATTCGCGAAATCCAAACTGATGCAGAGGCAATTGCGTAAAAATATGTGTATTCTCAAGGAGACTTTTTAGAAAAAGCTTTTCAAATGCTTTACTCACAGAAGGCAGAAGACTAATCAGTCGATACGACGTTACATCTTCTGGTTCTTTTCCTGCCCTAGGCACCATTATAATGTGTGCATATTTCCAGAGGACTGGATAATAAGAGGGACTGAGCATGCGATTATAAATCGTTGTTAACAGCACGATGGCCTTTTTATGTAGCATCTTCAATAATTTTCTCATTATCAAATCGTATCTTGACGCTTTATGTTGATCCATTTCAAACTGTACTTCAGCTGGTGAGAAAGGCTTTATAGGTAACGACATCTGATATGGAACATATAGAAATTCCTTAATTTCAGCATCGGATGCAATCGGAGCAGCTTCAAAGGGATGGAAGACTGGTCCACATGCTGAATAGAATTAAAACCGTATGCAATTGAATAATGACTTGCCTTAACATTAAGTCCATGTATGACATAAAAAAAAGCTATGATATAGTTATGTGAAAAATACTAATATTATTAAATAATAACATCAAATAATAATATTTGAAGTAGAAATTCTGCTGAACTATCATTGCCTACGAGCGCCACTTCGTTTGAGTTAACTAAATCTTTTATTCATCGTTAAGTTTCTCCAACATGGGATCTTGGGAAAGAAATCTTGGAATAAATCATCAATTCAAACGTTTTATTTGTTGGTTATAACCCAATATTTTTGTGAAGTAGAATACTCGAGTAAATATGATATATTAAAAAACCTACTACTATCGAATGCAAAAGTTCTGGCCCCTGAGTTTGAAGAAAAACTAACTGCTTAAATTAATTCAAAACAAAACAGTTAGATAGACAATTTATTTTTGTATAACATAGTAAATTTGTAAAACTATCTGATTTTTGGTTTTTGAATTTTCGCTGATTATGTTACAAAAAGTCGGTTTTTTAGGAGTTTTGACGTAAAGCTTCTTTAATGATTAATATTTTAATAACTACTATACAGAATTAAATGTAATTTTATATGCAAGTTGTTAATAGTGTATGTATGTGGAAATTTTTGTAGCTTTATCTATATTATTTCTTAAGTTATTCTTTGAAATAGAGGGTAATGCATTCTGGTGTTCTGGTGCCTTAATCAAAATTCTTTTTTGCAAAAGATAGTATTTTATTAATAAAACAACAAATTATTTAAAAATACTAGCTTTTGTAAAAAAAGTTAGTATTTATAGGTTATTATAGGTTATAGTAAGGTTATTTCTTTTACTATGCCCATTCAAACTTAGAGCTCAGAACTTTTGCATTGAATAGTAGTGCACACTAGTTTGCAATTTTACTTTATAAATATCTATTATAGGCGAGCCTAGTGAAAATATTAGAAAAGTAATAAAATGTAGACTTTCTAGGCGCTTTAAAATAATCCTTTTTTTCCTCAATTTTTATGTCTCAAACATAATTGGTGAGTAAGTAGTTTTCCTAATTTTTATGCTTAAGTATAACAGGAAAAAATACCCTTAAAAGACAATTCTAGGTCAAAATTTGCTTGCCCTAATTAATTAAAAGACCTTCAGTGTCTTTTAGAAAAATAAGAGTTGTTAATGTGAAAATCGAAGATGGCTAAAAGTTAACACCATCAAATACTTAGCTTAATATTTGTCGTATTCCAAAGATAGGTTGATTTTAGTGTATAACCAAGTAAATTGGTCAAGGAAGATTGTGAAATTTCTTTAGTAAGATTTCACGATCCGTAAAGGCGATCCGATTCGCGTTTTAGTTCAGAACATGATATCTTAGAAATGCTTTCATTTCCATGAATTAACCTACTAAGATATATGTATATAGCTTCGGAACGATGTTTTAGCTCGGTGTGAAAACTTAGGGTTCAAGTTAAACAAAATTAGTCCGTTTAAAATGATAGAATATTTTTTATTATTTATGCGTTTAATATTTACCTACTCACTGGTTTCATTCACGGTAAAATTTGAAAAATTTTCTACTTTGTGGTACGTAATTGCAGCGTGTATGCGTGTATGTGTACTTTTATTTTTATTATTTAAAAAGCTTCAAAAGATATATCATCAGAAACAGTTGTTTAAAATTGGTTTAAAGAAAAAGCTTCTAAACATATGTTTAATGGCGACTGCTAAGAAAGGCTAATTTTAGAGTTGGGATATGATAATTAATCCAGCTGGAAGTTTTTATTAATTTGCAATAAACTTTTTAGCATTTTGCTCTTGGCTATTTTGGTCTGGGTTTATATGAAGATAATTATGTGAATTATACTTTAATTATGCTCTTAAATAAAGAAATGCCCCTTGCCTTCTGGGCATTCTTCAAAACTGACGGGAAAATTATAATTATTATGATTCTCTTCACTACTGGACTGGCATCAGTCTCTGTCCTCCCGTGGAAGGCCGGTCCTGGAATAGTCCTAGTCAGGTCTATTCTGGCCAGTATTAAACGTCTTCATTGAATACATGGTAAATCGATAGTATGCCATGGTTTCAATGAATCCAAACCATGAACCAAAATCATAGATCTGTTGCTCTGGGGATTAGGGTTCGATCTACCTTCATTTGGTGTCTACTTGACTGAATATTAGTAGCGCACAGTGTATTTTGTAGTTCACGACCTAGTAGATCTATTTCGGACACTACCTTAAGGGATGTCGATATGAATATATGGCCTCTCACATCCCAGACGATTTAACTTCCTGGTAGGAACCGACTGTAGGTAGATTTATAACTAGGACATCGGTTGGGTTAAGAGTCCAGGACGCAGTTGGATACGCTTTGACGTAACAGTAAAAGTCCACAGTTAATTCTTATTCATGGTGGGGCCGTGACACAGCAGATGTTTCAGTCAATGCCTTGCATTTTGCTCTAGCTAGATTTTTTGGGTAGCTGTAATTTCTAGTCCGTCTAGGAATCTCTGGCATGCTATCTCTGTGAATTTAAGATTTGTCTTCCTTGGTATTTATAAAAACACCGTCTCTACTCTTGTGGTCTTCCGTGGGAAAGGAAAGTCAGTGTGAGTAAGGAAAGTTAAAACTGAAGATGGTATTTGAAAAGACGTGGTCTTTTCACATACCATCTTCAGTTTTAATGACCACTCTTTTATATGTAATTCAGATTCGATATTCAGTGATAAATCTAAGAGCACTTCAACTTTTTTGGATGTTTAACGTATCCTCTTGAACAACCAACATTAATTCTCTACATCAAAAGCATAATTACTTACAGAAGTTGATTAGATATTTGTTGGGCAGTTTTATTTATTTTCATTCGATTGTAACACTGATGCTGTTTGTAACAATGAAGTATGTTTTATAAATAGTTCAATATTTAAATATACCGTGGCAACGGTCATGGGTTTCATTTCCTCAATAATGGCCATGTTAGGTGTAAGTGAATTGGTCATTTCTGACAGTTTGGTAAAGACAAATGCATCGAAGATAGTTTATTGCGTCATTGGTAAATTCGCTACACAGAAGAATATAAACGAGATATATAAAGTTCACCCAGAAGTATTTTTGGGTTCTAGATAGAAGATAAGACGAAAAAGGTTTTTTTGGGATAAATATCGCAAAGAATAGCGCTTGTACACATATATTTTGTAAATATAATGGTATAAACATAGGTGTTGGCTTTCAGTAATAGCGCAAGCTTTAAAATCTGGAAAGATGCCTGCGAAAGCCGTTTTAACTGGAAAAAGAAATTAATGCCATTAAAGTTTAAACCCTACATTAAGCAAATTTTAACTATTATATTATTTATAGGTCAATTAAAACTTTACGACTTTATATTAAAATTAAGAAGCTTAACTCAAACCATGTCAAAATCCCCTAAATTAAGTTGTTTATTGTTTAACTGGAACAAAATCCCTTGTGTGCAATTAAATTTTAGGGGACCTTTATTTAAATCGATTCAGTATAAAAGATTCCGCTTTAATTGGATAAATCTCTTAATAATGTCTTCATTTCAGGTGTTAGTAATTAACTAAAAACGAAAAAGGATGGGCGACGAAGACAGTGCGAGAGGACAAAAACTTTTCTTCTTTAAATCTAAAACTTAACATTTTGCCGCAGTATTACTCAGCGTCTTTCCACTAACTAATAAACTTGGACTCCGTGGAACTTTTTACTCTCCTCCTAAATTTCACCATTCATGTTCTAATGTCCTTCAGCAGTCTGAAAGTCTGACAGGCATTACATTCTTTTATAATAAAAACTTAGCTTCTCTTTGTCGGGAGGACGTTTGTTTTCTATGTACGTCAGTTTTCTATTCCTCAAAACTTGTATGCATCTGAAAGATGTGGAACGTTACACTTGCGTTAAGATTTCGAGATATTCGCTCTAGGGTATCTCCGATATGGCGGTTATGAGATTCAGTTTGGTTGAAATCAAACAAACTTTTTGTTTTCTGTTTGTTCAAGTTGAACGTTTCCACTAAATGCACGGTTTTCAATTTAAAGTTTAAGGAAAAGCAAAATTTTCGCATATGACAATTTTTCTAAAATATCTGCTCTTTGCTTACTTTTTAATCAAACTTTCTATTTTTTAAATCTAAACATAACAAGTCTTCCTTTTTCTAGCGAGTTTTTTATATATCAACCGCAGTATAAATATGAGAAACAAAAATTGTTTCCTTCAGAACAATGAAAGCGTCAAATATTTAGGGAAATAAGATACACGTTCTCGGCATAAATACAAAAGGAAGAAGACTAAAATACCAACTGCCTTTTTGCGTCTTTTTAACGGCGAAAAGGCAGCTGCTGAGATAAATACTTTTATTTATGCAATCTTTATGCTGGAAACAAGCACATAACAAGCACATAATGTTTTTCGTATAAATTATAACTTAATTTTTGTGTTCTTGGGAATTTATAGAATTACACCAATTTATTACGGAAGTCATGAAATTAGTCCTTAAATCAATCATTGGGGAGATTTTTTTGCACCAACTAAAGAAACTTACCTGTAACTTATGAAAATTCGATTGAAATCTTCGTAAAACATGGGCCTTTAATACTCTCACCAGCCTAAAATAATAGAAAACTTGGATTCCTAAAACAGGGTCACGATGACCCTCATTTATAGTGTTATGCTTTAATAGTGCGTTTTTAATATTTTATAATTTCAAATACATGTCGTTTAAGGCAAGTGATTTAGGCAAATAAGTGACCCGTTCAGGTATGCGAAGGTTATAAGCCCTTATCTCGAACCTAGCTTTAATGTAAATTATTTATTTATTTATTGATTTTGAGGCAATTTGATGTCTTCAAAATATCCCAATTAGTTTCCATAATGAACAGCTCTTAAAGTCGATTTATATAAATATTTGCCAGTCTGAAGGGTGAATGAGCGGTTTGTAGGTTTACTTCATAAACCAAGGGCCGCAGGTTCGGTTCCCGGTCGAGGTGAGTAGTTAATCATTAGAGCTTCAGACCACTATGTAATTAAAGGTGTACAGGTGTGGTCACGTGAAAGGTCTAGTAGATGTGTCTGAGGTAGAGGTGTCAGATGTACCAGATAACAGGTGTACAGATATTTTTCTCCAAATCATTAGAAATTAATATAAATTTATAAAACTATTTTAATAAGATTATGTTGGATGCCTCGTTAGCTTATACTTCGTTCACATCTCTACTGGGTTCGAACTCCATCACAGGTGAACTTACCTATACTATACACCGTTTTAAAATTTAAAAATACCTAGTACACTTTCCATGTATCAAATCCTTTCACATTTATACCATAGATCAGTATAATAGCGCTCTCTAACACACCTTACACCTCCTCCAACATATGAAAATGCCTGCACAGCACATCCTTATTGTCTTTCTTTATCCAAAAATACTTGTGTTATCCGAAAAATACCTGACACATCTTTGAGAACACCTGTCAACCTGTACGTCTGTTAGCTGGAAAAATACCTGTACACATGACACCTCTATCTCTGACACACCTACCACACCACCTTACACGTGACCACACCTGTACACCTTTAATTACCTGGTGCTCTGGAAGACACATTGATTTACTACTGAGATGGTAATTTTTCGTAGCGGAGTAAAATTAAATTAAAAACATGCCTTCTTCTCGGATAGCAATTACAACCGTAAGCCCCGTGTCAATGCAGTGTTTGGCAGGGTAAGGATCGCAACTAGGGTTGAATTCCTCTAGATTAGGCTAGATTCTAGTAGGGTCCGCCAAATACACATGAGAATACACAAAATTAGTTTAAATAAAAAAATTAATATACAAAAATTACAGTATTGGGTCAATTTCTAAGTAATTTTGAGGTAATTTGGCGTCTACAAAATATTCAAATTATATTCCACAATGAACACCTCTTAAAACCTACTTATAAAAATGTCTGTCAGTCTCAGTAAATAAGCGGTTTGTATATTTACTTCATAATTCAAGGGTCAAAGGTTTGATTCCCGGCCAAAGTGAGTAGTTAATCAACGGGGCTTCAGTCTACTAGGTAATTAAAGGTGTACAGGTATGGTCACGTGCGGAAGACCCATTGAATATGTACCGAGGTGATAATTTTTTATAGTGGAGAAACATTAAATTAATAATGGCTTCTTCTCGGATAGGAGATAAAACTGTAGGCCCCGTGTCAATGCGAGTTTGGCTAGGGGTTGAATTCCCCCGGATTCGGCTAAATTGTTGATATTTGATATCTGTTAGGTTACGGGCTTCCGAAAATGTGAAAATCATCACCGATACAAAATGAAACCCCTACCTTTCGACGACAATAAGTGGACTGTATTTCTAAAACGATAAATTAAAGGGTAATAGATAGTGATGGGGTCTCGATACTACCCGAGTGTCGCGACACTTGAGAGTCGAAACAATATGCCGTGAGAAGTGTCGACCCTTCATGATACTTTAACGACACTTCGCCTTTACATCATGCATGCTCTAGTGTAAATGTAATCCAATCCAAACGAGAAGCAGTCAAGATTCATAGCTACATAAATCATAAGCAAACTATGGATTAAAAAACAATTATATGAGTAAATTCTGTTATGGTTATATATTTATGCATTAAGTACATTAAAAGACATTAAATTATTTATAAAAGCAAATACATATTATGAAACAGAAGTTTAAAAGAAAAGAAACAAATTCTATATATAACTTGTAATTCAAGTCTATTAATTGGATTTATTATAAAAACTATTTAAAAATGTAATTTCGCTGACGACGTTGGTCTTTAGTCGAGAACGTGTTTTGTTTAGATTGAAAATGATACTTTTATTCTGGGTTTTTAGCAATATAAATTGAATTAATTAAAATTAATGATCATTGTATTTATTTACACGTGTTTCGACAGTAGACTTTCTTCAACATACTTTATAAGGTATAAATATAAGAAGCTGAAATAATAATTAGGTACATGAGGAACTTATTCAACTTCAATTATTGATTTTAATTTATTTTGCTAAAAACCCAAGATAAAATTATCACCGTCAATATTATACTAATGCAAAAGAAAAAACTCCACAACAAAATATTTTATATGTACGTGTCATTCAATGATTGTTGGCCAGTTCAACAAATCTGCCTTTCATTTCTTTATAAGAATGATCAAGCAACTTCGAATTACACTCTAATAAGAGCGATACTGTTCGACACTAAGAGTCGTGACACTTCAAGTGTAACGACCACGAATAGTATCACGACACTCGACACCCAAGTTCCCATCACTAGTAATAGAAGGATTTCTAAGGTAAATTGTATAAACCCATAAAGGGACTTACCTTAAATGGCAATGTTTCGGCAATCCAAATTCTCCCGGTTTCCCAATTTACCCCAATTTCTGATATTTGGAGCCCAAACGATGTACGAAAGAATGATTGTAATCCCGTCGCTCAAATTGAAGGTTATTTTCCAATTATTTTCCAAATATCAAATCCTTTTATCACCTTCACGAAAGTTCCACAAAACACTCACAAATGAATCATGGTAAATTATAGATAATACAAATAATTGAATTAGTTTTTTAAGATCAAATACATATAAACTAAAACCCGGTCAAAATTAAATCCAATTTTTAAATTATTATGAAAAGGCGATTCGGAAGCAATTGTTATATTTTTGTTTTCGCGGCAAACTATCTTTTAATACAAAATGGCTGCGTGAACGATCGTGCTTGACTGTCATAAACAATATCATATATCCAATATTTGTTTAACTTCACCCACGTGCGTTATCCTATGACCATGGTCTCCATTAGGGGACTATGATTTGAGTTACGCACAATTAGTGCGTCAGTTACACTTGTAAGAGCTACCAGTACTCACTGGTGGAAGCGAAGTTGTCTATGCACCCTCTACTCGCTCTTCAGGCTAGTTCCGGAGCTAGACCCGTCATACACTTTAGATCGATTTATAAACACAGTACGGGATGCACCGTTATCACGATGTTTAAATGTGCTCGCATTTTAACTCAATAAACGACTAATAACTATTAAATCTTGAAGGTAGGAGAAGTAATTAAGTATAATAAGACTTTTCGTCCTATCCCACTACTACTCTTATGAACGCTTTTATATACCCGTACCATGGTCGTATGTTGACGAACAAATTTGTTATGTCCATCAGACCCATCCGTTGCAGCGCTCTGGTCAATGCTGAGTCGAACCGTATAGTTGGTTTAACTGTGGAACTTAGAGGGGACTAGTGTATAAACATAAACATACTCGCAAAATAATTTATCACACCTACTACCACGAAACCCCGCCCACCAGACCTACTCATTGCAGCTCTCTGGTCATGTTTAGTGCAACTATAAAGGTGAATTGTGGGTTGGACCTACAGAGATAAAGGCTAAACATACTGACAAACATTTTTTGGATTTTTGTATGCTTATCCTAGACATTATACCTTATACATTGGTCAACATTGGTACATTTAAGGTTGTCCCTTCTTTCAGTTTTTAAATTTTTGGCTCGGTTCGATGTACTGTTCCCAACGAAAAAAGAATCATGGGTAGTAAGGTCAGGAGTTCAAACTGGCCATTCCCAAGATTAACGTCCGCCAATTCATCTGCTAACGAATACTTAATATTTAATGCAGATATTGGTAATTCGACAAGAATTGCAAAACGTGTTGGAGCAACATCTTATTGATACCCAATATTTCAAACACACATCCAACAAAAAAAGAAAATCGACGAATTCAAACTTTTTTAAAAAAGTCAACAAAAGAAATACTTAATAAACATTGTTCCATACATTTGCCGGTCCGTACGTTTACATACATACATATAATCCATCTCCCCTTCCCGCATTTTGCAGTGTTGGAGTTCTACACAAACTCCTTCACGAGTGCAACGGAGGTAATGAAGCTATTGTAGCAAGCACATTATGCACCCCCATACGTTATCTCTTATAAGTATGCTTAATATACATACTATACAGATATTTGGCGTAGATTAAATTTTTATTTCTATAAAATGATAAATACTTCTGTGGAGAAGAACCTGATTTAACAGAACGTTTAAACTTCAAAGTTTCAGATTCAAGCCTTACTTATAGGTTTGATCATATAATTCTTAAAGTTTTAACTTTTGAAGATTTCTAAAAATGTAAAATATTAAACTTGACGAAGTTTCAAAGAGGGAGAAACGTTTGAAGCCTTAAACTTTAGCAGAAACTTAATTTTATGGAATCAGAATTATAGAAGTTTTGGAAACTTAAGAAGTAAAGACTGTTCGCGATTCTATGGTTTAAAGTTCAGCTATCTAGATTTTCAAAATTTCGGAAGTTATTGAACATTAAAATGTATCAAAGTATTTAAATTCTACGATTTAAAACTTTCTAATGTTTAACTAAAACTTAACTTTAACTTTAACGTGCTAAACTCTAGGTTTCAAACTTCAAAAGTGGTGCTCTCTGGAATTAAACCTGAAATTTCTCCCAAATCACAGAATTACTTACTTGGACCAAATTGTAAAATAAAAAACGTGACCTATTCACCATTTTTGTGAATTTCTAAGTTGGATCCTTAAGTTTAACCAAGGTTGCCTAATACGGCAACTATAAACTCAGAGCTGCAGAAGTTAACTATCCAAAGCTTCCAAAAATTGAATATCAACATAATGAAACTTCAAAATTACAAACTTTTTTATTTTACCCTTGGAATTTCATACACTAAGTTTTTGAAGGTTTCAAAGATTTGGAAATCTGAAGTTCGTAGGTTTTCTTTAATCATTTTTTTTAATTTAATTTTTCTATTACATGTAAAAAATACTTTGACGGGTCGTTAACATGCAAAGTATCTGGGGAGATTTTATGCTGCCCAATCCAACGTGAATAGCCAAATCGTCAGAGGCACTCCAAGTCAAATTATTATGTACTGGAGACTTTAGCTGCATCTTAACCCATACTATACTTGTCAAAAGAAAAAAATAATGTTGTAATTAAGCAGCAGAGTGTATTATAGCACTTTTTCCAGCGCTTCTTCGTCACCTTAATGCATGTTAATGCAAACATATAACCTCTGATGGCATTTAAGACAACTTCACCTCCACGCGGTTCATGTCGGGTCTCTACTGTAGATAGAGTCGAACGGGGCTCTGTGACAGTCGATAAGCACAGCAGGCATTTAATATGGTACGTTAGTGTGGATAAAATATTTTAAGTAATGCGCGAATGCGTGTAACTCAATTTCTCTCCTATAAAGGGGGCCGTAGCAGTAGGCTAAACGCAGGTATGTCATGTCAATCTTCAGAAATAAATGACTATATTACAGCACTTTGTTGAAAATAAGATTTTATCTATAACAGCACTGTTTACTCCAATCAGAAACCATGCGGTACAAGAGGGGACAGGAATTCCATATGTCATTTTATGACTGGCTGACTATCAGCGGCAGTAAAAGTGCTTTTGCTGCCGTTGATTGACCGACCGTCAGTAGTAAAAGCACTTTTGCTGTCGCCGGCAGTAAATCTCTGTATTCGTTTATTTTATTTACAAAGAATGTCTTGGTCTATTGTAAAGCGATGCGACGATAATGTTGGAATTGTTAATTTTTCTGTGTCGGGAAAATAATAATTCATTAAGACCACCAAGTTATTCTTTAGAACGGTAGTAGTACAGTTATTATTGAAGTAATCACTTAATTTACCTATAAAATCCTTGAGCTCACTTTTCAAGCTTATCGAGTCTATTTACTACATAACAAATAAAAAATCTTTAACAAATACATTCAATCCACATCCATAAACTTAGCCATTGCTGTCCAAATGTTTCAGTCAAAAAATGTTGTAGTATTTCGATTTATGGGAAACGGAATGTTGGTTAACTAGGGCCCTTAAATTCTATGATGGTTACTTTTTATGTGTTTCAGTAGAGAAAGAATTAACTGCATTAAACTATTTGTGTTAATTGATTTTTACTTTGAGCAAATTGTCAATTGTCTTCGGGTTGTTGAAATAAATCATAATAGTATTTGCCACATCTTGGAAATACAGAATGAAAGGGATTAATTACTGTGCGTTAATTTTAAGGAGTGATAGAAGACATCAAAAGGAACAAAAAAAGTTTTATACGACTTTGCTCTAGGTAGTACCACTTTTTTAGAAAAAAATAAAAAAAATTGTAAACTTTAACATCATTTTGCCGATGTGAACTATGTGGCGCAACAAAAAACACAAACATTTTACCGTAGAATTTTTCAAAAATTTGGAAATGTAAGAGGAATCCGATTGATCATACGAAAAAATGTTATTAATGTTTTTCTTGTTGTGCTAGATGAGATGCATCTTCCGATAAAGCCACATAATTAAACTAAAACTATTCACACGGCAAACTGATGTTAAAGTCTACAACTTTTTTATGTTTTGCTGAAACCTCCTTGAACAAAGTTTTATCATACTTTTTGTTCCTTTTGATATCTTCTATCAGACCTTAAAATTAACGCATAGTAACCCCATCCACCTTGTATAATACATTTCCACAATTGAATCTATAAATTGATATAGTTTAATCTACTAGTGAATGCTCGAATTTCAGATTCAAAAATTACAAATTTTAAGAGGAATAAATAAATTTTCTGGCGACTACGTTAATCTGAAGATTTTCTTTTTAGGCCTAGTTTGAAGAAGAGTAAGTTTAAAATGAAGTTGCATAATTCTATCTTTGTATTGATTTTATTGAACATTGTATATTCCAAACACGCATGAATATTTTAATAATAATAATAATTTAATTTTTTTCCCCTTGTAAATTCCTTTTTCACCTAGTAAAATGTAACTTCTTATTAGAATTTCAGAATCAATCAATCGAATTCAAATTTATTCCAAAAATTTAAGGTAATCGTTAATCGATGATATAAAAATTAATGTTCGTTGTTTAAATCGAATTTTTTCATAGAAAATCTTGTACTTATACAGCAAGCGATTTACGTTGCTATTTTTCTTTCCATTATTTTTGTTTTTGACAGACTGGCAACTTCAGCAAAATATAACCTAACCCATGAATAATGTACATAATAATGATTTTTTGAATCAAACTTTGAATTACTTATAACTTTATACATCTCTTTTGAAAGTCAACATTAAAAAGAAATCAGGAAGTTAGTTAATATTTTAGCTTTGTTTGCTTCTTTGTACCTTAATTTCTCTCCAGTTATATTCTAATACCGACCAATTCCGAATAAAGAAAAGTTTTCTTTTTGTTTACTCTTTTCAGCCAGTTTAAAGTTTCTGGCTGGAACTCGTTCTTGCTTTCATGATCGTGTTTGAAAGCTCTTTGGCTTCGATATTAAAGGAAAACCTTATCAAATTATATAGCTATAGGTACGAGAAGTAAGGGTCGAATCCTAAGGGCAAAATAATGTTAGAGGCATCGAGTGAAGATAGAACCATTGCTTTTACTTACACCCTTCTTGTGTTCTTCGCACACTGGTACGATAAATTTAATTTTATAGGCTTCAGAAATCGTCGCCTTGGATTCTTTTAAATTCATGCCATTATACGCAAACTGGAAATATGTAAACCCCTCGTTTTAAAAACATTCCACACCGACTAAAAATGTTATTTTTAGGAAATTATGTTTGTGTTGTGATAGAATTGGATTTGGTTTCATCTAAATGGAAATAAACGATGTAGGTAGTTATGTAAAGATGGTTATTAATAAGTATTTAATTACTTACTCATTTGTAATAGGTAATTAAAAACGAATAGAAATACGCTATACTATTCTAAAGAAAGAGAATCGAAAATAGTAGGTAGGTGTCGAGTTTATTTATTTACTGCAATGTTAATCGCGAAAAAGATCATTTATCTGACCTATATTTTATTTTAAGTTTGTAGTACAGAGTGACAGAATAAGTGATTTCCTGTGTAATTTTTTATATTTTGATGGAAAGAAATAGTGTATGCATACAGCTAGCAACATGTTCGTCGATTTCAGGTCTTTTACTATAAAACTAAAACTGCATATTTTGCAATTTATTTACTTCCTCGTAGGTTTTCACGCCAACATAATTAATATAAATCTTAATATTTTACTTTTACGGGGATTCATTTAATATTATATTATTAGTGTAAGCCTTACTACAGCAACTATATATCGGAATATACGAGCTCGTACCTTACAATCACATTATTTAATTACCGACTAGAAGTTATTTTAGGAACTGACTAGATAACTTGAATTAGCTTAACCCTAAAACACTAATTTTTTACACCATAATAGGCAAAAACATGATTTTACAAACTCAACACAATATTATGAATAATAATAATAATAATTACTACAACCCATAATATAGACCAAGGCCCCAGAAGCCTATAAGCTTGTGCGGGAGGGAGGGGGCGATTATTATTATTATTTAGGCCCAATGTGCGGCTGCAGCCGACTTATAGATGGAACAGCGCAAATCCCACATTTGTGTCACAGCTAAGGAAAACTGCAGAAAACCTTAACCAGATCTGCCAGCGCCGGGAGTCGAACCCGGGCCGCTTGGGTGAAAGTCCGGCACGCCAGGCATTACACTACCAAGGCTGTTAAATATGTATAACAATCCTGAACGTGGACAAAGACAATTTCCAAGAGATATTTGAAGAAATGTCCTTTTTATTCTCAAACTATTATTGTAAAATTTCTAATTTTTATTAAATATTATTATTAAATAAACTTATTTAATAATATATTTACAAGTATATGTTTATTACATGATATCTCTCAATGTAATAAACTTAACTTTACGAACAGATTTATAACATTGATGCTCTTTCCATAGATTTCTGAATACGTAGTTGTTTCAATAATTGATTCAGTTTAGCGTGAATATTCCAAAACTTTGCTGAATCAAATTATATAAATGTTCCATTATAATTTCTTAGTGGAGCTTACTTATTTAAGAGGAAAGTAGATTAAATAGAAAATCCCTTAGTCTTCTCCACATATTTAATAAATAAATGAAAATGTTGTCTATTGTCGGATTTCAGTTTGGGCTGTGGCACCATTTTCAAGGCAAACACGTGTAATGTTTAAACTTGATAATGGAATGACATTGTGTGTAAGTCATATTGCGTCCAAACTCACCAAAATAAATTCTTCCGGAGAAGAGCGTAATTTACATATCTTATAACCTCCCTTAAGTCAATGGGTTATTTAACATTTCAATAGTCAAGAATAAAATAAATTCATTTGTTAAGACGGTTTGTTTATAATACATATCGTTGCCGACAGAAATACTTGTAAAGTGTGATACCTATAGAGTGATGACGTAAGTTCTACCAGTCAGTAGTGAAACTCACTTGCACACACACCATTATTAGGCGTGGTGTTATTGCAGACATCCGTTTTATGTTCTCAATTGATGCTGTTTTCGGGGATAATATAACTAGTGTTATGATTATCATCGGTGATAGCCCGAGTTAAAACCGACGAAAATTGACCGAGTGCGAAGCACGAGTTCAATTTTCTAAAGGTTTTAACGAGTGGTATCATCGTTGATTAATCATAACACGTGTTATATTTGGTGAGAGAATATAATGAACGTTGAAAGAAAATAAACACTGAAACTTTCTGTTACTTTGACAGTAAACAATTTTATTTATTAAAAACAGGTGACAGTCAACATGCTGTGATAGAATTATCATCGATTTGATAGCCTATTCTGCGAGTTTGTTTTTGTACTTTCACCAATGAAATTAATAAAAAATGTACCATGTGACACGTGAATTATATTCTCAATTATGCCTCCGTGTTGTGTGGTTCAATATAAAAAACACAGTGTTGACAAAAAATCGGATTCTAACATAGGTTTCTATACTTTCTCAAATCGTGATAGGTCGTCAAAGTGTTAGGACCCATCATCACGACGTCGTCAACACGATATGCAGACGATACCACAACAACAAATGCATTCAACAATTATAGATTCACACGACACGACACGCGTGCGATAATAATGGTCATCATGTCGTGATGTCTAAGAAGATTCTTTTTTCCAGTTAAGAGGAAGAACATTTCCTAATGTATATCTATTTAAGAAATTGACGAAAAAGAAGATTTTCATCATCATCAGATTTCCCATCTGATATGAAGAATTGTCGTTTCAATTGGGAATCGTCTCAGGTAGCTCAGTTGATAGCAGAGAGTCCTGGGTAATCCCAGTAAGAGATGATAATTTTTCATGATGTTTATAAGTTCTTAAACTAATGTGCAGTATTTCTGTCATTATCACAATCAATTTTCATTTACTATTATTATTTTTCCTTTGGAAGAATATTTATAAAAATCTAATTGAGCTGTGATAGTTGGTAAAAATGAGTCTCGGATTAGCGAACAACCAATTTATACATAGCAAGTTATAATTAGTATACTTCATTTGTTAACATTATTTCCATCTAATATGAAGAATTGTCGTTTCAATTGGGAATCGTCTCAGGTAGCTCAGTTGGTAGAGCATCTGCCTGGATAGCAGAGAATCCTGGGTTCGAATCCCAGTCAGAGGATAATTTTTCATGATGTTTATAAGTTCTTAAACTAAAAAGAAGGTATTGGGTCCATATATTCACAAGAACAAGAATCGTAGATTGTTTGTGTCGCTGAAAACTAATACAGGATGATAACAAGTTTCTGTCATTTTACAGAATGATTAAACAAACTTTTCAAGAGGTTTCAGGAATCATAGGACCTTGTCTTTAAAAGCAAAATACCGTTATGAGAGAATGTGCCTACGCAGTGGAAAGAATCTTCATTGCAGTTGTTTTCACAAACGTCGCCAGTAACAACAAGTAATAAATCATCAAACCACACAATAAATGTGGCGGAGCGACTGATTAGAAATGTGCACGGGCAGCATGCAACCTGCATATCGTGCCGCATCTGTGGAGTGTTGCGCCGTGTGCATTCTCCTGTTAAAATAGGTTTGCAACATCGACTCAACATATCACGTGCATATCATGTTGAGTACTTGATGACATG
Source organism: Agrypnus murinus (assembly GCA_929113105.1). NCBI lineage: Eukaryota > Metazoa > Arthropoda > Insecta > Coleoptera > Elateridae > Agrypnus > Agrypnus murinus. Next base: position 29,029,452 of record OV816028.1, on the reverse strand, counting down.
TAGCGGTGTGAAGATAGGGCCTTACGCGATTTGGATTAAATGAATAAATTCGGTTTTTGAATTTTATGAATAATTGATATTATTCTTTCTGTATTCAAAACAGTATATAGTGTAATTTTCCCCGACCATATTATTTTACAAATTAAACTTAGTACACAACTAACGGTGCATGTGGAATTTACTACAAACCCTGTCACAATTATCAAGTTCGCTAACAAACTGTAAAGGAAGTTTTCGACCTTTTAATGCGGCAAATTAACTTCATTAATTCCAACCAGTGCTCAGAAGCCAGTGAAAAATATTTCATTTTTAAAGTAAGAAAACAATAAATTCGGCACTTGAATTTTTGAAATAATTGATATTAGGGCTCTTTTTGTATACAAAACAGTAAACTGCAACTTCCCTGGTATTTTACAAATAAAAATTAGTATACAACTAATGATAAATGTGTATAATGTAGAAGTCTACATATAATGCGGAAGCTAACATAGTGTAATGAACGAGAAGACCCCTTGCCTGGCGGCGAACAAGCGAGAAGGTTTATGTCGCATCTACAATGTTCCAGACTGGCGACAGAATGTATGACACATCGACGACTGCTCAGGTGAACCAACCGCGCTGTACTGGAAATTCCTAGTACGTTCCACACTTCCGTATGCATGTATATAAAGCCGCCGCTAAAGGAAGGGGGAAGTCATTAGTCAACAAGTTAAATGAATACGCGCATCTTGAATTAGTAGGATATAAAAGTGTATATAAAATAGATAAATGTTGAACATAAATGTTGTAATTAAAAAAGTGCGGTTTTTAATAATATTCTTAGAAAGAGTAACAGTTTCATATTTTAATTAGTTGTTTCATGACTTAAGGTGGCATTTAATTACTAGATCATACAGAGTGGCCCAGCAAAAACAAAACGAGCTCATTTTGAGGCACTAAACCGCAATTTTTCGAAAAACGGCTGGACACGTCAAATTTATTAGGAAGAGGGATATGTGATATGGCTATTTCCGTTTAACCATTTTCAACCTTAAAACAAGAGTGAGGTTCACCCTAAGACCCTAATTTTTAAATGGCATGTGGTGGCGAAAGACATACCCTTTAAAAGCTCAAATGTTTGGATTCCGGGTATTAAAATGCAATTCAAGTAATCAGTACAAATTCAAATTTAATTTCACATTTGGAGTATTTGTCGAGTGATAACACGGCATTCATCGTATTAAAAGCTCGATACAAAGTCCATACAGTAATAAAAGTTCTGTTCAAAATATCGTCGCACGTTCTAGAGCATTTGTGGAGAGATTAGATGACATTCAGTATTTATACGTAGTCGTAAATCTTCTAAAGAGTCCGATGCCGTTGAGTAAGTTCTATTCTTCAGATGATCCCGCAAATAGAAATCTAGCGGTGATAAATCTGGCGACCTTGGAGACCATTTAAAAGCGTCCCTTGTGACGTAAAGTGAATCTGTGATGTTGAGATAACAGCTTTACTATGCACAACATACGATGGGTGCCGTTAGCATCAGTCCTGTTGGTGAGCTGAGTCGTGGGTAAGGATAAAATCTTGGGCGCCAGTCAGGCTTTTCACCTGACAAAATTTCTTAACTCAAACAGTAGTATTGCTTCAGGTTATAGTTAAAAAAATAGAATATTAGATTTGCATGAAAAGCAAGAATTGAGACAAACGAACATTTAATGTAACAAAATATAGGATGCCTTTTAATATATACAAATATTTACATAAGGAAGAAAATACGGCGGGTATTAAGCACCTTAAAAAAACTATTTAGCAAATCACTAAACTTATTAATTCCGCTAAACCGAATATAATTTTGGGTTGGTTCCGTTTCAAAGCAGACGAGGCCTTATCTTCCGCAACTTAACCGTAGCATGAAAAATGTATGATGCTGTACATAAATTAATGTAATCTCAAATTTATTTATACATATAATGATAAATCAAGATTAATAATAAAATCAATACAAAAAAATATTTGCAAGTAAATAAAATACTGAAATTGAAAATATGTTTCTAGCATGAGACACACAGTATATGCATAAATTTCAATATTAAACACAACAAAATGTTATCATAATATTATCAAGTATTCAATGATATTAATTTATCAAACAATATAATTTCCAAATAGTAAGTTTAAAGTATTTTTTAAAGAATAATTAATAAAAATTCAAATGATGTGCTAGTTAATGATCATCATTTTCTATGATGTCAGTTAATATTGTATGAATGTTGTCTTCAAATTACTAAGTAAGAAACAAGGACCAACCAGGCGATCACCAAAAATGCCAACACAGATATTTAGTTTTTCGACCGATCCGTGTTTTGATTGGTTGCAATTTGTCAAGAATCTGAAGGGCTTGTGTGATTTCACCTAGTTTAATAATATTTTATGATAACTAATTCTTTTGTTTAAAAGTTATTTTAGAATCGAAAATATTTTTAATCGCCAGACCTTCCATTTACAAAGCCTGTAGGGAATACTACATATATGTTCTACTTCATTGTCCTTCAATCCTTCACATTTTTTTCTCTTGAGTCTACAATACTTTTCCCTTGGAGAAAAGTAATAGTATATTAATGTTGAGTTGGTAAAGGATACCTTTACAAGCCAAGCGATAATTGCTTGACCGAGACGATACATCGAGGTCAAACAACGTCGCGGGGCTTGGAAACTTTACCAATGAAACATGTATACTATTTTATTCACAATAATTAGACTTAAATAATCAAAATAAAAAGTAATTTTAAAGTAAATTTTCATCATAATTCCAAATTTTAAGTAAGGTTTCATTCTTCGCTGCTAGCTGACAATGTACGCGCTCAGTATTTTAAAATTAGAAATTGATTAATTCCATCGTAATTATTAAATATAAAATACGGAAAAATAAAAATAAAATTAATATTAAATAAAAAAGAGCGTTAAATACATTTATAAAAACCTAAACTTAAATCGGATAAAACGTCCTGTTTTAAATAATTCACAAAAAAAAGTTGACCAAGACTTTACATGTCAGTTTACAGGCATGTAAAGAAAATTGTTAATCACTTTGGTGTTGCTATAGCAATAGCTTACCTTCCAAGGTTTATACAACATATGAAATGTACATGTTGCAATATGATTGTGATTAAAATATATTAACCTACTATTATATTAAAATTAATTTTGATTTTCTGATTGTGCATGATTTTATTAAGTTCTTTTTAATATTTCGTAACGTTATAGAAAAAAAATATTATTCTATTATACACGGAACACGAATGTAGACCAAATTCACTGCCCGATTGTGGAACGCAAGTCATCAATGGAAAAAAAATAACTGAGAACTTATTTAATACTCAACCTACAAAAGTTTACTTGCATTTCGAAATCAATGTAAGATGACACAATAACTGCCTAGGCAATTATATTTATACGATTTGTTGAATCCGTCTTCTGACGATGGTGTAAAAACCGAAACTGCGATTAAGTTACTAAAATATATCTATTTGTGAAACTTAACCAAGTGTTTTTATTTATTTAATTATTTTTATTTTATCATTTATACTAAACATGTCGATTAGAAAACAAATCTTCACCTGCAAATGAACAAACCACGCATTCCTGGTTTGGACTGTGTCATGCTGAGAAAACAACCTGGAAAAACTAAACCTGGAAGTCGTTGTTTGTTTATTGACCTGTGAAAGTTTTCGTGTTACATACCTGTAAATAATTCATTTCGGACAAAAACACAAATCTAGCAGCACATCTCCGAAACGTTGTCATTCAAAACTACCCATGGAGACCTGCTACTCGGTAAATTTAAAATTGGTGGCATTTTCTGATTGTAAAGCATGTCTGATTGTGGACCACCTTTCACTACCCATATTTTGACTAATTGGCAGGATTTATCACTCTCAGCCCCTCTATTTCCACTCAAAACGCTACCGGTTCTTTCTGCTGGCGTTACCTTTGTCATAATAGTTTATCTTTTTGAATTTAACCTTTCACTTTATTTTTTAGTTTTAGCAATTAGTTTTATTACTTTAGCTTTAGCAACTATTTTCAACTAGATCATACTGTTTAATGTCGAAACTGATGAAGTTTCCTTATACCTATTCCCAGAAACACTTGAACGGAATGCGTGTTACCTTACATCTTACATTTGCTGTTGAGGCTGTAATATTCTAATTAATTATATCGATTGAGTTAGTCTGTACATACTTACCAACAGACACTCACCGTTTACAGTTGGTTGCACAATTTATAAACTTTATATACAAATGTAAACTGTAAATTATTATTCACTCATTAGAGTTAATGTGCTCCTGCTCTGAAAACATATTTAGCAGAGGAAAACTAAAATTACAAGAGAAACGGTAATTTAATCTAATTATTTGTTTTTGCAACAAATTAAGATAAAATCTTCTAATTTCCAGTTGCATTTCCTGATTTCCATTACTAATGTTGCACTAAATTAATTAGATAAGTTATTACTTACATTAGCAAAGTTTAAAAGTTCCTATTATTTATTTTAATATATTCTACTTAAACGGATTAACCCCAATTATAAATTAATGATAAATCCTCAGTTTTAGTGGTGCAACCAGGAAATGCCTAATTAGCTACATATACAACGCTCCATCAATATTTTTTATTGTGGACACCTTTAAAAACTAAAAAGAAAATTAATAATGAAAATTTATAAAATTTAAAAATAAAAACCCAGCTATAGGGAGTTGCTTTATATCTGCTAATAATACCAATGCTAATAAACATAAGTGTAACTGTTTTTAATTACTATAATAAATTAGTTATTATTATTATTTATAATTTCATTTATTACTAGTGATTTTCTAATCATATCAAATTAACATTTGGCAATATATTATTTTTGTAGCAAATAGTCAGGGGTTCCTATGCGATGGAGACCCTGGGCCATGTGACAATTTAGTCTAAAAACATCATCATTTTTCACAATTAATTATACTTATAAATTTTCTCAGAAATTCCACCTTCTTACATTATTCGACATCAGATACGATTTAGTTTACGTACAGTACATAGAAAAGTGAGATACCAGAGTTACTGTATACAAAAATCTCCTCCTAATTGTTTTTCTCAAAAGAAATTGAAATCAGCCGTAATATTTAGCAGATATTTCAAATATAAACAATGCCAGTAACGGAAAATTCCTGGGCTGAATCTGTTCGTCCATCCAAGGTACGCTGAGTTTGTCTTCGTATATCTCGAAAACTTTTAAAATTCTCGCTTCACACTTTTCGTCTCAATCAACTACTCGTGATATGACAACCAAAATTGTCGACAAAATTGGGACCATTAACAGTATTATACAGTGAGTGTATAAAGTCTGGAACTATGCAAATAATTCTTTTATTAAATGGTTTTTAACAAAATTACGTCAATTTCTATATTAAATCAGACATATTTTAGTGTAATTGTTATTTGTAGATTGTCTTTTGTTTCCGTGTATGTGGATAGCGAAAATTTTTTCAACTGGAAATCTTATTTTTATGATGGATTTGGAAAGATAATGGAATTCTATGATACTGTAATAAGAAAATTTCCAGAGAATTGCTTTTAAAATTTTAAAATAAAAATCGAATAACAATCAAGAGTTCCAAGTTTTAACAAAAAAATTTAAGAATTCTTTGAAGAACTGTCTATTTGAACTGTGAGTTTTAACGGTAAATCAATTGTTACATGGCTACTTACTTGATTTTTTTATCAAAAAACTTGAACTCTTGATTTGAACTTTGAATAACATTCAAGAGTTTCAATTTTTTGATAAAAAAAATCAAGTAACCATGTAACAATAGACTTAAAATTATGATAGTTCTTATCAAAATTTCTAACTTTTTTATTATAACTTGAACTCTTCCCCAGTAGCACACACATGTTGAAAAAATATTGTTTCCACATATTGGCCAAACATTGTAAATGACAGACACTGCCGAGATTGGCACAATATGCGGAAGCAATATATCTCCAGTATTGCAGTTGGATATTGGCCATACATTGGAACATTATATTGGTTCAATATACGTTTATAGTATTGGCACAATATGTGCATAGAATATGTCTCCAACATGATCTGCAATATTGGTCCAACGTTGAAACATTTAATGGTTCAATATCCTTTTACAATATTGGCGAAATGCATTCACAGGATATTCATCCACCGTTTAAATGTAATATTGGTGTAGTATACAATATGTTGATGTGATAATGTGATACTGCTTGATATCTACATTTTATTACGATTAATGTCTCCCGCAACAGGTACTATTTGTCACAAATCACGTTGTATATCTTCTGTTCGTTTAACTCATTCATACTAATAACCGACGATGATAATAATAATAAACCGACAGTCCATATTGTCAAATTAATGTTCAACTGTAGATGAAGTCGGAGGGAGAGAGGGTAATCGTAATATGAAGTACTATTATCCGCTAACTATAATTCAACTTTTTTATTTTGTCAATTTAAACTTAAAACTATCGATATATCTTTCGTATAGAACTCGTTTTAGATGTCTGTACTTAACACAATAATTCGTTTGCGTCATTGCGAAAACTGAAAATAAAAACACAAACGCATTAAATTTTGTTAATTGGACTTTTATCTACGGGATTTCTAGTTAAAACGTTAAACAAATTGTATCAACGTAAAACAGATAACTAATAAAATTAAATATATCCAACATATATTGGCAACATATTGGGCCAACAATATGTACTAGGAGTATTTGTTAAAAATTGTAGCTTAAGTTTGATATTTCAATCACTTCAATAAAAATCTCGTTTGCATTACAACTATTAAAGGCGAAACAATGCTACATTAACAAATAGGTACATAAAACAAATTACATTACACGTAAATGTACCTATAAATTGTTTTCGTACGTTCTAAAAATGACGCATGCACATTGTTTACACAATTCATGTTTAAACGAAATGCTAACTAAATTCGACGGTTGTAATAATTAAAATGACTATAATTAAAATAATTATAGTCAGTACTTACAGTTTAATACAAATAACACATATACACACAGTGATAAATATAAATTTTTCGACAAGACAAAACTATCAGCCGAAATCACAACACATAAAACAACAGGTGCATCAAATTAATATCAGTGCCAATGAAATCACGATCGACGCAGCCGCGCCAGATTACCAATATCCACACTGAAAGGTTGTCTCATGGTAAAGTTAATATGTTCAATAAATACCTTTGATTTATTTAAAAACACCCATTAGCGTACTGTAGTATTTTTGATGCTCACTTCAGGTTTAATATTTCTAGTTCGATTATTAACTAACCCAATAAACGTAAATATGGTGCAATATGGTAGAACATTTCACTACAAACCTTGGCGTTTATTCCCGCGTTTTCTACCCTGCAATCACACGACTGCTTGTACGTTATTGGGCGCGAACTTTTAAAATGCGATCATTATGAGTTTAGAACCAGGTATACAATAATTATGTATTAAGATATTATTAGTATTCAGTATTCGATAAAACCGGGTGAGTTATAAAACAACGGAGGCAGCTGTAGCGATGTTATTATTCATTTTCAAGATATCCTGTTTATTGCTATTTTGACTCCTTGAATAATCAAGTGATCTTGATTAAAGGCTGATTATTCAATGTCGGACGTATAAAAGAAAAACATTAACTGCAATAATTCTTGAGAATTGATGCCATCTAAGGAATCTAATACCAATAAGATAGTTTAAATGTCCCAAAAATTAATTTTAAGTCTAAAATAAATTTATAACTATATAATAATAATAATTCATTATAATTTCCTCTCAATGGAATTATGGGCCATTAGATGTATTGATGAATACTGGGCTAATATAATATGTCCAATATTAGACCGGTATAGAATAATACTATATAAATAAATTGTATATGGGACCTTTGTAGGAGAAATATTGGCTAAATATATTGGCCACCAATCTTAACCCAATATAGGATTAATATAGTGGATACATATATTTTTTTAAATATATGGTGTATATATTGGACCTTTGTAGTAGTAATATTGGCTGCATATATTAGGTGCCAGTCTTTAACCGATATAACACCAATCTTGGTTGAATCTTCCAAATATTGGGCCAGAATACAATATGTTACCCATATAGAACCAATATTGGGACAATATCTTGTGCTACTGGGGTTGATTGTTATTCGATATTTGTTTTAAAATTTTCAAAGCAATTATCTCGAAATCTTAATACAGTATGATACTTTTTTAGCATATTTCGTCTTAGAATTTCATTATCTTTCCAAAGCCATCATAAAAAATTATGGTTTCAATTTAAAAAAAATGCTTTCCCCATAACTCGAAAACAAAAGACAATCTACAAATATCAATTACACTAAAATATGTCTGATTTATGATAGAAATCGATGTGTTCCGGGATTTCTTTCAAAAACATTTAATAAAAAATATATTTCCATAGTTCCAGTCTTTTTACTCGCACTGTATATGACATTTCAAAGTATTATTGATGAACCAATCAATTGTCACAATTTTAACCAAACGTATCAATAGTCTGATTATAACGATAATCATCACCAGCGTTAATTACAGCAATAATCAGTACTGGTCATGATTGTCAGTTATTTGTCTAATATATATTTTTTTATTATAACACAATTGACTCGATTGCAGCGTACACAATGATTCCAATGCTAAAAACCATAAATGTCATGTTTTTGAGATATTGACATAATTCAAATGGTTAGTTGCAAGGATTGATAAAATTTGTTAAATTGTCACACCGAACACTACTCGTATTTATTATTGACCAATGGAAGGTCACAAGTTTTTCAGAATCGACGAATAGCGTACCTAATTTAGTGATAACACTAATAAAAACGACTGCTAAATTGAAAATCGCAAAACTTGGCAGAACAGATTAAAATACATTATTTACCAATTAGGTAAATTTATAATTAATTTTTTGAATTGTCATGATTTCATTTCTCAGATTGGGTTCTTTGATCATTTTTCCGTTCAGTCTTCACTTGTAGTTGATGTTTTTAGAACAATTATCGTAGGGCATATGCGCTCATAGTAAGTTTCGTCACATCAGCTAAACTACAATTAAAATTCCGATTACTTTTTAAATTACTTATGAACTGCGGTATGGACCATTGTGGTTTGACATTTTTTCCGTATATGCTTAAATTGAGAGAAAAATTGAAAGAACATTTAGTGAACACTTTTTTAAGTAAATTTAAATAAAATTAAAATTAAATTAATTTGTTTTTCAAATTTTAAAGTAAGTACGTAAAGAATTAGTCGCTACAAAATTAGAGCATAAGAGGCGTCTATATTTCAAATGAATTGATCTGAATGCAACGTATTTCTCATTCTATTTTTCAAAAAACATCCGTACCTACTAAAGAATATTTTGTAAGCATACACTTTTTTGGGGAAAAGTCCAGTGATGCGAATGACCTCTTACGTCCCTGGTGCCAGGTGTAAAACGACACGTAAGAAGTTACGAGGAACTGGATATGTGGCGGTTAATTAGTATTAGTTTGAGTTTAGCGGTGTGCGGTGGTTATTTGAAGTTGTTTAACTATTAATTTATATTCTAATAAACGGCGTTGTTAATTATACGTTTTGTATTCTTTTTATTACTAAACAGTAAAAGTTTCGTTATATTTCAGGAGTGGGATACGTGATCTACGAATCGGGAGTTTAAACGGTTTTTGTTGTGAAAAGTGCGTTTGGCGTATAAAGAAGAAAAAGAAAACGTTGCGTAATTGGCGGTAATTTGAATTAAGGCGTGGTGTGGTGAGTACAAAAAAGAAAACCATTTCTAAGGTGTTTAATTACCCTTTCGTGGGAATAAGCATGTCGAAAAAGGGAGATAAAGACCATGTTCTAGAAATAAATCAAGAAAGTGACTTTAGTGACGGTCCTGATAATGTGGCGGATGAGTTAGTGCAAAAACCACTTAAAGGCGGTTTAACGAAGGCGATTTCCCAAGCTGTTAATTTTACTGTGGCGAGGCGTATTGAAGAAATGAAGGGGGTGGTCGGTCAGTTAAGTACCAGCACGGTGGATTCTGTTTCAAGAGACGGCGTGGGCACACAGCGATCTTGTCGGCGAGATGTAAAGCCTATGCTCGAGGTGGTGCAGTGTTTTGACCCCGATAATAAGGATCAAAATGTGGATAAATGGCTAAATATGATTGAACAATTGGGGTATATTCACGAATGGACTGATTTAGAGAAAACCATGATTTTTCATGCGAAACTGGCGGGCGCGGCAAAGGCATAGTTCAATAGGCTTGATAAATATGATATGCATTGGAATGAATGGCGGGCAGTATTGAGAAAGGCGTTTCCCAGACAACACGATTTCGGCGAAATGTTGTATGAGCTATCCAATAGAAAGAAACGAGATGGTGAGACAATGACTCATTATTACCATAAAAAGCTAGCGTTATGTGAACGTGTGGGCGTTACTGGCGAAAATGCAGTATCATGCATTATTTTTGGACTACTTGCGGAGGTTCAAGGTAATGCTCGGGCGTGTAAAAGTTCAACACCTGAAGAATTATATGCAGGGTTTCTGGTGGGCATGGACAAGTACGCCGTGGTTGAGACGAAGAAAAGGCGAATGTGTGATACACCTATGACAAAAACAACATCTAGCGGCGGATTGGGCGGAAGATTGGGTATACCTACGGGAACTGGAATTCGGTGCTACAATTGCCAAGAGATTGGAAACCACGTTAGCAAAAACTGTCCCAAACCAAGGATGGAAAGGTGTGTAAGCTGTGGACAATCTGTAGTAGTTGTTAGTTGTTTCCTTGGTGAAAGGAAAACAGCTGGTTGTAGTATCCAGGCGGTATGAATATGGCGGCTCTATCTTGGCAATACCTACACAAATACCTATGGTTGCAGCGGATGTTACGATTGGTGTAAACAATCTTGGAGAGGAGAGTATTATCCTGAAGGCGGGACATGTATTGGCAAGAGGTGATTGGGTTATAGCTAACGATGAAAAAGAAAAAGCTTTGGTAAGTAAAACTTTTTCTATCCAACCAATGAATTTCGAGCACATTAAGGCGGGGAATATCAGCGAAAGTAATAAACAAACACTTCTTAGGTTATTGACCGATATGGCTGTATGTTTTTCATCTGGCGATACTGATTTAGGTCTTACACATTTAGGCGAAATGAAAATTCATTTAACTAGCGAGATTCCGGTATATTCTCGTCCCTATAGGCTAGCAGAGTCAGAAAGGCGTTTGGTCCGAGAGAAAATCCAACAACTTCTTGATTGTGGCGTTATTCGAGAATCTGATTCTGATTATGCTAGTCCCATAGTATTAATTAAAAAGAAAGATGGTGGCGTGAGAATGTGTGTTGATTACAGGAAGCTGAATTCACTTACAGTTAAAATGCGATACCCATTGCCATCCATTCCAGAGCAACTAGATAAACTGGCGGGAAAGTGTTACTACACCACTCTTGATTTGGCGCAAGGGTATTACCAGGTGCCGATGCATCCTGACTCGAGAACCAAGACGGCGTTTATAACTCCAGACTCGCAATACGAGTGGTTGAGAGTTCCTTTTGGGTTAGCAAATGCACCTAGGTGTTTCAGCGTGTGGTTAATAAGATGTTAGGTGGTTTACAGAATGACTTGGTATTGGCATACATGGATGACTTACTTATACCATCGGCGACGGTGGAAGACGGATTAGTGTTATTGGCGAGAACCTTAAAATTAATTGAAGCGGCAGGTCTTAAACTAAAATTGGAAAAATGTTCCTTTTTACAGGAAAACATCGAATACCTAGGGTTTGAGGTGAGTGCAGCTGGCATACGACCTGGACGGGTAAAGATCGTTGCAGTACAAGTGTTCCCTGTACCCACGAATGTTCATGGCGTCAGGCAATTTGTTGGGTTGGCGAGTTATTTTAGGAAATTTGTGAAGAATTTTGCAGAGTTAGCAAGGCCTTTAACGAATCTTACTAAGAAAGACACCCCTTGGCGATGGGGGCGGAGCATCAGGCTGCATTTGAAAGGTTACAGCAGATAATTTTAAATTAATAATTTTTTTCTTTGTTTAACCTACCGTGCGTTACCTAATTGAACAAAGGAGACTCGAGTGCTACCGGCTGGAAAGCCAGCGGCTGAGAAATATATATGAAAAAACATAAAACATAGAAAGCAACCCAAGTGTGTCACTATAAAATATAAGCGGCGTTATTATTTTGATGTTATAATGACGATTGTAAAATACAACCGCACCGCACGTTAAATGCACATCTAGAATTCGACAAAGGTAGTGTGGTACCCTAGTTATTGAAGAGAACTCAGATGGACAATAGATCTTATTATTTTGATTTGGTTATTATTAGTTAATTAAGCACAATTTGCACAAAATAATAATTTAGGCAGTTACTTATAAGTTTATAGACTATGTGGAAATACTTGATGCGGTTTGATTAAATGTAAATTTGTTCAGTTTAACATCTTTTGCGTCTTCATTTTTTCTTCGATTTTTTTTCTAATAAATATTTTCTTTTTGCTACTTTTTTAGTTTAATAAAAATACAAATAACTCGGCCTATTTATTTTTGTTGTTTGGTATATGGACGTTAATAGAAGTAGTCACTACACCGCGCACCATGTGGAATAAGCGTCTGCTATCGCCCTAGTCCGTTCTGTGTGTTGCACAAGTATTTCTATATAACAAACCTTATACAGGGTGGGGCAAAAGTCCCGCAACGGCCAAATATCTCCCGAGGGGAAGGTTTTTTAAAAAAATGTTTCAGGCAAAAGTTGTATGGCTTTGAAAGAGGAATCATTTGCATACAAAACCATCTCCCACCCCTTCACCCCCTCCTGAGGGGTGGGGGTAACTTTTAAATTTTAAATGGCCAACCCTATTTTTTTTGCTGATTAATATTCTCTAAGAAAAAACAAGAACTTTTGTCCGAAAAATTTTTTTTAAAAAGACGAATTTTGCGATTGACCCAACGAACAAACTTTGGATATTCCAAAATATTCCGACTCTTTTACGCGAAAATGACGGGGTTTTCAGAAAAATTACAAGAGGTAAAAAAGGCTTAGAATTTTGCAAAAAATCTAGGAAAAAAAAATAAACAAAAAAATTTTTGAACAATTTTTGAAAAAAAACATGATTTTTGAAAATGTGCACACGTTTACATTTTACCTCCTGGATTAGCGATGCACACTCAACTCAAGTGGTAATGTGTGTGGGTCTTGTAAGTCGAGGAGAACATCCAGTGATATTGCAGGTTTTCTTAGTCCGGATCTCGACTGATCTGAGGTGAAATATGAACGTGTGCACATTTTCAAAAATCATGTTTTTTTTTTCAAAAATTGTTCAAAAATTTTTTTGTTTATTTTTTTTTCCTAGATTTTTTGCAAAATTCTAAGCCTTTTTTACCTCTTGTAATTTTTCTGAAAACCCCGTCATTTTCGCGTAAAAGAGTCGGAATATTTTGGAATATCCAAAGTTTGTTCGTTGGGTCAATCGCAAAATTCGTCTTTTTAAAAAAAAATTTTTCGGACAAAAGTTCTTGTTTTTTCTTAGAGAATATTAATCAGCAAAAAAAAATAGGGTTGGCCATTTAAAATTTAAAAGTTACCCCCACCCCTCAGGAGGGGGTGAAGGGGTGGGAGATGGTTTTGTATGCAAATGATTCCTCTTTCAAAGCCATACAACTTTTGCCTGAAACATTTTTTTAAAAAACCTTCCCCTCGGGAGATATTTGGCCGTTGCGGGACTTTTGCCCCACCCTGTATAATAAAGGTACCTACCAACATTTGTCATGGACTTTGTATTGGTTATACATCTTCCATGTGTAGGTTAGACATTTTAATTAAAAAAAAGCTTGAATAGAAAACATCTTCAACTATCAGCAGAAATTCTTGTTGGAAAAGTTTTCCAAGATGCTGCTCTACTGGCGCTGTTTAACGCATCCGACGGGCCGTTAAGTAAAACAATTTGCTTTTAGCTCTAGGAATTTTAGGCTTCTCTTTCTTTTTCGTCAAAGAAGTTACTTTTTAGAATGGCACAAAGAATTTACTTTCTCTCATCCATTGGACGTTTTAATAAAACGTTTATTTCGGATTGATAACTCATTAAATTAACATTAAAATAACTCGCTTGGAATTGTGGTAAACCAATTTAATTTAAGTTTATTGTTTCCAGCCTTACTTAGTGGGACTCCATAATCATAAAATAAATAAAAATTAGTAAAACGTTTCACAGTATTTATTAAAATATAATCTGACAATATTGTTTCGACAGCTAAGCTGTCATTATCAAAGGTAATATGAATATAAACAAACACGTCGCTAAGGTAGATACAAAAATAGGTAACTAGATAAAAACAATCAGAATTAAACACCAAACACTTCCAGTAACGAAGAATTGCTGAGCTCAAGCTGTTCATTCATTAAAGGTACCCTGAGTTTGTGTTTGTATATCTCAAAGGCATCTAAAATGTCTAATTTACGTTTGTTATTACAAAAATGTAGGAATTTAATATTATTTTGAGGAGTCATTGTGTGATTAGTTCTAAAAGGTGTTTGGCATAATTAGATTTTTCAGGATGTTTATTTTTGTAACAACGTACGTGTTCTTCATATCTTATGTCAAAATTTCGAAGTTTTTGCCCAATATATACCGAACTACAAAAAGAACAATTTAAACGGTAAATGCCCGATTTCATGATATCATGTGTTCTGTCGTTAGCATTAAATAAAAATGAAAATGTGTTAGTGTTGGTTTTAAATGTTATTTTATAATTGTTGGTTTTTCTTAGTGTATGTGCAATTTTTTCTGATATTTTGCCAAAATATGGTATAGATATCTGTTTGATTGTCAATGGGATATATTGTTTTGATAGCTAACCTATAATCTTTTTGTTTAATTAAAGTGTCAATCATGTTCGGATTGTGATGATTTGCGTGTGCTAGTTGTTTAATGGTTGATGTCTCTTTGCTAAAATCTGGCTTTGTTAGTGGAATAGTTAAAGCTCTGTGTACTAATGATCTGTAGGCTGCTATTTTATGTGCTTTATGGTGACAAGATTCATTTGGTATTGCTATGTCCGTTTGTGTTCGTTTTCTGTATATGGAAAATTCAAATAGATTGTGTGCGTTAATCTTGATAAACTCAGGGTACCTTTAATGAATGAACAGCTTGAGCTCAGTAATTCTCAGTTACTGGAAGTGTTTCATTCTGATTATTTTTATCTTTTTATCTAGTTATCTATTTTTGCATCTACCTTAGCGACGTGTTTGTTTATATTTATATTACCTTTGTTAATGACAGCTTAACTGTCGAAACAATATTGTCAGGTTATATTTTAATAAATACTGTGAAACTTTTTACTAATCTTTATTTATTTCAAAACCAATTTAATATTATGTCGCTGACAAAGTTTTTATTATTATTGCTTCGATGTTCCCCCTTCCCATGAGATTTGCCCTTCTTAATTTCTACTGACCTTATTTCTTCTAAAAATATTTCATGCTTGCATGTTTAAGTACAAATGCACACCTCATATTCCTTCTACTTATTAAAATTTAAGATAAATAATTTCCAATTTTAATTAATTAAAGATTTACTTTAAATCACATGTTGTATGGAATGTCATATAGAAAAATTATCACCCAGTCTGGGTTTCACTCCGCTGGTAGTCGCCTTGGACAGCTCAGTGGTAGAGTTACTACCCGGAAAGTAGGAGGTCCTGGGTTCGAGTTCCAGTCGGGGTGATAATTTTTGTACTTTTTTTTAGAACAACCAAATCATGGTTATATCTGCATAAATGGCCCACTAAAATTATACCCACTAAAAATTCACACAGGCGGTGTACCTCCTCATACCGTCTCGTTTCTGAACTTAAGCCCCATTGAATCAAAACCACTACAGACTTTAGAACTTTAGAAGCAGATGGTAGTCATAAACGGACGTGTAACGGCTTAGGAGTGCTGTAAATTTATTGAACTGCTGTGGAGTACACGAAAGAGTTTTCAATATATATTTCATGGGGCTTTGGGATTAATGGAGGGAGTAAAGTTGTCTTAAGGTGGTGCTTTTGAATTCTTTAGGTAATGAAGAGTCTAGTGGTATACCACATGTGGAAACTCTGCGATTTCTTTCCTGACGGGTTATTTGTCAAAGTTTGTTTTTATTAATCGCCCTGAATTTATTAATATATAGTTATTGTTCTGAAGCAAATGCTAAACAAAATATATTTAGTGCAGTACAATGTTCTACAATCAAAGAAACAGTTATTCTTATTCGCATTAAAAAATGATTCTTAAATAAAAATGGTTCGAGGTTCTAACTGAGCTACGTAATCATTAGATTTTGTATATACCCACTAAAAGGTTATAAATGTCAAATGCATTATTTTCTATTATATCATCTATTTATTAATAGATGATATAATATAATTATTAATTACTTTAATTATCTATTAATACGTTCTATTATAACATTCTACTATTACATTATACAAGTAGCATTCTAATCTAAATCTTTTAATTCAAAAGATTTGATACTAGTGCTGAAAATTATCTAACTTCATATCTAAAGATCTATCCATTAACAGTCTTTCCTGCCCTTACAAAGTACACTATAAGTTTTAATGGAAATACGAAATCGTCTCGAGTTTAGTTTACGCTACTCTGCAGTAAACAATAAGTTTTTCCGTATTTTTCTGCCAGAATATACGCTCAAAATGGAAAATTCAACAAAACCTAAAAGCTTATTTTGATCTCTCGAAAGAGAAAGAAACGTTTAAGTAAAGCCAATAAATCAGTAATATCTAACCTAGGTCACACTGCACAAATAATTGAGAACAGAAAATTTAGAAGAAGTGAAAGACTTGGAGTTGGTTCTACTAAATCATTTTATTGCATTTAAGAGATCTCGGCAAACTCCAGCTATATTAAACTGTGATTGTGTTGAACCTCTTACATTCTAAACGAACGGGCACGATCAGCATTATTATTTACTTTCTAGAGTTTCTTAGATACTAAAAATGTCTATTAAATTTTGCGAAAACCAGAATTTTAACGGTTAACAGATTCTGTGTAAGATTTGCAAAACTATCACGTAGGAACGAAATTTTGCAGCGAGTAAAGGGGATAACAAAATTTAAGTGGCTTCACTAATTTTCTTCTAACTACTAGCATGGGTACCCTTGTATGTAATTTTAGAAAATAATAAACGCAATAGTTAAATCCGATTTTATCGTAAATATTAGATATGATAGTTATAAGAGATAACCTACACGTGTGTGTGCTGGTTATTTCCTTCTGTTCCTACACTTGCCTTGCCTCTTTTGCACTTTCCATCTATCTGTTTCTCTGGGCCCGCTCGCTGCCACTGTAAAACGTCTGCCAACTTATTACCAGATTGGGGGAAATTTTCCTGTAAAATTGATTTTCTAAAGTCAAGAACTGCTTTAAAGAAAAGTTTGATAAAAGAGTTTTCGGAGATTGGGAAGGAGTTTAAGGTTTGAATTGTTCGAGTTTTTCAGTTGTTAATAAATTATATTGCTACTTGATATTCATTCAATTAACTTTAATTTCTTGTTACAATGTTACTACATTTCTTAGTAAGAGTAAGAATTAGGAATGCAATTTGCAAGAATTACTAAAATATAACTGCAACTCAAATTATGAATCATATCTAGACGAGTCGTAAAACTATTTCAGCCTCATAACTATGCTTTTAGTAAATGCTCCAGTGCATCTTATCTAACGCTACAATATTACAAATAAAATATTATTTTTGATATCGTTACATTTAATTAAATTCTCCAAATAGAATAAAATTTCATTTTTGAAGGTGACGACTCGCGAAGTGAAAATTTTTAATTTTTAACAGGTGTAGTCTAGAGGAAACTTCGAAATTGTATAGTCTTTGGTCTTGAAGTCTTTTTTATAGTTTTAGCTTATATACAAGAGGTAAATATATACAGATAAAGAAGGTTGATATTCAAAAAATATCTATCTAGTATACTATAGTCTTAAATTCTCTAAACACCACAGACGAAGATAACCATGAGAGGTGGTATAAGGACCCATACCTTGTTTTATACATAAAGTTTACCATGGTGCTTTATAAAAAGCAATGTAGACACATTTCAGAATAACGCTCGTTTGACGGCAATACGTACCTAACAATCATGAATAAATCCAGATTTTCTATTTACAAGCACAGTCTTCTACTACTAATTACCTTACCTCGTTTAACTTGGATCTCTGTCAACTTTATGCAAAATATATTTTTAATAAAATTACACATAGAAACTTGTCGGTAGTAGCTTGCAATTAATTTAATAAAATAGTTCAACTAAATTATTAATTAAACAGAGTGAAAGAAACGATAACTGTTCTACAAAATTTACAACAAACCGTTTTTTAGCCGATAGAGAAACTGTTTTTGTTGCATGTATATATGAAATAAAAAATTTCGTGAATTTCTTTGATTAACCATTAAAATTGATCAATTAGTTTTTTGCTGTAGCAAGAACCTTTACACGCTATTTGAGTCTTGGAGTGGATATTTGACGTATAAAAGTGACGTATATACGTTTATACGTATGTTTTTTTTGTGTTCATATTAAACATTTTCCGATTTAATACCGTTTAAACATTATACAGCTGCTGCAACAGTACACAAATTAAACAATAAGCAATTAAGAATATGTACTTATTTTCGTAACCTATCAGCAGCAAAGCTTTTTTCAATTATAGATATAATCGAACTATTCACAATGATATTAATATAATATTTATATAATATATAAAAAACTCACTAGATCGAGATATTAATATTTTAAAACTTTGGTGTACGTAACTTATCTAATTATATAGTACATATTAGAAATTGCTTTTGTTATTACTCATCACTGTCGTCCACTTGACTAATAATAATTTCACTATCAATATTAATGTTTATAAGAATTGATTCAATATCGTCTAACATATTGCAGATTTTCCACATTTCGCCTATTCTTTTATTATATTGCGTTTTACATAATTTTTCCAGTTCTCCGGCGTAAATTGTGAATATGCAATTAAACTTGGCACTTCATTGTTTTTAAAATTTCAATATTTGGAAATAACTAAATACAAATTTCTTACTCTTATTACTGCAGTAATTAACAATAATTTGTTTAAAATTCATTATAAATGTACAAAGAAAAGCAATTCTATTTGACATAAATAATATTTGTTAATTATCTTAGAGTATTCCATACTGATAAGGCCTGTTAATAGTTATCTGATTAGTAAACAGTTTCAACACTAAATTCATAATTTAATATTAAACCTATGTGGCATGTTACTATGAAGTCATTTAACATATATGTATGTACTATGTTATTGTTATGTTTTTAGTTTTACATTGTATTATTCTGTATATATTATCAACGAGCTTTCACGAAGTTTTACGTTTAGCTGTTCAGAAGATGTTAAAAACGAAATAAAAAAATCAATGCTGTAGATCAAGAATAGCACGTTTAAGCAGTATATGGACTAAAAACATAACTTTCAATTACTTTTATTAACAATGATTTAACTTTCACATTGTGTGGGTTTTAGTTTAGGAAAAATTAGCGGCATCCAATTTTGTGTGGAAACTTTCAGAAGTTACTTCCAGTAAATCTAGACCGTTAATCACTTGCGAGAAGTGACAACATTGACCAGAAAAGTACCATAAGATTTACACTGTCATATCTTCCCTGCACTGAACTTCATATAAAAAAAGGTATCCTACTAAATAAAATCAAGAAGCAAGATTCTGAATTCATAAGGTTTTTTCATATAAAACATCATCAAATAATGCACCGCAGGAATATAAAACTACACAATAACTGAAATAAATTTGTAAAATGCTTGTCCTTTATACTAGTTGTGAACCATTCGAACTACTAATACTAAGTACTACTAATATTGGTAAAATGACTGTTCTTGCCTTAAAAACATTCGGACAGTCTAGATATAAGGCACTAATAATTAACATTAATTAATGATGCTGATGTAATAATGGAAGGGAAAACTGCCACTTTTCTAACTTTTTTTGCTTTTAATGATCATGGTGAATTTCGCAGTCTAGTAGGTAAGGTCAGATTAATCTACGTTATACGTTAGGTTAGGTTATAAGTGTTTTGTCAATAGTCGCACTCTGGTAGGTAACTGAAATTTATTTCGGAAAAGCTTTTATTCCGAAATCTGATCATTGAGTTGAAACTACTTGTATGTACTCTTCTAAATATTAAAAATAAAATGGTGGGATATAAAACAAAAAAGAAGAAAACGGGAAAAATCCATAATTTAGTCTGACGAGGCATTTTGATTACTCCTGTTATATGTACTTGCGGTGTTCTGGATATTGTATATTCGAATACATAATGGAATGTTTACAAAAAAAATGTGTTAGGTATGTATAACAAGTTTTCAAAAATAAAGTAAGATATTCATACGAAACCTGTGAAACGAGTATGTCTTCGAAACGGGAACCGCTGCATCGATGGTGATATCTCCTTCAGGGATGTAAGTTGTTGCTAACGTCGACCTTTAGCATAATCCAAACATGTTTAGTATAGGTTCACCATCTTAAGCTTCTCCGTGGAATTTTATTTGAATGGCACAAACACCTGCAAAAAATTAAAATGCAAAGGTAGGCTATTTTCAATTTTTCCCGAATCTTTGCGGTTGCGTTTGATTGTGCAGCAGCTTGTTGCGTTGCTTTTCATTTTTCATGTTCAACAACTTTGTAACTGTTATTCTGAATTAATACTACGTTGGGAGATGCTGAATACATTGTGAAGAATATATTTACGGGAAGGAGATGGTACTTTGTTTTATTTACGTTCACCGAATGCAATGAAATAGCTATCTGCTGGTGGTTCAGGAAGTTCTTTTTCAGCTTCATACAAACTGTACGGAAAATGCAAAGGGGTTAGAGGTTGACAAAAAGGTTAAAATAAAAGTTAGGTTAGTGTTTTTTTGCCATATCCTTGTGCAGATATCCGAGATATTACTTTAGTATAATTAATTAGTCCATATGCTATTTAATTAGTACACAATCTAAGGTCGTAGATTCCCACAAAGTCCGAGGATGGGTTTGCCGAACAACGAACATTTGCAACTGAAAATTATCTAGTAATATTGATGCAGTGCTACTTGTTTCAAAGCTAAACCAAAATAGAGACGCATCAAGGTATCTCCTTTAAAAAATCACAGATTTTTATGAACAGTGCATGATTATTTGGACATGATTATTTTTCTTTTTTTGTTATTGTCCTACTGCTATTTTGGTCGTTATATTTCAGATGCAAGCTTCTCATTAGACAATGTTAAACTAATAAATTGGAAAAACATTGTACAATTACCAAGCATTAGTTACTGTATTACTGGCAGTTGCTAATATCATCAATGTGATATTTTGTTTTTGATGAACTCTACACTTAGAAGATTACCATTCTCTCCGTTTCATCTTACGTTCCCATTTGTTCTATATGTTAAGGTCGAAGTTGTAAATACAGACATTCACATAAATGGCCGGGATACAACCTTCATGGCCGGCTGTTTTGGTTAAAGATTTTCGTACGATTTATTACGACATTGGCCGGGCCAAATAATGTTACGGTCAGTGTATTAAACCGGTCAATGTCGTTAATGAAAATTGCATAGAAGCATATTTACCAAATATCTAATAACAGTTACTAATTCAAGTAACACATAACCTAACAACTAATCAACAGCTAATTGTTAATGGTCAAGCCGCAGGTGAGGTTAGGTTAGTTTAAAGTTTTACGTTATGAGACTGGGCGACCATTGACGATAATTACCGGTCAATGTTATTTTCAGTATTAAAATTAAAAAATGTTGTCCACAGTCACTGGATATTTACTTCAGTAACCGGATTTTAAAGTCTTTAACCTACCTAAATGGGGTGTGACGACAATGTTTGGTTATTAACGACATTGACCACTTTACCACATTAACCGTACGTATACGTTTCTGAAGTTATGGTCATAATATTATTGAGTATTTACTGATTTTTATAAAAACTCTTCTAATTGAATATTTCTAATAATAGAAAAACTTTATAATTTATAATATAAATAAGACGTTGAATGTAAAAATCTGAATACTATTTACTTGAAGACATTGAATAATATTAATATTCCTATCAGTTTACTAGCTTAATTTAGAACTTTGTCAGTTCCGATCGTAATGTCCTATCCATTTCAATAAATTCAGAAATTTTAAGGCCTTGTTTAATCGTAAAAGTCTTATTAGAATTAAATATGTACGTAAGTACAGCAATAAACTCTGAAGTTGTCTCTCTAAACGAATAATTATTATTAGCAACTTCTCCCTTTTTAACGCAGGATAAGAATCTTTCAGTCATTTTGTTAAATATAAGATTAACACAACTTACTAAGATCACTGTAACCAAATGCGCCATTTTTGGTTTTGCCGTTGGTTTTTTACGTATTTATATATAGCCCAGAACAAATTTCCGTAAATATTTTTACGATTAAATAATGCCTACTATTTTTTCGATTATTTGCATTTATTTTTGATCGTCGTGGGTTTCTAATTACACCCAAATCTCTTTTAAAACATTCTAAGTTGTTTAAGAGTTTAGATTAGAGGCTGTTTTGCTGCTATAATGACATGTTTTCTCATTTAACTTTATGTTGCTTTAGTTCAAGTTTTCACACTTGTAACCATAAAGAGTATCACATAACAGCCCAGCGGTTTGGTTAGCCAATTTGTAACGTTAAAAAACTAGCCTCACAAATGGGCGTCAATTTGTAACGATAAAATTCTACCAAAACTAAAAATTTAAACCGCAATAATATTATAATAATAATGATAATTGCTACAACCCATAACCTGGAAACCAAGCCCGAGAAAATATAAGCTTGTGCGGGAGGCAGGGGGCGATTCTTATGATTACGTAGGCCCTACGTGCTGCTACAGCCGACTTACAGATGATAAACACACCATAAAACTCAAAGCCCCGGATGAGGCTACTTCCTTAAACAAATTATTTGGTTAGTATTAGCTGTCGCGTCTGTTAATTACAAGGGCTAATTAATTTCAAATTAGACACAGGAATCAATAAACAGCATTATAGAGGGCGCCAGCCAAGTTGTTTGTTATTATTGTTTAAAACATTGTGACGGGAATCTACAATTTGGGAAAAGAAATTCATCTTGTTCTAAAGGATTGACTACAAACAATTTGCTGAGCCAATCTATAGCAGGTGATTGATTATATTTAGCTCTCACTTATTAGACAAATTCAAGTTCATTGATATCAAATATTTGTAAATAGTATATTATACATCTTAGATGTATAAAGCATGGAAAATATATCGTTTTCATTTTGTTTCAGTGCAAAAATTTTTTTCCTAGTTTACTAGAGAACATTTATGTCTTTCGGGATTTTGATCATAGATATTTAACAAAATACCTTACAGTACATTAATCATCCAATGTTATTTAAAGCAACATCAAACACTTAATTATTTTTATGAAACTTTTTAAACTTTACAATAATTCCCACTTTTTAAATTAGTATTAAAGCTTCGTATTCTTGTTTTTGTTTATACCTTAACAAGTTGAATTATTGCCTGACCGTATTCGAAAAAAAAAACTATTTACGTGTTTATTAGGATCGGAGATTATCAAAATTCAACGTTTATTCTAAATTCTTTACGCAGAACGTCCATAAATTATAACCAAATTTTTATTAACAGGAGAGATAATCCTATACCTGACGAATTCTTCAAAATTCAAAAGGTTAGAGTTCACCACTAATTTCTTTTGATCGCTTGATAACATCAGCATTAAACTACCTAAAATAATAAACTAGAAACTTCCGAACTAAATACAGAATCGCTTAATTCCCATTTGAATTTTTTAACTATAAACACAACGGCACAATAAGGTTACGAAACCGCTGGAACACAAAATTTTAGTTGCGCTGTGAGGGCGAACGCCTGCAAAAAAAAACGTGTGCGTATCCACACTGGTGTATCTACACAGTCCAAACCCCGAAAACCGATGATGTGGGGTGCGATTACATTTAAAAAAATTCATTCAAAAATAAATAAATGGACTTGACATCATTATAAGCAATAACAAAATTGAACCAAATTTCCTCTCATATTCTAACAAAATATGCAGGCAGATGAAGAATTTCGTGAGAAGTGACGAAGTTATCAAAATGAAGCTGAATCATATTATGCTTCATAAAATACAGGGTGTTCCGGATAAAAAAATACAATGCTTTAAGTGGGTATAGAGACCCCAAAACTCATAAAATAAAAAAAAAAATTCGGATTTTTCCGTATTTTTTGCAAGACTCGAGTCGACTATGCATTGTTTGTAAGATTTACTATAAAGAATTACTGATAAAGCAAACAATGATCTCACATTTGCACTACTAAATTAATAACTGACCTTCGCTACGTACGTATCAATTTACAGAAACAACAGAATTGAATTTCAGCAGCGGTTGCCGAGTGACTCACTACCTTGATGACTTGATCATTTATTAAGGTCGGTAAATAAAATTTAACATACGTTCGTTGACCTAATTGTGATGGAGATTTTATTGCCTGTTTTTTATTTTACGAATGTCATTTTAACAAAATGAGTAAAACTTACCGTTTAGATGAAAACAATCTTTATAACATGTGTTCAAAAACTCCCGTACCTGTCGAGCAAAGTGTAGTGGTGCTCAATAGTGGGAGTACGTCGAACACTTCATTGACCAGAAAATGTAGGCGCCAGTCACCGGTTAATCGTTGGAGCAGAATAAAAGGTCTTCTTAAACGGTTCTGATAAATTCCCACCCACACATTTACCGCGAAACGCCTGGAAATAATGTCTTCGGACAGCATGTTTCTCGTCAGCCCAAATGTGGCTGTTGTGTGAATTAAAAACACCCGCCCGAGTAAAACATTTTGTGCAAACTGGGGATTTTCCTGTTTGCGTTCCAATAGCAATTGGCAAAATTGCACTCGCGGTATATGGAGTGTACTTTTTGAAAATGGTTGATTTGAAAAGTTCCGTTCATTCAGCAGGCGTGTTTGGTTCTGCCATAATTTAAACAGAAACTAACTACAATTAATTAAACTACTTAACACTAACAAACAAACACTTAACAGTACCTCACTCAAGTTATTAATTCTAAAACGTGTATTAATACGTAATCAAAACTCAAGTTTACGGCCACCTTAACACAAAGAAAGTTGACAACAAACTGCATACTGCAAATTACAAGCTTTAAAGATCTGACTCATTAACAATTATTTGCAGATGGTCAAAATTTATTTAGGTTTATTATTTAGCAAAAACGTTTTAAAAGCACGTCCTAATGTTTCGTTGTGCTTACAATTTCGAAGAATTCATTTATCCGGCTTGGGTTTATTATGATTATTTTTTTTGATGACCTTTAAAAGTATGTACTATTTAATAGGCATAATTTTCATACAATTTTATCTACTACTTTGCAGTGGCGTGCCTATTATTTTTATAAGGGGGGGTTGTCATTTCAAAGGGACATTTTAGTAAATTGTTAGTTAGATGTTACTGTACACGTGTTTCCCTATTGCCCTTTAACGGGACGAGCACATTTTCCAAAACAACCTGTATAAAATATAGTTATGAAGGCGATATATTCTTTTGTGGATATTTAATGTCGGAGTCGTTTGATTCAAGATAACTAAAGTATTTGATTGAAAAGGAAACGACAAACTTGTTAGCATGCGTTGTCTCAATACGTGACCAAAAGATGAACTTGATACAAGTGTGAAATTAAATTATTTCTACACCAGTAAGAACCTTTATCTGAAAAGATAATTTGAAATAAATGTTATATTTAGTTATTTTAGGGTCGTAAATAGTCAAAAGTTTACCTATAATTTAAACTTGGTTGATGTACGTACCAATGCGGAAATCCTTTCTCTTTTTCAATTTCGTTTAGGTTTATTCTAAAGACTATAGAATAATAAAAATTGTCATCACTTTAATTCTCAACATAACTTTTTATTTAATACATTATCATTAATGCTTAAATTTTATTTTCCATGGCTTTATAAAAATCGACGGTTTTATCTATCTGCAAGGTACTAAATATGAGTAAAGTTCTGTCAAAAGAGAAACAATTCTACGTACCTCCTAGCTAACGGTAATTCGTGTTACGGTAAATTAGGAACTGCGAACTTAGGATATCTAAACTGTATAAATTTATTTAGTGGTTTAGAGTTTTAGAACCTAGATCAGCTAGTAATTAAATACCTAGTACTTACCACGTTTTTGCAGGTGCATGTTTACAAATGTATATTGTAGTACATAGAAATTCCGTTTTCGTTCCAAACGTTAATTTTAGTGTATGCTACATACAGTCTTTGCAGAATTGTATAGTGTTGCTAATTTAATCTAGCTCGTATTCCACACCTTTATAAATCTGCTTTATTAGATATTTAATAGTAAGAAAAAGCAAAAATGAAATTACAGGTACAGCTAATCTTGATTTTCAAGCGCAACTGATGTCGAAACAGCTACCGTTTCATATTCAACTAACTTTGCTTCATCGCTTCCGTTTTTGAATTTAATTTTAATTAATTTTGTATGCGACGAGAACTTTCGCTCTAGTTATTTGGTACAAAACAAATAAAGCTTCAAAATTCAAACTAATCTAGTTAGTACAGAAACATCTAACATTTGCTTTTTTTTTACAGGATCCTGAAATATTTATGAAAAAGTGAGAAAAATGAAGATAATCTGTTAGTGTGTTTGCATGCATGAAAAATAAACTGTTATGTTGTGTAGAAGACATTTGAAAAAATGAAACTTTGTGTTGTGTTGTGACGATATGTAGTGAAAAAAATGAAATCGACAAAATTTACGCAGGATACCATCGTAAACGATAATGACTTCAACGATTACCAAAACATTCCTACTACTGTGCCTCAAAAAGAGAAGAATCAAAACCAGCAAAGGACAAAGCGAGCAGCTCAACCGGAACATCAGTATCAGAATGTAAACAACAGCGAGGAGATTCTCATTAATAATGCCTACGATATGTACAGCCACGAGGAAAGTCTCTTCAATATGCGAAGTCCCGAAACGAATGCCAACAGATATCCAGGACAAGATTTCGAATTAGTCTGTAACTGTGCTATAAAGGATGTGGTCTATTCACCGAAGGCACGTTTAAAACAACAACAGCATTGCAGCAGCGAACAGAACGTCATCCAACTCTCTACGCGATCGTGCTGTTCTACGCCGAAGTTAGGAGAGAATAGAACTTTTAGTCAATTTAGCTTAGATAGGCGACACGTTCAACAACCAAAATATCAAGCACCTGCCGTCAAACATTCTTACGTAGTCGATCAAGCTTCGACCGGGTTAAGAAGGAATCCTTCACTAAAGAGAATTCAATCGCCTGAAATTATTAACACTCATCTCGGACCTAATAATTTTCTTTATGACGGTTATGGACCAGAAAATTGCGCGATAAAATCTTACGGCTATGATAAGGACTTAAAGAACGACGATTATGGGTTTAGAAGAGGACCGAGCTTTAGAAGAGCGAACGAGAGGTTTGTATGTGTTGTAGATGTGATTTAGACTTGAAGGACCCTACATAACTTGTTGACATTAACGATATTTGACGTGGTTTACGACGGGTTGTGTCGGATAAACGCGGTAGTTATTTTACCTCTTTTTTATTGGCCTTATTTATTAAATTTGGAAGGGAAACTCAAAAAAAAAGAATTCACGAAAACGTACAAAATGAAACAAGACATTGTGGATGAACATCCAGGCGTAACGATTAAACTTTTACGAACTTGCGATGTTCTCATCAATAATTAATTACTTCAGGGTGGCCTTTTCTGGCCATTTACTCTAAATTCCTCTCGATAAAGAGCTTGTATTTATAACACCTTAATTGTGGGGTCCAATTTAGGTTAGCGTTAATTGATAACAACAACAGCGATTACTTTTTATAGCGTTTTTGAAGCGATTAACTATAATTTTAGCCTAAAATTGCTCTTAGATAGTTTCTTTTATATAAGACATTTTGTATGATTAGATCTGTACTACGTAGAAAAGCTATATTTACTCCTCTGCTTCCCCGGTTTCGCATTTCTTGTTTCCAACGATAAAATAAAAACCCAACGGGCCGAAATCAACTTGATGAATGTTGTATATTTTAGAAATCTCAAACACCTTCCAAAATTCAAGCCTAAGGAAATATGAGAAGCAAATTTTGTGCTTGAAAAAATATTTTAACACACTCAGTGACCTTTGATAAAGTGCCTTTAGCAATTTTGTCATATTATTGAAGATCCACTGTCGTTTTGAGTTTTATATTAGGGTCAACGTAAATATTTTTGATAGATCTTTTTATAAATACAAAAAGACAGCTTTTTATATTTATCTTTTTAAATATTTCCATTTCGCATATTAACATGTTTTGTTTAAAACAAATAATGCAATGGTTTCCAGTTTCCGTAATGACTTTTGCTGAAATTATTTAATGGTTTTGTATTTGCAAAATTTAATTAATTTTAGTTAATTAATGATGTTAATATGAAGAGATAGATAATTTAGCTGTATGATTTTTGCCAACGCAGTTATAAATATTGGGCTCATTATTTGTAAATTACGTAAAAACGCATTTACTCATATCAAATCATTTATTTTCCAATCGTACATAGTAAATATGTATATGAGTAACGGTATTACAAATTTAATAATATAATATAAAAAATGCTACTTATAAGTAATCATTCAATTATATATTTCAACCAAACTAAATAGAGATGTTTCCTGAGAGTTTCCTTGCGTTGAAACCCCTGGAGTTGTACTTACCATTTTGTAAATTATTTTGATTTGTTTTATTTTAGAAAAATAATTTACCCAAAGCTGCAAAAGCTTATGATTGACTTCAACCATCTAAGTCACTGGAAAATAAAAACTTTTAGAACAAGCAGATTGACAGATACGACATCGAATTGACATTTTATAATTGTAATATTGTTATAATTGACACGGATCCCGAGATACCGAAATTCGTGGATATTTTTTAAATGCTGGAAAACTGTTAGGTACTGATTTAGGGTTAGCCAGCATTTTCCAAAAATTCCTAGTATCCATCCGAACTCCATGCTAAATTTCAATTTTCCAAGTAGGAAAAAACCTCTGGAAAACAAACAGGCAGACAAACATGGATCACAATCGTGGTCCAGTCATCTTTTACCTTAGCGTCTCTTCGGCAAAATTAATTAGGCGATATTATCTTCATTCTTGGTGGCAGTCGGCTGAAAATAAAAGTAAATTTCTTTATTCAAGAATTTTCTTCCGACTGGCACCAAGAGTAACGATAATATCTCCTGATAGATTTTGCCGAAGAAATGCTAAGGTGAAAGATGACTGTACGACGATCACGTTCGGCGCTCAACAAACTTTTCTTATATGAGACCACAAAAAGTCATGTACTAAAATCCCTTCAGCAAATTTACTACTGTAAATTGCTGATTCATATATGACGTATTTTCTTTCTTCGATAACACAAAAAAGTAGGAAAATAAACCTTTTTTTACCTAACCTACTTCATCTCGATAAACCTAATAGATTCTTAGAAAAACGACAAAAACCGTTAGAGAGCGTGATTTACTCTCATTATATCTTCGAGCTCACCACCTACAAGCGGATACTTTTACGGGATTATTTAACAATCCACAAGGAAGGCCTATGAAAAAAATCCAAGGATTTACATCAGCCTTCCGTTGTTAATGAAAATTTGTTCTAAATTCACTAGACTATTAATACGATGATTAAAAATAATGTCAGTTTTAAATTTTTACTAGTGAAACCCCGTCAAAACATAATGATTAAGGACTCCCTCGTGTATACCGTTGGTTGTGTATTTACAATCCTTTCGGTTTGTATGAGTAATTGTTTAAACGCAACCAAGCAAAACCATTGGAAAATGACGAGACGAACTCCAGGAAGCGTTAGTTAACAAACACACCCGACTTATTCCACCACTCTCCAACTTAACCCTCCCCCCTCCGATTTATTCACCCCGACTTTCCTCACCTACAACAATCTCAACTTTTTTATTACTCTTCTTTTCCAAAACTTATCTCTGATACTCCTCCTCCTCCTCTGACTTATTCAGCCACAACTCTTAGGCTACGCTCTCTCAGACTGACCCCTCTCTGAATTTACCCACACACCAGAAATCTACATTGAATCCATATATCATATGCTTCATATACCAATGTTTGTATATACTAACTTTGTCGGCTATTTTACCCATGTTTATTAAGAGATCGGATATTCTCTAGACATTTCTATTCACTTTCTCGTCAAATATTCTATCAAAATTTAGTTCCGAAAAAATGGACATATATTGAATTGCCTGAAAATGCTTCACTGCAAATACTATGAAGCTCGCCTGAAACGATGCGTTTGATGGTGTAGTACGCAAGTAGAGGGAGGATGTTTACTTCTAAAACGTGACAAAGCGAGATGTGAGTTGACAATCGATGTCAAGCGTATTGAAATGCATGAATTACAAATAAGTAATGCTCGTAAAAATATAAATAACTAAAAAGCAAAAACTAAGGAGAGCTGGCTTTGTAGCGTAAAACTTTTAAGTTAGAATCACGCAGATCAAAGTGCAACAAAATAAGCTTTGTGTTTTAAATAGCTACTAGGAAAATCCCGTCAAAACATAGCGGCCAAAAGGTTATTATTGAAGGATTTTTTTTATATACAACGTTCGTTGTGTGTTTACGGGTTTCCAAGCGTGACTATTTAATATAATATTCATTAAATAAACGCCATATAACAAAAGTAGTTGAAAATACTAAGCTTACCGTTCTCAGACGAACTTTTACCGACCTACCCTCCCTTAGTTACACTCCTTTTTCCGACTTACCTCCCCAACTTATCTTTTCCACAGAATTACCTTCCTTCTCCGACTTATTTCCTTCTCTGACTTACCCTCTCCTGCTAACTCCCCCTCGGACTCCTCCCCCGACTCACCGATCCATTCTTACTATAAAATTTTATATTGAATTCATAAATCATATGCTTATTATACCAGCTTTCTAAACATTGAATGATTACTTGATATTAATATTTATTAAGTACCATTCTGAGACAACCTTTTGAACGCGTTGTTTAATATATACTCTCAACTTACCCGCCCCCCTCCAATCTCGAACTAACCCTCCCTTTCTCCCTTAGTTACCCTCGTCTTACTCCTTTTTCAGGCTTACCGCCCAATCTTATCTCTTCTTCATACTTAATAATAATTTAAAAAAATCACAATACTAAACCTCCACAGACTACAGAAAAGAACGGTTTTAAAATATAAAAATTAAATAAAACTAGTGTTGACTAATCTACAGAGTCAAAACTTTAATATAAAAAAAGAATAAAGCAAATCGGTCTTGTAGAACTCACACCCGAAGTGGAACAAAACTGATAATAATAATTGACCGATATAATAAAGTTCAATTTGGCAGGTGTATTCACTATAGAAGCACATAAGATTTTCGTAATTTAAAACAGTGTTAATGGGAACACGATAAATTTGATCGCCAATAATGAAATATTTATAATATACGCCCCAGTCATTTACAGCGTTTGCTACAATTTGCAAACGTATCTCACGATGATTTGCGTGGTAAATACAATCATTTTATAAACATTGAGCAGCGTGAAAACGTGTTTAATAATCTCCAAAAAAGGAATACTGGTATCAAGTCCCTAAAGTAATACGTGATTACTAATCTTCAATAAAGAAATAAAAATAGTAAAGCAAAAAGCACTAGATTACAAAATAATCAGCATACAATCAACCTAAGGAAACTGTAATTTTGCAAAAGTGAAATCACTTTCCAATTTAACCGTCTGAACGGCAAACAAAATAGCCAAAATGCAAAAATGACCAACAAAATCATACAGGGTGTTACAAAATCAGGACCTAACAGGGCATTATGAAATCAACATATAAGACTTTGGCTCGTATGCAAAATAATTAGCATTTGCCTTCAAGTAAAGGCATTTACTAGAAGTAAAATGATGTAGCAAAAACATTTGCTACATACATAAAATGTACTATTTGGTTATTAGTATTTACTTGAAGCTTTAATAGCATTTGGTTTAAATTAATTTTATTAATCTAATATAATAAATACAACTATAAGATTAAGTAGTTGTTTTAGCACAGAATCGGCACCATGGTCAGCTGCTTTCCTCATTTTTGTTTTAACGGAATCCATTGAATTGGCAAACACTAATTTTGGAATTTGGCGCAACTTTGACTTGACTATTTTTTTTAGTTCCGCTGTAGATTACATTGTCCAACCACTTGTGTATGTTGATGCTTTCAAGTAGTGCAGTAGCGCTCAATTGGCCGCAGTTAGTGTACTTTGGGAGACGTTGTCAGCTTGGTCGATGAATCGGACGTTGTTCTAAGTATAAAACTTCCATTGTGATAGTCGCATAATGCGATGATGCCATGTCCGCCCAGAAGATATATTTTCCATCAGAATGATTATTTTAATGAAATGAATCAAACACTTTATTTAGAAGTAGGCATTCTTTAGAATCATTTTCGGCGTTTATAGAGCTGCCAGATGGAATAATATAAGGGGTAGACCCGCCTCCGAGATTGCCATCCATACCAACACTTTCTTTGGGAACTTGGTGTGATGCTAATATTTCATCTCGGGATCCACTTTAATACCGCCAATATAATATAGTATCGCTTGTTGTCAGCGAAATCGCTGCCGTCGACCGAGATGTAAACCTCGTCATCCATGAATACCGAAAAGCCGTTCAAAGGTTTCAAAACTCTTTTGCAAAGTTTCCGCAGTCTGGTTTGCTGTGTTTTCAATTGCTTCTGACTGTACTTTAATGCTGATATTCTTTTCTTTAAAACAACATGTCTTTCCCTTAAAATGAGACATGCATTTGACTGAGAAATGTTGAATTTCCGGACCATCCGATTCTGCGTAGGTCCAAGCACCCCAGCAATGTTCTTGGGGTATCTCACTTTTTTGTCGACATATTTCGGTCACTGCGGCCAGATCCTGGTTCCCGGGTTAGTGTTTTACCTTCATGAGCTATTTTCATGTATATTGTGGGACATAGAAATCCCATCTTCATAAAGTGACTTGAATACATTTTTCTGTTTAAGTACTCCTCACCGTGTTTGCTGGGTTTCTCTATTCTAACATGCGTGAAGTCCAATGCACCAATTGCACATGGAAAGTTATACAAGGCGA
This sequence comes from Agrypnus murinus, assembly GCA_929113105.1. Taxonomy (NCBI): domain Eukaryota; kingdom Metazoa; phylum Arthropoda; class Insecta; order Coleoptera; family Elateridae; genus Agrypnus; species Agrypnus murinus. The sequence goes on along the minus strand of OV816028.1, from coordinate 28,996,036 downwards.
TCCAAAATGATTGAGTACAGTTTCACATGGTTTCGGTTCACGGAACGCATTTTAATAATGCTACACTAGCAACGTGAAATACACTAAAACCCAGGGCGCGAAATTCAAACGTTCCTCACTCATCTTGGATCACAATGCATTTTTGTTGCCAATTACGTAGAGTATTTTAAATTTCTTAGTGCGTAATATGAAACTTTAACTAATGCATAGGATTAGTTGCTATATTTTCTGCAACAAACCATATAATAGAGCGTGAAACAGAAGATTGGTGGACAGCAACTTAAAAACCAGATTAGCTACATACCACAAAAAATTCACTTTTTCAAATGATGGCAGTGCTCCTCCTCTTGTTTCATTATATTCTTCCAGAAAATTGTTGGCAATCCTACATTCTCATTGGAAAATCTGTACAGCTTCTTAAAATTCTTTTCTATTGTCTATGTTCTCTTCTTATAATGTCTTTCCCATGTCAACAATTTTGAAGTATGTTCCTGAGCAGATTTCAATATTTTGAAGCATTTCCTATTAATCTTTAGTGTTTACTTATTTTTATGGATATAGAATACAGAATTTACTGGAAATTTTTAGTAAATACTTCATTAGTAGTAGCATTTACTATAATGTCTAGCAAATACCAGAAGCAAACGCTATTACTTGTTTCTTACGCATAAAATCTTAAGTATTTGTTCACTTTACGTAAAGTAAAAGCATTTACTACACTTTATGTATACGGGCCATTGTTCTGAGCATCAGCACATTTCCCTACTGTATCTACAGCAGCCATTATTTCTTATTTTCAAAATCGGACTAACTTGAAGTACATTACTCCAAATACTTTTGTATCGAGACAGTTTTTTATTGGCTGCACAAATTCAGATATCTTCATAATATTTCCTTGTTTCTCGTAATACCCATTACTAAATGTTTATTACTGAATATACTGAACATATGACCTTAAAAAAATAATTGAGATGCGTGAATTGCCCTTGACCGTGATGCGTCAATTTCAATTAGATGAAGCACTCATAATATAATACCTAATTATTCAGTTCCTTCAGTCGCGTTTGCGAAATTATCAAATCATAGGGGTTCGTTATGATCACATTATATATGAATAAATTTTTTGACTGGCATATTAAGAGCTGCATTAATTCTTCTAATTATTCTAAACCTTGCTCTAAATTTCTGTGAACGACGTATATAATGGATTTAAAGTACATAAATAATGCCTGAATTTTAAATTAAGATTGATCGAATACTGCAAAAGAACTGCTTTCCCTGTCTTTGATCTTTTCTATTTATTTTCTTTAGATCGTAATATCAAAGCTGTAATGCTCTCACAGTCTGTAATACAGCCTGCAGCACCTGTTGCAAAGACGAACATATAACAGTACTAGTAGATAGATTTATTTTAGAATATAGGAAATACATAATATCTGGTATATGACTTTTGAGCTTTACTCATTAGTTGTATAAGATGTTTTTTACTTACGAAGAAGATAACTTGAATATCTTTTAACTATTGCATTCCATAAATATCATTTTTCATAATAATTGAGCCACTTGCTTTGAATTTTATTAGTTAATTAAAGCCTACAGTTGAGATAATATTGCTGTATGCACAGTAAACTAGACGTTCTAACTAATGCAACACTAACTCAGTACAGTTTCATTTATAAAGTCAAAACAAAAACCAGCAGACGTTAACTGCAGGCACTAGTTAAAGATGGGGCTTAGTTTATATATGTATGTACTAGCAGCTGTATCTCTTAAATGTAGCGAAAGAAACCAATTATAAATGTATTTTTTCAAAAATACTCAAATTAATTGTTAGTTAAATACGAAATTGGTTTACAAGTTGATACATTCCAGAAGAAATATTGCCGATTATAATAAAATAAAAATACTCAACTTCCTCTTTCATACCTCTAATAAAGTATCAGGATTTATTTTTTTATGTCATTTTGTTATTGATAACAAATTATTTTTTAGATGAAAATTCAAACAAGTATAAAAAGATTTAAATATCTTGTAAATAATATTGCAATAGGTTGCCTCGGTAGAACCAAAAGACGTGTCGCGATAAAACTATACTTGCTTTAGAGAAAAGGTCTTGACTACTATATAGTAGGATTCGGAATTGAGTTTTTCAACACAAAAAGTCTTTTTACAGAAAACTAGGCACAGGGTGGTATTGATATGTAGTTAAACAAGGGTCATTCCAGAGGGCACCAAAAGTGGCTCAATATAGTGGATAAATATTTCGGGCTAATTCAGAGGAGTGTTTTCTGCATAGTACATATTATATTCGATATACGAGGTCTGGCTATTAAATAACGAGACTGCGCGCACAGAAGACGTCCTAGGTAGGGGAAGGGGGGAAAACGAATGCAGCGTTGGATAGCTGGAAGTGTCTACTATGCCAGTACGAAAACACGTTTTTGTTGCTGTAATAGTATTTTTTGTATAGAGGTTAGAAACGAACGTGTTTTTTTCTTGTGCCGATAAAAATGTGTGACGAAAAACACGAGCAACGGATCAATGTGAAATTTCTTGTTAAATTAAAAAAAACTCCGACTGAGTGCTATAAGTTGTTGAAAGAGGCCTATGGTGAGAATTCTCTATCTCGTGCGCGTGTTTTCGAATGGTATAAACGGCTTTCTGAAGGCCGATAGAGCACTGAAGATGACAAACGTCCAGGTGGACCTGTCTTTGTCTCAACTTCGAAAACAGTGACCAAAATCAATGAAATTGTGCGCGGAGATCGTCGTATGAGCATTGAGATGATTGCTGAGACTGTAAACGCCGATATAGAAACTGTCAGAAAAATTTTACATGACGAGTTGAACATGAAGAAAGTTTGTGCGAAGTTGGTCCCAAAAAAATTGACCCCTGAACAAAAGCTCGTCCGTCAACAGATCTGCTCAGATTTTCTTGAGAGGTTCGATGAAGAGCCTGAATTGATGGAAAACATCATCACTTGCGATGAAACATGGATATTCCAATACGATGTTGAAACTAAGCGGCAATCCATGCACTGGAAAACTCCTGCATCGCCAAGAATGAAAAAAGCAAAGATGTCGAAATCATTTAAAGCCATGCTAATCGTTTTTTTTCGTCATCAACGGCATCGTGATCACTGAATGGGTGCCACAGGGTCAAACTGTAAACCAAACTTACTACTTGAAAGTTTTGGCAACACTGCGAGAGCGAGTTCGTAAGAAACGGCCGAAGTTGTGGAAAAACAAGTCGTGGATCTTGCACCAGGACAACGCACCTGCTCATAACGCGCTGTCTGTGAAGCGTTATTTAGCCGCTAGAGGCACTCCAGTGCTCGAACACGCGCCGTACTTGCCTGATTTAGCACCCTGTGATTTTTTTCTGTTTCCGAAAATCAAGTCTACCTTAAAAGGAACCCGGTTCGAGTTGATCGAAGTGGTGAAACGAAAATCGGTGGACCTCCTAAATGCTCTTACAAAAGAAGACTTCCAGCATTGCTTTGACCAATGGAAAAAACGAATGGAACGGTGTGTGGCGAGGGGAAGGGATTAAAAGGAAGCATTCGATTGTAGAATAATTTTTAAAATAAAACTCTTTTTCATAAGCAGTCTCGTTATTTAATAGCCAGACCTCGTAGTTCCTTCAGGCGACTTCTATTCAACAGGATACCGCGAATTTTATTATACATAAAATTGAACAAATTTTTAGCAGAATCCTGTCGAATTCGATATATTTATTTTTATTCAAGTACTTACTTAAATTTTTATTAAAAATCTGGAATAAAAGAATAAATTTATTTTACCCTAAGGTAATAAACTGAAATTGCTGTTTTTTAACATTATCGTTGAGTATTAATAAAGAAATAATAAACAAATGTTAAACACAGACTGAATTAGTATATTTTTAGAAGCAGTCTAGCGAAATAAAATATTTTTTCAAAGATTTTAGAGCAAATGTTGTTTTACGTAGCATAAAATTCAACATTTTAGTTTTAATTATAATTAGATTAAAAAGCAGTTGGCCCTATTCTGCCTTAAGGAGCAATTTTCTTACTTTACAATTTACAAGAAATAAGCTCTACATACACTGATGGGAATTTTGAACTATCCTTTACTCATATTCATTATCTAAATTAAGTTTTCACGCCCTCACCTATAATTTGTGAGAATTGCTGAAGGGATGTAAAGTGCCAAATCATCTTGTGCCATCATCGTTTCCCTGTTCCTTTGAACGCGGAACTGCGAATATGGAAGTAATGCATTGTAATGCACAACGTTTCATAATAATTGTTGGGTAATACTAAAATGGCTATATTGATATTATTCCCGTTTAGTATGCATAAATTAGATTAAACTACTCGCATTAGAACAATCAATTAAATTTGATTGCTTTAATACAATTGTTTAACTAGTTTATATTTCAGTAATATCAATGAATTTAACGGCATTTATGTAGATTATCTAGTACTTAAATTCTTCAACCACTACTGAGTACTATTAAATTTAACAAAACTATATTATTTAGAATGTCCACTATATCTTGTTCTTCTGTTATGCGTTTGATGCTTTTAAATAATGTTAGGGTTAGGTACGAGTACTCGAGGACACTTTCTTTGTTCTGTTATCAATTAATTGCTCAATATATGAGTTGTTCTACTTCCTACTTTTAACGGTCCGGCCAAAAAAACAGATCTGGGATACTTCAGGGAGACTGAGGTCGCAGGTTAAATTAATAAATCAATAATAAAATGTTTGAAGTGGACATTAACTAAAGTTCAATTAGATGCCGTGAAGCTGGTATATTCAATATTTCTGGTGCAGCTTTGTGTAATGAAGAACGTCTGCCATAGATAGACGAAGCTACGAGAACTAGTGGCTCTTCATGATAACTGCATAGTAACATTTAACTTTCAATTAAAAAAAAACACAATTTTTAAAAGAGCAATTTTATATATGTTTGTGTACTTCCGTATTGAAACCATTACAGTTCCCGATGAAGGTTTAAAATAAAACCGAAACGTAGACAATTGATATGTTTGAATACCTTTTGTCCAATTGACTGCCATTTCTCTGTTTTACGTTAAATATACTTTAATTACTAAACGAGCTGTTGCATGTCTTCGAATCGATTGAAGTGATGATCAAAATCAAAATGATAGAATACATATGAACTACTGAAGATCATGCATTATGCAAAACAGCCTATTCACTTCCAACCAGTATGCTGCCTAAACAACTCATGAAATATCTCAACATGTGAAATCCTCCTAGGCATATAATCACGCAGCTGAAATCACTATAGGTGAAGGTGCAACGATTTCAACAACCTTCTGTTAAAGGGGCTGGTCAAAAAACGAAGCTGTCGCGTTCATTATTGATTTGATATTTCATATTGACGATAGGAAGGTTTTTTCGAAGTTTGAAGTACTATAAATTGGCAGTTTCGTGTGATAGGGTGTTGGTGCTTCTAAGCAATCTTCCTCTGATTACACACGTTAAGCAATTATTCAACTACCTAGACTGGTTCTTTTTGGTTTTTCATTAACTCAATGGCTTTGATGTTCTTTAAACCAGGCAGTTTAGGCTTCTTGTACCACTTGATACTGATATGACTTTTGACATTAGTTACATCAACTGAAAGGAGTTTCCCGATACGGGGTACATCCATCTTTCCAGTAGGTGCAGTGCACAACATCTGATACCGTCCATCTAGTTCTAGTCCATCTAGAGTCCTTATGTTAAAATCTGTACATTATGAAAAACTGCTGGGCAAAATTGTGTCAAGAAGAAAGAATTTCGGGGACTGAATCGATAATTGAATGCTCGTATGTTTAGACCTCAGCGTAGGCCACTGAAAATCCTAGATGGTACTTAACTTTAAAAATTGCTTTGAAAGAAATGATCTGACCACACTCCCAACACCAAGCAAAATTAGGGAAACTTAGGAGATTCTGTTGATTTAGATGCTATAATTTCCTGCGAGAAAATATAAAATGCCGAAGCAATAAGAAAACATGATAACATTTGTTAGCTTTGTGATACTTGCTATAACTCTAACGTCTTCTAAAATCATTTTAGCTGCAGTTCAGATTTTTCTTTCATCTTCTTCTGTATTCTTTCTTTTATTATACTAATTCATATAAGATTTTGTCACTAGTTTCTTTGAAGCTGACTACGGTCTGTTTTCCTCGAGTTTCCGTAATCACAATACGATTGCCACAATCTGACGTGAAAATTCGTTCTAACCAAAGACAAGAATAGTTCTAGAATAAAATCGCATAAGTTTGTTTTATTCTCTAACTCAGTTAGAAGGAAATGGCATTTGTTACTATTTCCAAGAAAGGAGCACAGCTTTGAAATGCAATGATTTTTAACAAAAAGTTGTGATCGTCCGCGATGGCAATCTTCGGAATGCATTTGTTTACCAGTAAAGAAAATAAGTTTGCAATATCTGTTTTGATTGCCTTCTGCTGTTGCAAAGTCACCTTGAAAATCTTCGGTCCAAGCTTTGACCACATTTCCTCACTGATCGTTACGTTTACTTTCTTGTTCTTGAATTCGCATCGAATTTCCCAAAAACTAACAGGAAGCGAGGATATGTTGATGAGGAAATATGGTCTAAATATGAATCATTACTGCTATTACCCCTATTACGAGGTTCCTAGGTATATTAGTTACACCTTGTATACTATTTCTAATTATGGGCAGTAAAAATATTTTCACAGTGTAGATTCTCTTCAATGTTGGGCGCATGCGTTCTTTCATTTGACTTCCATACGTACTATGTTTTATAACTTACTGCTACGAGCGAATGGCGGTACGAACAAAGCGAATTAAAAGTGTCCTACGTAGCCCATGTTCGTAATCGCGAATTGCGCAAAAAAATTAAAAACAGAACTACGATACCCTAGTCTGGAAAGATTGGGCTGGTGGAATAGACGCAAAATTTGAATGTCCGACAATATATATTTAAAATTACGCTATCGGTAAAAAGTCTTCAACAAATCATTTCTTACTCTTGAAGTACATGCATTGCGTTTTCTTTCATTCATTCATGTGTCTCGGTACATTTTTTCTGTGGAGACAGCCACTGCTACCTAGCGCTGGATGACACCAACTCTATTGAACTACGCGATGTAAGAGAGAGAGGTGAGGATCCGAGCTTGAATTCTTTTTTCGTATTTCAACAAAAGCAACAAGTGGCGTGCAATCACCAAGCTTTGCTTATTCCACTTTGACCTTTGGAGGAAAGAAACTCAGAGTAAGGAGTTTCTTTCAACAATTTACAAGAAATACGCAAGAACATCAGTGTTTTAAGAGTGCGTTAGTTACTAAAGCTTACCCATCAGGGTAAGCAGTTGACATCTAGTATTGTTTATTTGGAGAGGATAAAAGGACCCTGCATAATCCTTATGGAAAATGGCTTTCACCAGATTGCTCTGAAACTGTACTGAAAGGTAGTTTTTGATGTGTAGATCAAAAGTGTCATTGGGCACATAGCCCAGAAAATTATAGTTTGTGAATTACAGCCGTTTGAAGTTGAATAATGCAAGAATTCTTTAACTTCAAACGGCTGTAAATCGATATCTATAATTTTTTGGTGTATACTAAAGTTTCGAGAATTTTGGCCCAGACCCATTTCCCATAAGAATTGAGCAAGGTTTAATTTAAAAATTGCCAACTTCAAATTGCTCTAATAACGTTTCAACGCAATCTGGCGAAAACCATTTACCATTAGGATGCTGCGGGATCCTTTCGAAAGCTTCACCATTTATATGAGATATTAACAAATTGATCAAATTTATTTCACAATTATTTTAAAATTAATAATTTTATTATTAGTTTTTCTTGTAAAATTGAACTCAATCTGACAAAACATTACCTGCTATGCCAGCAATTCAAATGCGGCTAACGCGGTGAAGGCTGAAATATCAAATAGTTTGATCGTGCCAGCAGCCTAAAATCCGCATCTAGCGATGTTACGAGACACGGACCTTACGTAGGACACCTGCATTGTTTGCTTGATGTTGATAAATCCGCGCCGACCACTCCGCTCGCGTAGCCCGCAAGTAGTCGCTCACGCAGGACAGCGTGTTACGTATACATAAACGTTAATAGTATTATTCTGTATTGTAGTACCCACAGTTTGTGAATCAGTTGTGAAGTGAATCCGGAACAAAACATATAGTATTTTTAGCTCATTTTTGTTTGTACCTACATTACTCTTTGACGTCCATCTTGAATTTTTGAATTTGGGCAAGTCGTAGAATATGCAACAGTTCCTTTTGTAATTAGAATCTATCGTATTTGTTTTGTGTGTCATTTTAAAAAATAAAAGTGCTCAAAAAATTGTTCGGAGTAAAATTGCCAGAATATATCGCGTTTTGTCAATAAATGCACATATACATCTGTCGTAAGTTGTATTTCAGCATTTGATGGCACTTAATTCCACAATTGTTTGGAATTTTGAAACGAGTGTATAGGTCTGCAGCCTGCTGTAATACCTTTTGCATGAAATCTGCCACAAGTCCGCGAGATAAAAAAATATAGTGATGATTTAGTAGAAGTAGTTCACTATTCTTCTACCCCGTCATAAAAGGATTTCGCAGGACAGCTTTTAGTATATTGTTTACCACAACAAGTCCTTTATTTTAGGCCCAAATGTAGCTTAGGACTCTTTTTGTTCAAGTTAAAATCTAGCATGACTGGGGTATGCTATGCCATCTGTTGTGGTGAATGGAGCCAACCATTCTAACAGCATTCTTATAGCTAATTGCCTTATAATTTGAAAATAGGTTGTGTTTGTTAACCTGTCAATTTGACCTGTTATTCTGAAACATGCTTGATTACAATACCTTTGTGAACGTCCGGGTGTTCCTTCCCGTCAAAATTACTCGAATTGAGAAACGCTTAATTAGCACGCGATTCGTGTTTGAGTGCAAACACAATGGGTGCCTCCAACACACCGCTGGAAATAAAGTGCTGCAGCAGCTTTCACAGCCGTCTTAGATATAAAAACCACTGCAGCAGCATCATTTTATACATATAAAACTTTTTTAGCGCTGACAAGTATTACTAGACGACTGATTTACTGAATGTAAATAATTAAAATGCCAGAACACCAATTTTGACAGTAGATACGAGATATAATAAAAAAATAAAAATTTTAAATTGTGGTTTTCAAATCTAAGACAGACATGAAAGCTGCTGCAACGCTGCATTTCCAGCGGTGTGTTGGACGCACCCAATGCTACCAGTAACTCACTGGTGTGAGCGAGATTACTATCCATCCTCTACTAGCTCTCCAGGTTAGTACCGGAGCGATAAACGTGCTCACCCGTCGATAATTTTCCAAGGAGATTGTGTCTCGTCCAACTTCGGACTTTTCCCCAACTCTATAGAGTTGGAGACTACCGCCCGATTGAATCCAACCTCAATTGTGACAGGACTTGGGTTTTTAATGGTTTTGCCACCTCGAACTCCCAGATTATAGGCCTGGTGTGCCATCGACAGAGCTTCGTTTAAGCGTAAACGTCTTAGGCTCCCGGTATGTACCCGTTAGGGTAAAATTGTCTTGAGAGTGTCACCCCGCCATAAAAGGATTTTGCAGGATAGCTTCTAGTATGTTGTTTTCACTACAAGTCCTTTATTTTAGGCCCAAATGTAGCTTAGGACTCTTTTTGTTCAAGTTGAAATCTAGCATGACTGGGATAATCCAAACTCGTGGTCAGTTTCACATATGATTGAGTTGTACCTTATTATCTCTTGTGTAGGAAGATAATATACTTCGATTCGTTTACTACCGACAAACAGTCTCTTCTAGATAATCTGAACTGAAAATATTGAAGAACTATTTCTCAATAAGTCCTGCATCTTGATCAGTTACTATAAAGATCTATTAAATAATAATACATTAAAATATGAAATTATATTTCTAGAATTTTCATATTACGTGGTACAGTTAAAAAGTGTAAAAGTTCAAGGTTCACAGTTCAGTAAAATCGAACTCGATTTCAGACTTTTCGCGTCTGAGAATAAAAAACACAAACTGTATCATTTAAGGTTTTTGAAATCTTTTAAAAAGAAAAAAAAAACAAAATTTAACGTTTTCATTCACGAAATTATAAATAAAAGAAGTAATGTTCACAGCAGTAACTTACATAAGATAAATTCTTCCTTATTAACCCAAATATAAACTTCTTGAATATCACGTAATCTGTACTAATATTCATGAAATTACGTGAAACGAAGAAAACTTTTAAAGTTTTCCAGTTTGTCGCTGAAATAATTATTAACAGATTCGCTTTATTTTCTTTTAACCCAGATTTTCAGATTCTGAAAGCTTTTTATATCTGCTTTTGTTTCATACCAGGAAGATTTTATATTTATCTTTTTTATCTTTGGAAAAAAATCCATTAAGTTTGGTATTTACTACAGGAAAAGCAATATTCTATTATTTTCTTTGTTTAATCGGTCCAGGTAACGTTAATTCTGTTTCGGAAACATTTATCTGGTACAGTCGTGCGAATCTAATAGATTTCCAGGCAATATTTTCTTTTGAGCTAAGTATTTTTTCGTGTCCTTTTGATTGGGCGGACGAACTATATATGTAGGTTACGTTGGAACGGAATTGATTATATTCATAATTGGCTCCTATCTCTTCCTTATATGGTTATGGAGGAGGTATATCGTTTTAGGAGCGGTTTTGCTGATATACCGAGAGATGCAGCAGCGTAAGATATGCAAAATGCACCAACCAAAACGTTATGTGCAATGTGCAAATAGCTTTGTCTTTAAAAATTCCTTTAAGAAATTTTGCATGATTTCCTGTTTCATTTTAACTAATAGCGAATTACATGTATGTTGTACTTTGTCTAACCAATGTATCTCCCGGTATATAAAAAAGTGTTCACGATCTATACAAATACTATCATATTACATCTTAATAAAGTTAAATCGACTAAATAAAACTGTTATCTCTTTTGCAGGTCCGATATTGGTCAGAGCAGACAGAAAAAACGTGTAGCAGGTGATGGAATGGACTCCGAAATGGACGATCCCGAGCTAATGTTTGAACCCACCGATCATCTCCGTGCATGCCGTTGTCCTTGCGATCACGTTATATACAGCCCTGGGTACAGCTGCCTACAGGTTAGAGCTTTCTTTTAATTCGTTTTATATAACAGGGGAAATCCCTACGCAAATATTTTTACTGAGCGAGGGATCATCCCTTCTGCGACAAAAAACTGACTACGCATATTTGGGTCTCACTGTTTGTTTTACATTTTATTGCTGTCCGGAGCGAAAATTTTCCCCGATCGATAGGTTAAATAATAAACACATCAATGTCGTAAATGCCAATTTTAAAATTTTTTACGTTGGAAAAGTTCTGCTTCAACGTTTTTTACCGCTCGGTCTTGTAGGTAGTACAACTATTTCGAGTTCTCGTATCTGATAGTTAGCATCGTAGTAAAACCCCGGAATGACTTCATTTTACAACCTAGCAGAATTCCGTTTACGTCGTGTCGTAAAGACCAACATTGATTCTAAAAGTCTGTTTCGGGTTACATCCGAGTTGTCTAAAAATCAAAGTTAATATTTGTTTGTTAGGTTTGAGATTTAGTTTAATTACTGAATAGAAGGAATACTACATTCATATAAAGCTCCTCTCTCAGAAACTCAAGAAGGACTATCCGAACTTTGCTCGGAAGTCCATTTAACTTTAACTTGAGCGTCAAGTTTATTTATCACATTAAAAGTCCTCCTTAAGCTTCTCTCGTCTCTTTCATTTCCTTACTAATTAATATTTATTCAAAAACAGATTAGAACAATCTTTTGAGAAGATAAAATATCACTTATTAAACACACTTTTCGCGCCACTTTCCATGTTTTTATTTTATCGTTTTGTTTAATCAACTTCCAATTTTCACTAATTATATTGAATTCGACATTGATATAGCGATAGTGGTAATAATTTACAATTTATAAGTAAATGAGCGTTACTTTTCTTGAAAAAGTATGTTTTTAATTTAAAAAACAGTAAGCAAGATCCTCTTGATAAAAATATCATATACTGTTCTGAAATGCAAATATTTGTTTCTACAGATATATTCAGAAAGTCAAATAAGTAAACCGACGACGGCACTTCAAAGAAAGTTTTATCGTATAGAATTCAATTTCTATGTCAGTAGCGGCTCGTTAAATCGTTTTTGATTGTCTACGTAAACAATCCCTAGGTCGTATACGTCACTGAAATTAGCATTGTATAGAATACTATTAGATAATTAAGTACTAACTAGGTCAAGTAAAAATCTGAAGGTTAGAAAATTAATTTATTGAAGGGCTTCCTTATACTATACAACGTTCGTTATGTGATTACAATCCTTCTAGTTTCCATTAGTGATTATTTAAATAAACGCAACAAAAGAAACTACTTGAAATTTCTAACCCTAGTGCTGTGAGATCAACTCTTGGACGCGTTATTTAACAAACACCCTCAACTTTAGTAAAGGTTTATTGGATAAACGTTTATAGTAAACGTATTTATTAATATATGAATATAAACGGTTTATTAAACGTACAGTTTAAACTTATTGGGCCGTATTACGAGCCTCGATTAAAAGAATCTCTAGCTAAAGTTGTGTTTAAGATCAACAAGAATAGAGATAGCTTTATCTAATTCTAATACGTGGGAAAAGATTAGAATTGGTCACCATGGTATTTAAACATACTGTTAATTTAATAGTGAGATGCGAATACGGCTCATTTTGTTTAGATGGCATGTAATATATACATATGTATAACATATAATTTCAATATTTATATTACGTAAAACAACAACGCATATATACTTAAGTACGCATATAAGTACACTTCATTAAAATTTCATGAAATATAAAAAATAGAAGTGACATTCTAAGTTAAGTTTTGTTTGTTATAAATAGCAATTTGGAGAAACCGGCAGGTAAAGTTGAATGCTCAGTTGTATAAAAATTTAACTAAAAGTTTTATGTTCGATCTAATTTCATTTGTATGAAAATAATAAAGGAACTTAGAAAATCTAAAATAAAATCTGATTCCGATTTGCAGTAGACCTTGACATTAGATTCCTGAAATTTATGAATAATATGAATATAGGCAACGTCAAACAAGGATTGTTTATATTGTAACATCTACGTTTTTTTACTCTAAATACTAAACATAAAATACACCGCGCGATGGACGTCACTGTAATTTGAAAAAATTCAACTACTAATACTTACTGTAAAGCTCATAAATACGATACTTACGTTACTTTATAATGCCACGGCTGGAGACATCTTAAAGACAAATTACGGCTCAGGAAGTAGGTACTGATTTTCATAGATAATTAATTATAAAGAAGAATCATGTTTTATAGACATAATAAAAATAAATATGGGCGCCATCTGATTGCAAGTCCTTGAAGCTCAATATTCGCAAGCAGAAAAGAATATTGGTTTTATTGATTAAATTAAATTAGTAATAATGTTTAATTACATTAGTATTAAGCTGTTTAAGATGTTTTAAAGACTTTCACAAGCGATTGGTCCAATATTATCACAATGGAGTTTAATTGGAATATTCATTTATTTAAAAATAAATTATTTACTTGTCTTTAATGACAATAATAAAAAGTTTGCTGGTAATACCCTTATAAGAATTCTTATTAAAGGAAAATATAGACGTAGATTTATATAACATAATTATTTATGGAAAATGGTACAAATAATTTATACATAAAACTGACATTAAAACATACTCTGGTAAAATCCTACAGTTCTTTAAACTTCAATAAAACAACACTTAAAGAATAAGGCCTTTGTTTTTCCATCCAAGATCAACGAACGAAAGTTCACAATTCTCAGTTAATTGCAATTTTATTAGCAATCTCTTTATGAATAACCACAATATAATAATAATAATAATAATTGCTACAACCCATAACCTGGAAACCAGACCCCAGAAGCTATAAGCTTGTGCGGGAGGGAGGGGGCGATTATTATTATTACGTAGGCCCTACAACCATATAAAGAAGCCTTTGAGATATACAAACACAAACTCAGGGTACCTTTAATAAATGTGCAACTTGAGCGCAGTAATTCTCCGTTACTGGATGTGTTAGATATTTAATTCTGATTATTATTAATTTTATTTTTATTTAGTTACTTATTTTTGTATCTACCTTAGCGACGTGTTTGTTTATATTTATATTACCTTTGATAATGACAGCTTAGCTGTCGAAACAATATTGTTAGGTTATATTTTAATAAATACTGTAAAACTTTTACTAATCTTTATTTATTTCACAACCATATAAGTTCAACAACCACTTCTATTAGCTGTAAAAGAAAGATTACCAAAAAAACACAAGTTTGTATCTGGTGATATGCAAATATTATTTCCTTAATGATTTTTCTTAATACAACACCTTATAGATTTCAAATTGTAAATCCTCGGAATAATTTTATTGGCTATTAAAACGTTTCGTTACGTGTTTTAAAGTTAAACATCTTCTCAAATTTCGATAATTTACTAATTTAATCAACTCGAAGAATTAAAACTGTATTAACAACTACTAGTTGCTCTTAACGGTAAGTTAATGTGCCGTAGTAGATTGTTGACTTGAACGCATTTTAAATCTCATACAAAATTTGTTTATCAAATTTCAAAGTTTTCTTTATCACTTGTCTAATTAATTTATTAGATGTCAGTACGATACCGAATCCACATTAACAAAAACTCCGTACTGTATTTAAACTAATTCGTTTAACTGAAAAAATGTTATTAGTAAATTTTATTCTAGAAGGATTTTATCTTTTACGAAAACATTTTAGGATGACCCTTGGTATTAAAAGAACACCAGTCAATTCGAAATATCATCTGCATTTTTAATTCAACTGAAATATGATGAACAACGCAGGACCGAACTAAGGTTTTTTACCATTTATGCATATGAAATTGCATTTCTATAAAATTGGGAATTTGAGCACGTTACAATATACGTTTAGAATTGGTAGTGCGTACAACGGTATGTTACTTGTAACTCTGCGTTTATTATTTTGTTTAGATTTAAGTTGAATAAACGTATCGTTAAAACGTAGAATTAATTAACATTAATTAAAATAAGCGTCTATTTAATACGTTTATCCAACACCTGTTTGTAAATACCATGTTTACTGTAGTCATTATAAATAAGGAAAGTGATTGTTTACTCTTTTCTTACATTCTATCCTACGTTGCTAGTGGCAACGTGGGTTATTTTAAAAAAACTCACTCCCTGGAAACAAACCTTTCGATTCATTCCACAATGGTATATTAAATTACTAGTATGGAAAGTGAAACTTTTCACTTTTCAACGAATAATGTACAATATTTTTCCTACGACCCCCCCAAATTTTAATAATGTTTAAAAATATTTAGATTTTTAAAATTTTCAAGAATATAATTTTCAAAGATTCTTAAAGCAAAATTTGTATGGTTAAGTTTTACGAAAAAAATCTGAATTAAAGTTTAATTTTCTTAAACCATTTATTATTAAAACATAAAGTTTAATTATTTAAACAATTTAGTTTTACAATATGAATAATTATATTTACCCGAATTTCTGTCAAAACATTTCCAGAAAAACAAACTTAAAGTATCTGGATAACTTAATTTTATTTTTCTACGTTTTGATAGAAATTTCCTTATAATTATTTATATTGTAAAACTAAATTGTTTCAAGTTTGTTCTAAAAATAAATGGTTTAAGAAAATTAAACTTTGTCATGTTTTTTGTCAAATCTAACCATAAATGCTTTGCTTTAAAATCTTCAAAATTAGGATCGTTATCGTTTATTTAAAAAGAAAAAAAAATAGACTGAAGGGAAAATTTTTCCCAAGTTGGTATCGCTGCTTTTAACCGTATTTAATTGTTTTAACCTTGATAAACTTCCATCAAACATCTTTATTTAGTGAGGTTAGGTTAGGTTAGGTCCACGCAAATTTAGATATCAGACCATATTTTACATGCGTAAATGATTTAATATTAATCAATTGATAAGTTAACGTACTGGAATTAGTAATATTGTAAAAAAGAAACAAACGAAAAAGTATGATAAATGGAGATTCATTCGAGGAGAAAGGTATAACTGCAACAACCACCATGGAGGGCGCCCTAGACTTATAATTACAAAACGCCAGTTTGGTTCCCGGTTCACACTTCTTTTTTATAGAATCATTTATGAAATGTTTAATATATTTTATAAGCAGTTTTTCAATTCAACAATTTAAAAAAAAATTCTGTGGTGGTGATTTGTATATAAATGATTTCACAAAACATAATCTACAAATACATATAACCGAAAAATGTAGAATCACAAAGTGACCACCAAAAATGTGTTTTCTTACTAAACATTACAAAATAGTTCTGCAGTGGACATCGAATGAAGTACATCAAGAATCGAAATGCCATTTTTTATGATTGTAGATATAGGGTGGTCCAATAAAAAAGCAAAGTCGGAAATCGTATGCTCTCACCCCCTGGGGTTATTGTATATGGAAAAAAAAGGTACTCTTAGTTTTTTATTTTAAATTCGGACGATGTTTAGGGGTGCCTCAAAGCCCTTAAAGTTTCCCATGTATTTTATACCGGAAAGAAAATCTTTTTCATAGATTTGGTATAGAATTCTAGAAAATCAATATTTTTCAACCGGACTACTCTGTTTCTCTTCAGAAATGTTCAGAGAATGACATCCAATCAGTTCCATCCAATTATTTATCAAAATATTTTATATTAAAAAATAGTAATAAATACTTTTTAACGATTTTTCCGTGTTTCTTCCATTTATGGAATTCTTTTCAAGTCTGTAAAAAATATTTAATGTAAGAAATTTAACAAATAAATTATTGGATGTTATTCTCTGAACATTTCTGAAGAGAAACAGAGTAGTCCGGTTGAAAAATATTGATTTTCTAGAATTCTATACCAAATCTACGAAAACGTGTTTTTTTTCTGATATAAAATACATGGGAAACTTTAAGGGCTTTGAGGCACCCCTAAACATCGTCCGATTTCAAAATAAAAAAATAGGTGTACCTTTTTTTTTCGATGTACAATAATCCTAGGGGGGTGAGAGCATAAGATTTCCGACTTTGCTTTTTTGTTGGACCACCTTATGTAGAAGCCAAGAAAAATATAAGTGTCTTGGCGTTTTATAGAATGCTCTATACTTTTCCAGTAACAAATTTTTGAAAATATCGCGTTTATACAGTAGCGATTTTTGAATAGGCACATACACATACAACAACTACCCGTGTGGCTTGATGTGTAAGATGCTTGCTTTGTAACGCGTGGATAGCAGGATCGATCTCTGCTCCGGTAACTTTTTTTTAATTTGAACTTGTTAATTTTAGAAAAAAATAAATATTTAATTAATATTATTTGAATTTCTATTTTTAATTGTTATTGTTTTTATCGTTTTTTTAAGTCAAGAGCCTAATAGAAGATGTAATTACAATGGCGAAAAGATGTTTAAATTGCAGATTAATGTTCACGGCATCAACCACAATGTGAAATTGAATAGGAAAAAACCTTCTGAATGTGCATTAAAAAAACACTAATTAATAATTACACAAAAAACTATAAGGTAACAAATATTTTAGGAATTTGAAAATATATTGCAAAAGCCGCGTTCGGTATTTTAGATCTATTTACTCGAAAATCTCGGTTTCCATAGTATCCATTGTTGTAAATAATTGTAACTATGGCTTTAATAGAGCTTTCAGAGCAAAAACAGTTGAAATACTGAACGCAGTGCCAATAGCTTGCCAACAAGTTAATTTTCTAAAAACTTGCAATAAAAAAATGGCCCAAATCTTAAATTTTAGACTCGGTGTTAAATTTTGAGCAAGTTCTAGAATTATTCTGAAATGTACTGTGTATCAGCAAATTTCTAGCAAGGGAAGCAATCTTTTTGCTAAGTAATACCCTGTCTTCTCTGACACTGTATACTTCCCCCTCGAGGCCTATAATACAAACATATTTACGTAAATGTAAACCTAATCATAAGAAAATGGAGACGTCTATACCTTTTCAACTTCAATTTCAGAAAATATAATTTCAGAAAAGATAATTTTGATTAATATAATCTTGAAAATCTATGAAGGAACTCACCCACTAAATTTCTAACTTATAACGTGTAAAAGTTCTCAAGTTTTAAAACATCCACAGGTGAACTAACCAGGGCCACGCGAAGGGAGGTATGCCCTCCGAGTTGCTACCGCCATTTCCCCCTACTTATCCCTCATAATTTTTCCACTCTCATTATAATAATGTCATCTTAATACATAACATAAAAGTATTACGTACACGTATTTGCTTTTTTAATTGTCATCAATACTCTCACCCCTTCTCGCGTTCAATCTGTGTGTTTTAGAGACGACCAAATATCTAAACCCAGCCCTGCTCAAACCATCGTAAAGAAATGTGTTGCATTCTCGAATAAGTAAAACATTGTTGCGCTTGCTTTAAAAGAAATCAACAATCTAGTTGGATTTCATACATCAATGTATACCTATATTACAAAAATGACTGTAATAATGTAACAAAGTACTCCAATTTTAGTATTATAAAGATAAACTGCACCTGAAGACTAAAGTTAAGAGCATTTTAACAGATTTATGATTATTACTCTAGAAGGTTTATTATTATTTTATACCGGAATATTATGTATAAGCAGAGTTTAATCAGCACAGTTCAGTAGTGTAAGAAGTTAGATTAGTTACTTTTGTCTTTTGTGTGCCTTAAGCTTCTCATTTACATTGTTTTAGTAAATTTTTGCTAAAAAATTGAAACAAAATTTAAGTTACTTCTCAACAAAATTTTGGAAGTCTGTAGTGTGTTATGACTTGAATCTGATCTTTTGTGATCAATTAAGTTTTACGAGACGCAAATAAGAGCTTCAAAATGAGACACTATACAAGTTGTCACTATCAATATCACAACCACTTCGCAAAATAGCTATTTTATTAATTTTGAACAATGCTTTCATGACCGTACCTCAAATAGAAAAACTAATTAAACACTGAACTGCAAAGATTTTAGTCTGGATCTCAGATACGATATATTTTGTTTATTGAAACAGTTTGAACAGGAACTTCGTTCGCTCACCTAAAATACCTTCTAAGTTGTGCATACGTAAGTAACCAAATCCAAAGTTTCCCTGGCTTCGTTGGAATTTTGGATTACTAATCATTGAAATAATCTTATCTTGTATAAGTTGTTACCTGTTGTATTCTTAGGAAATCCGCCCTCATTTGAAGTTGTTCAAATCCAACAACTTTATAAACTTTAAAAATATTTGACAGGACCACAATTGAATTTAGATTAATAACCCTCTGATAGTACGGAAAGAGTTGTTTTATTTTTTACGAAACGATTTCTGCAGAATAGATTTGAAAATCTCAAAGCATACTACAGTGAATATGCAATCTAACGGTACGGTACATTTCAACAAAATCGTCATTTAATTCGCATTGTTTAAACAGGACAAATACACTTCGGATCAATTTTAACAACTCCTGCAGTATTAAACAGATTTGCGTCTTCATTGTGGTACAAACACAGCATTTTGAATTGCAGCGGATTCTGTCGTATTTTTTCTTGTTAAAAACTGTTTTTAAGAGATATTACGGAAACGGAAACCACCCCATTACATATGGGATAAAAGAGAAAAGAAATGTTCTAAAATTTGTGATTAGGTCATCATTAACCAATTGTAAATAAGCAACACCTATCTCTAGAATTTAATATTTTTGAGCCCAACCTTTAGTGGGATCTTAAAATAAAATTTATTTATTACCTTTACTAATAAACCTATTATTATTATTACTTTAAAATGGTTTTTTCCCGAATTATAAAATTTTTACAGCTATCATAAGTAAGATAAACTGCATTCATTATTTGCTAAATGGGTCATAAATAAACTTAAAAATCAGCTTATCTTTTAAATTTGTTTTAACAAAACTAATATTGCAATACAAAGTTTGTGTTAATTTCACTACAAAGCGCTAATACTAAATTCGAGACATTGTAATACAGAGTTTAATATAATTCGAGATATTACTAGTAACACCGTTACAATGTTTGCCTTATGGCACCACCACCTCGTTTAAAGACCGTTAAAATAAATTAACTTAATCGGGCTAATTTAAGTTGCAGAAGATCCAATTACGTTTTAATTAGTACGTTTGCGATGTGAAACAAAAGCTCAGGGCAAAAACCTTTAATAAAATGAATTTAAATTAGATTATTAAATAATCACGAGGATTGACTAAATACTTTTTAAAATAAATAGTAGATTAAAAACTAGAAAAATGCCTTTCCTTTTACAGATTATAGAATATTTTAAATCACGATTCGCTCATGAACAGGTTTCAAGATTCTATTAATTTGCCAATAATACTTCAAATAATGTAATATTTATATTCAAAACAATCGTTATCCAGCACAATTGACTAAATTTCAACCAGATCGTTATATTTGACAAAGAAACAACCGCAATAGACAACTTTTCATATTTCACAAAATCGTTCTTGTTTTTCAGTGTAGCCCGTGAGAGAATACTATCAGCCCCTAATACGTTTTGGTACATTTAAGTAGTTAGGTGACGTTATAAATACAATTTTTTTAAATCTACCAAGAAAAAAATATATAATGAAATATTAACAGTTACTATTAATTAAAAAAAAAGGATGCGAAATGAATCAAATACTTATTTATCGAAATTCACGGGAGATTGATTTCTTTAAAAGATTTATTAAAAATAATACGTAAGGAGTATTGTATAGGAAATACGAGAGCGGATTTGTATACACTCGAATAAGCTGAGTGTTTAGTGTTATACGCATATCCATGAGTATGAATATATTCGCCAATGAATTTTAATTGCAGGCCGGGTAAAAGTAATTGGATAGTTTAAACAATCAAAATTGTCCAGTTAAGTAAATTGTTTAGGTTTTCGAACGCTGTCAGTACTAATCTACCGGTATAATTTTCGTAAATGCCCTTCAACAAAATTTTCTTGAATACAAAATTTTCTTGAATTTATTTCTAGTTGCATTTAATGTAAAAAATGGGTGCGGCCAACGCAGTGAAGCGCTTTAAAGCGTTATAGAGGACTGACAGTGACGACGATAAAATGTCAGCTGTTTACTGTCATTTTTCTGCAGCGATGGACATCGGTTTAGGGCGGTGAACGCACCCAATAACTGTACAGTACTTAAATATTCACTTGTTTTGCCAGATGCCTTGTATTTGAACCTTGTAATATGGAAGTGATTAAGTAGAACTACCCATATATGAAAGATTTTGATGGAAGTAGTTCCTGAAAAAAGTTTTAAAATATATTTAGCTTTATGTGTTGTTTTAACTTCATAGCCTATTTTGTACATCAAACGGCTTTTATTCATAAAGCCAGTAACATTTTTCATACAAATCAATGATTCCGATTAGATACGTTTAGCAAAGAGAAAAAAAGCAGTGAAAAAATTCTCTCGCTTAACAAGATTAAAAAGTTTCAACTTCAAGTGGATAGGACCAAAAGGGGATGTGTAGAATAAAAAGTGCTGAATCTCCCAAAATAAATCGATTTACTGTACTTTTAGTTTACGAATGACCTCATAAAAAGTAACCCAAAGACATCAAATCTGAAGATCAAAATGACCGTTTGATATATCCTGTTCACTCGATATTCCAATAGAGAAAAGCTCATTCAGGAACTCTCTAGCGCGTACACGAGTTGTAAATCACAAATAATGTTTTTTTTAATGCTGAATACATGGGGCAAAGTCGATTTTAATTTTATATTAGAAGTATGAAATGTTCTAATTTTACGCTTGGAATAATTTTAAAAGCACACACAACATCCCCTGAGAATTAAACGCTGTAAATTAAATAGGAATCAGAGAGAAATTAATTTATTTTGTATATAACTTCAACAATAATTTACTCAACTGTAATTAGGGTTTAATTAGATTAGAAAGTATTACACACACCACGCAGAGGGAAGATTTCGAACAATTATCTATTTAACAATGTTGCGGCTTAACGTTAATCTTTTGAACACAGCGTATTAGGTCTAATTAAAATCAAAATCTTAATTATTTCATAATTATGCTCTGTGTTGACGAGCAAATTTTAGATAAATCCTTTCTCTGGGTATGAGCAAATATGAGTAAAATATTTTGTTATTATAATATTAGTATATTCACAGTAACATACAGGCAACTCGTGTCTTGTAGTAGCAGTCCCTTAAATCACATCCATTGTAGCAAGATTCGGGCTCATATTCATGAAGCGTATTTGTATAGAGCATGAGCTTGATACTTTCTATTAAAATTAATTTAATACAATAAATTACTTTATATTTTATATAAAGAAAGATTTTTCAAAAATATAACCCTCTAAAGGTATTTTCTTAGAATTCGTAATGTAAAAGGCTTATGGAACACATTTCTTTCGGATGCAGGAAAACAGTAAAGTACTACGGGTTTTGTAAAATTCTATTTTTTGTTTCTGTTTGGTTTGGTGTTTGCATTACTCTAGTCATTTCCTAGCTCTATTATACAGAAACACGTAGCTAGGAACATATTTGATAATACTCCTAAGGTTTCTCTTGATTGTGTGTGGTTTAGTCTAGTTTTGCAAATGGGTACACATTTATTTCATATTCGCTTTACTTGTTATTTATGGTTAACCAGCTATACATTTTCTTAGCTATTTTATCCTACATATTATGTGGAAAAAACGTAATAAATTAGAAAATCACCTATGCGGTACTAGTTAGGGATAATCAAAATTAAAGAAATCATGTACACCACATATAAAAATTAAATAACAGTGCTATGTCATTAATATTAAATGGTTATACAAGCTCGCATATTACAAATAATAGCTTTGATTTATAGAATTTTATAGAAAAGTTATATTTATTAAATATCTTTCATTGAAGGAAACTAATTGAGTTGTGTCGTTTTCTTAATAATTTACGGTCGGTAATAATGTCGTTTTTATACGGGGTGAATTAAAAATGACGATCGCAAAGAAATCCGGTAAGTTACAAAATTCAGTAGATAAAACGATAATAGAGTCAATACTGTCTTAATCAAAGTTTTCGAAAGAAAAGATGTCAAAGTTTCCAAAAAAACAACGATTAGGAGCTGCTGACACCTTGGTTACCAATTCATTTTTGTTCCTGTTAGTAATTAATACATTTTTCAATTTCATTGATTATCAAACGACAAACCACTTTCCTATCCGGCAGGAACACGTTATATAGTGACGTAATTTCTAGACAATTATTGATGAGTGACGTCGCAGTCCAATAAGTGACGCACGCCGTCATAATGGGACCAGTAATCGACGTGTTGTGAAATTCCTCATCATACCTTTAAATGACGTCATAATCACGTTTTTAAAGACCAGATTTGTTTTTTCTTGTTTGGTATACCTACAAAGCATTTTTTACAAATTTTATGTAGGTAGATAATAAGAACACTGATTTTACTCTTAATAGTGGTAGAGTTGTATAATACTATTGCATAATAAGTAAATAAACATGTTGTAAAATGAAATATTTAAAATCAAATGTTCATTTAAGAAATTTAATATTCTGAGATTTTGCACAAGTTTACATCACTATTACATAAACAATTATTTCACTTCTATCGTTAAGTTCTAGTTAGTTATTAAAAAAGTGATTGCAACCATTGAGCGCATTCAGCAGACTTACCAGTCGCACCGGTCTGGGTCACAGGTGGTTGTTTTGGTCACCACATTTTAAATACGGTTTGTTTACATGCCTTACCGATACGATTAAAGTGAGGTTACATTGTGCTTATTAGATATTTTTACGATCTATTCGGAAAAAACTGTTGATATTTACAATTTAGATTTAAATTATCCTCATCTAATATCAGCTGCTCCATTATTATCATTACAAATATCGAATTAGGTTATGCCACTCTATATTTGACAAGTAAATTTAAATATATCGACCGGTAACCAATTTTTCATCATTCAGCTAAAATCTACCGGTGAGCAGCACCGGTTAGTCACTGGTAAGTCTGCTGGATGCGCCCATTTTTGTAACGGGTATTTTAAATATCAAAGTGGACAAACAAACTCAAGTGGACCCTCAAAGTCGCCATTTGCTATATCGCTCTTTATTCTGTTCTATATTTGTTCATTTGTTGGCCTTTTACACTGCTCGTTTGCTTGTTAATTGAACGATTGTGGGTTGTTTAGCTTGTCAGTGATTTTCATCAATGGCAAATGCTGCTTATCCTTTAGGGAGCTCAGAATGAGCTGCAAACGTTCTATTCTGTTAAGTGGCCGTGAAGCAACCGGTTAATCCGCTTGCCGCCCGCTGATTGACCCTCCTAAAAGGGTACATATGAACCGCCCCTGGTTTTCATTAAATAAAAAGTAAGCCTCTTACTAAATATTTATAATTAATATAGCATTGAAATACTTTTATAGGTTACGTTCATTTTCTGTTGTTTACAGTTCCTAGACCGTTTGCATGCCTTTTATTAAATTTTGTCAAAAATATTGTATTAGTAAATGCATTTATATTTTTAATAAAATTTCCTTGATATAATTTTATTTTATCCTTACGTCAAATAGACGTCAAAGCAACGTTGTAGACATCGTCAATTTTAAGTTTAAGCTCATATATTTGTAACTCTGTAACACAGAATATGACGTGTTAGAGTTGAACTACGACGTCGGATTTTAGAATGTAGAGTCATTACTACGTGAAATATAAGACGATGATGACCTTAAAAGTGACCAAATAAAGTCGTCATTACGACGTGATGCAGTCGTGCTGATGTCGGCTGAGTTGTTTCAGTTTTTCTTGCCCACCCTTAGTTAAAAAGTTACAAAAATTTTTTCAACCTTTTAACATGCCCATTCGTTTACCCAAGGTTTTCCCAGGATAGTCCAGCAATGTTTTTCGTTCGCCCACCTTTCATTAATTAATTATTTGGAAAATAACTTTTTTATCCGGAAATATTCCAAAGATATAATTCAACGTCTTTCGAATGCGACTTAGACAATAATTGTGAACGTGAAGCATTAAGATCCCCATTCTCGGTAAATTTACGAACGAACTAGACAATAATAGTGTCAAAACAATACAGGCTTCCCAAGTATGATACGCGGGCCGTTAGAAATAAGTAGACTTTATTTATTGCCAAAAAAGTGGGCAAACGAAATTAAGGGTTGGGTATACCGGTTTGGGAAATGAACAAACAAACCAGACAATAATAGTGTCGACATTCGCATTTGTTTAAACAATACAGCCTTCCCAATATGATACGCGGGCCGTTAGAAGTAAGTACACTTTATTTATTGCCAAAAAGGTGGGCAAACGAAATTAAAGGTTGAGTATACCAGTTTAGGAAATGGACAAACGAACCAGATAATAATAGTGTAGAAATTCCCATTTGTTTAAACAATACAGCCTTCCCAAGTATGATACGCGATCCGTCAAAATTAAGCAGGCACACTTTATTTATTACACAAAAGGTGGGCAAACGAAATTAACGGTTGGACGTTGGGCTAACGATTCACATAATCATCATTTCAAAATTCAAATTTGGGATGCCAACTTCACAGACCTAATGAAGGTCTAATAAGAAAATCTAATATCTCTACGAGCGAGAAAGCTTTCACATTCTAACATACTAAGGTATAACATACCAAATAATCGAAGAAAATGAATTCTAATGCATAAAATTAATTTAACTTAACTAATTTTTGGTGGGTGGTAATCAAAACGATCCAATAAATTAAAAAAAATCTTGAAGATTCCCGATGCTTTCACAGTTATTTTCGCTCCTCATACTTTTTTATTTTCACAATTTATTAGGTATCCATTACGCTAAGTAACCTGACTTTAATAATTTTGAGGGTCCATATTTTCTCCAATTCTGGATTTTGCACCCGTATTACTTTAGATCCCTTAATAACCTGATACTTGCGTATATTCTTAACCACTGATGTCGGTACTCTTAAAATTATTTATTTAGTTCTCTTTTATTAATCCCATTTTCATTTATTTTGAAGACATATATGACGCAGTGGCGTATCTAGGAATTTTCTTTGAGGGGGGCTACTCTATAAAAATCCCGAATCAATATACTTAGATTCTGACACAAACGACCTGGATTACTAAAAAAATTTCGGGGGCTTGTAGCACTATATTTTTAACACAAATTAATGAATGTTCCACACTTGGGCGCAATTTGTAACATGCTTAAAGAACAAGGCCCCGCGATTGGGCGCCAATTGAAACGCAATATTTCTTTACACACAAAATATTTGATACGTACTGTACAACTCATAAATGCTCCGGCTGCTCGAGACATCTCTTTAGCAAATTTAAGTTCAGGACGCGGGTATTGTTTTCATATCTCACAAATTATAAAAAAGAGGGAATAAGGCTGGTTATAGTAAAAAATAAGTATATTTGGGCGCTATATGTTTAAGAAAGTCCGGGGATTATGTAAACAAATAACAATAATATGATATTCGTAAACAGAAACCGCTATCAGATCTATTAAATTTAATTCAATTATTAGTCATGTTCAGTTACGTCAAAAATCAAATTAATTGAAATATATTTAAAGACTTTCATAAATATATGGTCCAATATTATCTAGCATGGTTGAATTCAAAAATAGATTTATTTATAACGGAAATAAAAGCCAAAGATAAGAAAGTTTTCATTTAAGACATAGTTGGAGATTTAAAAAAATAAATACCCAACGTAAGAATTCTTAACGGCGGTAAAAATATATGCACATACAGGTAGAAATCAAAATTAATACATGGATAATTATAAAACTTACTTAAGCTTCAGTTCACAGTACATTGATCGAATTATTTGATTCGATACCACCTCACAAAATGATTAACACTTAGTGTCTTTTTGTTCACATTTAAACACTAAATACCAAAATTAATAGCTTGATGAAGATGCAAAATCTGGAAAACACCTCAATTACTGACACCGCTTCTTACTTCAGACCAAAGAATTAAAGTTCACAATAATTGTTTTGCTTTAAAACTATTTTCATTAAAATTCCTTTTTTAAGTAACCGGGACAACCATATAATTTCAATTGTTAATTACTTTCATTTAGTAAAAGTTTTTCTTAAACCACCACTGGTTAATATGATTAATTATTAAAATGTTTTTCTTTATTAAAAGGTAACACAACACTTAAAAATGTCGTTTTAGAAGTCATTTAGATTTAAGACTTCCGTTTTTGAATTGCATTAAAAACAAGATCCCATGTAAGCTTAGTTCACGTTACGTTTAAATTGATATTTATAATTCTTCGTTAATAATAACTGTATTATTAATCTATGGAGATTATTAAAAGAACTGGAATACAGTAACAAAATACTTGTTACACTTTAGTTATAAATCTTTAAGTTGTACGAAACTAATTATTAATTTTCGGTACGGTAATTATAATAACGATTATAATTAAATCAAAGTAGATTCCTGTATTTTTCACAACAACTAACACGTTACTGTATTTGGGAAGTGCCGTCTGCATACAACCCTCTGTAAGTATTCGATAATAGACAGAAGAGCTCCGCACTCTTTTAGTGTTTATTGCGGACTTACTTCACCAAGAATAAACTTGATTCTACTTAGTGGCAAAAATTCTAAGAGGGATGATTCAAATTAACCAATAGCAAAGCAACGTGGCTTCCATAAGCCAGTCAAAATTAATATTTTCGAACAAATAACGCTGACGAAAAGGGACTTTACACATTGTTAAAATCTGTCGCGTTTACAATAATGAGATACGCTGGGACCAAAAGTAGTTTATCCAAAGCCTACTAAAAAGCACGTACAAGGAAATCATAAATTAGAGCCAAATGGATTTTATTAATGTATTTTTCGAAGAAACTGAGATTTTATACATGGGAACGAATGTTCACACCAACGAAAACTTTGCTGAAATTTAAAATGTTAGCCCCCCCCCCGCCCAAATACGCCACGGATATTACGATTTATGTCTTTTATGTCCCTTTACCTCAAATTTATCGTTAGCAAAAATATAAACTATGGAAGCAGCATAAGAAATCTGCAACATCTATGCTAGATTCTAGCTCTAGATTAGACAATTGTTGGCAATTGATAGACATTGATTACGGAGGTCTCCATCGACTTGAAAGACAAAGTAAAAGGAAATAAATCAAATCTCTGTAAGTTTTTGTGAATATTGTTAATTTATTTTGTATAAAATTCGATAAAAATGCTCTTCATCATCATAGTTTTTTTTAACCAAGCGTGCTAGACAAAATCTAATTCCAGATTTAGATCCATGCTCCATATTAGAGTATTGTTATAACGTACACCATAATTCTTTTCAAAAGATTTTAACGACCTCAAATTTGTTGTTGAGTATATTCGAACAGGAATACGAAACCGAAATGGCTGCAGAAATAATAGTTATCTAGTCTGATATGTTTACTTACCCAATTACGTATCCATGTACAATTGCAGTTCATCAAATTATTTCAGTTAAAAAGTTAATTGTGCAGTACCGAACACTATCAGTAGATTACTCTCTCTCTATATCGTAGAAAAACCCTAAATGATGTAAATGTTTGCATTGATTTTCAAAAAAAAAATTCTAATCCGTCGATTTCTCATCATTCACAAATGTAGGGATGTTTTCATTGCTCAGTACATCCATTCGGATTTATTAAATTACAGATCCTAAATGGAACTGGCATAAACATTTACAGGGCTAAAATGTACCTAAAAACAATAAAATCATATTATTAGTAAATTTGAACTAACATATAATTTTCTAGATTTCCATCCTGTTTTTCAAACAAAAAAAAACAATATTAAGTCGTAAATCAGATTTCCAATAATTATGTTTGTGGCCTTTTCGTGATGATTTCAGTGATATAAAAGCTTTGCTTAATGTATTAAACCATTTGCAAATCTCTCATGGTCATCATGGGAAAATGAGCCATATTCAACATGCTGGAATATTAAAAAGCAGTTTAGTTTAGTTCTGTCTCTGCCCGGGGTTCTCATCGTTTCTCTATTTACAAGATGTGCTGTTCTAAATATCCCCCTTTAAGTTTGTCCTGTACTTTGTACGTATTAGTGTTTGGGATAGTTTTGTACCAAGTTTTCTTTGCCAGCGCCATATACGTATGTATAATAATTAATATTTAACTAATTAATGCT
Source organism: Agrypnus murinus (assembly GCA_929113105.1). Classification (NCBI taxonomy): domain Eukaryota; kingdom Metazoa; phylum Arthropoda; class Insecta; order Coleoptera; family Elateridae; genus Agrypnus; species Agrypnus murinus. The sequence goes on along the minus strand of OV816028.1, from coordinate 28,966,742 downwards.
GTACTACCCACATTTATATTTTCCATTAGATTGTTGGCACAGCTTATGTGAAAATCGTAAGCATAAAATTGTGTCCGGACGTCGAAACCAAAGTTTCCATGAATCTTAACATTAGCGATTACAATGAAACGGCTCAATTGATCAGCGGCAACTTTTACTTCCCTTTCCTCGTTGATAATGACTTTAAAATTACTTTGCGCGGAATGAAATTCGAAGACGGAGAATGGATTCCTGACAAAACCTACATAAATAACAAAACCCTCTGCAAAATTATTGACAATTACATTTGGGAAATGACCGCAAAAACTTCTAACAAACTCTACAGCGACAGCATTTGTCCCATTGTTGGCGGTTTGTATCAGATTGAAGATTTCTCTCCAAATTTTGATAGAATTCAACTTCCTGCGGAAATGTTCGGACATGTTAAATTTTTACTTCAGATAGAAACCTACGAAGAAATTTATGTCTGTCAAATATTTGAATTTAAAAATACTCTGCAGCATCGTGAATTAATGTAAAGAGGAGTTTTCATATAAATTTGTTTGTGACGTGTTATGTTTGAGTTTATGTAATATAAATATTATTTCAAATCTAAAGAAGTTTTATCGCTAATATATAATGTATATTAATGTTTAGAAATTAAATAAGTACTAATTAAATAAAAATTGCAATTAAATTACAAAGAGTTATTTTTTATTGTGTAACGTAACGTAATGTGTAACAGTTGCTGGATTCTCCTTTTTCTAATTCAAATAAATCAATAATAATAAATAATTACTATTTTGGTTCTTCAAAATACAGTTAAGTACTAAGTACATATGCAGAATTTTTGTGTATGGTTATGTATTATACAACTACAAAATTTTCAATCAATTTGTGAAGTTTTGTCCTGCTGATGAAATTGAATGGCTAGAAAATCTTTGCACTAGCCATAACAAGCTTTACTGTATTTTATTTTTAACCATTTAATTATTTTCCAAAATATACAGCTGTTTAGTAGAAAAGTGTCAGAATTACCATATGTTAATTTTTGTTATACGAAAATCTTATATTCAAAGAAAAAAAAATCGTTTTTTAGTTCATATATGATATCGTAATCTCATATCGCAATTGCTTGCGTTTAGTTTCATGCTGAACAATACTGCGAAAAATAATTAAGCTGGACTGATATTTGAAACAATGTGGCTTAGGGAATAACATACAGTTTCGGATCACTAGTAAGTATCTTCAATAGGTATTTTTAAATTCATGCCATCTTTCCTATATTGAAATGTGTTAAATATATGCCATCGAATTCAATCTGATAAATATTTGACATAATCTACTGCACGAATCTCGCGACATGGAAGAAAAAATGGTAAGCTGTAAGAGTTGTAATCCATAAAACACATCCAAACTAGTTCAAGTTAATACTGTGTTTATTTGCAGCAACTTAATAAAGTTTTATTTCCAACTCTCAGCGGAAGTTGATAATCACAATTTAGATTTAAACTCGAATTCATCAAAGGTTTCTTCATGTGCACTGTTGGTCAGTAGAACCTACAGTTTGTTTAGAAAGAACACTTTTTTTGTTCTCTGAGCCCTATTGAGCTCAAATATAAGATCTGAAATAGGTGACAATCTCTAAATTCAAGAAATAAAGAACATCAGCAACAGCTTGTACATATATTATAATATGAAGAACAATTCTTAATAACTAAACTTTATTGTTTTGATAGTTTCCTTTCTGCCGAAAAAGATATTTTCTAACATTTTTATAGACAATTCGATCTTCTTCGTATATTTTCGTGACGAAACTGCCATTTTACCTCCCTAGGGAAAGTATTTCCACTTAATAAATATTTTCCTCTCGGCAATTTAATTTAATACATTATTGTACATTATTTAAAACTATTTATTTATTTTTTTATTGTCTCCAAAGTGTTGTACAATCTGTCTGGGAATACAGACAATAAATACATCTTATGAAAAATACTTAAACTAATTCTTAAATAACTAAGGCATGACATGAAGAGATATGCTCCTGTGAGCACACTCAAAAAGTTAAATATAATAGCTCAAAAGAGATACAGTATTAATAAGTGTATAAGATTTAACTATTTTGAGAGGCATCGAATTAGTTGAAACGGGTTGGGAGGTCTGCGGGTTTGAATCTTTTCAGTCTTCTTGGCTCTTCTTCGTCATCAAAGAGCGTGTTTGCCAGTTGATTAGGGTGTGCTATCATCTTATTTACATGTTTGGCGCTGACAGTTGTGATTTCTTGCCGTACGGTGGGCATGCCTAGGTCTGTATGTATAACCGCGTTGGAAACTTAACAAGGTGCATTGACTATGGCTCGGAGGACTTTATTCTGAAATCTTTGGATGATTTCTATGTTTGACGAACTGGCAGTACCCCAGAGTGGGATTCCATATTTCCAAATTGGTTGTAGGATAGCTTTATAGAGTAATAATTTGTTGTCAATTGTTAATACTGAGTTTCTACCCAGGAGCCAATATATTTGGCTGAATTTCTTCCCTAATTGTTTCCTTTTGGTGAGTATGTGTGCGCGCCATGTCAGTCTTCTATCTAGGTGAAGGCCGAAATATTTTATGTTATCTGTGTGTGCTATGAGGGTTCCATTTAACGTTACTCCTGGACAGAAAAATCAAAACTATTTATTAAAGTCTTACTTTTACATTTACATTAATGCCAATATTTTTATCAAACTAAAACGAGTATGTTAAGATTTGTCATTGAAAAAAACTAAATGTGCAGTTTGTAAAACTATTTGAAACCGATAAATTGGCAATTCATTGTAAATAAAAGAATTAAAGTTATAGAAGAGACAATTGTCGCTGAAGGGGGGCCCTACATCAATGCCTTTAATTGTATTATTTATGATTGCAAATACACCCTTTGTATTTTTGTTTTGGTGAAAAAGTTATTAATATAATATCGTCCTTAGATTGAATACCTGTAACAGCCATATTGCATAATTAATCGCACAGGCAAGCACCACAAATAGCAAAAAATAAAGCAACCTAGAACGTAACAACTAATTAATGGTAAAAAAGGTACTAGAAAAATAGAAAAATAATTCGGTGCTTGATCTTGGTGGAAGTGGCTTCTTTTTGTATCCAGCTCCTTTCTTTTTTAAATGCAACTAAATGATTTAAAGTGCCCTTTTCCCACCTTTCCTTATTTTCTTGAATATCTTCCATAACTATAAAATAGAAATTCTTGGAAATCTTAAAGGGAATGTTTGTTATTTTGCTACCTTGGTAATGATCACGGAAACCACTTACGTGCTAGATCCCTGTATTGTTCCGTTTTATTTTGATGTTTTTCTCATATTATTTTTTTAACATTTTAATTAAAATTTTTGATTTTATTTATTGTAAGGTACAATGTAAAATTAATTAATTAATTAAATGATCAACATTTAAAAATAATACTCTTTAACTAGTATTGATTTTTTTTTTATTTTGTAAAGGCTTTTATTAAAACAATAATAGTATTACAGTGACGTAAACTGTTTGTTACAACCTTACGCATTTTCATGCGAATGGAAAAATATCATTTTCCTCCCTATAGTAATACAAATAGTTATGTTTGTAAGACGGAATTGTACGTCATATACAGGCTGTTCGCAGTTACCAGAGCATCATTGCTATCTCCGTTATTATTGGAGCTACAAAGTCGGAGTTAAATTGCAAAATTTCTTCTGCAGATTAACATGACGCCGACAAAAAACAACTGAATGTCACGTTTTTGAGTAAATAGACCCCTCTGTATATTTTTGTAGAAATGGGTGGACAGCGATATTAACATGTCCTGCGATAATGTCCTGCATGTCCTGCGTGAGCGACCAATGTGGCGAAGCGGACGACACGGACGAAGCGTATTGAGAGTGTTCTACGTAGTACATTTTTGTAATCGCGAATCGTGCAAGAAAAACAGAACTATGTTACCCTAGTCCGGTAAAATGGGCTGGTGGAACAGAGGCAATTTTATTGGACTTTCTGCCCATTGGCACTTTTGATCTACTACCATTTACCAAGGTTTCAAAAATTTTTGCCGAGAACTATTTCCCATAAAAATTCTACCGGCTCGGGTGCAAAAATTGCCTACTTCAAACGGGCTGCAATTCGAAAACAATGATTTTTTGGACTTTGTGCCCAGTTACACTTTTGATCGAAAACATCGAAAAATACCTTTCACCAATGTTTCAGAGCAATCTGGTGAAAGCCATTTCCCATTAGAATTGTGCGGGGTTCTTTGGAAAAGTTCACCATTTATGTGACATTAACAAATTGTTCAAATTTATTTTACAATTATTTCAAAATTCATAAAATTATTAGTTTCCCCTTTTAAAATTAAATTCAATCTAAACAAAACACTACCTGATATGCTGATGATTCAGATGCGGCTAACGCGGTTAAGGCGGAAATATCAAATAATTTGATCCCGTCAACCGCCTGAAATCCGCACAGGCCGCTCCGCTCGCTTCGCCCGCAAGTAGCCGCTCACGCAGGACAGCGTGTAAAAGTATAAAAGTTTATGTTTATTATCTTTTTTAAAATAAAAAATAAAAAAATTATGGGCCATTGTTTGTAATTTCGTATCTAATTCATTTTTTCGGTTTAATCTTGGTAGCAGCCGTTATAGACGATGAAATAATGATAAAAGATGTAGAACCCAAGCTGAAACATTTATTAGATAGTAGTAAATAATGATACAAAATAAATATTAATGAATAATATAAAAAATCAAAAATAATAGATAACTAAATGTCATTCTTTTGTAACAGGTCCCTGAAAATTCCTCCTTCTTGCTCGATACTTCTTCTAATTTGGATTTTAACATGACGCACCGCTTTTAAAACTGTCCTACCATTAATATTATTAATAGTGTGAGTAATTCTGTTTTGCAACTTATTTACGTTCTCGTATGCTTGCTTGTACACTTCATCTTTAAGGTGCCCCAAAAAATAAAAGTCAAGAGGCGTTAATAAGGAGAACGCGGAGGCCATTGTATGAGTCCTTGAGTTTTTTTATCCATTAGTCGTCGAAGAGTTTTGTAAGCAAGTTCCGTGCTGCACTGGGATTGTGCACAGGGGCTCCGTCCTGTTGAAAGTAGATTCCTTCATGTGTGTTATGAATATCAAGGTTGTCCTAATCATCTAATATTGATGTTATGCACTGAACGTGTCGCGGTTTCTCTTAGTTTTCAGTACAATGTGTTAAAATATTGAAGACTGAGCGGATTTCGATCAGGGAATGAATTTATGTAATGTTGAAGAGCTTTTCTTCTATTCTTCACACACAAAATATAAGCTTCCAGCATATCACATTTCTCTGAGTTTATATAACAAACATTTTACCAACATTTTAACAGGCATTTTATAACAAACGAAAAAGCAATTGAACAGATTAATAGTTAATAGACAATTATACACAACAAAAACTCAAACGAATTTGCAGTAATATTAATAATATTCTACAGACAAGTACCGCTAAATCTTTTTATGCCGGTTTCACAAAGCTTAAATAAACCTTGGTTAACTTGATTGTGATTAAATTTGAAACCTAGAAATATAATTGGATAAAATTTCAGGTTTCTTAAATCTCAGCCAATGAATTTTTTTAATTTCGAATATAATGACAGTTAAGTTAATCAGAATTTAATCAAGCTTTGTGAAACCGGAAAAGCTGTCGTGATTTTTGTTTTCATAGCTACATCGGATAACGTGAACAATGTATTAGATGAAAACTATGAAAAGTGTCCTATAATTTCTTTATTTTTCATTTTAAAGAGATAATGAACAGCAACTTTTGTGTTTATAATGTCACTGTCCGTTCATTTTTACAAAAATATACAGGGTGTCCTATTTAAAAAATGTTACTTTTGAAAATAACTTGAAGGCGCGAATAACGTTTAATTGCGTTTTTGTCGTCGCCATGTTAATCAGCAGAAAGAATGCTGATAATTTGTTAATTTAACGGACATCGTAGCTCCAATAACAACGCAGATAGCGATGGTGCGCCGATAACTGCCTATAATAATAAATTTTAATTTAATACATCATACAAGAAGGATTAAGCGTAAATTGTTTAATAAATAGTGCTTTAAAGAATATCATCTTTACATAATATGCAGCTATCCATACGTCATGTTATAATAAATGTATTACCACACTAGTTTGATAATTTAGGTCAGTTTCGCATTGTACTATAACAAAAATCTATAATAAAATGTATATTATCACGAAGCAGGTATTGTATCCTTAGTACTGTCGTACGTAATATTTTCTTTGGGTGCAATACTATTTTTTTATTCCATTGTATGTAAAATCATGTTTTAGAGCTAGAACATTTGGACGTAAAATTGATCTTTTCATCAAAAGAGTGAATTTCGTTTGTTTTTTATACACAAATATCAACTTAATAATAAAATATTTGATGACCTACTGATGCTTCTCTATATTTAGGAATTAGATAAAGATTAGATTATTTAGAGATTAGATAACTGACGGAAGCTTCACTGTAATTTATATATTTTTTTTATAAAAGCTAAGATTTCTGGATTTTTAAATCATTTATATGAATCCGCCTTAAACAAGTGCAGTTTTGCCGAGGCCAATTCTTTGTGCCGGTCCAGTTCCTAATTTTTGTTTTTTTTAGTCTTTATCGATCTTTATGCGGGCAATTTGTACGGAATGACCATCCTACGAGTTTTCAGGTTTCTAATAAGAAAATGCTGCTTTGAAAGTGATAATCGTTGAGTACCCGGAACTTTTATAATTGGTAGGAAGTTTACTAAACACATTTTAAATTAATATGTAATGACCTTAAAAAACATGTCATTAGTTCTATAGAATTACTAAACTAATTACCATATCAATAACTAATTCTAATTTAATGGAGGTGTATTACCATCAATCCAAAACAATTTGAATACATCATAATTGTTAGGGTGAATTGAAACTGAAAAACGATGTAGAGCAAAAACCTTGATGGTGATCACACATATGAGCATAATAATTCATTATTAAAAAGTACTTTTTCTTATAAACGAAACAAGAATATACCAACTTTCAAAAAGATTAATCTTGGCACGGAGAAGCGCTACAAACTCACGACAAATAATTATTTGATATAACTGTAAGCTACACCATAAACCTTAATTTCCTGTATATTAAAGCACCTATAGCAGCATAAAAACGTTGAAACTTCAGATAAAAGGAGTGTTAATTAAGTGTGGAGGGGTCAAACATGAGGGCATTATTTGTAACGTGCATAACATGGCGTACCTACTGCAATGAAAATTATGAAGGATTAATTTTTGGATATCAATCAGTTTTTAAAACCTTATACGTTATTTAGATACAAATCATAATAAATAATAATGGTAATAAACAAATAAATAATGATAATAATTTCCACGAAAGGTAAAAACATGTAGTACATTACAGGAAAATATCATTTAATATAAATTATTGAAATAAAAACGTACAGTCATTTAAAAATGCCTAGATTTGCGAAGATTGATGCATTCATCTGTAAGCTATGCATCATATTTAATTTTGGGATTCCATTTTAAATACATTTTCCAATATAATTTCTAATCTAGAAGCAATCTAAAGTAAAATAAATTTGACAAAACATTTGTAAACACTTACATAAAACTTATGTGACATTAATTATTTCGTAACAGCTCTCCTTAGCAGTTCTTTATTTCACAATAACCGCACAAATAAATCTTAATTCACTCCAATGTTCACACAAAACAAAATATCACTAACACTGCAATTTGAAGGAAACTTTGCGGGAATAATACTTGAATTCTGAACAATTTTACATTAATTCGAACACTGCAATAATTTCCAATTTTAATTGGTTTCATTATTATTAAATATTTCTAAACTCGAATGGCGCTTAAATAATGACTTGAAATATTGCTTGAACTTTTAATAACCATTACTCAAAGGAGATGATGGATGTTAATTTAATAAGAGTAAAACGCGTAACTTTCTGCGTATTTACAATGTTTAATATGTGAAATAAGTTCTCTAGAAGAACACTTGATTTAAATGGAACAACCCTGCAGAGCCAAATTCTCCATGTTCTCGAAGTGCACTAAGTCACACAATTCAATTCATCCCATAATTTAAGTTTCAAAACAATGGAATTTATTTCTATGCGTTTTTCTGTATTCTTTTTGCTAAGGGGCCTCCTTCCAATCTGGATCTGTTCGATCGTCATCATCAAATTCAGCAGTCTCAAAAGTGGTTGCAGTTGAAACTTTAAAAACCGAATATCGTCTTCTTTTTATTTTGATTACATTTTGAAAATGCTCTGACTTTGATTTCTTTTTAGGTAATCTTGACAAAGCTGATTTGATTAATCTGCACATTGACAAATGCTGGTCTCTACATAGACCGATAATATAACACGGAAATGCAAATACTCTTTGCACAAAAACTGATTTCTAATTATATCCATAATACGAACTTATCAGACATACCCTTACTAAACTGTTTTCTAACTAGACCTACATTACGAGACGGAACTATAAATTAATACTTTGCAACCGCATTTTAACTTTGACATATGGCGGAACCGGGCCAATTTACAATGTACTGACCCGCGAGGTGCGATCCTATTAGGGATTGCGGTATGCGAAGTGTCCTTTCAACAGACGGACAAGCCTAGCTCTCTGCTGAAGTGTAAACTTTTGCATTCGTGTTTTCTTGTGTTTTAAGCGGTTTTTTAAAATTAAATTTAGCCACTCCAACTTGAATGTGGCGGCAGGCTAAGCCAATTGCATAGATTTATCTGAATTCTCCTGTTAAAAGATAACACAGAAAATTCTGCGGAACTTAATGTTGTACAAGGAATTATTTACGAAACATAGGACAATAAAATTAAAAATGGGAAAATAGAATTATAAGTTTCTATTTTCTAAAATAATAGATTTCTTTAAGAGGAAGTTTGAAGAATTCGTACCCAAAGCAAGGTTTTAATCATATCAAAACTAAGTTAATATTATAATTGATATTATGAAATTGGAATTTGGCGAGACTGTCTGCATTCCGGAATGTTTATTTCAATACAGCTGCCTTTCATATTCAGAGATAAATCTTTTTATATTTTATACATCAATCTCAATAAGCTTCAAAGTAGAAAAAATTAATTTTTATACCGCGGGTTGAAAATTTAAACAACATGAATTAAATAACCCTAAATTGGAGCTCGTTCAACAATATACATAAAAAAGTGCCAAATTAAGGTATGCTTTAGTTTCTCAAAAGATAGCTAAAGTACCTGGCCAGTGAAGACTGCGGCAACAAAACATTTTTAAAGGCAGTACAGCTATCGAAATGTATAAATGAAAAATACTTAACGTATTTAAACCACTCTGGTACTAAATCGACACTATTATTCATATGATAAGTATATCGTTTTAAAGAACATAAAAATAAATTGAGAATTAAAATAGATAATCTTTCTATTTATTTTCTATTGTGGTACAATGTGCCCTTTAAACTTAGTTCACCTACTACATAGTTCTGAAATGTGTGCAGCTACTTCTGATGCATACCGAAGGTAGTTATTCGTATAATTTACAATTTTGTAATTGCCCCAACAAAGAGTTCCATAAATCAACGATGGAAGTATTTGGCATAAACATAAGTTAATATTTTCCTATTGACAAGAGCACTTCACCTATAAAGGACAAAAAACAGTGGATATATTTTTTCCATTTTATGGTCACACTACATGATAGAAACTTTGTAGTTTCTGGGATTTTTATCATTGTACTTGACGTGTATCAGTAGTAGAGAACAGCATTGACTCAGTCTCAACAATAAATAATTAGGAAGTAGTTTGACGCGATAAAAATTTCTACTGGGGGTAAAATTCGAAAGACTTTTCAGATTTTTATAAAATTTAATATAAGTTAATGTTTATTAATTATCAAAGAGTTAAATTAGCTTTTGTAATAAATACTTTTTAAAATAAGTAGGTTTAATAAACGTGAGTCATAAATAAATTATGTAAATCCTGATTTAACCTTAAGATTACGTAATAAGTTGGGTGCCAAATAAATAAAAAAAAAACTTTAAGCGTAAAATACACATTAAAAACTTATCTTAGTGCTATGTTGGATTCTCTAGGTTGTTAGGTAACTGAAACTAACTGGCTATATAGTTAAAATATATTACATAGATTTAAATCTTTATGTCGTTCCATTTTTCTCATAGTGGAGTTAAATTCAAAAGTAAAATAAAAAACTCATAGTCTTCTCCACATTTATTAAAATTAAAAAATATAAAATATGTCCAGCTGCAGCTTCGACTTTAACAAATAAGTCATTTTCACAGATAAAAATCTACAAAAAAGAATTTCCTTAATTTGTTAAAGTCGAAACATATTTTATATTTTTTAATTTTAATAAATGTGGAGAAGACTATGAGTTTTTGATTTTACATAGATTTAATTGTGTAAATAGCTTAATTCTTCTTCTCTGCAGGTTCCAATTAAATAGAAGGAAGGATACTTTCCTACCTTTTACTTAGTTAAGGCAGTCCTTTCCGTTAATTTGCTACAGTTCTTTCAAACCATTGACAGAGTATTTAACTTTTACTCCTTTATCGCCATTGCCAGTGCCGGTATATTTGCCATCATTTTCCATAATTTACATAATAATCATACATAATATTTACATCACGTTATAGCATATCCAAATCAACTATGACTATACACTTATTTATGTACAACACATAATACTGATTATAACATAGTTTGTAATACCTGACACATATTTATTACATTTACAATATTTATTCATAACGATATGTCACAATAACGATTTATTTAAATTAACAAGAAACCTTTAGAGTATCTATCATTGCCCATTGAAATTATTCAACCAGAATTGATCATAATAATTACCTATAAAATAACTTTCACACAACTGCATATTGCGCATTCTTAACAACTTCATGACTAATCACAAATACGTGTAATACGAGTACATGGCACACAAATTGAATTATATTACATACATTTTAACTAGGGAAGTTGAGTTGTCTCGAATAATTTTAAATAATAATTTTTGATTTTTTTAAAATTTCCAAAATTTTACGATTAGAATCCACAGCAATATTTATGTTTATTTTCTATGTATATTTGTTACAACTTTATTGGTGAAAGGTAATATAGCTTCTTATGTTGATATATTCGACTGAAAACCAAACTGGCTGTCGGCAATAAAATCGTTTTTGTCAAACAACTAAAACGATCTATAATTTTCTCATGTACTGTTTTAAATTAAACCTTCAAGGGGGCTCTAACACTGAAGCAATAAGCAATCATCAACTGGCAATTGGAAACACGCAACAGTATCGCCATCGGGTTGTTTACATTGAATTAAATCAGACGTCTCACATTGGAGCAACATGTTATCGCTTCTACAAAAACGTTGCCGGTTGCGTTAATATTTTGTTGCCGGCGATATGCCTGCATGTCGAAAGCCGATTTTATCGTTTCAATGTAGAGCTACAGTATCTATAACATACAGTAATGTGACTGTCGCAAATAATTTCTATCCACCACACTACATGCTGGCGCGAGTAGGCAGTATGCAGACAGCACTTCTGTTTCAAACACGGAACAGAACGTATCGAAATTACCAGAGCCGGCGTGCAGTATTAGTGCCAGTAAACAATGCATAGGGTTAGTCGTTGTGCCGCCAAAGGCTGTAAAAATACCTCGGAAAGAACTACAATTAGTTTTTTCAGGTTTCCGATTTCAGGTTATTTTTTCCTACATACTATTATTTCTTAATAAATACGATCGTAAAAACAATGCCGTATTTAAGAATTCACTTTTGTATATATTTACCAATTCCTTAAAATTGAGTTACTAACACGTAATAGAACAAATAAGCGATTACGAAATCCTACTTAATAAAATTTTTTATGCTGATTTATTAAAAGGGTTCAACATTTAAAGAATCTAGGTCAACGCCTTATCAACAAGTGTGAACTACAGCGTCTTTTGTTTTGTTGTTTTGTTTTGTTATTTGTACTTGTTTTGTACTTTTTAGCATTTCGTTTGTCATTGTGTCTTTAATTTAATATGAATGAAAATAAATTTTATTATTATTAATTATTATTATTATAGTGTAAATTGATTTCATCTCCCCTATTTTGAACGTATGTGATTTCGGTGACCTAGATTCTCCCTTTGTTTGTTGAACAGGTATTCAAATTGTATACAGCTATACATTTGTTCGTAATTATTTCTAAATAAAATGAAATGACTATTGCAGCGCAAGAATATGGTTAATGGCTTGAAACAATAATGTAACTTTAGTTGGTAATTAACGACGTAACAAGAAACAACTCTTCTAACTTAGTTTAATAAATGTTTTAAATATCTAAATTGATTATCGTTTTATTTATTAGATTCTATAAGTAAAACAACTTCAATCAAATGGTTCACTACACATAATTATACTTCATATTTAACTATACTATTATATAACAAGAGATTTTGTTTACATATTTGTTCGAGACATTTTATTGAATGCGGCTCTGCGTTTTATTTACCGGCCAGTCCGGCCGATAAACGTCGGTCCACTACTTCGTGTATGGGCGTGATATTGGAAGGTGGATTAATAAAATGAATGGTGTAGCATGAAAGTGAATCTACTGATTGTTATATATACTGTGGTAGAGCAATACTTGCATTGTTATTATCAGGAGAGAGTGGAATTTGTATACAAAACGTGACGATTCAGCATTTGTTACAAAAACATAAAGACATATGTGTAAAACAAACTGTTATTTATGCTATTAGTATATAAAGGAATACTTGTAAATTGTTAGTTTTTTATTATTTACTGGAATTATTAGGTAGTTTTATATGGTTGTGGACGAAATATAAGTAAAAGTTATTAGGTCAGTGGCTGATGTAATTAAAGACGGTCTAAATAAGAAATGTGCATATATGTAGCATAATAAAAAGAAACAGATTCATTTTAGGAAGTTGTTAAAAATTTTTACGTGCAAGGCTGACGCAATTGGATTAATCTTCATCTAGCACTTTATACAATTATTGGAAACTGATGATGCTTTTTCATACTGCATATTGCAGAAACCAATTTTTACAATATTAGTTTATTAACACACAAAATCCTGAAGATTTAAATACATTTAAAGTTCAGTATTAACAAGTACTTATTTGACATTTTATTTAATTTAATGTAAAATAAATAGGTAATGAGAATTCTTGAACTCACGTTTTATTAATTGGTTATCATTATTTTTTTATTTGTAATTTATTATTTCTTGTACGTTTTTCGAATAAAAGAATAATAACAAATTATTTAAATTGTTATTAAATTAAAGATTAATGACAAATAATATTAGAAAAGTCTTGCTTTCAACGGGATTCGATCTTGCATTCCACGAGCCATTTTTAGCATTTCGGCTTTTAAATTAATATTTTGCAAATAATTCATGAATTTATAATTTCTGAAGAATTGGGATTGTTATTAAAGGTAATATTTTTGGACAGTACGTTAGAATATCTTATCTATCGATTGCAACTATTAATCTCATCGACTTTTATTCGAGAACGAACTATTTGGCATATGTCAGATTTCCCATACTAATTCCCTATAGCAAATGTTACAATGAACACGGTGTATATAATCTAATATAATTAAATAATCTGTTAATAAATTCAAGTTTCGCTAATTTATTCGTTGTTATTAAATTTAGGTTCCTTAAATGCCACCAAATTAAAATCGCACATCCAGGGTTGTTAAAAGACGACATGATTGTTTGAGAATGCTACACAAACTAAAAGGAATCAGTTGCTGCAGTGTGAGAGCTGACCAAAATAATATTGTTTGTTGCTTATTGTCAGTTTCTAGTTGCTATTTGCGCATTGCCCCGGTGTGAGAGCTTACCAATAAATTAAAAACAGTAACACGTTGATCGACTGACACAGGCAATAAATTATTTATAAAACAACTTTGAACTGCCGAATCCTATACATGTAGTTATTTAAAACCTGGTAAAAGCTAATGAAAGGCACAGAAACGATAATAAATTAATCAATAATTTTAAATAATTACAATTTTAATCAGTTTTTGGACCTACACATTTTGATGAACGCAAAGAGATCACTTTTGATCTCTTCCAATTGATGTGACAATTAATGATTAAAAACCAAGAATTAAATTATACAAATTGATCCATATGCACATTATGTATTGCATCGTTTATATACAGATAATTTTCCAAGAAAAGTACGAAACTAAGGTATACATATCAAATTTAATTTCAAACTTAATGTTGAGAGAGATTTTAATATATATAATATCCTAAATGGTATGCATTAGTGTAATGAACTGATCATTACCATCGTACTTTATTAAGATATACCTGGAAAACATGCCTCTGGCAAGATAATGAAAGGCGTTGAATTACAAATAACTCATAATACCTATGCAGATGTTAAAATTGTTTTAATAATTCAAGTTGCATGCATTTAATGAAACACTTTTTTAAATATTTACCATTGTTGATAATTATATGCAGAAGCTAATATGGTAGTACATGGCATACCTTTCCCTTAACCTTTGCAGGAAACAGGAATGTTTCTAGTGACGCTAGGAACGCTTCTTGAAGTTTTCTGTAGTTATTGACGTATTCCCTTAGAGTCTGTTATCTCTCACGTAAACACAAAAGAAGCAATCGCATACATCAAGTTACTACTGAAACTAGTAGCTTGTCTAGTCAATACTCAGTCTTGACTCCTGATAAATTTACACCTGACGTGTTATTTAAACCGATCAGAGGATCAGTTTCTGTGTGTATAGTAATCTCTAACGCTACTTCTATTTTATCTCCTTCTAAAATAATAAACAATAAAGAGTATAAAATACTTTGGCTTCAAAGTAATCAAACTTATCGGTGAAAATATTGAAATTTAATCTCTTTCATCGTAGAAGTGAAAACGTTATGACTCAAATGGGTAACAAAGATTCACATTAGGAATTTTAGTGAAATTAATTAATTTAGTAAAACTTTTAATTATTTATTTAAGCGATTCCATCATAAGATTGCCATACTCCGCAAATGCGTGGACGTCGTCCGGTAACTTTCTTATTTGTGCCAAAAACGTTCATTTTTTGTACTAATTAAGCAAATAAGTATTTCCTATTTCGGTCATTTTTATTGTGTGCAAACTATTAAACAAATTGAAATTTAATATTTTGGTCGATTTAGTAAATGTAATGACGATAACTTTGTAGGCGAGTCACTCCTGTTTGTATTTATTGTATTCTAAACTTTGTATCGAATTCGCTTTTGTTTACAAAATATTTCAAATACATAATTAAATCGGAAGTTTTAGTTATTAGTAGTTCTGTAAAAATATAATTATCAGACAGTTTTATTTATAAAGAAATATTTTCTTTGCACTCCTGTAACTATTGATCTGCGGATGATGTTGATATCGTTTGTATATGCAAATACTTATTTTTCTATCTATACTTCAAATGATCTTTTCTAGAACTGGATTAAATAACACGGATGATAGACTGGCACCTTATCACATTCCTGTGTCTGTCTTCCCTAGTTTAGATCTTTTCTTCTTTAGTTTAAGCTTTCTATAAATTGTGAAGATATTTCTATCAACTCGCTTATAAAAACGTTTACCTCAGTTTGTTGTTTAAGTTAAAAAGTTATTTGATTTATGAATGTTGATGGGTTATTTTCGATGCATATAAAGAGCCATTAGACACTTGCTATTTGCCATTTCTTATTAATAATTGCTATTTAAGCAATTAAAAATAAATTATTATATGATTTATCTTTGCGTTTGATTATAATTTAGTCCAAAAAATACTTTCAGTTATCCCTAAAAAGGAAAATGTAAATAGAATTAATAAAAATGTAAATATATTTTAACATCTTACTGACAATAAAATAATGTTGGGTTACAATAACAATCCAAAATAGCCTTCACAACGGTTACTAGAGAAGCAATATATTTATTAAAATAATGTGACAGAGAATTAATGCATAGTATCAATGGATTTTACAATAATCATGATGGGATAGTAACTTAAGCTAGGCTAGTTTGTGGTGTAAAAATAAATAACAGTAAGAAAATAAAGAAATGCAATTTAAAACAATGAACGTTTCTAGGGGTAGTTAAGGTAAATAAGACGGTTAGTTTTTGTACACAGAAAGAGTAACATGTAAAATTTTTAACTTTGTAAAATTTAATAAAATACAAATTAAATAAATGTTCAACAGTTTTTAAAAAGATCTACATTATTTCTAAATAAAATATAAACGTGAATAAGTAAAAACAATTAAAATAAAAACTTACCAGAAAATGAGAGATCATTCAAGCGAAAGTCCTGCACGCTAGTGCTTTATAAATCAAAAAGGTGTCCAGTTGATTCAACCAAAAAAGATATAAGCAAATTAAATTGAACTTTATCCGAAATAAGCAGTAAAAGGCAAACATAATTAGGGAATATTTACCTCAACAGTTTTAACATTGGCTGTTCTCCGTATCCTGAGTTCCGGAGTTACAAAGACGGTTTCCGTATATTTCAGAGTTCCAGAAAGCAGGCTGTGCAGAAGGAAAACATTCTAAGTTTAAGAGACACCAGATTTGTGCATAATCAAAGTGTGTAAATAAAAGCAGAGCTTGTGTTTTGTTTGAAAAGAAGTGAAATACCATTTTTCCAAGATTGGAGATATTTTAAGGTTAAAATAACTCACATTGAGTTTACAAAATACTTCATTGTAAAGTGGCAAGTGAAAACATCACAACCTAAAATAATTAATGTCAATAATAGATATTTCTCAATTCAATCAAAGATCAAAACTTACTTGAATCGCTTCTACACAAGAACTCTGCTACACAATTTTGGGGTTATTTTTCGTCGCCGCTTGTCCTTGCTTATTAAGGTGTTTTGAAAAATACTTTGCCTATCTTTTTAAAACTTCATTCTCACCACAAAATAATTTACCTTCTTTATTTTCGACTGCGGTAGTTCTTGACAGCTATTTTTCTTTGACTTTCTTTACAATCTTTATACTATAATTTAACATAATATTTTAGTAGCCTTTCTTTTGTTGTTATTCAATTTCGGGTGTATCTTTATTTACCTATAGTTGGTCTAAATATTTCTTCCTTGCCAACTTTGATATTCATTACTTTAATCTGTTTACTACATCGTGTTTGGGTGTTACTTCTAAGTGTTGTTTCAAAAGGTGGCAAAGCTCATCTTTCTCATATTCGGTTTATATTAAATGCTGCTAAAGACGCAAATGGCACTGAAACGCTTAGATATATTAATTATTATTTGAGTAAATAAAATTAAGTAATGAAATCAGTTTAGGTAAAAAAAATTAACAATAAATAAATTAAATCTTTTGATTTATGAAGACTATTAGAATAATCTTAGCCTCCATGCCCATTTAAAAAGTGTGGGTTAACTCCACGGCAGACACAAATTCAAAATGGTCATCATTTTCCATTGGTCTACAGTGCTACATAGCGAATTGTGTTTGTTAGGATCTCTTGGGTCTAAGAATTCAATTCAGTTCTGATGCAATACAAATATTGTACTTTTACTTGATTTTGATCTTTAAATCCAAGATGACCGCCGATTTCTATTTCGGTATAGTAAGCTTTTGGAAACTGTATTTGAGTCTTTATTTTAAAAACCAAGAAAAGCTCTATTCATGTAGATTTGAATTATAGATTGTAATAAAAGTTAGTACGCAGAAATATTCTTATAGAGCAAATAAAATCAAACTTTGATTTTTAACATATAGACCGTATCCCTCAATAGTCACAAAAAACCAGAAAATGTTGAAGAAAACATACATTAAAATAACAAATTTAACTCAATGAACTGCTAATCTGATTCTGTTGTTTCTCCAAACTCTCTGCTATCATCCCCGGTACCAGTTTCATCGCTACGCTCTCTTGAACAGTCAAAAAGTGTTAGTTGTTAGGACCAGGGTGGGAGAGTGTAGTACATTGGTCGGCAGTTCCCATTCACAATTTTTCATTTGTGACCGATAGGCGCTTTCATATCAGAGTCGACTTTGTCCTGTAACTCGAAACTGTGACTAATTCGTGCTAACAGCTGCCTCGCTCAGAATCAGTATTACCATCCGCAACACTGGTTTATTCTCATGACCATGGAACTACTGTATGATCACTGCCAGTGAGCCATGGAGAGGTATTGTCACGTGGGGTTTTCGTGACTGGAGGACGTAGTCAGAAGTAGAAAGGAAAATAAACAAGTCATAAAAACAACTATATACTAACAATAATGGGCCTACATAATAATAATAATCGCCCCCTCCCTCCCGCACAAGCTTATAGCTTCTGGGGCCTTGGTTTAGGTTATGGGTTGTAGTAATTATTATTATTATTATTAATAGAATAAGGAATACAAATGGTTACACACATAGGTTATACAGTGTGAGGACGTACATGTCCTCCTAAATCTAACAATCATGAGGGTGGTCGGAACCACCCTGGTCTAGCCTAAAATCTACAAACTAGGCGTAGGAGTTGAACTCCTGGTGATTTACAATCTAAGCGAGAGGGAGTCTGGTCACAACTCCCCCATAACTAAGCAGAGAGAGGGCTTTTGCGCAACCCACTCATAACTAAGCAGAACTAAGCAGCAGAGGGTCAGGTATTCAGCATCCCAGGATGCCAGAATGTAAACCCTCTACTATTAATTAATGAAAAGATCACGTACCCGCTTGTTTCTTGAAGAGGCTTCTTCCGAGTCTTGGCACAGACTGCCTTTTAAGCCAAACAAGCGGCTTTATATACTGTTGAACACGGAAGATATTAGCATCGTAGTGGGAATCAGTAGGTTGGTGTTCCAAGTATGAAACTAAGGAAGCTCACGTTTCCTGGTTGCAGGCTTGTGGGTAGTTTGCATTCGAGCCGACCGTACCAGGCACCAACCTGGAGGTTGAGCGGAAGTGTGCTGGTTTCTTCTGAAGGAATGTGCAGCTGGTTGTGAATTACGTAGGTTGCCCAGCATATACGGGAGTAACATAGGCAGATATGATGTTGCATGCCAACTAATGCAACTTGCAGTTGAGATCCGCCGTAGGTGAAACGGAAGCGTTTCTTCGAAGGAATGCGCAGCTGGCTCCAAGTCGTTAGCGGCGTGGCCGCGGCTGCTTGACTAACGTGGGCAACGTGAAGTGTGGCCTTGCACGATATATTGTACGACCGGAAGAGAAGTTGAGTTTTGTATGTAATATTGATTAGTAAATATTTCCGTTTGTGACAGTATTGTGATATTTACAACCTCTTCTGAGAGTAGGACTTTGCAACATATTAAAGTGTGCTTACGTGTAAGTAATTAGCGGATCTCCTTGAAGTTGTTGCGAGACATAAGTTGCTTGTACATACACATCCAACTACAACTGCTACAGAGTAGTTGCCAGCACTCAACTTGGCATGGGCAGACAGCAGCATTGTATCTGCCTCTGGATGTTTTGAAAACGTAGTCGTCGCTTATTACTCCACTGGCCAAATTTTGTTTTCGTCTGTTCCTTCACAAGCCCATGCCATCTAACTTTATTATTTGTAATTAATCAAGAGTTTGTTGAACTCAACAGCTCCTGTAAATGGGTCTTTATGCTTTGAAAAAACATTAGGGATGTGTGTATGTATTGCTGAAAGGAAAACCTAACAAACATTTACTATGCCCGATAAAGAGATAATTCTCGAAATAACAAATGGTGGTCAGTTAATTTGTAGCTGCAGCGAAGTTAGTTCCACACTTTTGATATAGACTTGGGAGTGGGGCAAAATTCTTATCTAGCATTCACAAATCCACTGAAAAATGAATCTTCTATCTCAACGATCACGAATCACCCAACTAAATATTTCCTTTAAGGAGGATACAGCGAAATGTAAAAATGTAGAGAATGACGTGAAATTTAAACCTCGAGTTCTTTGACACTTATTCTATTCGGTAACTTTTTTTTATAATCTTCTTGTGTACCATTACCGAGAAAAATGGAAAATAAAATCCAGAATTTAACATGGGCTCTTATGGAGACCATCTAACCTTTACCAGTTTTAACGAAAAATTATGATGAAGAAATGTAGGAAATCTGATAAAAAACTAAAATTACATACTCTCATATTCGAAGAACAATGCTGCCCAATATTTTTGAAATCTTGTGTCTAGTTAATGCACAATAATAATTTAAAGTAAACAAAACAAGAATTTTTCACGACATATGTGGAAAGACAGCAGAGATGTGACAACACCTCATAGCGCGCGAATTCAAATAACAGAACAGAAAGATGACATATAACGACTGTTACAATAATCTATATTTTATTGTATTAACTAATAATCATATATTTTATTAATCAAATTATGTTGAACAATTCAGTCTTCTGCGTTAATAACATCAGAATACAAATGTTAATTCGACGGAAATATTGCAATATGTAAAATTACCTTTTGCAATGTGATGAATACAATTTATCATCACAATCAGAATCTCCACGAAATCAGTAATACAAACACACTAATTTTAAAAATATATGTATTAAACCTCAACAACTTTTTATATATTTCTTGTATCTGCTTAGCAGATTGTAATCTTTAGACTATACAAAAGTTAAAAAATAGAATATTCCCATCTGTAATTGCATACAAAATTACAAAACATTTAACATGTTTCCACTTATATTTTGGGATTGACATTTGGAGGTTAGGATGTCAACTCAATCGAAAGCTGAAACCTAACACTGCTACCAACAAAATCGATTGATTCCTTTGAGGTGTTGCCACGATTCTTAACCTATTTACATTTATATTTACACTTTCAACAATTAAACAAATGCACTCCAATCGACTTAAATTATTTTAATATATACAAATAATTAATAAATGCATTATAGACATTCATAATAAAATGATTTTGTTCAGTTTTAAGAATGTTAATTTATTTTTTTATCGATTGGTATTTCTTGTTAGAGCCTATGTAAAAGCATAGGAGATATCCCCTTGCCCTTCACCCCGCAAAGATCCGCTGTAACCTCCTTAAACTTCAGACGTATAATTATTTAGTAAAATTGAAAAATTGTGCATATGTAGTAGTTCTTAGTTTTCGTTCTGTTATTCTGACAATGTCTAAAATTTTAGAATACGCGTCTTAATTTCCCAGTTGACAATTTTGTTTACGTTTGTGTTATTTCAATAAGAAAATGTCGATAAAGGAATTGAATTCATTGGAAAAGTAGTTTGCGCTACCTTTATAGATACATCACCAATGGGTATCACGTACCAAAGGTTAACGAGCATTGGGAGTCCAATTATTCAATAATCAAACCAGCAATGCAAGTGTTGCGAAATAGCTGCTTTTGGAGGATTTAGAAATAGGGATAAGAAATAAAAATACCCTATCATGCATATTTTAATTTGTAGAAAGATGTTTATTTGAAAAAATGGAAGTTGCAAAACTTAGATTCTTGAAAAACTCTGTTCCATTGTAGACGAAAAGAAATTTTAACATTTCTAAAGGAATTAACTAAATTCTCAAAATAGAAAACTTAATAAAATAATCTTGGTGTAACTTTATAATCTACAATCAAACATTTTTTATTGACAATCCAACTCGAAAATTTTTAACCAATCAAATTACAGAATTTTTCAAATTGGGACCAATGAAATTAGTTTTATAGTGAAAAAACCACTAGTGGTTTTTTCTTAGTGAAAAAATTTATGTCAAAATGAAATGTCAAATTTAATTAAATTAATATTAACTACACACGCTAAATAAAAATTTGCTCGATGGATTTTCAAGCCGAATTCAACTCGTGGTCTAATTTTTTCTTGCAAAATTTATCGTTTAAGACATTCGTAGCTTTTGCTTTTGGAAAATTACACTCGTCTCCTGCGTCGACTCGTGTAGTTTTCGTTGCGAAAGCTACTCATATCTGAAATGACAAATTTTGTCGGAAAAAATTAGACCACTTGTTAAATTATATATCAAAAGATCCTTTCTACTAACGACAATAAAACTGTGCGTGATGATTGATTTATCTGGTTTGTAATTAATAAGAAGTAATGTCATTACACACTGTCACCGTAATGAAAAATGTTGAACTGCGAGTAAACTAAACCTTAATTCAAAGTGTTAAGTTGTACAATATGAAGAAACTCCTACAATATAACAAGTTTTTGAAACTAAATCCAAGGCAGCGATTTTATTTAAGTAGTATACAGTAGCAAAAAAACAACATAGTTATTTCAAGCTTATGTGAAACAAACATTTTCCAAGAAACAACAGTTATTTACGATCTACTACTTTTTTTCTATCATTATCATGTTATTACTGTTATTAGTAATACATTTTGTGCCAGTTGAATTAGAATTCAAATAAAATTTCCCCAGTTAATTATTTGCCTAAGCTATACAGCTATGGATGCAAATACATAAATTTGATATCACAAAATGGAATTATTTAACACAATAGATAAAACAGAAAGATACAAGCTTGAGATATTATTATTCAATTTGGAAATAATGGAACAACAATGTGCATTTTCAAATACTTTGAACTAATACAGTGTAAATGTATATGAAAATAAATAAATATAAAAAATAAAACATTCAATACAAAGCTCGAATAATACTATATTGTTATTCATTACTGTACCCTAATTAATATTGGATATAGTATGATTCGTTAATTAATTTTTAATAAACTACAACAGAATGCTTTTAAAATCATATCCGGTACATCATTAAATCGATTAAACAGTAAAAAGTTTTAGTACACATAGTATTTTATTTCAGTACATATAACAATAATGAATTTAATCAAATGAATTAAATATTATAGATGTTAATATCAATGTTATAGAATTAATTGGATGTACAAACGGATTTAGAAAAAGTTTAAAAGAGATCGTACGAAATTAGGTTGCTTTTAGTTGCGAATTTTTTTAAAAGAAGTACCACTAAAAATGCTTCTTTAAAACATGCCTTAAGGGAATTTAATTAAATAGATTTAGAAGAACAAATACTTTTTAAATACGAGGTTACAAAACAAACTTTTTTTTGTAATAGAAAAGTTGATAAATCAAAGCAAGGTAACTTCGTAACCACTACTTGGTTACATAGTAACTTATCACCATAATCTCCCATAGTGAAGAGTGACTACCCGAACCAACAAACTACATCTGGACTCGCTTCAAGATAAAGTAAATTTAATAAAAATAACATACAGCTTTTACTTACGAAACTTTTTGAAAAAGAGATTCTGGAAGATCAGATTTAACGTTTTTGCAAAAGTGTCGGTCGTAAAACCAGATATGTGGCAATTGCTATTGACTTCTGTAAAGCATTATGCGTGGGAATATTTTTCTCTAACGATGGAAAAGAAAAACCAGATTACACTGTCGAATACTTTCTTTTAATGCCCTGCCCTAGATATCTCAAAGAACATGTGGCACTTTAAAGTGCAATTTCTGTCCTGCAAATGCTACTCGTTCCTAGCTATTGTAAACCAATTCTCGTACATTTTAAGTTGGATGGTGAGAAACTTTCGCGGCGACAATGGTGGTCAAAGATCTAGGTTGTAACTGTGCACTTTTCTATCGAGTCGAAAAAGTAATCGGTTAAATATCGATTACTCTTTACTCTCCAGACTTACGGTTAGGGATCGATTAGTCTTTAACCATAACCGAGGTAAACAATTTATTGTTCCTCTTTGACCAATTGCTTTCTTAATCCGCCAATTTAAAATTTAAGGTAGATTGTGTTGAAATTTTGGAAATATTATCATTTATATCTATTAACCATGAAGCTTGGAGAAATATATGGCAATTCGAGAAGATGCTATGATTTTTTGCAGTTTTATCTTAATTTCTTAAGTTATATTTCTTAATTTGTAAAATATATACAGTGCGAACTCCGGTTGCGGAATATTCTAAATAAAAGAG
Organism: Agrypnus murinus; assembly: GCA_929113105.1. NCBI lineage: Eukaryota > Metazoa > Arthropoda > Insecta > Coleoptera > Elateridae > Agrypnus > Agrypnus murinus. Next base: position 28,942,701 of record OV816028.1, on the reverse strand, counting down.
TATCTGCTTATTTAGGGCCGAAATCCTCAGAAGGATGGAAGGATGGAAGGAGAAATCTTTAATTTCTGACAGCTCATTTTTTACATTAAAAATTTTTTATCTTCACTCTCCATGACGTCATCAATTTTTTTTTTTAAAGCAGCCCCGACTTTTGTTTTGTAACACTATATTTTTCTAAACACCAAATTGATGAATGTCCCACACTTGGACAATTAAAACAAATTATTTCTTTACACACAAAATTTTTGATACTTACTGTACAACTCATAAATGCTCCAGCTGCTTAAGACGTCTCTTTAACAAATTTAAGTTCAGGACGCGGGTATTGTTTCCACAGCTCACAGATTATAAAAAGAAGGAATAAGGCTAGTTATAATCAAAAATAAGTATATTTGGGCGCCATCTGTTTAGGAAAGTCCGGAGATTATGTAAAAAAATTATAATAATCTAATACTCGTAAACAAAAACCGGTATCAGATCTATTAAATTGAATTTAATTATTAATCATGTTCAGTTATGTCAAACATCAAATTAGTTGAAATATATTTAAAAACTTTCATAAATATATGATAGAATATTATCTAATATGGTATAATTCAAAAATAAATTTATTTATAAATGAAATAAAAATAAAAGTCAAAGATAAGAAAGTTTTCATTTAAGGCATAGTTGTAGATTTAAAAAAATAAATACCAACGTAAGAATTCTTAACAGCGGGAAAAATATATGCACATACAGGTACAAATCAAAATTAATACATGAATAATTATACAACTTACTCAAACTTTAACAAAATAATATTCTTCAGTTCACAGTACATCGATCGAATTATTTGATTCGATACCACTTCACAAAATGATTAACACTTAGTGTCTTTTTGTTCACATTTAAACACTAAATACCAAAATTAATAGCTTGATGAAGCTGCAAAATCTGGAAAACACCTCAATTACTGACACCACTTCTTACTTCAGACCAAAGAATTAAAGTTCACAATAATTGTTTTGTTTTAAAACTATTTTCATTAATATTCTTTTTTAAGTAACCGGAACAACCATATAAATTCAATTGTTAATTACTCTCATTTAGTTTTTTTAAATCACCACTGGTTAATATGATTAATTATTAAAATGTTTTTCTTTATTAAAAGGTAGCACAACACTTAAATATGTCGTTTTAGAAGTCACATTAGGACTTCCGTTTTTGACTAAGAATAAACTTGATTCTACCTAGTGGCAAAAACTCTAAGAGGGATTTATTCAAATTAACCAATAGAAAAGAAACGTAGCTTCCATAAGCCAGTCAAAATTAATATTTTTGATCAAAGAACGCTCACGAAAAAGGGACTTTAGCTATTGTTAAAATCTGCCGCGTTTACAATAATTTGATATACTGAGACCAAAAGATGTTTATCGAAAACCTACTAAAAAGCACGTACAAGGAAATCATAAATTAAATCGATTTTTTTAATGTATTTTTTGAAGAAATTAAGGTTATATGCATGGAAACGTCTCAAAATGAATGTTTGCACCAACGAGAATTTTGCTGTAATTTAAAATATTGTTTATGAATGCACAAAGGTGACTCTTTTATACTTGAAAGAAAGCATTATTTACTTAACGAAATATTTGTAGTTCCGACACAATTAAATTTGCTAAACTGCCAGAACCGTACTAAGGATTCCTTTAATATTTATACATATAACACAGTATTTATTAAATAGAAAAAAGCGTGACGTTACAGTTTTTGCAAATTCTGGTACTCTTGGAGATTCTGCAGGTATTTTTTATATTTAATTGTAATTACTGTAAGTAAAATTGAAAAAAGTTTTTCAAAAAGGGTCATGTTAGAGACGATTCCCCGGCACCACGTTAATGTTTAAGCCGAAGTTTAATTATATATTGTATTTTAGAAGTGCAAAAAAATCCTCACACCACCACAAGAACTACAAGCTACTAATAATAATGTCAGTCAGTCTTCTGTTGTCAGGTACTTAAACAAACTCAAATATCATCCGTACAAGGCGACTTTACTTCAGGAATTGAACGAAGACGATTTTGATCAAAGCTATGAGTTTTGTGTAAACATTATAAAAAGGTGCAGTGCTAATCCTGCTGTTGCAAGTCACATTATTTTCACTGACGAAGCCACATTTTGTTTGAATGGAGCGAATATTTAAATATAATGTTTCCAGATCGATGGATTAGGAGGCGTGGGACAATTGAGTGCCCAGCACGATCACCTGACCTTACACCACTAGATTTTTCCTTTGGTTACCTGAACAGTAACGCATTTTAACCGAGTAAGTTCTATTAATACCTTAAAAAAGAGGATTAGAAATGTAATCAGAACGGTTCAAAATGTTAGAAGTAGTTAATGGATCCTAAATCGAACACTTAATTTATTGTAAATGATTATTCTTAAACTTAACAACTTAGAACCTTTATAGTCTTATAAAATATCACGTCAGATCATGAAATCTCATACTGCCGTATGCATAATTTCCAGAAGAACCAGAATTTACAAGAAAAAGTAGGAGTGTGCTATTTAAAAAATATGATGATATGATAAAAATTAAGATTGACCTGTCCAAGGATTTCGACCTCAGATAAACAAAAAAAAATTATTTAGTATTCCACAGCCGGTGTTCGCACGGTATAATTACTTTATTTATAATAATTAGATCATAATGTACCTACCAGTTTTATGTCCTGCTATAAACAGAAATGGTAAATTACCAAATATTAAATTACAAATGAAACATTAAATTTATAGCTACAATAAAAATTTAAAACTGTCTTAAAAACAGACGTACAAAAAAGCTGCATTATATTATGAGTAGCTACATTAAGGAATAATTAAATTAATTCAAATGTAGAAAATTCGTATTCACGAAAAGAAGGCTGAAACTGTAAATCTTACCAAAAAAACATCAATATAAGGTGAGAATCTTAACTTATACTTTTAAATTAATTAATAGCAAAAATAGTACACAAAAACAATTGGGAACTTTGCCTTAAATTGTCTTTAAACATTTCCTATGTATCTGTTTAATTTAATTCTAAAACTCATCTAGATATCTTACGTTGGCCTCAATGAGCCCAAAGCATTGATTTCCAGAGTTTGAGAATCTAGTTGCTTATGTAATGTTCCCCTTCTTAAGTCTCCATTTTCTTTCAAGTGCTTTGTGGACTCTTTTTCAGCTCCCAGGGCTGTTTGGCCTGAAAACGATTATTTTGATTAGTTCAAAGACATAGATTTAATTATCTCAATTACTGAAAATCGATGACCACAACTAATATTAACCATAACTATTGCAACTAATGAACAGTAGGAATAAGCTGTCCTATTTGCCACTTATTAATAAGTTTTATTAATTAACTTATTGCAGGATATTTCAATGATCATAACTTTGCTGATACTTTTCACCCATTGCCATTGGATACTAGCTTGGAAAGATTTCAATCCCAATCATCCTTGGTTTAAGGGAAGATTCGATACAAATTGCCATTATGTACGCCGAGGGTATAATTGCAGTGGTATCACCTCTACATCTCAATTGTCTGGGCTTATTAGAGAAGCTGCAAAGGAAGCAACCAATAATTACGAAGCAAAATATTTCACAATACAAAACAGTAGCCTAGCTTCTATTCGATTAGCAGAAATTGAACCACTGAGAGGTATAGAAAGTTTAGAAATATCGTATTTCTGCAAAAATATTACCACAAGTAGTTTTTTCAAACATTTAAATCTGAAGACAATAACAATCAGATATACCATGATTAAACCAGTACAAAAACTTGTAATACCGGAGTTAAGAAATCTAGAAGAAATTCTTTTACTTGAAAATAGTCTACCGAGTCTACATGAGGGCATCTTCGATGCCCTTGTTAAACTACAGCGTCTTTCAATTGTACGCAATCATATCAAAACCATAACAATGAAACATTTTGAAAAATTGAGAAGTTTAGAAATTTTGGACTTAAGGAATAACGAGATAATCAATATAGACTATAGAAGTTTTGCAAAACTAAATAATCTAGACTCGCTTTATTTAGGAGGAAACAACATTTCCAGAATTAATAAAGACCTGTTCAAAGGTGTAACGAATTTGAAAACTCTTGATTTGTCAGCCAATAAAATTCGCATCATAGAAGAAGGAAGCTTTAGCAAATTGGGAATACTTAGTAGACTGTTTTTATCTCTGAATCAATTAGAAAATATAGGTAAAAATGCATTTGAAGATCTTAAGCTTTTAAAAAGCTTGGATTTAAGCGAGAATTATATTAATTATATACATCCATTGACATTTCAAAATTTGAAGAGTCTGGAAAAGTTAGATATTAGTGGAAATAGGATACAAAAGATTGAATTGCCTCTGTTTGCTGCATTAAAGGAGTTAAAGAGATTGAATGTTAGTAACAATCGAATAGACAAAATTCCGGACAATCTATTTAAAAGTTTGTCAATTCTAGAATCATTATATTTACAAAGCAATCCAATTAAATATGTTTATTCTGACTCATTGAAAGGTTTACATAATTTAGGAGAATTGGAACTTGCTACTACCCAATTAGAATTTTTGCCAAAGGACTTTTTTAAGGCAATTCCTATACTACAAGAATTAAAATTAAATGAAAATAAATTCCATCATATAAAGATATCTTCAAGTTTGCCTAACCTTAAATTACTGGAATTTAGACAGAATCAGATAAATATTATAAAAAATCATTCTTTTAAAAATGTTTCAAATTTAGTTATTTTAGATGTATCTACTAATAAAATAGCTACAGTGGAAGAGTTTGCTTTTGAACATCTTTCACTACTTACACATCTTTATTTAGATGAAAATAATTTAAAAGAATTAGACAAACGTATGTTTCCAAGATCATTACGTCTTTTAGAGTCATTAACGGTTAAAGGAAATAAAATTAAGGAACTAAAACCCGATTGGGCTAATAATTTAATAAATGTTAAAGTATTAGATCTAGAAAAAAACTTGTTGGATAAATTACAACCAAATGTATTTAAAGATTTACGTTCACTTAAAATTTTAAATTTAAAAGAGAACAAAATTAAGGATCTACCTAAATCTTTATTTGGAGGTGTTTCGCGCCTTGAAGAGTTATTTCTAGATTCTAACAATATTATGACTTTACCTCAAGATCTTTTCAAAAACCTCAAAGAATTAAAATATCTAAGCTTGAATGAAAATAATTTGGAAATATTACCAGAAAACGGATTTGTAGATATTGCACGTACTATACAGTACTTAAAATTAAGTAACTGCAACATCCAAGAAATTAAAAATGGCACATTTAACGAGATAAATAAATTGCTGGAGCTAGATATTTCGAAAAATCAAATCAAAAATGTATATCCTAGTAATTTTGAGGAACTAAAGTGGATAAGAAATTTAAATATCAGTTACAATCAGATTAGAATTTTAAAAGCCAATACATTCTCAGGCATCAATATTGATTCAGATTTAGATTTGAGTTTTAATTGGATTGACAGGATAGAGCATGATGTTTTTAATAATTGTGAAGGAATATTGAGGATACATTTACAGCATAATAAATTGAGATCGTTGGATGTTTCGATATTTGCTAATTTAGAACGTCTAAATGAAATATACGTAAATGAAAATGTACGAGTTTACAACAAACAGAAATTGGGAAAATATGTTTCTGTTCTTGCTGGTGCTAAATTCGGGAACTGGGAAGGGTGGCTTATGAAAAGTCAAGCGAAATTTAGATACTAGAATCCATATTATGCCAAATATAGACTGTATATACCGAAATATGCTGAAAATATACTAAAAACTAGACTATATCGAATATAGATATTTTACCATATAAATAAAATAGTTAAAGATTCAACTTTGGTCTAAACATGTGAACCTATTGCAATCATGATAAATCTATAAATAAATAAACTATACCTTTTCAACTTCAATTTCATAAAAAATAACATTAATTTCAGAGATGGTAATTTTAATTTCGGAAAACGTAAATTTAATTTCGGAAATAGTAAGTTTAAATTAGGAAAAAATAAATACTGTTTCGGAAAAAGTGAATTTAATTTCAGAAGTAGTAAGTTTAATTTCCGAAAAGGTAATATAGTTTCGGAAAAAATAAATTTAATTTCAGAAAACGTACACAGCTAAATAAGTTACTTGAATTTAGTTAAGTTGTATGTATTTGGTTATGTAAAAGGATTTTCGGTTTATAAAGCACACATTGGGGCAACATTCAAATCTCATCTCTTTAAGAAATTTTTAGCTAATTTCGGTTTTTCTTAAGGAAATCCAAGTGATATATTTATTTAATAACATCCAATCATTATCACGAGGATGGCGAATTCGGATCTCCAAGTTACGAAATGCAGGTTTTATAGCAGACTATCAAAATATTTATTTTCCTATTTCAGTGGTATGGGCTATACAGCGTGTTTGATAAATGTAGCGTAAAATTCTTACTAAGTCACAAAATAATTTTATAAAAATAAGTGTTAAAATTGCCCCAGGAATACATAGGAACGCATATATGCTTAAAATAGTTTATAAATACAAATATGTAAATACTTTAAAGTCTACATAATATAAATAAAAGTCTCAATTAAATAAAAGTTTAATTTTTTCTTTAACTTGTGTTTTTTTAAACTGAATCTCCTTTTACTTAACCAATTGTATACAACTTACTTGTATTAAATTAATTATTATTATTGTGTTAATTAAAATTAACTTTTCGGAAATGAATCTTACTTTTTTTGAAATTGAGGTTATAAAGGTATACATTAAAAACAATTTATGTAAAATCAAGCACTACAATTACAAAAGAAAAAGTAATATATCTTTGTTATCCGAAATATAGTTAAAAAATAAAGTAATGTCATAATTTATGTAAAATGACAGAATTTATGTTTTACTGTAAATATGGCTGGCTTAAGTAGTCATTAATATTTACATTGAATAGTTATAATTGTGTATCTTACATTCCTTCTAATAATTTGACTAAATTACCAGTAGCAGGTTACACACCTTAATATGTATTTACGTGAAATAAATAGTACAACTAAATAAAATCAGTAGCATAGATTTACACTAAGATATCTCATATAAAATATATAAAAGTTATCTATTTTTTGTATTTATTTTAGCGAAGTGTTTGTTTATATTTATATTACTTTCGATAATGACAGCTGTCGAAACAATTGTCAGGTAGATTATAATAAACTTGTGAAACTTTTACTAATCTTTTATTTATTTCATGATTACGGAGTTTCACGATATAATGCTAAAAACAATAAACAATCTCATATAAAAACTAGTAGTAGTAAATCAATGTATAATATCATCTATGTATAAAAAACGCTTATAAATTCGGTTATATTACATAATTTATGAACAAATCAAGGAAACAATGCATGTTTATTATAAATACTACTGTCGGTCTGTGCTCAACATATTATATGTGTTTCATGTAATTTGAATTTATTGTTAGTTGAAAATTATATATTTTGAATATTTGTTTACCTAGATATTTATCTATTTTTTGTGCTCTGTGTTGTGTAATTCTGTCTAAATAAAATTTAACATTTTTTGTAAATCCTTATTTAATTCTGTTCTAAATTATTTCTATTTGAGCAGATTTCATAACATTGTTGACTAGATCATTATACTATTACCTATGTCAATTTTGTTGATATGGATACTTCAATGTATGGTTGTACTTATGTGCAATTTATCAAGTTAGCACATTTTTCTGATATTCACATCGGATGAATCTGGCTTGACATTTCAGATGAATAAAAGTGAGGTCTCTTATGAGAATTGAAAAGTCGAAATTACGCAGCCTCAATAGATCGTTGATAATTTTTCTGTCGCAACTGTACAAATTAATACTTTAAGTCATAACTTTCCTATTTTGGTATGTATGTATCTCTTTCTCCAGTGCGTTGTGATAACACTATATTTTAAACGTTGTTTCCTAACCATTTCGTATTATCGTACCTATCGTATTTCGGTAACGATGTTACCTTTTTAACGGCGAAAATCCGTCTTAGTTCCCTGATTTCGAAGAACCATTGATTTGCAATTTTATTGAAACAAGAGGAAAGGAACATGTCTAAAATGTGATTATCAATTAATCTAATTTCTTCTTAAATCAAAATTTTTGATTGCTAGGCTGGCATGCATACTGTTAATACAAGGAAACTGAGATGAATACAATAAAATTTTGTTAATAATAAAAGCACCTTATACATAGTTTTGTTACATATGCGAATAGTATGTAAAAACACATTTTCTCAAATATTGACTCCCCTAATTATTTCAAAACAAAACTCAGTTGAGCAAAGTTGTAGATCTTCTTAAGTACTCTTCAAAATGCTCCACTTTAGCATTCAGTGTCAAATAGTTTCCAAGATACAAGTAATTTTCTGATCTAGGAAATTAACATTGTAAATGAAAGTTAGCTAATAGTCCTGTCAAATTAGAAAAAATAGCGGAAAGTTGAGGGAAGTCCCTGGATTTTTGCGTAGGCCTTCCTGGAGGGCTGTTAAATAACCTCCTAAAAGTCACCACCTGTAGGTGGCGAGCTCGAGGAGATAATGAGGGTAAACCACGCCTCCTAACGGTTTTTGTCGTTTTTCTCGGAAGCTACTAGGTTTATAAAGATGAAGGAGGTTAGGTAAATTAAAGTTTATTTAAATTCCTACCAGAAATATCTGAATGTTGTTTCGTACCTCGGCTTCTTTTTCTGTTATTAAAGAAAGAAGATATGTCATACATAAATGAGCAATTTGCTTCAGTAAATTTGCTCAAGGAACGTTTGGACGTAACTTTTTGTGGTCTCATATTCGTCATGAAGTAGCTAATTAAAATTCAATCAATTACCTTTTACCTTAGCATCTCTTCGTCAAAATCAATCAGGCGATATTATTGATATTCTTGGTGTCAGTCAGATGAAAGTTTCGAATTGGCAAGTTAATTCTTAGGATAGTACACTGTACTAGGCAATTTTTTTATGAAACTCAATACGTACAGTATATTTCGCCTGTTTTGAAATTCTAATTTCCTTTATTTATAAGATCTTGGTTTTCTCCTGAATGATTTTTGCTGTAAAATTGAAATACAAGATTTAATTCTTTACTTGATTTAAATTGTAAAGGATACCACAACGCAACAGTTTCATTTTAAATCTTGTATTTCAATCTTACAGCAAAAATCATTCAGGAAAAGTTTACTGGATACCAAAGTCTTATAAATAAAGGAAATTAGGATTTCAAAAAAAGCGAAACGCCCTGTACGTATTTTGTTGGATAAAAAAATTGACTAGTACAGTGTATTCTCCTAAAAACTAACTTGCGAATACGAAATTTTCATCCAATTGCCACCAAAAATATCGATAATATCACCTGATGGATTTTGACGAAGAGATGCTAAGGTAAAAGATGACTGGACCACGATCGCGTTTGGCTCTCAACGAATTTTTCTTAGCTGCTTCATGACGAATATGAGGCAACAAAAAGTTTTGTCCGAAAGTTCTTTAAACAAATTTACTGGTGGAAATTGCTCATCCATGTATGACAGATCTTCTTTCTTCGATAACACAAAAAGAAGGCGAGGTACGAAAAAACATTCGGACATTTCTGGTAGGGATTTAAATATACTTTAAGTTACCTAACCTCCTTCATCTCGATAAACCTAATAGTTTCCGAGAAAAACGACAAAAACCGTTAGGGGGCGTGGTTTGCCCTCATTATCTCCTTGAGCTCGCCACCTACAGGCAGTGACTTTTAGGGGGTTATTTAACAGCCCTCCAGGAAGGCCTATTCAAAAATCCACGGACATCCCTCAACTTTCCGCTATTCAAGAAAATTTGTTCTAAATTGACTGGACTATAAAACAATTAGCACGTTGAATTTAGAAATTAGATGTAAATGCAGGAATTGCTAAACACGATTTCATGGAACAGAATCACTCTTCAGAATGTGCTACCATCAATTCTTTAGAATAATTTGACAACTGTTGTCATGGTTAATGATATTTCATAAAAAAGAATTCCGTGCAGAATTATCATCTATATATTACACACCGATATCAATCGTTATAGCAAACTACATTCCTCAACACAAAAGCCCCACGATCAGGCGTCTTTTGTAGCAACGCTTTTCTGTTACTCTACAGGAATTACTTTACTAAAAATACAAAACATAAAATACGCCGCACAGTGGACGTCACTGTAATCTTAATAAAAACTCAAATTGCTGAATACTTACTGTATGTACTATATGCTCCGGCTGAGATCTCTAATTATACAAATTTAAATTCAGGTGTGGGTGTTAACCCCAAAAGCTTCTGATTAATCAATGGAATCAAGAACAAATATAAAAAATATTGAGCGCCACCACAGCTGAGGATGTTCTTAGATTTAGAAAATTTTTCGGAAAGTCATCAGCTAAGGGAATAACTTCTCATTTAAATTTGACGTTAAATTAATCAAACATTTGTCAAACAATAAAAAATTTTAATTGACCAAAAAAATACATCATTAGTTCGTTGAGCCTAACTATATCAAACGGTAAATTAATTTAAAATCTGTATATTGAAACATAAAAGAAAAATTGAAATAAAAAAAATTGGAAATACAAAGCACATCATAATCAAAAAAGTTATTCCTATAAGTGAATTCATTAAATTTCGGGATCTCAAGTAAATTTTACATAAAAACTTAATTAAAAAAATCAATACCTTACAACATTTTGTTTAATCCTGTATAATTTTCATAAAAATTCCTTACACAAACGGAATACTTCAAACACAATACACTATAAAAACAATAATGACCTCACACAAACACAATAACAAAATGCTGACCTGAAGATTGCGGGAACATTTCATTATTTTCTTAAATTTTGAACTATTTTGTCTTAACGAGATTCATCGAACTTTAACATAATTATTTGCAATAACTTCCAAACGAAACAGATTCCCAAAAATCACAACGGTAACGGTACTTTTTAATACTGTATACTTGAAGGCTGCTTAACAAATCTTTAGTCGGTAATACAAATTGATGCTTAATTTCTCGATACGACAAAACGGTATTATTTTCTTTGTTAAACTAATAAAACTTTGCGAAATAATCCTAGTATTTGATTTATTTCCAAATAACGAGATCGGTACGGTATAATACTACTTTAAATTGAGGCATAAACGATAGTACGGAATGTTTTCTCTTCGACCGTCTTGTTAAACACTCTAAACTAAACTAAATTAAACTAAAAAGGATCTGAATTTATATCTCGACAAATAAATTTAAGAGGGACATTTTAAATTGGCCAATAACGAAACAACGTGGCATTCACAAGCCAATCAAAGATTATTATTTCGGAACAAAGAATATATGAAATGAAGGGACTTCACACGTAGTTGAAATCTGCAATATTGACAATAATTTGATACACTGGATCGAGAGTTTATTTATCCAAAATCTACTAAAGAACACGTACAGGAAATCATAAATTAGGGTCAAATGGATTCTGTTAATGTTTTTCTTCTATGAAACAAAGATTATGAACCTGGGAACGTCTTAAAATGATCGTTGACACTAACGAAAACTTTACTACTGATTTTAGAATATTGTTTATAAATACACAGAGGTGACTCTTAATACTTAAAAGAAAGCATTATATAGCTAGCTAAAAGTAATATTTGCAGTTTTGACACAATCAAATTTGTTAGACTGCACAGGATCGTACTGGGGTTCCTTTATTATTTATACATATAAAATGGCATTTATTAAATAGAAACAATTGTAACGTTACATCGCAACATTCTGATGAGTGGTTTTGCTCCATGAATCCATCTCATACATTATTGCTCCATCGCTCCATTGCTCCATCTTGTATGTTATTATTAATAATAATTTCACAGGTTTCAAAATTCTTTTGGAGGTTCAAAATGCCCTTTTTAGCCCATTTTTGGTACTTTTTAGTGCAGTTTTTGCATTTTGACCCAATTTTCGCAATGTAATTCGGATTTAATTTTGTTTTTAGTTAATTTAATGAAAAAACAAAAGGAAATAAATCGAAATAATTTAAAGCCATCTCTAAAACATGATGCGACATACATTCATTGGACTGAACCAACGCGCTCAATGAACGCATTCATTGAACAAATCAATTTTGAGGTAGTACATACGTGTCATTTAGTTTATTTATTCTGTTGACGTTTGTAAGGCGAATATTTGTGACGCTAAAATGGCTTGCAACAATTTCTGTTACGTTTGTGGCCGTTTCACACCACAACAGACAAAACATGGCTTTTTCAATTTTTCCATAATTTAAGTTCGTATACGGGAAGTACTTCAACAATCCAGTTATTTCCAACGTTACTTGGGCACCAAATGTCGTTTGCAAAAAGTGTTACAGTGATCTCTTGAATTGGATGCATAATAGAATTAAAAGTTTGCGTGTGTGAATTCTGGTGTCGGAATGAACAGAAAACAAATGAGGAAAAAAGTGTATTTGAGTGTCCCAAGTGCTCAACTACCATTACCACACGCAGAAAACGTTCCAGTGCCAAAACCAGCGAGCCCGGACGTGTCATCGGGTATTACTCTTGCAACTTACTTGAGTGATTAAACGTAAACAGAACAATCAAATCACAAAGTCACGAATATTCGTCTTACAGAACAAATAAACTAAATGACACATACGTCAAAATTGGTTCGTTCAATGAATGCGTTCATTGTGCGCATTGGTTCAGTCCAATGAATGTACGTCGCTTCATGTTTTGGAGATGGCTTTAAATTTTTTCGATTTATTCATTTCCTTTTGTACATACATATATAATCTTTAACCCCTTATACCTTTTGGTGTCGAGGTGGCGGCGCACAGAGCCGCAGAGTGGATATATGGTTAACTCTGTTAAGCGATATAATCCACTATAACCACCCTGCCGGCTGCCGGCATATTTCCTTTTGTTTTTTCATTAAATTAACTAAAAACAAAATTAAATTCGAATCACATTGCGAAAATTAGGTCAAAATGCGAAAATTGTACTGAAAAACTACGAAAAATGGTATAAAAAGGGCATTTTGAACCACTAAAAGGATAATAAATCAGGACATTTTCATTTCTTCAAGCTGAAAATATTTAATTCCTGTTTCATGGTTTCATTCATACATTGATCCATTTTATTGACTTACACATCGCAAAAGGTCGAAAAATTGGCATAAAACATACCAACTTAAGGAGGTCATAAAAAAATAATGCGAGCTAATATAGCCAAACCCCGCGGGGGTTTTGTTAGTCTGTTGGTCTACTTTCATTTCGCGTTGTAGCCACTCGGGCTGGAAGCGATTTCCCGAAAATTGTTGCACAGTGATTAGCTGTCCATAAAAATATAGATATTAAAATAGAAGTAAGGAACTACTAGTAATCGTTTTAACAAGAAAATGTAAGTTAGAAAGTAGGAATTTATAAGAAAAAAAAAGCATTTTACAGATGAAAAATACCAAATTCATTTTTACATACGAATTTTCTCCCATAGCAACAAGATAAGATTGATTAGTTTTCATGTCTTTTGCGATACAAATATCCGTTTTTATATAAATACAAAATTGTAGAGCAAATTCAGTTTTGATAAAATTTTCTAATGCGTTGCAATTGCATTAATCTATTAATATTAAAATTACATTGCATGCGTATTGCTGAAACAACCATAAAAATAAATTAATCCCATTTTAATTAAATTTGTATTATTAAAACGCAAATGTGGATGCTAACTATAAAAACGTTTTAGATATTCTTTTTTCAGATTATATTATTCTCGATTTGGTTATATTAAATTATAGCATAAAAGAAAATTGCTTTTAAAGAGCTGGGACTTTTGTATTCTATAACGTTTAATTAAACCACGCAAATGTAGATACTTGGAAAAAGCCTTAACTTGAAATTATCTAAGCAATTCGAAACGTTAAGTACTTATTACTGTTTTAATTAATTTGTTATTCCTGTATAAATAGCTTTCAGTGTAAACATAAATGGCCAAAACGTTAATTAATTTATGGTTGACATTTAGAGAGGATTGCAATGCCGCCTGGGTTTCCCTATTTGATGTGGAATTTATAATAGACTTTGGTTTTTCTTCGTTTATTGAATTCGCTTATTGGAATTGCTCATATGTTGCAGTTTAATATAAATTTGTGGATTTCTAAAAACTAAATACCGCAGCATAATTCAATAGCATTATTACAAAATTGACATGGATTATTTTACGGCTGTTTGCATATTTTGTGACGTTCGTCGTTTCCGAGACGAGGTCTCAAAATTAAAGGGGCAATAGGTAATAGTTTTGGCACTAATTTGTTGATGAATACAATGTTTTTATAAGAGAGAAACTTTCAAATCTTCTTTGTGTGGCTTACAGCCTGGTGTATATTCTGACTAAATGGACATTTATCAAAATGTCTTTAAAGTAATATTTTTAATAAATTCACTGATTATATAATTCGAGTTTTTTTATAGTTGACTTCCTAATAATTTATATAAAACTGAAATTATTTAATGATGATCCAGCATATTTTTAAAACCTCTTTTGATGTTCATTGATATTAAAATATCATTTGAAATGTGACTTTTATTTTTTCGTTTTTTGTTACTTTTTTCATAAGTTTTTCAAAGTTAAAAGTTTTATTAGGAGAGCAATTAAGTATTATTCAAATCAAATCAAACTCCAACAAAAATAATCGTCTTATATTTGAATTTGCTTTTTATGTATTTTAAAAATCATCAATTACCCGAAATACAACAAAACTTATAGTATACGAAACCCTGATAAAACAAATAATTGTTGCTATCTATAGTTATTATCTTTAGAATCTATGCATAACGAACAAGTTGCATCTATTCGCGACTAATTCATTAAATAAGAGGAAGTAAAATCGATCACATCCACCTGATTTCGGTATGATGGTGAGTCCGCTCGCACTGGGGCCTCTTCGCTTTTCAAGAATCACCCAGACAATAGAACGGCGGAAAGAAAGCGCAAGAAGAAAAAAGGTCCTGAAATAATACTTCCGTTCTTTACCGAAAGATTAAAAGGCTGCCAATGTAATCACGATATTATGTGGTCTGATGTCAAATTCTTAATTAATAGACATCTTAAATTAGTTTTGTCTTAGATACCTGTTCTTAATGAACCATTAGAAACTGCGATACAGTAATGAAGAATTTTATAAGTGCAGGAAACTACTTAGATTCACAGCACTAACGGTGTTTTCATCGTTCAACGACGAAATTATTGTTTTCAAATACCAGTGGCTAGAAAAGAAAAACTTGTTTTCCGAAAATAATCACATCGGTTTCAATAATTCCACCAACTAAATAAAATTTAATGAACTAAAATAATTAAATAAATAAAAGGACCACCATTGAAATTGTTACCCACAAAATGGGGACTGCTTATTGGGAAACGGTAACAACCTTTAATCGCAGTTAAATCTGTCGGCTGCCAGCTAACTAGTGTGAGGTCGTGGGTCTCACTAAAGGTCTTCTGTAATGGGGGCCAAGAATTATCTAAAATAGCTTTAGTATTTGCCGACAAAATCTGAAAAGAACAACACATTTGCGACTACTACCAATGTGGTCGACTTTTCCCAATATTGGTTCCTTGGAAGATGTAAATATAAACCCCAAGTACCCCACATAAAGAAATAATAAGTCTTCAAGCAAGATTTACAGTGCTTTATTATTAATTAAACAAATTATCAGGTAGATCAATTAACATAAATCAAACAAATAAGGTTATATTTTAATCAAGGACGAATAGCTTTGGCAAAAATTAAATGCAAGTTATTGATTTCTAATTACAAATTGAACGGGTTGAGGATTAATGCCAGCGCGATTACTTACTCTAAATTTGACTTGACTTTAAGTCTCAAACATGTAACTGGCGCGGTAAACTGACGCGAATACCTGTGATGTAGATTGCGCAATCATTTATCGTCAGATTTTAATTGTTTAACAAATTCTTTAGGGAGCAAAGTCATACGTGTTCACTCGCAAATATTCCTAACAAAGTAATAAAATAAATAATATGTGATAAAATTATATATATGAAACAGATACTAGATATAAGTGCTACACGCACACTGGGGAAAAACCATTTAACACAAAAAATTATAATATACAGATATACAGTAATGCTTTATATACAATAAGGGTTGTCAAACGTTATTGCTCTTGTAAATAGTTGCTACAACTTACGATACAGATGTATGTTCTTCGAACTGAAGAGGAACATCACCAATCAGGTCGAGCGTAGCGTGATCCAACGAGACAACAGCAACCAAGTCAGCATATTGGTCTTTTAACAACCCAAATATACAACGTAGTGTATGTAATTATTGCAAGACTCTGGTCTGTAACAAATAGAATCAAATTACCAGAATGCACAAACAAACACTTTATAAATACCTTCGGTGTAATGTGACCTTAAGATATAATTATATCGCCTTCATATGCGGCTAACGACGATTATACATCGAAACCGATCAAAAGAATAATAGTATAAGAGACTGAATGATAGAAAAGTTAACCTATAAACTTACGAGAACGTCCACTATAACCTCTAAATAGAACTGTGGAAATATATCCCTAAAAGGTTCCAATCAACTTGGAAATCAACGGCACAAATTAATCATAGATCTGCACCAATGCAATTCCCAATTAACAATACAAAGGAAAAGATTAATTAAACGGCGATGTCCACTGTCCACAAGTGACAAAATCTCTAATCAAGAGGAAGTTAGTTCCAAAACAAAATGGCAACTACAAGGAGAGAGAATGCAAAAATCCCTAAACGCTATATAACTTAGCACAAAAGCAGAGCTATACAGGGTGCTACGAAATTAGCACGTAACAAAATATTTAAAGCAGTGATTCTCAACCTGTGGGGCGCGCCCTCCTAAGGAGGCGCAAAATAACAGAAGGGGGGCGCGAAGGCATGAAAAATAAGCAAAAAATCCAAAAAACTTATTGAAACAAAAATAAGAAAAAATATGTAAATACGGGGGGGCGCGACAATGTTGCCAAATGTGACATAATCGCGCTATTCGTGCGGAATGTTAGCCTCGTTGCTGCGTATTAGCGGCCAATTAAGCAAAATAGATATAGAAAAGATATTAGGATTCCAAAAAATCATTGGAAGGGGGGCGCGCTTATGATTTATATGAGAAGTTGGGTCCCAAATATTAAAAGGCTGAGAACTGCTGATTTAAAGAGATAATAATCGAAATGAAATAACTAAAACAAGTCCGATGTAGTTGAAAATCTACAAGGGCGTTGGTCTAATCTGAATCTTTTTTAAAAATTTTGATGGTGTCTGCTGCATGGTAGATTTCGATCGCATGATTAATTTTAAAAGAGTAATTTGAGCAGAAAATAACTTGGTAATCAAAAGACGCTAAGATACTGTGATATGTAGCAATATAAAATGATAGCAGGAAACTTTTTAAATTTATTTTTCAAGCTGGAATAAGGTCTCAAGGCTTTCATACCCCCTCCTGTAGCCGCGATGACTGCCTTCTCAGTCATTTTGTTGTTTCGACCCCATTAAAAATGGAAATTTACAAAAATCATAATAAAAGTTTTGTCAACAAATACATTTTCTTTGCAGTGATTACACAGTGATTGTTAATCGTTATTATTTCTTCCTTATTACTGTTTATATTCATATAGTATGTTCAATTGTACATATATATTTTTGTGATTAAAAATTTGTAAAAGCATACAATACAGTATATTACCGAAGTGGCAAACGCCTTGCTTTGACTTTTAAATCAAGTTTTGTTGCAATACCTATTATTTATACGTTTGATTTGTTTTATTATAATTTTTAATAATATATTTTTTCAATATATAGCCTTAAAATACTAGGATCTTCATAAATATTTTTAAAAACAAGTAACTGGTACAAACTAAAGTCTAACTTAAGACTTTAAGACTTAAGTCTAACAAAAATACCTACTCAGAGATATCCCGTGAAATTAACTAGATTATTAAAAATACAGCATAAAAATAATATTGTTCTTATATATATTCTGAATATATGATTTACATACAGTAACGCTTTAATATTCTCAATTTGCATATGGTTCCCCATCAAATGTGCAATAGTTTTCTAGTGAACAAAAAAACAACTAGCGATTGATATAACACATTTCAAAATAGTACTACTTATAAATACTTCAGAAATGTACAGCGTTAAACTTTCGAAAATATCTTTTACTTTCTCTTGACCCTTGTTGGGACTAAAGCCAGAGTCTTGTTCTTGATTGGGAGCTAGTCAGCTTGTGAGGTGAAGAGTGTTGTAACGACAGTCACATGTGTTCACGTAGTTGCCAAGAACCCGACTGCACGGCAAAGTCCATAAAAACTTTCATACCTATATCTACAAACAATGTCCTTTCGTCGGTTCCGGAAATCGAATCTGGACTGCTTACTTGAGAGCTCAACGCTCTACCGCGTGGCAACCCACTTCACTTCTATCTAAGATCAAGGTGGAGCTGAATACAACTTTTTAAGTATAACAAAAATGCATATTATGTTGTCATTTCGTAGTGATAAGAGAAGAAGATAATAACAGAGAATTGGCCCAAAATAGCACGGATCGGTTTGGAAAGAAAGCATTGAATATTTGCCACTACTAAAAGTAACCAAATGCAGTAAAAGTTATTTTGCATAGAAGCAGTAAGCTGTCCTAGTTCTATTACGTGCGTTGAACCAAAATGGGGAACAATGTTTAGGCAGCAGACATGTTGCAATGACCACTCTGGAACTTGTCTGTTACGTTGCGGTTACGTTAGCACTATGTAGCGGAACGTGGCGGCGTAGTTATTGCTACTTTCGTGCAACTCCGTTTCTCTTTGACACTATTCTATCATTTTCTATACTAATTCTGCGATCGTGACACAAAATAAATT
Source organism: Agrypnus murinus (assembly GCA_929113105.1). Classification (NCBI taxonomy): domain Eukaryota; kingdom Metazoa; phylum Arthropoda; class Insecta; order Coleoptera; family Elateridae; genus Agrypnus; species Agrypnus murinus. The sequence goes on along the minus strand of OV816028.1, from coordinate 28,923,706 downwards.
GCTATTTTATTTGTAATGTGTACTACATTATAAGACATAGACAGATGAAACGTTTGATTATTTTGTCATTCCAGTATACCAAAATCATAAACCGTAGCAACTTTTCTGTTAAATATGATGATAGATAGAGAAATAACAATACGTCTTCTTTAAATATATTTTTTAATAAAAAATATTTTGAATTAAATGATTGTCATGATGTTCTGACACAATTCCGTATCAATTTATTATTTTTATTAAAAGTTATAGTAAAAATTTTTTTTTAACAATTATGACAAATTACAAACTAATTAATGGCCTCCAACATTTTACAAGTAAATATGGAGTAGTTTTCTAAAATTCATCTTAAATAGTATTCACTGTAAAATGCGTCATTAAAGTTGTCACTTAATTACCAGTAACGGGAACTAAACAAAATCTACTTCAAGGTTGTTGTTACCATGGAGTATAAAATAAGTTAAACAGTTCCGGAACTTTCAAGTAACCCTTACTATAAAACCACCGTCAGCGTTTTCGTAGACACATTTTAGTTCCTAATTTACGTTTCACTCACAGCAATATTAGACCTTTAAGAACGTTTAAGTCTAACTTCACATTTAACCTTGAACATTACATTTTTTATACTGCTCTATAATACTTAGATATGGGATATTTTAAAGTTGCGGTAACTCAAAAAATAATAGTATTTTGTACTGGCCCCAACATTTAAAATCTTCAGATCAAGAAATGTTGTGATCGGATGCAAATTTCCTGATCTACATACATGGGAAAAATTACATGTATTGTAAAATGCACAATTAACCTCCAAATCCCAAACTAACCTGCAGTAGCTATGTCTCTACACTCTATAGGAGTTACTGTAACATCATTGTAGTTTTCTAAGAGTAACAGGAACTTCTGGTAATTCTGATAGTTTCAGATAGGTGACAGGAACTTTCTGCACTACTTTAAAGTTTTTAAAATTTAAAGTAGCTTTGCGCAAGTTACTGCTACAATTATAATGCCACTTTGAAGTTGCAACAACTTTAAAGTAATTATACCAAGTGGTAATACTGTTTCACATACTTTAAAAACTACTTAGAAGTAATGGAACTACATAGTTTTAGAAACAACTGACTGCGTAATTACTAAAATATTCCAAGCTGAAGTAATTAAACTTATTAAGTCATAAATTTAGTTGTACTTATGTTAGTTACTGCTACTTATAGATAGAGCTTGGAGTAGCAATCGCACAGCATGAAAATCGAATGTTTTTATATTAAAGGATTTGCGATTTGCAGCTAACATTCAGATGAAAATTGTATTGGATAATTATACATGGTATATATATAGCTAGGGTGGGTCCTAGTATTGAATGGGTCCTCTCCGGGTATGGTTGAACTTTATTTGGCTTAATGGGAATTTTAATGGAAATTCAAGAACAATATTTTGAAAAACGATGAACAATAAATGATTACAAGTAATAATAGTACTAGCTTTCTCCGCAATTCTAACCTTCCAAATAAGCCAATAAGTACTCACGGTTTAACAAATCTAATAGAACTTAATTAAACACCCAGAATTATTAATTGTGACAAAATATAGAAACACAAAATAAAAAATTTATTTTATAGATATTTTACGTGAGTAGATTTTTATTCAAATAATAGTCTGAAATCTTTTTAGTTATATTTGATCTTTTGTAATGTAATATGAACGTGTGCATCTGTTAAACTGAAAATGTCATCACCCATCAATAACCTATGTTGCATCGTATAGTTGGAATGAAAGGAAAGCATTTCATAGAAATCGATGCATGCAGATAGAAATAATGATATATAACATTTGTCGTTTCCATTGAAGTAGTAGAAATTTACTTGGCATCAAAGTGGCGACATTCAAGTCCAACATTTCGAAAGATCTCTTTTTATGTAGAGCATCCTATAGGGAATTGAAATCGAATTTGAATTCAACTGAACACAATAGAATTTTGCATTCCTGAATGAGTCGGCTGATTGCTATAAGCGGTACTGCAAAAGAATAGAATAACGATGTAGTTTCGATAGCCTGCATGCATGGCCCTTTTCTCATCCTTCTTTAAAACATATGCGACTCCTTTAAAACTTAAGGTTTCCTATAAACCGAACGTCGATAAATATTCTTTTCACATAATTTTTGGGTCATAGGGAAATCGTATACATCATCGGAAGAGGCCTTTTTCAATTTCTATTGTGTCGACTATATACTATATTGACGTGTGCCCTGTAAAAAGGGAGACGTAAAGTTACAGGAAGGGAATATCGAAATCGAGATTTCCCGTTATTTGGACCTCGCAAAAAACTAATGCCCCAACATTTCAGTCCGGGGTAGATGTTTATAGATATTGCGAATTTTGTTGTATAGTAAAACTGCACTTTAAGTTTAATACTATCTATAAAAAATATTACAAGAGAATCGTTTTTTTGTATATTTTTATGCGAATTTCAAATATAGCGAGGAAGTCTAATATTTTTTACAATATTCAGCTTGCTATTTTCTTTTATAATATATCATTCCCATCACCCCCTCCTTTCGTCACCACGTTTTGGTTCCACTCCGATGCCACCCACAGTTTATAGCTTTCTTTACATTCACAATACTTCTACTTCGTCTCCTTCATTTCTTTTTCTTATCGCTATTTCTCAAGAACGATAAAAATATCGACTTAGAAAAGTACTACGTTATCTGAAGTTAACTTATAGAAATGTGGCTTATCAAACAGACAATTTCCTGTTTTATAATAATATTTCGACCGTTTTATTCTTGTTGCCATTTCGTTCTTGTCTACATTAAGAATGGACGGTAGAATACGTAATGTTCTTGACATAACAATAAACGATCCTGAATTGCGGTTATTCAACGTACTGTATAAATGTTCGTTGAACTAGAAAAAAATGTTTGCGACTGACAAATGATTTGATCAAATGATTAAATTTGATTATTCTTGTACCCGGTTGCCATATCACGGAATATGCTTTTTTGTTTTAATTTTCGCTTCATCCAAATAATCGTCCGAACCGAATCGACGTATTTCCCTTTTAAAAATAATTCGACCAAAATTAACTTTTTCGCTTAAAGCACTGTAAACATCGTAATAAAGTTTCAGTTTGATTTTCACGAGTTCGAGTAATAATTTTCTGGACATAGAGAAAAATGATTATTAGGAGAATCGAATGATTTATGCACGTAGCAATTTCAAAAAGAAGAATTTTTCTGTTATTTTAAGTGTAAACTGGAATCATTTTTATAGGATTGGAAATAAAATTAAATTTTTAAATCAATATCCAATAATGTACCTATTAATTTACCTCAAGGTAAAATACACTAAACAATTTAATTTTACTTGATGGCTTTACTTGTGTAGGTATAATAAAAACTGTTCGCTTCCAGTTTTCCTCTCGCACAAATTGCTGTTTGAAGACAATGAGTCAACAATGACGTAGAAATTGCCATTTAAATCATATTGTTTATTCAGCAAACTTTCTGTTGGCAAACGGAAAGTTAGGCACGAAATTGTATAACATAAGGATTAGCTTACAGTCTTTATAAAATGGGAATTATTGCTTTGTATATTTTTGTAATATCCGAAACAAAAAATTATAATTAATTTCCTAAAAGTCGGGACTTTACGTATTTATTTGAAAAGATTTTGAAAATAGTTTATTATTTCAGATGAGATCTCTTCTCAGTAAATGCATAAACGTGTGCATTAAGCACCAACGTTTTAAACCAATCAATAGCGTAACATACAATCACACAACGTGTAGTAACTATAACAACAGTCTTTAAACGTTCTATGATAGGGAAAGCCAATGAATAAGGAAAACTTGTATAATATATTAAGTTACTTTAGCTATCCCATGTTTTCTAAACACAGAAAAAACCCACAAGCAAAATAACAACACATAAACACCACAAATAAAAACAAAAACTAAATACACAAGTTGTATTATTTACCTCTTCAAATAAAATAAGTTTTTGTACAGAGATTAGACAAATGGAAAGTTAAAATAAAAAAATAAAATAAGAAGAGTCATTATCTAAGTATTGTGATTTATGTATGTAATTGGAAGTCGATAAACACTTGAAATATTGAAATAAATAATAGCTGCAGCTAGCTAAGATGCACGACTATACATAAAATTAACTCGAAACTGACGAGAACTCCTGTAACATACTTCAGAAAGATCGAAATCCAAGAAACTCACTCAATTTCGCAACAACCATCAATATACCAGCACCACACGATCAACCGAACATGTATGAAAATTCTTGTTAGAAACTAAAACGGGATCCTTATAATACCAATATACTGATTAGGGACAACCTTCTATTTAAACGTTAAAAATAATTATAAAAAATGTCATACTCTGTATGTATCTTCTATAAACTAAATTTTGAGAACAAAGGGAGAATGAGTCAGAAATAAGCCAAAAATAAAAAAGTTATTTCTAAATGGCCGTCAGCGTACGTGGTTATGGCCTGATTTGAGGTTAAAAGAAGGAACAAAGAACTTATAACCAAACAAAACACCAACGGGCTACTGCTAGTAATTATTTAAAATTTCAACCCTCCAAGAATTAGACGGACCGGAAGTATTAGCTTTACTCGATATATTGTAACGTGCAGAAATCTGAAGATTCAATTTATAAAAATAATTCTACTATGGCCCTGTATAATATCTAAATATTCTGGCTAGGCTAGGTTTCAATTCATTTCTCACGTTAAAATTGCGTACTCGTCAAGTATTTACAGGTGGTCGCAAGAAAATGACACTTTAATATTGCAAACAGTAACATTAAAATAGTGTTTATCTAAGTCAAAATACGGTCTGTAAACGAAAGAGATCTCATATAAAAATAATTTATTTGTCTGCGACATTTGAAATAGTAACATATCCATTTGTATTTTAAATTACAAATAAAATTTTAGCTGTCTGAAACTTAAAATATTTTGTCTATGTGTCAACTTTTATTGCTTGCCAATCTGTAGGTTTTGATCAGCATTCTTAAATGTAAAATATTAATAAGAAATTTTGTGTTTTTCTCTTTGGATAAAATTATCGTCAGCTTTTATATTAGTGGTGGTTTCAAACAAATAATCCCACTCCTTAAAAAAAGATACCACATATTTTTGAATCGAGGGACAGAATGAGATCCTAAGCGGGCGGTGGTGACTTAAGGTTGATTCAGACCGGTGGAGGCGGAGCGGTGGCGGATCGGTTTCTGAGCGGTTTCCGCTTTGGAGCATTCATACTGCCCGCGGTAGCGGGACGGCGACGGTTTTGCAGTGCAGACATTCATGGTCGTGCATGTGTCCCTAATAATGTTAAATCAGTTTTTCATATTGTTATATGTATTGTTTAATGATTGCAAAGTTGTATAGAAGAGCTTTCCATTCATTAAACCAATCAAAAATGTGACACCCTATATAACAAATATCTGAATACATTACTTTCCTTTTTTATATAAATGTTTAATAATATTTAATAAATAATAAAGTTTAAGCGATATTGAAGTTAATTTTAAGTAGTTTCTAGTTTATTAAGTATTCACTAAAAACTGAGTGTCTTTGTCAATATAATAATAAAAAAACTAATTACAATTAAATGCTTACGTTATTTACATTTACGTATGGTGTTTTGTTATTTTTCGCGCGGTTTCTTGCTAAAAATCGCTTCTAGATCGATTCAATCCGCTCCGCTCTCAGACCGCCGGCTCACCGCTATGTCGTTTTTCCGCGCGCGGTTTCACTTCGAATCATCCCATTTAAAACTAAGGAAAGCGATTTGGGAGCGGATCCGCTTCCGCTCCGCCACCGCTCCGCTACCGCCGGTCTGAATCAACCTTTAAGATATCTTCGAAGACGCTCCGTGGCTCAAGAGGATTTTAGCGTGGTCGCGAGCAAGTTAAACTGTGATGTCGTGTAAAGAATACAGACTAACTAGGACTACTGGCCACATATGTAGAAATTAGTACAACGTTTGTTACAGTTAAATAATAAGCTTTGTGTACCGCCTCGTATTTACCGTAAAGTACAAGAAACAAATACATTTTCTTGTTGGAGAATTGCAGTTGTAAGGGAATCCGACTTACAGATGGTACAGCGCAGATCCCATATTTGTGTCACAGCTAAGGTAAAACTGCAAAAAATCTTAACCAGATCTGTCAATCGGGCCGCTTGGGTGAGAGTCTAACACGCACACACCACAGTACCAAGGCTGTTTTTATACTACCAAAGTTGTTTTTATGTTATCAAACAGGGTTTATACCTTATAAACTTTCAATTAGATTAGTAGAAATTTTGTGGATAAATCAACTTTAATTTGTGTTTTTATTACCACAATAATCTAATGGAAGCAAATCCGTTATAATTAGTATACCATGATTTCATGATTGTTTTACGTGGGATATCCGTACCCCAATGTTCCTTCCCTTAGGAGGAAGTAATTGAGATATGCTCAATCAGCGCGCAATTGCATAGCAATTGCTCCCAGTAACTCACTGGTCGGAGCGAGGTTGCCTATCCACCCTCTACTAGCTAACCAGGTTAGTGCCGGCGCGATTAACTTAATGCGTGCTCACCCGCCAGCATTCCTCCGTCCTCTTTCATACGGGATCAAGTGTCTCGTCCAGCATTAGGACTATTCTCCCAACCTAGGTCAGTACATCGGAACCCCCCAGTCCTCTTTCATACCTTCATAAGTTCCTTCACCGAGCCAGGGTTGGGGCCACTGCCCGATCGAATCCAACCTCAGATGTGGCGGGACTTGGTTTTTAAGCGGTTTTGCCACCCCGATCTGCCAGTTACAGGCCTGGTGTGTCCCTGACAGAGCTTCGTCTCGGGGCTACTTTAAAGGGCCCATCAAAGTAGCATAGGTGTGTACCCGTTAAGGTGAAGTTGTCTTGGACGTGAGAGGCTGTGTATTTTCGCATCAACGTCCCTTAAGTGTAGGACTCTAGACGATTTCTGAGAATCCGACGACTGGAACTGCACAGCCAAAGCCGGGCCCCCATACTGTCACCTCCGAGACACTACCTGATGGCATGCAGTTTCTCATATGTCAGCAAGCGAACTCCCTGACGGAAATAAACCTTACTTGATTCTCCTCCATTCGTCTAGGTCAGACAGCGGGATACTTTGCTCCATAAAAGACCCTGACGTCAGGTGAGATTCAATCCACCCACACCGGACCCTCTTCCCCGAAAAGGATTATGATAAAGCTAATAAACTTCGAGTAAGGTAGAAAATTGTGCAGAATGATAACATTTTATTTTACGTTGACGAAGTAGAGAGATTTATTCTCAATATTCCAAACGGGTTGATTCCATAAAACATATTACCCACATAATCAGACAATGCATTTTATTAATAACACTTGCTTGCATTGTAACTTAATCACAATCGTTCACTCTCTGAAGTAGCCATTTTACAACCGTCTCTAATTTTACTTAAACCATGCGCACACGAAAAACAGGGTCGCAACCTTTGCTCATACGACAGGGAATTCAAGCGATGAATCTCAACCAAAGGAGATTAAAATTTTCAGGTGACCCTCAAGCAAATACCAGGGGATATCTTAATTTTACAAACAAAGAAACAAAAACGTTGACACAAAACTTGTACCAGAAAGTACCAAATATTAAAACATCTAATCCACTAACTTACCCCAGATACCTCTATCCCAAGTATAATTATCATAAATTCTGAGTTGTTTAATAGTATCATTATTAATAAAAATAATTCTTGAAATAATACGTGGTACGGTAAATGGTTGCATTTATTCAGCACTCGTTGGATTTTTTCTTCTCTAAGATGATTAACGTGATCCAATGCAGGAACGTTTAGTCTAACCTCTCCTATTTATAAATCAGTAAGAAGATCGGGTTCGACCAGAAAAATATTTTAGAGAGCAAATGACAAAATGTAGTCCTCTCGTTTAAAGAACGAAGCAGATCGCACCTTGATCAAGGACCGAAAATAGTCAAGATGACCGAAGTTTGTTGTAATGCAGAAACCTGTGCTGATCAATTTGTCTTTGAAATGATGTCCTTTAAGGTAAAACTTATAATACTAACGTTACTGTATGTGGGAAATCATAGATGGCGTGATGATGGGTGGTTTTAGCCATTCTATATTACGTCATTATCAGTATTATTATGAATGTTATTATTAAATTATGCTGAATTGGTATAAGTTGTTGTGATTAAGATAAATAACTATAAAGTAAGTAATACCATTGCAATTCTCATGTCACAAAGTACTTTCTAGAATAGGGCGCCAATTATTTTTCTCGCCGGCAAAATTTTACTCATAGTACCTTGGAAGCAGGTAAACCTAAGATAACGCAACTTTTTATAATGTGATGGTGTAAGCGGGGTTTCTTGGCTCGGGCGTTGACTTTGGTAGGCGACCCTGTTCGGGCACCAAATTGTAGGTGTCTCTGCCCTGGACCAGTATTCTTGAGTTTCGTATACAAGTTTCACATACGAGATGACGTAATTCTCTATTACCTTCTAACATTTGATTGGCTCAGTTGCATCTTATGACGTAAAAATTAAGTCATCTCGTATGCGGGACTTCTTATGCGAAACTCAAGAATCCGGGCCCTGGGGACCAACTTGCTTACGAAGGGTGCTGATGTTCATGGTAATCGGCGGGAACTCTCGGGCGCCAGTTATTTTAACGTGGTATGCTCCACGGATTGGGGTAACTGCTAATGGAGAAACGGTATTTCAGGGAACTGATGGGGTCGTAGAGGACAGCACAGTCTAAATGGCTACAGACACTCAGAAAACGTAAAGGTGTTATCAGTAAATAAAACATACAATCAATAAACCTAATAGCTTTATTATTACCAAAGCTCCAACAAGCGTTATCGTTAATCCTTATGTCTGCTGAGCAGGTCCTTCTGAATAGGCTGGCTAGTTGATTCAGGAGGATTCGAGTTTCGGGATGGAACTAAATAAATCGGCTTACGCATCTCCTTATATAGATGTTTTCGGAGCGTGGGGGAAATGGTAGGAGTGAAATGGAGCGGCGCACGTCAAATAAACGGTTAGGGAAGGGACGCGTTTTCTTACTTGAGTTGGCGGCTTATCCGAGCGGCCACAGATAGCACGGATGATAAGCTTACGCACTCTTACACCCATAAGATAATTAATCAAAATAAAGCAACTTCGTTACAACGGGAAATCGAAATTTAATCTTTAATGATAAAAGTAACATGAAAATATTAGTATGGAAACATTCTAACTGATTACGTACAACATGATAAGCACGTGGACTGAGTCTTCAGCTTGATGAAGAATCAATACTTTAAATTTGACTAATCCCGATTGCGCTCACCACCTCTTATTTCCCGAAAAAGCCTAAAGTATGTGTGTAAACATCGCTATTAATTACTTTTTAATTATAAACCTTGGTTGTTATCGATAGTCTGCGGCTATGTGTCCGCTATCGAATGCAATCTCTTTTGTATAGACAATGTCAAATATTTTAAATGTTTCTAATATAAGCTTAGTTAACCGTAATAACATCATCGACATATTTAGAAATAAGGCGTATGTAGAAAGCAAGCAGGTTGTCATTTAAACGTTTTGCTATATTAGTTGTGAATTTCAAATCTTATGAGACTATAACTAGGCCAGTAAAATTAGACCCGATTGGGACCGTTGGTGGAAATAATTTTTTTATTTTTTTAAATTTTTTTTAAATTTATTTATTTTACGGTTTCCCATTACAAACATAATACATAATAAGTATTGACAATTACAATTACAAAACCATTGTGAAACACAATAAGTAATGTTGAAATAAATGTTGGAAAGCGGGAGATCGTTTCGATCGCTTCATTTGACATCAAATATAAGTATCCTAGGTTTGCACGGTCCCTCGACGCGAGCTTACCTGAGGGCATCAAAAGAACTACGAAATCTTCTGACCTGTTTAGTTTTTCGCTTATAACTTCAAAGCAGTGCTTTCCAACGAAAACTTCACTATTACAAGAATTAAAGAACATTAGATTCTGCGTCGGATCAGTATGCAACAACTTTAATCCGGTCCAGTGGTATGGTCGAAATCGACGGTCGAAAAACGACAATTTTACAAATTTTAGATTTTCCGTCAGACCGGACACCCAGAGGCTCTTCGTATAGAAAAACCCGTAGGACTCATTCTGATTGTTAACCTCTAGAATATCAAAGCTTAGGTATTTCTCGACTGATATTAACAATCAGAATGAGTTCAACCGTTTTTTTATACGGAAAGCCTCTGGACGTCCGGTTTCACGGAAAATCGAAAATTTGTAAAATTGTCATTTTTCGACCGTCGATTTCGACCACACCACTGGACTGAATTTAAAGTGTTGCATACTCATCCGACGCAGAATTTAATGCTCTTTAATTCTTGTCATAGCGAAGGTTTCGTTGAAAAGCACTGCTTTAAAGTTATAAGCGAAAAACCAAAAAAGGTCCGAAGATTTCGTGGTTCTTTCGATGCCCTAAGGTAAGCACGCGTCGAGGGACCGTGCAAACCTAGGACACTTATATTTAACGTCAAATGAAGCGATCGAAACGATCTCCCGCTTTCCAACATTTATTTCCACCAACGGATTCTATTTTATTGGCCTAAACGTATTTCTGAAAATTTTATATAAATTATTACAGCTTCTTAACTGTTTTCTGTAATATTTATATACTAAAATAAGCAATTTGTGCTAGTTTTTCTAATTATTTCTTTAGAATAGTCACAAGAAAAATTATATACTAAATTCTTTTCATGTTCTATTTTTATGCTAGTTGGTTAGCTTCCGTTTGAAAACCGCTGGAAAATTACAGCAAGCACATTTATTCGTAGAGCAAACCCAATATGCTTGCAAGTTAAGAGATGCATGAAATACATTACATTATCAGTTATGTGTTAAGACAAGCATATTTTGAAACTGAAAGCCTGAAAACGTAAAATCTATCATTTAATTCAGGACGATGTAACAAGCAAACGGTTTTATATAATAGCTGAAGTTTGATTTTGATCTTGCCTTTCTAGCTTTTATAGTTTTAGTTTGAAATTCGAAACATTAAATTTAGTACTATAATGTAGCTATTACATTTAATAATTGATCGGAAAGGTTCGAAAATTTCCGCGATTCGCAAAACAATATGAGGATGTAGAACCTCCATTTTGGTCCTTTTTAGGCTTTACTTAACAGCTAACGTAATTAAATCGCAGCACATAACATGTCGAAGGATACTTAACATCGGACCTTTTTGTATCGATCGCACCGTAGAACTAACTTTGGGATTGCGGTTCTGTCCTTGTTGCTGTTTAATAATTCTTATTCTACAAAAGTAAAACAAAGAACCATTCGTGTTGCTTTAATTCTTTATTTTTATAGCTGTTAACTGAGTTAAAGACAAAAGAACTAAAGATAAAGCTGAAACAGCGATATACCACATTTCCGAAAAGTCAAAATTTTTAGAAGCGGTCTTTTCATCTCTTTATTTTATCTGGAAGTTAACTCTTTTGTTTTTAAAATTGTATCCATGACAATTAATGGTAAGATAAAGTTATAAGGAGATAGAATGTCTAGGCCTTAAGATAATAAAATGTACAGTAATGACATTTAAGAGGCTTGTTATAGCTTAATGATTTGTAAATCAGAATAATAACATTAATAATAATAATTGGTGTACAAGTGGTGGCAGGGCGTAACGTGTTCCAAGAATCGTGGGTTCGAATCCCACTTGGGGCGACGGGCGTTTTCTCCACCACCTCAGCTGTGGGTGTGTATATTTGTGATGCATGTTATATGGGGAGCATATGACCTGAACTGTCCCAAGCAGCATTTTTAGTCACCGCAAGTAACAGCAACTACTGGTGGAACTATAAAGTTTTTGCCGTTAGTCACAAGAACGTAATTGCATCGGTATTGTTACGTGCCTGCAACCAAAATGGGGAACAATTATCGGGTAGCAGATACGTTGCAGTAACCTCTCCGGAACTTGTCCAGCTACCTTTAGGCTACGTAGCGGGAACATGGCGGCGTAGTAATTGCTACTTTTGTGGAACTTTTTTCTCTTTGACACATCGTGTCGCGTAGTTGATCTCTCTTACTCTTGCAACTTAACAAATATTTTTTCACTTTCTCTACTAATGCTGCGGTCGTGTCACAAAATGGATTACTATTATATTTGTAATACGTACGTAATACATAAAGAGATGAAATGCTTCGTTATTTTGTCAATCTAGCATACCAAAATTATAAACCGTCGCAACTTTTCTGTTAAATGCGATGATGAAAAATAACAATATTCTTTAAAAATATTTTTTAATAAAAAATTTCTTGAATAAAATATGACAAAAATACTTATAAATTGATAAACATGATAGAAACCATTTTATTTTATTCCTAAGGCACAATTTGGCATTGATTTGTTATATTTATTGAGAGTTATAGTAAAACACTTTTTAACAATTGAAACAAATTGCAAATTGATTAATATCCTTCAACATTTTACAAGTAAATTTGGAGTAGTTTTGGAAAAGTCACCTTAAAGTAGTATTAACTGTAAAATGCGTGTCTAAAGTTTGTGTCACTTTATAAACAGTAACGGGAACTAAACAAATTCTACTTCTAGGTTGTTGTTACCACGAAGTATAAAATAAGTTAAAACATTCTGGAACTTTCTAGTGACTCTTACTATAAAACGACGTCAACGTTTCCATAGCCACTTTCTAGCTCCTAATGTCACTGCGAAATTCCCATTGGAACTTAAGCTCAAATTTAAACGTCAATCGTAAACAAACAACCAATATTTTTATACTGATTGCTACTTAATAACAATTATTATTTAATTATGGCTTATTTTAAAGTTGTAGCGACGAAAGAAAAAAGGGGAATATATTTCACCCTTGTTTACTGCATGATGGCTTACCAGTGATCTCTCATCCCTATTTTTTCTATTTTGTATTGTAAACAGTTGATTTTGTTTCCACTGATTTCACCTAACTGCTGTTTTAATTTTCTATAAAAGGTGGACGTATATCTAAAATTCTTCTTTTTTCTTATTGCATTTGCCTTTGACATTTCTATTAATAACTTGCAAAACTACTACCACTGCAAAAACACAATTAACCTCCAAATTCCAAACTAACCTACAGGAGATGTGCCTCTTTAGAAGTTATTGTCACTTCATTGTAATTTTTTAATAGTAACTGGAACTTTCTAGTAATTCTGATGCAAAATAAGTAGTGAAAATTACTTTCAAGTGATTCTCCTAGGTAGCGTAAACGTAAGTTTTACTTTCAATACTACTGTGTAGTTCAGTTACTTTAAAGGTTAAGCAATGGTTTCAGACCGGTGGCAGGAACTTTCGGTGCTACTTTAAAGTAGCTTCGGGCAAGTTACTGCTACAATCATAATATCACTTGAAGTTGCAACAACAATAAAGTAATTATACTAAGTAGCAATACCATTCCACATACTTTAAAAAGCTACTTAGAAGTACTGGAACTACATAGTTCTAGTAAATAGTAGAAGTAACTACATAATTACTAAAATATTCCAAATTAAAGTAATTAAACCTATAAAGTCATAAATTTAGTTGTAGTTACGTAACAGCTACTCAATCAAAGTTCCGATCTCAGTTACCGCTACTTAGATACTGCTTGGGGTTGGTTCCCCCGTAGTATAGGCGTGAAATAAAAAAAATATTATAAATTAGTCAGTTAACTACCAAGTTAATTAATCTAAAAGTAATGACACGAAAAGCTATGATACTGTCATTCAAAAACCTCGTCTTATGTTTTTAAATATAACCGGACAAGAAAATTAAACTTTTTACATATTCGTCATAAAGAAAGGATTTTAATAAAAATAATTATTAAAAGTTGTAGCAAGAACACCTTGGCCCTGAAAATATTTCATAAATCAAAATATTCTATACTAGTGCAGAAAACCTTAATTCATTTATCAATAAGGATATTACAAAAAAAGTTACTCTTTGTATAAAACAGCATCAAAATGCAGCACAAGTAATTGAAGCTGTATAATAAAATCGTAATTTACCTTAAAGGTTTTATACGTTAGGAAAAGATTGTACTGATATGGGTTATAATTTCTGTAATTGTTACAGCCAATTCAATAAATGGAAAAAATGTAATAAAAAAGCTAAAAGATGTAGTTAACCAACTGTAAGAGGTTGACCTGTATGAATGGCATAGAGGTCATAACATAAAGCAGGTTTTGTATATTAGTTTTTTAAATATTTTTCTTCTAATTAAAAGTAATTGAAGCCAGCTATCTAAATCCACTGTATAAAATAAATGTGACAGCTTCAATGCAATTAGTAAATTATAATAACAACTAACATATAATAACAGATACATATATTTTTCTAAAAGTGTAGTTTTTGGTTTTCTGAATATCTTAAACGTCATTAATTACCTTTCTAGATAACGCGAGAACTTGCTCCATTATATTGGACCAAACAACTGTAAAGATAATAGACTTCAATAATTATCGATTATGTCAGTCTGACAATAATTAACCCACATTAATCATTACTAATGACCTAAGTGCTCTAAATGTTCCACCGTTACCCCCATGGAATTAATGTATGCATTCAGGTGCCTTATGCAACGGTTAAGCAAATAGCTTATAATAATGTAATCATATTATTCTTAGGAAATAACTACTAAATTGAATAATAAAGAAACAAATGAAAAGTAACCTATTATTTATGTATATACTGATATACAATACGTATTTAATTAGCAAATTAATAGTTTCATGAGTTCTGCCAATAAACTTATGCGTTTTTATTGGAAAATGATAAAGTAACTAGAATGAATGAGTGAAAAATTTATGTATTAACTTTTATAAATATTTCAATAATTAATTTTTACAAATTGATCAGATTTTTAAACATATACTAATAAAAAAAACTGCAAATAATATTCAATCAAAAAGAAACGTTCTGTTACCTAAGCAATGTTATCTAAAGCCCGGCTGTTTACATAACATGCATGATCTTAGAAAACATGCACCATGTATAACCAAACTTAAAATTCTATACCCGCTGTCAAGCTTTTAACACAGAAACTATTATATAACCTAAACACCAATTTATTGTTATTTATTATTAAATTAAAGAAAGCATGTTTTCTTTTAATTAAAACATAAAAAAACGTAAAAAAGCTTTCATATTTTAAAAGATAAAAAGTTTCATTTAAAAATTAAAATAAAATTAGTAGCACAATAAATTAATTCATTCCTAAAGCAATTTTGGGCATTTTAATATAAAATCTGATTTTCATATACTTTAATAAATGCGTTGTTAGGGAAATTTTAGTAGAATTTTTACTCTTAATATTGAACGCGATTTATTAAAGTGATAAGAAAAGTTTTGATTAATGATTAATAGCAGAAAAATTATTAAAATCGTATTGGTAAACTGTACAAAAACAATTACGTTCACCTTTGGGAATGAAAGCATACTTAATATATTGTTATAATATTGATGTCAGTATATTGGATATTTGTTATATTATTTTGGGAAAAGATTTTAATTTGATTTCTGAGCATATAGAAATCTCGTATATACATTATTGCATTTGGTATATTAATTTACCAGTTGTGTTATTCTGTAACGTATAAAATAATAAATTATTGTATAACATAATAATAGCTGTACTACAACAATAAACGTTATACCTAATAATATTTTGTTAAACAAATTTATTTAAATCATTTTACTGTAGTTATGTATAATAGGTTACGTTTTAGATTACTGGATTTTAATACAAAATTTACCTGAAGCATAAATACAAACCGCATTAAACAAATTCATTTTGCACAATATAAAATTATTATTTGTACAGAAATTAGTATATATGGGAAATTAACTTTATAACAATTAACAAAAGGAATAATCGTAAATACAAAAGGTACACATTCACAAATAATCGCCAGACCTTATTAATTTTCAAACATTGTATATGTACACAACTACTGCCTAAAGGTTGAAACCTCATAAGACAAAAGATGTTAATATAACAAAATTAATTTAATTTTTTTATAATGCAAACAGATTTTGTTTTGTGTGTTTTAACCTAAAGCTCGCTTTCTGTTGCCGCATAATATTCTTTACATCAGACAGCGAACTCTATCAGTTTTCAAGTTGTACGCGATAGGATGGGGTTGTTTAAGGTAAAATTAAAAGTTTCAAAAACCCCACGTAAATATTAGCTTTCAGGGTATTTTTTTAAACTACAGTTAGGTTTGGGAATTGTTTTTTGCTATCCTTCTTTCTGTTATTTATTATAGACAAAGGAAGAGGAAATGTTTCATGTGTGTATATTATGTAGTTCGTGTTTTTGTACCAACTATTAAGATCGTTGATAAAATGTTAAAAAAAATTAGAAATGTAATGCACGTAATTATCATTTAAAATTGCGGAAATTGCAACAAAGGAAAATTATACATCAAGGTTGTTTGTTAATAGTAAGCTTAATGATGATTTCATATCTGTTAAAAAGAAGAACTTTAAAACACGAATATAAAGATTTATCTTTAAAATTCTAGTTATGTATTTTTTTTTTCTATAATGAATGTATTCGTTAAAATTTCAAAACTGCGTGTGTAATTGGAAAATACTGTGAAAATAATAAAATTCTCACCGATTTTCGCGAACACAGAATTTTTCAAAATTTTTTATGGAGTCAGACTGCATATAACCAACCAATGCAAAACAAATTGAATGTGTATATTCCTATATACAGACATACATACATCTCATAATTTGGTTCTAATTTATATTACTGTATGATTCATTGTTATGCACCATGAAATTCACGGAAGCGTCAGATAACAACAACTGATATTTGTTATTAGTATGGTAAGCTAGATTTGATGAATCTCATATTGATTATACTAATTGTTGAGCTTGTGGTAGGTAATGATCAAGGCACAAATGTTATGCAAATTTGTATGCGTGTACACGCATATTTTACTTAATTAAATAATAAGCACATCGTGTTATATTAAATATTACATTTTACATTTTAATATTAGTTTTGTAAAATACGAGTACTGCTGAAGGCTTATCTGGTTATAAATAATAATTTATATAATCTGTGATATAATATAACAGGCAGAATTAGGCTTTGAGAATGTAAAATAATCCAATAGAATTGTAATCGGGTAACATTTATTTTGTAATTAATTTCTTTGTACAATTTTTAGGTTTTATATAAATTAGTAATTCAAATACAACGTTGATCTTTTGTACTAGAAATATAGCTAAACTGAAACAATTTAAACCAAAATTAAAATAAATACTTAATTAAAATAAATTCAGTATGAATTCGAACAATTATATTAAAACTCAAATGATGTTTAAATAGATCGATCTCTAAAAATACTTTAGAACCTTGTTGTTGAATTTTATGGATACGTTTCAACAAATCTCAAATCGGATTTATCGTGCCTATTGTTTCAATACGGTGGACGTACTAATTTACAGAAAACTCTGAAAACTGAATATACCGTCAACACCGTCCAATCAAATTGTGTTAGGTAGGACTAATCAATTGTACATAAAAGTTTCATTGTTAATTTATTGTTTTAATTTTATTTAAAAGAAGTGATTATTTAAAAGTAAGCGTGATCAATCAATATTGTGTAAAATGACTAATAAAAATTATTTGTAACAGCTTGATTTTGATATCATGCATTTACCTTAACAAATAAATTTTTGATTAAGTATATTAAAATTTTATTTTCACATAACTTAATATGTTGTAAAAGTTGTAAGAAAGAAAGTTTATAAATAAATGCTGGCTAATAACACTCAAAGTTAAACCACAAATTTTAAAGTAAATGTATTATTAAGAATATCTTTTTTAATATTTTTATAAAAAAATTAGCATGAAAGGTGGCAAAGCCTGGCAGTAAGTACAGACAGTAAAAGCTCGAGATCTCAGTTCTTCACTCACTCCAATTAGAAGCTTAATTATAATTTGCTTTGAAATCTTTTACTTCTTCATCTTTTCTGTTTTAGAATTAAAATTAGTTAACATCAATTTCTAGAACAAGTGAAATGGAACAATAATTTACTTTTCCAAAGCAATGCGATTTTTGAAATACAGAATTAATTTTCCAATTCCATGTTTACCATTAAACTTAATTTCATATAAAATCTTAGTATTAATATTATTTTACTTTTAAGGTTAGGTGAGTTTAAGACACAAATAATTACTGCCTGTATCTTTGAAAATATTTGTAACATATTGCGCTGATATAATTAGGGCAGATTTGGTATCAATTGGGGGAATTTTCGAAACTTATATAACGTAGCGAATAAAAATTGATAGAGTATAATTAAAAATCAATTTATTCATGTTAATCATTTACATGCATTGGGAACATTAAATATAGCAAAATATAACAAAATGAAAAGTTTACGTTTTACCGTTATATATAACCTAATTTTTTAAATTAATATTTCAATATAGCATTCTTAAATAAAAACATGATAGACGATTTAAAAATTTAACACATCACCTAAGAACGAATTAAGCAAGATTAGGTTACAATAACAGCTGTTTTCGTAGAGATATTTCCCATTTCAAATATCTGGGCTATCGTAGAAGGGAATTTTCATTTTCTGATAAACCAACTCAGTCACGGACTGCGTTTCATCTGCCCTAGAATGACTATTACTTAAAGATTTATAATAATAGCGCCATCCCACTTCCTCGCTTAAAAATAAATAAATAAGAATTAACTTACCGACCTGATTTTAAAAGTTTATTTATTTTAATTTTTCTCATTCATTTAAATTTTTAGATTTTATAAATTTATTTAAGTCATTTTGTCCAATGTTTTATTGTAGGGATAAATCTGGATTATTGTGAAAATTTCCTAGTTTAAGATGTTCTAAAGCATAAAGACTTTTAGTCAAATTTGCACCATTAAAGTGCTTCATCGTCAAAACCATTGCTAATGGTGTAACGCAACTGTACCATATGATTTTGTGTCTTGGAATCATGTAATTCAGATTGAATTAACATTTTTGTAATCCATTTGACAGCTACGGTTGACGTTAACTTACAGCCTCAATAGTCAATTTCAAGATAAAAGTATCTTATGTTATTTTGTTTGTAATTTTGTACGCTACATTTCTATGTAATTAGATTTAAGAAATTGGATAATTTTTATTATTGTTTAAAATTTGCTGACGTCACTCGCGTAAAATTTTGTAACAACCAATTGTTGATAAAGTGTATAAATACGTCCATCGTTTATTAATCGATTAATTGGAGTTTTCATTGAAATTTCCATTATTTTAAAATCAAGAAGGATCTTGATTTTTACAAAATCAACTCACTCACTTGATATCGATATTCGATTTGACAGTTGGTTCTGTTAAGGCGGAAATATGTGTTTTGAGCACCCGTTTATTTACCAAAGTGAAAATAAGAAAGTGGTGTTTACTTTCAACAATTTTAAACGAAGTAAGTGCGTTTTATTATTTCTGATATCGGCAATGAAAACAAATAACAAAATAAAAATAAGGGCCGGCACGAGTGGTGTCAGTGCATCACTCGTGTTACAAGGGTCGTGGGTTCGAATCCCACTTGGGCCGACGGGATTTTTCTAATTGGAAAATTCCGCCACCTCAACTATGGGTGTGTGTATTCGTGTTGCATGTTAGATGGGAGACAGATGACCTTAGCTGTTGGTTCCCCAGTAGTGTAGGTGTGAGAAAAAAATAAATAAAAACAATAATATATTATTAAACACCACTATTATTATTATTATTTTTATTAAGAATATTAAAACATTAGCATTTAGTAATTTTCTTTGTGTAAGTTTACTTGAACTCTTAAGTTTTTTTTTGCATATTTATTTAGCTAGTTCAGCAATTTTTTTGCTTTGTCATAGCTGTGATAATTACTAACATTTGCACAGTATGTATACAATCACTAATTTTAAGCACTAACTACTAAGTGGGAGTTCAAATGTCTAAGGTAAGTTATGCACCCTTATTTATTGTGTAAATGTCCACTGGTAATTTGCGCTTTAAGCGCGTATGAATGTTGCGTTCGCCCAAATGTTCATGTTCACTAGCTACACTTGTCCGTAATGAGTTAATATATTTTTCACAACATGTTTTAATAAAGTCTGTGATATACGGTAAGTTAGTTTCGCGATGTATTTGATTATTTTTGACGAACCAGGGCGCATTGAGAACTATCCTCAGAACTTTGTTTTGAAGAGTTTGTATCTTCTTGAGATTTGAGGCACTTGCATTTCCCCAGATTTGCCAACCATATGTTAATAGAAGCCGTATCACTGAAGTATAGATTAATAATCCACACTCGGTCTTTAGTGTTGAGTTGCGGTTAAGAAGTGGATACAACTGTCCCAGTCTACAGTAGGCGTCACTGAGCTTTTTGTTAATATGGTATCCCCATTTAAGAGTCTTATCTAGATAAAGACCAAGATATTTCACAGCGCTATCTTGATTATTCCATTGGACTATTTCACCATTAATTCTTAAATCTGGTATCTCGGTAGTACGCCGCAAAGTAAAAATTTTTGCTTCAGATTTAGCAGCATTTAGTTGCAAGCACCATTTGGAGAACCAATGGCTTAAGATGTTAACATTACGTTGCAATAATTCGATAGCTATGCCAAGATGCTCATTCTGCGTAGCAATAATAGTATCATCTGCAAACATTGCCAATATTGAGTCTTCTAATTATGGAACGTCACATATATAAACAATAAAAAGAAGTGGCCCAAGGATGGAGCCTTGAGGTAATCCGGCTTCTATGCGCTGAATATTCGACACTTCAGAATTTATAACAGTCGAAAAACTTCTGTCAGTCAGGAATGATTTTAGGATAAACAATAAATAATCAGGAGTATTGATCTGCAACAACTTATAAATTAGTCCATCTGTCCAAACTTTATCGAAGGCTTGTTGCACGTCTATAAACACCGCTGCTGTGTACTGCTTGAGTTCATATCCACGTTCAATATATTCAGTCACTCGACTTCTAACCCACTTCTAAAGCCGAATTGACAACATGGGATGATATTATTAGTGGTGATGTGTTCAAGAAGTCGTCGATGTATCGTTTTTTCAAAAACTTTTGATAATGTTGGCAATAAGCTTATTGGTCGGTAACCAGAAACGTCAGAAGACTTCTTTCCTGGTTTGTGAAATAGCAATATAAGCGCATATTTCCAGGTATTAGGAAAATATCCAATTCGCAAACAGGCATTGAATATGGACGTTATATAAACTATTGCTTTATTTGGTAGATTCTTCAAAACAATATTTGGTATCAAATATTTTCTAATTTTCTAATAATGGATTTGATTTCATCTGGATCGACAGGGTCAATTAAACCAGGAACAAGAGGAAATTCGCATGTTGCATATTCCTTGATTTGATGGCCGTCGTCTATATTAGATAAGCTTCTGTTGATCTTAAACACATTGGAAAGGTGTTGGGCGAAGATTTCGCACTTTTCCTCATCTGAAGAATGACATACGTTATTAAATTTAATGGTTGGTATAATATGTCGTTGTCGTAATAAGCGTTTAGTAGTCCGCCACATGCCTGGATCTTGGGGTTGTAATTCTTGTATAAACTGTTTGTAGTTATTGATTCTATGCTGATCTAATTCATGCCTTATTAGTCGTATTAGTTTATTCAGATGCTGTTTTGTTTTTGGGTCTCTTGTAGCCAGCCATTGGCGTCTAGTTTGGTGCTTTTCTTTTATAAGTTGATGAAGATATCGAGGTGTGCTAGCCTGACGTTTCAAATAGTGAGTTGTAGACACTGTAATAGCATTGCTGATTTCCTTGGTCAAAGAAGTCACGCCATTGTCAATATCCCCTGAATTGATCAAGGAAGAAGGGCAGCTAAGTTGAGTGATCAGTGTTGATTGGAAAATGTTTTTCCATTGATTAGTCTCGGAGCAGGTTTGGTATAACTTGGTAGTGATTCTAAATGGATAATGACTGGCAAGTGATCAGAGTCTAGTCCATGGAGTACCTTTTGATGTAAAGAGCTAGTTAAATTTTTATGGAGTATTATATCCAGGATATCAGGCTTGCGGTTGATCTGATACGGAATGTACGTTGGTTCAGAGGGTGCAGTAACCTGTATACCATGTTTACTGATGATTGGAAATAACTTTATCTCATTTGGATTATTTGCGCAACAGCCCCAAATTGTATTTTTACAATTAAGGTCGCCGATCAGCAATGTTGAAAGAGAGTTGTTAAAGACATTCGTTAGGTCTTTTTCTAAGATTAGTTTGATAGACTGCTTATAAACTGCAATAATCCGCAGCTTCTTTCCATTCTGAAGTTGTAATTGCACGCCGACTATTTCGAGGTTCGTCATGGCGGGAAGTTCAAAAGAATGAGCTTTAAGAGATTTCTTAATTATAATTGCTACGCCACCCCATCCAGAATCATCGGATCGGTCATACCTATAGATCAGATAACCGGGGATTGCTCTGGTAGCAAATGTGTTTCTCAAACGCATAGTAAATCTATGTTGTGCCTTTCTAAAAAAGCTATGATCACAGATCTATGCCGTACAAGTCCGTCTGCATTCCAACTGCAGATTTTAAGATAACTGAAGGAATTCGGGTTATTAGTCGCCATTGAAAAATAATGTGGGAATTAGAGTTAATATAAAGTCTTTTATTTTATATAAGTAGGGTTTAATAATAGGGTTAATTGGTCTTGAACTAATGGGGTTGCGTACCACTGGGTATTTATTCTTTGTTAATTTCTGATAAAATTCGCATCCGCGATAGTTAGCAGTATGTTCCCCTCCACAGTTGACGCACCGAGGCTTTGTAGAGTGGTTTACAGGACATTGGGTTGTAAGATGCTCTCCTGCACATTTGACGCATCTGGGGTTCAGTTTACAATAATTTTTTGTGTGAGAATAGCGTTGATAACGTGTGCACTGGGGTATTTCCCTTGTTTTACGTCTAGGTTCGACTGCAACTTTACAGTAATATAAGTTTTCAAGATCGTAGATAGTATTACTTTTATCGTTCCGTTACCGCACATATTGGTATTGGTATTTTTGTTTTGTTATATAGGCGTGTTACATTTAACACTGAATAATTTTTTAAGACAAGTTCTGCTCGGATATCGTCAGCTGTTATTGATACTGGGATATTGCGAATAATTCCTGATATGTGTGAATCGGGATTTTGAAAGGTGTAGTATTTAACGTCCGTTTATTTGTCATAATAAGCTGTAGGTGATCTAAAATCATCGATGGTTTGTAAGTTTACTTTAAGTTCAGAGCCCTTATTAACAAGGTTAAATTCCTTTGATATTTGATTTTATGTCTTCAATGATTTTCTGGACATTCATGGCTTCGTGTATAAATATTGGTGGGACCTTAAGTTTTTTGGTCTGGGAATTCTCAGTAGTTATTGATTCACTGGAGATTTCTTCTATTTCGGTGGTAAATTGTGGCGGTAGATAATATCTATTTTGTTTTATTAATGTGGCACTGTTAAAAAGATGACGCTTGGGATCAACAGAGAGAGGAGAAGTCGGTTGTCGCTTTTTAGTAGGAGTTTTTGTTTGGTGATTTTGAGATAGTTCACCATAATTAACTACGTTAATTATTGGTTCAATATGTTGATTTGTGTCCATACTGTCTTTATCGCCGGCGGGTTCACTGTTAATATTGTTATTTAATGTTGTATTTACTGGAGAATTCATTTTGTAAATTGTCTATCGAAAAGAAATGATATGATATAGTTGTGCGATAGCCGCGGCCAAGGCCGGGCGCACTGACATGATTTACCTTTTTCTTATCAAAATAATATTATAATTATAATTTAAAGAATGTTCACCAACGACTAATTGTAAGTATGAAATGAAGGCACGTTATTTGAAAATTCACTTGAACTAACGCACTGCACTCTCTTCTACGCATCAGCTAAGACTCTTGAACTCTAAGTAAGTCACATGTTTGTTCGATTAGAAATTGTTTTAATTTAATAATTTAATAAAATATTTAAAGGTAGAAAATTAGGTTAAGTTCATCCTACGGCGTTACATTTGTTTTATGCTCGAATAAAAAGAAAAGACTGAGTTAGCTTTTGGGTTAAAAGAAATTGCGGCGTTTTATTTAAAACACCGCAATATTACAAATTGAATTCAATATCCTGTAAACTGAATATGTGGTATATGTATTGCGAGAATTCGCATAAACCGATAAATTTGACTTTTTTCCTTACGTTGGCTAACAAAATAAATATATGCGATGAATTTGGCTAATTAAAAATAAAAATTACATTTTATTCAATTTCATCAATACTTTCAATCAAATACTTTCAAATAACAAATAATTCCTGTTAGATTGTAGATAATTATTTTATAATTAAATTAATTTTTAAAATGACTGTGAACTTTAGAAATGCTTTTGAACTTCCCTCTGTTATAAATTCTTATATTATTAAAGAAAATAATTTTTAATAGATTTAAATAATGCAATAGTTCTGTAAAAATAATATTACGTGAGTTCTTGACTAACTCAAGTTTACGTAAGAGAGTTGGGCGCCAATTAATTAACTAAAAGTAACTGTATTAAATTAATAAGAAAAACTCATCTCAGGGCGAATGTGGATTCTTGTGGTTTTAAAAAAATTAATACAAATTGAAATTGAAATCACTTTTAAAATTAAAATCTTAATTAAGTTTAATTATTACTAAATTGTTCAATTCACTTAACTACACCTCACAAACGATTATTTTTTCTAACGCAGGTTCCAGATATAGAAAGGACATAACTTCCTACCTTTTATATAGGGTTGCTTCTTTCCTTTTAGTATTGTCTTTCCCAAACCATTGACAGAGTATGTCACTTTATGTTGTCCCAATGCTGGTTTCCAATTCCGGTTGACTTTGCCAAGGACTTTCCATATAGCACCATCCACACACTTGATATTGATTACACACTTTTGGTAATACATTTTTGTTTTAATTAATTGCGGGTACTATTTCCTTTGTTCGAAGAATATTTGTTTTATGTCTTTAAATAAATAAAACACCAGTTTATGGTTTTAACGGAGGTTTATTAACTAGCAATAACTTTAGCTAGTAATTTAATTTAAAGGTGGGTTTTTATACTCTTATATACACTTTTACAACTTATAACGTTCTACACTTTCGCCGTATTCAATTCACCAACCAACTTAACTGTGTATTTAAAACTAGATTATTTAAATTTTTACAACATTATTTTTCACGAGTTTACTCGGTCGCTTTATTTACTGGACTAAACTTTACATGCGTTCACTTTCGTCGTATTTTAATGACTGACCTCCAACATTTGTACTATGTCATCTTACACGACTTTACTCCGTCGCTTTATATCAGTAACTGTTATTTTACATTATAATAATTTGACGACTGTATTTGTACGCCGTTTATCATGAACTGCTTTAAAATATGATTTTTCTAAGCTTATATACTACTTACTATTTACATCATTACATTACACAATTTGACATCGCCTTGCCATCTGATATAATGATTATACACTATTTACAAACATAATAGCAGATTAAACCATAATTATAATAGTTAACTCAATCTATTACGGTTTATTACACAACATTTGCAATAATAATGATCTATTTACATAAACAAAAACCTTTAAAGAATCTCATTTTTTGTTGATATTACTCATTTAAATTATACATAAATGAATTACATAATAACAATAACTTCGCACAACTGGAAGTTACGTATACTTAAGTATTTAGTGAGTAAACTGTTTGTTAGTAAATAAAGAAACATGTATTATTTAACCTTATTAAAAAGTATACACATTGATTGTAAAATCAACGACACACAAGTAAATAACTTAAATTTATTTTTAATTGGAAAAGTTGATAAAATATTTCTAAAGTGTTAGTTTTTAACAAAGATTTTAAAATTTCACAAAATTTTGAAAATTTCCAAAGTTTTGGATACAAAATCCACAGCAGTATATTATTATGTAATATTACCAGGTTTAATTAATAAATTAATTATTTTTATAATCATGCGCACAATTAACTCTCAGACAACTTTTACTTAATGCTGCAATTGCTCTTTTCATTCGTTTTGGAATTATTAATTAAAAAAAATCAGTGTAAACTAATAAAAATCACAAAATTTCTAGAGTAAAATCTTTAAAACCATTCAATTTCAATTTTAGAACGAACAACAAATAGATTTAGAAATAAACTACATTACTAAATAAATAAGTTACGGAAGAGCCGAAAATGTGTTATATGAAGTGAACATTTCGTTTCTTTATTTTCTTGTGAAGTTCAAGTCAAGTCAATACCTTATAATTTCCAATTCTAACGTATACTGCTTGAGAAAAGCAGAAAAATGGTCCGCTGAGAATCATCGGCTCCAACGAATAAATGTTTATTGCACCGTTCTTACGGCGCTCTTTTCCTATAAATACAAATAGATATTTTCGGAAGTATCTGTCAATTGACCTTAAACGATGAAAGATGAGCTGCTGTTTTAGAATTTAGTTAGAAAATATTAATATTTCCATTTTCTTCTATTTGACAAAGTAAAATATGAAAATACATAAACCTAAACTTATTAAAGTTAAAATTTAATAAAAATATGTTAAAACTAATACGCTTTCATTTATTCTGAAATGCAGTTTTTATAAACAAAGCACTATCTTGTAGTTTTATAAATATTTAAACCAATTTTAGGAAAACAAGAAAATAATGCATGATCTGTGTATATTGAAACACAGTCTAAATATATCTCCGATAAATTAAATTTGTAAACCGTTAGTTTCATTACTCTGTATTAACACTGAATCGCAAAATTGGGCTATCCCTATTATACAAGCAATACTACAACGAAACTGAATGTTCCTGAAAATGGATACCGTTGCAATACGAACGTATTCATTTACACTTTTAGAATAAATCAGCGTGAATGTGTTTATTAGAGAAACACGTGCACCTTATACCATCAATAGCTCTCAGGTATTGCTTACTAGCTCTTGTTTGAAGGGTTTTGATGTTTTACTAATTAGCTCAATCAATATTTTGTGATACGGGAATAGTAGTGATAGAATAGGGATAATTCCTTCACTTAAAATATCGAAACCCACTGATCCCATTAAAATCCGCTTAGGTGGAGGTAGCATATGGACAAACATTAGCTTATTTCTATTTTTTATAATAATTTAATGTTTAGATATGGTTACCAAACTGAAATGTTTCAATTTGCCAGAAAAATAACAAATATTATGTTTTTTGTCAAGGTAATATCAATCAATCATTCAAATGCTTTTTAAATATGAGGTACATATTTTTAAAAACAGATATGTTTTACAAGCTAACGATGGCAATTAGATGCATCAGTTTTTATGTAATTTATGAACCTATAAAATATTTTCAAATTCTTAAAAATCATTAGAAAATGTTTGAATCTGCATGTTAATTAGCAAAACTAAACAATTAAAGTACCTAACTCCCATAAAGGCATCACTGTTATGCTTCTCTCTTAGTAATCTTTAATTAATTTTCATTAAGATAATAAAAACTCGGCTTGCATTACTTGGTCAAAGTGCATAGTTAACTTAATGCATTTAATTGAATAAAAAGCATTTAAAAGTTAGAAGTTTTATTACTCTTAATGAAAATATCAATTAAAATATTAGTTTGTGTGACGAGATTGCGTGTTATTTATTTACGAGGGGACTCAGAAAAACAATTCATCTGAATGAATGTAAACGTACTAAATTATATTGTTATACAAAATAAAAAGTTGTAAAAGGTGCACAAACAAATACTAAATACATTGTAAACTTACATAAAAACAGCAAACAAAAAAAAAGGGTGGACAAATAAATTATATTTTTATTTGCGGTCAGGATAGTTTTGCAAATAGGCCTGCCCGTACAAAATGCTTAATAGATTTACGACGCGTCATTCAAATTATGAGCGAGAGTATTCATCAATTACTCCTTAGGTAACATATCTCAAAAAAGGAAATAAAAATCTATAATAACCAAACATTCATCGAAAATTGGCTTGTCCAAGGCAACCAGGGTGGTAGCCAGTTTAACCAGAGTGCGTACACAAAACAGTCAACAAAACAAGGCAGTTGCTGAAACACGCAGTTTAGCGATAGACCAGTAGCAAACGCAGTCCGCCAAATGTGTTTAAAATAATCAAAGAATTTTATCGAACAACAGGAAGAACGACTGTTACAGGTACTCGCTGCAGGGTAACGCCCGAAGCGTGAAATTTAAATTAGTTAAGCTTGTATTGGTTTATGATTATTAAGAAGGTGACTACAGAATTGAAAATGTGAATGCAATATTTGAGCAATCTAACTTGACAAATAAATGAAAATTTACTTACATTAGAACAGTTAAATTAAAATTTAGTTAATTTAGAAAATAGAATAGAATAATTTAAAAAATAAAACCAATTTGAAAATTACAAATATGTTACTAAATTTTATTTTTAACTAGATTTAAATTCAACAAACAAAATCATTTTTACTTTTAAATGAATACGTTTCTTACAACGTTACTCGAAAAGCAGGTTTAAATAAGTGCTTTACCGAATATGAACAGGGAACTAACTGTACGGTAAGAGAAAGAATTATGAAAAACTACTAATTAAAATAAGAAAAAGCGAGCAATGAACTTGGTTTATCACATAAATGTAACGATCTAATCCTGTCATCACGATAGCAGAAATTTCATAAATTCTTATATATAAATTCTCATAAAAAAGCCAAGGGACTTTCTATCTGCCACTTACGGCATTGACCAAGAAAACTACTCGTATTACATTTTATTGGGAACACGAAAAGGCGTTTAGATTAATTAAGGAACATTTTATTTAGGCATCTGTACTAATGTCCTAACCTCCATTTAGCGTTCGTTATTCACACTGATGCTAACGATTTTGGATTCGGAACCATTTTGAGTCTACCATCAGAGTGAGAGATAGGAACAGTAATGATTTTATTTAAATGTCACGTTGGCCCTTATGCAGGTCACGTTGGGTTTTTCAAAGTGTTTTGTCGCGTATTTCTTAAAATAAGCCAATTTTTTGCTTTTACTGCTTACATAAAGGTAAAACATTAGTCATTTTCGAATCAGCAAAATTTTTATTGTCCACTAGGTGCAAAAATCAAAAATCGCTCATATAAAGGTAAAAAACATTTAGTCATTTTTAAATCAGCAAAACATTTATTGTCTACTGTGTGAAAAAATCGTTTGCATTTTTAGCAGAAATTATTTTGCTAATTACGGGCGCATTCAAATCAGTCAGTTTTAAGGATTTTCTGACATTCTCCTCTGTAATATGAATTTTGCGAATCTTTACCCCTTTTGGTACATAAATGGGTTTGTTCAGATATACAGGAAATAATTTTGTTGATTAAAAATAAAGAAAAAATCTCAGACTCTATTTGTCTAGATGCTCTTCGCCAACCCTATATATATATATCAGTAGGATCAGCTTAAAGTACAACTTTTTAATGTTTTTTTCCATTCTGTAATCTATAATTACAATTTGCTTTAATTGAAGTAACCCATTTGGTCTCTTGCGTTTGGGGTAAGTTCCAATCGCTTTATTGCGGAATAAATCGGGGGTGGTGTAGTGTATTTTTTTTATTTTGTCAACGTAAGTTAACAATGTTATCATCTTGCACAATCCCTTAATTTTGATATGGATTTATTTTAGGCAACACGTAAAACTATTTATCGTTGATAAAGCTGTATATCACATTGACCGTTGTATTGAGAAAAAAAGTAATTAGAGGTTTTTTTATAACTAAGAAAGGTATTTATTTGAGCATCAAGTGGTAGTTGTGTAGGTAGTAAAATTCCTAAAATGGATTATATTTCTTTCTAGGCGTTTGTTTAGGAAGAGGTTTTTTCTAGTTCCTCATTTTAATGTTTCTATATTTAACTACATACAAGAGTTGAACAAGTCATTCAGACCAGATCCCTATAATGAGCATTACCACTGAAAGTCACCTAGGTCGATCAATCAAGTAAGGACTCTGATCTAGGTTGCAATCTTTTTCTAAGTTTATAAATGGAATGGTTGAGATTTATTTAAATATTTAATTAATATTAATATTGCATATCTATTTTTTTTATTTTGTTTTGTAGTGGATTTAATAAGATTTATTTACAGTTTTATTAATTTAGTAAAGAATTTTGTTTTATTGCCTATTTGTTATCTGACCTAGTCACTCTACCGACATTTCTTCTGAGACTTAGCCGACAAAACTAAATCCATATTTATTCAGCGAAGCTGATACTTTCAGCCTATCGAATCATGTCATCGAATTTGTGCTTGCTGACTTAAGTAATTCACTATTTGACCAACATTCAACAACTTTGGCCATTATCTTTGTAGTTCAATCAGTTAGGAATATAATTTGCTTTCAGCTACGACAGCACGCTATTATTATTTTCTCTCTTAATGTCACAGCTCTAGCCCACTATTTCCAATTACTATTATTGGCCTAACATTTTCTAGCTTCTATATTGTGTACTACCTGTCACTTTTTTTCTATTTCTACAGATATGCTCAAGCATGACGCAACAACTTTTGGTTATCAGTGCTGTGGCGACTGTATTACTAAATAAATTAAATGAAAGTTATACAGTTGATGATCTTATTGAGAATTAAAGGAACAAAAGGTAAAATTACATTCACTAGGCGAACCAGTGTTTAATTCCTTTTTGTACTTCTGGAGGGTCGTTAAACGTGAACTTCAGGAAACAAGAATTCATTAGTTGATTGTTCAATAGAATTATGCGGTTATTAGACTGTAATAGTATTGAGAAGTTTAATTTGTGCGATGAAACCTAAAAAGAATTTGCCCTTTGTGTCAATGAAGAGTCAATTCAGTTTTGTTTGTTGATATTTTTTAGTCAAAGTTTTATAGTAATTACAGAAATCAGAAATCTTGTTGGAAAAAACCCCTTTTTTCTTAATTTTCTATTGCAGAGACATTATTTGAAATACATTTTAGAATTTCTAAGGATGTATAACGATAACAAATGTAATTCTAATCGGGATATATTGTATAACGAAAAAATCTTTAAAGGATGAAATAATTTCTTGTTCCTTGCTCATAAAATGTGGTTTTTAATTTTCTTTATCCTTTATACCAGCAACCACTACGGAAACTAGAAAGCAGATGCCTGTTTAATTTTAATTTCAGAGAAACACAACACAAACAAAATACCAATGCGATGCAACCCAAAAACAAAAAAGCAACAACGACAGAAACTTTACAAACTAAATACATATATACCGCTTCCAAATCTGAAACTTTGCTTTTCGGTAATCCTCGATAGAACAAGATTTCCGTTGACTGAATTTGAGACTGGTTCGATATAATGTATTCTACGCTTTACGTAGACTTAAAATTTGGTTTTCATTGTTTCCGAAATATAAAGCCGACGCTTTCTTGTTTGTTAAGTCTTCTTAATCTAGTCTCGAGATAACTTTGCACTCTTGATGCGTTTTATATCTTTTGTTAATGCCGCAAAACCGCACGGCGCTTTAATGAAACTGCAATGAATTAGTTAACAAGAGGCTAGTTAGGCTCCAGTACTAGTTTATAAATGGCTGATTTAAACTGAATGAATCTATTTGCTCAATTCCTGTGTATTGTGTGTGTATATACGCTTTCCCCCATTCAATCTATTTATTGAAGCACTTTGTGGGACTATTGAATATAATACAGTATTAAACGCTCAGTCTTAACTAGGTAGTATTGATAATTAACACCGATTCTATTATCGCTGTAAAGTGCAAACGACGCTTCATATGACATAAAGAAAATATGTTTTTATTTTAGTAAGTATGAGTGAACTAATATTATATTTTACTTGGAATGGTATTTATTATATTATATAATTATATTATTATATAAAACCATTTTTATTCATCAGTCATTTTAAAAGGAGTTATAACTGAACACGCGCTTTACACAAAAAAAAGAATATTTAGTTATTTTTAAACCGTTAATTCTTTTTATAGGCAATAATTTTCAAAACAGAGTAAATGCAGAAGTAGCAATTTTAGGTCATCTGAAACAACATAAAAAGCAAGTGCCACTGTGTTTGAAATTATTTTAATGCCTAGAAAATCTTTCAAAATATTACAATATCAAATAATGAAAAAATATTCAAATGTCTATAGATACAATAAAATGAAAAAATAAATTAGACTATTCATTAATCATATATTAGAAGTCAATAAACACTTGAAATATTGATCGATAACAACACGTCAGACAAGGACTAAGTGACTTGAATCGGCTTTTATTGTCAAGATGGATGTTGATGTACTGATGGAAGTGCTTAACCGGAGCTTTAATCGGAGTTTCTATAATACTAAAAAATTCATTAGTGTAAAGTTGTACCAATTTAAATACCAATCAAACGAAATGAATAAACAAAACCTTTATTACCGTGCAACAGAATACATAAAAAGGCAATATTACAATTTTTAGAAGGAATAGCAAAACCGATAAACAGAAAACTTGAACACGAGAAGTGGAAATCGTAAAAAACAGTTGACCCGCGAACAATATGTAGCTTTTATCTATTATTAAAGAAAAAGGTTTCTGCAACTACCTATAGGTACGATTATTAGGTATTTTAAAAATAAGTAAATTAATTAGTAGACTGAGTTTGCCGAGGTTCAATTTTAATTATGAATTGTAAAGTAAATGATTAGTTTGGATTAAACTAGGAGAACTAATTTTCAAGCTATTAACTTTAAAAGATTTAACATGAAATTTAAATCAACTTGCTGTAAAAGTTCATAACTAAATTAATTTTACAAAATCAATTTATGAATATTAAAACTTTGTTTATTCCTAGAAGTTATTAAAAAAGGAATTATTAGTCTCCTTAAACAGGATAGATAATGAGCGTTTTATTTTCTTATTCCCTTCTTGTGCTGTTCTTTTATTGCAAAAAATTCTTATTAACTCAACACAAACTTAATAACATTTTTACTAACTTAATAAAAATTCTTAAATAAACATACACCAACTTTAGCAGCCCAGCTTTAAACACAGATTTTCGACCACAGAAATCAAACACGATTTTTTTACACTACAATTTTGACACAACGGTTTCAAATGTTTTTAAATAACGTAGTGTCAATAATGTAGTGTAAAAAAATCGAGTCCAATTTCTTTGGTCAAAATTCTGTGGGATATAATAGTTTCTGAATGTTCTATATAAATATTTAGTATTAAAGTGTTAAGAAAGTATTTTATGCAAAATTTTCGTGTTGTATGTTGGTGGTTAAAACGTTAGTTTAAAACTTTCTCTGTATAGTAAATTATAGCTTCCCTTGTTTCGAAATATTTTTATACTATTTTTTTATTTTAGCGGCCATTTTGTGACCGAAACTTTGCATCTAGGTCATTTTTTAGCTTTTCGCCATTCTATGTTGTTATAGAAGAGATAATGTTCAAACACTTGACAACCGTTAAGCTGTCGATAACACCCCGGTAACACTTAGGACTATTAAAAGAGGTTTCAACAGCCCGTCTTTTTTAACGACTCGATTTTTTCAAAATTTCTATTGCCGAGGTGACAACGACGTCTACGATTTTCCGACTGCGGAAGCATTAAAGCCCTCCTTCGTCGGGCTTCAAACAGCTCCCTTGACCGTTATAGCTATCTTAAGAGATCTTCATACGTAAATATCTATAACATCGCAACTTGCATCTTTAAAAATCCCATAATACTATTTTTCATTTGCCCTTTCAAATAATAAATTTCTGGCCTCGGCGGCCATTTTGTAGCTCCTATTTTGCACTTTTGGCCAATTTAAAAAATTTTATGAAATTATTTAATTATTAATTAGTCCCTTATGTAAAAAATAATAATTTGTTATAACATTAATCTAACATTTAGACTTTGATATATAGTCGATTACCTAAAATTTAAAAAAAATAATCAAAATCGGTGCCCAAAAGGCGAATTTAGTGGTAGGTATTACTCTTTATTTGTCCCCATGAAACCGACTATTAAAGGTCTCAATTAATTGAAACTTACAAGCTGCTTAAAAAGTTAAATATAATAAAATCACATTCACCAAAATTTTTATAAATTAATGAAATAAACGCACAAATGGTAAAAAGCGGCCCTGAATACAAAAATATCTGCTTTTTTAGTTTTTGCTAACCGAATTTTGATATTCATTTAAAAAAAACACTGCTATACTGGAGATGATGTTTGTCAATTTACATATTATTTGTCCACCCTGTTTAATTGCTGCCCTGCTTTAATTAATTGCAAATTTGTACGGTTAGTTAGAGAATTAAAAGACCTTTCAAAAGAAGTAGCACATATTTTTTACTTAATCTTAGTTACCAAAAAAAAAGAAAAACACGTCATATATTCATATGTTGTGCCAATTTATATAGCAGATGGTTGTTTATGAATAATTCTTGTGTATTAAGAGTTCATTGGTCTAAAGTAGTTGAATATAAAATGCAAGACATTATTGCCGTATATACGAGTATTATGTATGGCAAATACGAGGGGGTGTTTTTATGTTATCTACATAGCCATGAAAAAAAGCACATAAGAGAACAAAAAAATTGATTTTTCTACATAACTCCCTTCAACACTAATACACTTATTCCATCTTTTTTGTAATTGCCCCATACCCTTAGAAAAAAATTCCTTCGGTAACCCTGCAAAATATTCTTCAACAGCTTCTTTGAGTTCTTCATCAGAAGCAAAACGCTTTCCCCTGATATGCTTTTTAAAATTTTTGAATAAAGAGAAGTCTGATGGAGCTAGGTCAGGGCTATAAGGTGGATGCCTTAACTCTATAAACCCACAGTCATTGATTATCTGCTGAACTTGGTTTGCCTTATGAACCCGACAATTGTCGTGCAGCAACAAGTTTTTCTGTGGATAAGAATGCGGGCGTTTTTCCTCCAGAGCGGTTTTTAAATTTTTAATTGTGTTTCCGTAGGCCTCTCCATTTATGGTAGACCCCCCTCGGCATATATTCAATTAGCAAGACTCCTTCAGCATCCCAGAAAACAGTTGCCATCAGTTTTTTTCCAGAAAATTGTGTTTTGGCCTTTTTTGGTGGTGGAGAGCCCTTATGAACCCACTGCATGGATTCTTGTATAGTAGGAGGGTCCAGTGATGTACCCAAGTCTCATCCGCGGTAATAATCCGAGAAAAAAAAATTGTCCCACTCCAACTCGGCCAAATTTTCTTGGGAAACTTCTTTTCTGTACAGTTTTTGTTCAGGTGTAAGCAATCTGGGAATCCACCGTACAGACACCTTCTTCATACCCAAATCGTCATGCAGAATTTTGAGGACACTTGTTTCGGATATACCGACTTCATTGGCAATGACAGAGATCTTTACACGCCGATCTTGCAGTACCAAATTTCCGACTTTTCGCACAATGTCTTCAGTTCGA
Source organism: Agrypnus murinus (assembly GCA_929113105.1). Classification (NCBI taxonomy): domain Eukaryota; kingdom Metazoa; phylum Arthropoda; class Insecta; order Coleoptera; family Elateridae; genus Agrypnus; species Agrypnus murinus. The sequence continues at coordinate 28,888,134 of OV816028.1, read as the reverse complement.
GCTTCAACGGGTCGTCCGGACTTTGGTCGTCATTAATTGATTCTCGACCCCATCGAAAGAGTTTAGACCAAAATTTTACTTGAAAATAAGATGGTGCATCTTCCCCATACACTGCAACCATTCTTTCATGAATTGCTTTTGGACCATTGCTTTCTTTTGTCAGGAACTTTCACTCATTTTATCAACAAATAGACCGTCTCAAATCTCTATAAACGGCACAAACTAAACACAACTTAGCACGTGTACTTCTAACAGTGACAGCAAGTTTTTAATAATTTGTTTGACATCGTCACCTTTTTGTTTCATGGCTAAGTAGATAACATAAAAATACGCCCTCGTATGTCTGATTTCTTTTTGTCTAAACACAAAAATTCAAAAAGCATTACAAAGCAAGCTTAATTAGGAATCTCTTTCTAAAATAACAAATAAAAAAGCTTTATTACTACTTTACTAGAAAACATAAGCAAAGACGTCAATTTAGGAAATTTGTTAATAATCATTTAACAAAATTACTTACAGTACATAATCTATCCAAATTAGTTAAAAGCAACACTGAACACTTACCGCCCAACACACAATTGCCTTTTTTGAACCTCACTAAAAATTTCACACTTTAACATTGCAGCTTGATTTTATAACTTGATCGATTGAATTATTGTTAGAAGGAATTCTAATCACCTACTAGTTATTCGGTTTTCAAAAACAAAGAAAAAGTTTTTTTACAGTCTTATTTACAGTTTGAGATTATTAAAATGTAACGTTTATTTTAAATTATTTACGCAAAGTTTCCACAAAATACTACACTCATGTTCACTAACAGCAGGGCAATTAATTCCCTACAAACCCAATTTAAGGATACTTCTCCATTCTAAAAGCTAGGATTCGCCACTAAATGTTTAATTTGCTTGCAGCAGCATTAAACTAACTAAAATACTTGACGTGCAACATCTAGACTGAATACATAAATGCTCGATTTTTCCTTCACCATTCAAACACAAAACTGAAATCTCGTTAAAGTTTTCCTCTTTGAATTAATACTACACAGTGACATTGAATGAATCTCGTCATTTTAAAATTTAAAGAGGGGCGATTACATCCCAGAAGTTTCTATCCAACCACAAGTTCACTCAAGGCTTGACATCATTATAACCAATAACATAAATTGAGTTAAGTTACCTCTTCTATTTTTTTTCCAAAACACAGGTAGATGCAGAATACGTGGCAAAGAAGGATATCGAAAATGTGTATTTTGCTTTTCAAAAATTCACCACTAGAACAATTTATTTGAAGGTGTCCTGGAATGGTTTAAGAGCTAAAATCCTGGGAGATAAATAATTATTTGTATGTCTATAAGCATGCAAAATTTTATCACCGTGAGCATGGAACTCAGAAAACGATACTCCCCTTTATTTTCTTTTATGTATATTATATTGTATTATTCATTTGATAAAGACTGGATTTATCCAAATGAAACCCAATTTTTAATGTAATAAGAAGTGTCTTGTAAATTATAAAATATGCTTTCGAAGACAATATATTCTTATGTAAACATTTAATATTTAAAAAAGGCTTCGCTTCAAGGCTCGTGAATAGCCTAAAATTATCTACAATCTAAACTTTACTTCTCGTAACCAATAAGGAAATCTTATTTTTTATAGAATAACCGAATGTAACATTAAAATAGAGCAAAGTAAATATTTTTAATATTGACCGCATTACAATTCTTAGAAAGTCACTAAAGTCTTCATTATAGAAGTTGAATGAGATATCTGCAGCCTTTTTGTAATACCCCATAAAACTTAACCCACTGTCTCCCACTACAGTTGGTAGTCTTACAATAGCCTAATAATTATATTTAAAATTCTTGTTCGACTGAATTTTAATCAAAATCTAGTGGAAATAGTACAATATTTCTTGTCGAACATGCCCTTTCGAACTTTTCATTACTGATAAGTTTTCTGGCAACTATGTAATAATGGGGTACGGCGTTCCGAAATAAATACTGCCATTTACGAATCAAAAAACAACACTCCCGTCTCTTCAGTTTTAGTTGTGGAAATTTAAAACATTGTATGGGCTGAGCTGTTTTAGAGAGAATGAATTTTATTAAAACTTATAAAGTGGGAAGGCTAGAAATATTTTAGAATGCTAGTTATGAGAAACTAGTTGTTGCACAAAGTAAATCTATTTTTATCTAAGTTTATTTAGAGTTCAATTTATCTAATATCCATAGAAACCCATCCCAATACAACTGTAAGCATCTTCCTATCCCCATCATTTTATCATTACTGTACTTACTTCAAAGCCCTTTATTTTATAAGTCACAAATATAGTAAATTTTCAAATTCACAGCGACGTATTTGCTTACCAATTTGTTTGGTGCAGAAACTAAAATGCTCAAGTTTCTAATAAGCCAAGGATGTATCAAGGCAGTATACACAACAGCGTAACATGTAAAAGCATGTTTTCTCGGGTAAGGAGGTAAAATCGTAGATCCATATTTGGTACCCATGGTTGGCTACATTCTAGTGATATAGGCTGGCGGATTTTACCGCAGGATAGCGCCAGTACATCTCGACGTGGTCACATTTTGTTTCAGCATTCTTGGTGCAAAACATTGGACGCACATTGATTTTGTCATATAATAATATGAAAGGAAGGAAATTTACGAGTAAAATTATTCTTAACAGCTTCAATGTCAGATAGACCGTTATGTTATATTATGTTTTGGTAGCATAAATATTTTATTGCGTCAGAGTTTGGATGGTGGCGAAACAATATCGTGCTTTGATTTGTATTCGCCAAATTATTCATTGCGGTGAAATGTCCGTCACGTCGAATTGCTTTTCGTAACAAAACGTCTTACTTCGATTTTCCATTGCGGTAAAATGCGCTCGCGATGAAAATCCGCAAAAAGATGTCCTGTTGTAGAATAAAGCGCGTTATAAAATGTGTCAAAATGTCGATTTCGGAGAAACAATTAGACGAATTGACTTTCGCTCTACAATTAATATAAAATACCATATTGAGCGTTTCTATGAGGTAATATAACATTCCTCGTACTTTTCAATACTAATCAAATCGTTTATTACTGAAAACGGTTATTAGTTTTTCTTATTTTCAGGAAACAAAATATACTGTTTCTTGTGAAAAGCTCCACAGAGTAACTATACTATTACTATTTTTGTCTATATTTTCGTTCAGTTAGCAAAATTATTATTTATTTATTAAAATAAAATAACTACTTTTACCATTTATGTAACTGAAGATGCAAAAAAATGATGAGTGGCAACTCATTTCAACAACAAATATTATTAGGATTAATTTATAAAGAAAACTGACTAAAAATTAATTTCTTAATAACATTTTTCCTACAAAGAAATTGCAGGAATAGAAAACTTGGCATGCCTGAACAATATTTAAATATACTTAATTTAAATTTTACTAATTTGTAAATATTTTACTTTTACCAACCTTCTAAAACAAGACTCACAGTGTAATAATAACCAGTAGGGGGTGCAGTCAAGCAAATATTTTCAGCCGGCCGAGTGCGATCTTGATGTATACTTGGGCTGTTGGCGGGGTACGCAACAATTGTTATGTTGTGACACCCGCTGTTCGTTATTGACGTGACCAGCATACAGTCACGATGACGATCGGCAAGCCTCGGCGAACCAATCGTGATTGTGCGATATTCGAAGCTAGGTGAAGAACTTCAACGTGCCGACAATCGAGTGCACCTGCTGTATATGCTTATAATAATAATAATAATAATAATAACTACTACAACCCATAGCCTAAACCAACGCCCCAGAAGCTATAAGCTTGTGCGGGAGGGAGGGGCGATTATTATTATTATGTAGGCCCAATGTGCGGCTGCAGCCGACTTACAGATGGAACAGCGTAAATCTCACATTTGTGTCACAGCTAAGGAAAACTGCAGAAAACCTTAACCAGATCTGCCGGCGCCGGGAGTCGATCGCAGCCCGCTTGGGTGAAAGTCCGGCACGCCAGCCATTACACTACCAAGTTATGCTGTGGTTCTATCGTTACAAAACGTAATCATGATTTTATAGATATGATATATACTGATTATGAATAGAAGCGATCGACTCCTTTGAATAATAAACAGTGTATTAAATTATATAATCATATTGCAACCCTGACGAGAATCTCTGTCCCATTTCCTGGAGAATATGAACTCATCAATCATCGCATTAGTTTAGGATTTTCCAAACTTTTTGAGCAAAGTGAGCTCGTACCTGATAATAATAGCTGAAAAACTATGAAAAGTTTATTTATGCTTTCGCTCTATAACTTGAAACATTACGATTGCACCTACTCCAGGCGAAAGAATTTTAAAAAGAATTTTTTCAAGGCACTTGTACTTTTCTTTACTAACACACTGTACCTTCAAATGATTTTGTATTCTTGATTGGAAAATCTAAAACTAAACGTCAAATGATGAAAATGTAAATGTCAAATGTGTGTTTAATGTTACGTAATTGTAAGAATTTGATGTTATTTTAAGCGTTTCTGATTGTTTCTTATTCTAAAGGTTGTTTGGCGTTAAAACTTTTGTAGGTGTTTATTTTTGTAACAGCATGCATGTTGGTTGTATTTTAAGTAGAAATTTGTCCAATATATACCGAAGTACATAAAGAATAATTGAAATGCTAAATGTTGAATTTCATGATCGTGTATTATTTTTAGCATTGAAAAGTGTTAGTGCTCGTTATAGTTCTTGGTTTTTGTATTAGCAACTTTTTGATATTTTGACAAAATATGCTATAGCTATGTCATTTGTTTGAGTGCCAATAGAATATGATTTTTTGATAATTAACCTATCATCTCGTTGTTATTTAAACTACGGATTGAGATTATAAGTGCGCGTACTAGTTGTTTAACGATTACAATTTTTATTTCAAAATTGAAAAATCTCATGAATTAACAACTTCTAAGTGATTATAATTAGTTCGGCCATATTTCCTTTTATAGCCCAAACCCTATAATTAAAACGAAAATAATTTTAATTACTTGTCCGAGAACGAAACACAAATATACTAAAAAATTTATTTAGCATTTTAATTAATGTTTAAAATTAATTTTTAAACAAGTAATTGACCATTTTTTGCGTATTTAAATACTGAACTTGTGTGTTTATTTGTTTGAAACTAAAATTATTTTAAACTTCAGCAACTGTAAAAAAAAGTAATTTAAAAGTTTATATGGGCATTTCTAGATTTTTTGTTCTTTTGTGAAATAGACCGTAAATTGTCTTTCTTTTTCCAATTTATTTCTGTTGGGTATTTTTCAATCTTTTAAACGCTTAATAGGGTAAGGAAATATTCATTCACAGAAGTACACCACTTTTGCGATATTTATATGTTACACAACCAAAAATAAACAAATTTCCGTGAAAGGTTGGTAAAAATAAAATAGTTTGTAAGATTTGTTCAAAGATATACGGTAAGGATAGTGTATAACTTTATATGCAGCATTAATCTCAAAAATGAAAATGCAACGCATGAGTTTGATATCGAAATATCTTTAAAACACTCATAGCAACTAAAATACCATAAACAGATTTTTGTTACTGCGCTTATTACTGTAGCACTTAAATAAATAATTATTATTACGTTAATAAAATGCATGTGCTGTACGTATGTGTTGCTTGCATGTGTATAACCTACTTGGATTATTAATGTGAAAAACCCAAATAGTTTATAAGTTTCTGTCAAGATAAATATTTCATTATTATATTTTTAAATCCCATTAAGTTAAGCTACAATTTTGTATGATTTTAAATATTAACTAGGGAAACCTCGTCGAGACCTGACGGTCAAAGGGATGGAAAAGTTTTTCAATGTACAACTTTCGTTGCGTGATTACAATTCTTCGGATTTTCATGAGTGATTATTTAAATAAACGCAACCAAACATAACCAGCTGAAAATTCTAAGCCTAGCGCTCCTCTCTTTCGACATATCTATCTCCCCGGCTTACCCCCCTCTCACCGGTTTATTCTACATACATCATACGGAAATTCTACCTTACGAAATGATAAGAATAAAATCAAAAATCGATCTTATTTAAAAATTCTTGAAAACGTCTATTATTACAGATTTCAAAAACGTGACATAAAAATAGTGTTGGCAAATTACCGGAAATTATTTTTTGGTAACTTTCCATGGAAATATTTCCGGCAACTTATTAAAATGGCAAACTTCAAAAAAAGTTGATTCCCAAAGTGAGTTCCGTGGAACCCTGGGGTTTCGTGGAAATATTCTGGGGTTCCGCTAGACCAGTTGTAATAAGTCCCAGGTCCTGTGTAATATAACAAAAGGATACCACTTGCAACGCTTTAAACTTTCTTACAATAACGACCTATTTACTATTTTATTTGTTGGAGCCTTTTGCTACCATATATTTAGGTATGTGAAATACAAAAACACAATAGCAGTAAACTCAAAATCAAATCAAAAAGAACAAAAATCAGCCTTGTGTTTTAAATGTATCGATTTATTTAATAGAAAGTATTTACAGGAATAAGTTTCGAGAACAAATACTTATTTTTGAACACGCAGTATATGTAACCGATAAACGCTAAGTAAATGAAACATTTAAGTAGTAGAATTCTCATTAATTATAACATTATACTATAATATATGTTATTATTATTACATTTTGTTATGAATACATATGCGGTTTAAAAGAAAAAAAATGCGATTTTCAACTAATGCGGTTTGGTGCAAAGTTTTATAATCGTTAATAGTTCCAAAAGCTACCAACGATGAGGACTGAGAGGGTGCTGCAAGTAGATATTCCGTTTCTTGCGTATCAAAATAAATGTTTTACATTTATTTATTTGAAAATATAAAACTTAATGAGATACAAATTTTAAGTAATGTTGACTAATATACAAAACGAAAGCTTCAATATAAAAAGGAATCACGTAAATCTCTCAAACGAACTCGTACAAAAATAAACTTCGTGTTTTAAATATATAGATGTATAAGTTTCTATTTGAGATCTGTTCCTGAACTGTTGAGCTCTAGATAGTTAGTTAGTTAGTTCGTGACAGTATGAGTCCAGCTATTCAGTCAAGTTATTGCTGACAATTACATACTTCTACGTAGATATGTGTAAATTGAGTGCATATGGTAGTTAATAAATCGAACAGTAACGAAGTCACAGCCGTTTAGGTTGTTCTTTTTACCAGCGATAAATAGTTCTAATTGTACTTGGAAGCTTGATTCGTGCATTAAAAAGAGTGGTCTCCATTTAATGTAAAATGAAATCAACCCATCCCTCATGTTGCTTATCGCTTTTCGTTATATTAAAAATAAAAATCGAATTGCTCCGAAGACGATGGGTGTCGCATAAACTAAATTAAATGGATGCCTACTACTACATCAATGATGGGAAATAAACTTTACGGTTACTGTTCAGCACGTCAAATGAAATGTAATATTCGGTATGGTTTACGTCGCCTGTCTCGCATATTTGTTGTAGAACTGTTCAAGTTTGCCGCACATATATTATGGTATAGAAAGTTTTTGAAAGTTAAAGTTCAACGCAAAGTTATGATGGGTCGTCGAGGAGAAGCTTTTTGTTTATAAAAGTAATCAGAAGCTTTCTTTAATGAAAATTCTTGTTAATTAGGATTGTTGACGGTTGAAAGTGTGTGTGTGTATAACAACAATTTATATTCCGGGCACAACTGTGGTTAAAAAGTCCTTCACACAATCCCGAATTTGCATAATTTCTAGTAAGCTTCTCGTGTAGTGTACATTAAACGGTCTGTTAGCACAAAGCAAATGGTAGTAGTTCTATGTCTCCACTGGAATGTGAATTGTGATAACCCTCATCATATAAATCCAAGTAAAATGTTTCTATTGATATACGAGCTCTAGGCCTTCTTGTAAAAGGGGAGGGTAATATGCGATAAATCCTAAGTTACGCAGCTTATGCTCCCTCTTATCTAGCTCATGTTCCACAATGCATAGATAAGATTTCTGCGTTATAAATGCTAGGGGGTTGTTTTAGTTACAAAACGATTTAATTACATTAGACTCCATTAACCGTTTAAATTCGACCTTTAACTTCATTAATTTGCTCTTTTTCTCAGCAATTTTGTTCCTATCTATCTATAATATTCTATTGATCATGTTGCATCATCGTAGTTGTAACGCAGCGAACGAGACTAGTGGAGCTTTTTAGCTTTAATGTAATATAAAAGCCTGGATAACTCAGTAGAACGTATATCTTCTATATGTATGTGATAATCCTTTAGAGGGGAAAAAGGAAATAATACTGCTCAAAGATAATTATCTTTAGTTAATAACTAATAGGTCCGGTATACCGGTTTTTACAAAGGCATAGAGAGCTTTTTCTAATTAAAGAAGAACCTGGATAGTCATGAACACGATTTTCATGTTTAATACCAGAATGTCTCATAACAACGAATCGTGAAAACCTGCACATTTTAAAAACCATTTAGATTTTGCAATGCACATTTATTACTATTAACATTTACCTGGCTGCAAAATTCTAACTGGCGTAGACATATATTAACGAAATTTACTTATTTGATCCGCCAATATCCGTCAATAATGAATTGATATAAATTTTTCAATCACTATTTTATAACATTTATAGTAACCGTTGCTATAGTATAGTATAATACAAATTTCTACAAGGTTTGTTGTATTACGTCATTATAAAACTAATGAGGTTATGTAGCGGCGTTATTAATTACTTTTATAAATACTAGGTATAACAATAAAAGATGGATGCAATATGTAATATGTTTTTTGTTCATAAACTTAATTATTTGTTGAATGTTGTAATATAAGTATACTATTGCTATTATATGTTATGGGGACGTTTAATAAATGTTGTAGGCATCGTACCCGTTGTACGGTGATGATTGAAAATTGATAAATGTTATAATTGATTTTATAATTAAGAATACATAAAAAAATAAAACACATAAAACAGACTTTAGTGAAAGCACAGTGATGAAATATACAATATGAACCACCTCCCTTCACCATAAAAGAAAATGCACCGGCTATAATAATTATTGTTGTGAAGCTTGGCTCTTACTACAACTGAAACTCGACAGGCGGGTCGCTTTAATAGGACAATAAATAAATATGGATCTATGAAACATAATTAAATACTCACACGTAAATAAAATAATAAACCTGAAGTTATTTGAAAATTTAAATGACAAAATTTATTCACCACAACACAAAAAACAAATAAAAGAAAAATTGAAATAATAAAAATAAAGAAAACTTGAAATTTGGATACCCTGAATAAAAGAAAGATAATTAATAATTCTAAGACAGCTAATAATGCTTTTTATCTTCAGAAGTAGCTCTGCCATTCGTATTATCTTAAAAACTAAATTAAAATTTAAATAAATACCTTAAAATATTTACACATAATCAAGTTTTTTGCGCCTTTTAAATTGCCGACTAATATTAGTAACAAACTGCAAATCCCCTTTCTCCCATATGATCTTCTAACTAGAATGGCCGAAATGCAAATATTCACTTCTCTTTATATAAATGTCCAAATTAAATAAAAAAATAAAATAATTGTTAACAACCGTTTTTTTTTCTTGAGATAAGTCCAGTTTATATTTAAATTGATAAATTCCCTTCTATCATCCAATTTATAATGAAAGTTGATATTCTTATAACTGATATAAATTCTCTTTACGAAAAAGAAAATTATTTCACTATTAAAATTTACAGCACTGTTTATTAATTTAATTAAAATTATTTATTATTAAAACCACTATCTAAATTCAAAGAAATTCGATAATAAATAAGCACTTTGACGTTTCATCAAAATATAACCTAAAATTATGACCTAAAATTGGGTTATGTTTACAGTCACAACATATCCTTTAAATTTAAAATTTTTCTATGGGCACATATGCACTGCTTGAAACAACTAAATTTACAAAGAGTTTATCACCGAATTGCTTACTGTATTTATATCTTTCCAAAAACAAAAGACAAATCTAGTAATTTTTCTAGTCACAAACAAATGGCAATTTGGAACTAAATTTACATAACCGCATAATTGTTTATAATTATTAATAATTATTTAAACGTATTCCATAGTTAGATAGAAAAAAATTCCTCTTTTCAAAGATATATATGGCTATAACTTAACCAATTTTCAAATGCATACAAATATAATTAAAAAATTGAATTAATTATTTAAAACCGTCTAGCTACATCATTTTCTTCTTACAAAATCCATTCTTACATCCTATTGAGCAATATTTACACAATTCTAAATATACAAACTATAAAATAACAACTAAATTACATGATTTTATATTGCCATGGTTGAACGCAGAAATATGTATGTTCAAACCAATACATCTTCTATAATAAATAATTCCCACATTTGCGTTTATGTCTCAGTTGTGTCCAAGGAACTGCTTGACAACAACTCAATGAAGTATTTCAACCCACAAGCTTTCTAGTCTTTATAAACAACAAACTTATAATGAAACTACTAAATCGTTAATTTGTAAGAAGATTTTTATCAATTAAGCCTGCAGGTAAGGTAATAAATATTTGCATACATCATCCCAACTATGCACCTTGTCTGTTTTAGGTCAAAACAAGCCTTGAAATGGCTTCAAATTCATATTTGCATAAAAGACTATGTAACGATAGCATATTGTTATCTAAACAATGAAATGATAGAAAGAAAAATCAACTTTAAAATTTATCCTTTTTCTACCTAGTGTGTTCTAGGTTGCTTCTTTATCAAATTTCTAATCAACATTTTTCTTTGGTTTCATTTAAAAAAAAATTATGTATATAAAATTTTCGAGCTAGAGGTTATGCAACCTAACTAGCATGTTTGTAAATAGGGGTGCATCCTCTCCAATAGCATGTCATAAATTGTGACAATATGTATGAATACGGGCTTATTCAAAACTTGAAAAAAATTAAACACAGAAATTGAAATTTCAATGGAAAGTTTCAAACGATTTTTTCTTCTTTCTTTCTTTGATGAGGCAGAAACAGTGTACCTACCCTCCTTTTTCCACAACTTTCTTTTTTCTTCTGTTTGTATAATTTTAAATAACATGATCTAAAGACCGCACAAAAAATAAAAGACGAAAATTTATTGAGATTAGGCCATCTTTCTATGTATCACAAGTTTGTGGTAAACTTTTGTTATAACTTTTATTTAACACGTTATTCTTACCAAAATATTTCTGACCTTTACGAAGAGGTCGTTACTGCCTAGGCCAAACTTGTTTAACACGTTATTGTTACCAAAATATTTCTGACCTTTACGAATAGGTCGTTACTGCCTAGGCCAAACTTGTTTAATAGTTTATGACTTATAGAGGTACCAATTTACCAATGCATTTTGACCAAACTAAATGTTTTTTTTGTTTTATTTTGTTGACCAAAATGTTTTTTTTTGATTAACAATATTTTTTGGCAATAGATTAAACGAGATTTTTTTTGTTCGCCTTTAATGCAAATGCTTATGCCTATTTTATGTGTTTTATTGTTTGTTTAATTCCACTTCCTGGGTTCCATAAAACTTAAATTAAGAATCTTCGCAGTATTATAATTGCGGCTTCTTAATTAAATTTGATTAAGACAAATTCTTAATTCCAATCTCCGTTTTCTCTTATCCACTGCTAGCCGCGACATTGTTAGGTTAAGTGTAAATTAGAATTTTGATTTGTATCAAAAAGAGAGGCTACATCCAGGAAATCTAGTTTATAGATTGAAATGAATAGAAATGATCTTGCGAAAAAAGGATTTTAAACAGTCTTTAAATCTTTCGAACATGCTTTAAAGGATTTGAGTAATTTCTTTATTACTAGTAGTACCACACTAAAAAGAACTTCAGTTTGTAGCAAAAAATAATAATAATAATTTTTTACTTAATATTGAACCATAAACCATCAACTTTATGGTCTTCTTATTTATAATCTTCTTATATTTATAGTTTTCTTTATTTATAAATAGATTTTTATGAAATGTGGACATATGGATATGAACATATTCAAGATGGCCGAATGAAATACCATATATATTTTTCATATTTGGATTGTACCGGCCAAAATCAGTATAACCACCTTGTCAATTTTAGCCTTTTTTCCAAAAATAAAAAAGCAACTTTATAATTTAATTGTTTGTAAGTACTTACTGCCAATCTATTTATAATTAAATAAATAGTATATCAGCTGATGAATAATAAAATTAATTAAAATATGGGTATAAATATGTATAATTATAAATCTAACTTAATGTTAGCTAAGAATTATTAGTGAATTATTAAAGGATTTCCTTAATCTCCTCAAAACGATCAATTGATTAATTGATTTACCAGAAATTGATGATTTTCACTAAAGATCTATTTAACAGAAAACGGAATCCAATTTTTGAAAAATAATAAAAAACAGAAATGGTTTTGCAACCACCTCAAAATTACATCTTTTTCTCAAAACAGGAAAAGGACGTGTAAAAAGTAAACAGACAAAAATAAGCAAAAATAAATAGATAAGTAAACATAAAAAAGATTCTAACGGTGCAAAATTTCCTAAAAATGAAATGAAAAGAGTCAGAAATTACTGATTTCTAAATAAAACATAATTAACAGTAACGAAATGAAATATTAAAGACCTTGATACTAAATTGGATTTCAACCGTAACAGGTTCTATTTCAGTATTTGTTTGTTTCTGGGCGATGAATGTCGGAATGCTGCAATAACTCTCGTACCTCATAGCAGCGATTTATTTGATCATATGGTCGATCTAACTAGAATTTACCCAAGTCTGGGGGATATATCATCCCTAGTACGAATTTTTAACATGCTTAACATCGTATTGACATGGAGCCTACGACTTTACTTACTTACAAGAAAAGAAGGTATGTTTTAATTTTTCTCCGCTATAAAAAATTACTAGACCGGCCAGGGGTCAATTTTGTGACCCTTGAAGTAAATATATACAGTAAGGCCTTTTTTATTATTAACTTTAACAAAAAAGTTTTATCACAGAAAGTTGGTGCATGTCTTAAAATTTATTAAACACCAATAAGCGCCAAGTTGGCATGCGAAGTGTACAAGATAGGAGAGAAAATATGAAATTTGCATAAGAGTAAAGTACTCTTTTCTGAAGAGATACGAACAAAAATAAAAACAATAATGACATCCGTACCTGTCATACGAGTATTTCAGGTCATTTTCTACCCACTTTGATGTGTGAAAGTTAGTGATGTTTGCACTTCCACCCGACCACACAATAAAATAATAAAGAAATTGTAGGTTCTAATCTATAAGTACTCAAAGAAGGCTTTATTTAATATCACGTAAGCTTCTGTTGCCGAAGATAAGCTAGTTAGAATTTCTCTGCAATATTTAAAGCTTGAGGTAATTTTTTTGTAAACCAGGCATTGTGAAATATTTAAAAAAAAAAACTACAAAGAGAAGAACAATGTGCTATACCTGTTTTTGTATTTACCTTAAGTACGATAAAATAGCAATATTATATAGAATAATCGAAATAAAAAACATTTTTCCAGTTCGATCTAGTAACTTACGGACAGGATTATAGAAGAAAGAAAAACGAAATGAAATTATCTACCTTTTGTTAATGACACTTACATTTACATTTAACTAGTGTTTCGTATCTTTTGATGCGCATAGCCTTTTTGTCCATTTATTTCATATCAATTTATTACCACACACTTTTTCTAACGTTTGACCCAAAACTGGCCAAGAGCTTTCATTAACATGACAAAGAGTTCTAGTAAAAACTTACCAACAAAGAAAAACCATTGTTTAATACAACTTTTATCATAATCTAGGGGCGTTCATTTCAAACAATAGTGAAAGGAGTAATAGCAGTACTATAGTTCGTTCGTAGGCCAACAAAAACTCCTTTTGTTAATTAATACCTTCCAAACGGTGGCGATTAAACTCGTAGACCATAGATTAATTTCCAGGGTCATTTTGTTCAAGTGTGAATCTTGTGTTAAATGCTTTTTGTCTACACTAGGGTGCATGATAGATTGCTCCTTGTTGCATGTTGTCGCACCTCACTTTATACATACTTAAACGAAGGAGCACACTTGATAATGCATGATAGTGGTGTCTAGTTGAACACTGCAGCAGCATAATGCTTAATGAAACGTGGAAAATTAGATATTCCTGAAAATTAAGTATATGTATTCTGCAGGTTGTTCTAACCCAATTTTCTCCGATAGCTGCAAAATGTCACGAAATATTCTCCAACATTAAATGTTAAAACTGACACGTACACGTTAACGTTTTCAAAATACTTTTTTCTTTGGAAACTGAAAACTAGAGTAGATTTCTCGGTAATGCAATAAAAAATAAAATTCAATTTTAATAAATCACGGCTTGTCATTAAAAGTAATTATTTATAGCGTTGGTGCTTGTGACTTGTGAGGCTCATTATAAATACCAGGAAAATGATCCCATCAGCAACTTTTTCATTATACTAAAAAGCAAACGGGAGCGTGTCCTGAAAAGATAAGTCTGTACGTGGAAGGAGTAGTATCTTTCAGGCGTAATATTTACACTGCAACAAACACAAGTTAGAAGGAAAGAATTGGACGAATAAGAACCATGTTGCAGAGTGGAAAATTGCAAGATACCGCCGCATATTAGTTACGTCTTTTTATTGGGTTATTTGAATTCTGCGACCCGTAATGTCATATTTTAGACGTTTTTATCTCTAAAGTAAAAAATTCATTTCGAGTAGGCGCGAGTTAAGATTCGTCGTGTATATAACCCGAGGGTATTTCATAACTGTATTAGGAAACGCGCACGATATAAAGTAATTGTTGAGTTAACCTCAAGACTATACTCTGCAGGTACACAAGAAAACAAAACAAATTGAATTTCTCACTTTTGTAGCAACATCTTCAGTTATCAAAATTAATTTTTCATCAGTTGTTTAGCTTCTAACGCAAATCTAATAAATTTGCGAATTGCCCAATTCAATTTCCTTTTTTTACGGGTGCTGGAGAAGAAGAAATAAAGAGGAAGGGGGAGTTGAGTAGCAGAAGTTGTCCGTTATAAAACGTCCCTGCACTTGAAACGTACACCCCATTCATCTCCACACGAAAACTTCCCTATAAATTGCTTATTAAAGTTACGGAATACGATTATTCTACTTACTGAAGTTTGTAAACAGCGCTTTAAGGGCCGAGCTGAAAAGTTTAAAATTAGTAATTTTAGATAAAAGGTACATTAATCGTTTCGGCAGCCTACAATATAACTTTTTGGTTACCCGAGCCAAATGTTTTATACCTTTCTATAGTTTATATATTGACAGTGAAACGCTTTCCAACAAAATAGTAAATTGAAAAGGTAAACTGAGAGGTTCTCCGTGACGGGCAATTTTACGCTCTAAGAGCTTTAGAAAAAAGCATATTCCAAAGAACGAGTTTTTAGAATATTCAAAAATATTATTTGAGAACATGATGAAGTCGCTTTTTTATTAAATTTTTTATATAAAAGGAAAACCGCGCCACAAAGAGGAGTGTTAAAAAACATGAATTTAGCATTTAACGGCATTGTTTTGTTTAAAAAATATACGTTATTATAAAATGATCATCAGTAAGTAAAAATATTAATGCTAATTAAGAAATTAGTTTGAAAGTTTTTTAAGAAAACGATACCTGTTGTGCCAAAAATTCAATGAACTTGATTAGGAGTTTGGTTGCTGCTATTTAAGTGTACGTCGAAAGAGGTTTTTGTAATACCATTAACAAATGTTTGTCAATCGTTATTAATGATAGAGGGACATTTAGAAAGTGCTTTCCAAATGTCTTGTTTTGAGGACAGTTCTGACTGCTCTATTATATCAAAGTTTTTTTTGTTCTCTTAGGTCAAATACATTATCTCTACAATGCTGCTAGATATAGCTATGTAATTAATTATTTCAATATATAAAAGTTTATTATTATCAGCTATTAGAGTTTTTTGTTACCGTTAGTACTGTGCAGTATTTTGTTGATAAATATTTAGGTGATACAACATTATTTTATTATTATTGTTTACAATTACGTCAACAGCAACACACGCATATAACATACAAACCGAGCATCCCTCTTTTAAATAACTAGAATTCGACCACACGCGTCTAGGGATGTTGCACATAACCACATGATGTGTCTAGAGGTCTAGACTGGACCGTACCACTTAAACAGCGGTGGACTGCACATTGTGTCTTTATAGTCTTATAAATGACCATGTTAATTTAATAATATTATGAAAAAAATCGGCGTTATTTTCGCTTTCACTCCCTCCATCACATCCCTCTAACATAAGTTTATTTTAACTTAATATTAATTAGGTTACTGTTTAGAATTTGGAATTCCAAGTATCATAGCAGACAGGCAAGAAACTTTTGGTGTCACTCAAACATAAAAGCATTTGCAGCCCCTAGTTATCTGCAGCCCTCGCTTTGCTTGGGCTTCAAACAACTGCTTTGTAAATGCTAACTTTTTTTATCCTGAGGCACAATAGTATTTTGTGTCTCAAGGGCAGAAAGTTAGCAATTGCAGCCCGCAGCTGTTTAAAGCCCGTGCGAAGCATGGAGCGAGAGCAGCAGACAACTAAGGGCTGCAAATGCTTTTCGGTCCGAGTGACATGCAAAAGTTTTTCGCCTACTTGCTTTTATACTTGAATATGGAGCTCCAAATTTTAAAAAGTAACCCAATTTACCTAAAATTAAAATAAACTTATGTTAGAGGAATGTGATGGAATGAATAAAATACGAAAACATCGTCAGATCTTTTTAATAATATTATTTTTACATAACCATAAGTCCATAAATATAAGATGCGTAGTCCCACGCTGTTTAAGTGGTACTGTCCAGTCTAGACCTCTACTGTACGTGCTTATGTGCAGTAACCCAAGACGCGTGTGGTCGAGTTCGAGTTATTTAAAAGATGGTGCTCGGTTCGTATGCCATGTGCGTATGTTGCAATTTTAAGCAATGATAATAAAATAATTAGGGCCGGCGGTGGACGAGTGGTGTCAGTACATCACTCGTGTTCCAAGAGTCGTGGGTTCGAATTCCACTTTGGGCGGCGGGATTGTTCTAATTGGAAAACTCCGCCTCCTCAACTATGGATGTGTGTATTCGTGTTGCATGTTAGATGGGGGACAGATGACCTTAGATGTTGGTTCCCCCGTAGTGTAGGCGTGAAATAAAAAAAAATAAAATAAAATAATTTTATATCACCTACTTATTAACAAAATATTACACAATATTAAACTTTTAATTATTGAAAAAATTTATTATATCTATATATATATATATATATTTAGTAGCAGTGTAGAGGTTATGTATTTGACATAAAAGAAGCCGGAAATGCTCTCAAAACAGGACATTTAAAAAGCACATTCTGATCAGGTAGGCGAAAAAATACTATTGTTAGCTCGAAAAAGAAATTTCGCTTATATAACGTAGATTTGTACCTTCACCAAAGTATTACTATTTTGTCAAAGGGAGGAAAACTGAATTGTTAAATATAATGAACTAAATTTCCTATTTGAACAGTTTGAAACATTTTGTTTTTCGTGCGGATAAAATTTGTTTTGGATTTTTGGTAAATGTTTACGAAGTTCACAAGTTACCCGCTGCAAATACAGGGAAAGTTAAGATGGAAAATAATAATATAATAAATATTCTATAATAAATATTAAATTTTAATTAAATCAAAAGCCACAACACGACGTTGCAGTGTTTGATTCTTAAAACATTAATTCACATAATTAAATTACATAGCGTCACAATGTAATGACAGAAGATTCGCATTGAGTCGATATCTATATCAGCTGAGATCCCAAGCACATTTTTAAAAAGATCAATCAAATACATTTAAAACAACGAATTTGTTATTCTAAGAAAACATTTATTAAATATTCAAACCAATGTCATTTGTTTAGATCTTTAGACGAATCTGTTCTATGATAACCCAGCAAAACTATAAAGTGAGCGATGCGCGAAATTGTGAAATTGGAAAACATAACAGTAAAAGAGACACAACTCATAACAAGTTATAATGGCAGTTATTAAGACTATTTAAGAATAATTGACAACATAAAAATAAACAAAAAGGTGAGACTTTGGGGTTGCAATTAATATTTGTTTACAATTAATGCCTTTTATAACTAACAATTAGTTTTATCTCATAAAATAGTATTTACAGCTCTAAATTATTTTCTGTCAAATGAATTTAACATTTCACACTATTCCACTCACCAGTAATTAATTGGCAAATTAACTACAATAACATATATTAAAAACATCGTGTTCAAATTCATTTAAAATAATTCAATTGTCTAAGTGTTTTCTTTTGTTAAGATACAGAAACTACTTACAAGTCGTATCTATTTAAAAAAATCGATTCTTTTATATACAAGGTATAACTTTATTTTTGTCAATTAGGAAGTTAGTTTTTTGTTAGGGAGTTACTTAAATAAGTTTGTTACATAACAGTAGGTAATTATAGGTATCATCGTCAAAATCAGATAGAATCCGACATAATGCGTACCAGACTTTGCAATACGTAGAAAGAAATTTTGCCAGCATTAAAAACAGATCAAAAGAGGACTATTAACTTTTTAGACTTAACTATCAAGATTAACGCACACAATCTATTTGAATTTTCCATATATAGAAAACCAACACATACGGACATAACCATGCCAAATGAATCCTCTCACCACAAATCACATAAACTAGCAGCTTACAGATCCTTGATACACAGATTTAGGTATTTCACTCACACAACCAGATTTTCACAAAGAGATTTCAATCATTAAACATCTAGCACATGTAAATCATTATAATCCAAACATGATTGACGCTTTAGTTAAACAACAATATTATAGGTTAGCTATCAAAAGAATATACCACATTGACAATCAAACAAAAGACACAAATTACATATCTATTCCATATTTTGGGAAAATATCAAAAAAAGTTGCGCATATGCTTCGAAAAACCAACAATTACAAAATAACCTTTAAAATCACTACCGTTTGAATAGTTCTTTTTATAGTTCGGTACATATTGGGCAAACACTTCAAAATGTTGACATGAGATATAAAGAGCACGTGCGTTTTACAAAAATAAACATCGCGAAAAATCTAATTACGCCAAACACAAACTTGGTTTGCTTCGTGTTTAATAACCTCCACCATATTCCGAATTTCACCTTCCTTCGTATTAGCCTTCACCATGTTACGAATTCGTGTAGCTTTACATGAAATGAAGACACTTATTACTCTTTGTCTAATCTACTTTATTCGTTTACTTGAATTTACCTAACTTATAACCACGACTCTAATTCTGTATACCTATAAATAACATAATTTCTACTTACCAGCTAATTACAATTTGTAGGGTCATTTCCATTCGTATTTGGTTGTGAGAAAGGAAGTCGAAAGGACTTTTTGCTTCTTCAAGTCCACAATATAACTATTACTTTTGATTTCCACTTCCCATCTTACCTCCTAATCCCTACCACAATCTTCCCTTGCAACCAAGGATGGCTCTACATGTCCCTATTAACCAAGGCAGTGTCATAATGCCAGAGTCAGCATTACTTTTGTGAGCAGTAATGCTGTGCTAGTATTACACACATACAAATTGCTGACATACTTTACAAAGTGTAGCTTCATGTCATACTTGAAATCCATTTGTTTGTCTTTTTTTACTGGGTCAAATAATTTAGAAATAAATGTTGTAATAATTTTTTGTATCATCTTTTTGGAATTCTTTCTGAATTTACCCTAATCTCCAAGAAAAGAAAATCGTGCCGAAAATTATTTAAAAAAATATTTAATAAATTGTTTAGAAGTAAGCCAAATCCAGAACGGCTCTTGGTGTAAAATAAATAAAAAAGACAAAATAATAATAATATAGATATAGACACTGTATCATCAACGAGGATAGCTTTGTAATATGTGTTTATAACAAAGATGGTGCTGCAAATTTTTTAATAATTCTTCAATATGAAAGCCTAAATTTATAACATTGTCCATTCTTCATGTAACTTGCGAGATGTCGTTGACCTTCATCTTATCCGATACTAAGTTCAGTACTAAACACTGATTTCAATCCTCCAATGTATTTGTGAAGAGAATAATGTTTTTAAAGTTGACCAAAAAACTATAGTTAAGTTATATCCATCGGATCTTATAAACTTGATGATATAGCTGCCTACCTTAATTGTCAATTAAACTCTATAATTGTGTCCATTGACCCAAATCACAATACTTGTAAAACGATAATACGAGCTAGCGAAGCCGTACACCTTTCGGTTAAGCACTTTATTGAAAAATTATCGGGCTTTCACGAACAAGTGTTGAAAAAGAATACACGTTATGATTCCGATGAGCCTGTTACCATTAAAGGTGAAATATTACAATCGATAACTATGTAAACGGTATTCTGAATCATGTAATACATCAATCTTTCCCGAGTGTTGCCGCTGGATTCAAAATAATCGAAACGCCTGAACCGTACCATACTTATCGATCAACACAATTACTACTATTACAGTTACAACACTGGATCTGGTTAGTTTCCGTGGAGAAACCGTGACGAAAGGACTGCATTTGAAGGGTAATAGTGATGGAGTTTAAGTATAACACTATTCCCAGTAACTAAATATCAGAACCATGCCCGAGGTGAAACCCTTCTGTTTTGTTAAGTAATTAAAATCAGATCATTGAAACCCAAAATGCATGTCTATACGAGCTCGCATATTTACAAGAAAAATTTAACATTTGCTTAAAATGGGATCATCTCAATATTAATTTTAAAACTAATTAGTTTTAGTGTAGAATAATCTGACCAGCAAGAAAGTAATTAAGCTAATTCACACACCAGTTAGTTAGATGGGCAAATTCGTGTTCAGAGTGTGAATTTCTCAAACATGTATTTTTCAATATTGTGTTACGATAAGTAATCTAAACTCACCAATCGATATTGCTGCAGATATGCAATTGTCCTGTACCTTTAGGCATTCAATTTGTGAACGATAAGCCTTATTTGCGTGAATATTTATTTCTCAACAGGTAACCATGTGGATTGTGCATGTGACGTTATCTAATTCCCAAGCTTCTTGTAAGAATATTCCACTTGTATGAAAAGATCATCATAAATTTCACCGAGATTAAGTTAAGAATTTTGTTTCATAATACCATTCGCAAACACTTTATATTCAATAGATAAACCACTAGAAAGGCACGCTAATTTTTCATTGTGTCGAAACGTTCTTAGCTTATCTATGAATAATTCATACGAAATCAGTCAAATACTTCTGTTCGTTTTGTATAAAAGCGAGATAACATATAATAGGTTATAAGTCATATCGTTGATACGAAATTATATTTAAATAAACAATAGTAGTAATACAAATTCGCTATTCCTTTTTCATCACTTCTAATGTTCTACATTTAAAAATACAGCTACCAAATCACTTCTTGTAAAAGTGAAAAGTGAAGATGTATTTTTAATAAAATTTGGATGCTTCAGTAAGTTAAATATCAGCAAGAGAGGCACAACCAAGATAGAATGCTGTGCCCAAAATAATTAGGGATGATGTTACTGAAAGCCACATAACCCACCCTCAGGCATATAACACAGCAAAAGGGTCCTATTGAAAATGTTCGTTCTATTTGATGTTAACCAACTAGGCTTCAAAATTTCAATATTAAACGCTTAACGTATTCGTGTTTGCAGAATAAATAAGCTCCAAATCTAATAAATAAATATATAAACTTTACCAACTGTAATTTTATTATTATATTATTACTATTTGGTGTTAATGTGTAAAAAATAACAGGCAAGTGATGAGCTTCCTTATGTATCAACTTCAAAAATCCCCTGCAGCTATAGCAATGATAATAATCGTTCAGGGAAAAATCATTTTTTATTTCATCTAAAAAACAAACATCAAAGACTTATAGGTAATTCTATGATTTATACCCGGATTTTCAGAGATAAAATGTGTAAACTCATCTGTTATTCTTGTGAACCTGTTGCAGACTAAAATGATCCTTATTTGTGTTTGAAATCTTTAAGGATAATCTGGAAAATGAGAAATCTTCTCGCTTTTTACTCAAAAGAAATTTATGTAGCTAACTAACAGGGAGATGTATTTTTTGCCTTTCAAAGAAAAAACATGTACTCTCGAAAACTGAGTATAAATGGTTCTAAATAATGCTGCGTTTGCATTTGAACCTGAACATTTTAAAAATTATAAAATGTATTTTATGTTAAAACACTTGTCCTTGCAGGTATTAGAAACTGATAACATTTCATTGTGCTAGGTTTTATTGCAGGAAATGGTTTCTTATCATAGAAATCGTAAACATTATTATATTTTAACGCTTTGTTAGTTATTGTAAACAATTTAAGCTTGTAAAGTGCTTTAATAGAGCGCTAAAATGCCTGGTAGAAATCGTCCTGTCTCACCGGCACTGTTCGAACACCCGACGCACAGAAAAAACTAAGCGACCGAGGTCATACCTTTATCTACAAGGGAAGGGTGACAAATTCGTAGCCTAACGTAAAAAAATGACAGAAATTAAAATTTCTATAAATAAAAAATAAAACCGCAGTTCCAAAATATCGTAGCCATGACCTTCCCAACTGACTACTCAATTTTAATTTTCTTTGGGGACTTCTCTCCTCTTTGTATCCATTGTTTTGACTCAGGGTAATTACATAATAACGTATAACGGACATAATAACGTATCCAGGTTTCGTCAACCATGGGGTCCATACCGTGCCAGGTCTATGCTTACGCATGTTTAAGTCGTCACTCTTGATCGAGACGCGTCAGCATTCTGGAAACCCACCGCGTACTGACTTTTTTCATAAATAAATTAATTGTCTGTCTTCTAATACCAATTTTTCCACTTTTTTAATATTTTCATCAGTGACAACCGTTACAGGCCGGCCAGGTCTAATGACGTCTTCTATCGACTTTGGACCTTGCTGAAATAGACGAGCACACTTTTTGACAGTTACGTATGATGGACCAGATTCACCATAAACGCTGGACTTCTTTAAAAATTATCTTTGGTGTTTTCCCGTTTTTTACAAGATATTTCATAACAAAGCGGTGCTCGAGATGAGTCACGTGCGCTGATTCGGTCGACATAGTGATATTTGTCGCCCTGTTTGCTAGCAACTAATTGTACTTCATCATCATCATAATCATCATGTTCATTATCGTTTTGCATCCCGAAGGGGTTGCGAGCTACTGTAGTCTCTTACCTTTTCAGCCCTTGATTCCATTCTACACACCCCCTTAGTGGTAGTGAGACGGTACCCAGGATCAGAAAAAGGGCCTGACCTGAGCCATAGATAGCTCTCCCGACCCTATCCAAACATGGCAAAGTTACCTCTTCTCGAACTTATGGGTGCCGGAAAGGAGGGTAACGGTCTCGTGGTTGTTGGAGTTCCTTATCTACTCTAGACCACTTGAAGAATAAGGAACTCCGTTGTTGTGTGCCCATGGCTGTGGCGGAAAGGAGCCTACTTCCTCGAACTAGAGCTAGACTTTACCGATCTAGTACTTAACGCTACTTAAACTGACGAGCCCGGCTTATGGCCGCAAAGTGGCCGTGGGGACGGCGCCTATACTCATTCATAACTGATTGTACTTCATCATCACTATGCTCATTATCTTTTGGCACCCGAGAACGGAGTGCAGGCTACTGTAGGCTTGGTTATGGTGTAGCTATTGGTTGGTGAAGTTAGAGTTGTTGGAGAAAAATATTACTCTTGTCAGCATCCACCACCCCAGGATATATGGCTCTCGGGGTGTCTTCAAGTAGCACTAAGTAGATTCCGATGTCGTTTCACAGCCCCCTTAGTAGTGGCGAGGCTGTTCTTGGGATAGGGCAAAGGGAATAAGGACTGACAGCCATTAGTAAGTAGCTCCACCGAGCCTGCTCTAACACGGTGAAGTTACCTCTTCTACCACTAATAAGTGCCGAGAATGAAGGAGGGTAAGGTCTCATGGTTGTTGGAGGCCCTTACCTGCCCCAGACCATTACAGGATAAGAGACTCTCTTGTGGGGTGCCCGAAGGCTGTGGTGGAAGCAGACTGCTTCCTGGAACTATGCTTTGCCGAGTTAACACTTAGCACTACTCAAACTGACCGAGGCCGTCTTACGGCCGCAAATTGGCTGTGGGAACGGCGCCTCTACTCGGAGTTCGCGGTATCCTTTCTAGGGACCGCTCGCACGTGTGGTTTAGTTCACAGGCACATAACTGATAATCGTACTTCTGCTACTACTACTATTAACGTTGCATTGTATCCCCGAAGGGGGTACTCGCCGCTTTAGGCTTTCGCCACATCAGCCTGTGGAGTGGCTATTTATTATTAAAATAATTTAATAATAAATAGCCGGTTTGATGGAGTGTTCATTGTGGTTATTATCAGTAACATTAAAAATAAAATTGGTGATGATAACCGCAATCGCAGCACTCGAACTGTTCTCCTTGATAATAATCACTAATATGACTGTTCTTTTATTTGTTATCGGCCATACCAGCATGCAGAACATATTGGTATGGCCTATAACATCTGGAGTTTAGAATCGTTGACGGAGGCCATGTGTTGAAGTTTGATGGGTTGATAAATTGTGGAAGTAGTTGACCCAATTAGTTGTAGTTGATGATAGTTGAGTTGATTGGATGTTGTTGATGTTGAGTTGCAGCCGACGTATTTTGGGGATTGTGGATGATTGGTTGTTGAAGATTGTTGAGTTAATTAGAAAAAAACTGCTCTTGTCAGAACCACCCCCCGAGATATGGCTCTCTTTGGGTAGTATTAAGCAATGATCCGTTTTCGCTGTCGTTCCATTAAGAAGTCCTCCTATTAGGAGTGTAACGGCCACCAGGGATGGGAAAGAACGATATGGGCACAGGCAGTTGAAGGTCAGTAGCAGCTCTTTTGAGCCGCTCGTTTTTCGAAAGAAGGTACCAGTCATGCCGACTAACTGCCTTGGAGAAAAAGATGGTGACGGTACACTTGGTGACGCATCGGTACCCTTACCCTGTACCACAAACAAGAATAAGGGACGCTGGAAATGGAATGCACTATCATGTTGGGAGGGAAAGGGGATGTTTCTCGGAACTAGGCTGTATCATCTCACCGGTTAACACTATACAAACTGACCAAACATCCTTGGCGGCTATACAGTGGCCGCATGAATAGCACCTCTAAATCGTACTTCATCATGATCAATATAATTTCGCACCCCCAACTGTGCGGGCTATTTTAGGCTCTTGCCTTTTCAGCCCGTGGTTTATTGGAATTGAGTTATTACCCTGTCGTTCGTTAGCTTGCTTGTGTTTTGTTATTTCCATCAACAGCATATAGTACATGCATTGTCATGATACGGTATTGGTGATAATGGGCAAGTTCGTTATAGTTGATAGTTGTGGAATGTTGTTTCGAATTGCCTTGTCACAGCAAGTGTTGTAGATTAGATTGGTGTCGTCGTCTTAAAGTTGGTTTGAGGCAGATCTTGAGGCTTGGAGATGGCGGAGATGTTGTTGGTTAATAACGATTAACCAACAACCAACATCAACGGATGGTGATTTAGCGTTGCGTAGATTAAAAAAACAACTCTTTTCAGGACCACCCCCGAGATATGGTCCTCGGGGTGTCCTCCAGTAGCACTCAAGGTAGATTCCGCTGTCGTTCCATTCCACAGCCATTAGTTGAGGTGAGACGGTATCCGGGATAGGGATGAAGGTATAAGAATAGACAGCCATTAGCGACTAGCTCCCTCGAGCTGACCAAACACGACGAAGTTACCCCTTCTGACATTAATGACTGCCGGGAATGAAGAAGGGTAGGTCTCGTGGTTTTGAAGTCCTTACCTGCCCCAGCCCAAAAAGAAGCAGGCAAGGAACTTGGTGGTGGTGCCCAGCGGCGTTGTGAAAGGTAGCTGCTTCCTGGAACTAGGCTTTGCCGACCTGGCATTAAGCCCGTCTTGAGGCCGCAAAGTGGCCGTGAGAACGGCTCCTCTACTAGGAGTTAGCGTTTTCGTTCGAGGGACCGCTCCCACGCGTGGTTCACGCTATGGATATAAGAACAACACGGTAAATCGTGCTTCAATACTCATCCGTATTTATACTCACAAAAAGAGGCGTGGTCACTATATGTCGCATCAACTCTGCAATTCAGTTGGAAAAAGGCGGGACTACGAATTTATGGCCTTAGTTTTTAGAATTTTGAGCTATAACAAAAAATGGTACCAAATCTGGGCACCATTTTCGATATTGGCGAATTGATTTATCTAAAAGTATCCGACAAATCTACTTAAAATTTTATGAATTATAAAATAGATTTTCTTTGCATTTATGGTTTTTTTAAAAAGAAATGCCTTTTAGTTGTTCAGTTATTAGCAAAAATAGTCTTTTTATTACTATTAATAATGGAAATAGAACATTTTTAAATAAGTTAATGCTTCCACAACAAATAGTGATACTATCAACAAAACTCAATAACCTAAATATTACAATAAATAGTTACAATAAACGGGGAGCGGATGCCGCGTCGCACGCGTTAACAAAGCATTAAATTGACATAACGAAGTGCAATGCAGAATATGATTTTTCGAATTCTCATTATAAAGTAAACTGTTAGGGAATTAAAATCGCATGTCGTTAGAAAAAAAATTATTATACAAATGTTAGACTAACAATTTAGTTATTCATCAAACACGTGAGATTTTATATTTTGTTATTATGTTCTACATCTTTTTTTTAATTACTCATTAATTAAAATACATCTGCGCGTGCAAAGATAGAATCTGTTCTAATTTAGTAGAGTAACAACATTATTTAGGAAATGCGTACGAAGTAACCGAAATTTAGTTTGCGGAAAGGTTTATTCACTTTAATCTACTCTGAAAAGTTTTTCCCGACTCTAATTCCAACTTGAGACCTAGGTGTCACTAACCCCACGCGTTTACGCTTTGAACCAAAAACAATCTAATGAAGTGAAAAATGAAAATTAAAAGTAATTTAAACAAAGAACACAAGAATACAAACGCCGATAATCAAATAAATTGCACGTAAAAGCTGTTTACTTAAAAAATCAATTTCTAATCTACAACTTTTTCCATTACCTATATTAGCCCATTACAGTTTATTCCTTTTCCAGTTACAATTCCATCCCTCGGATTTTTTCTCCAGAAGATGCCGATCTTTATCGTCCTGAAAGTGCTGCAAAGTATTGCTTTCATAAAAACTACCTTGCGAAACGATGCACCTAAACACCCACCACCGGTGCTTTTAAAGGCTAAATATATAAAGAATTGCTCAGGGGTTCTCTTCAACCCCTCTCTGCAACTGTTCTGTAAACCCAATAACCGGTTGTATCTTGTGCAAGTAAAATCGTCCGAGAAAACTGGCTGATGGAGTAGCTGTAACGCTTCTGATGCCTCTTGGTTTTAACGTGTTATCTGGTACTCTCGCTTTCACTTGATTAGAGAAAAGACTGAGGAAGAGGTAGGATTTTATTGTTTCAGCTGCAGTTTCGCTAGATTTTACTTAAAGGGAATGGTAAACAATTTCTCGTGAGACCTAAAATTAGATTTCGATGTAAATACAGTTTCCTTTTCCTCAATATCTGAAAATTGGATTAACGAAAGCTTAATGAACAGCGTGATGATCAAACGTGAGGCCATAATCTCTAGAGTTGTGTTAAGATCAGAATTTAAAAACTATTTTTGTAAATGCTTTTGGTTTTAATCGAATTACGTATTCTGGAAAAGGGCAAAAATGGATACAGATTACGGTTTAGTGTTTAATTAAATCTGTACACAACGTGAACACGTTGAATATTGGAATTTTGTGTTAATTAACTATCTTATCTCCTTCTGATTGCTATTTTGAGAAAGAAAAACCAGCCAGCTTGTTGAATGCATATTTAGCAAGCTCATTCACATTTGAATAACGTATTGTCGTAAGAAGAAAATTTTAATATGATCATTGTGGGTGTATAATATTAAAGAGATATTGTCGTAAATATTAAATTAAAATTTTGCTCATGTACGTTGATATAACATGTTCATGTAATATGAGGGATCAAGTGTTTAAAAAGGAGCAACAAATAAAATTATAAAAATTTTAATTTTATTAATACTATTTATCTAAAAACGCAAAGTATATCATGAAGGTCCCAGTAGATTTTGAGCACATCCACAAGCTTTCTTCCTTCTTAGTTTTCTGGTGTTTTTTACTACGTCAGAGAACAGGGAATGAAGTGGAAAACTGATTACTTCCGATTCATCAACAAATTAGTTATCAGCACCCCATGACCATCTCAAACATAAGATGTATTGTCATTCTTATTTTATAATTGCCATTTTTTACTCGTCACTAACGTCTAAGTCTAACAAAGGACTGCATTAGCTTTGTTATGTATCCTCCAAGCAACGTTTTACCGGATAGAACATATAGAAGGATGCTATGGGCCTGAGTCGCGAAAGGTTCCCTATGAGTACAAGCACTCAGTCGTTGGCAGCATTGAAGAAAACACCAGAGCATGTCAGAACACTACACAAAAGATTTACAGAGATTGGTTGAGTAAGAGGGGTCAGACCTATGACTCATAATGAAGCAGGCCCCACTTCACAAAGGCTTGAGACACAAAGATTCATCTAGGATGTGGGGGGTTAATGAGCTAAAGTGATTTTGTTCTTCAGATCACGTTTGCACAGTTTTATCATCAACTCGATGGGATACCTCTACGCTTTTGAGTTGCATTATTTGAAGGTGCATGGATTTTGGAACTAAAACCCCTTAGATCGTATTTCACAAACCCTAAAGGTTTGAATAGAAATTCAGCTCCAAGTAATCCTGGATTCTATTCTGGTTATTCTTAATTAATTAGCCATTAATTGATGCATTTTCTTATTTTTGCTATTGTTGCTGTGTTTGAAGATTCTTGATCCGGCATTTTTTGAGCTCAGAGTTATGTAATATTTACTGTATATTCATCAAAAAAAATCTTTATAGCGTAATTAATATGTAATAACAACTATACTTACCATACTGAAGTACTTCGAGCAGAAATCCTGTATTTATTGAACTAATTATTTTCGGCCGCATGTGTTAATTGGAAGTCATAAAATTGATGATTAAAAATGGGACCAATATTTGAATCAAAAACACTTGTTAAGCGCAACCAGATTGTTTCTTTAAATTATTGTAATTCGCACGATAGTAGATTACAATGTTTTCGGAGACGTTTATCTACAATTTATCTCAACTAGCTAAACTAACTAAAGATTTTTCTTGCTGCTCCGCTGAGTGCTTGGGCATAGACAGTTACTGCACTGTATGTTATATTGTGTTATATTACAGTAAAGAACAAAGCATTTAATGCAATAGAAGGCATAAATTGGGAAAATTGTTCTATAACATTATACGACAAACAAAATTTGATTACCCTTGTACTTCGTCTTAGTATTAAAAAAAACTTTATTTAATCTTGGACCTTGTTTGACATACATACTAAATCAATAAAGAATGTCAGAAAAAAATTTTATCAGAAACAGACAAATTAATTTTAAAATCAATCGAAAAACAAAGAGGAACTTCTAGCCATGGAATTTAAAAGTCGAAGCTTACTAATTTAGTAACTACTATAAACTTATAAAAGTAGTTATTCACTATTTGTTTAACAATATGTAATATTTTTGGGTACTTTCAGTCAATTAAAAACTTGTTAGTTTTTAGTATATACCCATATCGAGCGTAGTTAAAACTTGAATAATAATCATCGCTTTCTTCGCCACAAAACAAAATTAGATACTTTTTTCTCTCGCCCAATACTGATAATTCGTAGTTTTCTTCCAATTTTTTCCACCATTTGAATTTTTTTCGGGTTGGCAAGTAGTAGAAATAATTTTGGTTGTTACCCAGATATATGAATCATAAAGCTGGTATTAAACACATCCACTAATCTTCATTTTATTCTGAAATTTGACATATTTTTAAAAACAAAAACTGATTTTAGTTAAAAACTTTCAGCCTTTGTTAAGCGTGGTATGTGCAACTGTCTCCCAAGAACGTCTCAACTTGTATATTACTTGCCTATCGTGTCGCGCTTTGCACAGATGCAAAACCTAACAATAACTCTATGTGTTTGGATTGGTATAGCAAGTTGAACATGTTTTAAGAATCCCCAATGATGCCAATTCTGTTTTTTTTTGAGTAAATTTAGAAATTGAGATTTCTCGTGCCTTCGCAATAGTTTCGTCGTGTTTGCGCTTGTGATGTGTGTGACGCTTTTGAAATGGCCTTCCTTTCTTTGCTACTATCATTTTGAAATTTTTTATTTATTTTTGGCTTTTTTGTACTAATTAATGCAACGACTTTTAAAAAACCGCGTCACTCGGCTCCAACTCGGGAAGAGGGTGCACCAAAAAACGAAACCAAAATAGTGAAAATAAAGTAAGTGGAACAGATAAATGGTATATTTTGATATCATAATGCCATCATTTATTTTGTGACCACATGATAATATCAACAACGTCATGAGTTATTAAAGTGTTAGAGTGTAGTTAAATTTAGAAATTAAAGAAGGGAGAGAAACATTTTGTATATGAAATGAGAAAGATCATGTCCGGCATACAGTATAGAGACAGACTAGAATATAGAAATACTGAGCAGTATTTCTATATTCTAATATCTTGATTGAATTGAGATTTAATAAAAAATTGTTAAATAAAACCAAAATAGAGTCTCTTCCACCGCTTGTTTCAAGCCTACATGTATCTGACTCTTGACCCCACCCCGCAGGCTCTCAAACTTCTTTTCGTGTAACCCCTCGAGAACTTTCCACAACCAGAAGCACAACGATCTGATTATGATGATTATGAATTAGAAAACATAGTATGCAGTGTACCAAGGACTGTTTTGTGTGTGTATCATTTTCATATTAGGGTATCCTTGAGAATCGTCTACAATCCAAGTGAGGGTTGTAGGACATCTTGTAGAAGCACTAAGGAGAGTGTTTGAGTTTGATTTTGGGGATCCTCATACGGCGTCCAGGGTGAGTGTGCAAAGCTTGCGGGTTGGTTGCCTTATTTTGGCCAACTACTCGAGTGAAGCAACGACCTTTCAAGAACTGACACGACGACTAGGTCATACGCTCCCATATGGGTTCCTGCGGTTCAGTCTTCTTACAGGTCGCAGAAGGCGCACTCTCACTCGAGCTTATACATCCCACGAGTCTTTCGCACCATCTGTTAACCGCCATCACTTTCCAACCAAAATCTATCAACCAATTTATTGATTTACTTTATTTCACACATAAGCAGGCCGAGATTTCTAAGTAAAGTGAAACCAATGATTTTTAATGATAAAGCGAAAAAAAATTAAAATGTCGTGTAGTGAAAGAAATTCATATTTTAGGTCCATTCCTGTCAATAATGTTCGGTACATACTCCACAGCGAAGATAACGAAAGGAACCAGAATTTTCTAAGTGCAAACATTGAAGCCTTATCCTCCTTCTGACATATTTCACCACTGAGGTTCGGTTAGAATAAAATAGCAATAAATAGTTCATAACATTAACAGTTTATAATAGCAATAATAAAATGGCAATAATTTATGAATTATTCCTCTCGTAACATAAGTAGCTTTAAAGGGTTCTATAAAGTTTTAAATTTGTAACGCATTTAATGTAAAAAAGTAAACATGTTCCAACAACGTTAATCTTTAGCAAACAGCAACAGTTTGCTTATAAAAGGAAAAGGTAAGGACGCTAAGGAATTTTCTCGCATAGTTTCAGGTTCTCTCCAACGATACAATTGAACATTAGTATTAATTGAAACAAATACAAGAAAAAGTTTTGAAAACTGAAGCTAAAATTTAAATAGCACAAATGTTTGGAATTCGAGTTTTAATTAAAGGCATTTTTAAAAGTCTGCATGTTTATAAACAATCGAGAACACATTTATATAATTAATTAACCAAAGTTTTGCTTGTTTTTTTCCGAACAAACCAGATTTCACATAGAAGAAAAAATATTTCATACCTAATCCTTTGTTCATCAGAAAATACATCGCTAAAATGTTATACCTCAGAGTGTGGATTTAGTTAAGTTAAAATATATTCTCGTTTTGAAGTCGAGCAACAAAGGTAAATTCATATTATCAAGCATGTACTTTATCATTTTAATAAAAAACATGAAAAAGCCTAACAAGCCCTTCTCAAAATATAATTCCCTCTTATTATTCAATGTAGCCGCCTGGTCTTCTCTGACTCTGAAAAGCTTTAAGTCTTAATAAAAACCTACTCAACTACCTACGAAAATACAAGGCTCTATAGTTTTGTAGTTTGCTTTGTTCGTGGTATTCTCATTCTCATATATACGTTTTACAGTAAAATCATTTCAATCTTGAGCAAATCCTCTAAGAACATGCATAATGGTTAGGAATTCTGCGTGAATTACATAATAAAGTGCGTAGTGTTTATTTCATGAATACAAATGCTTCATTCTGTTATGTTTTGTAATGGACTACTGTTTTGTGGTAGTATTTCCATATTTAGAGACATATATCGTATGGAAGTCAACTCTAAGCAATAAGTTATGATTAAGTTTGTAAGCTAAGCTTTAACAACTAAAAAATCAGTTGTGGAAAAGGAAATATTATCGAATATTTATCGTAGACTCAAATCTTTAATACTAATTATGTTAAACCTAATTTTACAAATAATGTTAATACAATTTTGTGTTGCTGACGAAATACCGGCCCATTCACATAGTAAAACATATATATCTAGTATACTTTGTATGAATGCTGTTAATTCGTGTTAAGAAATTGTTATCCTCCTGTGGGTTGGCCCCGATAGCTCAGTTGGTTAGAGCGTTTGCGCGTAGAACTAGAAGACCTGGATACGATCCCCAGTCAAGGTGATACTTTTTCTATGCGAATTTGCATTCGTAATAGAATTTTTTAAATAGTAATAGTAAAGTAGTTCTGATTATCTGATGTTTAAACGATTGAAAAGTTAACGAGCCAAAGGATACGCAACGACATAATTGCACTTTATTTTGTTTTACTAATCTAAATGCTATCATATAATACCTACTTTAAAATATTAATAATAACATTCCAACTGATAACTAAACCGATGTTGGGGCGTCGGTGGACGAGTGGTGTCAGTGCATCACTCGTGTTCCAAAGGTCGGGGGTTCGAATCCCACTTCTGTTACGGGATTTTTCTAATTGGAAAATTCCGCCACCTCAACTATGGGTGTGTGTATTCGTGTTGGATGTTGGATGGGGGACAGATGACCTTAGCTGTTGGTTCCCCCGTAGTGTAGGTGTGAAATAAAAAAAACCTAAACCGATGTTCTACAAGGATCGATACTGGGTCCATTATTATATAACATCTTTGCAAATGACATAACGGAACCACCTGAAATACAATTATCTATGTTTACCGATGATACAGCACTTATGATACAACATTCATCGCTAGACACAGCAATTGCAATCTTTGGAAAATGTCCACCACTACTATTAATTTAAGGTAGAAAGTCACCAATCTAAAGTCAAGCTTAGCTGTTGTATATGAATAAAATAATATAAACAAATTTTAATTCATATATGAACATTATAGGAAATTAAAAAATATTTGTTTGTTTGGACACAAAAAAATTGTAACTTTATATCAGAAAACAAATTAATAATAATGACAACACCGTTGTTCGCGTTACTAACATACACATTGATGTGTAAAATTTAGTTGCGTGGCAACGCAACGTAGATCAGTATTTGGTCTAAAACCAAAGTGAGGTGAGAGTTTGGTAAACAAGGTAAACATTTTCAGTCATGTATACCCGGTTACATCTGGAATACAATTTTATTATCGACATATCTCAATAACTAAGAGGTAAACTGCAGTTTTTTCAACGTCAACATAAAACTCAATTTTTAAACCATTGTTACATAGTTTTTCATATACATGGTGAGTTGTTTAAATATAAGACCTAAAATATGTTAATTAAAAATTAAAATTTGTTTTGCTTGTTTCATATTTTTAATGTATTGTGAGTACAATGGGCGTACTTGAAATTTAAAATGCTGTCACAAACGGAATTATTCAGAGTTTAAATAATCCATAATTCCGCAAGTTGCATTCCAACTGGTGCAAACATCATACATTTCTTCGTAACATTATATAGCGTTGTCTTAAAGATAACTACACACGCGAGCCAGCTGCTCTCATTTCAAGAACGTCTACTCAGCACAGCATGCGATCGACCTACGTTAGAATACAGCTGCATGCCGCATAAGGAAATAACAACGGATACGCGCGCTTACAGATTCACGTTAATATGCTAATGTGATCCGCAATATACAGTATATAAACCCGGCTGGTTCAAGTCCGGATTCAGTAGTTTCATCGACTCCATCGAACTGGACTTGGAGCAGACCTGGTAAGAAACATTTTTATTAATTAATTGTAGGGGATCTAGAATCTGGTGTCCAGGAGCACTGATTACCTGATCCCTAATGGGCTTAGTTGTAGTATTTTAGGTGCATAGAAGCTAGTACCTAGGGGTACCGCTAACCTGGTTTCCTAACGCTTAGTTGTAGAACATAGTGCTAGTACAGGGTGGTTTCGATCACCCTCATGTTCAATGTTAGTCTTAGGAGTACCTATTCGTCCTCATATTTATGTAACCATTGTATTGTGACTTGTTATTGAGTATATAATTAATTTGTGACCTGCGTTTATTTTCTATCTCTACCTCTGACTTCGTTTCCCAGTTCCGAAAATCCCACGTGACAATACGATTTTGTCGAAAACTAGCAGTTTCTAGTTAAATATATAGGTTACACCGTATATAGGTCATGCACGATGGTGCTCCTACCCATTTTCTTATGATAGTTAGACAACATTTAAATAATGGTTTTCAACAAAAGAGGTTCAGTTTCAGGGCCGAATCGTTCACCATCGCCAGATTTAAATACGTTAGACTTTTATTTGTGGAGACACTTGAAGAATAGGTTGTACCCCACACCAGTTGATAGTGCAGGGGAATTAATGCAGATAATTGAAACTGTTGTCAGCAAATACGAGATACACCAGGAACTTTTAAACGTGTTTTGTCTTCGCTGAGATAGCAACCGGAAAATGTAAAGAAAATAAAACTTCCGTTTTTGCAAAAATCAGTTATGCCTTGTAAACATTGGAACAATGAAGGGACAATATTTGCTACCTAGATTGTCATTTTTAAGGTTAAATTGAACTGCTTGACTGTTGGATTTGTCTTATTATAGCCGATGAAAATGATGATCGGATGATACTCCGCAGACAAGATATATTTATGATTGATAGTTTAGGGAAGAAATTGTAAGATTCTTTTGATAATGAAAATTCTTAAAGGTTGCAACGTGCTGAAAATTTGGGGTGTTTATTTTGTGTAAAATAATTCTGATACCACCCTGTATAATACCAAAATATTTTCTTTTGTTTATGATTAATTGTCAATTATAACCAGTTGGCCTAATATAAAACAGTGGCTGAAAATCATTCTTAAAATTATCTCCGATAAAAACAAGCTAAAGTTCCCTTTTTGCATGACAATCCAACTCGAAAATTTTTAACCAATCAAATTACAGAATTTTTCAAATTGGGACCAATGAAATTAGTTTTATAGTGAAAAAACCACTAGTGGTTTTTTCTTAGTGAAAAAATTTATGTCAAAATGAAATGTCAAATTTAATTAAATTAATATTAACTACACACGCTAAATAAAAATTTGCTCGATGGATTGTCAAGCCGAATTCAACTCGTGGTCTAATTTTTTCTTGCAAAATTTATCATTTAAGACATTCGTAGCTTTTGCTTTTGGAAAATTACACTCGTCTCCTACGTCGAGTCGTGTAGTTTTCGTTGCGAAAGCTACCCATATCTGAAGTGACAAATTTTGTCGGAAAAAATTAGACCACTTGTTAAATTATATATGATAAAACAAAGTGCAATTTAATTTACGACTCTTCACTAGCAAATACTGTACTTTATCAGCTTAAGCCCCTTTGTGTCTGCAGTTGGAAACAAAATTCTGTTTATGTTTATACCAAGAATTAAAGTATGTAAAAAGCTCATAATCCTTTTAGTTATCAAGTTTTATAGCTTCAGATTTTGGTTTCATTGCTGTATGCACCTTTAAAATAAGAATATCACTAATGATTTTTGCAATTTTTCCGTTGACCATGATAACGTCATACTTTACTTGCAATGGATACTTTATTAAATCTAGATAATATTAGAGAGTTGAGTACGATTCTCCATATTTCAAGTCTTCAAGTTCATTTTGAACAGTTTGCAAGCTCTGCGCGGTGAGGTAACTGAATATAGACACTCAAGATAGCGAATTGGTCAATATTGTCGTGTCGTGAGAGTATGGTGTCTAGCGATTTAGAAATGTCCTTTACGTGTATATGTACAGTTTCGGAGAGGAAGGAGAACTTTGACAAACATCCACAGACATCTACGGTAATTCATCTTTCTATAGACCTGGAATCGTTCAATTTTTACCCAAAATCTCGTATGCCAGAGTTAAGATGTCATAGTTGAGCGAACACTCGACAACGTCCAGTGTTCAACATTTTCTAAAGTGGTCTATTAAGCCATGCTTTGGAGACCGCACCGCTTGACCGGCTTTTGATGAATCTATTCGTGATCCGTTCCCCTGTCCATATAATCTGGTGCATGGTGGAATTGTGTTGCTGAGTCCTTGGATTTTGGATGATATCCAACATATGCTGCTCTTATTTACCGATCGATCTCTGATAGCGGCATCATTCAGTAGTTTTGCGAGGATCCAACCACTTGCCCCAGGTTTGCTCCTTCAACACTGCTACTTCATAGTGAAGCAATGGAAACGAGTAAGGATAAAACTCGTGTTTAAAGTTTGATTTTAAATTTGATTGTGATTGCATATGGACAAAAACTATAAGCTCGACTCAACCTATCCTGATTGAAATAAATAGCTTTGCAGTAAATAACTTGATTCGAATCTTCGGGCTGTTTGTTACAAGACATCATTAGAGCTCTATGCTGATGTACTCTGGGAAAAATTTGAACATAAAATAAAATCAGAAGTGCTTGGCACTGCTGTGCACTGCTTGTATCACTAATATATAGTTCATCATGAAGTCCAAGTGGTTGATGTAAACAATGTGCCAGTGGGCTTAATGACAATGACAACGGACACTGGTGGAACAAACAAGCGCCATTGACCATGAAGGATATCTTAGGCATTGTATTTATTCACTGATTGTCGGACTCATTGACTTTCAACGAATTTTTCAAAGTTTAGCAATCGTAGATTTCTAATTATTAATATCAAATACTTTAATATTATTAATACCGGAAACTCCATATACTTTACCATATGAAAATAGGCGACATTTTTGTGGCGCCATTTTCGCAGATTAGTGTGCAACTAACAAATGGTTTTTCGGTGAGAATCCTGCATCTAATTAAAAAATAGCACTATTTATGTTAAACGATGGTTTATTACTGTTATGCTAAAATATATAAAATTTTACAATTTATCTAAACTATTCAATCTTTTATTACAATGACGATTTTTTAATTACTTTCCCAATATTTGAGAAATGTCAGGTTTATTTGCACTTGCGGTGTGCAAGGGGCGCTATTAAATTTTGTCTCCGATTTTTCGAAATAAGTTTCCGGTATTAAAATATTAAAGTATTTGTTTATATTATCAGTCTATATAGGTGTTTCATTTAAGATTCGCATCCTCTGGGCAGGTGATAGTACACATAAAATGCAACAAAAAGGCTTAATCTCATTACTGATTATCTTTCGTAATAACCAAGGAAAAAATTGTTTTTGAAAAGTGGGTTGGTGGTCACAGGTTTAAGAATAGCAGTTGGAGCTGGATGTACCTAACTGCATTTCCAACGCGATATTTGATACGTTGATGCTAGGTGGTCACAGTTTGTTTTGACTATCCAGCAGTTCCCAAAAGTTGACCTTTTTAGCAAATGTTTTTCGATATGCATAAAATTGAAAATCGCATCAAAAGGATTTTTTGTTCCTATTGACCAGTACTATAACCTGTCTAGAGGAATCTTTAGTAAAACATCCTATATTATTAGAATAAAAATAATTGCCTTAGAAATTTTGAAAATTTAATTTTATTAAATTAATACTAACATAAATTAAAAATTAGTAGTTTAGATACAGTTTCTAAAATTTGCTTCAATTTTTATTTTTTACACATCAAGAGCTACATACATACACTATGCACACTTCACGCTTGAAAGAATAGAAAACACAAAAACAAAGCTCTTTGTTTAATCAGGATTTTCGCAGACGTGCTTTTCAACAGAGGAAACGCCTAATTTGAAAGTCATCCAACGACAAAGGTGCGTGTACTACAGATGTAAAAAATGAGAAAGGGGAAAGTTTTGCACAAAAAACGCAAACACATGTATAGGCAGACATTAGTTGAGTTTCCGTTGAGTAATGGACCTTCTCAACAAGTGAATGTCTAGCAAATAAATATCCCTTCAAATCAAGTTCGTAGTCTAATTTTTTAGACCTTTTCTTACGCTGCAGGAAGAAAGGAAAACTTTTTGATGCTTGAAGCAAGAGACGCCGAGGAAATAAAAGCGCCAGAAGTTACTGCATCCGTTTTCTAGTTGTTACTTTAACGTCTTTGGTCACGCATTTGAGCTTGGGTATTCTTCGGTCTACCTAACTAATTTCCGAATGCAAGTCGAAACGGAGACTAATGTATTTTTCTAAACAGAATAAAAGAAAGAATAGTGAACGGTATTTTATTGCAAAAAATAAAAAATAACCGCCGGTTATTAAGGTCGATATGAATAACGTCCCATCTATATTGTTTGAATCTGGAGACTGATATGAGTTTTCTTTTATTGACACTGAAATGTAGAAAAAATTGTGCGATATTTTACTTGCTTTACAAAAGAAACGTTTTATGAATGTTCCTTTCAATTTCTAAAACCGAGATGAATTTTTGTCTCGCTTTCGACTACCAAATAGTACAATTTGCTTTTGCTAACATAAAACAAACATATGGAAATCTAAAATAAAAAAAATTAAAAGTCGTGCTTCACATTCGTGTGGCGTTTTTTAATTTAATATTTTGAATTTCATTCAGGATTCACGCCACACCAAAATCAGGCAAATTTAATAATATTCTAAAAATTCCTGCATACTTTAGTTTGCAAGCGTCAAATACGTAAAATAAACTTTGGCAAGGAGAAAATTTATATTTTCTCATTCTCAAAAGTCTTCGATTTTCCTTTCAAATTGAATACGTAATAAATTTAAAAGTAAAAGAAACCTAAAGAGGGATTGATTTAGAATAAAACAAGTAATAGATAACAAACTGAACATTTAAAAATACAAAAAATCAATATATCAAATGCCTAGTGTTGTATTTAAAATTTAAATTAATTAGAGCAATCTTACCTAAATGTATCCTTACTTCTTATTCTAATTAATTAACATGCAGAATCGGTAATGATAAAACTAAATTTGTCCAATACCAAGTCCATTAGTCTAAGTCCAATAAATAAATTATTAAATTATTAAATCACTAAATGCTTCAATATATTGTTCAATTCAGCAAATAATCGATACACGTCATCAGTAATATTTGCCTGCATCAAATAACTGCACTAGGTTAATCAACACCATTTTTCAATTCAAATTTAAAAGTGTCATAGTTTTGATTTATTGACGTCTTTATAGGTTTTGTTGCCCTTTTCCGAATTTAATTATGCAAAAATGAAACTGCATTGCTCTTTATCTGACTTCGAACCACAGTCAAGTGAGTTGATTTTTTTAACAAATGACATTGGAGTATAAAATCGAAGAAAACTAGCGATAATCCTAAATAATAATATATATCTGTAATCAAAGCCTGATTAAAAGAAGTACTAAACATGTTCATCTGCAGTAACGTTATCTTATTTCTATAATCCCTTTATTTTCAAATAGTAACAGTGACAACGATTGATCTCGGCGCTGGAGCAAAAGCACTAGAACGATGTTGGCGACCTTGAATGATACCAGATTTGGCATTCTGTCTTACAATAAATCTTAGGTTTAAAATCATCATGCACAAAGATAATCACAATTCCATTCATGTTCTTGAAAAAACGATCATATTAATATCATATATAACTACGTAAGAGGGAGAGTAATTTCATGTTATTTAATGTTCATTTAAGAAACATTGGAATTGGAATCACTCATAAAAGAAAAGAACTCCGTATTTTACGAGAAACAATAAAAATCCAATAGGTTGTAATTTATATGATTATTATAAAATTAAAAATCTTATGCTCATTTAATTAAATAACATCACAGTATCTGCACATCTATAACAATATAAGCTACAGCTATTTGCTTTAGCACGCATGCTCATTGCCCGCTTGATATTGCTTTCTTTCCATCTCTGTCGCGTTTATTAAAATACAATGTAAAAATTATCAGTATATGTTTTACTAAGATAAACAACGAGACTTTAATATACTGATACTAATATAAGATCTTGCTGTAAATGGTATATTCTTTTGTCAATGGCCGGCTGAGGTTGATGATTTAGTTGGGTACCTTCAGGATGGGTCTAGGACAACTCGACGCCGGCAATTCGGCGCGGAAAATTCGGCCCAGGCAATTCCGCGCAGGTAATTCGGCGCGGCCGATTCGGCGCCAAGACAATTCGGTGCCAAACATTACTATCAATATTAAATATTGCACTTACTACAAATTTATTATCAACAAACAAAAATAACTAATACAAAAAACCTAACCTATTAATAAAACCCAGAGCATAAGTTCTTCCTAGAAAATTTTACCAACCGTCTTAATATGATGATTATCTTATGCATTGGTAAAAGATTAGAGAGGGCGAGTAATTAACATACAGGATTAATATTCAGGTAATGACTGCAAAAAAAACTCAACCTGATGTAAATGGAATTTGAAAAAAGCAAAAATTTAACAGAAATACTAACCTTACTAAGCATTTAAATTAGAAATGTCATTTTAGTTGGGTTAGACTTTTTGGCGCCGAATTGGCACGGCGCCGAATTGTCCGCGCCGAATTGTCGGCGCCGAGTTGTCCCATACCGCTACAGGATCTCAGTATTTCTTCATCGAATGAACCTCGATCAGCAGTAGTCGATACTATCTAAAACGAATAAATTCTAAAAAGAAAAGATTTATCATTTAATTAGCGCCAGGTGTAAAAAATATAGGCTTAAAGTTTTTTTAACATACAGTTGCAGACCTGTAGGTTACAGAATTCCCTCTCAAAGGTTTAGGAAAAGTAAGCGTTCAAAAACGGTCGTTTTTAGTAAAAAAAGTCAAAACCAAAAGGTCTAATAATAATAATACTAATATATATTGCCCAACAGAAAAAAATCCAATTACAGGACAATTTCCAATTAATCCACATTTTAAGGAAGCGCAATAATTTAATTAACTTAAGTAATAATCCACCTAACCTAATAAAATGCATTATGATTATGTCAAACACTGAATTAAATAACAGCATGATAGGTACTATATATGAAAAGAAATCGTTTTACACCTGTTACGTACTATTAGTATAAGCGGCGACCGAAAGATTTTGACCGTCAACGAACATACGGATAATTTATGGAAAATGTGTAAGTAGTATAGGTAACACAAAACCTCTTACAGGCCTATAAACAAATCCTGGCACGACTGGAGTTGATGGCCTAATTATGTTTAGGAAACAACAAGTTGTTAAAAAGCATAATAATGCAAACCCACTAAAAGAATGAGTGTGTGAAATCCACGAACGGCACTTCGAGACTCGAGTTTCGAGCTTGTTAGCTGTCGTCAGTCGAAGATAGCCGCTCGTAGATTTCACACACCATACAGAGTCACATTAATGGCGACATCTATAGCTAGCCAAACCGGCAACAAAAGATGTCTAAATGGTCATTAACCTAACTAAACCTATAAAAGTTTACCCATATTGCCCACTATTGGTTAAACTTTTAAAGGCCTAATTAAAGTTAACTAGTAATTCAGTAATTAATTAGTAGTTAATCAGTAGTTCGCGTCCGTTACATAACATTCAGCTGAAATTTACAGGATTTATAAAGAAATACTCGTACTTCAAGAATATCTTCATCAGCCTTACCCCATCCTGGCAGAAGTGCCCAGTTGACCACCCCGAAGAAGTGGTTTTGCAGCATCTCCCGTACGTGATGGAATATCCACTTGCTTTGTTTTTTAAATTGAAGGTTAAGTTGCTCAAAAAGCAAAAAGTTTTTTCAGCCTGAGCAAAACTTGGTATAAATACGCGGTATACCGGTTTTCCTAAGGTGCTGCACAACTACTACTCCTTAAAAAGCACATTTCTAATAACAGATATGTTTTTTAATTGAAGCGAATAAGATAGATATATAGTAAAACATAGTATATTACATGTTGAGTTGGTATAGGACATCTTTACAAGCCAAGCGATATTGTTTGGCCGAGACGGTACATCGAGCCTCCACTTTCCTTCACAACCTCCTACTTTTCGACTGTGCAATGTCTTTTGCACGTTT
The DNA here is from genome assembly GCA_929113105.1 of Agrypnus murinus. Lineage (NCBI taxonomy): Eukaryota > Metazoa > Arthropoda > Insecta > Coleoptera > Elateridae > Agrypnus > Agrypnus murinus. Next base: position 28,845,407 of record OV816028.1, on the reverse strand, counting down.
CTTGATATACTCTAAAAGATCCAAAAACTAGCTTTAATCTGACACCTGGCTGAGCCAGATAACTCAAGAAATAAGGGACTTCGGCCATTTTTCATCAAAAAAATCTGAAAAAATGTATGAAATGTTATTTCATGTGTATCTAGTATCTGTGTAAGGCAAAAATTGAACAAAATCTGAGATATCGAAGCACGGTTATGTTTCTTAATTGTGTTATTTGGTATGGAATTAGCCATAATAAACATAAATAACTTAGAAACGCAATCTTGAAAAAGAACTATGAAGTCAAATTTGGAAATATGATATCCTTAAAATGTGTACATTATTTTATATTAGTATTTCTCTGAAGACGAAAGAATAAAACTAGCTTAAAACATTGTTTTGAAACTCGAATACTAATACTACTCTGAAGAAAGAAACATTCAAATTTCGTGTCTCCACATGCCCAAAACTTAGAAATGTATGAAAATCAGAGATAGTGATGACTGCTAGGAGTAAACGTTCTTAAGTATTGTTTGTCTAAAGCGCATTCGTTCAAAAATCTGAACCGACCTTGAGAAAAGTCAATTGGTAAACCAGGGTCCATAAGTGTGTCAGGTGACAAATGGACGGACAGGCATGCTAGTGGGTATGCTAATGATTTTCCTGTATACCATACTTGTGGTACGAATGCCTAAAAACTATCAATTCCTAAGTTTTTAGAACTTTTGTAGCTAAAATTCGTAGAATTCGATTTTGATACGTAGAATTCGTAGAAAGTATAGGTCTTTTGAGCAGCAGACTGAAATATTGAAACTTGAAACACGTGATACTTGATTTTTAATATTCTGGTACTACAATGTATGTCTTTTTATCCCTCACTTATCAGATTTCAAAGGATTCTGCTCCCTTCCGAGAAGTGCCTTCTATAGAATCATAACATTCTGTATCTGTGACTAATTTTTAAATCCCCCGCAACAGAATCAAGGGACAACTTAAGACTTGAATTATATATCACACCTGTTGTCCTGTTATAATAAAATTCAATAAAAAGCGCAACACATCTGCAGAACTTAATTCTGCAATTCGAAAGCGGCCATTTTAATTTTTTTTTTAATATGGCAGATGATGAAAACAATAACTTTATGAAATCTACATATATAAAGACTGATATGAAATTATGATAAAAATCTCAAATTTTTCTATGTAAAATGTGTCAGAAACCAGAAACTCCATGTGATAGGAATAATGTGATATCTTATTATGGGATACTAACAATTTACAACGCTGAGTATCTTTAAGCTTAATTTTATGAAAATCTTAAGTTCCAAATTTCTGTGGTCCGGAAAACCCTTCCTGTTCAAGTCCCACCGCAACTTTTCTTACTTTAAAATTTCGGATTTTCGGTCTTTGAAACCTTAAACTTATGAAACTACAAATCTTTGATGCTTTAGCATTCAAAACAATGGTACACTTTAAATCTGCAACTTGGAACTTTAAATTATGAAATCTGAATCTCACTCTATGAAATCGGCATTTTACGGCATCAAATACGAAATCTATGAAATATTGAAACTTTGAAATTCAAAACCTATGAAATCTCTAAACCCTCTGAAACTGAACCTTTACTTTTACAATCCATCAGATACTAAAGTTTATTTGCAGTTTATCTTATTACGTCTACTTTTTATATTTTTGAAACTTTTTAGGCTTTTCTAATGCCTTACGGGTCAGTTGCGTCTTTATTACCTTGAGCTATGATTATGTCACCCTAAAGCTTCAAAATGTGGTATTTATGTATATGATTTGGAATGTAATAAATATGGTAAATTTTTGTTTAAAAATTTCACATTTGAAATATTTTCTACATCTATAATAAATGAACATGAAAATATTTCTAAAAAGGTATTTAGAAACCCCTCCAGTTAAAAATAAGGCATAGTAAATCAGTGGTAAAGAGCAATTATTTAATTACAGGACGAGTAAAATCTCAAAAATAAAAAACAAAGTAAAAGAAGAAGTATCACTGAGTTGTATCTTGAAAGTATAATAAATGGGTTGATGCAAATTTATTGCAGGTGTTTGTATTATCCTGGAAATACGTTCGAAAGTACCAGAAAACATGCGTACTGCGGCAATGCAGTACACATTTTAGTCAGTAGAAGATTCATTAGATTTACTCAACTTCATCATCAAAAATGAGTTGTGTGAGTGGTAAGATCACTAAACTGTGGCCTAAAAAAGTATAAAACAGCTTCATACCTTGATTATCACGACTTGCTTGATTACTAAGACCGACTAATGGAAGAAGAAAAAATACATTAAATTTTAATTTAATGCATAATATGTACTTCATCCAGTGCTACAAGTGCACCATATTTCTGAATATTTTATATTACAAATTTCAACACAAAATTAATTTGGCAAGTAGAAGATTTTCGCCAAGGATAACTGAAGCTTTTTATAAGTTAAAAGCTCGAAGATCTAAATTGTAAATAAATTTTCCTGTCATGCTATTGCTACTTGGAATCTTGTGTACTGCGACCACTAATTTAAAATCGATATTGCAATAAATATAGGTTAGAGAAACGATCATTTATATACACGCACCCCGAACAATTGCTTTCCTATTCCCCATTTTAAACATGATAAATGTTGTCGTCTTACTAGAATAAAGTATAACCCTTAGATTGAAATACTTTCAGCTTTTATTAAACTTCAGACGCTTTATATCATGACATTAGAGTTTATAATGAGAAAATAATTCACTAACAAGGTGTGATAAATTAACTGCATGTTAATTGTTAAAATACGTGTGAAAATTAAGAAATCTTAAGAAAAAAAAGTTAAACTAAATTTGATATTTTAAGTATAAATAATTTAAATTTTCATGGGCGACACATGATTAAATTAATTAGGGTTGGCTCATATAAAAAGTGAGCTCCCAAAAAATCAAAAATCTATGCAATTATAAGAGTCGTAAACTAAAATTAATTTTAAAGTTTAAATTAAATTTCTCTTTTCACTTGTATACGGAAGCTTTGGAAAGAACTCAAATAATTTTCAGCCAAAAATCTAAATTTCAATGACAATAGAGGTATTCGTACTCTAATTTTAATTAGAAACCTTTAAAATGAATTGTATTTATGTTATTCAAATGTTAATTTTCTATTGTTTTGTATTTAAGTAAGAATTGTTGGAACTCATTGCTTGTTTTATTAGACTATTAATCAAAATATTTCCACCAACACTATAATAGAAAGGAATACTCAACACCCTCGAGAGTAAACCAAATTAATTAAACAATTAATTAATTAAATAATTAATCAAATATATGTTAGATAGTTTCTTGATCAATAGTAATATAGAATTAGTTAAAAGGTTAGAGTTAATTCAATTATTTGACCTTTGTATAAGTCAAAATTATTTCACTTTTAATAACATAATTTATTTACAAAAGGATGGTTTACCTATGGGTAATTCTCTAAGTCCTCTATTAGCTAACATATTTATGGACAAGTTTGAAGATCGAATATTTGAATTAAACCTCTCTAAACACATTATCTTCTGGTTTCGTTATGTTGATGACATTTTAGCTTGTTTTGACAGTTCTTTTGAGGTTATCAATGAATTTTTAATTCTTATAAACAATATCCATCCTAATATAAAATTTACACTAGAAACAGAACAAAACAGGGCTATAAACTTTCTAGACTTAAATATCAAGATTAACGCAGACAATCTTTTTGAATTTTCCATATACAGAAAACCAACACAAACAGATATAACAATACCAAATGAATCTTGTCACCACAATACACATAAAATAGCAGCATACAGATCATTAGTACACAGAGCTTTAACTATTCCACTAACAAAATCAGATTTTAGCAAAGAGATATCAACCATTAAACAACTAGCACATGCAAATCATTATAATCCGAACATGATTGACACTTTAATTAAACAAAAAGATTATAGGTTAGCTATCAAAAGAATATATCCCATTGACAATCAAACAGAAGACACAAATTACATATCTATACCGTATTTTGGCAAAATATCAGAAAAAATTGCACATATACTAAGAAAAACCAACAATTATAAAATAACATTTAAAACCAACACTAACACTTTTTCATTTTTATTTAATGCTAAAGACAGAACACATGATATCATGAAATCGGGCATTTACCGTTTAAATTGTTCTTTTTGTAGTTCGGTATATATTGGACAAACACTTCGAAATTTTGACATAAGATATAAAGAACACGTACGTCATTACAAAAATAAACATCCTGAAAAATCGAATTACGCCAAACACCTTTTAGAACAAAATCACACAATGACTCCTCAAAATAATATTAAATTCCTACATTTTTGTAATAACAAACGCAAATTAGACATTTTAGAAGCCTTTGAGATATACAAACACAAACTCAGGGTACCTTTAATGAATGAACAACTTGAGCTCAGTAATTCTCCGTTACTGGAAGTATTAGATGTTTAATTATGATTTTTATTATTAATTTTTATTATTATTATTATTTTATCTAGTTACCTATTTTGTATCTACCTTAGCGACGTGTTTGTTTATAATTATATTACCTTTGATAATGACAGCATAGCTGTCGAAACAATATTGTCAGGTATATTTTAATAAAACTGTGAAACTTTTAATAATCTTTATTTATTTCATGATTATGGAGTTCCACAAAATAAGGCTAGAAACAATAAACAAAAATATATGTTGATCGTTACTATATTTTGTATTGTGCCAATAATATAAAATAAGTGAACAACTTTAATAAGCTTATTGATTCTTAGAATTGTTCAAGGAATATCTTATATGCTGATATGAAACCTGTTTCATTTTAATATAGTTTATGTGCTTAGCTGGTCATGCAAATAGATTTTTAAATTCTACCAAAAATAATTTATGATAAAATATTAACAGCTTCTATAAAGTAATTAGACAGAATTTGAAATTATTCAAATATTTATTTATCCTATCTTATACAACCTTATATAAAGGATTTATTATAAATAGTAAATATGGAGTATGAAGTGTAGAAATACGAGAGTAAATTTGTATGCATTCGAATAAGCCGAGTGTTATACATAACATTCATTACTATAAATGGGTTTATCATTATTAATTATCATTATTAAATTAAATGGATAGTTTAAACAATACAAAAATGTTTGTTGCAATATATAAAACTCGTTATATAAATCTGTATCCAGGTATATCCATGTGCGATGACGGGTAACAACAGTGCCGTAACGAGGGCGTGGCGAAGAAGGTACCCGCCACGGGCGCAACTGGGTTTAGGGCACAAAACAAAGTATACCGACCCGGTTGAGAGTTGCACGTGGTTTTTATTTTACTTGACCATTATATTCTACATGAATCAACACCGACTCTCACTGGCCGTTTTTCGTCTCCTGACCAATTAGACAGAGACACGTATTATTGCGCGCGCATCACAGTCCCTCTCCTTCTTACACTCCTAGCCCGCGTTTACATGAGGCAAAAAACTCAGCCAATCAGAACGTCAGGAGAAATCAGGTAACGTTGATACGACGTTCTGATTGACTGAGCATGTTATGTCGGATACGTTGCACTGCTTTTTCCCGCCTGATGTGAATGCAGGCTCATACAAGAACGATCTATATTGTGTAGGCAAGGCGCTACCGTCTTTGTTGGTCGTTCCTCGTTCATAAGATCAGTTTATGAGAAGAAACATTACATTATGACGATACAATAGATGTGTTTGCAAATGAAAAAGCAAGAAAAATTACTTTATGCACAGATACATTATAATTAGACTGTTATTGCTACACTCATGTAAACATAACCCCGTCTCTTTATTGCCCAAGGGCCCCTTTATGGTCAGACGGGCAATAACGAAACGTCAATTAAATGTCAGAAGTTTTTTGTAGAACTTGATTGGTTCTTAATATAATTTGTAATCTTATCACCAATGAAAAGAAGCTGAAATTAAATATTTTGGAATAGTAACTATAGTAACGTACTTCGTATAAGCACATAAGTATACGCACAGAGGCTTGCTGTACCTACGTACTCATTTAATTATATTTTTTACACAATAATAGATTTGAGATAAAAACTTAATCTGTGCATAAAATAGTGTATGTATAGCAGGCATAACTTGCTTTTATGGCCCTACAGCCGTCGGCTAACGCCTTGGGCTAGAAATAACGCTTCTGGCCATAAAAGCTTCTTTATGCCCTTAATACATAAATAACTATTATGTGTCACTTGCATAGTATTCGTAGTTTATACCTGTGATACGAACTATATAAACAACTCCATAACAACCAGGGCATTATAATCTATAACGCCCACTTATCGTTTATTTTGCAATCGGTGTCGGCATTACGTTCAATAGTAATTTGAATCATTAAGACAGAAACTACATGTTTGCGTACGAGTGTGTTGCAACACAACAAATAACGAGTATTTGCAACGTAGTTTCTGAGCGCGTGATCCACGAATTATTTTGTGCCGACTTCTGCAGAAATTTTTTTAGAGATAGGTAGGTAGGTAAACTTTACTTATTCTTTAGATGACATTAGTGCTACCAAGAATTTATTGTTTTCATGTTGGTAACAACAAAAACAATTGAATTTAAATTGTCATATCTCCGTTTGACTTTTGTAAATTTAGTAAAACTTGTTACCATTCGGCAAACATAAAAATTTCTAGCTTTATAAATATATAAACAACGTTCTTGGCAACGCTAACAATTATAAATTAAAACTAATTTTCTACTTGTACAACATATTGTCGTGAAAAATAAAACCTTGTATGCACCACGAGCGTTACTAGATGATAATGCCATGCCAAGGGCCCGAGGGTTGGAAGTCGCCAGGACTATGCCTCGGGCCCTGAAACCCCTCTCCGAGCTGAAACATCGTCGTAGTCTTGGCATTATCATCATCCTAATACCCATGGTACATAAATAACTATTATAAAATATGCTGAACTGTTTATGTTTTTATTATATTAACATATAGCTATGCTTTGTATTTCTTTATAGATTATTTATTCATACAAATACCTTGACAAATACATTATTGTATTTTAACACTTATACAGGCAACTAATTTTGATGAGGTTAATAGTATGTTAATATATTGTATTTAGTACAATTTAACTTGTTACATTAAAATTTTTAATTTTTTTGTCATTGGGTTACGGAGAGGCGCAAGTTAGACACTTGCCACAGGCGCTTCATACCCTCGTTACGGCACTGGGTAACAATATTAAAAATCTTAAAAAAAAACCTTCAATTGACAATATAAATGTCCAACAAAGAGCCAAAACATGGATTTTAATCGATAGCGGATTCAGACATTTTCATTTTTAGATTTATAATGCAAATTGAATAGGAAAACAGTGCCCTCTCTGGGAATTCTTCTTGTTTTGAATTTAAATATCTAACAGAAGACATATTTAATGCCCCATTTCCGACACCCTCTGAGACATATTGATAAAAGTATTTGAATGAAGTAATGTGAAAATGTGTATGAACCAGAAGAACGTATTACTGAGACACACTATAGTACTACTGGAAGATTAAACTCATCAACAACAGCAACACAATCCGATTTAAATTAAAGTCCAAAAATTACAAATCACACACTAGTTCTAGCTTTTTTGCTTCTTAAGCAATTTCTTCTAATCAAGAATGGGAAAAAGTGATGGTACCCGATCTAAAACATTTGAGAGTTATTGCACAAGAGAAAGACACAATACAAGAGCAAAATATTGGACTTGCAGAACAATGGTTGAGACTCTCCTTCTCTTGTTAAATCACAGTAAGTGGTCCACACAGCGTAATGGGCGATCGGTCGGGTTATAATCGTAATTAGTATGATGCATGGTACATCATTTTGTATGATCATACGATTGTGAATGGTATCATACTGATCATATCACCAGGGGTGTATTTTAGTTATCCAAATCACAAGTATTAGACATTAGGCTCAACTGCATAGTAAGGAAATAACGGCACACAAACAATATTTTTTGTATCCTTATCCGGTATTAGTATACGAACTGTATGGAGCTACCATCGTGGTACACAATAGTTAACATGCACAACTGAATAAGTAATGTAGCAAACAATAACGTTATAAGGAGATAATATAAAAGGTGATTCAGTTAGTAGCCATTTAGAATCTCGTTGAAACACCGTTCTAATGAAAAAACCGATTTGTCATTAAATTGCAACTTCTCAAAGAGGTGAATGTGCTCCTTTTTTATGAAGTATATGACATTTATTGAGCAAAGTCCATCCGGACGAACTTTAGTGCGAATCTGAATTCGAAAAAGAATTTCTTTGGTGCCAGTATAGAAATCATGGAGTTATAAAACGTCAAATATAGTGACCGAAAGGAATTAACAGTCTTGGTAGTGTACTGTCTAGCGTGCGGGACTTTCACCCAAGCGGACCAGTTCGACTCCTGATCCGGCAGATCTGGTTAAAGGTTTTCTGCAGTTTTTCGTTAGCTGTCACACAAAAGTGGGATTTGCGCTGTTCCATCTGTAAGTCGGCTACAGCCTACGTAATAATAATAATCGCTCCTCCATCCCGCACAAACTTCACAGATTCAGTGGTCTGGTTTCCAGATTATGTGCTATAGCAATTATTATTATTATTAAATATAATATAAATACAAAGATTAGTTAAAGTTTCACAAGTTTTATTAATATCTTAACCTGACAATATTGTTTCGACACTTTGTGTCATTATCAAAGGTAGATAAGATTGATAAACAAACACGTTGCTAAGGATAAATACATACAGGAAATAGGTAACTAGATACAATACATAACAAAAACTAAATATCTAACACTTCTAATAAAGGAGAATTACTAAGCTCAGTTTGTTCATTCATTAAAGGTACTGTGCGTTTATGTCTGTATATTTCAAAAGCTTCTAAAATGCCTAATTTGTGTTTGTTGTTGCAAAAATGTAAGAATTTAATGTTGTTTTGAGATGTCATTGGGTGGTTCTGTTCCAAATTGTGTTTGGCATAATTCAAAAAGTTACAGTTATAAAATAACCTATAAAACTAACACCAACACCTTTTCATTTTTATTCAATGCTAAAGACAAAACACAAGATATCATGAAATCCGGCATTTACCGTTTCAATTGTTCTTTTTGTAACTCGGTTTATATTGGCCAAACACGTAGAAATTTCGACATAAGATACAAAGAACACGTACGCTCTTATAGACTTAAACATCCAGAAAAATCGAATTATGCCAAACACATTTTGGAACAGAACCACCCAATGACACTTCAAAACAACATTAAATTCTTACATTTTTGCAACAGCAAACACAAATTAGACATTTTAGAAGCTTTTGAAATATACAGACATAAACGCACAGTACCTTTAATGAATGAACAAACTGAGCTTAGTAATTCTCCTTTATTAGAAGTGTTAGATATTTAGTTTTTGTTATGTATTGTATCTAGTTACCTATTTTCTGTATGTATTTATCCTTAGCAACGTGTTTGTTTATCAATCTTATCTACCTTTGATAATGACACAAAGTGTCGAAACAGTATTGTCAGGTTAAGATATTAATAAAACTTGTGAAACTTTAACTAATCTTTGTATTTATATTATATTTCATGATTATGGAGTTCCACAAAGTAAGGCTGGAGACAGTAAACATTATTATTATTATTAGAAAATATGATAGAAGTAACAACAAACGACAAAATCGTGACAAAGTCTCAGATGTATCGAAAAACTTAAAATTCCTTCAGAATCGATTGAAACGAATTGTATCAGAAGTCAATAACGAAAGTTATGATGAACTGATAGATATTAAACATCATTAGATTCTCTAAATTTCTAATAATCCGTGATTTAAATAGAAGAACAAAATTAGTTTTCGTTCTCCAACCGCCAACTTGAATAAAGCATACACGTGCACATCCACAAACCCAACAGTTTGATTAAACCAGAAATTTCGTCAGTAACACATATTCTTTGCGTTTGACATCTCTTGTGTGTGCGAATATGTATATATAAATTCACGTTTATGACTGACATAAAGTTTGTGTAAACTTTGCCTTGATAATAGTTGCTAAATTAATTTGTACAATTTCGCGTTTCTGTGGTTGTGGTTGTAACACCTTGTTTCGTGGCAGTCTAATTACATCAATACGTGGAGCGGGAACGTGAAGGGCTGTACGTAGTAGATTTATTCTCTCTATAATTAAATACACATACACACACACACTATCCTGTTATTTAGTGTCAAAGTTATGAACGTAAAACCAAATATTTGTACAACATGACGGGCGGGAAATAGGAATATCTAGAAAATCTGTATAATACCTAAAGCGTTCTAGTTTAAACATTCGAATAAAGTTATAATAAACTGATTTTGACGGCTTTCGTTGGAAATGTTCTAATACCAAGCTATTAATCTATTAAAAAATCTAACACAACAAAAATATCAACCTATTTAGCTTACTTACGAAATTGATCTTAATTGTTTACAATATATATTTTATCCAAACAAAAATTCGTTTAAAAGAGTTAATTACAATTAAAACACAATAACCTTGAATTTTATGATCTCTTATTTTTGTTTTAATCTATTTGTATAAGTTTTACCACGATAATTACTACAAAAGTGTTCTTATGAATGTTTCCTTTTCGTTTAATTTATAAGTTTAAACAAATTTAAAAATCTACACTCACCTCGTTTAATTGAAAAAAAATTCCTCTCTTTATATTTGTTAAGATATTAATTAATTTTCAGATTAAATACTACGTGTTCCAGATGCACTATGTTGCAAGCTCCAAATAAAAAACCTTTAAGGAACGAGATTCGTTTATTGTGTGACATTACAAAATGACACACAATACACAATGACATTAATTAACAACTTCTCAAATTGAATAAAAAAGAACTATTAAGACATATTACCCCAAACAGATTAAGGTTTTTCTTGCTAGGGTGCCATAAAACGAAACTACCGAATTTCCACTTTTTACCAAAATTCTAAACCAAAAGTGCAAGAAACCACTTTAAAACAAAATTATTACATTTTACCTTAATAATGACATCACAAATTCATGAAAATGAACGTGTCGCTTGTTTCTTTTTACGCCAACAAAAAAAATTGGTCGTGATTAGCGTCATACAAAACGAAAGGTAGCATTTGACGGAAGTGACGATTATAGACCAAAATTAACCTGATTGGCACATTTTACAGAAGCCAAGAATTGTAACGTTCAGCAGAAAGATTTAATATCAAGCCGCGAACCCAGAAAGGAATTTCTCAATTTCTTTTATATAAAGAGTTAAACCTAATACGACTCTAATAGGTTATTTTGTTTTAGAGGGCGTTATATATAAATTTTAAATTTTAAACAGCCGCTATAATTTTAAACAATGTTATTTATTAGTCAATAGAACTAATCATATTAGTTGCTGGTTAGATATTTTCAAATATCGAAAAAGCAGAACAATCAATTTTAATAATACAGATGGTTAACATGATTTTAATATGTAAATATCCGGTATGCATTGCGGCCATAGAAATCTATAGCTAATCGCTGTGTTGTTTAGGCAGTGAAAAAGAAAATTTTTTAAAAGAGTCCTTGTTGCACCAACTGTAGTAAGCATCCTACCTTCAGTGAAAGGTATATAATACGAATTCCTTTTGTAGAAGATAAAATAAGTATAAAGTTTTAAACGTAGGTTTTATACGATATATTACATCTCTATATACTTGTACTCGTAGACAAAGATATAAAATATAAATTTATCGAGTTTAATGGATCTATAGTAGTCAACATATCATTTAATAGTATATTACATGTTGAGTTGGTAAAGAATATCTTTCGAATCCAAGCGATATTGTGAGGTTTGGAAACGTTATTAACAAAACATGTATACTACTCTATTTACAACCATTGTATTTAAATAATAGGAATAAAAAGTAATTATAAATGATTATTTTAAAATAAATTTTCTGTAAACTGTCATAAACTCAACCAAAATAAATTTTAAGTAAGATTTCTTTGTTAGCCGATAGATGGCAATGTAAGCTAGCGGTATTTTAAAATTGGAAATTAATTAATTAAAACGTCTTGTTTTAAATTATTTAAAAATGGTTAGACATGTAATGGAAATTGTTAACCACTTTACTGTAGCTAAGACAATAGCTTACTTTTTAAGCTTTTTGTACAATGACATAAATCTACATATTACAATATGATTGTGAATAAAACCATTGAAAGTAAAATATCCGTTAAAAACCTGAAATGCGACTTTTCATGATAGACGAAAGTAGTTGAAAAAGTAAAAGATGTTTGACAGTTTGGAAAAAAATTCGATAAAAAACAACAACAAATTTATTAAAATATGTTTATGAGATTAGGCATCATACCCCTAAAAATCCCATTTAAAAATTGTAGTGTTTCTTTTTATTACTTTCTACGTTACTATGTTAGCATTGACCATATTATTAATAATAATTCATAAACAATCACCTAAAAGTACTTAATTTCTAATGAAATATGTCAACATTTATAAATGTAACAAGAAATTTTCCATGAAATCTAAAATCTGAAGATTTTTTTATTAAAATTTGGATTTTAACATGGCATTGTGATCATTAATTTTAATGTTTTTGCTTGGAAATCTACCCAGAAATTTCAGAATTAATTTCCCCGTAATTCCGGCTTTACCCTGAAGATCATTTTTAAACAAAAAGCAGATTAATAGTGCTTCTAGTTTAAAGGGAGGTATACGTCTGCAGATATTTTAGAATTTATAAAATGCGAAATGTCAGAATACTCGACATTTTCAATTTATTCTTTCAGACATATGTTTAGAAAATATAATCAGTACTAAATGTTAATTACTACATGAAAACGATCGTGGTGAGTTTATTTACATACATACATATATTTCGTTTAATTATCGTTAAACAATATTAATAATTCATTTCATGTCTAAAAATTTTTGTAAATATAAAAAATGTATACATCCAAAATTGCATTATCAGAATAGATTTCAAACGAAATAGAAAATGCTTATATCTGTATCGATTGGTCCGGGCCTTTAAGTTCAGCTTTTGGCTTCTAGACTGGTTTATTCTATCAAAATAATTTGAAAAATAACTTCAGAGTTTCATAGACAACCCTTCAGGCAATCACTGAACAATGTTAAAATGAATAAATTATTATTATTATATATTAATTATTTAATAAATATAATTAAACAATCAGATATATGAAAAGAAATAGAAACATTTATTGTATATAACGATGTAATTTATTAATTAGCGAAAATCGATCAAATTTCTATCATGAGAGCTAACACAACTTTCAATAACACTTTTCATAATTCAGTTTAATTAACAAATACTTGAAAGTTTTAGTTGAACTTAACTCGGTAAATGTTTCAAAATATATACAACCTGGAAAAAAACGAACTGTCGTTGTCTTATAATAATAATAAATTAATTAATTATTTTACAATAAAAAGTATTTTGAATAAGACAACATGTTTTTAATAATTAATTAACATATTAAGTTGAATCTTATCATGAAGAAACATCCATAAAATATTCTTTCTATAGCATAATTTCAAACAAATTTGCATATGTATATTTCTTCACACCATGTTTAATATCTGAAACAACATATTTGCATATTTTTCTTATTCAAATGAATCCTTTGGTGTCACGACGTCGTCTCTGTTGGGGGAAAGCGCAGACGCTTAATTGTGGCTTCATATGTGCTTACCTACTGCACAGTTAGGGAAGTTATTGTCCTCAGAATTGCGAACTAAACTGGGAGAAAACTGACAAAGCTGTACCTTTATACTAAATTATTTATATCATTACACACGCACATGCAAGATATTTTGTTGTTGAGCATGAGGCATAACTTTCCAATTAAATAATTAAGCTATAGGGTGAGCCGTGTACTTTAAACTAATTTACTTTTGCCGTTTTAAAAATTCAGCTTTATCTGCACTGCAGGTATGGTTTTACTTTACCTTTTGTTATTTTACGGCAGTGTTAACACCATTACCTAAAAATCACGGAACTTTCCAGATTTAGCAGGTTTGCTGAAATAATTTACGACAATTGCAACGCTGTAAAGTATTAATAAAGTTATTTTTCTGATTGCTGCCTTTTAAATTATTCAAGAAATATGGGTTTATTTACGAAAGAACTCATCAAAGTCTACTATTCAAGAAAGATGCAAGACATTTTCATAAAAAATCTTTTATAATATTCTTACATTTTCCTTTCTCTGTTTCAGCACTTTCTTAAAAAATCTAGAGATGCATCAACTGAAATCTGAAATTTTACTTGTATTACTAAAAAATACTACAGTAGAATCTGTCAGATACTTACATATAAGCAGTCTTGATTAATCAATAAATTTAAATTAATGCACAAATACACATTACTAACATTGACAAATATTAACATAACTGCCTCGACACCTGATGTTTAAACACGCTATTACTATTAGGATTGGTTTTCATTATTTAAAATTGGAAATAATGTAAAAGACTACATTAAAACTGGGTAGTCCTTTTAATGATTGTATTAAAACCGTTTCATATCTGCTCATATTCAACAATTCTTTCAAATTCGGTTGCACTTAGCAATCATATCTAATAATTTAAATGCACTAAAAAAGAAGTTTCCTTATCTTACTGGAATTTTATTATCTTAATAGAAATTCATAAAATGTAAGAGATTTTTCGTATTAATAATAATCCACGATCCTCATAAAGCATTTGTTAGGTTAAAGATATATTTTTTGAAAGATTAACTTAAAAGCTATTCAACAGTTTTTTTAGTTCGATTTTGTATATTTTATAAGAATTTATAGACGTTATTTGATTGGTCAGTATTTTATTTTCAAGAACATAAATTTCATAATTTTATAATTTTTCGCAGCTTCCGTGTTTACTGCACATTTTTAAAATTTGCGTTCAATCACCGAATTTGTATACTATATTTTTTCAAATGTACTGATCCCCATCACTTTAAATGCAAACTACAAAAAAACCAGAGGTAAAGGGGTTTAAAAAACTCCTTGAACTTTTTATTCAAAAAAACACTTCAAACAAAATTAAATATTTTTGACGTTTTACATAACCTCATTATTTCTTTATAAGCAAAATTAAATTTTAACTCAAACTATCAAATTTCTGAAGCAAATATTACACGTTCCTTTGATGAAATAAAGTTACTTAATTGTTAACAAATGGATTCCCTTTACATACTATTTTGAAAAACAAATTTTTAAAAACCAAAAAATTTATGACTTTCCATTTTCACATAACTTAACTATAATTTATAAACTTTTATAAATGCAAACACTATTTATACAGACTTATAGAAAATAAATTCCTGAACCTAACCACATACAATACTTGGGTTAAAAAAGGAGCAGTGCCTTTAATTTTAATGCCGACGAAAGAACATTTTCCCATTACTATTTATTAGCTTAATTTCATGAAAACACCATTTGACACTTTCCTTTCTCCAAAAATCTAAACATTATATCATTAATAATTTTAGCTGAATACTTTTAGATGCCAAAAACTCTGATGCAACCCAAATTACATAATTCAATTGAACTTTAGAAAAGTGCAACTTGTCAAACATGTTTTTATGTGATTTCTCTAAAGATCCAACCTTTACATTAAAATGTGTATCAGTTCTGTTGTTATAATGCTACTCATTATATCTTGTTAACCTGAACTTTACATTTCAAGTATAATTTCAACAGGTAAGTTGCTACACCTTGCATACACCTTCAATACAACATATTTTGCCTGTTCCAGATAATTTATAACATTGAAAATGAACTAAACTTTATTAAGCTGCAAGGAAAAGCATAAACGATCCCTAAATTGTTAAGTTATGAGGAAAATTTATCTTTTTGCTGTTGAGAATTTGGATTCACACTTATCCTTTATCTGCTTAAAGAGTTTGCATGTGCATGTTAGTCTTAATTAACCAATTTTATTTCCATTAGGAAAATCTTTTTAAAAATTTATTATTTTAAAAGTGAGTTATTAAAATGCATTTAATCTCCACATTAAATATTATAATGATTATTAATCTTTATTTATTTCATGATTCTAATGAGAGTGATGATCAATATTCCCCGAATGATCGAATATCATGACAATATGTATGTTAATACCCTTTACAAGAGTCATTATCCATTTTTAAACTTACCCATTTTCGTATTGTACGTTATATCTAAAGATCTACAATTATTTATTTCCTGTGGTCTTTTGTTCATTTTTAATAAAACGAAAATTGTATTTATAGTATCGGTATTTGTTGTGCAAGTATTATCTTATATGAAAATATTTTATTTTTCTTATTAACTGTAATAAGTTTTTTATTAATTAATTTTTAAGTTCGTTTAATTTCGGAAATTATTCTTACAAAAATTAATTCACCAGTATCACTGTATAGAAAATTATGCCAAAATCGGTACATTTTATATATTATGATTTAATATTTCAAAATTATAACGCCTATTTTTATAAAATTTTCCAATTGTGTATTCAACAGTAAATGCAGTGAAATTTGAGAAATAGTTTACCTCAGTAGCTTGATTCTTCGTCGTGGACGTTCAAAATATTTGAACAGGATAATAGAGTTAATTCAGTTTTTTATTTTTTTTTAATTTATTTTAGAATCCGTGCATCATTGTTCGTTTTGCACATCGCAGCATAAATCATATATTATGTAATATATGATTTTGCTAGGTAATTTAATAATAACGTTCTTCATAAAGTTCTAATCGGTAATCAATTTTTTTTAATGGCAATTGATAATAATGTATTGATTTTTTTTAATCTTGGAGGTTTCCATTCAAGAAGACCTTTTTAATACTAAAAATATTAATTCCTGCATAAATCCTGGCGGAATAAAAGGTTGGGAAACGTTATTTCCATCCCTCCAAATTAACTGATTATAAACTGCCGGTTCAACATTTGGTTTGCATTGATACATGATATCCCTTATGTCCAATGCAGATGAGCAATTATCGGATTTAGATATATCTAAAGATCCCAGTTCTTTAGATAGTTTGCGATAACACATATCGAGGATAATAAGCTATTCATTAAATTATTATTTGTATATTGCTAGTAGTTAATTAAATGGTAAGATTGTAAAAATTTAAACATTTTCTCATTTTCCATTACCATTTTTTTTTTCGTACAGAACGATACTAAATACCCTATTAAAGCCTAAATACCCTATTTTAGCCTATTAAAGTTTGGAAAATGGTAAATGTAATAATCCGTGGGGGTGGGGCAATGGATAAGGAGTATGTAAGGTGGCTGGATTGAAAGATTTTCTTAATAGAATCTCTTTTTAAGCTCTAGAGAGTATTCTATAAAAGCTTCACCCGATACCCCGTTATATTAAAAAAAACTCCACGATGCCACAATTTGAAAAACTATGTTGACTTTTTCTATTTAAAAATTGGTATTTTATCTCTTATATAGTGCTATGATATGGTTAATTTAATTTATGAAAAATAGAAACTGTCTTGTTTGGGCGCCATAAAAATTTTATTCGGATAAGCGCTGTACTAGAATACACTTTACAACACGTGATCACAGATTAATTTATTTCTAAAAGACCACTATCAAATTTGTTTGAAGAATTAAAGGCACACTGAAAAGTTATACCAAAACAAACAGCACTTACCGTTATAATGAAAATAAAATTCTGCACCGGCATTGATTTAACAAACCAAAGACAAACTCAGGAAAAATAGCATGAGAAAAACATTCAGGCGGGTCGCTCTTTGATAAAGTAATAAAATATTGTTCATATTCTTTCTTTAAAACGGACTCACACAAAATAAAGAAAAACAAAACACAAATAAATTTCTTTTGAAAACATTTAAATGGAGAACTTTATTAACACACAAAAAAAATCTAATTAAATTTAAATTACCTGGAGAGAAACGAGAATAATTATAAACAACTAAGATTACATAAACATGAAACAAAATTGAATAAATATTGGTGTCAAATGGCTTTAATGAATTAAGAATTAAGGGACAATCTAATTCCCTTTGCCCTATTTACTTTTTAATTGATTAAACCAACAATCTTAAACTACTATTTAATAACTAAAGAAATAAACGAATGAAAAAGTTGAAGTTTGAAATTTAAAAAATTTCTTTTAAATTCAAAAAATTCCGCGCTACACAAAACTTAAAAGACACACAAAGTCGAATAGCAGTTTCCTGTATTTATTGGTGAAGTTACCTGGTTATATGTTGATAAACTTACTTATCAAACCAATCTTCAAATTGAATTTTTATTTGTGCAGCTTGAATATAATTATTATTTTATAAAGATGATACATGAATGTTCCATAACGTGTTGCATCCTATACATTTGGTTAATTACACAACCTTTTTAATTTCCAACCTCATTCCCATTTAAAATAAGATTCCATAAATTTTCTCAATAATCTTTAAACCATTTGATCCACTAACCGTTCACGACACTTTAATTAATTCACTTCCACTTTAATAGTTTATTCAAATGTTACTTGTTATTCAAACTTAAAATTGACTTAATAAAAAAAATTTTAAATTTCCGTGACATTTGACATAACCTCACTTTTTGACGTAAGATTTAACACATATTCTCAAAATTTTATCAAATTATTGTGCCAACTGTGATGGCTTCTGCTTTGTATCAAAATCGCTTTGCTTGCTTTGTGCCCAAAATTTGGTGCTCTTTTTATAGTATTTGAGAAACAATTGAACATCGTTATTGATTTATTTAGTTCGGAACTAGAAAATCAATATCTCACCAGAAAACAATCGAACATAGATTTGAAATAAAGTTTCTTAACCACATTCTTTAAAAAAATTAACTTAAATGTTAAAATAAATGCTATAAACGGAAAGATGATAAGTTTTTCCTTCTTTTGATATATAATATGCCTATGACAAAGTAATTAAAACTGCAGTATTTGAATGACAACCATCTTGGATTTCCTTACAATCATGGTTTGATAAAAATTCAAATAAAAACATTTTCATACCTTTTTACATCCTTTTCCAAACATAAACTTAAAGCTAAGATCCTATTAACTACTATTTACATTCACTTTGACACCAAAATTCTAAATATAAACAATATTTTACCATTATAGCAAAACATGTTAAATCGTTCAAATTTTGAACTACAACGGCTGAGATCTTTACAAAACTTGTTTCACTTGAAACATCTATTGCTAAAGGTGCATTAGAATCTAATTATCAAAATTACAGCAAAACATTTTGGCTGCAAGTTCAAAGATCAATGAAAATTATGCAATTATGCTGAAATTTGTTGCATCGTTAAACCAACATGGGGTTTACTTGAAATTTAAGAATAAAAACTGTAAGTATTGTGGTGATTACTTGCTTACACCTTTCCAATTATGCCTTTTATAATTTCCAGGTGAAAATACACCTTACGATGGCTTCAAATATGAAAAACCACGTCAACTGATCTATCTACATGTAAATTGTAGCTTGTCTAAATAAATTTTCAATTTTAAGTGAAAAATCCAATTAAGATCCACTTTTTATTATCACCAAGTGATGTAGAGTGTATCCTTTACTTATTAAATAACAAAATTACTCAGTTTTCTCAAATTTAAAAAAATTGTTTTATAAATGCCTGAAAGATAGGCAACCCAAATTACCTATTCAAGATTTTTGACTGCCGATAACACAGCAATAGGTATAATCGCTTCGAATACTGATCACTGATCAGTTAGTATCGGATACGATCCGAATTCTACTCGGATCGTATCCGTTAGATAACGAATACATAAAAACGGTACAAAGCTGTCTATCAGCTAATCCTGGTTAAATCGGTAGGTTTTACAATTCAATAAACCACTAATAACACCACATAATAATACTTTTTATTCACTTAACTTTAGGTAGAAAGTTACCTCACAGATTATAAATTAAGAACCGCAGTTTATTTAGCTTTAAGTTTCAATGTATTGTTGAATTCTCTTCATAAATCCTCAACTAACGGCACTCAGGACTATTTTATTAATACGACGGACGAAACTGTAATATAAAGCACTTAAGCTTTCCTCTACTGTAGACGAAACGGAAAAAACATAAAACGATATCGGAAACTAACATATTCGCACTTGGCGAACCGTATCTTACCCTTCTTTTAAAAGTGTAATTTCGGCCGAACCGGCGCAAGGAGCTTCAGGGCAAGAGCTCCTAACTTGGGCTCTGAGAGCCGCTGTAAGACTTCCCGTCTCAGACTAGACTGAAACTTTCCTTGGAATACGAGAAAGTTGTCCCTGCTTGCTAATTTTTAAGGAAAGGAAAGTTAAACACCCTATCGAAAACTAAAGTGACATACATTGCGGCAATAAGAAAATACGTCTAGAATATTCCTAATTTTAATTTGTTAAGACGAAGAAATACTTTCTCACGGAAAGTCTGATATCAAAAAATGGTTTTTAGTCTGTATATTTTAAAGAATCTATTTAGCAGTCATGATTATAAGCACGTAGCGGAAACATAAATTTGGTTTAAATGGGTTTATACGTATCGTTTTATCTATAAAATAATATCTCAACCTTGTGTAGATCAAAAGTGTCAATGGGCAGAAACTATAATTCCAAGTAATTATAGTTTTCTAATTAAAGCTGTTTAAAGTTGAATAATGCAAAAATTGTCAACTTGAAATCGAAAACTATCTTTTAGTAACATTTTTTAAATTTTTTTTATTGTAAACTTTCGATTTAGATGTACCCCTCTGATCCGTCATTCCTCACCATCGCAAAAATGGTTAGTGCATATAGACCTAAGTACATATGTGGCAAATAGAAAGATAAAACTAGGTTTTTCTATAGCGAAACGCCCAAACTGCACTTGGAAATTGTATCACGTGAAACTGCAAACTTCCAAAATTACAAGTTTGAAATTTTTTAAATTAACTAACCACGATTGATCATTTCTTGGTCGTCATTAATCATTCTTTACCTACACTTTTTATACTTATAATAATTTAAGAAAAATAATAATCAGTGTCTAACTTCATAGCTGCATCTCAAATTAATATCATCGAATTTTTTGTGAATGTACCTTAGAATTGACCAGGTTTTTAGCGTTATTAACCATCTGTTAGATTTTTGATCAACTCGAAAAACGCGACGAAACAATTTTAAGGTTTTTAGCCCTCAAGGGGCTAATTTCTACTAAACATCAAAAGTTGGAAAAGAAAGAAAGAAACAAAGTCTAATGCATAGGTTTGACGACTTATTTACAATTAATTATTGTCGATACTTTAGAGTGTTTGACTACTTTGCTGAACCCTAGATATATGGAAATTGAAGTTTTCGACTTTGGATTAGCTCACCAAAGTTTAAAAGAACAAGAAAATTGTTACGACTTCTTAGGTTTTATTATATATATTAATAATAAATATTTTCATGTCGTTTCTAGAGTGTTCAACAAA
Organism: Agrypnus murinus; assembly: GCA_929113105.1. Taxonomy (NCBI): domain Eukaryota; kingdom Metazoa; phylum Arthropoda; class Insecta; order Coleoptera; family Elateridae; genus Agrypnus; species Agrypnus murinus. The sequence continues at coordinate 28,823,849 of OV816028.1, read as the reverse complement.
TTGATATTGATTTTAATATTTCAAAGTTTTTTTGAAATAAAACTTTAAATACCTACTAAAATAGCAGTCGTGTACTGCCTTTTTCTCAATGATTAACTCGCTTAACAAAAAGGTGAAGAGAAAAGTTGTACAAGTCTTAAAATAATTTAAATACTTATAATAAATATAATATATTATTATTTTCTTTTCGACATTTCACGTCTGACAGTTGAGGTTACGTCTTTTGAGGTATTCTCGACCTGGAATGCGGGATGTCGATCGAAAATATAAATAAAATAAACGGTGCTAGTGTTGCCAACAATTATTTTTAAATATGTATTTAAAGAACCCCTAGATGACTTTTTTCGATTGTATAAATTGCACTTTTAATTTTTATAATAAGTAATGTTTGGACTATTTTAAAGTTAATTACGTGTAATTTAATTGGTCTTGGGACCGATCTTTTCACCTTTTTGTAACTTTATCTGATAATAAATTGTAATAGACACGTTTGTAGAAACAATTGCAACCATACCAATTAACTTCCGAATAAGTTTGAGAGATGAAAAACCGACCTATAATTACACTGGTCTACAAAATTTTAAGGACCAGCAGTAGTCTGCCATCATGCTGACGTTCCATCGGCTTTGATATGCTCTTCTCCATGCTGGTGATGTCCTGGTGGAACCTTTCACCCTGTTCCTCGCTATAGGCTCCGAGATTCGCGGGAAAATAATCCAGATGCGAGTCTAAAAGGTGCAGCTTTATACTCATTCGGAATCCTAGAGCTTGAAAGTTTCTGATCATCTATCTAACAAGATTTTCATAATTGTTTCCCAGAAAGTTATGGATAACTTCAACGAAAGAATTCCAAACTGTAAGTTCAGCTGATGCCATCCGAGACGAAGATTTTCTGTCTTTTATTAGCTGTCGAATTTGAGGGCCTATGAAAATGCCCTCTTTCAACTTTGCCACGCTAATTTCTGGAAATATCTCGTCAAGGTACTGAAATGCAGCACCGTTTCTATCCAAATTATGTACAAACATTTTCATTAGCTCTAACTTAATGTGTAATGGAGGTAACAAAACCGTTTGGGCATCGACTAACGGCACTGCTTTCACGCTGGATCTTTCTGGCGTAAATTGATCTCGTGTAGGCCACTGTTTTCTGACGTAATGTTCCGAGTCCGCTTGACTGTCCCACAAACAAAGTAAGCAGGAGAACTTTGAATATCTGCTTTGGAGACCAAGCATTATCGCAATGACTTTCAGATCTCCACAGATCAGCCATTTATGGTCATCGTTAGGTATAGGATTTGTATGCACTTAAAAATGCTGAAATATGCATGCACTTATGCACTATAAAAACGTGAAATATGCACTTAAAAATCATGAAATATGCGTTTATTAGAAATTTTTAATAAATATATGCACTTTCAATATTAAAAAAATACCTGTTTAGCGTTATTTACATTTTATTTACAGAAATTATTTTAATTAGACATCTTATGCAATAATTTAATTAATTATATTTTCTAAACATAGCGCGTTACAGTTCACAATGACGTACATTTTTAAATTTTCAAAAGTAAACATATGCCTATTATCCCTAAATATTGTTTTATATTTTGAGAAACTCCGTTCCACATCCCAAGACGTAATTGGGGCATACTTAAAATTGTTTAATTCTACAAGCGAATAATGTCTTAGCTCGTCTAAAATCTCTTGGCCAGATAATGCATCGTTTATGCTTTTAATTAAGTGAAAACCAGGATTTTTGTCTATAACTGATTTAAATTTTTGTTTTATAGTCAAACCCTTTGGCCCTTTTACTCAATTCAAAGAAACACCTAACAATTTTACATGCTCAGGAGATTCATCTAATGAATTTCCCTGACTTTCTAATTTCTGAATTATTTTAGTTAAACGCACAAAATTTGTCAAAACAAACAATAATTCTGCCCTCACCTCCTTAGTATTAAAAGCATCCTGTGCGCTTTGTATGCATAGTGCATCGTGTTTATTAAGTTTATTTACAAATGCTTTAATAATATCAAAATAAGTTGCATAATATTCTGCTGCAGAAAGCCAAGTACCCCACCTTGTTATTACAGGCTCAGGTGGGAGAGGCACTTCTTGAGCAGTTTCCCTAAATATTTGTATGCGATATGGAGCTTTACAAACAATTGTTTTTACATCTGAAATTATAGAGTTTACGTTAGGATATATTTCCCGCACTTTTTCCGCAACTCTATGCATTGCATGGGCAAGACAAGTTAAGTGGATCATTTTTTCGTACAGAACTTGTAAGCCTGCTCATCAGCCTTGATCATGTACGGTGCCGCGTTGGTGACGAACAGGTGTACTTTGTTGTACTGTATGCCGTCCGGCCACAAAATAGCCATCGAATCATTAAAAATTTTTGCCACAGAACAATGATTGGTGCTCTTGAAAACGTCCATTGCTAATAGATAGGATTTGGGATTGTTCTCCGAATTTAAAACGCCAATTATAACGGTAGCCACGTATCTGAAAACAAAAATTTGATTTTTATTTTATCGAACTACATCGCACACTACAAATACAACCTTATCGTTAGTTGTAAGAACACTGAATTCCTTAACATAACTTCAAAGTGTAACAGACACAGACCGTTTTTCTTTACCCATCTTTACACTCTAAAATTTCAAACTGAAATGCAGTTTGCAATTTCTGAACTGTCTTAATTGAAAGATTACAAGATTAGTAAACAAAAGTGCGGGCAAATTTTTCTATGAACAGGAAGTCGTCAAAGGGTCTTTGGAATTTCCTAATACCTATTTATCACAATACCGCAGGATGTGAGTATTTAAATTTTAGTTGAAACTTTTTCTTTCTTAGAGAATATTATCAAGTACACAGATGGTTAAGGCAGTAAAATATTTTAAAGCCTAGTATTTAACAATAAGCTTAAATTATGGGTTTCCCCTAGACTCAACTAAGCCGCCCTTGGTTGGTTGTCTAAAATGCTAAAATTATTTAAAAAATATTAGAAGTTTCATAATTAAAGCATGTAAAACGCTCAAAAAGTGGTAAAATATGCACACTCGTTCAAAAATGCTATAATATGCATGCATTTATAAAAAAACACCTAAATATGCATTTATATGCACTTTCAAATCAACATATGTGATTCATATGTGGCTTAAACATGTAGAAATATAACTCTGCATATGTTTGCTATAAGCAGAAAAAACATGCAAATGCATAGAAATCCTATACCTAGTTATCATACTTAACAGATGTTAACAGTGTTTATAAGGTCTCATAAGTTTCTTTTAGAGTAACGGAGTGCGCAATTGGAAGTGATGCAACTGTGTTATCGTTGTAGAGAAGCACAGCTTTTAAACTGCGCTTTGACGAGTCGGCAAACATTCTCCACTCGGCAGCATCCATACCCATGTGCAAAACAAGACCGTTTATATCACAACAGTATGCTAATCCACTTTCAGCTTTAAAGAATTTTTAAAATTCTTGATCACGATATCGATCGCGTTATAAAACTTCCAGGAACTAACAAATTTTTCTCCTGCAACCTTGAAGCAAGCTTAGCTTAGCTTAGCTTAGCAAGACTTAGCTGACGCTTTGAGTAGGTCTAAATCTCTCATCAGGTCGTCAAGATCGTCTTGTGAAATATAGTTGGTGTTAAGTATAGTTGTTTTATGCTTGGCTGCAGCTGGGAAGGTGGTGCAGAAGCAGATTAGCATCACTGCCAGACATGCGCCTTCAGTAGCACAATGACACAATTACATTTAATAGAGAGGCAATATTGCATTTTGGTTAAAATTGAAATTATAATTTGGCGAATATCTCAAGAACCTGATGTGATACAGATGTGTCTAATATACCAAAACTCATCATTCTTATAGTACTTTCAGAAAAACGTAACCATACGTCAGATGCAAAAACACTGTAGACCATTGTTATTAAACGTTTCCAAAAATATCTTTCATTTTTAATTTTCTTTGCGCTTATTGACTAGTTACTACTGGTTATTACACTAGACATGTTATGAATCATAACAATTCTGTTATTTTGTTGCCAACGACTCGGTATAAAAACAACTTCGGCTGTCTTTTTCTATTTTCATTCATACAAAATATTTTATCTGGCATGGACCGGTTCATGATTGATTCATATTTTATATTTGATATTTGCAATGGGATTGAAAGGCAACTGACTATTCAAGCACTACTGCCAACAAAGACTGAGACTCTCGATTTTTCCATATCTTTACTATTCTGTTTATTATTTTTTGATTAAATCTATTGTGTAAAAGTTTATATTATTAATATTTACTAACTTACTTTATTTCATTATCTTTAAATTATAAGATCTGTTCTCTTGCATACTCTTTGTCTAGTGTATTTGAGTTAGTTTACTAATTATAATTATTATACACCCGGTATGGTACCTGGTTTATTTAACTTTTTATGGGCTCTATTGCTGTTGTTTTTATCCCTTTGCAGCCTTTCTATTTTGTTTTATTACTGTTTGTAATATTTTCTACAATATTTTAGGGTAAAATTTAATTATTCTTTGTTATTACTGCTTGTTATTTTACTGTAAACATAGCATCAATTTAACTTTGTTAAATAGCACATACACGGTGACTCCCCGACGACGTCGGCGAAAACGTCGTCGACGACGTCGGGGACAAGGTCGAAATAATGAGGTAATGTTTACATTTACTGTAATTTAATGCATGACTGTGTATAATAAAATTATTAATATCGTATTTCTTTTAAGACATCAAAATGAAAGAAAGTAGTTTTGAGCATAATAAAATGCGTACTGAATTTCTTTCTTTAAAGTATTTCGAAATAGCTTATGCAATTAACAAAACTTTTCATAAGCGGAATAATATTGATATCCATCGATAGAATTACAAGTAACCCTTTATTATAAAACGAAAACTCTTTGTTTTTTTTATTAATCTCATTCTTAATTTAGTTTAAAAATGGATATAATTAACGCAGGATTTAGGATTCTGAGTTTTGGTTCGCAAATAAGGATTTCCTATAAAGGACGACTTTTGATAAAATTTGGTAGTGATAATCGTCGGAAAAATATCATGTTTAAAAATGTAATGGTTTCACCGTCGCTTCCTTTTCCGTGTAGTTTTAAAATTTTATGCTGATGGTACATAACCTTATAATAAAAATCCTTCGGCTCATTTTGTCGCAATTCTTTTAACAAGGACATGTGTGAATATTGTTTGCGATCTAAAAACCATATTTTCTTTTTTTTCGTGGTGTTTCAGTTTCTTCTTCTTCGAAGCACAAGGCAACTGCCACACCAACTGCAATTTTTTTTCTCAAAGATAATTTATAAAAATCCATCTTATCACTTGAAAGTGTCACAGCATATTGAATTCATAATGTTTTCTTAAAAAGTATAATAAAGAAAGCATATATTTTTTAGTAATCCCAGATGTATATGTTTATTTTGCCTAATAATAATTTACAGTTGACAAGGGTTTTATTTTCACAGTTGTAAACAGTTGTTTGTAAACAAATGTAATAAAAATGAAATAATTCAAGTAAACCCGAAAAAGATAGATATAGTATAAGGTTATGTACCATCAGCATAAAATTTTAAAACTACACGGAAAAGGAAGCGACGGTGAAACCATTACATTTTTAAACATGATATTTTTCCGACGATTATCACTACCAAATTTTATCAAAAGTCCTTTATAGGAAATCATTATTTGCGCACCAGAACTCAAGAATCCTAAATCCTGCGTTAATTATATCCATTTTTAAACTAAATTAAGAATGAGATTAATAAAAAAAACAAAGAGTTTTCGTTTTATAATAAAGGGTTACTTGTAATTCTATCGATGGATATCAATATTATTCCGCTTATGAAAAGTTTTGTTAATTGCATAAGCTATTTCGAAATACTTTAAAGAAATTCAGTACGCATTTTATTATGCTCAAAACTACTTTCTTTCATTTTGATGTCTTAAAAGAAATACGATCTTCATAATTTTATTATTCACAGTCATGCATTAAATTACAGTAAATGTAAACATTACCTCATTATTTCGACCTTGTCCCCGACGTCGTCGACGACGTTTTCGCCGACGTCGTCGGGGAGACACCGTGAGTGGTGCCCATTAATGTCTTGGTCTTGATAACTTTAATTTTTAAGAGTAAATCGTTATCAAGTGTTGATAAAGGTCAGACGTTTTGAAATAGCAAGTCTTTCCTCTTGAACTTTTGGCACAAGAACACCTAGTTAATTAATTTTTCTTTTGTTATTATTATTTTGTATATACTATTTATTAAAATTTTATGCCGTTACTCTGTGGTAATACTTTAGTTTTTTAATTGTAGGCCTTTCACTTACATCTTTAAATAAGGAAATTGTTTCTCCTAATAGTTTAATTTTAAGATTTCTACAATTTTTGCCAATTATAATTATGAGAAATGATTTTTAAATTTATAAGACCTAGCAAGGCTTAAATTATTACACTTCTTAATTCTACTAGAGACAAAATTTATAATTATTTCAACCTCACGTTGTGCATCATCGGTGTGAAAATATGGATTTCCTGCGTCGCGGCTTACTTTATTAGTGAATAAAACGATTAGTGTATGCTATTTCATTTTATATCTAATTGTTAATCTTTTGTAAGTATCAAAGAAACAATCCTGTTTGTCCCAATCCTTTTCTTGAAACCTTATAGAGTAATTAAATTGGTCAAAATCGTTGTCTCTATTGATCTTACCATCTGTATTTTTTTTGTTATAGTTAACAGCTAGCTTACCTCTTCATTCTGCTAGGTGTATATTGCTGGTAAGGCGTTGGACAATTTTGTAGAATACAAGAATATTTCAGAAGAAATATAGAGTCTCGATCAGTTGTGAAATCGGGATTTTCTTCATTAACGAACTATATAAACAAGTCCATAAAACAGGGCATTATAAGCGGGCATTATCATTTATTATAGCCCGGTTAATATTAATTTTGCAATCGGCGCGGCGCCAGCGTTATGTTTAAAATAAATATAAATACAATGTTCTTGGTAATGCCAACGATTATAAATTAAAGCTAATATTCTACTCGTATATATTCTCGAAAAAAATAAAAAATCTTGTATGCACCACGGGCGTTACTAGACGATAATGCCCATCAGGCGACTTCCACGCATCGGGCCAAAGCTCACCGAACAAACCATGATTAACTGCTTTTTTTGTGCATCTATGCTACTAGAATGTCACAGAATTATTTGAATTATTTGATAAGAAACTATAGATTCATTGACAGAGTTCAAAGTGTTGAGTTCACTCCAAATGACAAAGCTAAAGTTAAATTTCTCAACTTTACTGCCGTTTGTGAAGCGTCGCTAGAATGGTCGTGTAGAGCTATAAAACAAAATCAAAATGTTAAAAAATAGTTATAATTAAAATTGATTTTAGAAACAATCAGTTAGTTTTACCTCTAAGTAAATGAAGTTTTCAGATATAATATGGATCGTAGCGAAACAATTTTTATTGAAGTTGCAAGCAATTCCATCACCTATTTGATACTAGCCACTTTTTGCTTTTTCTGTAATTAGACCAGTTTTTAAATTAAAAATTTAACAGAAATGCATCCTTTGTAGTTTTTTAATAATATAAACGAATACCCTTTGTACAACCAAAGTAGTAATAATAAAACGTCTGTATAGTTGTTAAAGAGGTGCTCTACGCTCTACGTGTTACATAATCGGATCAACACGGAGACAATCGCTTTGATAACAAAGACTTGATGAGAACGAGCTGAAATAAGAGCGTTGTTACGAGTTGAGAAAGCTTTTTTATCCATCGAGTGCAGTAGCTACACTTTCTTCATCGCTCGAATACTTTATATACATTCTGTAGTTATTACTGCAGGTAAGGGCGAAGTACTACATCGAGACTTGTGCTTATAAATGTATGTCACATTTCCATTCATGTGCAAATAAGACGTCATATAGAATGTGCTGCAGCCATTACTCATCGAAGAAAATGCAGCAGCACGGAATTTCTCAATAATCTCCTAGACGGATGTTAAAAAGTAATGGAAGATAAATTGTTTTACAAGCTTGTTTAAAACTATTACTTTGTAATATATCACAATAACCTGCTATGGTTGTGCTATTGAACTTCTACGATTAATATTAATAATTTTTTTTAAACCGGATAATTCCCGAAAAATATTATTTGGACATTTTCAGAAAGAGATGGACGTATAATAAAGAAAAAATATTTTGACATCCAACCGTAGTGGGAAATTTAGGAGGAACTTGTACGCTACACGAGTATTTTCATTGTTGTACCAGCGAGACAAGACAAAGCTGTTAATCATATCTTTCCCGTAAAATGTCTGCTAACAATAAATTTTCATGAAACATACAGGTATAAATGTATGACGTAGAAATGAGGACAAACATATAGATAATTAATTATATAAATTACAGAAATTTTACTCGTAATATTAATTTTGTTTTTTAATACCCTAATCTGGGCATACTATTTTAGACGTGATTGAAAGTTTCTATCATAGAAATTCAGTTCTATGAAAACGTGATTTGCGTTGATGACTTGGAATACGCAGAGTTTGCTAGTAATATTGACAATAATGTTTATTTGATACCACTATAGACTTACAAATCATCATAGCTTTTTCATTCGAAAAAACCTACAAATATTGTCAGTTTATAAAAATATCTGACTTGGGGGATTTGCGAGGAATAGAACAAACAAAACAAAGCCAGACAATGAAGCAAGATATTAGCAACAAACAACTTAAATATATGCTGACTTAGCAATTCAAAGTCGGGTATCGAGGTCGCAAATATCAAGGGAAGCACTTGAGCTTCTTTTGAAGGATTTTGTATATATGTACGTAGTTCACGATACGTGGTATATACGTAAATGTTTTCTTCCAGTTGTAGTTATCCACTTTAAAAGGGTGAAAACCTTTTTGAGGATTTTTCGTTTTTTTTTCAATCTCAGTAACAATAAAAATTGCAAATGTCGTTTTCTTACGTAAGTTTTTTTAATTATAAAAAATTGAAACTTAGTTCTTGATTGCTATTGATTAGAAGAGATGCTGCTACGCTGGAGAAATACTTGTAAAGAAATGAGAACCATTTTTCTTAATTTTAGTATAGTCTATCGACCGACGTTCAAAACAACAAAAGAAGTGCGTCGATGCATTTCGAGAAATCTTGAATTTGGGGGGGGGCAGCAAAACGAAAGTCCAAATTAAAAAAAAAATAAAAATAAAATATTCTAAGTAAAAATCATATTTTCATTAATCAACAACTTTTTTTTGTCCACTTTAGTTTTAGATATATTAAAAAAACAAAAACCCCTTTAAAGTGGATTCACTTCACCAATATTATAAACTACGGCTAGTTTATTAAAGCTTTTGAATTGTGATTAAAGAATTGATTTCTATTGATCAATAGTAAAATTGATCATATTGTATTTTAAAGGTTTATCTTCAAATTCAAATTTGGCAATATGGTTATACAGACTTTAACCAGAGGAATCCAAATATGCAAAAATATACAGTGTTCTATTCAAAGATCGCAATTTGGTATTATCTTGGATCTGTATGTCAAAAAATCGTATTTTACGTCTAATATGATACCAAATTTCATCGAAATGCATTTATGTATAAATAAAGAAGATATAAGTTTACCCTAACCCTGTGGCATCCGGTATAGAGGAAGAAACAAAACAAAACTCGGGAAACCAAGATCAGACAGAAATTCGAATGAAATAAATACACTAGGGCGATTAAAAAAACCAATTTTAAATTTAAATTGAATTAAAAGGTGGTGTATCCCTTCATAGATTCCATAATGAAAAAAATAAGAGGAAGCTAAAAAAAGGTCGCTACTAGCAATTTTTTAAATTGTCAAATTTTGTCAAATTGTTTAAATTTTTTAAAGTGATCGGGAAAGTGTCACAAACGGCATTGTTACAACTTAAATAATTCCACAACTTCTTAACTGGTATTTGCTTAGTACAAATATTATCAAGGTTCCTGCAACATCTACCCACATGCCGACACGAGCTTGCATATACAATCTGCATATCCTTGGAGATAACGTATGCAGTCTGCATCCCATTGGGGGTTGTTATTAGGGAGTCGTGACCAGGCTCTCCTACGCTTAGTTTGTAGATTTAATGCTAGAGCAGGGTGGTTCCGACCACCCTCATGATTATGTTAGTGTTAGGAGGACATGTACCTCCTCACGCTGTATAACCAATATGTGTAACCTATTGTATTATGTTGTTCTATTGTTAGTATATAGTTGTTTTTATGACTTGTGTTTATTTCCCTTTCTACCTCTGACTACGTCCTCCAGCCACGAAAACCCCACGTGACATAATTATTTTAAGAAAACAAAAAATATCAAGTATTTATAAATTGCTCAATATCTTTGTTAATTGCCAACGAAAGTTAATGAAATTTGGTTGAAATTAATTTGATATACTATAGAACAAGTGAACATACCAACTAAATTAATTCTATGATTTCTTAATCTTAAAAATTTAATTAATTAATAGTACTACCCAAAAAACCTATCTGCAAATTTTAATCATTTATGTGTGATTATTATCTATTTTATATGTACATTAACATGAGACAAAAAAAAAAACTTGTGTTTCTGTGACTTGACACCTACATAATTTCGTGGCAGTTAATGCTTTATGATACCGTAGTACACATCGCGCAGCTAGTTCTTTATTTCCTAAATATTTAAAATAAATTAAAAATCAATTCCACAAAGAAAAGATAAAATTTGCGAAGAATCTAATATTCAAAAATAAAATTTAAATCAGAAGTAAAAGAGTAAAAAGAAGTTCTGTATCAACAGATTGTTCTGGTTTCCGAAAATATACGTCTTGGACTTATTTTTTTATATGGAAGTGACCATGACTTAAAGACGACTGGTAATTTTATTGTAACAAAAACTATTGAAACATTTAAAAAAGGTAGGATTTCAGCAGAAAATTAAAACCAGCGAAATAGATGTAACTAAAAAAATCGTATTTTCGTAAAAAGAGGTTTGGGCTTTGTAGAGATAAACAACTTTAAAATTTAGGAAAAATTTAATTATCGTAATTTATTATTTATGGTCTGATTAGTTGTGACCTTCTTAACTTATAAACTTCTTAAAGTTTTCTTTATTATGTATTCTACAATTTTCACTTTTCATCTCATTAAGTTTCATTTTATTTTATTTCCGAATTAATTAGTGTTTTTAAATATTGGATTCTTCCAGGATTTTATTTATCTTTGGAATTAATTTTTAATTTATTTGAATTATTTAACAGAATAATAATAATCAATTACGTTTATGACCCAGAAAAAAAGATAATTTTTGCGTTATTATTTATTATTCTTTAATAAAGCACTTTAATAAATAACAGCCTTGGTAGTGTAATGTCTGGCGTGCCGGACATTCACCCAGGCGGCCCGGGGTCGACTCCCGGTGCCGGAAGATCTGGTTAAGGTTTTCTGCAGTTTTCCTTAGCTGCGACACAAATGTGGGATTTGCGCTGTTCCATCTGTAAGTCGACTGCAGCCGCACATAGGGCCTACGTAATAATAATAATCGCCCCCTCCCTCCCGCACAAGCTTATAGCTTCTGGGGCCTGGTTTCCAGGTTATGGGTTGTAGCAATTATTATTATTATTATTATTAATAAGCAATAGTCGTGTAGAAAATGAGCTAGCGGTGCGATCAACTGTCACAAATCATGTAGCGGTCAACACGAATGTAAAACTGGAGTAGCAGTAAATAGCGCAGCCTTTATTATTTAATATGAAACGTTCCTAATATCTCTGACTTCCGTACATGCATTCGGTAATGGTAACTCGAGTTTTGACGAACTGTATATATTTACATCTATTAATTTTAAAATTACAAATTTTATTAAAGCAGCTTAGTTAAATATTTGATTGTTTAAGTATAAGGAAAGAAAAAAGTTACAATAAACTACCAGAGAAATTTTCTAAAAGAAAGGCAGTGGAGAAAAATCGAGTACACATAAAACATTAAAATTTTTGGATGACACTTTTTGAATCACCCCAAGATACACGCTACTGTTCTTGCTTGATTAAGAATCTGTGTGTCGGATAAAATTCGGGTATCAATTAAAATTCGGATATATGATAATATTCGGGTATCTTATAAAAACTCGAATTTCATATAAAATTCAAATATCAGATAACACTCGAATATTCGATAAAAATTCGAATATCACATAAAAATCGGAATCGGATAAAAATTCCATTATAGGATAAAAATTGGATATCGCGTAAAATGCAGATTCGGATATTTCGATTGGGTTACGGATATAGATTCGGATCGGATCGTCAAATGTCAAATCGGATCCAGATAAATCTTTTTCTTCAAGTCGCGCCTCTACTGATACTTATATCCCTATTCTTTTCTTTGAATTTTACATAAAATTAAAGGACAAAAATAAACGTAAAATTCGGATATATATGATAATATTCCGATATCGGGTAAAAATTCGAAGGCCGAGTAAAATTTAGATATCAGATAACACTCGAATGTCGGATAAAAATTAGAATATCGGATAAAAATTGGATGTCGGGTAAAAATTGGATGTCGGGTAAAATTCAGATTCGGATATTTCAATTGGTTACAGATATGGATTCGGATTGGATAGGACTTCGTCAAATATCAAATCGGATTGAGATAAATCTTTTTTCCTCAAGTCGCACCTCTACTGATTGTACCCCTATTCTTTACTTTAAGTACAAAAATAAACGTACAATTCGGATATATGATGATATTCGGATATCGGGTAAAAATTCGAAGGTCGAATAAAATTCAAATATCAGATAACACTCGAATATCGAATAAAAATTCGAATAACGGATAAAATCCGAAGTCGTATAAAAATTCCAATATTGGATAAAGATTGAACGTCGGGTAAAATTCAGATTCGGATATTTCGATTGGGTTACGGATATAGATTCGGATCGGATCGTCAAATGTCAAATCGGATCCAGATAAATCTTTTTCTTCAAGTCGCACCTCTACTGATACTTATATGCCTATTCTTTTCTTTGAATTTTACATAAAATTAAAGGACAAAAATAAACGTAAAATTCGGATATATATGATAATATTCCGATATCGGGTAAAAATTCGAAAGCCGAGTAAAATTTAGATATCAGATAACACTCGAATGTCGGATAAAAATTAGAATATCGGATAAAAATTGGATGTCGGGTAAAATTCAGATTCGGATATTTCAATTGGTTACAGATATGGATTCGGATTGGATAGGACTTCGTCAAATATCAAATCGGATTGAGATAAATATTTTTCCTCAAGTCGCACCTCTACTGATTGTACCCCTATTCTTTACTTTAAGTACAAAAATAAACGTACAATTCGGATATATGATGATATTCGGATATCGGGTAAAAATTCGAAGGTCGAATAAAATTCAAATATCAGATAACACTCGAATATCGAATAAAAATTCGAATAACGGATAAAATCCGAAGTCGTATAAAAATTCCAATATTGGATAAAGATTGAACGTCGCGTAAAATGCAGATTCGGATATTTCGATTGGGTTACGGATATAGATTCGGATCGGATCGTCAAATGTCAAATCGGATCCAGATAAATCTTTTTCTTCAAGTCGCGCCTCTACTGATACTTATATCCCTATTCTTTTCTTTGAATTTTACATAAAATTAAAGGACAAAAATAAACGTAAAATTCGGATATATATGATAATATTCCGATATCGGGTAAAAATTCGAAAGCCGAGTAAAATTTAGATATCAGATAACACTCGAATGTCGGATAAAAATTAGAATATCGGATAAAAATTGGATGTCAGGTAAAAATTGGATGTCGGGTAAAATTCAGATTCGGATATTTCAATTGGTTACAGATATGGATTCGGATTGGATAGGACTTCGTCAAATATCAAATCGGATTGAGATAAATCTTTTTCCTCAAGTCGCACCTCTACTGATTGTACCCCTATTCTTTACTTTAAGTACAAAAATAAACGTACAATTCGGATATATGATGATATTCGGATATCGGGTAAAAATTCGAAGGTCGAATAAAATTCAAATATCAGATAACACTCGAATATCGAATAAAAATTCGAATAACGGATAAAATCCGAAGTCGTATAAAAATTCCAATATTGGATAAAGATTGAACGTCGGGTAAAATTCAGATTCGGATATTTCGATTGGGTTACGGATATAGATTCGGATCGGATCGTCAAATGTCAAATCGGATCCAGATACATCTTTTTCTTCAAGTCGAACCTCTACTGATACTTATATCCCTATTCTTTTCTTTGAATTTTACATAAAATTAAAGGACAAAAATAAACGTAAAATTCGGATATATATGATAATATTCCGATATCGGGTAAAAATTCGAAAGCCGAGTAAAATTTAGATATCAGATAACACTCGAATGTCGGATAAAAATTAGAATATCGGATAAAAATTGGATGTCGGGTAAAATTCAGATTCGGATATTTCAATTGGTTACAGATATGGATTCGGATTGGATAGGACTTCGTCAAATATCAAATCGGATTGAGATAAATCTTTTTCCTCAAGTCGCACCTCTACTGATTGTACCCCTATTCTTTACTTTAAGTACAAAAATAAACGTACAATTCGGATATATGATGATATTCGGATATCGGGTAAAAATTCGAAGGTCGAATAAAATTCAAATATCAGATAACACTCGAATATCGAATAAAAATTCGAATAACGGATAAAATCCGAAGTCGTATAAAAATTCCAATATTGGATAAAGATTGAACGTCGGGTAAAATTCAGATTCGGATATTTCGATTGGGTTACGGATATGGATTCGGATCGGATAGGACTTCGTCAAATGTCAAACCGATTGAGATAAATCTTTTTTTCTCAAGTCGCACATCTACTGATTATATCTCTATTCTTTACTTTGGATTATACATAAAAATAAAGTAAATAAAAATAAACGTAAAATTCGGATATATGATAATATTCGGATATCGAGTAAAAATTCCTATATCGGATAAAAATTGGATGTCGGGTAAAATTCAGATTTGGATATTTCGGTTGGGTTACGGATTTGGATTCAGGTCGGATTGAGATAATAAGTCGTACCTCTACTAATTATATCCCTATTCGTTTCTTTGGATTTTACATAAAAATATAGTACAAAAATAAACTTGGGTTACAAAGAATGTTAGAAGCAAGTGTCGAAGCTACAAATAAAATAGAGCTGAAAATTACGCACAAGGAAAACAAAAAAGTAATTAATTTCATTCCTAATCGACAACCTCACTTGTTAGAATAACTCTTGCTCTTCACTTCATTCACCTTTTGCCTCTTTACAACTTAAATTAAATAAAGAAAAATAACAAGAAAAAAAAAGACTATACCACTTTTACAAAACCCAGCAATTAAAAACTCGAGAGGTACATTCCATCTAAAACAATGAAATTTACGTTGGAGTTGTTTAGTTAATAATCTGGGAACACGCCTCCGATTAACCCTTTCAAGTTCCAAAATTAACCATCCTAAATGTATGTTTTGAACTGAAGAGCACATTCCAGGCGGTGTAATGTAATCACATAGTGTATCTGCAATTACGCAGGTGTTCCCACTGCTCCTGTAAACACTTACGGCTGAAGACAATATCGTGAAAGCTGTGGCTCTTGATGTGTTCGCATAGTTTAAGGGGGTCTTTCAGCGACTCATATCGTGAAGTACGCGGAAGGTAAGTGTTTTTGCGTCAAATAGGTGAAGCACTTGACTGCCACAAGACGGGAATTCACTTCATAATGTACTTGGCTGGAGAATATTAAGAGTATCCTTACAAACTCCTTAATTCCATTGGGATTCGATTTAAACGTTGACAGTTAGAGCGGCAATAATTTCGCTTACAGAAATCGTATCGAAAACGATCGCGACGACCGTTTTGTGTTTTAAATGTGGAACCCGTTTTCGTTCCCAGAAAACATTTAGCAGCAACTTCATATTACGTTAAAGCAATGTTCGTGCTCTGATTCAAAAATTGCTGTTTAGAAATCACATTCTATCTGTGAGATACATGAATTTTATTCGAAAGGCTGAAACAAATTTAGCTTTTTTTATTCATAAAATGCCAATTTATGATACGGTATAACTACAGAGAGAAACATTCTTTATTTTTTCGTTATTTATTAAAACAAGAAAAGATGAAAAGTTTAGTTATTTTCAAGTATTAGATTGTTGCCAACATATTCTTTGTAAATATGTAAAAAAATCTCGAGAATTTCAAATTAATTCTGGTATTCTGTGATCGAACACCTATTTACATACTTTTCTTCTTATTCTATTGATTTCCTTCCTTTTTTACTTTCAATAAACCAAAAGAAATTTCGAAGAGGGATATTATAAAAATGCAATATACAAAAACTCTCCAGCATCATTCAGTTGTCTGAAACTCTAATAAAAGAAAAATCTTAAGCCTTGTTTTGTTATTCCTTTATTGCAAGTTTGCTTTTTTGGTTTGAAAAACAGTAATGTAATAGGTAATAATGTATTTTCTAATTACTCGTGGTACTGAGCAAACAAGAAAACTAACAATTAGAATTTTCAGAAAGGCAGCTGTTTAATTTGTTTTTCCTTCTACATGCATGGTAAGCTATTAATGTCGTCATTTGAGATTTTCCATAGGGCGATAAAGTATACTTTATTGCCCGTCGTCGTAGGAACCAATACTTACGTAATTATATAAAAATGTGTAAAATCATACAATAAGTACCCACTTCAAATAATCACGTTAGTAAAACATTAGATTTAAAACAAAACTTTAAACAAAATGTTTACTTTATTTCATAAACTGCAAGATTAACTAATATTTAAGGTTTGTAAATAACCTAAATATAAATTTTTGTCTTATATAGGATCTTATATAAAGATAGAAAAACGAAAGCAAGATATCATATAGATTAGAACTCGTCTGTGTTACTCAGGAATTTTCTTCAAAATATGAACAGAAATTCTTTAATACTGAAAATTACCACCAAGGATGCCGGAATGAAATCTTCTCGTTGAAAAGCTTCTTTAATAATATCTACCACAAGATGGCATCAGACCCCAGCGATTTTGATATCACGACAATCAGGACAATAAACCCAGAATATTAAAAGTTCTTATAATGCTTCAAGGACAAAACCTATTAGGCAATTATTAAAATATCAAATCAGTACGTTATATAGCCAGCAACTTCGAGTGGCATAACCTAAGATTCACTACTACAAGTTTTCAATGAATAATAAATCTTGAATAAAATTTAATTTAATTAATGACAAGTCAGCATATGTAACGTTACGTTTTTTTGAAATTAATAAATACTAAAGGAATCCCAGTACGGTCCTGACAGTTTAGTAACATTCAATTATGTCGGAACTGCAAATATTACATTAAGCTAAATAATGTTTCCTCCAAGTATAAAAGAGTCACCTCGAAACATATTCGTAAGCAATATCTTAAATTTTAGCAGAATTCTTATTAATGCGACTGTTTATTTTAAGGCGTTCCCACATTAACCAAATGCTTATTTTCCGAGAAATAGAATGTTCCAGAATAAAAATTGTTTTAAATTCCGAGCTTATAAGGACTAAAATTTAATATTAGCTTTAACAAAATTTCCTTATGGTTAAAACGTAAGAAAGTTCGAATTTACAGCTTTAAAACATACTGGGTTGAAATCTCTCCTAGTAAACAAAATGCCGACAAACAAGACCTTCTAGAATAAAATCGTCTAGACAGCCACCTGCAAGTATAATGTACAGATTCAAAAGGGAATCCCCGTAAGTTCTCGTTGGAAATTTATTCTAGAACAAAATGATGTAAACATACTTTATTGACTAATGAAAACCCCTCTATATTTCTATTGGAATATTTAAAATTTCGCCTTCCTCAAAAAATCATTCCACCGCGAAATAATTTTTAGTGAGTCGAGATAGTTTAAGATAGGGGCTGGTTGAATTCACAACCGAGCGAAGTGGCGTTTGACATGCGGGAGTCCTCGCGCCTACATCGTGAAGAGAATTGTACGAGGGTTGATTGCCTTTGGTAATTCCCAATTTTTTAGTTGTGTATTTAGTTATCGATAAAAGTGCAGAAATTTCAGTGATTAATTTAGAATCGCTTTTACCGAAATATATAATTAATTCCGTATGAGTTATCGAATTATAGTCAAAGTGCAGTTAATATTTGGCGGCTACATTTCAGTTTGTTGAATGATTTTGTTTAATCGTAATACAGTTATTGTAATGAACAGTTATATTTATCGAATTTGACTTATCGTGAAGCAAGCTTCTACAGGATTCCGTTTTAATGTAATTTAAAATCGAAAGTTTTAACATTAAATAATTCTTAAATGATACATTTAAGTGAGGTGTTACCTTTATTAAAGAAGAATATTTTTAATAAATAATTAATAATTGAACTCATATGGTTATTCCGGCTAGTTTTTTAATAAGAAAAGGAGAACTTTATTAAACATTAGTTCTAAAGAGAGAGACAGTTATTGTGAACTTTAATTCCTTGATTTAAATTCAGTAGCGGCGTCACTAAGGTGATTTCCAGATTCCTTCAGTTTCATCAAGCGGTCGAGTTTGGTGATTAGTGTTTGTTCTGATAGAAAAGGCAATAATGTTTCAATTGTTTTGTTAGGTGAAGTCAGATTGAACTATTTGATTAACGTATTGTGACTTAATGGATTTTATTTTGTTAATATTAATGTTAGTTGAACCACTATTTTTTGTATCGAATATTTTTGACCACTATTTGTATGTGTATTAATCCCTGTCGTTAAGAATTCTTACGTTGGGTATCATTTTTATATTTAAAACTATAACGATGTTTTAATTGGAAATTTCCTATTTTTTATTTTCATTTATCAATAAATCTATAATTAAAATCAATTAAACTGAATATTATAGGACCATATATTTATGAAAGTCTTTAAATATTTTTATTCAACCTAACTTTGACATAACTGATTATGACTAATATTTGAATTAAATTTAATAGATCTGATGCCGATTTCTGTTTGCGAGCATTAGGTATTTATCTTTATAAAATTCCCGGACTTTCTTAAACACATGGCGCTCAACAATATGCATTTTCTTGTGTCGTTAAACCTATAACCCATTTTTTTATAATTTGTGAGCTGTGGAAACAATACCTGCGACCTGAATTTAAATTTGTAGAAAGATATCTCAAGTCGAGGCAATCTTGATTTGTACAGTAAGTATTAAATATTTTGTGTTGTACAGGTTGCGTAAGATTTTTTGAAGTTAAATTAAAGTTTGTTTCACTGCCACCCAATCGCGAGGCTTTGTTTTCTTGTGTTAAAAAAACGTTAGTTTCACATAAACAACTCTTACAAATAGGAGTTTTCACTATTATCAAAAAATATCCAACTTCTAGGCTACAGGTTTGTATACCTGTTGTATTGGTATGGTTTATATTGCACTTGGTATTCTCAGGCAGTCAAGCCTTTAAAGCTTGCTCAGCTTGTTATAGTATATATTATGAAACGAGATCAGTAAGTGCCTTATAACACATCGAAAAGTGAGACCCGAAAGGTCGAGTTTTTCCAATTTTCTAGATTTGTTGCAAGCACTTAATGATGAATACACACAATGACACTATTCAAAAATAAAAATTTATTGATGTAAAAAGCGGTAGTCGATCAGAATTTTGTTGGCCAGGAGAGCACGTAGACACCTTACGAATCATAACAAACCTGTTTCTTGCTGTTTTTATACCACAAATGTTACTCGTCTTTCGATGCTAATGGTCAGCTGTACGTAATTCAGTCTCTACTAGTTTAGTGAAGCTAAACAACATAAGCATTCGTGACTGTTGTTCCAAGAACTATTGTACATAATCATGCACTATACATGGCTCCCCTCTAGCCAAAGTGGAAAATATCAGTTTTTGTATTTTCTTGTGTTTTCCGTTTATCTTTACGCAGAAAGCGAATATGGATCTGGTGTCCAAGGTATCTTTCAGATTATTTGTTTCTCTTACTCTGTTATGTTCTGACCCAGAGTTTCCTCAGATAATTAAGGTTTATTCTACGCACAAAGGTGATTACGGTAGGTTTAGTTGGGTTAGCCATTCATGAACATTTTCTAGGACTTGCTAAATCATTTCAGATATAGGCTGTTAGGCATTGATGCTTATCTACTATGCTCCTTACGTGTATAACAATCACCCTCTATTAGTGCTGATATATTTCTATCTTATAATATTTAGAGTTGGAGTACCTAGTATGTTATGTTGTTCACTGTTCATTTGTGAGAGCTAGTAACCGTAACGAGTTTCGTTGCGAGTTTGCATAGTTTGTTTGCCTGACAGACTGATTTAAGTACCCGAAACGCTTGCAGCTTGTAGCTTAGAGCTCACGGTCTTATAGGCCTGTCTATTCTTAAATCAATTTTATTAGACACAATGATTATACTCCTACTAGCGAATAAGGTCGGTTCTTCGAACCTTGACCAAGAAATTTAACCAATTCAGGAACAAGACCAAAAAAATTCACAGTCAAAGTGAAACAATAACCAGCAGCACAAGGCAATCCACCGAGTGAGAAACAAGAACCGTCATCCCAGCCCAGACACTAATCTCACAACTCCCAGTATCAGTTAAACAGAAGATTGATCCCACAATTGCACTGTTGATTAAACGGAAATGCTAGCTGCAGCTGTAACCCTGCACTCCGCATTAAAAAGAAATTGCAATCGCATCTTAGCATTTCCGTTTAAGCAACAGTGCAGTTGTGGAATCAGTCTTCAGTTTAATTGATACTGTAGTTGTGAGATCAGTGTGTAAGTTCTTGTTCCTGACTTGCTGATTTTTTGTGTTGTTGGTTCTTGTCTCTGGCTTTGCGAATTTTCCTGGTCTTGTTCCTGAATTGGTGAATCTTCATTCCTGAGTTTAACGACCTTTAAATCTATTTGTTGATTGTGATAACCGATAGTGTTGCATTACTTCCAATGCACGATATTGTCTACGATTCTACAGTTTGATTAGGTGGTGCTGTATTTAGAGTAGATTGTGCGCTCTAGCCATCATAACTGACAGTGAAAAACATATGCGGCGATGTTATAGGACCCTGTGTTCTGGTAACGTCTGGCAGTTGTTGTTATTCAGTCATTACTACTTTCAGTATTGCGTTTCGTAAACGGAATTAAGGTAAAAGTAATTAAAACGAAATGAACCTCTTTTTTAATCTGGCAGTGTGGTCCGTAGAGGTTTTATTTAATTAAGACACACTCATTAAAAAGAACTCTTTTGATAATTTGTAACAGTAATGACATACCTTTTCGACAAACTAGCAATAATAATACATAATTCATTTGCTATCAAAATAAATATTACAATCAATACCTTTTTGAAGTATTACCAATATTTAACTCGTTTATTTTCGAACGTACAAGAAAACTAAATGAAAACAGAAATCAGTTTTACACAGAATTTGCAAATGGTGTGAGCGAACCGAAATTAAACAAGATATTGTGGCGTTATTTCTAATTTACAAATGTCTGTTTCCAGAACAGAAACGGAAAAGTTTTTATTTGTCTGGAATTTACAATTTAGTCGGACGGGTATTAAGCAAATATTGAAGCTGACAATAAAAGCTTTACTGAAAGTTACATTTGAGCGTCTCGTGTCCACCATGGTGACCGCAATTTAGATATTGATTCTTAGTCGTATAAATAACCAGCTTGTCCATTTTAATGTTTTTGTAGCTATATTTACTTTAGACAAAAATGATAAGTAGGATTCCTTTTCTAATATCGTTTATTTGCTCTTAATCATGGGGAAGTTTTTAATAGTATAGATGGATTTAGGTTTTTTTGTATTAAACTAGTTCGTGTGTAATTATAATGTAATCTCAAAAATATCTACCCATTTAATGAAATAAATTGGTTAATGTAATATTTGTGGCCTCGAGTTTATTTATAAGGTACACATATTATGGTATCTTTGTTACCTACAATGTTAAGTACTGTAATCGTGCCTACATTCAAGCAAGTTCTAGCTGATACCTTAATGTTAATAATTATCTCTGCAATCGTTATTTGTTGATACTAAATCTTATCATTCAGTTAATTCCAATAAATAAACAAAAATATTGCCTTAACTAAACGTGACAGCATTCTAAAATGGTTTTCTGCTGATTGATCAGGTAGCCAGTTGTGAAAGGTAGACAGCAATCTAGATTCTGGTTTGCATGTACGCCACTATACCTAAACCATAAATACAAGAAATGAGTCATCACAAATCACCTGGGCAACCATGGGAGACTCCCAAAACTTTAATGCATTCCATCTATCTCTCTCTCTATTGTTTACTCTTTTCTTTTCACAATAGAGAGAGATGGAATACAATAACGCTTTGGAAGCAACCCGCTGTAACCCAGGTAAACTGTGATGACTCATTTCTTGTATTTATGGTTTAGGTACAGTCTTTAATTATTTCATGACTAGCGTAACAAGCCCGCCCAGTCGGTCTCCATGGGTCAGTGGGTAGAAATGACCTGTAGAGACCGAAGTGAGTGTGGTTGACCCAACCGAAAAAATGTGGGTCGACCATAGCTAGAGACGGTGGCGCAGGAAAATAAGACGAAGAGCTACAACATAAGAAAGCGCGACCGTCTCTAGCTTCGGCCGACCCACCTTTTTTCGCTTGGGTCCACCACACTCACTTCAATTTCTAGGGACTTCACAGGTCATTTCTACCCACTGACCCATGGAGACCGACTGTTGGGCTTGTTACGCTAGTGATAACTAACTCGCGACACCAAACTACGGTGGAAATCGCCGCCGATAAGGTCGGAATGATGACTAACTTCTCCCATTCATGAATTAAAAAAACGACAACAATTCGTGACGCCAGGCGGGTCTTAGCTTCAAAATGAGACCACCCACAGCTTTCAAAGTGGTCTGGGGGCCCCACCACCACAAATCCCGACTTAACACACCTTCCGTCCCTAGTCTTACTCATTTTTCCGACTTACTCCTCCAACAAATCTCTTCTCATATATACCTCCTCTCTCCTGGCATACCCTCCCCCCGACTTATCACGCTGACTCTCTGATTTACCCCTCCGGGTAAACTTCCTCTCGAACTCCTTCCTCGACTTACCCACCCATTCTTACCATAAAATTCTACATTGAATTCGTATATCAAATGCTTAATATACTAGCTGTCTAAACTTTGTCGGTCATTTTGTCTAAGTTCCTTAAGAGATAAAATATTAGTTCGTAGACATTCCTATTCTGCATTTTCATCAAATATCCCAATCTGCAAAATTTAAAAATTTTGAAATAACGGACACGCTTGTATAATCAAATAGAGATATCGAATTTCGTGAAAATGCTCCACAGCAAATACTATAAAATTCGACTGATCACTGTTGATGGCATAGTAACCATGTATAGGAAGGATGTTTAGTGACGCAGCAAGTGCTGTAAGTAGACAGCCGGCCTTGGGCGTATTAAAATGCATCGATTATAAATAATGCTTTTAAATTAAAAATATAAATAATTAAAAAATCACAAAAATAAAACTCCACCGACTAAAAAAAAGTTTTTAAAGTATAAAAGTTAAATAAAAATAAAAAGTAAATAGTATTGACTAATGTACAGAGTCGAAACTTTACTAATATGAAACAGAATAACGCAAATCGGTCTTGTAGAACTAGTAGACGAAATGGAACAAAAATGAGTAGTGTTTTAAATATACAGATTAGTAAATAATAATTAACCTATACAATAAAGTTCAATATGGCTGGTGTATTTACTATCGAAGAACATAAGATTTTCGTTATCTAAAGCAGTGTTAATGGAAACACGATAAGTTTGATCGACATTATAATAATCGCCCCAGTCATTTACAACAATTTGCAAATGTACTTAGCATGATTTGTTTTTCCAAAAAATATGAAACAGCTATAAATAAACAATTGTCATCACCTAATATTTTTAAAATTAGTTTTTTTCTTCATGAATATATCCTATTTAATACAAAGCATTTACAGGAATAAATCCCAAGAACAAATACTTATTTATGAACACACAGTATATGTAACTAACAAACGCTAAGTGAAAGCAATATTTAAGTAGTAGAATTTTCATTAATTATAAAAATATTATACTATTATATGCTATTAAAATAATTGCATTATGTTATTAATACACATATGCGGTTTATAAGAAAAAAAATGCTGTTTTTAACTAATGCGGGTTTGTCTACGCATCCTAATAATCAAACGTTCAACACTTGAATGATGCAAGTGCAAACTTTTATAATCTTGAATAGTTCCAAAAGTTGACACGCTGGAAATTGTAGACCCAGAACATGAATTTCCGTACTTCTACCCTCCTGTGACGCCCGTACAATAAGCTAAGTTTTCTTAGTTTTCTAGCACTCTCTATATAGTAGATCTATGAAGCCATGTTTTCAACTCTATTTCAGACGTTTCATACGGTTTTTGAATTTCAAGGCTTTTAAGTGGCAGCTCAAATCTCTCAAAGCTCAGTACGTTTATGGTAAATCAATGCTTAAGGTTGGGATTTTCACATGTATAATTCCCTGAAGCCTGTCCGTTGCATTTGGAGTTGTCTTAATATACGACATCCCGATCATTACAATGGTCAATTTGCTAAATGTTTTCGTTCGCTCTGGCCCTCTGATGTAATGTTCAAATGGCAAATGTCACGCACTTTAGGGAATGCCTGAAACGAATAATGATATAAATGCATTTATGTTCGACTGCATCATAAAAATTTGGTTTATGATTTTGTATGGGTTCCACAAACTGTTCTTTTATCGAACTAGTCCGCACTAGTATGCGTAAATAACATGGGAAACCAATAGCAACATCAACAGCATACTTTGAGGTATATTAAGTTTTCCATTAATTTTTAACAATATATAATAAAGAAATTCTTCTACAAAGCAGTCAAAGATAATTTATTAGAGAGATATTATAAACTGGTATCGTCCAATAAAGTCACTATGAAATTCGATTTATCTAATTTATTTTCTGTCGTAACTGAAATTAATATTCTGCTAACTATAATAAAAAAAGTTTAATATTTGCTTAGTTTATATACGAATTATTAAATCAAACATCAATAATAATAACAATAAATAAAGTTGCGTAAATACAGAAATAAACCATTGCCTAGCAGGCTTGGTTTTGATTGCCTCTCGCACATTTATCCAATATTAAATTTGTCACATACGCCTTTTTATTGAAATTCATAAAAAGCAATTTAAAAAAGTAATACATCAATCGATATTTAACACTCTTTATAAAAGCACCCTCTCTTGTAATTTTCCTAATTCACCCTTAATTTATAAACAATGCTAAATTTGAAATTAAAAAAATATATGTTTGAATTATTAATTATAAAATCATATAAACTAAAAATAAAACGAACAACCTGTATTGTTTACGAAGTAAACACTGAAAAAATTAAATTAGTTATTGGCTTATAAAGAGAACATACAATAAATATTAGAAAACAAAATTTTAGGTAAGCTGCATGGGTATGTCAAATATAACTTTTACAGAATAAATAAAACTAGAGAGGATTTTTCACTATGTAATACCCAAACATAAGTATATGATAAACTATGTGCTTGAATATAATTAACGATAAGTTTAAACACTGAATTATTTTCTTTGTATATAACTCACATCTTTAGTTATGTTACCGGTTTATGTATGAAAATTTAGTCAAAGTCGACATATAACATCAAATGAACGCTCATTAACCAAACCAACCTGATATATTTGAACTATATGATAACCTCTTGTTCTTAACGAAAACAGCTTTCTTTCGTAAAATATGCCTGTATCTACATATATTATATAACAAAACCAATAGTATTAGCAATATGAATTGAGTAAGTTTCTTTGGCATATAGAGAGAAGTTACTAGAATTATAATCATTGAGGTACCTCCGGACATCGGGTTCCAATCGCCCATCCTCCGCGCAGGCAACGACACTTCACTGGATGTGCTTAGAAAATTATTTTCTTATTCATCAAAATAGTGTTAATATTGTTTTTTCGTTAAAATAAATCAATATATTTTTTCTAATAAACTTAAAATTAATTAAATTAAATAGACATAATCAAATAAGTACATAAAAACGTATGCATTCGATATTAAAAACCATTTAATAGTTTTAACTGGGTTTTTAACTAAAATAATTACTTTGCACATTGCCATAGCTATGAGAGATTCCACAAGAACTTCACTGCACTGTTTGCATTTAATTTTATTTATTGGGCTATAGTTAACAAATGCGGCCATTATTTGAATTAAATACATTCATTTAATTAGTTTTGATGAATTCTAACATTTTAACATTTAATTAACCTTGCTTTAATTAAACATTACGAATCATGCATTACCTCCGTGTGAGGTATTTAATTATTATATTTCATACTGCATATTACTTTATTCATTTTCATTTGTAGTAATTACATATTTATTTTAGTACTTAAATATTACTTTCATACTAAATTTTATTGCATTTTGTACTTTCCTATTATAGAGCTACAAACACCCGTCTATTAATTTGATTAATATCTGATTCTATAATTTTATTGATAACATTGTATACTACAAACACAGCATAGAAATATAAAATATATTCACTCGATTGTCGGGACTTTGAAATTGTTAAGCTAGCTTCGAATATCGCACACAACAGTGATCCACCACGATCAATTTGCCGAGCCTTGTCGATCGTCATCGTCATAGCATGCTGGTATTAACGAGCAGCGGATATCACAGCATAATTGTTGTTTCAACATCCCGAGAATACTACAAGAACGCACGCGGTCGGCTGAAAATATTTGCGAGAGCACACCACTAAGATCTCATGCAATATTTCTGATTAAAAATTCTACAATATTTCATTACTGTGTACGTACTTATATTTTACCCAAAGACAAAGTTTTTTCTTGGGTAGGGTTTAAATGTTTATATTGTGTGAAGGAGTACCATAAACACCTTCAATGCTGATCATTTGTTCCTGCCAAGTGAATATGTGTCGCAACAGGTATAAAAAAACAAAATCCCTATAGAGTTCTTGTTTGTAGATTCTGGATTCAGGTCTACAGCTAAAAAAGAAACACTTTTTAGTTTCATTTAGAGTCAAACGGCATGAACAAAATCAAAACAAAAGTTGAACAAGAATTAAATGCCACTACTGGGCATTGCGAGTATTGTCAATGTTAGGGGTCAGTTCATAGAAGAATTAACCACTTTCAGTTAAAACAGTCACGTAGACTATAAAACCTTTTTAAGGTGACTATGGATTGATAGTAAATCCAAAACCTCACTTCAAATTACACTAATTATTCGGATATAATAGTTATCCTTCAATATTTTAGTTGTTGCTTCTGTTGTATATTTTTGTAGCATTTAAATGTTAAAAGTAGTTTCTTTCAAGAAAAGCTCTCCATTGCTATTTACATGGCATTCAATTGGCAGTTATGTGCATTTATGTATTTCTCTTCTTAGATGTGGATCACAATAGATATCAACATTTCATTCGCTTTGTTGGTATTCAAGTATTTACAAGCGACTGCATAACATTTGTTTACATAATTGTCTCAAGTACTAGCGTTCAACAATATTAACCTTTGGCAGAACTTCTAATCTGAAACGGCAAAGAGAATAATCTGCAATATTAAGCTTTAATATAATGACATGAGAATTTCAATGCACTACTAGAACTATTCTATTCTATTCTTATTTCGTTGTATACATAGTTATGAAGCTTTTAATAGGATTTATTAAAAAGACTTTAGTGTTACTGTCTAGTGCATCTCTAAAATAAAATGCCAGTCTATTGATAATAACGCATGTTCATTTAAATTCGTAATCTAGCAACCTTTGGAATTTTAATGAAAGAAGACAGAGCGACAGATATAATACGTCGCAGATAGAGACAGGCAATAATCCAAAGGTTGCTAGATTACGAATTTAAATGAACACCCGTTATATGTTCTGGGAAATTACTTAACTGCAATGATTAGGTTGTATACAACCGCAGACGTTTTTCACGATAAGCCGTTTAACATGTAACATTTCTTGAAATAATTTTAACGTCTCCCATATTGGTCAAACTTCCCAAAACAGTAAAGAACAGTCTTTGCCACGATAGAGTCGTTTCATATCCACTGCCACTATGACCTTTCCTTTAAAATTCCTCCCTACCACCGTATTTTCCTTAATTTTATATCCTTAATTGTTTCGATCTTTGTGTTGTGCTTTATTAATCTCCTGAAGCAGATTAAGCTTTATTTTTACTACATGGCTAATAGAAACTTTGGAATAAATCAACTTTAATCTGTGCTTTCATTATAATAATAAGAATCGAATGGAAGCAAGTCTTAATAAATTATTATTTGCATTATTCAAATTACTTCAATCCTTCAACTTTAGTGGCTATTAAGCACAATAATTCCGAAGTTCGACGATGTGATTGTGAGCTGACAATTCCAAGTTCACGTAAACGATCTTAGTTGATCAATCAAGTGATTACAGTGTTGTAAGTTACATTTCTACAGTGGTTTTTTAGTGTAACAAGACCTCTATATTGAGTGTATACGACGTTTGTGGATAATCTCTCAGAACAATAAAAAAGAGGATTATGGTTGAGCTAATCCTTTCGATTACTTAATCTAAGTTAAGTACTATTTTATGTTATAGTTCTAAGTTATTTATGTCCATAAAGGACCAGTTTCTGATATGATCTAATCATACCGAAGATCAACCATTGCTCAACCACGCAATAACTGTTGGTGATTTCACATAAATTTAGTTTTAAATGATAAAACTTGACTATTATATATACCAACTGATTTTGTCATACTGTCTCAGCCACAATAATTCAGAATTAAGTAATTCATTATTACTCAACCAGCAAAATTTTTTATCAAGGCTGCACATGTCTTCCAACGTGGTGTAGGATGTAACCTATGCCAAGCAACACCCAGGGCACGCCCGACAAAGGAGTACTGACGAATAAGTGGAAATGTATCAATGTTAACTCGAGCAGCACTTACGAGTTAACAGTAATAAGATTGTATTCAGTCCCAAACGTTAATAAATTCATGTATTCAGTCATAAAAAATAATACATTCATTTATGAACCAACGGCTTTCGTGATATTTATAAGGATACCGTATAAAAGCAGGCTCGCTACGAGACATAAGGCAGTTGAGTTCTTAACTTCATCCAACCATGATCTTGTGGCCAGCCTGGAGAGTAACTTTTATGTTATTTAATGGTGGAGATTCAGGAAGCTAGAGTCAAGGGGCGCCGTTTACCTGATTCCCCTAATGCTTAGTTAAAAGGAGTCTAGGAAGCTAGCGTCCAGAGGCGCCGCTTACCTGATCCCCTTGTTGCTTAGTGAATATGAGTCTATGAAGCTAGCTTCAGGGGCGCCGCTTACCTGGTCTTCCTAAGCTTAGTCGTAGTATGCAGTTATTAGGGAGGTTTTGACCACCCTAGCGTTTGCGTTAGTATGTAAGTCATTTATAGGGTCCTGACCTCCTCATGCTTGTGTAGTTTGTAGTGATATTGTAACCGATTATATTGTTAAATTGAACCTTGCATTTCATTATCTGCCCTTAGCTACGACCCTGGTTAGACAAGCCCCAGGTGAAAATACCAAAAAGAACTTTAAATAAAATAATAAAGTTTACTTTATTCGTGGTAAACTTTGAAACAACTATCATAATATAACAAAGATCTATTCCCTTCTAGTCACTTACGGTTCCAATAAAAAAATCAGATGGGTGACGCGTTATTTACAATTCCTGATTTTATACTTTTATTCCGACTGTGCTAATTACATCAAAAAGTAAAAACAAACTGTAACGAACCGAGGTTAATTTATAAATTTGTTATCTATCTCGACTAAGTTTTGCAATCAATTTTAATTAATTTATTAGTAAATGCATTAGAGTCTGGAGTATTTAAAGTGCTCAAACAGGAAGAACAATACCCTTTAAGTTAATAATGCCTCTCTTTATTAAGAAAATCAATTAGTACACTGGAATTTACAGTTAAGTAATAAGCTCAATAATGATTAAATAGCTAAAGTAAATCCTATCGTGAATCTAGAAACTACCATATTAGTTGTTGGATTAAGCTTCACACAGGATGATTATTTGTTTAGCTTCACCACTAAGTCCCATGAGAGAATGAGCTTAATTTCTCTGGCCGTTTAGGCTATTTATTTTTCCTTGCTCCGTATCAATTAACGTTTCCGTGTTTGCATTAAAAAGAATGGCTGTACGCATTTTTTAAAAACTTTTTTCGCTACTAAATTAACAGTGTTCACTTAATATCCTAACGAAGGTATTCCCAAGAAATTGTGATAATTACAGAGGAAGGTAGCGGCTAAAATTAATTTCGTTTTAATTTGCCGATTTAATTTACCAAATAAACAAAGGCCTTGTACCCTATTTATCATCTATATATTTTGGATTTAGGCTTTTATGCTGTTTGCTTTAACACAAGTGTGTCTTTTTATATCAGATCTCATTTGATAACCGATATATTCATGACAGGGTAGTTAACATCAAAATTATTGAAACATATTCGTTTTTCATAAAAGTTAGTGCTGTGCTAGGTAGCTTTAAATTAGTAACAGTTGGTAAAATTACAAAAGGGAAATTTTCAAATTTTCTTGTCTCAGCACTATAATCTCGAGCGCTATTCAGCGCCAGCGTGGGAACGTGCGGTTTGATGCGTCATATCAACGTTTGGCCGAAACGCATTATTTGATTGTCCTTGCAAAGGAATTATTTTGGTATTTATAAGAATTTATAAGAATTTTAGCGACTTATTATAGATATAATAATGAATTTAAAAAAAAAATAAAACATGGCATTTTTGATCTTTTAGTCTCGATATCTCAAAACTTGTTATATAGATAATTTATTTTTGTATAAAATAGTACATCTGTAAAAGTATCTGATTTTAAGTTTTTAAATTTTGGCAAATTATTTTACAAAAAGTTGGGTTTTTAGGAGCTTTGACGTAAAACGTGTCTTTAATAATTAATATTTCAATAACTACTTGTCAGAATTGAATGCAATTTTTACTATCTTTTTTACAAACGAGAGTATTTTTTAACAAAACAACAAATACGTCAAGAAATTTCGAAAATATTCACGAATAAATTAATAAATAATTCTAACTGTTTTTGTTTAAATAAATTTGAGCAGTTAGTTTTTTTGGCAATGTGCATTCAAAAGCAGGGGTCAGATCTTTTGCATTCTATAGTAGTGTCGTACAGACTGGCAAGTTTGACAAATATTTACTATTAGCCGTCAAAGAGGGAAGAGAGAAAAAGCTAGTCAAAGACAAATGCCAATTATTAAGGATTTTCGTTTTGTGTGGGACTTTTCTAGGATCATTTGGTGGGGATGAGTCGAAGTGCTGAAAAGGACAAATTCAAGGTCTGGGCAAAGTGAGGTTATCATTTGTCCAAATATTAATATTAGCTATCTGACTATGTTCGTTTCAGTTCTGTGCAAGTTATCGCTTCGCCAGCAAAGATTACAATCCTCTGTTAAATTCTTCCATACTTTTATAGTACATAATCTAGGTTTACCTGAACCTTACAACTCATCCAATTAACTTCTGTGTTCGGAATTTTGGCAAACGGTAATAAAGTCATTGTAATTAAATAATTGTAATTGTAAAGTAACAGCAAATAAAACAAATGGAGATGAACACATCACATGCTTATTCTACTTCGCCGTTACAGTACGTGTACAAAATTTTGATTATTTTA
The DNA here is from genome assembly GCA_929113105.1 of Agrypnus murinus. Taxonomy (NCBI): domain Eukaryota; kingdom Metazoa; phylum Arthropoda; class Insecta; order Coleoptera; family Elateridae; genus Agrypnus; species Agrypnus murinus. The sequence continues at coordinate 28,791,904 of OV816028.1, read as the reverse complement.
ACAATCTGATTTTCTATTAGGAGAAGAGCGATTTAATATTAGTGACAAATATTTCATCAGTTTTGATGTAGTTTAGTCAACCTGTAAGAAAAGAAGGGCCTTACCTTGCAAAAGGTCCTGTAGTTCAGATTTTTGGATATATTTTGTCTGTAAGGGTCATTATTAAAAATCCAAGTTTTCGATTTGAGTGCCGCCGCGCTCGCCGCCTAATTGAAAAAAACGCGGAGAATTTCATCGCATCTTCAGCGCATCCGACACAACATCTGCTCTTTTGGACACTAGCCCAGGTAAATTAGGTCATTTTCAAGAATGTAAAGAAAAAATTGGTGAAAGGCTGAGAATAGTTATATAGGCTTAATATGTGGTGCTCAAAAACATATCAAAAATCACCATGTGGGAGATTAGACGGCAAAAATGCTTTTATATTTTATATTTCAAAAATATTTCAGAAAGTATCAAGAAAGTATTACGAACATCAACGTTCAGAATGAAAATGTAGCTGACAAAATTCCCCACAATTTTATTTTCTATCGAATCACGTACGTCCAATAGTTTCTGGGCTAGATTTTTTTCATACTACTCTACATGTAAATTCTTTACAAATTAACGTACGCAATATTTATAACAAATTATAATTGACTATGAAAATGATGGTATAAGTGTCACAGAAACACACCTTTTTTCACAAACATGTGCTGTCCGTCGTAATTTATTGCACATCAAAGAATAATATAACACATTTTGTAAGAAATTTTGTAAGCTTCAACTTTGGTGTGAAGTATTTTGTAAATATACCTTATAGAAATTGAGAAAATTGCAAAAGAGTAGCGCTAAAGGCCTTTTTCATGTTATATTTCGAAAAATATCCATTATTGTAGGAACTATTTTTCGAAAAGTATACTTTCTACATCGGTCTCAATGCAGGATTTTGTAGGAAATTTAACTCTGTACGTAGGAGTAGCCAAATTTGAAATATTTACGGAAAACTCAAGAAGAAAAGGCACTTTTGGCTGTTATTGCTGAAAAAGATCTATTTCAGAAACTATTGGTTCAATAAAAAATAAAATTGTGGAGAATCTTGTCAGCTACATTTTTATTATGAACGTCGATGCCCGTAAAATTAATTCTTGCTGAAATACTCATATTAACAAAAAATCAATTTCTTCCGCCATTTTTTTGAGATGGCGCACCGGCTCATCACCCATGCATTGGAAGCTTTTCAGGACCACATTTTCAGCTTTTCCTCAATCTTTTTCTTTTCAAAACATTATTTACCTAGGCTACACGGTAAAAGTAAATTTTGCTCAATTATCATAAAAAACCCTTAAAGAAAATGCCACAATATTCTGGTGCCACAATATAACGTTTCCTGGTTGCGCTGTATGAGGGTAGTTCCATTAATCAGCATTTATCGACCTACCAACTATTTTCAAAGGCAGCAACAAAAACTAAATTTAATTTTGCCAGATTGCCTCTAACTCACAGTGCTGCACGATGTCATACCTTAAGGTCTTACCATCAAGTGCAGAAGTGGATGGGAGTTGAGAAGTTCCTGGAATAGGGCTGGGTGACCACTCGGCCTGTCTCCTCAGACAACAGAAAATGATTCAACTCCTGAATTCCCCTTAAATTCATTTCATGTAGCTGCAAAAAAGATGCATCAGTACGCGTAGGCAGTGGGTATAGAAAAGTAGAATTCAACTGTTCATTGATATGCACATCAAGCAACAGAACTTGTAAGTTTTTCTGATGCTATGTTTTCGTGCTATATTTTGATAAAATCTTCGGCACTCAATATGTAGCAAATTTCAACTTTCAAATTAAAAATAACTACCTTTGATGTAAAATACATCGTTTAGGAGATATTCTGTGACAACAGCAAAAAGGTAAAGATTTTCATTGACTTTTCAATATGGCGGCGGCAACCAAGTTCGAAAACTTGGATTTTAATAAGGGCCACGAGATACAACAAATATCCAAAAATAAGAACTATCCGACCTTTTGGAAGGTAAATTGTATAGATTGACTGAACCCATAGGCGCCCGGAAGGGGGGCAAGGAGGGGCACTTGCCCCCCCTAGAAGTTGAACAATTTGAATTTTATTGAAAGTTTTGTATAATATACCGTTATTTTCCAGGCTTGCCCCCCTGGCATGCCGTTCATTCTAGGCTTGCCACCCTCTGGACAAATTTCTGCGAGTGCCTATGACTGAACCAATTACTATTGTTAGTATCCTAGGAAAATTGAATCTAAGGTACACAGATTTTCTTTTGGCAGTGTCAAGTTCTAAATATTACATTGTGCATTTATCTCTTGCCACTTTTTATAATTCTTTGCATCGATAATGCTATGAAGGATGTATCCCCTAGTTCTTGGAATACTTTTCTTATCTGCTACCATACTTGCGAACTATTATCATAGATATCTTTGTGATGTCGTAAAATATTATTAAATTAATCTTGACCAAAATCGGAAGAAGGTGGAATGCTCCAGGCCTTTAGTGATATTTAGAAATCATAAAAATCGAAATGATTCTGTTTTAAAAAACGAAAGATAGAGAGCAACACGAAGCGATTCTAGCAACAACAAATACATCAAAATCGATCTACAAAGGTTCCATGTAAAAGGATCCATTCCGAGAATTTCATTCCCAAAAGAACCAATCCTAAAGAAATCAAATAGCCTAAAGGAAATGGTAATTTTATTTTTAGTTGTGCATATCGGTAGACAGATCATTTTACAGACCGAAGAAATGTTTTACATTCCAAAAGCCATTGTAAACCAACAAATCTTTTCCAATCTTACATACAAACTGTTTTAATTATTTAGAAATGCTACATCACGATCACGTTTGATTTTTATTGGAGATTTGTAGGTTAAGCTCGTTTCCAAAATGTTAAAAAGTTTTGTTAAAAGTAAAATTACATTTTATGCTCTTTGATGGAGAATTGCGTTTGTGCGTTCAAATGCAGGTCACAAGGGGCTATTGCTACGATTTTTGCATCTGCGGTGAAGGATGTCGCTTTGGCAATTAACTTCCTCCAATCTACTATTTCGTCTTATCGTTTTTAGACCTATTCGGGCTTACCTTGATCTAACCTTTCAAAGACAAAATTATTTTTTTAATTTTATTACTGCAAAATCATGACGCCGATTCCGGAACGAAAAATTTTTCCCCGATCTAAAAAATCTATGCTCGATCTTATGTCTGTCGACATTGCTTCGCTTACGTTAATATACTCCATAACAGTGATTTTCACTGCTCAACTTTTTTCTTCGCCATGTCCCCTTTCTTCTCTCGTGATACTGTCATGCCTCTCTCTAGGATTGAATTTAGGTACATTATTATTGTTTTTATTATTACTACAAAAAAAAATACCAAATTACAAAATAAACAAATTAGTGTAAAAGAAGGTGCTGCATTTTTTACTAGACAGGAAAACTTCGATTGTGTAGTAGAAAATGCGCAAATCAAATATTTTGCAACATCAAGATTGGTTCTTTACTTTTGTCTTAATTGATACAGCCGTGAAGGTGACGCTAGTCCGTATTACTACTTGACGACACGAGCAGTCAAACCATAATTCATTTCTTATGTACCGGCGTGCCCCGACTGACATCTCTTCACGCAGGGGCCTCACGGTTTGAAAACTGCTGCTTGATAGTAAAGAAGAGAGCGACAAGCATAGGTTAGGCTAATCGGAGTAATCGGATCGATGATTTTAATTTAATGCTACTAGCACAACCTCACACACAACCTAGTCTGTGCCTTACAACTCTTCATATTTCCAACTGTTCATCTCCGAAAGCTCAGCATTAGGTAGGTGTAGATTGGATTATATGAATAAAACATAGCAAATGCTTTTACTACTGTTAATAAAAGAGGAAAGATATTATTCTTAATTAGTAAGAGTAAGGTAGATGTATAGTAAAAGAATTTGCTACATTCTATTCACATGAATCATTGTTATTCACACTTCATACTTCCTAAAAGTAAAATGCTTTAAAAAAATAACTTGAATCCCTATTTCAGAACGTTTCACGTATACTCTAGAGACATGAGAGATAAAAGCAGTAGCAAGATATTTATTTGTTTTATATTTATAATAAGGGGAAATGTTATTTTCCAAAATTTTTATTGATAATAAACAGTATTAAACAGTCTAGAAGCTTAATCTTCCAAGTAAACAAACACCTCCTCCCTTATTTATAATCAATTTTTGTGTATACTTTTATGCTAATGATTTAACACGCGAAAATTAATTACATCCCTTTTTCCCTAGATTCAATCTCTTTGTGCTAAACGAAACTTACATGCATGACAATATAACATCAAAAGTATCGAAAACACATTAGTTTTTTCATCAAAAGAATTTCAGCAACGATGCCGTATGTGTATCAAGAGGCCTATATATTTTGATCCTGTTACGGTCAGTTGCTCAAAGGCGAAGGGGGGGCAATCGATTTATATCACAAAAGGTGAGAAATAAAAAGCTCCAGCCAAGTGCATCCTGTATGTGTTCGTACTTCCTTGTGTACATACACTATGGATGTTTCGTTCCAAAAGACTGGTGATAACGAGCTTATAGGACGTTGAATGTACTTTATGGCATCTGATTAGGGGTGCTACGGAGCGAGATTCAATAGGGCTTTGCATATATTTCACTACCAAATATACGACGAATGTCTTCTCGTATTCACTTAGTATTACTGATTTCTCGTGGCTCTAAGCAATAAAACCAAATAACTCTCCGTATCTCAGAACACGTTTTCTTATTTCTCTCTTTGAAAAAGAAACATTAATATTCCTCAAAACCGGAACTTATAAATCAAAAAAGATATACAGGCATTTGTAGAGCACGAGATGTTTGTATGAACTTCGATAGCAATTTTGGTTCCCGTTTTCTTTTTAAGCTGCCTGCATGAAATTACAATACGGCTTGATTAAGGTCATGGTTCGTTAGATAGTTAGTAACTTAGACTTTAGGCACTCTTGAGATTGCATACTAAGCTAACAAACTTTATAGTACCACAACCAGTAGTATGCACTTGCATATCAACGAAACATTAAATTTAAACGTTCGTAATTAAACATTAGGACCGAAATTATAATAATGTGGTGTGAAACATAAATCTGCGAGCGGCTGTTAGATTTAATGTCTGTGTGGGGAGAATTTAGTAGGTTTTATTAATTCTTATAATTTATATTTATGGGCAAAGTTATTTCTCGTTGCAAATTTCTGTAGAGTGTAAGGCTTCTGGACAATTTCAGCAACTGTGCACTAGTAGTCTCTGGGTTTTGTTGCCTTCTCTCGTTCAACTAAACTTTTAGTTTATGTAACTAAAGTTGTTAAAATAAAACACAAAACAAGTAGGTAAATGCATTTTGGTTCTTATTGTTAGTTTTAGAAATGTAAAGTTGCACATAATAAGTTTATTTAGTGTACTCAGAAGTTTATATACAATGAAAGGCTCTTAACAGTTTGTTTTATGTTGGGAACTAACATAAATAACTGTCTTAATAACATACATTGCAGTTTCAATGCTTTCTTTATTGCACTTACTATCAGAATTCTGAACAACAGAAGATTGTTGAAATTTTGCGAAGGCGTTCATTAGTCATTTGGCAAATATTCCAGCGTGATGTTAAGTAAACTTGCTCTTACAATATTTTGAAGAAGTTTTGGTCTCTAAGCTTTTAATATGAATCGCTGCTGTGCTTTCGATGATTTGATCGATATTTGCATATATTTTTCTGCATACACCATCATTTTTCGTAAAATTATTTTTTGAAATTATTCTTTGAGATTCCACGTTAATTCTACAGGGTGTTTTGGACAAGATGCCTTTCCCGTTAAAGGGCAATAGAGAAACATGTGTAGAGTAACATCTTACTAACAATTTCCTGAAATGCCCCTTTGAAATGACAACCCCCCCTTATAAAAATAATAGGCTCGCCACTGCAAAGCAGTAGATAAAATTGTATGAAGATTATGCCTATTAAATAGTACATACTATTAAAAGTCATCAAAAAATCATCATAATAAACCCAAACCGGATAAATGAATTGTCAGCAACACAAAACATTAGGACGTGCTTTTAAAACGTTTTAGATAAATAATAAACAAGTCATTTTGACCATCTGTAAATAACTGTTAATGACTCAGATCTTTGAAGCTTGTAATTTGCAGTATGCAGTTTGTTGTCAACTTTCTTTGTGTTAAGGTAGTCGTGAACTTGAGTTTCGATTACGTATTAATACCCTTTTTAGAATTAATAACCTGAGTGAGGTAATGTTAAGTAGTTTAATTAATCGTAATTAGTGTTTAAATTATGGCAGAACCAAACACGCCTGCGGGCGGGTGTTTTTAATTCACACAACAGCCACATAAGACCTTTTATTCTGCTCCAACGATGACTGGCGCCTACATTTTCAGGTCAATGAAGTGTTCGACGGACCACTATTGAGCACCACTACACTTTGCTCGACAGGTACGGGAGTTTTTGAACACATGTTATAAAGATTGTTTGCATCTAAACGGTAATTATGTAGGACATACACGGTCTTCCCCGACGACGTCGGCGAAAACGTCGACGACGACGTCGGGGACAAGGTCGAGATAATGAGGTAATGTTTTACATTTACTGTAATTTATAGCTGGACTGTATATAATAAAATTATGAGTATCGTATGTCTTTAAAACATCAAAATGAAAGAAAGCATTATTGATAATAATCAAGACGTATTTCGAAATAGCTTATGCAATTAACAAAAGTCTTCATAAACGTAATAACCTTGACGTCACCCATCCGTGGAATTACAAATCAATCTTTTATTATGAAACGAAAACTTTAGTTTTTTTTTATTTCATTGTTAATTTAGTTCAAAAATGGATATAATTAATTAACGCAGGATTTAGGATTCCGAGTTCCAGTGTGCAAACGATGTACAATTTTCAGAAACCAAAAGGAAGATTATCACTTACCAAAGAACAATGGTAAAAATCTGCTGATTTTTATCATATCTGTCATCTTTTATTAATAGTAGTAACAGCATTTGCTACATTTTATTCACATGAATCATAATGCTGATTCTGGTAAAATAAATGTTTTGTCACATCTATTAAATACGTCCGTTTACCTTCCAAGGTTATCAGGTTATGACCCATATTGTAAACATGATTTGTAAAATTAAGAATCAGTTTACATCAAATTCGGTTGAATTTATTAAACGGTCTCTACAAATGCAACAAAATATTTATTTTACTAGAATCAGCACATTCTTGATGAACAACACGAACAAAATGATATTTGATACCTAATAATTTGTCCATTGACCTCTCCTATACCAAAATCAGCAGATTTTTACCCCAGTGTTTTTTTACGGAAAGTTCTTTATAGCAAAATTATTGTACATCGTTTGCGCACCAGAACTCAGAATTCTAAATCCTGCGTTAATTATATCCATTTTTAAACTAAATTAAGAATGAAATAAACAAAAAACAAGAGTTTTAGTTTCCTAATAAAGAGTTGATTTGTAATTCTACCGATGAATATCAATATTATTCCGCTTATGAAAAGTTTTGTTAGTTGGATAAGCTATTTTGAAATACTTTAAAGAAAGAGATTCAGTACGCATTTTATTATGCTCAAAAATGCTTTCTTTCAGTTTGATGCATTAAAGAAATAGAATATTGATAATTTTATTATAACAGTCCAGCTTGGAAGTAGAAGTTGTTTATGCATTAAATTACAGTAAATGTAAACATTACCTCATTATTTCGACCTTGTCCCCGACGTCGTCGACGACGTCTTCGCCGACGTTGTCGGGGAAGACCGCGTATGTCCTACATTTAAGTTTTACTCATTTTGTTAAAATGACATTCGTAAAATGAAAAACAGGCAATGTTTCCATCACAATTAGGTCAACGAACGTATGTTACATTTTATTTACCGACCTTAATAAATGATCAAGTCATCAAGGTAGTGAGTCACTCGGCAACCGCTGTTGAAATTCATTTCTGTTGTTTCTGTAAATTGATACGTACGTAGCGGAGGTCAGTTATTAATTTAGTACTGCATATGTGAGATCATTGTTTGCTTTATCAGTAATTCAGGGTCAGAATCTTGCAAACAATCCATAGTCGACTCGTGACTTGTAAAATATACGGAAAAATCCGAAATATTTTTTTATTTTTTATTTTTATTTTATGAGTTTTGCGGTCTCTATATGGTCACCTTTCACCCCCTTAAAGCATTGCATATTTTTCCGGAACACCCTGTATGTGTCATGTAATGTGTGATTAATCTCGTGTTCAAAGGGTTATCGTCAATATACTTTTGAATGTGTGCTACAAAATGATAAATCGCGTCAATCATACTAAAGCCTTTTGTGTTTGGGTATATTCTCGAGATTCGTATAATAACCTATCGTCGAAGTCTGCTTCCACTAAATGAAGTAAAACCTAGCTTTACGTATTAGTGACCCGATCGTATTAAAGATACAATAAGTTAACGATCCGATTATAACAAGACTATGATTCATACCTCTCTAGGAACCTACAATTTCTTATGGTAGTTTTATTTTCTTAAAAAGTAGGTATTCTGATTATTTGCTAATTTAAGTCAAAGATTTCAACGTCTCTATTGATATTTCAAACATTTATTTCTCATGAAATTGTAAATAGTACGGTTATTCTAAAATTGCAGCTATCATTTTCCTGGAAGTGGTTCCTTTCCCAGTTGTATAAGAATTTCATGAATTAAAGTGTTTGCACGGTTCATTTATCTCATGGTATGCTATGGTAAAAGAAGGTTCTTTAAAATAGAGACGCGTCATTCAATTCACTAACGCATCGCATCAATAATGTGATTCCTTTACTTAGATTCGCCCATTTGAGTTCCTATTGAAGAGCTCATTAAGTCGATAAGTTCAAAGTGAACGAATTAGTCTTATCATTTTCTATAACTCTTTGTATTTGTAAATTGAAACACACGTACACTGAGCACATGAAGCACATTTCCGTAGTGTAGTGTGTGGAAGATCAAGATATCCTTTAGAAACGTAAACGGTTTTTTGTCAGATCTTTGTTAGAAGCCGAGAAAAGTCGATTCGACGGTATGTTGCCGAATTTGATATTCCATATTCTACAGGGTTACGAAATTTTTAGAAAATATTTAAAAATAAGATACAATTAAAGTTTTTCATCGTCTTTGACAAACAGACTGTGTAAGACGAATGGGCGCTAGTTGAGATCTATTTCAACGATTATAAACAGATCCTAACTTTGCTTCTAATCTCATTTTTAGTGACGAAACAACATTTCATATCTCCGAAAGAATGTCTCTGAGGATCGTATTCATCGATTTTTTGTTCAGTGGAGACACGGTTACTGGAACTTTTTACCCTTGAATATTGCAGGAATTTTGTACCAACCTTTCCACTATATTTGATGAAAAGAGTCTTTGTTTAGCAAAATGTGGCTACTTTATGCTAGAATTGTGCAAAAGTTTTTGAACCAGACATTTCCTAAACTATAGATAGGTAAGAGAGGACTTCGCACATGGCCGCCAAATTCACGAGATGTTTTCTGTTGGGACATCCAAAACCAATTATTATGTATCGAGCTGAACCACAGAATCTAGAGTTAAAGAACAAATTCGAGACACAATTGCTTCAGTTACGCCAGACCGCTGTAACGAGCTCAAATTTTGGGTTAGTTAGTTCGTGTCGTTTAAATCTTAACCCTCGGTAAAAACATGAATTATTCCGCTTTGTTTAGAAATTGAGTTAATGTATAAAATACAAAAGGCAGCTCGTTTAAATAAACATTTAGGAATACCTCGTGTAAATTTCTTAGTATTGAAGTTGACTAAATTCAATTCCGCAGGAATATAGGATATTTCTCACGGTTAAAACCTTGTTTTGGGGCACGTTTTCTCTCGTATGAGTATAAAAAACCTCTGTTAAAAACAAGAGATGTACTACCCTCTTGCAATAACAAAAATGATACTTAAACAAATATAATCTGATTTACGCCTTCATTCTAGCTGAATAATGCATTAAGGTGAGTTAAATTGTGTTGTATCTGCAGTTGGGAACAAATTTTGTTTATATTGAAACTTAAATCCAAAAAACTAATTGCTCAAAACTGTAATATTTTTTTTATTTAGCTGACATGATTTTATTGTTTTAAATTTCCACTTTATTACTTCTGTTACACCTTTTAATTGTATTAAGAGATGTTTCTGTTAAATTTTGCGATTGGTACAACATGGTGTTATATTAGCGCTTGATTGGTAAAAACAGGCAGTTGCTCTCGATTTAGTTTAGAGAACATGTGTTTTTCAAGCGACAAGTGCCAGTCTAAGATGACCTAACGAAGGGGCTAGGTCAAGCTATCACCATTTACAAGTGATCGCGCAGGCAGATCACGGATTGTCCTAAGTTTCCACGGCGATTTTTGTTTGTTTATGCGATTTGTGCGAAGAGATTCCGTATGATGGTGATAGGTTGCCGCGGTTTTTCTTTATTTTGAAGAGCAAAATTAGAAAGGAATTAGTAGAAAAGAATGGGATAATTGATCCTAATTGAAGGATTATAATAGATAGTTTTCGTAATAGTAAATCGACGTCTAGTATTTTAGTAAATAAATATCTGATGAAGTGAAGTTTCATATTTATTCTGCTAATAACAGTATCGATAATTACTTCGGCAGCAGTAAAAGTTCAAAACTAAATTGTTTATATTTGACTCAAGCTCGAATATGGAGATTATTGCAAAATTCGGAGTTGTTTGATGTGTTATAAAAAGTTAAGGATTTTATTCAGATGTCCAGCAATTTTAATTAGAAGATATTAATTGATGATATTTGGTGGTTCTGTAAAATTCTTAAGCTGTGCTTTTTGTCAGTTTATGGTCTTTATTAGTGAATGTTCAGGTGATTGCAGGTCAATTAGAATTATTAGGATAAATATAAGAGAAAAAATTACTTTATAAAAATTTCAATTCAACAACAAAGTTGATATTGGTTTACAGTTAGGAAATTTCATAACATAGTATGTAGAATGGGATACCAAATGTGAGTTAAACTGTAAAAAATTACATCGAGTAGGTTCCAGATTATTACTTACTGTGATTTATGTTTTATAGCAAAAAGTGAAGTTGGAGATGTTATATAGGTTTCTTGAATTTAAAGTTAATAAACAAATTTAAAACTTTATACACAATGATATAGTCAGCACAACGAATTGAGGTGTTCCATTCAGTAAAAAAAATTTGAAAATTAATAAAAAGCAATACTCAATTTTAAACTAACTTGGAGGCAATTAAAACTGGAGTTTTTCCCATAGTGGAAACTCTGGTATTGCTTCTAACTCATAACATTTAAAATTTGGGTGGCGCCCTCTTTAATATTTAATTATTTCTGTGTTGTATCTCAAATTAGTAAGTCTTTGCAATCATCACCGTTGATAGTAATTTGATTCAATAAGACGAAAATGTAAACCAATCCAATCATATAAATTAGAAGTTTAAAGTTAAATTTATTAGCATGGAATCGATAAATAATCTTATAGCCTATAAAAGTATGTTGATAACACGATACGTAATCCCTTGGAGGATTATAGATGTGAAGATTTTTGACTGACTACAAAAAATTATTAATAACAGGCAAACGTTGACAAATAAAGTTGCAAATGGGGTTTACTGTCTGATATCTACTTTATGGAACTCCATAATCATGACATAAAAACATTTAAAATAATTATTAAAAGTTTCAGGGGATTTATTAAGTTTTAATTTTATAGATTTATTTAGCGTTATAAAATACTTATTAATTTAAAATTAATTTATTAACTAAATTGATTTAACTTTAATTCAAGCTTTGACCATAGGAAAACCATTTCGAGTAGTTGTAAAAGAGGCAGTGTGAAGGAATATCACAATACGAAACATTTATAGATTTAAAACACAAGCTGCTTTTTTCTACAATCCAACGTCTCCTACTGATGCAATTTTCATAATTATTTTTTAAATGAATGCTACTGACAAAAGCTACTCTACCGATGTGTGTCACTAATTCGATTTTTTATTTGTTTTCGGTTTAGTATATTTGCAGCGCTAACTACATTTCCGCGCAGGCCGGAATCTGAACTAAGTCTATCCCACGACCTTGTGTTATAAATACCCTCAACGCTATCGGTGTTCGCATAATTTCTTGCATGATCTTGCTTATGTTGAGGGAAGATTAAACTTCTAAGTGAAGAGGAACGCATTGGAATTTTATCTCATTTTATTATTGTCTCTGTTGTATCTCACCGTTTTTAAGCATTTTATGAAGTATAGACACTATGTCGAATCTCGACGGGTTCAAAGTACTCTTAATCAAATTTGCGCCATCAACAAGCCCATTGTTACAAAGTAATGAGTTGGCTGGAAAATAAGAATCCTAGCGAAACATGCGCTCTTCCAGAGGTCGTTGTGCTCAGTCTTCCTTTGACTTAAAATTCCATTTGAAATTTCAGGCCAAAATTAAACTGTTTAAATTTATTTAAAATGTTAATAATTTGCTTCTCAACAATCATAGTAATACTGATAAAATTATTGAATAATTATTACTGTATTTTAGCTTATTTTCTATAAATTAAAATGTGTTAACTGGGAGTCTAGATTTAAAAATCTTTGTATTGCAAGGTCAAAATCAAATCTTCAAATATTTGATTACATTACAATTACAATGAAATAAAACATCGCTAATGATTGCACTCTTCTGTGAAGTTTCAAAGTTTTTTCTTGCTGTTTGAATTTTCCTTTGCAATTTTAGTATCCCTCGTATTGCTGATATTAAATCACTAATAACAAATTTATGTAGATGCAACTGAACAGATAGCAATTCCCAGAATCTATTTCTCATTAGAAGCATATATTTAGTAGAGAGAGATTATTGATCATTTCAACAGTGAAGTTCTTATAGTTGCCGGAAATGTGTTGTACGTAGGCTTTTCATAGTTGGAAATATATGTACATTTCTTGGGTTTACAACTTTCATGCAACAACTGTTAAATAGTGTTTGTTGTTGTGTGTACTACGTGTGCATGTACCTGTTTGTATAGTTCTGTGTAAATTTAACTTTGCTTTACGGGTGAACTGTTGAGAATAAATAAACCTGAGAATTATTTCACTGTGCATATCTAATATTAACTTTTAAATTAAATAAGAGTATTTAATTAGAAAGTGCATCGCGTAGAAAAATCTTTTGAACACTTCAGCGATCTCAATTCCTATGCGAGATTTATTTAAACTAAGGCACATCAAATTATATTAAAAAATTGTATCTTTTATTAAAAAAACTTAATATTTTGCAATGGCGCATTTGTATCAGAGATGCCTAGATAACAATTTTGAAAGTTTTTTAATATAAAAACGGCATTTCAAAGTTGACTTGATTAAAAAATATATAACTAACTGTTCAGGCCGGATGGGGCTGAAGCTTCGCAATAACTTCACGGTTATCCAGAGATATTTATGTAGTTATCCAGATACCCTATTAAGTATCAAACTATTCTAAAATCAAACCGATTATATAGTTACTCATTTAATTAACAAAAAGAAAAAAAAGGGGTGACTAAACAGTAAAGCATTATGAAATATAATATAAATACAAAGATTAGTTAAAGTTTTACAAGTTTTATTAATATCTTAACCTGACAATATTGTTTCGACACTTTATGTCATTATCAAAGGTAGATAAGATTGATAAACAAACACGTTGCTAAGGTTAAATACATACAGAAAATAGGTAACTAGATACAATACATACAAAAACTAAATATCTAACACTTCTAATAAAGGAGAATTACTAAGCTCAGTTTGTTCATTCATTAAAGGTACTGTGCGTTTATGTCTGTATATTTCAAAAGCTTCTAAAATGTCTAATTTGTGTTTGTTGTTGCAAAAATGTAAGAACTTAAATGTTGTTTTGAGGTGTCATTGGGTGGTTCTGATCCAAACTGTGTTTGGCACTTTGGTAATCCCTTCGAAAGATGTTTACACACAAAAGGTTAATGATTTTATTAATAAAGAAAATTTAGATGTTTTAAACAAAGATCTACCACAAAATTCCAAAAAGAAATAAAACAAGCTTTAGCAAACTGCAATATCTGTTTTAACGAATTAGAAAAACAACAAATCATACATAAAAACCTACAACCACCAAAACTATATGGACTGATTAAAGCACATAAACACAACATGCCTATACGACCAGTAGTATCATATATCAACGCACCTAATCACACCTTGTCCAAGAAACTCAACCATATTATTAACATCATAGAATACAAATCGAAATACTCTGTCAAAAATTCATTAGAATTAGTAGAAAAACTACAGAACATACATCTTCCAGCACATTCAAAACTTGTAAGCTTTGACATTTGTAACATGTTTTCAAAAATTCCACCACAAGACTGTATTCCTTTGTTGGATAATTTCCTAGTTAATAGTAATGTAGAATTAGTAAAAAGATTAGAGTTAATTCAATTATTTGATCTTTGTATCAGTCAAAATTATTTCACTTTTAATAATATAATTTATTTACAGAAAGATGGTTTACCTATGGGTAATTCTCTGAGTCCTCTATTAGCTAACATATTTATGGATAATTTAGAAGATCGAATATTTGAATTAGATCTTTCTAAACACATTATCTTTTGGTTTCGTTAAGTTGATGACATTTTAGCTTGTTTTGACAGTTCTTTTGAGGTTATCAATGAATTTTTAATTCTTATTAACAGTCTTCACACAAACATCACGTTTACACTAGAAACAGAACAAAATAGAGCTATTAATTTTTTGGATCTAACTATTACAATTAATACAAACAATGAATTTGATTTTTCCATATACAGAAAACCCACAAGCACAGACGTCACTATTCCTAACGATTCATGTCACATAAAATGCATAAACTAGCGGCTTATAGATCTTTAGTACACCGAGCTTTAACTACTCCTATGAAACGATCACATTTTGATAAAGAAATTTCAATAATCAAACAATTAGCACATGCAAACCGTTATAACCAGAACATGATTGACACTTTAATTCAACAAAAAGATTATAGGTTAGCTATCAAAAGAATATTTCCAATTGACACTCAAATACATGACGCAAACTACATATCAATACCATACTTTGGCAAGATATCAGAACAAATTGCAACTATACTAAGAAAAACCACCAGTTACAAAATAACCTATAAAACTAACACCAACACCTTTTCATTTTTATTCAATGCTAAAGACAAAACACAAGATATCATGAAATCCGGCATTTACCGTTTGAATTGTTCTTTTTGTAACTCGGTTTATATTGGACAAACGCTTAGAAATTTCGACATAAGATACAAAGAATACGTACGCTCTTATAGACTTCCAGAAAAATCGAATTATGCCAAACACATTTTGGAACAGAACCACCCAATGACACCTCAAAACAACATTAAATTCTTACATTTTTGCAACAACAAACACAAATTAGACATTTTAGAAGCTTTTGAAATATACAGACATAAACGCACAGTACTATTAATGAATGAACAAACTGAGCTTAGTAATTCTCCTTTATTAGAAGTGTTAGATGTTTAGTTTTTGTATGTATTGTATCTAGTTACCTATTTTCTGTATGTATTTATCCTTAGCAACGTGTTTGTTTATCAATCTTATCTACCTTTGATAATGACATAAAGTGTCGAAACAATATTGTCAGGTTAAGATATTAATAAAACTTGTGAGACTTTAACTAATCTTTGTATTTATATTATATTTCATGATTATGGAGTTCCACAAAGTAAGGCTGCAGACAGTAAAAGTAAAGCATTAATCAAACAAGAGATAAATTGTTTTCTTTGACAAAAAAGCACCTATAAGGTTCATTTTTCCAGAATTCAAATTATGCCAGAAGGGGATTGTTTAGTAATAATAAGAAATAATATTCCTATCACAGAGTAAAATAACACAAGTAAGGGTAATTGGTCATGAGGTCAAATTTTTCATAAAATAATTCGAGGTTCAATACTGGGTGTTTTAGTATATCTAATATCGGAGCACTATTAAAAGGGATATCTCAGCAGATCTATCTTTTGGCTATATTTATAATTAAAACGATTTCTTAATGGGTTTATGGTCTATTTATTTTTACTCAACTTACATTTCTACAATTGCCTACATTTCGATGTTGTTTTTTATCATCTTCAGGGCTATATAGATTAAGCTAACAGTCTAATGTATAATTGGGGACCATAATCTTCTGTTGTTTGGGATTGACTAGTACTTAATTTATCACAATAAATGAACAACATTAAATTTGTTGTATTAATTAAATTAATGAAAACAAAACAATTTAAAACTTAATATTAAAAATTTTTCTTGGTTGCTAAACCAAGTACTAGTCAATCTCAAACAACAGACGATTATAGTCCCCAGTCATAAATTAGATTGTTAGCTTAAAGGTATTGTAAACCCGTTGTCGCTTGACTCGAACTCGGCCGTGTGACGTCACGCGTGCCTGCGACAGAAGCACTTGCTATACGTATAGGGATTAGTTCTAGTTTATTTAAGTGTTTATTGCAATTTCTATTGATACAGTATATTAATATATAATGGATAAAGTTACACCATATGCATTTTAACACTTTGAATGATTCGGAGGCATCGATTAACGATTTATCACAAGACGAAGACCATATTAGAATCGGAATCGTTGCCTGGTGAAATTGCTAATTTTGTGCTCCTATGAGTACAAATTATGAAGCGAATATTCCGAAGATAATTATGTGTATACACGGCTTCTTCCTGCAGAAGGGGAAGATCCAGATTATTTTGATTAAGAAATCAAATAATATTTTTGTGTTAACTAAATATTTACATAAGTTATAAAAAAGTAAAAATAACTTCAAAAATAACATGCACTCCTAGTTTTCACGTATAATTAAAGTGTTACATTTATAAATACGTGCTATTTAGTAATAATGATAAGGACATCTAATGATTATATCTGGAATAATTATTTTTTTGCTTCCTCCAACGAAGGACGCTCTGCTGTAGCTATATTACTTCTCTATTATAGTTATTTTCTCTCGCCATTCATTCGATTTTTTTGGAAAAATATCTTGATACAATCAACCCTTTTCCCTCTTTGCAACCACTGCTGGTAAATTTTAAGAACTTAATCTTTATTTGGAAAAGAAAAATTATGTTTCCCAGCCTTTTCGGTATACTTACACCCGAATATACAACATCGATTCATGTAGTTTTAATGGGTAACTATTACAATAGTAATAACCAGTAAATAACCTAATAAACACTTTTTATTTACCTCCAAACACGTGAAATGCGCTGATTTGTGGTCGGATTTCTACTACAAAAGCAGTTTACTATGCTGTGCATATTAGGCGCGGGCACGCGTGACGTCACAAGCTTCGGATCTTTCAACTTCAAAAAATAGTTACAGGCTTATTTTTAAGAATTTAGAAATTTACTAGCTATTTACATTTTTGGTTTAATTTATTAAGCTGCAGTTGTAAATCCGCTTAACAACATCTTTAATATATATAGCCCTGAAGATGATGAAAAACAACATCGAAACGTCGGCAATTGTAGAAATGTAAGCTGAATAAAAATAAACAGACCATAAACCCATTAAGAAATCGTTTTAATTAATAATTATCTGTACATGATATCAAAAAAACCTTAGAATATATAATCTTTTATCTGAATTACATTTAAGAAGCTCTAAAATAAATCTAATATCTAGGATAGTAGCTTTTTGTTATTTCGCCGGTGATACACATCTGTCCAGTGTAGTATCCCAAGCAGTATCTATGTAGCAGTAACTGAGATCGGAACTTTGATTGCGTAGTTGTTACGTAACTACAACTACATTTATGACTTTATAGGTTTAATTACTTGAATTCGGAATATTTTAGTAATTGTGTAGTTGTTTCTACTATTTATTGGAACTATGTAGTTCCATTACTTTTAAAGTATGTTATTGCCTCTTAGTATAATTACTTTAAAGTCGTTGCAACTTCAAAATGGTATTATGATTGTAGCTGTCCGAAGCTACTTTAAAGTTTTTAAAAACTTTAAAGTAGTACTGAAAGTTCCTGCCACTTGCCTGGAACCATTGCTTAACTCTTTAAAGTAACGAAACCTTACAGTAATATTGAAGGTAAAACTTATGTTTTTGCTACCCAGGAGAATCACTTTAAAGTAAGTTTTCGTAAATTACTCCATCTCCATATTTACTTGTAAAATGTTGGAGGCGATTAATCAATTTGCAATTTGTTATGATTGTTACTAGGTGTTTTACTACATAACCTTCAATAAAAATAACAAATTGGTGCCAGATTATGCCTTAGGAATTGTTATGTATGTAACTTGAAGTTAGCAACATTGTACAGTGTATGCATTGTGTATGTAATGCTCCCTGCTCACTCAATTTAATAAAGTTAATTAATGACAATAATTGAATATTTTTTTATTATTAAACACATACAAGAATATAACAGGAATAATATAAAAATGGTTTTTATCATGTGTATCAACTTATAAGTATTTTTGTCATATTTTATTAAAGACATTTTTTATTAAAAAATATATTTAAAGAAGGCGCGTTGTTATTTTTCGACCTATCATCATCACATTCAACAGAAAAGTTTCAATGGTTTATAATTTTGGTTTACTGGAATGACAAAATAATCAAACAGTTCATCGCTCTTTGTATTCTTAAGTACGTATTACAAATAAAATAGTAATCCATTTTGTGACACGATCGCAGCATTAGTATAGAAAATAATAATCGATGATTTTCCACTTGGGTGTCACAAAAAACATGAAGTACATGCAAGCTGGAGCACCATCACGTACTTGATGACGCACATTTTCATATATTCATTGTAATTTTCAGCTATAATATCCCAAGGAGATTGATAATTATGAAATAACTAGCAAACACCGCCGGTTCATTGAACCTATAAAAATTAGAATCACTTAATTAATATAATAATAAGGTGGATATAAACCTTGAAATTGTTTTCATAGCAAAGAAAGCTGCTTTTATGTCAGGTTTTAAACAAATAATTTACACCGCGTGGTGGCGCTAACTATCAGGACCACTCTGTAGGATACAAACTCCGAACAAGCTTGATATATTATATATGAGTATAGATGAATAATATGAATATACTCCCGTAACACCTCTGTAAAATGTTATTGTAAATAAAACTTTCTATATATTAAGTTTTCAGTGCTACTTCTATGAAAATCTGATGACCTGTCAGTTCTTCCCGTTTTATTCTTTATATGGAGGTACCTAACGTTGGACGCCAATTCATTTAAAGTATTTTTATTTCCAAGAGTAATTTTCTGCTCAAATTAAGAATTTTTATGTTTAATCATTTATTTTTTGTTGTGGATGTATTAACACTACCAATACAATACAGCAGGTACAATCTCGGTCATATAAGAACATTAAACAGCAATTTTATGAATTTCTAGATTTTGTTCTACGAAATGATTACATGAAAACCAAAATAATACTTTTTTTATGATGGTTTTACTTTAAAAATCAAGACACTCCTACAAAATCCTAGTCTACAAAATCTGGTGGTCAAGTGCAGTGAAGGTCTAAATATAGCTTGTCGTATCTATATAAGTGATGCCTTGAATGTATGTTGAACTTTATATAAGCTTTAATATTATAATGTAGAATGGCAAGAACGGAATATATAAATATAATTATTTTTTCTAAAACTTCCCACTTATATCTTTTATATCTTTAAATATCTTTTAAATTATATAAATAATTGTCAATTTGATCAAAAATACCACCATTAATTTTTCGAGGGGAACATTTAATTGTAGTAGGTATAGTAAAACTTCTGTATCTCACACTCTTACGGCCAGCTATTCCAACGTTAAAATGTCAAATTTAATGACAACCCCATCTTTGCGATATTTTATTTTTTTTAACAAGTTGTTACAAAGGTGTGTGCATTTTAGACTCTTGGGATGTTTACTGATGTGAAGATCTATAGTGTAGTTGATTATGTATCTTTAGATAGTTCGATGAGTCCTTGGGATAAGTTATACTGTTTCTCTGATTCTAATACTTACAATTAGATTCGTTTTTCGGATATTAGAAATGGCTACTTTTCAATGTAATATATATACATGCAGAGCTTGTAACATATATTTTGAACGAAAACTTCCCTCAGTATTGAAAATGAGACTATTTAGATTCAGTTAATGACGTCATACGCACACATTGCTTTTCATATACACACCCTTATGTTTATCATACCCGAAGCAAGTTAAGTTTATCCCAAAGTATACATACGCATATTAAGGGAATTGGTCATGAAAACATTGTTCGGTGTAGTAGCGCAGGTAAAACACAATTTACCTACGTGTATAGAACATCGAGCTATACAGAAGCTTATCCGTCGACTACATATCGTTGGGAGTATTCTGAAAATGGAAAATATGTTCTATGGGATATAGCAGATAGTATATCTAGAAAAAGATTAGATAAATGCTTTCTCTCTTAAAACCAATTTCACGAAAATTTGCTTCTTGAGGAAAATGTTTAAATCTTAAATAAATGGTTTAGTTTTGAGTTCATTCTAGATCTAGAGTATACGTAAGCTGTTTTTAGCATTTTCTTGTATTTATAGATTGTACCTACTCCTTAAAACTTTTATTTTGTTTAATTTTCCTTTTTCTGCAAAAGTTACGTAGTTTTTTAAGATTTCAAGTTTTCGTATTTTTTAAATAAATAATGAGTTGAATAAGTGCTTTAAGACATTCACATTTAATACAAAATTTTACTGCATTGTCTTCTATGAGAAATGTCTATCAACAGTACAACGCCGTTGTTAGAGCATTACTACCCAACAATTCATTATCACAGCAATTATACGTGTATCTAGCAGTCATAATGTCCATAATGTTCCCTAGTTATTATTTATTGCTAGAAATTCATTCACATTTAAATACTATAAATTGTCTTGGAGTATTTTTATCAAGTTTGCTTCATATTGATTTTGTTCATCTGACCTTGAATGAATCTTCATACAACATTTAAATTAATTATATACTACAATCGATTATACAGTGCTATTAAATTAAAATGTAATATACTTTATTACTCTATATTGCATTTAAAAATAACCAAGTAATAGCATTAGGTTAAATTGGTCGGTTTTTGCAAGTATATAGGCATTTTACCACGAACAGACGTGGTTTGTTAGGGAGGGTTATTAAGGTTTGTTATGCAAAAATACATATTTGCAACTTTTATTTAACAATAAATGTAATGTTTTTAAGTTTGTATTTTTAAAAAACTCAATTAAAAACGGCTAGCGCATTTTGAGCGTTTGTGTATTGTTGGTTGCATAAACATTCAGTAAATGCAATGGTTTAAGATGATTATTTTAAAATGCAATATCGAGTATATTCCATTTTAATTTAATAGGACTGCTTATAAGCGCTTTGAACTGTTGGCCTCTTCTCACATCAGTTTCACTACATCATTTTATACTATTGCGCTGATACTCAAAGGTTATAATAAAATAAATGCTGCGTGCAGTTTCTTTTCTAGAAACGAGCATCCACTGATTTAAGATTGTTTTTTGATATTTTGAGTTTTGCCGAAGAAAGGTAAACGTAAGTCGGTGATGAGACTGCCCAAACCTCTGTCTCCTGGGCTAGTCTCGGATACTAATACACTCGAGCGACTGCTTGTCCGTTCGCTTTGTTATGGTTCAAACAGTCACATATTTCTCTCATCACCGACTTACGTTTACCTTTCTTCGGCAAAACTCAAAATATCAAAAAACAATCTGTGACTGTTTGAACCATAACAAAGCGAACGGACAAGCAGTTGCAGTCGCTCGAGTGCATCCGAGACTAGCCCAGGAGACAGAGGTTTGGGCAGTCGATAGAGGTTTCGGGGAGCAGTAGTATCCGAGACTAACTTGTATGCAGACCATACGGCGTTCACCCTAAGAACTAGTTGTTGTCTACCCCAGTGTTTCTCAAACTTTTTGTTAAAATGAATGGGTATGTGTAGAAAAACATCCCGGAGTGGGAGGTGTTGTGGAGTAAGTGAAGAGTTTTGAGAATTTCAGTTTTAAATAAAATTTCTTTATTTAGTAACATACAAAAGTTGACATACTTTATAAAATTATTAAATTTTACACACTTGTTTACATTTTATTTAGCGTCGGCATAACGACGGCATATTTTGCCGTAACATATAGCCACCACCTTGAAACGATATAGGGTTTCAAAATAAAAAATGTTCAAAAGTAAGCCTACAAAGTTTCAAAATAAAAAATGTTCAAAAGTTGAATGTTAATGTTCCGATTCACTTGGTAACACACACAAACTTTCACAACGGGACGCTTAATTTCGCTGGAAGTAGTCTTAATAGTAACAGCTCGAATAATATTGTCAGTGCCGGCATTTGTCTTTAAGATTCTGCCCAACTGCCACTTCAACGGTCGAAGTCCATCGTCGTTGACTATAACCAAGACGCCAGGTTTTATTAGTTGCTGTCCGTTTACTTTCCATTTTACACGTTGCTGAAGATGTGAAATGTATTCTTCAGACCATCGTGAACAAAAGTGTTGCATGAGTTGTTGAGTTCTCTGGAATCTTGACAAGGAATTTTCCTTGACTCCAAGAAACTGATGATCTCGTACACTGGTTAATTGTTCTCCGATCAACAGATGTGCGGGAGTGAGAGTGTTTAAATCATTAGTGTCTTCAGAAAGTGGGTAAAGTGGACTCGAATTTAGGCAAGCTTTTATTTGATATAAAACCGTACAAAATTCTTCGTAAACTAAGATTGCAGCACATACTACACTTTTCAGATGGTACTTTACAGATTTGACGCCTGGCTCCCAAATGCCACCGAAATGAGGTGTACGTGGAAGGATGAAATTCCGCTGAATTCTATTGTTTGGCAAGTCTTCAGTAATAGTATCGTTGAATTGTTTAAAAAATTGTCGTATTTAATTATTAGCGCCCACAAATGTAAAGCCGCTGTCTGAAAATATTTCAGAGCATTTACCACTCTCAGCCATGAAACGTCGTAAAACGTTAAAAAATATTCAGTAGTAAGGTCAGTGACAACTTCAAGATGGAGCGCCTTACTAGCAAAACAAATAAAAGAGAAATATGTGCTTTAGTAGTTATATAATGGCAAAGCTGTTTATTTTTAGAGATGTTTTTGTTTAATCGGAACATGTAAGCAAATATCCGTTTAAACTTAGTTAAAGAAGAATAGTTAGCTATTTTGTCAAACGTAAAAAAAATTGTACTCTGAAAAACGGATGTCTTAACGCAGACTTCAAGAAGTTCTTTAAATTCGAGAGTTTTTCTTTCATTTATGTAAGAAGGCCAATAATTTTCGTGTAGTGTAAGCCAAGAAGGGCCGTGGAACCAAAGATCAGAATTCAATAAAGCTGAAGGTCTAATGCCTTGTAATAATAGGTCAGCTGAATTGTCTAAAGTACTAATGTATTTCCAAGCATCTGTTTTGAATAACATTTGGATCTGTGAAATTCTGTTTGCCACCAAGGTTTTCAACAAACGAGGAGAACTATTAATCCAAGAAATGACAATCGTTGAGTCTGTCCAGTACGTAATTCGTTCAGAGGTAGTAGTAAAGGAGGAAATCACTTTATCAGTAAGTTTAGCAACCAGAAAAACACCATATAGTTTAAGTCTTGGAACTGAAATAGATGTGTAATTAGCAAAGGAGTCTGTGCAACGCACGTGTATGGATGCACTATAAGCAGATTGTAATGCATCGTAGAAGGCATGTAGCTGAACATAAATTGGGTTGACACATAAAACATGTCTAGGTATTTTTAGGTTATTAATTTGTAGCAATTCAGAACGATAATTATTCCAAAGTGTGTGAAAGTTGGCAGGAACCAATTCGTCCCAAGAAAGTTTCAACTTTTTAGCTTTAATGGCAATAGGAGAAAGGAGACCCAAAAGGTCGAAAATCTGAGTAGTAGAAGAAAGAATTTGCAATTTAGTAATCTTATTAGAGTGTTGTTTAAAGATGTTTGTAGAATATTGTATGATTGATTGTATGTAATCCTTAGAAGGGTTCCAAAGTATACCTAATGTTTTATTATTTTCTTCATGGTCGATCCGTAAAACTTCAGAATCAGAACTGTGTATTGCCTTGTCGTTTGATGTCCACTTTCGTAAAGAAAAGTCATATTTAAACAAAAAGTTATTAATTACTGTTTTAATGTCTTTTAGTTTATCTAGCGTGTCACAACCCGTAAGTAAGTCATTCACATAAAATTCATGGAGAATGATTGATGCAAGATTTCTTTCTAGGTTAAGAAAACTAACAGGAGTTGCAATAACAAACCGATCCTCAGCATTTTGAGAAACATTTTGTTTGCAATTATTTTCACAATAAATTTCTTCTTCAGAGAAGAATCTAGTTTTGTGATGTTCTTCAGGTTCACAGATTTTCGTTATTTGTGTTCCTACGTTAAATTCAGTGGAAAGATAGCATTGTTGTGTGCGTCGGTTTTGTGAGTTGATATAAATGGGCCCAGAAACAATCCAATTTATTTTGTTTAATCCAGTTTAATTTGGCCAATACTCAATAAATCCCAAAAGGTATCAGCACCTATGAGCAGATCTACTGGAGCAGGTCGTTCAAAGTTTGGATCGGCAAGCAATATCTTTTTTGGAATGTTAAGTATGGAAGAATCCAAATACACGTAGGGCAGATTTCCTGTGATGTCAGGTAGAACTGAACAAGATATTGTTCTCCCAAAGTTGTTTATTGCAGATTTAAACATAACAGTAACACGTGAATTAACATTCTGATTGGCATGATTTATGCCAGATATAGTAATACCGATATTTTGTTTAGGTAATTGTAAAATATTACAAAGTCGTTCAGATATGAAATTTGACTGACTGCCATTGTCAAGTAAGACTCTACAGTTGTGTGATTTGCCAAATTTATCAAAAACTCTTACTACAGCTGTGGAAAGTAAAATCTGAGATTTTACAGAAAAATCATCTGAAGAGTTAGCATGGTAGGATAACGAACTATTGCATGTATCGTCTTTATCAGAGTTTGTTTGGCACAAGAAGTCCCAGAATCTCCAGCAGAAGCATTATTCACAGCAGAATGTTGAATATTTGAAATGGTACCAGTGTTGTTTTGAAAATGCAATAATGTGTGGTGAATTCTACCACATTTTCTACATCCTGCAGATTTGCAGTCTTTTGTACGATGGTTGTTGGAGAGGCAATTGATGCATAGGCGCAAACGTCTAGCAATATTTAGTCTGTCAAAAGGAGTAAGTTTAGTAAAATCAGGACAATTATATATAGTGTGTTCTTTATTGCACAAAATACATTTATTTTTATTAGAAAAAGTAAAGAAAGATGTAGAAGTTTTGTTTCCTTGATGAGATTTTAAAGAACCTCGTTGTTGTTGTTGGGGTCTAACATCGGTGCCGTTAGCCATGGACTCTGAAATACGGCTTCGATCCTTCAAAAAGTCCAGTAAATCGTCTATTGTTGGCAATTTACCTGAATTGTTTCGTGTTTCCCAAGCACGTCTTGTAATGTTATCAAATTTAGTAGTAGTTAAATATATAATTAAATCGCCCCAGTGATCAGTAGGACATCCTAATACGTTTAAAGAGCGTAGATGTTTTTGCGTTCCATTTAAAAGTTGTCTAAGACATTCATGTGATTGTTTTGTAAGTACTAGCAAAGTAAAAAGAGCCTTTATATGATTATTTACAAGTAATGGTTTGTTTTCAAAGCGTTCTGTAAGAAGCTTCCAACCAATATTATAGTTAATGTCACACACTGATAAAGATTTAATTATGTCAGCAGCGGCACCTTGCAAAGATAAGCGCAAATAATGAAATTTCTGCACACTAGTAAGTTTAGTGTTTTCATGAATGATAGAGTTAAAACTATCACGAAAAAATAACCATTGATCAAAAGACCCATCAAACGTAGGCAAATTCAGTGCCGGCAGTTTAATATTGTTTAAGTTTGAGGTGTCAATTGCTTGTGAAACGTCAACGTTCCCCCAATTACTCTGATTATTATTACCATTTACGCAGACATCATGGGAATCCAAAAATTGTTTAACTGTAGAAATAATATTGTAATAATCAATCTCAAATTTTTGCCTTTCAATAGCGTGTACCGTATCATAACTGTTTTCATAATCAGGGTCATCAGTTTCAATAAGCAATTGAGCCTGGTTAAATGTCTCTAAAAGTTCTTCAGCATTTAACAAACGCTTGCCCAAATCTACAATATCAATACAATCAGTATCTTTATCTTTAATATGGTTAAAATGATTAATAAAGCGAGTAAGAGAACTTTTAGCACACTTACGTTTAACTTTGTTAGCGTCAGACATTGTAAAATAACGTTAAGATCAGTTAAACAAAGCACAGAAATAATATTCAAAATACTACTTAAGTGGTAGTTATATTCAAGTAAGAAATAAATGTTTGAACAAATAGCAAATATATGCGTAATTGTGATGTAAACTGCAAAGTTAAATGCATAAAAAGTCAAACAAGTAGGTACACAAAATGTCAAAAGGTACAAAACGTCAAAATCAAAATGTGCACCAAATTAGCAAATAAGTAAAATCAGATATTTGAAAAATTAAACTAACAAGAGAAACGTGTAATTAGGCGTTGAAATTGTAAAAAGATCAAAAGTTATAATATGAACATATGCAAAATGAAATTAAATACAAATAGAAGCTTTAATAAGGTAAAGGTAAGCCAAAAAAGGAACGCACTGACCAGTACAACTCCAATATTAACTTTCCTAGTAATCCAGCTTATCAAAGACGATGTCCAATATGCTGTAAGTCAATGTGCAAGGCGAAGTTCAAACACTCCGTCAAGGTAAACTCCAAATTCAAGGCCAAAGCAATAAAAGCGTTGGTCGAGCGAACTGCAATCGTCGTGGAAGGTAGCAAATTGCTGGTATCCTTCTATTTAAAATATCCGACGTCGAAGGACCAATATGTTATGGAGTAAGTGGAGAGTTTTGAGAATTTCAGTTTTAAATAAAATTTCTTTATTTAGTAACATACGAAAGTTGACATACTTTATAATAGTTATTTATTTAACAAGAACGAAAAGTGAATCTTTAAAGTATGAATAAGTTGTTTTCGGCCGAGGCGTTTAGCCGAGGCTGAAATTACTTGTGAATACTTTAAAGACACTTTTCGTTCGAAGTAAATACAAAACTTTATTTCATACTGGACTGTTACCGTATTGAATTAGTACGAATCAAAAATTTGAGATTTCTAAGTAATCTGTAATAATTAAAGTGCGCGTTGAGTAATTTCTATATAATAAATTAAATTCGTTACCATAGAAACAATTGACGTAAAATTTTAACGTACTAGGACTTTAATATTTTACTTTAAAGTACTAGTACTTTAAAGTAAAATAGGACTTTAATATTTTACTTTAATGTACTAGGACTTTAATATTTTACTTTAAAGTCCTAGTACTTTAAAGATGCATTTTTCGTACTATAAATGATCCGAAAAACGTCAAATTATGAACGGGTATGAAATAAAATTATTAAATTTGACACACTTGTTTACATTTTATTTAGCGACGGCATAACGACGGCATATTTTGCCTTAACAGGAGGTTTAATTTAAATTCAGAAGGAGTTAATTTCTTTTGTTTAATTACATTGAAACACTTATGATTTTGATTAATAGCAGATTTATTTTTAGTATCAATAAAAATTAATACCATTTACTGCAAGCGTGTCAGGGTCTGATATGGAGCTAGTTTCCCGCTGTCTGACCTAGACGAATGGAGGACAATCAAGTGAACTTTATTTCAGTCAAGGAGTTCGCTCGCAGACCTATGGGAAACTGCATACCATCAGATACCAAATCTGATGGTATGCTATCAGATAGCGTCTGGAGATGACAGTATAGGGATTCGGCTTTGGTGTTGCAGTTCCAGTTGTCAGATTACCAGAAATCGTTTAGAGATCTAAGCTTAATGAAAGAGTATGAAAGAGGACGGGAGGGTTCTGGTGGATGAGCACGTACTAAGTTAATCGCTCCGATACTAACCTGGTAAGCTAGTAGTGAGTGATAGACCAGTGAGTACCTGGCAGCAATTGGGCGCAGATTGAAAGTATCTCAATTACTTCCTCTTCGAAGGAACGTGTATTAGTTAGTAAATTAGTTTTAAGTATTTGTTGCATATTTAGGAACCTTTATTAAACGTTTTTTATATTATATATTTTTGTTATTATATTATGTAAGTATTTGCTACCTTGTTTTTATTGAAGCGAGATGCAAGCTTTAGGGTATTAGGTATAGTATTTATCAATCCGCCTGGCTCCGGTGGTGTGAATCTATTAAACGACCTTTTTATTTAGTGATCGGATGCAACCTGAATTATTTTTTGTTTCAAAAACAACATTTGTCAATTATTACTAACTTCTATCAAAACTTGTATATTAGAGTGTTTTTTTTTTATTCCTTTTTAGTGAATGACTGTACCATAACTTTAGATTAGCTTTGTTCTAATAACTATTAAATGAAACCATAAGAAAATAAAAAGGTTTTATTAAAAAGTTCAGCTTTATAATTTAATTTAAACATACTGATTTTTCTCGGGACAATGTTACCGCTTTGAGTTTCAGCTACACATTTAAAAAAGAAATGGCACAGCAAAACAAACCCTCTGAGGGCAATAAGCACAGTGAACTCCACTTGCAAGTTGTGATTCTATCGAGTTCACTGTCGCTACAATTTACCGGTACGGCGGCGGTACACACACTGAAAAGGAATTTAAAGTGATGTTAAAAAGTTAAATAGTGGAATGAGCATTGAATTCAGTCAGGCAATTCAAACCGAGTGCTTTAAATAATGTAAACTATGTGAGTAAAGCTGGTCGAATAAGTGGCGGAAAAAAAAGTTGGTTGCGAACTCACCCCTTTCATTAAAAACTTGTACCGCGCGTTAAGTGGTCGAGGGATGTTGGGAAATGCAGTCATACTTTATCCGAGACAGGGTAACTTGGACAATCATTTGTCATAGTCCCATATCTCCAACTTCTGTTCCGGATGAACTTACGAATTGCCAAATTTAATATATTGTTAGACAAGTTCGCAAATAAATATTTTCCCTCTAAATTACCCCATTTTTTGCCACTTCATCACGGTGAAAAGTGAGACGCGGTTGTGTTTATTTTCTAAAACGTTGAATATTCTCATTTTTCTTTTATTTTCACTAAATACCGGTGCAACACTAAAGCGCATAAAGCTATTCTATGTATGGCAAATTAAACTTAAATCCCCTTATATTATAAAGCTTTAATCCGTACGAGATTAATGTTAGTAACATATAAAAAGTTTATTCTATTAGTGCAAGAAACTTTTTGTTTTCTAGACAAACTTTCTCGCTTTTCATTGGGAAATTCTTTCCTTTTCAAACTATTGTGTACGTTTTTCTTATGCGGCATTGTTGCCACCGCAGTTGTCCTTTGTTAAGAGGACAATGCAAATGTAAAAATTTAATAAAATGGACGTGTATTCGAGGATCTTAATGTATTCTTAACTTACAAACGTCGCCATTCTCATTCCAATAACGTCCAGGCAGGAACACCGCGTTTGCAATATCCACCACCCTGCAGTTTAACCAACTGTTTAAGCTTAAAGGCGGTTATTATCCACGAAATACGGCGGAAGAGAAGAAATAGAGCGTTTATAGCAGCTGACCATAACTCATTGTTTATAGCTTCGCTCAGCAGCCTATATGTGTTGTGCCCACTGACGTAAATTTTACCACTTCACTAGAAAACTCTTTTTTACTGTAATATCCAGACAGTTATTTTCTTTTCGCTAATCACTCAGTTATATATAGCATATCGAGACCAATCCTCGATTGGTAATCAGGAGTAGATGAAATTGGAAGATGGAAGGAGTTTGTTGGATTTATCCTTTGGGAATAGATATATTTCAGATTTTTATTTGCTGATTAGATAAAATGTCTTAATTACACTCGAGTCAGATACATCAGGAGACGAAAACCTTATTCTGCTTTAAGATAGGCCTCATTATCATCAGCATCGGCTTTATTATCTTTACTTTGCGTAATTCGATTTAAGAAAACATAAAAATAAGGGTTTTATTTTATTCAAGGTGAGACAAGTTAGTCCTTTTTACAAAAAGTCTCTGTTCATGTGTTCTAAAGGTTAATAAACTACATAATAATAAAGGGTTAGTGTGTAGAACAAATTCTTTTTCATCTCTGATATGGATGATCAGTTACTCACTAAACAGAATAATGGTGCGGAAATCAATCCATAAATCCTACAGAAAGTGAAATAGAACCTTTACAGACCTAGTCGATCAACATTTTCTAAAAGATTTAAGAGATTATAGCATTTTATTCTTTTTGCAACTGCTATCGATTTTGTTTTTTGCTTACCTAAATTACCCTAAATTTTCCCTTTTGTTTGGTCTGAATAGATTTATTCTTTTTTTAAGTTCTTTATGTCATTAGAAATACTGCTTAAAAAGAATAATATTGAAATTACCCAAGTAGCACATGATATTGGCTAAACATTGTTTTCATATTGATACCATATTGATTCAGTTTCAATCTTATTACAATATTAGCACAATATTGTTTTAAAAATATTGTAAACCAATATTACCCCAACATTAATTTATTTATTTCAGACGATGTTTGGGTTTATCAATATTGGCCCTACACTGGATTTTACAATGTTGATGTGTGCAATATTGTTCCAATATAGTATATTCCAATATATGACCAATATTTAAATCGTCATTTATGCCAAGGGTTCAATATACATCTAGAGACATTACATTAATAGTTACTTCAACAATTTTATTGCCTATAATCATGACGTAGACAATGTATCTCAAAAGTAATTTTCACTCCCAATGTCAGAATTAACATTTTGTAGTTAATGACTCTTTCGGTTGGTGGCTGACTGAATTATCAAGTTGTGAACATTGAAATGAGATCTGCGACTTCTCTATTAATGACGCTGGGAATCGCCAATCTAGTATGCTGTGATCTACTCTAGGTACTATGCATGCGTTCTAAGTTCTAAAATTTATAATTAACAATTTTTCTCAGTTGATACGGACTACAATATTGTCATTAGTTATTGGTGCAATATTAGTATAAGTCATTGAGCTAACATTGATATATGTTGTTGGGCAAATATAAGTATATGTTGTTGGGTCTATATTGCAAAATACCCACACATTTAATTGGTTCAATGTAGAGTAATTCGTTTGGCCCAATATATCTTTGGCAATGGCTTAATATTGGAACAATATGGGTGTGCTACTTAGGTATATGAGGGACCTTCAATAGTAATAATGTAATGTTAGTAAAAGTTCTATACAGGGTGATTTGTGCATGATGCATGTGGGTTTATGGGCGAAACATGAAGGTGGATAGATCACAAAAATGCAAACCAAAAATTTTTTCATTAAAGATTTCAGGGCCCCTCAATAATTCACCTAACCTAAACTGGTCCTGGTCGATGGTTACGATAGGTTTCCTACTTGATTGTTAAGG
This sequence comes from Agrypnus murinus, assembly GCA_929113105.1. Classification (NCBI taxonomy): domain Eukaryota; kingdom Metazoa; phylum Arthropoda; class Insecta; order Coleoptera; family Elateridae; genus Agrypnus; species Agrypnus murinus. The sequence goes on along the minus strand of OV816028.1, from coordinate 28,760,199 downwards.
AAAACTAACACGTCAACAGATGTTTGTAAACTGCATCAAACAATAGCATGTGCAAACGTTAATACTTAAAAAAACTGTAATATGATTATCTATTGAAGGTCATCACATGGCATGAATGAATGAAATTATTTTTAACACATCTGTTTTTATTTTAGAAGAGTTATTTGCCGTGGTTCCGAGAATTTCTCGTAAAATGATCTTAGATACAATAATGAAAGACCCATCCTAAGTTTGCAAATTTTACAACAGAGTACAAGGCAAGCACAAGCTTGTTTTAGTTTCATTGTCCAGAACACTGTATAATTATTAAAGATATTAAAGAAGATATTAAAGTAGCAGGCTTATCTGAAAACATTTATTGATAATAAGCATTATCAAGATACAACGATGTGAAACGCGTCACATCAGCAATATGAGATAGTAAATTAAGCTGATAGCCACCAAAAACTTTTTGTTTCTAATTTTCTAATTTCATAAATTTTCTTGTAGAACGTCATTGAGCCATAGAATAATAATTACAAACTACGATTTTATTTATCTAAACTTGCAGACAAAGTCATATCGCATTTCTGTTTTCAATGACAAGGTTACCTTCCGTAATTATGTTAGTTAGTTATCATCAGCTTCAAAATTTATTTTCTGGAAAACTATTTGTTTTTGATCGATAAATTGTAACTCCTCTTTTTTTCTGCACGATAAAACACAACAATAAAACATCAAAATATATCAAGATATTTATACTTACTTTACTGTGATGCTCAAGATTTCCTTGGCTTGAGGTCTTACTCTTTATTACAAATTTGAATATCAGGTCGTAAGTATTGGTTCTACAGTTGTCTAATTATTAAAAGGAATAGATAAAGGTTTTAAAACTCAATAAAATACACTAATAGGGCGCCATCTGATTATGAAACTTGATAACATTAATTAAACAAAAAAACACTAAGGTCACTAATCAGAAAATGAACTCAGTTCCAATAAATTTTGATCAAGTAATTTACTATACTCAATAGTATCAAAGTTAGGCTGTACAAAAATATAAATAAAACCTTCATAATCATATGGGTCTATGTTGCTCACTTTAGTTAAACTTGAAAACATATATATTATAAGAATATAAAAATAAGACATAAAATACGTTTATTGAACTTAAAAATTCTGATATTAATACCCGGCCTAAGAGCGCTTAGCGATAAGGAACGTTCAAATACAAAAATATATAAATAATCAATATATAAAAAGTGAAATAACTACAAAAATGTTACACGATAAAACAAAGAAATCATATTTCACAATACCTTAATCATCTTGATCAGTTTCAAACAAAACCAGTACTGAATTGCACGAAATTGCCTTTTATAACACCAGGAACCATTACTGCTGAATAGTAAAAACTGGAACGGGTTCTTGTAGGACGGCAGTTACTTAATTTGGACCCACGATGAATTAACCTTCCAGCATTATGTCAAGATAAACTATTGGTGATTCAGATCACCCTAACCAAAACTTCTAGTACAACCACATAACTCAAATAACTTTAGTTATTAGATTATTATTAAAAGCAATCCAGTTCTTTTTATTATTATATTTTAATATAATCCGTATGCCACTTAAATCTTGACTGAATTTTATCAAGCACTAGAACTTTAATAAAAACTTTTAACTTGCATTCGATGGTTAATTATAATTTCAATCTTTTATGCGATACTTATTTTTAGACGATACTTTCAGTAAGGAAATGAATTTCCCACAATTTAATAACACGGAAGTTCGGAAAATTATAAACACAACGAGACTTTTACTAAACGTAAGTTCACAACTAATACAACGGGAACGAAATTTTTCTTCTTCAAAACTATACGTCAACTATCCAAGACTTAGCGTTAACTTGAATCGACGTCAACTATCTAGCTTAACTCGACGTCGACTGCCAACTCGGTAGCTTAACTTAAGTGAGACTGAACTAAAAACTCAGGGTTATTTTCTATATACGGAATATTTTTTACCGGGGTGCGCTTTTGCATAGGCCAATAAAAGAGTCGCATGATTTCGGTTTGACGAATCAAAATTAGTGTTTCCAACACAAAGGAAATCTGGAACCCAATATTCTTTATAACAAAAAATTGCAGACAGGATGTATTTCGAGACACAGCTGGCCTCTTTAAAAAATACCATTTAGCACGTACAAACTATTATTCCTCTCAGCAAAATAGATTTTGATAATATTTTCAATATCTCTTTCAATTTCTTTTCGATACTTAACCTAACCTAACTTAACCTTTCAGTAAGAACTGATTTCTTACTCCAATTTTTTTCATATTCCATACAATCGCAAAATATTCTTTATCGAGAGTTGGTTCGGAAATGGAAAACAGCTAGAAAATGTGTTGGTTTTAAACTTAACCTCAAACTGAAATGTCGAGCGAAAACAATAAACGTCGCTAGTGTTGCCAACACTATTTTTCTTTAAATATATTTCAAGATCTTCAGAAAGAGCTTTTTTTTCTATCACACATCTTTTATTCAATATATATTAGGTACGTAAAGTACTTAATGTTGATTAATCCGATCAAAAAACTGATGGATGTCTAGATTCATTAGTTCTGTTAGATTCATAAATCTAACCCAATGGTAAGTAGTGAAATTTGATTAAGTAAATACTTTCAAAGCTGGTTAAACTCCAATACATAAGTAAAACTGAAAAAATTATGCAGCCGAGAAACCTTAGCAAAGGACATGACAATGACTAAATCACTTATCAGTATTCATTCATAAAAATAAAAACTTCATATAAAATATGTGCACTATTGGTTTTTTACCATAATTAGTTATGAAAATCAAACATTTGGAATTTCTAAAATCTTTGCTTAGCTAACAGGTTAAGAACTGCTGTGGTTGATGTGTGGTTGGTCGTCCTTGGTGACTGCAGTGTAGGACTTTTTTCAGTGCCATCTCACAGCTGAGGGATATTTGGACTGTCTTTGCAATAAGATGAAGGATGAGGTGCAAGCTCTATGGGTGGGGGATTCAATTCCAACAAGATGGAGCCCCCGCCCCATGATGGATGCACAGCACAAGACAAATATCACCCTTATTTTTAAAGCTTAAATTACGGCTAAAAGGGGATAGGTACTTTTTTTTATTGGTACAAATTAATCTTTAATTAGTGCTTAATTATAGGTTTTAATTTTTAATTTAATTGAAGTGAAGGTGCTGACGTTACGGACCTGCATTATTGGATTATCTAGATTTAATTAATACTCAGAAGTGTAATGCCGAAAGCAGTTGAAAAACAGCCACTAAATCGTGCTAGTATAAAAACGTGCTCTGTAAACCATTATGAAAATTGTTCGAAAACTTCCCAACATTCTACAAAGTTCCCCGTAATAGTTTCGAATGGTTTTTCTACCCTTGTCAATTTTTATTCAATTTTGCGTAAAACTCTCTTAAGAATCTTGTGAAACATCATGCAACAAATAATCCAATTTTCAGTGATCCTTTGTTGTTGTTCAAATCACATTATCCAAAGTTCTCCTCTTTCGAAAACCCTTTACTAATCAAAAGCTTCTTAAAATAATTATACTTCAGCAAAGATTTTGCTTTTTAATGAGTTAAAAGTTTAAGTGAAATTTGAAACGAATAGCTTAGTACATGAAACCTTTTCTTCGTTTTTCTTTATATTTACCGAGACTGATATGGATTATGAAACGAAAAGGAGACTGGGTTTCTCTGCTTTATTTTTCGGCTTTTAAATCTATAAATCATGTTAGGAAGTCGCATTATTATAATGTAAAAAAGAACATTTTGAAGACTGCTGATCTTTTTATTGTGCTTCAAGAGAAATGTTTCTCCGGGAAGTAATTGACGCCAGGATAACGTTCTGCATACAGACGAACTGCAACAACGCGAGCTTTACCGCTAGCATTCTCCATTACAAAATATACAAATTGGGACATTTTTCTTTGTGAAAATTAAGCCGTTGTTTATTTAACAATGAAAATGCAAAACGAAACTATTTATTTACGACATTCATATGTATGTATGTACTAATGAGATGTTATACACAATACAAGCAAAAAATAACAAATACAATCATAAGAGTTATCATAATCTTAACAATTTTTTTCAAAATTATAATTAGGTAGACAAGAATAGGTTGCTACAGAATATCTTACTCCTCCTTTAAATGTTAACGGTAATTTTATAACTTGAAACTGTAACTGAGATTGAAATTTCCAGGACAGAATCCTTGAACAAAGACGATTTATTTTATTTTACATTTTGTTAAATGATTGAACAAATTTACCTATGTTACATTTAAACTTTATCTCAATTATTAAAATTACAATAATGTAAATTAAAACACAATATATAAATACGGTATGTGGGAATCGAGTTTAAATCGATTTTCGTTGGGATTATTTTATCTGATTGTTGCTTTATACGGGCACATAGGCGCCCTCCGAAAGTTATCTAAGGGGAGGCAAGCCTAGAATAAACGGCATATTATACAAAATTTTCAATAAAATTAAAATTTTTCAACAGGTGCCCCTCCTTTCCCCCCTTAAATTGGCTTATTACCAAATAAATTTATTTTATTTTCATGAGTTTGCTTATATGATTGAAATTCGTGTTAATATTTGTTAATTTCCAAGGAAGAAAGTCATTTCATTTTACTTTTTTTTTTAGTTTATTAATCGTAAATTTACAAGCTACTCTACAAGGAGTATTAAGCAAATATGATAATGTTAGGCAATGTGAGGAGAAACCACTCATTAGTGATACTCCTATATAAATCCATTCACATCAGGGTGTTTGGAGGTCGTATGGCCAAGTTCTGCGTAGTCTTCTTACAATTGGATGGGAGTTGGACAACTCTTGAATCAGAGCGTTGTTGTGGTCCTGGAGTCTGTTATAGTGACTTTGGGAGAATCTATGAATTTCGTCAACAACAAGTGGTATGTCAAGGTCCACATGTAAGGTTTGATTGGTGACATACCACGGTGCACCAGTTATGGCTCGGAGAACCTTCGACTGGAATTGCTGAATACTTTTTATTCGCGATGGTTTGGCACAACCCCAGAGTTGAACTCCATAGGTCCAGATCGGCTTCAGCATGGTCTTGTATAGGAGCACTTTGTTGGATAGGGAAAGTTTTGATTTTCGTCCGAGTAGTCAATACATTTGTTTAAATTTTAGGTTTAGTTGGGATCGCTTAGTCTGGATATGTTTACTCCAAGTCAGGCGTTGATCTAGGTGTAAGCCCAGGTACTTCGTTTCTGATTTAACGGGTACTGGAGTATTATTTAGATTGACTGGCGGACATGTGTTGAATCGAGTTGTGAAGGTTACTTGGACTGATTGGGATGTGTTGATTTTAACACGCCATTTAGTAAGCCATCCGTTGATTAGATTTAGATGTCATTGAAGGTTCTCAGAAGCCAACACTGTCCTGGAGTCTTGGAGTCAGTTCTTTGTTGACAGGCCGAGTACTTAAATTGAGTATTACTGGTGCATGATTACCTGTTAAATCGTTATTTGGCTCCACCATGACTAAGTTTACAGCTATCCCATAGGAGCTGTAGAAGTCCAACAGGTCAGGAAGTTTGGTTGTATCCGTTGGCCAATGCGTCGGTTCACCAGTACTATGACAATTGTAATTTTTTGTTATAATTGCCCTAAATAAGTGTCTCCCTTTTGTAGTGATGAGTCGGGAACCGCAGGGTATGTTTGGAGTTCCAGTCTCCACCAGCAACGAATCTGTTTCCTAGGGTTTGAAAGAATTCGATATAATCATGTTCAGTTATCATATGTCTAGGAGGGGAGTAAATAGCTGACACTGTGAATGGCCATGGGAGCGCGTTCACTCTATCATTTGCGCCTTGTATTTTGTCAGTTTGAAAAGGGTTAAGCTGGTAGTGTGATATGGAGCTTTTAATGATCACTGCAGCTCCTGCGTGCGCAGTACCATCAGGGTGGTTAGTAGTATAAATGTTATAGTTAGGTATACGGAGTGCTGTTCTATCAGTGAAATGCGTTTCAGATATTAACATTATATCTATTTTATTTAAATTCAAAAAGGTAATTATCTCTTGCTTGTGGTTTATTAGACCATTTGCGTTCCACATTCGGAATATGTTGACCATCATTTTACTTGGAAATATAAATATATAAAGTACAGTTTATTATAATGCTTCTTTATCTTATTAGTGGGATAAAGGCATTATTAACCTACGAATGCGTTGAGGGTTAGACCATGAGTATGTTAGTAGGCCTTATCAGACGTGTTAAGATACAACTTTTTATCTACGACTGCCCAAAATTGAAGAAAACTGTATTATTTTAAAAGTTGAAACAGTTTGTTGACGTACATCATGACATTTTTTATTCAAAATCAGTGCAGCATAGAAGTTTTGTTAGGGATATTTTGGTAAGTAGCATGACAGTTGGCAACACTAGAAATTATGAAATTGTTTTTACGTAACCTCGCTAACTTCAGGCAATCCGCGCGACGTAGGAATTTCCATCCTTGCCTGATACACACAAAGCCCGTTAAGCGGTAGGATCTCGTTCATGCCAGGTGTATCATACGTAATGTTCTTGTACTGTTGAAAATTATTACAAATTCAAAATAGAACCTATGCCAATATATTAAGGTGATATAATGATAAAATATAAAATATAGAAATTTTTGCCTCACGTTGACAGCGTCATAAGTTATATGAAGTGATTTTTAATATGCCCCACTTCAGGGCAAGCCTTAAAATATCTGCGGTGAAATTTAATAAAATAAAATAATACCCCAATATTTTTCCTTTTTCCCAATTGGCTAACTCAGGTTTAATTCGATAGAGCATGAAATAAATGAAATAATAAAATCTTATTGATTCTTATACCTGGAAGAAAAGAACTTACTACCAAGACACTTGGACTTCCGCAACTGGACAACAGCAAGCTAAACTCCATATGTGAAAAGAAAAAGAAATGGATGCTTGTATACACATCAAATAAACACATAGATAAATTGAAAACACAGTCTTTATTTGTATTAATGAAAATAAAAGAAAATCTAATTCAAAGAAAAATTGTTTAGAACAGAACAGTAAAGTAAAATAGGAAGTTCTACCCGAGCTTGCTCAAATGTGTTAATTAGTCGTTATTAACCTGACATACGGCTATAACAGTTTTCCATTTGAGCAAACTGACACCAATCAATGTTATTAATTAAAAATATTTACAAATGTTAAAATAAATTTAATTTATGATAATTAAATTTTAATAAAGAAATTTAAATTGTTTTATTCGTAAGAATTTTATTATTTAAAACTTTTAAAGTGAGAAAAATGAATTCTGAAATTATTCATATTGTTTTTATAATTTTGTTATTGAAAAATTTAATCAAAACCTTTTATTTTCACCAACCTTGTATATAAAGTACGTCGAAATCCACTTCAATCTTATTTAAAATTGGTACAACTGCATTTAAATCTGTCAGATGATTTTATAATGTAAATACGTCGAATATCTAAATCAATAATGGAAATAAAAATCTTCTTGAATTTGTTTAATAAACAACTCGTTCACAATTTCAAATTATTGTAGATTAACGAAATAACTCTTCTTTAATTTAAAATATCCAGGTAAATCTTTATTATACTTTGTTAAATTTGATTAGTTTGACATATAACATATGGTTGTCACATAACCCCACTTCTTTTACAGATTTTGGGTCTCGAGTCGAGCGTGAGTTCTCTCAAAGCGTTTTATCGACTGAAATTGTTAATTTTTGCTGGGCTTTATATATGATTTAGCGAAACAATTGAAGATTATGCCAAATTTAAAGAAACAACCGCATTACGAATTCTTTTCATGACGTCACGTCACCAAAACAGCTGATGATAATTAACACTAATCTTAATTCTAAAAAGATAGGATTGTAGCTGGAAAAATAACGATTAAAACAACATAAGACACTTATATTCTATAATTTAGCATAACTGTGAAAATTAACAAAACGATTGACAATGAAAGAATCTCATTAGGACTTAATTATACACACAACTCATTAAATCCAGCTTAATCCTTTACAAAATAAATACATAACTACACTATGTAAGTGATACATATAAAATTTACATAAGAACATCATTACAATAGAAGAAAAATATAAATAAAGATTCCTCTCTACGATTTGATAGACCCAACGATGCTTATACAAATTCCATCATCAAAATCAACTTAAATGAAGTTAAATTAAAGTCAACTTGTCCAGCATACAGTCCTCCAAGTCTTTTAGTTCAAACAATGGTGAAAAATGTTATATAAGAATCAATATTTGGAAAAATCGAAGCATATCAGCTAAGCCGAAACCTTCGTTAGAATAAATGCTCTTTAATAGTATACAAGAGATTGTAAGTTTATTGTGCTAGATTAGTCATTACAATATTGACCTAATTTACATATTTTTAGTTAAATATTAGCCCGAAACTAAGTCAGTCTCATGGAAAAAAGAAAAAATCTTCCTACGTTATCAATCGTAGAAATTAAATCTAATCAGGAAAATTGAATCTTCCAGACAAATGGAAAAATCATCCTAATATGTGACTTGGGTTGCATAAAACATGTATTACTATGAAACAATGCAAACGATTGATATCTTTTTATAAATCAGACTTTTTATATATAAAAATTGAGGTTACGTCTTCATAAATTTTATCCTTCTTTGATTTCTATTTTAGAAATTGTTAAATCTATCTGTGACCTAACATGTAGCTTTTAGATTAAATAGACCTAACATCCTAGCATGTCTATCCTTTATTTTATTTTATTGCATGAAATAATTATGTTTATGTTTACGATTAAATCGTTTATAAACTAAAGTTGATATGGTAAGGATAATCCACTGATCATCCTATTACTTGTAGAAAGTAGCCAGAAGATAGTTAATTCGTATAACAAGAACACTGCAAGCCTGGTGCTTTCTTTGGATTAAGTTCGGAGGAGATCACGTGCTGGACCTCAGTAGATCTGAACTTCGTTATCGGTATATGCATTTGAAATGGTGCTTCAAGGAAGTTGTGAATAGCAGCTTCTTCTGCTGCGGATATTTGTGATGGATATGGCTGAAAAACTTTTGCAAGATGCTCAGCAAATGCAGAGGCCTTTGCTGCATCACTTCTTGTCCATTTACCAGTTGCATCTTTGATTGGTGGCACAAGTTGTGGCGTCCGTTTAAGCTTCCGTGTGACCTTCCATAAGGAATAATCGGAGGCTTCCGTGGGAGATAGATTGCTGAGGTATTCTTGAATAGACTGATTTTTGAAGTTAAGCAGCTTTGTTAAAGTTTCTTTTATCTTCTGCTGTCCTTGTTAGTTGCCATCTTTTGCGTAATTTACGTTTTGTCGCTATTTGCTCTCTGATTATTATAGGATATGTAGCTTTAATTTGTGTTTCATTACTATCGGGAGTGGCTTGCCAGGCAGCATTTTGTATAGCACTTGTGAGCGCATGAACCGCGTCATCTACTTCTTGAGCAGATTTTAAGGATACATTGAGCTGGATTGACGCATGTATGTGCCCTCGGAACATATTCCAGTTAGTAGCAGCGCTAAATAAAGAAGGTTGTCGTTGCTTATGGATAATATCGATATGTATACTGATTAGTACCGCAGAATGATCTGAAGAGAGGTCGAATAATGATGGCTTTGCAGTGTTTATTGCTAATATTCTTTATAATAGCAAAGTCTATAGCGTCAGGTAGTTTCCTAGGATCGGTTGGCCAATAGGTGGGTTCTCCGGTTGCGATGGAATGTAGGTTACTAAGTCTCATTGCAGCTATCAGTTCTCTTCCTTTTGCTGTCGTAATCCGTGAGCCCCACTGTGGGTGTTTAGCATTATAGTCACCACCTGCTAGAAACCTGTTTCCTAGAGTTTTGAAGAAGTGCTCGAACTTATCTCTTTTGTTGTTATGCCTAGGGGGCAGTACACAGAGGACACAACAAACGTTCCTAAATGATCTTCTATGGCAATGCTTGTGGCTTGGAGATAATCATGGCAGTAGGCTTGCAATTCAAAGTTTTTGATGTTCTGTTTTATAATTATCGCTGTTCCACCATGTGCATTACCAGATGGATGCTTAGTACAATAAACGTAATAGTTCGGTATTTTAATATAAGTTCTCTCAGTGCAGTGCGCTTCTGAAATTAACAGGACATCTATTTTATATATTTGCAAAAAATATTTAAGTTCTTCTATGTGTTGGCTGAGGCCATTGGCGTTCCATAGGGCTAATGTAAGTGCGACAGCCATTAAGCTAATTTAGCAACAACGGTAGTTAAAAGGTTTAACATTGTGCCTATTTGTTCAACTAATTTTTTCATCATGCCTTTTAATTCGTGCAGCTTATTTGATTGGTCAGGGGTACTAGGAGTGAGGTTATTTATGTCCTGCGAAGTTTGCGCATTGCCTATTACCTGTTGGGAGTATAAGAGACCAGGCTGTACCATTCTTGTGGGTGGTTTACTGGTAGTGTTTCGTAAGGTTGGGTAGAGTTTTTGCTGAAGTTGTTTATACACAAAGCAGCCCTTATAATTGGCGGGATGATTTCCGCTACAGTTTACGCATTTTACGTCGTTACTTTTTTCTTTTCGCAAGCAGTCCGCCGTTGAGTGACTTCCCGTACACTTGACGCACCTGGGAGGTTGAAAGCAGTAGTTTTTAGTATGTCCAAATCGTTGGCATTTGGCACATTGCGGAATTTCTCGTTTAGTTCTTACTGGTTCAAATTGTATGATACAGTTTTGTAGTTGTTTGATGTTGTAGATTTCTTTGTTGTTCTCCTTACCTTGCAGATCGACAAAGAATAGGGGTAATGGTTGTTTTGTCACTCCGTGTTTAATGTTCCACACATTGACAGCTGTGTGCCCAAGGGCAAGTAGTTCCTTTTTTATTAACTCTTCGCTAGTAGAGGAATGTAGGTTTTTCAAGACTACTCGGAAATTCCTGTCTTTTTTGGGCTTATAAGTATGGAACTCGGTGCCTCGTTCCTGGAGGACTTTTACGATTGCTACATATTTTTAGCTAGTTTTTGGTTGTATTTTGACTTGCTCAGAGCTGAGTGTTTTTAATACGTAATTGTTTGATGCAATGTTCTCGAGCATTTCCGTTAGTGGTTGAATATTGTTACGCGTGATACAAAAATCGGCGGAGGTTTAATTTCGTTTTCATGGGTTTCATGTTGTTCATCTTCCATTGTTGCAGTTTCTAATAATGGATCATATCTGTTTGAAGTGGGCGCGGAATTACTTAACCAATAATGGGATTTAGGTTGGCCCGTATTAGTACCTGTCAACGCTTCAGGACTTCTTATTTTTTTTTATTATTAGTTACTAATCGCCAATCGTTATCGGTAGGAAGCGATAACGGTGGAAATTGCGTGTTTACTGGTTGTTGTTGACTATAAAATGATACGTTAAGTGCAGGCAGTTGGTTGTAATACATACCGCTTTGCGTTGATATAGGTTGGGAGTACGGCCCTGGTTGTTGACTCATTTGGAATTGTGAAGTTTGATTGTAGGCTGCAGGTTGCTGCATAGATCTCATTTGCGGGTTTGTATAATTTTGCGAAAACGCCATGTGATTGTGTACAGTTGTATTGCAGTCGTTTGATAACAATTATAAATACACAAGTAGATAAGTAGATAGACCTTGCGGTCTTCACTTCAAGTCGATTCTGATACCGCAGCGCTAGATACGTCTTTACGCTTCGGAAATCAAACGCGGACTATTTCATATAATAAATATCTTAATTGTTAAAGAAATTAATGCGATATAAATGCAATAGTATTTTCAGTAAAGAATGGTTTTTGTTAACGAAAATAGTATATAGAAAATAGAAAAAGTTTTGGATAATTTATAAGGTAAAAATAAAAAAAATTATGAAACTGAATTTTATTACGTTTGTTTATCGTGAGCATATTGCGCTTATACACAACATCTACCAAAATTTACAATTTCGTTAATAATAAAGTAATAACTGTCACACCCGTAACAGCCCGTAACGCCCGTAACATAACAATAATTATCACTCAAAACAATGTTAGCTCACTCAAAACAGTCTAGAATAAAATAAATTTACTCAACGATACTAATGGAGATACCAATGTATTGAAAAATACCTGGTTGAATAATGACCGAGTTTTATGGTTATTTACAAAATTTACTTGCCGTTTTCAACTAAGCATAACTCAGTTCTCAGGCTAATGTCGTTGAGATTTGTTGAGATTTTTACCACAGTTTACCATCATATACTACTTCATCCGTGCCCATTGGAGATATAAAGGGCCAAAGTTGACCAAAAATAGAAAAAACGAGAACTCCAAAAGCTCATAAATACCAAAATAGTAAAGTTTTAGATTTGAAATATTTTATACATAAACTACCCCTAACTATGTACCATTAACAAAAAAATCAGACCTAAGACTTCACCTTTATCTGGAAATGTGGTCCCTAAAAAGTGAGAATTTTGCCAAAACGTTATTAAACTTCGGGGTTAGGTTACACTCATAAATAAGCATCCTACGAAAATTATGTTTAGAATAAAAAATGTATTCCGACATGTAACAGTAGAATGGTTTTTACCGCAGGTCTTCAGGACCAACCGTTCTTGAGATATCAAGATTTACGTTTACATCAAAAAACGCAAAAAACGTCGTGCACCACAAAACAAATATGGCTGCCATATTTTAATCAAAAGGAATAAAAATAAAATAACAACGGTTTTGAACTACCAATACTTAGGGGTGATAACAGACAAAATATTATCCGTTTTTGAAATAGTCGAGCGACCAATTTATTATTTTCTGGACTACACTTCAGATGGATTGACTCTATAAGGAGTAAATCCTTATACTTATGTACAATTTTCGTAATTCTGTCTCTTACTTATTAAATCGTTTACTAATTCTATGAAATAATCTAATTTAATTGGTTGGTGATAACAAATAGATGACTAATAGACAATAAATTCTATACTTAAATTATTGAACACATATTTCAGTTCAACGTTATTCATTTAAAAATTACAACATTTATTCTCTATGATTTTTATTAATGCATTAAATAAGACAACATTTAACAGTTAGTAATAAACTTCACATAAATTTACATTAAGTTTAGATACCAAATCCTTTGTAAACAACTAAGAATTGGTATACATGTTCAATAAGATGTCCAGTATAGCGTCCAAAAACTCCCCACTCCTTCGCCGCTTGCGTCCGAGATATAGCCTCCTCTGCCTCCTACTGTGCCATTACTGCAAATATTGCCAGGTTCATTAGTTGGTCGCTTGCTATTTTAAACAGTTAAAATGGATGTATGTTTATTATGTAATCTTCCTCTTACGAGTGGTAAAGTTGTGACAGTGACTCGAGGTATTGATACACTAATTTATTAGTACAGCATAGGAGACCACCTGGAAAATTCACTTAAACAAATCTATCGCTGTGTGTTCACGAGCAGTGCACAAAAACTACACTAGGCCTTCGTCAATAAAATCAAGTCTAAAGTGCAATAGTGAAAATTCTACTTCAACGCGATCATCGGTATCAACTTTTGACTTGACAAGAAAGCATGTATTATTTGCGGGGATGCGGCAGATGGAATAAAAAAAGCTACCCCAGATATACATACGAACAAATTGTTAGGTAAGCACTGTGCAGTTTACCGAAGACCTAAAAATCTGTTGCTATGAAACATAATGGCGACTGGGGAAGAAAAGTCCAAACAAGAATCTACGGTGTTATTGATTAGTCGCAGCTGAAGGCCGTTACCATAAAGACTGCTTATCAAGATTTTACGAGATACAAGTGGAATTAATAACACGAGTTCCAAGCCGGCAAATATTAAGAAGAAAGCGTTGCAGCTTTGTAATGAGATCGGCAACGGCGAAGAATGCCAGTACGCACTTTTAGAGATTATAGACCGTAAGTATCAAATCCTTAACGGTGAATTGGATATTCGACTTACTATCTGAAACAAAGGCTTATGAGACATTACGGGAACGATATAGTATCTAACTACTTCCTGGGCGATCCACGAATGTTTGCTTTCGTGATAGTTGTATCAGAAGCGCTTTCTGATAAGTCTGAAGAGCGTTTCAGGATAGTATCCGCAGCAGTTACTATAATAAGGGAAGATATAGGCCCTCAAGTATACGATTTGACAACCTACTAAGCTAACGGCGAGGATTTGGAAAAAAAAGATATAATTCCACAAACCTAGCAAGGTTTTGTTATTATAATTATATACAATCAAAAACAGATTCTCCAAGTGTCCAAAAACATCGAAGTGTACGTGAAGATCTTATTTCAGTTTGTCGTTTCAGATCATTTCTTGTATAACCGATTCTTTTAGGTATTGAGTTCTATATAGGGAGTTTCACTTAAGATTCGTAAAGTCTGAACAGGTGATAGTACACATGAAATGTAACGAAAAAGTTTAATTTCATTAGTGACTGACTATCTTTCATAATAACAGAGAAAAAACTTTTGTTTTTGAAAAGTTGGTTGGAGCTCACTGATTTAAGAATAGCAGTTGGAGCTGGATGTACCTAACTGCATTTTCAACGTGATATCTAATACACTGATGCAGCTAATGCTAGGTGATGTCACAGTTTGTTTTGACTATTATTTCCAGCAGTTCCCAAAAAATCGACCTTTTTGGCAAATGTTTTTCGATGTGCGTAAAATTGCAAAAATGGCATAAGGATTTTGTTGTACCTATTGACTATTAGTACTATTATTTGTCCAGAGGATACGAATCTTAAGTGAAACCCTGTATATGGAAATCGATATTTCTGCAAGAAACAATGCGTTTATTAAAGCACATTTTAAATTCATTAAAAGTGCTTTCAGTTTCAGTTAACTAATAAATCAAAGTTCAAATTTTTAATAAATATATGTTTATGCCAGACTTTGTAGCCTGGAATTTCAATATTCCAGAATTTTGATATATAGTATTTTAGAATTTCAGTGACTACGACTTAGTGACTGGATGAGAATCACAAACTTTCATGTTTTCGGGAATTCTGACAATGTAATATACAGACTCAATATTGTCAGATATTGCAGTTTTTATGTTTCATTGTTTCAAGTTTTTAAGTCCAGAGAATTAGAGATGTACAATTTTCATTCTTCGGCATTTCGACCGGCAGATTTTTAGAATTTTGGAGTTTTACATTTTCCGATATTTAAGAATTGAGCATTTCGAGTATTTTTAAATCGTGAGATTTTTAGCATCTTAGTCTATGAAGTTTTAAGGCTTTACACTAATTTAAAAATTTAAGAGATTTTATTGCCATGCAAATTCAGTTATTGATGTTTTAAGTAAGTTCTAAAGCTTCAGGGTTTAAGATGCAAACTACAGAACTACGTGTTACTATCCTTAAAGCGAGAACACTTAAAATATAATAATATAAATTCCAAGAATTCCTTAAACTAAAATTTTAAGACTTTGAAGCTGTAATTTTCTAAAACTTTGCAAATGAAAATTTCAAAACTAAAGCTTTTGGGGGTCCGAAAGTAAACTTTAAAAGCTGACTTAAAAAAAATTGTTGTGTATTATATATGTATTTATAGACGATGACCCATCAGGCAATAGTCCGACTTTGCCAGTGGTTAAGTAATCATTAAAGAAAGAAAATTCATATAGATGTACCATTTTTCTCGCACTTCTATACTTTTGCAGAAAAACGGCATGGAAGTTCAGCATTTCAACGTTTTCAAATTGAATAGTAAGAATGTACATGACACATATTTTGAAGTGCAAGGAAATAAACAATCTGATTACTTCCTAAAATGTGCATAGTAACAGGTAATAAAAGATAAATCAGGAATATACTCTACGTAGTCTATACCGTTTTGTTATTATTATTATTTCAATGAACATAAATACAGCTGCGAACCTTCTTTGTGATATCTGATGATATGTTTCAAATCTTTCAGTTACAATTTTTTGAAATTTAAAGTTTAGTCTTTTACTCCTTTATTATCTACAATCCATATGAATTTGTTAAACCATAAAAACCTTTTTCCAATTCATCTTTCCACTTTCGTAGTTAGTTACAATTACGTATTATTAATTATTAATTAGATAATGTTTATTTTTATAAAATGATGCTGTCATCTCTGCCCGCGTTCTCTACTAGAACGGAAGCGAATCCCCTAGGATTGTGGGACTTTGTTTTGCCTACACTTCCTAGAAAGTTTTAAGTTGTTTCATAAACATCCAAAATTGAATGTGCGCGTCTGCATGCTTATTCAACAGATGTCACGTTTTGTACTGATGGTGTTAATTCCTAAAAGTTTGCATTTATTCCTATTAGACGTAACACTGACCTGCATCTATCGTACGTACTTTTGTAAAAACACCGTGCAAGATTTTCAAAATTTTCAAGTTCATTTTATCAAAAAATGTTACTAATGTTTTATGTTTCTAATGACTTACGAAGCTTATCCTCAAAGTCCAATCATTGGCCGTTGAATCACCGTGTAGAAGGTGTTTTGTAATTTTAAACTTTCAAATTCTTTTTGATTTAAATTTAAACTTTCAGTACGTTAATCCTTCAACATTTGAAAACTGCACCGCTTTTGATATCTGCAACTGTTCATATAGGTTCAATTACAACATTTTCACACAATTGTAGATAATATTTTTAGATTCTAGCTAGATTTGTGTAAAATCATTCAGCTATAAGTTTTCAAACATTACAATTGGAGAAAACGAAAGAATTTCTTACTAACATAAAAGTTTCAGGAATCTTCGAAATCTCACTACCCTATTAATAAGATAACAGCTGGGCTGTCTAAATACCCGCTTCTAATTTGATATAGCGTCAGTAGCCCTGCGAATAAATTAATAGTTAACGACATAAACTGTATTACATTAGATATAAGGCAACCTTATATAATGCAATAAACGTAAGTTCCATGACCATAAATTGGGATCGGAAGACGGTCATGTCTACCGTTGATTTCCATGACAATGAAATTTTGTTGCTTCATCCGAAGGATTAGTCGACAGCAATTTAATGGAAACACACAACAAAATAGTTTATAAATATGTATAGTATCAAATTAAATTGCAAGATAAATTTGTTTTATTTTAAAAAGGTTTGTATACTGTTAACTTAAATTTAAATTGGGCAAACTTAATCCTTAATCCATTAGTGTGGGTGTTTTACTTAATTTTGTGAAGTAAATTTATAATTAACGAAAATTGTTTCTTGTTTCTGTCAGTAATTCAGGTGTGAATTAAGTAAAGAGTTATACAAATTTACATTTTAAACTAGTATCGATTTTAAAATAGTTACCTTGATAATAGCGATAGTAGCACATTATTCACAATTTATGTTTAGAGAGAAATTGATATAATGGCTGTACTGAGTATTTAATGTACTTTATTTAATCCTAATAGAGTTATAAAAATGACCTTTTATGTCATCTACATCAGCTTTTACAAAATGAATCAGTTAAATTGACTAAATGACTATAGGAGCTCACATATTTATAAAGCACTAAATTTCTTATTACGTATGACTGGTGTTCCATAGGGCTGTGAACTAGGACCATTCCTGTACCTTATGTATATCATTGATATACCTGAAACAGATAACATTAGAATTGTGATTTAATAAATGATATTTAAAGTCGATAATTAATTTGAGTAAGTGTAAATAGGTATGCTTACAGTGCTTTCTATTTTTTGAAACACCAAGTGTATCAATAACGAAGACATTTTTGAAAAACTATAAAAAAATCCGCCGCGATTATTTTATTAGAAGTGAATACCGCAATCATTTTAACTTGTTTCTATATTGAGGTATAACTTTGACCCAGTTGGATTTCTGTATAATTCTGTTCTTAACTCTTAACTTGAACCACTCCAAACATTAATTGTGAAGCAATTGTACCTGACCGTAATCCCGAAAATGCGAAATTCATGAAATGAAAAAGATACTATATTGATGCTTTTGCATATAATCAACTCATCAGTTATCTGTTACCTCCGTGACTTCTTTCACATTTATCACACAGAGGTTATATCGTATAAGTAAAGGTTATTTTTCCTTCAATTATTTATTGGTATACACATATCATGCTTTTAAAGTTATCTATCTACCTTCGAACAAGGATGCATTAGATGCATAAAGTATCTGCAACAAATTTGCTGGAAAATCAACGTACATACATTATGTTAATATTTCTTTCTTGCTGCTCAGTAAATTCTAGGCAATATTACAGGAAAGCGTGCAGCTGAGTTTTATGGTAAGATGTAAAAATGTAATTCAATTGCAAAAGATAATCAAAAAAGAATCGCTCATACTTGATACTTCGTGCTTTCCTTGCAATATTTATTTTAACTTGCCATTTTTAGATTGGAATAAACTAGAATTTTAGTTAAACTAAATAGTTGGTAGATAGAATTTAAACGAAATTCTGAATACAAACATCTAAAAGGTTTCTTCATACGTTTCTTAGAAAACTGTTATCTAGTTATCTGCTAATGTTATTATACGCGGCTGTAGAATTCGGTATTCCCATTAACCACAATAGTCTGTTAATTTTAATTGCAAGTAGTAATTTCTAAATGAAGTTAGTTGAGACATACTCTCAAAATACCCATAATTCAGGGATGATTTACTAATTATTGTCACTAATATATTTAATAACAAAACGTAACGAAATATTTTTATTTTTCAACAGAAGGGTTCCCCCTAAAAGTTTCTTTCATTTTTGAAATAGTTGGTAATCACTAGAGAATCTAGAGAATAGGTTGGTTGTTCAAACATTCTAGACCCAGACTTCTGTATGGTAGCTATAGAAGCAGTACTCTTGTGCACTGCTGTATTAATTGTGTTGATGAGACATCACCAATTTTTCGATTTTTCCTCCTGTTTTCTTAAGTCTTAATCGTATATGAAATTATCAAAATTCGCGATGCCTATAATAATAATAATAATAGCAATAATGACTTGTGGCAGTTTCTCCACACTAATGATAATCAACCAGTGTAACACTAAAACCTCGGTAAATAAATTTACTCAAACAAGGCCCTACTATTGGACCGTCAATTGTAGCCAACACTTTTATGGGTAACTTAAAGTAATTTAAGATCAATAAAAATCTTAAATAACTAATGCTTCAGCGATGATACTTTAAGATTTATTGCTCCGACAGAGACGTAGCATTAAATCAAATTATACTCACACGTCGTGGTTGTTAATCATAAAGACTTTTCTGATTAGGAATAGAATACAGGAACGAATAATAAAATAGAGCGCGCCACCCAAACTGAATAAGATGTTATATCATTAAGATGACATAATTAAGCAAAGTCGGAAAATCCGCAGTCTGGGAAAGGACTTCCCTTAAAATTTAAATTGATCTGAATAAATTTTTTTTAAATTATAATTTTGGTTTTGAAAGGAACACCAACAGTAAGTGGTGGCAAATTCTCAATAATTATTAAATTTGTAGTGTATATATTGAATTAAAAAAATAGAAACTGTTAATTCGTTAAAGATCCTATTATTATTAATAACCCATACATTTAACTTATTTTTGGGATCCAAACTAGGTATATTTTGCACAAAAAAATGTATTTTAGAGGAAATCCAAAATTTCATGTAAACAACTAAAAAAAATTGTAACCAAACATTTCTAACACTTACATTAAACATGAGTTGCCGTAATCCTTTGTTACAGTTTTTTTTTAGTAATTCTTAATTTCACAAAAATTTTAAAAGTTATAGGACAAACCATTAAAATAAGAGCCAAATGATCACAAAACAGAAAAATTTCACTATTACAGCAAACTGAAGAAAACGCTGCGGTAACACTTTTTGGATTTTGAACCATTTAACAATAAAACGAGATCATTAAACATTACAATAATTTAATTTTTGTTAATAATTCAAGCTTGAACGGCGTCTAAACATTAATTTGAATGCTTCTTGAATTTTAGTAACTATCCCTCTTAGAAAATATTGAGCATTAATTTATTAGTAATAAAACGCGCCAGTTTCAAAGTATTTACACTGTTTAATAATTTTAACTAACTTTGAAACTAAAGATTTGATTAAACGGTATGATCTTAATACTGGTTTTTACAAAACTCGACAATACTATACCGGAATGCAAATAAATTCTCTGCACGATATAACAACTACCTGGATCAATCTCAAACTCGATCATACAAAGCGGAACTAACTATAACTAGAAAACACTTTTCATAAATACTAGTCCATAAATGCATGTAAAGCTTCATTGCAATTTCGTGGATAAAACACGGGCCAATTCACCGTATTTAAAACCCACCACTGGCCATCCGCCTAACAATGGCAAGACGCCGGGCGTCATTACGTCTTTTTCGCTATAACTCCATGCTGAAGATTTGGCTCGAGACTGAAGACTGCCTGGAAAAAAGGGTGCCTTCTTAGGATTTTTCTTAACTCAAAAAGTGAGTTGTTTGAAACAACCATACAAAACGAAGTCTGACAATATTTTATCCAATCGCAAAAATTGGAGTAAATTCTTTGCAAGCAAATATTTCTTTATTACACAAGGTGGTATTGGCAATATTTCTGAAAAATGAATATCCCAATTTTTAGAACGTTACATCATAAGCAGACCTTCCAAGTCCGTGTAAACAGATGTTACCATCTTCAGATTCTGAAAACCTGATACCTTTATTCCATTCTTCGCTATTTAGACTTTAAGTAGTACACCCAAATTTAATCAACTGTTACAAATCTTTCCAAAAGTCAAGCCATTAGAAGCCTGTAAACGAATACTAATCGTATGATCTTGAGTCGGCATCCTTGGAACCTGCGTGAAGTTGGCACCCCCATATAAGAATTTCGAAAAAAAAACTATTGCATAGTTTTGCCCAAGTTATGCCCAGTTTTGGCCAATAGTTGTTTTATTTTGTCCAGCCCCCCTTAACTCCCCATAAGCGAATACTACAGTATTCGCTTATGGGGGTGCCACACTATAGAAACTCGGGTTTTTGACTCACGAGATAAGGGGGGCTGGGCAAAATAAAACAACTATTGGTCAAAACTGGGCATAACTTGGACAAGATTATGCAATAGTTTTTTTTCTCGAAATTCTTATATAGGGGTGTCAACTTTTCGCTCGTATCCTTGGACCCTATCGAACGGACATCTCTTTGGAGCCGAAGCCATCATATTAAACTTTTTCTCTACTGCCTACTAAAATTCTGTTAGTCTCTGTCCTATGCCTCACAGTAACTCGTCTAGTATTCAGAACCATGTTAAGAATGAAATCGATACTTTCTTGAATAAAAATTGTTTTGGTAGCTTCATTGGTAGCAAATTACAAATTATCCGAAATCAGTACTCAAAACAGGATTATGACGTAAAATTAGTTTTGAAGTAACAATTTTTTTTCAACAAAGTCTAATTTACAAACCTATATTTGAGCAGGATTAGGAAACTGTTACTTTTTTAATATCTAAATTTGCTAAATATTTAAATCGAAATATCAACATATTTTACAGTTTACCTGTCAGGAGCGATCAAAGTTGAATGAACTAACTTTATCAAATTCCTAAAAACCATGAATAATTCTTTCTGTTTAATGTGACGACCATTACCTGCCTGGTGCATGTTTGAACGACATTTTTCTTAGTTTCAATTATTTTACTAGGTTTTTTGCCACCTCTACGAAGGTGCGAACTTACCTAATACTCCTTACGTATCATGATAGGTGAAAGGTTATTTTTTAGTGACAAACCCTTTTTTGCGGAAATATTGTATGACGGCCTGAAGCTCAGTTTTATACATTTCTCCAAAATGTACGATCAGGTTATCAGCATTATATTTTATGATTATCAAACAGAGCAGGTACCTAATAAGACTGGGCCAAGAAAATCTTACGCTGAGCCTTACTACTAACGGTAGACAGGAATTCTTGCATCATAGGTCTATCAGTGAAAGATGCAAAGATTATTCTTGTATAATTATTATTCTTCTTGATAACGTTAATAATTAGCCATTTCCAGAAATGATAAAGATGGCTTCTACATATACCCGTGAATATTTGTCGAAATGATCCGGAAAAAGGTTTTTCTATCCCAAGATCATATTGATGATTTCATGATCTAGGTAATAATACCTGTATTTGAAAACGTAAGTATTTGCATTGATTATAGTGATTTAATTACTATTACTTAATAGTATATTAAGTATCAAGAACAGTAAGGACAGTTTACCGATCGACGACAATGTTTGGCGACTGAGTGAAGCGAAGTCGCCAATATTGGAGAAGATCGGTAAACTCCTTACTGTTCGAGATGCTTATACTATTTTTTGTACGATCACTATGAATACAAAGGTATTAACTAAGGAAATATCCCGAAGATGGTAAAAAAATAGATTTAAGATAATTTATTTTTACCCTGTATATCCACCAAATATTAAGTAGGTTTTGTCGTTTCCATGGATACGTTTGTAATTTTATTTTTGAATGTCACGATATTTTTGTCGTTACCATGGATACGTTTATAATTACTATTATTTTGTAATGTTACGATATTTGTCAAATTTGTGAGAAGGAGTGAATCTGAAAACGAATATAATTTGGATATTGAAAATGCCTAAGCAAATTTAAATAAAAAACATACATTTTTTTAATTGTCCATTATTTAGAAAATAATGATTTTTTCGCGATCGCGAAAGAAACATGTAAAGATCATGCATTTATTCTATAAATTACATATAATTTACTTACCGTTCTGTTTTTGACAGAACTGAACGGTAAGTAATTACTTACCGACGCGTTTTTCCTTAGCAACCAGTAAATATAACCTACTGTTCTAAAACCAAGTATGGTAAACAATCCGAAATAGCATGGTCGTACAAAAAGATTATTTTAACAGGTGTACGAGGGTGATCCCAGAAGTACCCGACCTGACCAAGAGGTGGCGGTAGTTGTTTGAAAATATCACTGTATTGGAAAGTACGCAGTCTATAAAGCATATGTTTCAAGTTTGAAAGCGCCACGTTGTTCAGTATTTGTTTGGTAGCCATCAATAGTGAACGTTGTCAGTGAATTTGTGAAAATGGAGAAAATTGGTCATCGTTATGTGATACAATACTTTTATTTGAAAGGCCTCAGCCCAACCAATATAAAAGCTGAACTGGATTCTACTCTGGGTGAGTCTGCTCCTTCGTTTACAACAGTTAAATTTTGGGTAGCTGAGTTTAAACGAGGCCGTAGGAGCTGCCAAGACGAGCATCGCAGTGGTCGACCAAATGAGGTGACGACTCCAGAAATGGTGAAGAACATCCACAAAGCGGTACTTGATGATCGTCGACTAAAGTGCGCGAGCTAGCAGACATTACGGGCATTTCAAAAAGTGCGGTACATCGCATATTATCTGAAAATTTGGACATGACAAGCTGTGTGCAAGATGAGTGCCGCGTTTGCTCACACTCGAGCCAAAACAGTGTCGTGAAAATGTTTCAATTGAGTGTTTAGCGAAGTTTCACAGCAACAAAGCAGAATTTTTGCGCCGTTTCGTAACAATGGATGAAACATGGGTCCATCATTTCACACCTGAGACAAAAGAACAATCGAAACAATGGACTCAAAAGGGAAAACCGGCTCCAAAGAAGGCGAAGACCGTTTCATCTGCAGGCAAGGTTATGGCGTCGGTTTTTTGGAATGCGCGTGGAATAATTTTTATTGACTATCTCGAAAAAGGAAAAACTATCAACGGTCAGTATTATGCAATCTTATTGCAACGTTTGAGCGAAGAAATCAAGCAAAAACGGCCGCATTTGGCTAAAAAGACAGTGTTGTTTCATCACGACAACGCGCCAGCTCACAAATCCGTTATTGCAATGGCCAAAATTAATCAATTAAAGTTTGAATTGCTACCTCATGCACCATATTCGCCAGATTTAGCCCCCTCGGATTATTTTCTGTTCCCAAACTTGAAAAAATGGCTCAGTGGTCAAAGATTTTCCAACGATGAAGAAGTGATGTCAGCAGTTAATGGCTATTTTGAGGAGCAAGACAGTTCTTATTATAAAAAGGATATCGAACTTTTTGAACACCGCTGGGAAAAGTGTATAGAGCTGAAAGGAGATTACGTTGAAAAATAAATAAATCTTTTTCCAAAATTTTTGTGTTTTCTTTGTCGGGTCGGGTACTTCTGGGACCACCCTCGTATTTAATGCATCTGCTCGAAAAACTGATCTAAAAACTGCCACGATGCGTTGTGGACACTGTTGGACGACCAAACACAGAAATTGGATTTGGATTCTGTCAAAAAATTGTTAAGCGTCATCGCACCACTAAGCGAAAAATTATTTTAATTCGGTGTTTCAGTTTGTCATGCCTGTTTTTTCGCCCGCTAAGCATTTTTGATGTTTGGATGCAGCTTATCCACCTGGATAATACATTATTGCATGACAAATTCTTGAATGTTTCTCATCACTCAGCACTCTTTTGTACTACACGATCTACACATCCACTTGCGTAGAAGTTACTTTATCAATAAATTGCAAAGGATTCTTAACGGTAAACGGCAAAACATGAACTGTTCCGAGCACTGCTATTCAAACTTACTGTCGCACACTCGTTGCAGTATGCTATACGCGGTTTAAGCACTTACTCTGCGTTAATTTTAAAGGGTGATATAGAACATCAAAAGCAACAAAAAAGGCTTATACAACTTTATTCTAGGACGTATCACTTTTTGCAAGAAATTAAAGTTGGAAACTTTAAAAACTTGACAAACACCATTTTGCCTCGTTAATAATAGTAGTTTAATTAAAAGAGGCTTTGTTAGAAGATGTATCTCATACAGCACAACAAAAAACTACATAACATTTTTTCGTATGATCAATCGTTTACACGTAAAAATTCATTTTACTTAATTAAGCAACTTGGCAACCCTGCAACGTCTTTAATACGGTACCCTAAAGAGTTTAAATACCTGCGTAAGCAACTTTTAAAAGGCGGTCAGTAAGGGGTTTCACTGTCGGTGCGTTTTTCTTGTATGTTTTGTCATTTGTTTTGTTGTTTGTTGGTACGGTTGTTATTGTTTTTGTTATTCTCATTGTTGTTAATTAGATGTTGTTTAAGTATTGAGGATGACCGATTTTTAACATTCGTGAATATCACGACATTCATATGATTTATGGAGAAACTCCTGATAATGCAGTGGCATTAGCTTGTTTGTATCATTACTGATGATCATTTCTAATATCTTCTTTAAGTGTGTGAAGTGTGCAATTATGATTGTGAAGCATTAATTACATTTGTGCAGTCGTAACTGCACCTACTATAAGGTGTTTATTATATTGTAATGAACGTAATCGGCCCTCTGGGCGTCGCCGTCGAATGTTCGAGATTGCGCGACTCACCAACCTCAGTGACTCATCTGCCAGTGTGGTTCGCCTGCACCTTCATGTGTGATTCATCGGCGTGAGTCATCGACGGCGCGATAATCAATACACGATCTAGAAGAATCTAGTGCATTTTCCAGAAAGATTACGCAGTATATAAGTGCGGTCTTATGCGGAAGAGGGGATTAGTCAACCGCGAACAATTAGACGTGTTAGTAGACGCAAGTGGTAATAGATAAATATCTAAGTAGAATATAAATGTGTGTGTGTAAATTGTGTAAATAGCACGAAATTAATATTGTGATTAAATATAAATAGTTTGTTAATAGTTAGTTTATACTTGTGTTTTGTGTAATTATAATTAAGATTAAATTAGTGTGTGTTAAGTGTAAATATTTTCTCTTGTGAATAGACGATTTAAACAGCATTTTGTTATTATTTTAAAAAGAACGTTTGACTATACTCATGTTTGTCATAATCATAATACACAATCATGTAGTAATAAAATGTGTAATTTCAATATAATCCAAAAAGATTCTGTTTGTTATTTTGCTTACCTTATTTAATGAGATTTGTAGCAATTACTTATTCATTCATAATATTTTTCTACTGAAGCAGAATGTTAATTCTTAAATTGATTTTCTGACTTTTACCTGCTTAAACAGGTTACTTGAAGTATAAAAAACAGTAAAATCTAACTGTTCAACTATTCTTCCGATAAAAGAAATTAGATGTTAAATAGAATTCTTCTCAGTGCCTTTAGTTTGTTTCATTATTTAATAGGTGACAAAAGAGCCGACCGTTTTACGTTTTTATTATCCTTTGATTGCACTTAGAAACGGATTATGTTTTTAACCGTTCAGGAAAGAAGACAATTGCTCGAAGGGTAGAATTTGACAAGAAAAATAATATATTACTATTTTTTACTAATTTTTGTTATACTTTCAAATTATTGTAAATACAATTGGTAATTCCCACTGAAAATACGGGAGCATCAACTTTTTGTAATAAAAAGCAATAAAACGTGCTTTGTTTCGCTTGTACAGCATAACAAAGGCTACATCATCCACTAAGTGTGCTACAAAATAAAGCTGATCGGTTTGTTTAGATTAAACAATTTGAATTAAAAAATAAGGTCAGGGGTTTCAGCTGTGAAATGCGATTATTTTTAAGCAAGGTTGCCAGATATGGCAATGGTTTTTTTAATTACTCGAAAGCTAATTAAGATAGAAAAAAATTATTCAGACTTTTTTGTTTGTTTAATTAAAGCTAACTAAGATAAGTCGCCTAATGTAACAATAATAATAATAATAATAATAATAGATAAATTTTAGTTCAGAAATTCAGTATTGATTATAACAATCGTTCTTTTCATGTATCATGAAAATCTTATTATTATTTAAAAAAAAGGGCTAATTTAATATGTAATACTCCGAGCTTGCTGTAATTCTAATTTCAAGTTAAAATTTTGGTAGAAAATGAGTTTCTGTGATACGTATTGGTTAATTCTCTGCACGTATTCACTAATTATCGTTTAATTAATAATGTTGATAAAATAGCAGTCCGCATTAGGTACGAGAAGAGGTAGAAAAGCTACTTTTGTTTGATTATTATTATTAGCTTTGTGCATGATTATTAATTAACAGAATTACCTATTAGTAGGATTTTAAAAATTATAATAAACAACCTGTCTGTCCGCCCCAGAACACATTAACACATTGGAAATGCCTAAAAATGCTTGTTGGTAATTCTTACGATTCTTATTATAATAAAATTAAAATTTAAATGTTATTGTAAAAAGTAGCGTTTTTGCGCTTGATATACATTTCTTTCAACTTAGTTCTAGATGAAATTTAAATATTTTTTTTAAATCATCGTGAATATTAAAAGGTAATATTTTTTTCATTTGACGTAAGACATATATATTATGTCTTATGTTCTTGCTGGTGTCCCCGTTGACTATTCTTAAAATAAAGATAATTTCTTTAGTAGATACGACTCGATGATAGCTACTAATCCTAGGTGTATCCAGATTACAAATAAACCTCTGAAACTGATCTTCTCTGTAGACCGCCACAATAAGGATTTAAAAACGTGGTTTCAGGAATAAACCTCACAAACTGGGACAGCTTTATACATTTCTTTAAGAACTTATTACTGCAAAACAGATTGTGTAGATTTGTACGTGTGTTTTTACTTGTACACTATATTATATGGCATCATTTAAATTGCACAATTAGATCTCGCGAGTTTGTAGGAAAGCTCAGAAAACCAACGACGCGGAATGAAACAGCAGAGTTAAGTTAAAAAGATAGTTTCCTATCAAAGTTAATTGAACATCAAGCCTTGTTTTTATTCGTTATAGTTGAGCATGCGAAAATAGAAATAATGAAGTTGCTTCTTTTTGCGTTCATTGGATGTATAACAGCAATACGAATGCAAAACTAATTACTTAGCCATGTGTACATAAATCATAAGCAAAACCAGAAATGTCTTATCCGGAAATCCTTCGTTATCTTGACTATTCTGGTTTGTGCATTCATCAAGCTTGAAATGATCAAGGTTTAATAACTTAACCTAGTTCTGTCCATACAATAGGTTTATCGCGGAATGGTTTACTGTGCTGTATCTAACTAGAATCAATAACGTCTGTGATAATCACGTTTCGGTTTTCTCTTGCCACCTTCTTCTATAGAATATTGTTTGCAATTGAGCACGTACGAGTATATCAATGCTATCGTTCATATACTGGTACCTACTGAAAATAATAACTAGAGATGGGGATTTTATGAAATTTCATTTTTAAAATAATATTTAGATAATTCTGGAAGTCAATATTTTTCTATTCTGTGTTTCAAAATTGCACGTTTTTTAATAACACAAAGAACTTTAAATTTGATGACTTTTTGAATTTTTGGTTATGTTTCTAAATTTCAGTTTTTACACGATTTTGAATAAATTTTTTTATTTTTCTCACATTACTCACATCTCTTACGGTTTCCTCTTGCTAATAATTCAAGTAAAATTAATCCCAATAGGGCTTTATAGAACTTCAAGCTTCAAGATTTATCAACACGACCGCGCTTAGATATTACAATCCGGTCAATTTTGATTGAATAATAATTAATGAGAAGAATTGATACTGAATTGAGAATAATACATAGTTATCTCTGTTTCAAATTATACAACTCAGAATTTTAAAATTCTGAAAAAGGAATTTGAAATTGTATAAGCTTCAAATACTTGGGCGCTCAGAGATACAGAATTTCAAAAGTATTGGAAGTTGAAAGATTTAGAAAATTAATATATCGATAGGTCCATTAAACGTTCATAATTTCAAAAAGTCCGAGTTTCATCGATTTACGTCATAATTTTTACATCTGTGTGTTTTTTTTATTTTAAAAGCTAGATATTATAGTTTAATAGCTCCAGAATATAAGAATTTTACGTTTTCAAACCTTGGACTTCGAGAAGTTTAAAGTTTCGATAATACCCTTGATAATCTTGCAATTTAGAGTTTCCACGGATACACACAGTTTAGTAGATTCGAAACAGAAGCGTCCCGAATATCAGTGAGCTGAGACTATGCCCGGGGCCCCGGGAGCTAGTGGGGCCCCGCAGCCACCTACCTTATTTTAATCAACAATCAATATATATCTTACGCATTAATAAAATAGACTAGGAGACCGGTATTTGATGCAAGTTCTTCTACGTAATAGTTCACTTATGAAATGAAGCGCACCAAATTTCCAAACAGTTCACCGTTTGAACGTTTTTATAAACGGAAAAACGTGAAACGTTTATAACCAAATAATCCCGCTTCACTGACTGGATTAAAACTAGTGATGAGGGTAGTGGGAAATCCCGCTCACGCGGCTCATCTAGCGACACTGCTTAGATCGGCACCGCGGTCAACAAAGGGAGCACGTTGCACCGCCAGTCATCTCTGAGCATTTTGTTGTATTAGAAATTAAAGATTTTATTTTTATTTACTGGCTTTTATTCACTTTTTTATTTACTGGCGCGCCCCACTCCATATATGTGACCGGTGCATCAAAATCCAAAGGGCAGCGCTGATTCGAAGTTTCTAAGTTTAGAAGTGCTCTAATATTTAAATCATTAATTTTTTAAGGATTATATTTTAGTATATCTGTTTATATAGACATACATATTGTTACTTCTATATGGGTTACGGTTATAATCGCGTACAGTACTCACCATTAATACAGAGGATGAATGATTAAATGAAAAATTGTTAAAATTGAATTGCTATGAATATAAAAATTAAAAGTATGTTTGGGAATCTTCAATAAAAAGAATTAATTATAAGACAGTATAATTCCCTTTATCTTTAAAAATTAATGTCACAAGAAATGATCTCCACATTTACATTTATGTCTCAGTTGTGTCCAAGGAACTCCAGACTTTTTAATCTTGGCAAAGAGCAAAATCATGAAAAAAATACTGAAATCGTTGATTCTCAAGAAAAATTTACAAATTTTAAACACTAAACCTGCAGGTAAGGCAATAAATCTTTGCATACATCTTCACTAGCATGCCCTTTGACTGTTTTAGGTAAAAACAAGCCTTGAAATTGCTTTAATACCTAATTATCTAGAAAAGTCAATCAATGGTAGTAAAACGTCAGTCGACCAATAAAATTTACCAGATTTAAGAAGAGAATCAACTTTAAAAATTCATTCTTTTTCTATTTAATGTGTTATAGAGTGTTTCTTTAACAAATGAAACATTTTTAATTTATTTTAAATCGTACTTAATTTAAAAAACCAAACCGCCTTAAAGTTATGCAATCCAACATGCATGTATGTATTTAGGGATGCCTACAGCATGTCGTATCTAGACAATATGTTTACACCTGTTTGGAATTTTCACTTTCAGAGATGCAGAGTTTGCGATTTCAGAGATTCACACTTCCAGTATGCGACAATCGCAGATCCGAAGATTCTAGTATCAATTTCGAATTAAAAAAAGTTTTAAAAGTTTCATCAATAGTAAGTAAGAACAATTTCGCCCTACCAGACGTTTTGTATATTATGTTACTCGCAATCGTCAAATTTACCCATTGCCCGAATTTTTTAAACACAACGCGATGTGGGGGGTAAGCTTAAATGTCCACGTCGCGTTCTGGGTATTTATTTCGGCTATTCGGCATCGGAAAACAACCACAACGCGTGTGGCATTTCCGTTTGCAATGTCCGAAAAATAAAATTGCTTGCTTTGTGGCCAGTACAATATAACCACAACGCGTTCTGAGTATTCAGGTTTTACCCACTACGCGTTCCAAATATTTTGTGTTTACCCACTACACATGGTGTTTTTAGATTTTTATTATTTATTTATTTTAAGTTTTTTATAATTTATTACAATACTACAATATCCCAGGTAGCAAAGGCACGTGAAAACTGGCCACTGAGTGAGGTAAACATCGTCGTTGTATAACGTAAATAGGACTTGGTAATGACTTCCTAATTTTTCAGACCAATGATGTTATATGCTAGACGTTAATTTTACGTATTAACGGTATTAAAGGTAACATAGTTTACAGTCTAGAGTCATTCACCATTGTCTTATTATTTCTAATGAATGACATATAAAGTTACAATGTTTCCTTTGAAGACTTCAACGATAAATAAAATACTATGAATAATAGGCATCACCACAAAAACTTATAAACCAAACCAACGCATTTGCAGAATGTTTACTTTAAGTTCTGATAAGTATTTCACCACAAAAATGTTCAGTTCTTAAACTTTCAAATCAAAATATCGGAGGAGGCAAACTCCACATAAACGGCAGAACAAAGACTGGTATTGACAACCAAAATGGACCGCGCGCGTATATCGCGTAAGCGACGCTTACACCGATTGATTCAAAATTTGAAGTAGAAGTAGCGCCATCGTATAGCAGATTATGAACTATTGTTGGAACATTAGAACAAACATTAGAAATGTACTAAACATAATAATATTTGTACGGAAATAATGTAGATAAATGTTTGTCTTTGCCGCAAAGACAACATGACGTGATACTATGTGTCACTCAATTTTAATGTAATTTACTGAATGTCATTATGTCACCCACTTTTGTACTTTTGGTACTTGTCGTCCACTTTTGGTCCACTGATGTCTTGTTATCACCAGATGTTGACGTCATTATGACGTACCTTTGCTACCTGGGATTTTATTTTGACAAAAAGTTTTATATATTTTACAAGTTTTGTTAAAGTTGTTAAAAGAAATACAAAATTACAAAATACATTTGTTTAATACAAATACAAGATTATAGCTTAAGAAACTACACAAATAAACCAAAATTTAGAAACTAAAATCCAGAAACATCAATAAAAAATAAAAAAAAAAGTTTGCTTAATATTTATTTATTCTTACAGGAACTACTATCGTAGTATTTAGAATTACATTTCAAATTCTTTTTGACACAAGAACAAGATTTGTTAGTACATCCTTGACTCAGCTGTTGTTGCATTATTTATCACTATAAACACCGAGAGAATAATAATTCAATTCATGGGAAAATGCAAAATACTTAGAACGCGTATTGGGTAAAACTTACTTTTCGTTGTTCGTTGTACGCGGATATGTTGTGGTGGACACAAAGCGAAAAATTATATTTCTCGGGTATTAAACAAGCTGAAATACCCACAACGCGTTGTGGTTGTAATACAATTCCTAGAACGCAAAATGCCTGTGTTAATGCCTTCAACACTAACAGGTATTGCGATATACCTTTGGTTATTCTAAAAATGAGTACAATTATTTAGTCTTTGGGGGCTTATAATATTGTCGATGGTAATCCAGGCATATTTCGTAGATCATCCATACATGTTGTTTATTTAGATTTAGAGGTAGTATAAATGGCGCAGCACGCTAAAAGACTGAAGCTGAACACCTCCTGATCATTTGAATCAGTTTCGTTGAGAGTGGATGGTCGAGGTGTTGCCCATTTCTAACATAACCTGTCTTGCCTGAAAATCCCACCATCGCACAGAAAAAAGCAGGATATATTTCTGTTACTTTGGCGATGGAACAAATTCGCACAGTAAATCATACTTTACCATCGGGGCTCATGGCAAATTATTTAAATGGATTCGATAGATGAAATTGAACATAGATACACTAATCTCCAGACAGAGCACAAAGTTTGTCATCTGTAATACTGTGAAGTGAAACCTTACAGTCAAGGACATCAAAAAACAGAAGCTGGCCGTATCACATGATCCGTTCATCTCTACCTTTTTGGTCCATTAAGGGATTACTGAAATTGACGACTAGATGTGGACAACTTCAACCGCATTGATTGTGATTTGTGAAGTTTACGTCCTCAAAAACTAGTGAAATCTCTGTCTAGTATTTAATTCTTATCTTTTTTGTATCCATCGCTTACAAAATAATGTTGTTCCTGAGATTTCGAGCAAGTGTTACAAATTATTTTTCTAATCTTAGAAATTCTTGTTTATATTATTCTTCTAAGTGTAGCTTCGTGATCAGCTATCCGAAATTAGCGCTGTCTCTACTATACGAAACCCAGACAGTGGCCCTGTGCGCAAAAAAAGGTCAAACAAAATGTTTTAAACCAAAAGGGTGTTTCAAAACTGTTGAAGTAAAATCGTAGCCGATTTACGTAACCTCTCATTAAACTAGTTAAATATTAATATAAGCAAAAAGCATTTTAAGGTGAAGTAACAACATTTACTCATATTAACGAAAGCATACAAAAAGTATACTATAAACGTTTAGAAAAAATTATAAAGACTGGAAACGCATGGGTTTGATATAGGGATATACACCTATATATATAGCAGTGGTGTGCACCCGCACACCACTGCTTAAGTTAACTCGCACGTTAACCCAATAAACGTCTACAATAAATATTGATGGCAGGAAAAGTAGGTAGTACCGCAGAATACAACTCTTTCTTCTATCGCAATTTTCACTATCCCACTTCCATTTTTATGAACGCTTTTATATACCTATATCAATCTCATGCGTTTTCAATCTGTATAAAGAAAGTAAAGTTTTATGTGCTGTGTGTAGATGAAAACTAAATAGTAAATGAATGCAGAAGCTAAAGAATTATTATCGTCAGTTGCGGAAAAATGAGACATTGTTGGAAATGTGCAGGATGGTCGAGCACAACATTGATTTCTGTGCATTGACCCAATAGCGGATTCTATCTGGTTATATTTTGCTGCATGCATACATTAAGTTAGCATAGATTCATATTTTGCGACCTATTTAACAATATTTTCTTCATGAAGTTTCAAACTCACTAATAACTGTAGCAGTAATAATTATGAAAAATTGCTCTACTGTCTGTAACCTAGATTACTTTAATTTACCACAAAACTTTTAAGAAGTTTACTAAATGATACGTAAAACTTTTACTCCAGTTTCTTGGTTAATATTCATTTTTCAATTCTTTCTTATTGTTGCTTGAAAACATAAAACTTTTAGTTTATCACGTATTTCTTTGTTACTTATCTTCATCAAAAAGGAAAAAAATCATACGTCATTCTTACCTACTTAGATATTTATATTCAAAAAATTAAATTTCTGCATTCAAGTAGAATAATAAAGTCAAGCCATTGTTTTCTTACACAATAAATTCCTCAACAAACTTCTTCTGTGTTTATATTTTGAAGGAACTTTTAAATTAAATTTTGCAGAACTTTTATTAGTTTTTCAGATTAAGAGTTATCGTTGATCAGCTTCAGTGAAATTTATAGCTAATAAATTTTTGTCAATATTGAATAATATAGTGGAGATTAATCAATTTCCGAAGGGTATTTTTAAAATTAATGTATTGAATTTAAAAATGTTTTATTTTTCCACTAAAGCAAAGTCTAGCAAAGAAAAACATTATTTGAGAATTTATGAGAAAATAATTTGATTTTGGGAAAAATTTGTTTTACATTAAAGTAGAACGTAAAGACGAATACTTTAATCGTAAATTTTGTTAAAAATTTCCTTTGTTTAAAAATTTTCGCCAATGCGGTCGTGGGCGGTCAATAAGCGCCTCAATATTGCGCAATATCAGCTGACTTTATAAGACCTCCAAGTCGAGATCGACTGACAATCCACGTCGAACTTTTAGTCTTCAAGCAAACAGTGCGATGTGCGGTTTTTTAACAAGAACTTGCTAGCAATACAATTTCCTGTTATTTTGTACAATGTTTCAGATGGAGCCTATCGTGACTTCAATTGCCTCAAATTTCAATTTAACGTATTGATGGTATTTTGAACTAAAAGTGGTAAAGTAAGAGGGGGGGTGAAGCTTTAGATTCTGAAGGAGTTTCCGATTTTCACAGGCCTTCTTCGCAGCAGCGTTCAAGCTACACAAAGCCAAATAATAGTGACACCAGTAGCTTAGTTAAAGTTCCACAGTCTGCGATGTTTTTAACAGAATGCATCTTGTGCTTCCATCGATTCCCGATTTATAAGAAAAATCATTCTGAACCCAAAATTTATATAAAAATTGCACCAATATTTCGACTTTACAAGCTCATTTAGAGTATGAAGTCTTATTCGGCAAAGGAAACGGGAGCATAAGTGGCGCATATAATAGACTATCTCAAAAATAGCATTTGCGTATGAACACTTCAAGAACGGTGATGAGGAGTGCTTCCATCGACCTCGACAACCAGAACTACGGATAAGTACACCGCAAAATTGTGCCAGATCCTCCTTACAGATGCTAGTCAAACTATAGTATTATAGCATAAGATTATAGGTTATTCGAGGTATTTGATGAATACGTACTGAAGTATTTTTGTCGAGACAGGTGGATGACGATCATTTCAAATACTGTTTGCAGAGTGCTGAAAGACCGAGAGTAATGAACTTCATCTCAAAGACCCACACCTAAAGATACATCATGACTATATATTTTTTTTATCGAGGTATGCAAAAGCATAGGTTTATTATCATGATCAAGGCAAGTCATTTGATTCATTTTGTTGCTATTTATAAAGTCGAGCACACTGTTTCGTGCATTTGCGCGCATGGAGTTGCAAGAAGTGACTCGAGTTTTATGCATGCGCCTAAGTTACTGCTAAAGCGTGCGGAATTGCCTGCTTACAATCGGCAACCAAAATTCTGACCCTAATTATTATTAACTTATTAAATTATTGTTAACTAAAAACAAGACCAACTGTGCTTCTGCTATAATTATATCACAGCATAAAAATATATAGCATAGTCACTCGATTGTCGGCAGTTTGAAGTTTTGAATATCGCACACAACTATCAATTCGCCGAGGCTTGCCGATCGTCATCATCCTTGCACGCTGGTAATAACGAGCGGCGTTTCCGTAGTCCGCCAACAGCCGGAGAATACAACAAGGTCGTTGAAAATATTTGCTAGAGTGCACCTACTGGTTATTCTGGGATGATACATCAACAAAAAGCAAAAATAATATTGGAAACCATCTTAGGTGTGCCGAAAATATTTTAATGAATGTATTAGTTCAGCAAAGTAATTTCTTATCGGGTCGAATAATGATTTGAACATTTGACATTAAAACCTATAAAAACTACTAATCCTTACAGATAAAGACACGATTACTTTGAAAGATTATCTAAAAAAGGGACTCAAAATGAACATAAGTAATTATGCTTTCATATAACCCTACATACTAGAATACGCACCAATATTTTAATTATTCTCAGATGTTAGTTTAAGACGAATGGAACAAGCACACATGATTCAAATCTATTCCTAAATCACGAAATTTATTGTAAACCTACAATAGCCTGAGTTATCGCTACTGTGAATTATTACATCGACTAAAACAATGAAAATCTAAAACTGTTACAACTGAATTAAAAATAAACCATAAATCATTTAAAACTGCATTTAAAATTCCGTTTTAAACATTTTTGAAGTATTAATATAAAAAACAATAGAAAATGTTTTATAGGTTTATAGGTATACGTATTTCCTTTTTTACAATAAATTGTCTACGAATAGCTACACACTGAACTGTCAAGTAGTAGCATGAAAACCGAAATGATTTATTTGTAGAGCCTCCATCATAATATTTTATTTGAAACGTCAAAGAAATATTGTTATAAATTTATCTTTTGTCTAGTTGTAAATGTCAAAGATGTGTACTGGAAGATTGAATATCATCAATTTTTGTAGCAGTAGGTAGGTCGATAGAAAAAACAAGTCGCAAGTGCACCAAATTAATAATTTCTCATAATAAAATTATACAGTTTTATTATCGGATAAGATAGTAGATGACATTTGTATTTTTTATATTTACATAATTATATTTATGTCTTTTAAGGCCATCTCATCTAAGTCATTTATATTCTCTTGATGGATTTTTTAAGTTTTGATAACGCTTTTTTTTAAATTAAACAAAGGCTTTTTATTAAGTTTATTTGCTCTATTCAGTTAGTTAAATCATTTGTTACTTATCAGAGAATGTAGATGTAGGTAAGCCATTTATAATATTTTATGATGAATAAAAGTGACATTTGAAATAATTCATTTTCTTTTGCCTAAGCAACAATGTATGTATTGACGCAACAAAGCTTTTTAGATTTGTTTACATTGCGTTTATGTTTTAATTACCTGGTAGAAAGGAAATTAAGCGTACAGGCAATCAGGTTTTAGTTAAATGGCTAGCATTTGACAGAAAAAAAGCGTGGATTAGGTACAAGTGAAATATTATGGAAGAAGTTGTAGCGACTATTTTCATTGTATTTGTACAAAAACTACAAGGAGCAGTGTTTTGTGTTGAATTAATTGTACTAGGGGATTTTATAATTTATCAAATACATGAAAATTACTATTGTTATGAAAAGTGTTGTTGAATGAATATAGCCTTTTTCATACAACTTATAAACCGAAAGTTGTTTTTTAGTCACTTTTTTCGAATGTGGATTTTTCGCCGATCATCATAGATCGAAGCACCGATCTACTTATCTGGGTAAATCACCCAAAGCTAGCAATGTGGGAGAGCTAAATATGAATATTTAAATATATGTATGAAATAAATAAAGATTAGTAAAAGTTTCACAGTTTTATTAAAATATAACCTAACAATATTGTTTCGACAGCTATGCTGTCATTATAAAAGGTAATATAATTATAAACAAACACGTCGCTAAGGTAGATACAAAATTAGGTAACTAGATAAAAAAATAATCAGAATTAAATATCTAATACTTCCAGTAACGGAGAATTAATGAGCTCAAGTTGTTCATTCATTAAAGGTACCCTGAGTTTGCGTTTGTATATCTCAAAGGCTTCTAAAATGTCTAATTTGCGTTTGTTATTACAAAAATGTAGGAATTTAATATTATTTTGAGGAGTCATTGTGTGATTTTGTTCTAAAAGGTGTTTGGCATAATTAGATTTTTCTGGATGTTTATTTTTGTAATGACGTACGTGTTCTTTATATCTTAGTCAGAATTTCGAAGTGTTTGCCCAATATAATACCGAACTACAAAAAGAACAGTTTAAATGGTAAATGCCCGATTTCATATCATGTGTTCTGTCTTTAGCATTACATAAAAATAAAAAAGTGTTACTGTTGGTTTTAAATGTTATTTTATAGTTGTTAGTTTTTCTTAGTATATGTGCAATTTCTTCTGATATTTTGCCAAAATATGGTATAGATATGTAATTTGTGTCTTCTGTTTGATTTTCAATGGGATATATTCTTTTGATAGCTAACCTATAATCTTTTTCTTTAATTAAAGTGTCAATCATCTTCGGATTCTAATGATTTGTATGTGCTAGTTGTTTAATAGTTGATATCTCTTTGCTAAAATCTGGCTTTGTTAGTGGAATAGTTAAAGCTCTGTGTACTAATGATCTATAGGCTGCTATTTTATGTGTTTTATGGTGACAAGATTGATTTGGTATTGTTATGTCTGTTTGTGTTGGTTTTCTGTATATGGAAAATTCAAATAGATTGTGTGTGTTAATCTTGATATTTAAGTCTAGAAAGTTTATAGTCCTGTTTTGTTCTGTTTCTAGTGTAGAATTTATGTTAGGGTGGATACTATTAGTAAAACTGTGAAACTTTTACTAATCTTTATTTATTTCATGATTATGGAGTTCCACAAAGTAAGGCTGGAAACAATAAACAAAATTTAAATATATTACTGTTGTTTTAAAAACACAAGAAATAAGATTCATACATTTGAATACAGTTAGATAAAATTTAAGCAAGAATATTTGTCTCAACATATAACTGAAATATAATTTAAACGTAATATAATCGTTAAATATTCTGCAATATTTCTTCAATATGAGCCTATAATATTCCATATTACGGAATTTATATTTTTAAATACTTGTATATTAACTAATATTAGAATAATAATATAGAGTAAAAAAACTCTAGCGTTAAATATATTGCGCTGGAGGGTTAGACTTCCTTTGTGTAATAAATAAAAATTAACATATTATGTAAATCAAAGAATTTAAGGTTTTATTGAAGCAACTTTATTTTTAATCAAAAATTCTCCCTCGAGACAAAAACAAGGAGGCCCTAAATTAAACGCACTATTTAGAATAGAAAGGTTCTTAAAGGTATACATAATATTTTCTTAAAAGAAAAGCCCTTAAGGCGTTGAAAACTTTATTCTAAATAAGATATTCAACTTTATCTCCTCTGGAAACTTATTCAGGTTAAATCCCAAAATGCCAAGATTGTAAATAAACCGTCGTTTTTCGACTGGGTCCAAATTGCTCTTAATTTAAGTACAGGGAACATTTTGTTGTTTTACAAAAGTAAAATATCAAGCTAACTGTTGTTTGGACTGTTTGAAAGCTTTAACGTTCTTTCTATTTTTTTCCTTCTGCCGAAACAAGCATGTAGATACCTACATGTAATTATTGCATTCCAAATGGAAGGTATGAACAAGGTTAACAGAAAAGATTAATAAAAGAGAGGTAGAATGAAAATGAAGGTAATTTCTGTCTATTCTTCTTCGTTCATATAAGCCGCGGCGACTTTTCATTTCCCCTCTATCCCGAGTTAATATATTTTTGGCACAAGGTTCACGTGACTATTTTAGCATTCTATCCAGGCGATCCATGTTCGATCCTGGCACCCACCGTAGATGTTATTCATGTTCTTTGTCAGGACACATAATATTCAACGCACTCAACTGGGATCAAGGCGAAAAGCGTTGCGTAAAAAGTAGAGACATTATTTTAACCGGGAAATATAGGCTGAAAAATCCGGAGCACCCGAGGTAGTCCCTTTCATTCAGCGTGAAAATATCGCGCCAAGTTTTAAAAGCAAACGGACATCCGAAAGAATAATAATAAGTAGTAATGTGGCAGTTTAAAACAAAAATTTTATACACTGTTCAAGATAAAAATTTAAAAGCAAGATATTTCGAAATTTTTGTTGGATGCATCCTATTTTATAGGTTTTGTGTTGATATAACACGCTGTTTTTGGCAGTCTAGTCGATTGACAGATAAATACATAACTAAACTAGACTAAAATCACTATAATGCTTTAAACAATAAATTAATTTAAAAATAAATTGATGGCAGTGTATTATCTGGTTGTCCTGTTAATAGGAGTGCTTGTAAATTTTGAATGTCAAACTAAACGAGTTTAGTGAGATAAAATATGTTCTAGATATTATTTTCACTTAATGTAGTGGAAAACGTATTAAAAATTAATGCTTGTCAGATATGTACCTAATAATTTATATAGGAGATATTAAAAATTTCAAAAAACAAATAATGAAATTGCCGTCGAGTTTTTCCATGGAGTTGATATGTTTTATATTTAATCAAAATTGTAACTCAAATATTTATCTACAAACAATATAAATGCAATAAAATATTGTTTGTTTGCTCGAAACACCTGTTGGCAATGAAAATTGTTTTGTATTCCAAAAGACGTACTAGGAGAAAAGTAAATAGATTTTTTTTCAGTTTGGACTTAGATCTACCGAATTGTGCGGAAATGTGAAAAGTGGAAGCATACGTGTTTTCATAAAAAATACAAAGACAGAGATGTTCTTGTTGGAGTAACATTTTTATTTAACTTGAAGTGAAACATTAAATGTTTACTTAGCGTCAAAATGATAAAAGCCATTTAGAGTAATTCTATCGTTTCGCCTGAACGAATTTTTCAAAAATAAATACACATATAAATATGTAGATCAAGCGCGAAATAGGGGTTGTTCTTTTCCAAATAAAATCAATTGGGATACGTTAAAAAATGCTTTAAAGTACAAAACAAAACTAATCTTCGACTTGGATTGAACAAAAGATTCACACGGGAGTAACCTTCAAACGTAAATCTGGAGAGACCTTTTTAATATGATCAGTATGTGCAACTTGGTTGAAATCATCACATAATTAGAAAATCTATTAAAATACCATCATTATAAAATATTGTCACGTGAGAGTTGTTGCGACTAGGGACCTAATTAAGGGTAGAGACAAAAATTAAACACAGATCACAATTTAACAATACTACATAACAAGTTGGATTACAATGGATTACAAGCTACACAAGTATGAGGACGTTCAAGTCCTCCTAAGAACTAACATTAAACATTAGAGTGGTCAAAACCATCCCAGCAACTACGTATATACTACAACTAAGCTTTAGGAAGACTAGGTAAGAGTCCCAGGACGTCAGCTTCTAGGCTCCTAGCTAACCAGCAGGAGGAATCAGGTAAGCGACACCCTTGGGTGCTAGCTTCTAGAAACCCCTACAATTAATTAAAATAAAGGTTCTTACCAGGCCTGCTTCAAGTTCATTGTTTGATGGAGTCAATGGAACGACTGAATGTTAAGTTGAAACAAGCCCGTTATATACTGTATCCTACGGAAGTCGTTAGCATATTAATGTTAACTTGTAGGCGCGACGTTCCGCGTATCCGTTAGTATTTCTTTGTCTGGCATGCAATTGTATCTTGGCGTAGGTTGTCGATCGCATGTGTGCTGATCTTGAGTTATCCGAATTAGAGCAGCTGGCTCGCGTGTGCAATTAACATTAGCACGCTATATAACGTTACAAAGAAATGTATTAACATAGTAGAATATATTATCATATAAATGGCGACTCGTGGGCGATGCATGCATGCAGGTGGTCTTGAGAGATGCTTGAATAAGTTTAAATAACCTTGTCACATATTGACTAACAATCAATCAATATTTATGTGCAAAAGTTAGGGAAAACATTTATGCAAGCGAGACAAATTACTCTAACCTGTGTAATATCAAAAAGTAAATTGGAGTAACCAAAGGGCAACGTAATCTAACCCGGCTACTATTAGATTGTACAATCGAAATGTTAGTTATTCAATAAACTTCTTGGAGCAAAATTATACGGACATACTCGGAATAATATTCCTAGCACAGTGTATATACAAATAATTTTAAAACCATCTAACTCAAAAAATAATACTTTACTATATTAAACACTAATTAATTAGTTTACATTTAGTCATATAATGGTAGCTAGACGTTATCGTTGACATATACAGAAGTTTCATTACATGCAACTCACGATGCTAGTATGTTATTCAGTAGTTTCAACCTATAGATGAATGCCACCAACAAGCCTAACATTGCTTGAAACATGCATATGACAACCAGCAACCAGATAACTAAAGGTGAAACGAGAAGCTCAAAGGAAAATAAAGCGGGTCAATGGAAAACAACCTCAAAGGGAAGAAAAGTAATACAATAAAAGAGAAGAAAAGGTATGTAACAAAAAAGATCGATTAGTTACCAATATGAACATGAACACAGCAAACTTACAATAAGTATCATTGATGGTAGCCGATCTTGTGGTAATGTTTACAGCTTCCAAAGCTGACTTAGCGGCGATTAATTAAATAATTCTGCCTAAAAGAATTAAACTATAAGAAATGGAATGTAATAGAGAAGCTATAAATATGAACCTTCAGAATGTGAACTTCCAAAAGAACTAGTGGAAAATTCCTAGCGGTTCCAATATAAATTGAAAATCATCAGCCAAAAAGCACACCGTATCCGCAAAAATGCGGATAATAATTGTAAAACCATCTAACTCAAAAAATAATACTTTACTATATTAAACACTAATTAGTTTACATTTAGTCATATAATGGTTGCTAGACGTTATCGTTGACATATACAGAAGTTTCATTACATGCAACTCACGATGCTAGTATGTTATTCAGTAGTTTCAACCTATAGATGAATGCCACCAACAAGCCTAACATTGCTTGAAACATGCATATGACAACCAGCAACCAGATAACTAAAGGTGAAACGAGAAGCTCAAAGGAAAATAAAGCGGGTCAATGGAAAACAACCTCAAAGGGAAGAAAAGTAATACAATAAAAGAGAAGAAAAGGTATGTAACAAAAAAGATCGATTAGTTACCAATATGAACATGAACATAGCAAACTTCGAATAAGTACCTTTGATGGTAGGCG
This sequence comes from Agrypnus murinus, assembly GCA_929113105.1. Classification (NCBI taxonomy): domain Eukaryota; kingdom Metazoa; phylum Arthropoda; class Insecta; order Coleoptera; family Elateridae; genus Agrypnus; species Agrypnus murinus. The sequence continues at coordinate 28,717,300 of OV816028.1, read as the reverse complement.
ATCTTGTGGTAATGTTTACAGCTTCCAAAGCTGACTTAGCGGCTATTAATTAAATAATTCTGCCTAAAAGAATTAAACTATAATAAATGGAATGTAATAGAGAAGCTATAAATATGAACCTTCAGAATGTGAACTTCCAAAAGAACTAGTGGAAATTCCTAGCGGTTCCAATATAAATTGAAAATCATCACCCAAAAAGCACACCGTATCCGCAAAAATGCGATTCCAATTAACTAACGAAAAGGAAAATGACTTTTAAAAAGCGATGCCACTCTTATCAACACATTCTTATCATAAGTTACTTCGGCAACGAACGTAAGGTAAGTCAACTTATGAACAGACACCAGGAAATTAACGGAAGTAAACGGAGAGAGAGTACGAAAATCCCTAACACTATACAAAATAATACAAAAACAGAGCAATACAGGGTACTACGAAAGTAGCATGTAATATCCTCCTTTACCGCAAACATTTCACTATCCCCACGCTCTTTTTATACGCCCTATACTAATCCCATGCGTTACCAACCTGTATAAATGTGTAACAATGGACCTTGAATTCTTGAACAGATTGTTATTGCTGTTAATTTAACTATAAAGAAAATAATTCATATTACTTATATGTAATATGACGAGGGTAGTCAACTTGACTAAACACACTTTTGTCAACTAGCACAGAAAGCAGCTTACAGCAGTGCACCTGTTGCAATTGGTTTATATTAAAATATACAATCGCATTCTGATTTATTAAAATGATTTAAACGTTTTCACAGTTCCAACTAAATACACCACATGTCAGTTTTCGGAATAGAACAACTGTTCTTGGTACACCGATGATGAGTGTAAGAATTGATTCTTGTTGGAAGGGTTAGTTAATAAATGAACATAGTACTTACTAATTTTCAGAAATCAAAATTTGGAACAATATTAAATGAAAAATGGATTATTTAGTACGTAAATCAAGATTCTGATAGCAAACTCATTGGATAGTCACCTCAGCTTATCATCTGAAACTGTTTGCTATGTCTATTTGAGTAGATGAAATAAATTTGGCAGAAATATACATAATCATTCACCGTCTGCTCTGTTTTTGTATTAACTTAACAAATAGCTAAGCTTTTGTGTTCCCAGTTCACATATTCAAAGTGCAGTAGTTACTTATTGGTGCTCTATTTAAAGCATCCATAAGTAACCACGAATATGTCTATTATCTATAGAGGTAGTCTAGAATGCATGATATCTATAGAGGCAGTTGACGCATGAATAGGAAATCATGATAAGACCCAGGTTTCTTTAAATCTTTTGAAAATCGCCATGTCTAGACCAGACGTTACACATATCAGTGAGTCGGAACAGTTCCTCAAAACTAATTCAAAAATGTGATGAGGGTAAGGAAGGTACAACAGGTCACGATTGAACATTTTTTAAATTACACACTGTACAGGCACCATTTACTCGACCTGTGTTGCTTACTGTGGTATCACAGCAAAGTTCGCGGATTTTGTCGGTTATACCCCACTTCTCCACTGCTTGGTAAACAGCCATGGCTTGGTCTTCTCATCTCAGGGACTCCCAACAATTGCTCCTTGCCTTGAAGAGTTACTATTATTGCCATTTTATCAACGTTTTCATCATCTGCGAGTGCGGGGAGCTTTCCATCCCAGTGCAACATTAATTTTTGGCAGTTGTTTAGGTTAAATCTATGCTGAATTTCTGTGTGTCTCGCTGCTCTAAATTTCTTCTACGGCGTTGAAAAGAAGTGCTTTATTACCAGGTTTTCACTATGACGCCCGAAAGCTTCTGCAGCAGCTATTAATATGTAAACCTCATTTCTATCAGTGATTTTGCACCTATCAAAAACTTCAGAGAGACGGGGAATAAAAAACTGCAATATACCTCGAGTTGCTGGAACTGTTGTTGCTGCTGATCTTTGCTAAACGACGAGAGAAGAATTTTCACTGTTGTCATCATCCGGGGTGAAAGGCTAGGCAGTCGTTCCAGATGTTTATCATGGCCTCACTAGTATACGAGACTAGCCCAGTATGACAGAAGACTGGGCAGTCGTTTGAGGTGTCGGGCATGACTAGTATCCAAAAGCTTGGGAGCAGATCACATGGGGTTCACCCGTAGAACTGGCTAATGTCTACCCAATCCCAAGTTTGTCTGGGCAACGGATGACACAATCAAGAAATAACGTGTGGTAGGTCTCATGGGAGGTCAGGCTTTAGCTGTGCAGCTCTAGTCGTCTGATCCTCAAAAATCGTCTAGAGCTACTACACTGAAGGTACGTTGGTGCGAATATACAGCCTCTCACGTTCAAGACAACTTAACCTTAACGGGTGGTACATACCGGGATTTTACTTCCGTAGACTCGAAATAAAGCTCTGTCAGGCGCACACTAGGCCTATAACTGGGAGATCGGGTGGCAAAACCATTCAAAATCAAGTCCCGCCACATTTTAGGTTGGATTCGATCGGGCAGTACTAATAGCAAACACGTGCTATAAAAAAATCGCTTGGTAATTAAATTAATGAAAACCCGCATTCATTTCCATTACTACTGATTACAAATTCCATTAAGTGATTGCAAATAAAATAACTTAAAAAAAATCTTATTTGAAAAAATTTCATGGTCGATTGAGCTACAATTTTGCACAGATCGTTTTTTTGTTAATTGGAACAAGGCAGGGGGTGGGCGCAAAATTTTTGCAAAGTTGAAAAATAGGGGCCACCCTAGTGTATAATCATTGCAGTATCAATTAATGTAGAATCAGGTGCCCCTAGTCGAGCATCTTCTGACTCGTACCGTTTCTGTGACAAGTGTGTGTAGAAATAAAATTCTAAATGTCTATTGGTCTTATCTAGTTAGCAGCATGTATTGTACCATTAACTCATCGTTAACCTCGCAGATATCATTAAATCTAGTCTTTGAAATTGATGCTACGGGCGATTTCAACTTCAGATACTCCATCTGTAAGCGGAATGCCTCCCACGCCCATTAGTGTATAGGAACTCAACCTCTTCTTGAACCATAGATATTTGTGTCCTCTCTCCACCTAATGATTCAATTGGGCACAACATGTATCCTATTTAATATGCGGTTGAATATTATGGCCAAGAGTACCTCGCTAATTGTCGCTCCTTTAACTCGTTAATTCGCTTCACTTGACGTATCGGTATGAGACGAGCTTCATCTTACATGACAGACTTTAAAGGTAGTGTATTGTCAGCTCACATCTGCTGTTGTAAAATCACTGATGTCGACAGCTTGTTGTAGATGTAGTGTGACCATTGACTCCCTCGATATTATTCCGTATATTTTAACTGGTATGGTGAAGGTGTGTGATGCCACCCTACTTTTTTAATTTTTTCTTTTCAACAAACCTGAATCCTTTATCGGCAGAACTCAAGTGTTTTCGAGGGCAATATTCAATGTATAATCATCACTCAAGGAGCCATTTAAATCTACGGTTATGGTTAGAGATGGTATTTAGAGCCTAGGACGTTTAGGCGTAGATAAAATCAAATCTTAGTCAGATTCTAAAAATTGGTACGTTTGAAAATTCAATTAATTATTATAGTTATTTTGAGAAATAATCACAAATCAAGTTATGCATCTTTGCTGGAAAGTTGAGGGTCTTTGAACTAGAAATGCCATGAATGTCATGTCCCATTTGAATAAGATTGCAAAAATTTAAAAAAGCAATGAAAAAAGAAATATACAGTGCGAATTTTATATTTTGGTTTGCTTATTTACTGTAGTTATCATGTTATACAACGATAAAAATTAAGTATTTTATTAATTGAAAGTAGTTTAATTGATATTATTATTTCCTATAATCCTATAAATTATTATTTCCTAATAGGCAAAAACATGATTTTATAAATTCTACGCAATTATTAATGAATATGAATAGCAATTCTGAACGTGGACAAAAGCAATTTACAAGAACTGTTCAAAATGCTCTCCTATTTGTTCTAAACAATTTAAAATAAATTATTTTTGTCAAAATAGCACTGCAAGATTTTTAATTTTGCTTCTTTTGTACACATTATGGTTAAATAAACTTACTTAATAATGTAATGCGAATTTTTGCGAAATTTTGTGTAAAAAGCAATTCATTCTTTTAATCAGCTGTAGAAATAGATAAGATTGGTGGCATAATTTCGAAATGATTATCTTATTTACACAAACTATAGCATTTTATAATGTTTATGTAATATAAATATAAATACTTCTAATAAATGAATACTTGCGATGGCTGTCAGTGCATTTGACGCTAGGACGTATTAAATCTGTATGTTCAGAGATACAGGATTCACACTGTAGAATTACCAACATTAGGTATGAAAGTAAGCGGACGAAGAAAGGGGATAAGGTAGACCAATCATAAGTTAGGCTTAGATTTTAAGTGTAGTCTGATTTCTGTTGCAATAACCAGATATTGAATGAATGAACTCAAGAATGCCAATTCTAGTACTGAATTTCTTGAGTATATAAAATCTGATAAAACTAAATATCGAAAAGCTATAAGGTGCACAAAGAAGGATGCTAACGATAGATATATAAGTTCATCTACAAATAAGATGAAAGCCAGTTGGAACATAATTAACTATTATAGTAAAAACTGTCAAAATAAAAATAGATCTACTTCTGATGCTCGATCTCCTACGGACTTTAACAATTTTTTTGCTAACATTGCTGAAGAAACTATTAAGTCTCATAATAATATGTACAGATTGTCTCCTTCGTTTTATCTGAAAAATACCATCACTAATACTAATCGTCCTAAATCTAAATGTAACTTTAATTTTGTTTCTGAAGCAAGTGTTAGATTAGCTATTTCTAAACTTAATAATTCAAATGTTAATGATTGTTATGGTTTTAACTCTAAGATTTTCAAATCAATTGTGGATATAATTATCACACCATTAACCAGATTGATTAATGAATCAATTCAGTCTGGCATATTTCCAGATAAATTGAAACTTACTATAATTACACCTGTCTACAAAAAGGGCGATAACAAAATTCCAGACAGTTACAGACCCATATCTATTACCCCAATATTCTCTAAGATTGTGGAAACTTTGCTCGCCTCTCAGATATATGAATATTTTGAAGACAATAAACTATTTAATATTTGGCTTCCGCCAGGATAAATCTACTACTTCTGCCTTAATAAATTATACTTCTTTAGTTTCATCAGCATTTGAAGAAAATGGTTTTGCTAAATCAATTCCTTGGGACTTTACCAAAGCTTTTGATTGCTTATCACATGAAATCTTACTTAAAAAACTAAATGATTATAATTATGATTAAGTTTCTGTAAACTTAATAGCATCCTTCTTATCAAACCGAACTCAAATAACCAAATTTGATAACAAGTATTCAAAACCGTTAGTTGTAAATGCAGGAGTACCGCAAGGGTCTGTCCTTGGACCATTTCTATTTATTATATTTATTAACGATATATTTGACAATGTTTTAACTTCAAACTTAATTCTGTATGCAGATGACACAACTGCTATTACTATTGGTAATAATATACAAACTATTAATGAAACTATTTCTTATACTGAACAATTTATGAAGAACTGGTCAGATGCTAACTGCCTCTGTATTAACCACACAAAAACAAATATATTAACTCATAGCTTAAAAAGTGTCTCCAATGAACCAACATCTAGCATTAAACTCTTGGGTGTTATGATAGATAAAAACTTAACCTGGCATGATCATGTTGACATGTTGGCAACTAAGTTGTCTAAAGTTATATACCTTATAAGAAGACTTAAAAACTTGACTAACATTGATACTCTAATTTCCGCTTATTATGCCCACTTTAACAGTCTTATGACATATGCCCTTATTGTGTGGGGTCATGCAAGTTGTGCAGATAAAATATTTAGTTTACAAAGGAAAGTTATTAGAATTATGGATGGCCTGGGATATAGAGATGATTGCAGAAATTCTTTTATTAAATTTCAAATTCTAACTTTTCCATCTGCTTAGAACTCTTGTTTATATACACAAAAATTCAACTGCTCTTTTTGATACTCATGCAAATTTCCATAATTATAATACTAGATATAACCAGAACTTGCGTTTGCCATATCACCGTCTACATCGCTCCAGATTGGGTTTTAAATACATTGGATTGACGCTTTATAACCATGTATCACTTCAATCTAGATCTAAAGATCTTAAGCAATTTCAGGCAACAGTTTCCGGCTTTCTGAAAAACAAAGCTTATTACTCTGTAAATGAATTTATTAATGATAATAGTGTAAAACTTTTATTATAGTACTATTACTAATTAGTGAAATTAACTACTATTTATTTGCTTGTACCTAGTATTTAATCTTGACAAATGTAAGCAGAGCACCTGCACACAACATGATAATAAATATCTTATCTTATATTATCTTATATTAAACAAAGCAATAACGCTGCTCATTGTTTCTCGCATGCAATGACAATGACGATCGACAAACCTCGGCGATTCATAAACGATCCTAATAGGCAAAATCATATAGTCAATAGATTCAGATCTATCTTAGAGCTGCATTACCAGTACATGGAAAGGCACGTTTATCTCCGCTTTTCGTCATCTTTTAACAAGACAGTGCTGACATCGAACTATGAAAAGCTTATGTCTGTGGCTGACCGCTTGCAATCAAGAAAGACAAGCGTTTTTGTAACATGATACTAAAACTATTAAAAGAAGTAAAAATTCATCTCCAATTCCGAAACACATAACTGCACTGGAGATAATGAGGTCTCTGGATTGTCGAGTTTATCCTCTTATTTCTCTAGCACCGTTTTGTCACAGCACTGTTTTCTGGGATTCGAGAGGAAGTACGAATCTAGGAGTAACTCATAATAAGCACATTACACACAATTTTCATACCCTTTTTGGCGGTTTGTTTCATATATCTATAATTTGAGTAGCTTACTGTACTAAATAGCTGAGTTTTAAGGTTGAATAGAACGTACTTCGCCTAGTACTAAAATACTAAAGTTTTAAAATAATTAGATCCGTCTATTTATGTATTCTCACATAATAAACACCTACGAATTTTATTTGGTCGTATAAGACAGGTGGGAAAGTACTTTTCTTTCGGTGTGTGAACTTCCAATAAAAGCACATCAATACAATTTCCTTCTGCACCTTTTACTTTAATCGGAATGCTTTTTACAAGGTTATAAAATTCAACTTTATGTCAATTTTAACATCACTGAATCTTCTCCGAGATATCACATGACAATGTGAAAACTTGTTACTGCATTTCCTTATACCTGACTGTAACTTTTAAAGTGCACTGACGTGCAAATATGTGCTTTATGAATGAGTTAAAGCAAACTGAGTTTACAGTCAATTTAATGTATAGTTGATTGTGATTTTTCTTGTTAGGTTGGTAATGATAATTTTCAAATAGCAATAATTATTTACTTAGATTTAAAAAAATAGAATGTAAAATAATGATTTTTCAATAAAAAACCAGTTTTACACGAAAACATCAATAATTGCTACGTTTGTATAACCTAGCAGTTATCGCAATTCAAGTGTGAAAAATATAAGCTCACTCCGTCGCACCGTGGAGGGTTATCAATCATCAAGGTACGAAAAACTCGCTCAACTTTACTAATCGTCAAATATTGTGAGTTCTGAAAATAGCCGCAAATATTTTCAATATCCGTAATGTAACGTCAAAGTTTCGCGTAACCGCGAACATTGGCGGCGTGGTTTAATACAATTTTAATTATTCCTGGTTGAGTGCTCATAATAGAACATGTATTAATACCAGTGGATTATTTCAGTGGTAACTTTTAATCAGTTGTTTCTAATTATACGTATCTGACCAAAAGCACAAACACGTCGGCAATTCGTTACATTTCATATGGAAATTCATCCTGTTGAGGTATTTATTTTGTTACAATGTAGTATGCGGAGTTCGCCTTAAAAAGTGTTCAGTATTAATTTCAATATTAACCAATTTTCTTAAAACATTACATACGGAATGTTTTGGTGATATGAAGAATTTTAAGTAGATGTTTTCTGTATAAATGGCTAAGTGGGATATTAAAGTAAATGCCAATGCGGTTAAGCCTTAGCAGTTGTTTAATAAATTAAAGGATTCCGTTTACCTTTTTATGCCGGCTCTATTCATTATTTGTAAAACGACTGGCCACGCGTTTCATCCTTCTTGATAGACTTCTTATTTTAATTCTAGTTTTATAAAAAAAAAGCATTATGGCAATTTATATTCTGTATTTTTGAATTTATCTCTCAAATACAAGTTATATTATTAATATCAGTTGATAATTTATTCTAATTTTATTATTGCAGAAAATATTAGATGAATGATGATCTAAAAAAGATGGTAAATAAATGAGGTAAATAAAGTGGTGTCCATTGAACTTGAACTTCAGTGTGTAGAAAAAATTTATTATATGATTACTCTGTCGATTACTCCTTGTTAATAGAAGTATTCTAGTAACTAAGCCTCAGTAAATGTAGCGGATTCTTTAAAGTTCTTTTAGATATAAAAACCACTGGGAACTCTGGTTACCACTTGCAATAGAACCATCGCGCAAAATCTCAGCTATAAACAAAGTCAGGGGAAAAGAGGACTTATGAAAAGTATGACAGGAAGTAACTTAAAAATGAATATTGATCAATTAGATTGAACATGAATGTAAAGAAAAATGCGCGTTAGAGAGAAACTACATATAAATAAATGAAACAATTCCAAAGTACTGTGGGAAGTCTTGCCAAATTATAAAAGTAAGATGTCGATTACTAATAGCACGTAATACTATAACGTTGAAATTCACAACCCATTGATTGTTTGACGGTCACTGTTTAAAACCACGCTTCTTCGTTAGTTTGGTTGTCACTGTGTTTCCCTTTCCCTCTGTTTATCATAAAGTCGTACCTGAGCGGTCAAGCGCATTATCAATGAGCAGTTGATAGAAGAAAATGGGATTTCTGGCATTAGAAGTTGGATGGGAGATGAATTAGAAAATTGGTTTTGGTATAATTGGCTTTAGCGGAGAAAATCTCGCATTCAACAAAATGATCATCTGATTGTTTATATGTGATCGTCAAACTAGACGGATTAAATTCTAGTGTTAACCATTTTTGGTAAACCTTTTTTATTTTCCACATTTTCCACAATTATTATTTAATGTGCTAAAGTCTCATAAAATCTTTTTCTATTTTAGGTAACATTTTCCCTATCAGTTACCTTGACGAAATCGTGTAATAAAAGATCTTTCAGTTTATCGAAAGGTAAAATTCTGTTTAAATATTTAAAATTAATACCATATACAGGGTGATTTATTTTCAGGTCTTTTATTTTCTTTTGGGTTGTGTTGCTCGTTGTCTTTTTTCTATTCTTGCCCCTTTGACTTTGGATTGGGTTTAATTTGAAGATCTTCCCCTTTGGCTTCGTAGCTGCATACACAAGTACAGGGTGTATGTAATATATCGGAGGGTGAAACGAAAAACCCTAAGCAAGGCTTTTAAACCGTACTGTATCAGCCGTGGCTCATCGAATGGGGGGATGTTTGTTTGAAACTGTATGTATATAAATATATATATATATATATATATATATATATATATATATATATATATATATATATATATATATATATATATATATATATATATATATATATATACTACAGACCGCATACCCGATATTTCCAATTCTATTATAGTATATATACCGTACGGTCGAAAACAATCCATTATATATATATATATATATATATATATATATATATATATATATATATATATATATATATATATGTTACATTTTAAGTTTCCGCGGATATTATATGATACTTCACTACTTTTCCGGGTTTCACTCCGCGTATTCACTATTCGGCTCCTAGAGGAACCAGACAATGGTTGACGACGTTTCGGCAAGATCACACTTGCCATCTTCAGGTCACTTCTAACTTCCTTCTGCTTCGCGTGGTTACACGATGTAGACTGACGTCTTGCTGCTGCGGTTGGTCTTTATATACGGTTACGGTGTTGCGCATGGTTGCGGTCGGCTGGTTTTTGGCGCGGCTGCGTGTCATTGGTCTCGCTTGATCCGGTGGCTTTCTCTCGCTTTCCCCTTTATCGTTCTGCTGTGCTGGTTTTCGCTTCTTGACGGTGATGCTGGTTATAGCTGGTTTCCAAGCTGATGGTAGTCGCTGTGTATCGTCCCTGGTATTAAGATTGTTCGGACGTTTCTCGATCTCAATGGCTTCTCTTATGGTTCGTCGGGTCTTATGTTGTATATTCGCTAAAACTTTTGTATTTTCGAAATCTATGTTATGAGATGTACCACTTACATGTTGTGCTAGTGAAGACGTTCTCTCATTTTTGTTGACTGCATTTCGGTGTTCTTCTCTTCTTACTTGAATTCTTCTGTTGGTCTGCCCTATGTAGGATTCCCCGCAGTCTTTACATGGGATCTCGTATACTCCTTGGCTTTCTAGTGGTATTTTTGCTTTTGCGGATGGAAGCATGTTTCCAATCTTCTTGTCGGTGTTGAAGATGGTGTCGATGTTGTGTTTTCTCAGCACTCTACTTATTTTGTCCGTGGTCCCTTTGATGTACGGTAAGTGCGCTTTGGATACCGATGTTTCTTCTTCCTTTGGCTTTGGGTCCCTTGGTGTTAACGCTTTCTTGATATTTCTGGAAGAGAAACCATTTTGTTTTAATGCCAACGTCACCTGTTCTAGTTCTTGATGTTTATTATCGTCATCAGTCAATCGTTGTGATCTAGTTATTAATGTCTTGACTACTGACTGTAGTTGCGCTGGGTGGTGATGTGACTGCGCGTTCAGGTAGCGATTTGTGTGGGTTGATTTTCGGTATACTGTGTATCCCAGGCTGCCGTCTTCCTTCTTGATTATAGATACATCTAGGAAAGGTAGTTGATTGTCCTTTTCCACCTCCATTGTGAATTTGATCTTCTGGTGTATGTTGTTTAGATGCTGTAATAAGGTCTGCAGCTTCTCTTCTCCATGGGTCCATATAATAAAAGTATCGTCTACATATCTTAGCCTTATTATTATTATATGGACCCATGGAGAAGAGAAGCTGCAGACCTTCTTACAGCATCTAAACAACATACACCAGAAGATCAAATTCACAATGGAGGTGGAAAAGGACAATCAACTACCTTTCCTAGATGTATCTATAATCAAGAAGGAAGACGGCAGCCTGGGATACACAGTATACCGAAAATCAACCCACACAAATCGCTACCTGAACGCGCAGTCACATCACCACCCAGCGCAACTACAGTCAGTAGTCAAGACATTAATAACTAGATCACAACGATTGACTGATGACGATAATAAACATCAAGAACTAGAACAGGTGACGTTGGCATTAAAACAAAATGGTTTCTCTTCCAGAAATATCAAGAAAGCGTTAACACCAAGGGACCCAAAGCCAAAGGAAGAAGAAACATCGGTATCCAAAGCGCACTTACCGTACATCAAAGGGACCACGGACAAAATAAGTAGAGTGCTGAGAAAACACAACATCGACACCATCTTCAACACCGACAAGAAGATTGGAAACATGCTTCCATCCGCAAAAGCAAAAATACCACTAGAAAGCCAAGGAGTATACGAGATCCCATGTAAAGACTGCGGGGAATCCTACATAGGGCAGACCAACAGAAGAATTCAAGTAAGAAGAGAAGAACACCGAAATGCAGTCAACAAAAATGAGAGAACGTCTTCACTAGCACAACATGTAAGTGGTACATCTCATAACATAGATTTCGAAAATACAAAAGTTTTAGCGAATATACAACATAAGACCCGACGAACCATAAGAGAAGCCATTGAGATCGAGAAACGTCCGAACAATCTTAATACCAGGGACGATACACAGCGACTACCATCAGCTTGGAAACCAGCTATAACCAGCATCACCGTCAAGAAGCGAAAACCAGCACAGCAGAACGATAAAGGGGAAAGCGAGAGAAAGCCACCGGATCAAGCGAGACCAATGACACGCAGCCGCGCCAAAAACCAGCCGACCGCAACCATGCGCAACACCGTAACCGTATATAAAGACCAACCGCAGCAGCAAGACGTCAGTCTACATCGTGTAACCACGCGAAGCAGAAGGAAGTTAGAAGTGACCTGAAGATGGCAAGTGTGATCTTGCCGAAACGTCGTCAACCATTGTCTGGTTCCTCTAGGAGCCGAATAGTGAATACGCGGAGTGAAACCCGGAAAAGTAGTGAAGTATCATATATATATATATATATATATATATATATATATATATATATATATATATATATATATATATATATATATATATATATATATATATATATATATATATTGTGTCATTTTATCTATGTGTCTATATAAAACGTTTATATAATTTATTTATTCATGCATGTTAGTTTCAAGAACTATTTAAAGCGAGATCTCGAGTAGTGAAATTATCATAGGGTAGTTTTTAAGATTTACAACCAGCTGTGATGCAAATCACCATTCTGTTAATTTTGCTAGACATTAAAGATCTTAATCAGTATAATTACCGTTTACAATAATAGTTTACAATTTGCATTAAACAATAAAGCCCTACTTAGATAGTTTACATTTCACTACATGCTTGTGTTTTATTTATTTCTATTTATTTATTGTGTGGTTTTAATATCGCTTTCCAGCTCGTCAACTGTAAGTGTATATGCACCGTACGATCAAAATTGTGGAAGTTGCCTATACCTTAGTAAAAGATCTATTTCTTCGTTTATCTAAGAAGCTTGAAGCTTTAGTAATAAGCATAACGAAGTGACGCTTGTGTTTTATCTTGTATTTACCCCACCCCTCTCCGACTTATTGGGGTTAGCCGGCAAAAATATATATATAAAGTAGTATTATTTAGATCAAGCTGATACTTCCAGCACAGCTATATTTTGGCAGGTTAGATTTTATATATATATAAAAGTAGCCTTTGTGATTCTGTAGGCTATAATACATTGAGTATTACATAGTTATAAATCAGATTATTGGCTACAGTGTATGGAACAAGTGGTGATAGTGATCTAATACTAATTAAATAAAACTTAAAACAGACAAATTTAAAACCAAAAGTAACTATATAAAGAGAAATTAAAACAGCAGAATTCAATAGAAAAAATTTACTTCACAACAAAGATAAACGTATCATTTAAAAATTAAATCAAAATAAATACCTATAAACACAGAGATGACAAGGTCAAATTCTGTTTAAAAGATAAGCAACGTTGGCAGATCAAACCAAAGTAGTGATATCTAAGGAATTAAAATTTATTAACATTAAGTTATATAAACATGTATCTTTTACAGTTAGATCAAATTAAACATATGTCCAAGAAGAAATTAATAAAGTAAATGAAAAAAAAGCCTAAAATTTGATAAAATGGAAAAACTGAAAACAAATAGGTTTAAATAATACACTTAATACTTATGAATGAAATACGCCTAAATGAAAACTAAACGAAAAATTACTAAATTTCTAATTACTGGAATATAGAGAAAAACTATTATGTCAACAATGAAAACACATATTAAAGAAGAAGAACTCGATTTTATTAAGAAAATTAAGAACATTACTCCAGAGGAGTCATAGAAAAGAAAAAGAAACTAAAACCGATTTTAATGGAAGCAAAAATAATATAAATAAATGGATATATGATGACAACGAATCCAAGAAAAGAGGAAGAAATAAGCTCTGATGAAACAGAAGACAGGCAAAGAAAACCCAACAAATTCTTAAATCAGACACATAAAGCATCAACCGCCCAAACAAAACAAACTAAAACAAAAACAATCCAAATATGTCTAGCACCCATAAAACAACTAGACACCAATAACAGTAAAGAAAAGAATAATACAAACCAAAACATATAGCAGAAACAGATAATTCAGAAAAGCACCAATGACGACAACAATGACAACGGATAAAGAAGAAAAAGAGATAGGGAAGAAGGATAATAATAATAATGTACAAACAAAACTCAAAATAAGAAATTGAAATATTAAGTCTATTACAACCAAAGAAGATGAAATTATTGAAGAAAAGGAAAAATTTGAAATACAAACACTTGATCTAAGTGAGAATCGATAGAGAGGACAAGAAAGAGAACTTATTATCCAATACTACTAAAGTTGATTTGTATGTGTGTCCGAGCCCCATTCTCGCGTTCTATAAGGGCTGGAGAGATGGGCTTGGGCTCATTCGACGCGTAATTTGCCGATGATAATGCACGACCGAATTTTTTAAAGTAGGTCATGTTAGAGATGGGTTGGGCTCATTCGACTCCAATATTAATAAAGTTGATTTGTATGTGTGTCCGAGCCCCATTCTCGCGTTCTATAAGGGCTAGAAAGATGGGCTTGGGGCTAAATTTTTTTAAATTAGGTTATGTTTTAAAATTTTTTAAATTAGGTTATGTTTTAAAAATCGATAAATGCTGATTCTATCGTACTATTTAGTGCTATTGAGTGTTATTTGGTACTAATATGTGCTCTATCGATAGAGAATCGATTGGAGGTTTATGTAGGTCATGTAAATACTGACCTACTTTAAAAAAAAATCGATAAATGCTATTTCTATCATACTTAAGTGCTTAGGCCCGTAGGGCCCATTATCCTAGTTAAAGGGCTATACCCTATTCTACTCGGGCGTAAAACTAAAAGAAGATAATAAAGAAGGAGTTGGAATAATAATGGACAAGGAATTAAAACTTAAAATTAGAAAATTTGTACCTTGTACGTCAACAATCATGTACATACAGATTAAAATAGACCAAACCTTAACAAGCATACAACTATATGCCCTAATAGAAGAACCCAAACCAGAAACGATAAAGAATTTCTACGAAAAACTCTAAGAAATAATCGATGAGATAAGAGCAGAAAATAATAGACATAAGAATGGAAAGAGACTAATACAATTCTGCATAGAAATTCTGATGTAAGTAGTAATTGGAAATGGGTTTTTCAAAAAAAATGAAAACACATTTATACCACCAAAATACACCTATAACATAGAAATCATGCCAATTACGCTCACTCAAGAAAGAAGAATCAGGGCACCAGAATTGAAATTTATTAAGAAGTATTTTGATTACCATACTTGACAAAATTAAAAATGAAACTGCTTATGATACACTGAAACAAGGACAATAAAAGACAAAACAAGGAATAATTCTGGATAAGATTAAGGAAAAACAGATGAACTAGTATGCACACGTTAAAAGACTGAATAGAAGAGAAAACAACAAAAGAATCGATAGAGGCCAAAAGCAACAAGAAAAAGAAGGTAGGACGCCCCAGAATCGAGGAGATTCTGGAAAAGAAAACAAATAGAAGAGAAGAAGAAAAATAGGAGAAGAAAACACCTTATTTATTATAACAAGCAAATCTTTGTATACAATTCTTGCACTTCTAAAGTTATCTATTAAATTGTTCTTTGCTAGACTTATCATATAATTATGGTTTTCTGTCAAGTTTTATAACCAATTCAATGTAGCATTTTGAAATTTATTGAAATAATTATTGTTTCCATTGTATTGTTATTTAAAATATCTAAGTTGGCAATTAATTTATTTTTATAAGTGGTGATTTGTTTGTAATTTATTTATGGCTTCGTCGTATCTTTTTGCGTCATTTTGATCTGAATTACCAATTATAAATTTTATTGCAGTATCAAGTCCATCAAATAATGCATAATGTGGCACTGTAGTCAGTAGTAAAATGATGTCGTGGGAGCTAATTAATTTGCCGATCAGATTTGGAACGTTTACTGTTGAACCAAGAGTCATGATGTACTCGAAAATTTCGATAATAGCAGTAGATCCTTTTCTTGCGTATTGAATCACATTTTACCACGGGATATTTCAATTCGATAATAATATTCGAATCACTGCTAAAATATCGTCCGTTTGTTTTGAAAAGATTTACAAATCACGGCAACTTTTAGAAGCTTTTCCGTCGAATTTTTATTTTAAAACTATGTAAAAACAATCCCATCCTCGTCGCCATTTCGTTTCAATGATCAGATTTAATGACAAGTGTTTTAAAGTATTTATTATAACTAATAGTCTTATACATAGTAACTTTTAAAGAACGTTTTAATGATTTCAATATGACTGGAATTGTAGATTGCATAATTTGCGTCAGAATAAAACAATTATGTTATGTGAGACTTCTAAAACTATTACTTACTTTATGACAGATAGTCACGTCTTAAAACCAAAAATAAAAAATAATATGAAAATCAAACCAATAAAATATTTTAAATCTCAAAATAAGAAATATCGCTTTTAAATAATAGTCGCACTGGGTACATGAAGAGACAGTTATCTTAGACTCCTTATGCTTTGAACTAATACTAGAAACATTAAAATCTGATTACGCGCGCAATTAGACCTCCACTCTGTTTGAAAAACTAGAATCTTAAACTTTGCCACAAAATACTCACTTTGACTACTCGTATCTTTAATAAACAATATCTCTAACAATATTGCACAAGATACAAATTTTGTGGTAACATAAACACGTGAAGTTTTATTTCGATCTGTCTGTCCAAGACAAAAACTACAACTAAATTGAAATGTGAAATTTATACTTTCATAATAAACTGCATTTTAACAGAAAACTCCATAAAGTACAACGTATTCAATTTCATTCGTTTATGCTTAGACAAACAAAAAGAATATGAGTGTGCTCGTGATGTCCATTCGAAGACGTTACCGCTCTCTTTAAATATCCCTGAACAGAGAATAGCTATCTCAAATGGGAAAAACTAAAAAATAAAAGACATATAAAATGCCTTTCAGGCATTTTCTTACAGTTTTAATTAAATTCTTTTTCCTCGTTAAAAAGAAAATTTAAAATATTTTGGTTAAATTTTCCATTTAACTTGAGTATACACAAATCTATAATAGACTTTCAAATTAAAAATTCCCACGAAACGAACAAAAAAGAACTTCCATAAAAAATCACTATTAAAACTTAATACCAACGGGTTTTCTTTTTTGGATATTAATACGTTTCAGCAAAAAATATTATTTCAATATGGAAATACGCATAGAAAGTTTTCGGGATTGAACGAAAAATGTCAAGAGCTCTAGCGCGAAAATCTGAAAATAATTAAGCCAAGAGAATTCTTGAGTATCCTTTTTCTTCTTCACTTTTTTACTACACTCGTTCTCTCTGTGAATTCAGTAAAATTTGCTCGAAAATTGCCTAAGTTTTCTTGTTGCTTTTATGTAGGTCATTCAAGAAGTTCTTTTAGTAAGTATCGGTTGAAAACCTTCAGGATATAAATACAAAATAAACATCTAACTTCTATAGTATAAAAGAAAAAAATAACAAAAAGAGTCAATCCGATTATTTGCTTTTGACGTGTTTGGTTTTATTGTTAACATTCCGTGTATACGTACACATTTTATTGAATATTTGTTTTAATTAAGTTTCATTATTATAGGGGCGCTCATTTTCTACTTCTTGATATGGATTGATATCATTGACTACTTCTTTGGAATAAAATACATTTTACATTGTAAGATTATATTAGATTTTGCATGAGGTATGTTTTATACAAGATACAAATATATTTTATATAAGATTATAATATATGCGGAAAATACGAAACAAGCAAACACAATTTTTTTTGCTTGTTTAGTATTGTTAACGTATTTGAGTACAATGGGCATACTTAAAATTTAAAATGCAATTTTCTCGCAAAGTAACAGGAAGCGACCACATGTTGATAAGGAAAATATGTTCTAAACTATTACCCCATTATGAGATTTTGAAACAAAGGTTTTCTTACTCTAACTAAACAATGCAAGGGGCCAGTGAAACGTAGATTTTTAACCGGAACAAAAACACAACAATAAAACTTTAAAATATCAAAATATTTACACTTACGTTACAATAATGCTCAAAATTGCCGGCTTGAGATCTTACTCTTATTACAAATTTAGTTGCAGGTCGTAGGTATTGGTTCTACAGTTGTCTAATTATTGAAAGGATAGATAAAGGTTTCAGAACACAATAAAATACTATACTTGAGCGCCATCTGATTATGAAATTTGATAAGAATGATAAAAAAGAGATCTGAGACCATTAACCAGAAAATGAAGTCAGATCCAATAAATTTTGTTTAAATAGTTAATTAAGTTCAATAATATCAAAGTTAGGCTGGATAAAAAAATAAATAAAGACTTTCATAATTATATGGGTCAATATTATTCGTATTAGTTAAATTTAAAATATGTTTATTCATTAACCAAAAAAATGTTTAAAAGAAGTAACAACTTGTCAAAAAAATCCAATGAAATAATTTTCAATACCCTAAGTAAGAGCTCTTAACTGAAAAAAACATTTACATACGATAAAAAAATATTCAATCAACATGTGAATAAAAAACATACATAACTTTACAAAGTTCAACAAAAAAGAATTCATATTTTTACTATACCTTGTTTTAATTTGGTAATTCACAAACAAAATCGGCACAAAATTGCGCAATAATGACTTTTACACACACAAAACAACACAGATGCTGCTGGACGATAGAAACTGGAATAATTTTGAAAGTATTCTGCAATCGTAGTATCTTGAACTTACGATAAATTTAAAATCCACGATACTGTATTAAAATGAAGTATTCATTATTAAAATTCACCCATTTAGGTAACTAATACAACCATGTAGCTTAGATAAAGTTAATTTTTAAATTATTATTTGAATTCGAACTGAATTTATAAAACACTAGAACGTTATTAAAGATTTTAATTTAATTTCGATAATTCGATGATCACATGCGTATCGGTACGAGAAATAACTTTAACGGTAAACTGTACAAAAATAAACGGAACTTTTCGGTAAAGAAATGGATTTTCCACAACTATAAAACACAGGAATCCGGAAAACTGTATCTGGCAATACTTTGCACTAACCACAAATTCTTAGTTAACGGCACGGGATCCGAGCCCGACTTAAAGAGCGTCGCCCTTTCACTCTACTATTACTGAAAACTGAAAAATCAACTGTACTGAAGTTAACGGTAACGAAATCTGTCTTTAACTTGACTCTTGCTTGGCTGTCGAATTACTACTCAAAACTCAGGGTTATTTTACAGTAGACGGGATACTCAGAGGGGTACACTTTTACATGGACCAATAGAAATTAATGTTTTTCACACAAAGAGAACTTAGAACGCAATATTTTTTATAGCGAAATTTGCAGAACTTTTAAAACGCAAATGTATTTATTTGAGATGTATCATTTAACATGTACAGGAAATCGTTCATCAAAACAAGATGGTTTTTATAATATTTTCGTAGAATAAAAGCTGAAATGTATATGAGAAAATTTGAGAACGTGAAATCACACTGACCAAAATCGTCAACCTTTTAAATTTTTATGAGTGAAATCATTCGACAATGCAAACACGTCTACAAACAATATCCTTATTTACGACGGAGACTATAATTTATTGTACAAGACGGCTCCACTAGTCTGAGAGGGTTTTAAAAGATGACCTTTAATATATTTTTATGGAGTTTATTTATATGGAATGCCGACGGCAATTTTAAGTTACAAGAAAAACGCAAATTTACAGGACCGCATTTAAGATTTCTAGTAACTATGCACACAAAATTACATTATTTCGAAACTAATAAAAACGTAACGTTACAATTTCTGATTATATCAGTTACACCCTGTATATTTTAAAACTAACGAAGGCTATTGAATCAATATGTGCAAATCACGTTTACAATTTCTAGAACTATATTTCGTTGTAAGATTTTTAAGATACTTATAAAAGATAAGAGAAATATTTATAATAAAACTACTATTGCATTTTAAATAAAAAATTATTACATTTACTGCGAGTAGCGTAGTAAGCTCTCACCCAAGCGGACCGGACTCAAATGCCGGTGCTTGGCACATCTGGTTAAGCTTTTCTGCAGTTTTTCTTAGCTATAACACAAATGTGAGATTTGAGCTATACTACCTGTAAGTCCATTGGGGCTGTGTAATAATAATAATCGCGCCTCCCTCAATGTGATATCATACATACATAATTAGACAGACTTTAATTAAAAATCAAGTATATCACAACTGTGTTGGCCCGCAAGTAAATAATAACAAACCGCTGGTTACTCATCACTGAACTTAAATATCAGAAAATATTTAGAAATATTTTTTTTTAATATTAAAATATTTAGACAGCCTTGGTAGTGTAATGTCTGGCGTGCCGGACTTTCACCCAAGCGGCCCGGGTTCGACTCCCGGCGCTGGCAGATCTGGTTAAGGTTTTCTGCAGTTTTCCTTAGCTGTAACACAGATGTGGGATTTCGCTGTTCCATCTATAAGTCGGCTGCAGCCGCACATTGGGCCTACATAATAATAATAATCGCCCCACCCTCCCGCACAAGCTTATAGCTTCTGGGGCCTTGGTTTAGGTTATGGGTTGTAGTAATTATTATTATTGTTATTATTATTATTATAACTCTTTTACGGTAAGCCTAACGAGAGTAGATACTTTACGATAGTATCACTTTATCGTCCAGAGACAGTGTTAAAAAACTTTGTGATTTCTAATAAGAAGGGCAGTGTCCATAGGCTTAACGTTTAGAACTGGGAATTTTGCGGGACTTTTACTAACCCTTTACCTCCGGAGGATGTAAAGTCAAGAATATGTGGTTACCAATCTATCATTTTGTTCCCGGCTTGCCATATCTGCACATTTGAAACGCGCCGTTGCCACGTCTAATTTATAACTGGCATTGTTTCTACGGAATTGATACTTTTTTATTAATATTTCAAAACCAAGTTTCGTTAAAAAAGAAATTTCGGCAACATCGTGACAAAAGCCTTTAAAACTACCTAAATTAATTAATTATATTAAAATCTAAGCTAATTTGCCTAATTTATTATGATTATGATAAGCTCCATGCACATTTATAGGGACGCGCCAAAGATGGACATGCATTCTAGCGGAATTTTACTATATCAAATTATGCGGTAGAATAATTGTCAAACTGGAAGGTTCGAAGGTTATGTTACAACTAAAGCATGCATCCCATTGGTTGCATAAATAATCACCTACCGCATATCGACATATTTTTTTTTAAACTTGTTGCTGTACAACGCCATCTATATCTATTGAGGCGTCCCAATAGATTTAACATCTTGGAAACGAACTTCCTAGTTGTTTATGGCCATCCATTGTTTTATAACCTCAAGATGTATTTATTTCGGCTGTATGACGCCGTTTGCACATTTGAAATGCGACGTTGCCACGTCTAACTTATAACTGGCATTATTTCTACGGAATTGCTACTTTTTTATTATTATTTCAAAACCAAGTTTCGTTTAAAAAGAAGTTTTTTAAAACTAACTTAATTAAAGAATTATATTATAATCTAAGCTGATTTGTGTAATTGATTATGATAAGCTCCATGCACATTTGTAGACTAAACTTCTTGGAAACAAACTTCCTAATTGTTTAGGGCCATGCATTTTTTTTCTAATCTCAAAATCTACATTGCTACGAAATTTATTTATTTACTTCGTATGACTGTATGACGCCGTTTTTCATGATATACCCGTTAGCTGTGATAAAATTTAGCAAATATTTGGCATTCATTGGTGGAAGTCTCCCGAGGCGCAATTCCCAACGCCATTTGTTGATTCCGTGTTAGTACTTACCCACTGTTGAAACTGGTGATACATTTTTAGACTATATATGGCAATGCATGCGTCTTCTGCGGGATACTTCAAGTATCACTTGACTGGGGGTTTTCTCGTCTTTGATGTGAACGTTGGCGACTCTCAATGAACGATGGCGAGTCTCAGAGCACTCTTCACATTCTCACCGTACAGAAAGGCTATACATTCATCACCATCAGCCTGAACTTCTTCTTTTGATTTTCCAGGCGTATTTTTGGACTTACTTAGATTTCACGAGAATATACAATTATACCATGGAGATAACCAAGGGTTACAAGGTTAAACATGTAACACAATTAAACTAACATATAATTCCCATAGTGTGATTGCTGTACGAAAGAGAAAATTATAGACAAAACAACTAAATTTCTAAATTGCTTTTCTTATGACATTTAAGAAGGCTGATGGCTGGAAACTAATAACACTTTACTCTGGCGGTAGCATGCAAGGTATTTTCATAAACCTAGTTACTGTTTGTTACTAATGACTTTCATATGACCATTTAAGAAGAAGCCCATGTGAGCATTTGTGCGTAGTAGTTTGGAAGCAAAACCAAAACAATGACTCTTAGACTGCTAAATATTCTTCAAAAATTCACAAACCTTCATACATTTTAATTTCATAAATTCCAATAATAAGGAACTGTCAAAATGTGAAACTGTAAATGAAACTTTCAATTTTAAAGCTATATAACTGGAACTTTGTAATGTACTGAAAATTTTGGATTTTTGAACCCAAAAATCACCAATAATGATAATTTAGCAGCTTTGAACAGGAAATCTAGAACTCTGAAAAGCTGAGCATTTGAGCCTTCTATATTTAATGTCTTCACTAACATCACCTATTTTTGCAATTTTTATTGTAATTAGTTTTACAATAAAGAACTTGAAAGTGTCCAATTGATGTGACACGATACATGGAATGATTGAAAAACTCTCAGTCACTGAAGCTCTAGTTTTCCGATGCACCGAAACTGTAACTTGGAACTTCGAAAATTGAAACTATTTAAACCTTCAAATTTCAAATGCGAAACCCTGCTTAACGAAGTTTAAGAAAAACTCTTTAATGCTAATATTTAGAAATAATAATATAATAATAATAACTACTACAACCCATAACCTAAACCAAGGCCCCAAAAGCTATAAGCTTGTGCGGGAGGGAGGTGGCGATTATTACTATTATGTAGGCCCAATGTGCGGCTGCAGCCGACTTACAGATGGAACAGCGCAAATCCCACATTTGTGTCACAGCTAAGGAAAACTGCAGAAAACCTTAACCAGATCTGCCGGCGCCGGGAGTCGATCGCGGGCCGCTTGGGTGAAAGTCCGGCACGCCAAACATTACACTACCAAGGCAAAATGGAAAACAAAAATCTTGAAAGTAATTTTATCCATGGTAAATAACTACGACGTGGTAACGTATTACTGATTGGAACTAACGGGCATTAATCTCGAATCTTTGACAGATTGAACTTGGTTTTCTGATTTTTAAATAAAATATCTCCGGAACTTACAAATTTAAGCAATCGCTTTTAAAGAATGAGTTTCCTCGGGTTTCTTCGATATCTGAAATTGTTTGTTTACTGATGATATGTTTCGCAACTAAATAATCTCAGCATAAGATTTTCACATAAGCTTCCTCATTTTATTTCACACACATACTACAAAATTATTAGTCAGCAGTTGTGAAATTTCAGTGATCTAGGTTACGTCCTAGCCAGTAACCAACTGATAAAAAGAAAGTTCATTCATAATTTCCGAGTTTCATTCCTCTTCAGTGTTAAATTTACAAAAAGACGTAAGTTTTGTTCTCAAATACGAAAAGATAATATCAGAACAACACTCTGTGTAGATGCATTTTTATATATTGGACGTCACGTCAAATGTGGTATTGGTAATTTTATGTTGGTAATAAAATGTTAAATTGTGATTTCGATAATATTTGAGAATGTGTTTATGATTAAGATTGTGCCTAGAGAAATCTATGTTACGATTTTTGTGATCAGAAGAAAGAAGAGTGTCCCAGTTATACATATAGAAAATAAAGACACAAAACAGAAGAATGTAAATATAAAAATCGAACTCGTAGAACGCAAGCGTTATGGCCTATGTAAATATAAACTATTATTGATGCATCTGTTGCTGATTATCGAAACATTTCCATTCCACTGAAGAAGGAATATGATTCTAATTAAAAAACTGGCTCGTCTGTATTAGCATCTTTTACAATATACGTGTTTCCTTTTTCTAATAAATGTAACTAACAATAAGTATATTAGAAAATTTTTACCTTTATCGAATATTTTACCTTTACCGATAATTTGTATATGTCGAAAAAGATTTTATGTTTTGTCGATTACGTATCTACACTGACCACAATTAGACAGAATTTTGTAAATTACCCAATATACACAAGGCGATTATTTTCTACCCTTGGTGGTATTCCTTTTTGTTTGTTGGTCTTACGAAATCTCTCTGCTACACGTCTTCTGCCTTATCGGGATTATTACCATCCCTACCGTTTAGATCCCCTATTATGATTAAGTGATGGGTTTTATAGTTATTTTCTCTTGTAGGTCACATCAGAACTTTTGTTTAGTACCGCTTCCAATTGCTCTGATGCCGTGTATTATTACTACGTATGTTCTTATCTTCACTCCTGAAAATGTGTTGTAACTTTTACTTTTGTTCTGCATACTTTTCTTGTTTGTACGCGCACTCCTTTTTTGTGATCTATTTGTTTTTTATTTGTGTTATTGTGATTTGATATATCTTGTATAACTATGTGGATGGCTCAAATGCTTTCTCATTTATTCAGACATTGTAAAACAAAAAATATCTGTTTCATTTTTTCTTTTTCGGTGTATTCTTCCTTAACAGTTATTAACTTGTAAAATCTGACAGAAAGATATTTTAATCAAAATTTGTTTTATCTTTTTACTCGCAATTCACGGAGATTGTGGACTTTATCACTTCATCTCCACCAAATTTTTCAATAGTAAGTAATTATGACCACATTTAGCAAAATCGCAGGCACCGCAACACGACTCTCTTGAACCGGTATGTTGTGTACATAAGTGCAGTACACCTTTTCTTCTCTTTTTTCCTTCATCGCGACTTTAAGACGACAATAAGTTCGTATTCCGCAGTTGGTCTCTAACCCGTTCATTCCGCGAATACATGAACCTCATATTTATGTTTAATTGTTTTGATTATAGCTCCTAATAAATGACCTTAAATAAACTTATTTTCCATTGAACTTCTACGCAGAGCAAAAACCTATTTATTTATCGATTTTATCAATACTTACTTCTTATTGTAATCTATGTATAATGGTAGTAAAGCGAATGTTTGTTGTATGCCCCTAAAAGGTTTCACGCATCAAGAATGTGCTTTATTCATTTATATACTAAATATATCGTTATGTACGTAATAATTCTAATTAAATTATTCGAATATTTTATTACAAACCATAGGATGTGCTTTCGATCAGAACAACAATTATAAATAAATTCGTCCCTGAAATTCGTCAACGTACAACGTGGAATACGAAAGCGTATGAAAGCCTGCTACTAAAAATAGACAATCTGCCGCATGAACCATCATCTGCTAGATACTGAGGCTGTGCAAATGACATAAACAAACACTTGCATCATGTTTAGTTACTTTCAAGAATAAATGACGGCCACTCTACCCTCACACAACACCGACGGAGGCACATCTTCCTGTGCTCGATGCAAGGTACATGCGTACGTGCATTTAGTGCACATGGAATATAGAGACAGGAGATTTTATCTAGACACACCCTATGTATTGCTAACGCTGTAACTTTCAAACGTGACATTTCCACATGTCTACGAATTGCTTTGCTTATGTCAGCATACTATAAATGTAGTAAAACCGTATTTAAAGCCGTCAGTATTACTATGCTATATATGGGCTAATTAATAAATAACTTGGGAAAATCCCAAATAACTCGATGATGAAAGGTAATAGGTTAAAATTTAAAAATTGATTTTTAATTATTGATGCTCCTTAACACATGGAACAGACATCCGACAAAATAAACACACAGTGGATATACACACAAAGCAAAAACCACTTACCTTTATCATTGAAGAAAAATGCACCGGCTATTCTAAGTTCTGATAATTACTATATAGTTTCTGAGAAAAAAATTCTTCAACTTACTTTTCATGAAATTGTCTCTAGAAATGGGTACTTTTTATTACGTATAAAGTACGTTTCTTATATATACATACGTGGTATATAATGCGCCAGTATAATCCGTACCTATACGGTGGAGTAATATCTAGTCTAGGTAATAAGGATAATAAGAAGGATCTCCTATTTTAGAATTTTTAGGCGGGCTTGACGCACATGGGTCTAGGCATACCCGAACCAAAAGAATTTTTGTCTTGCGTCCCAGATTAATGTGAACGATCAAAATCCGGGTTTCGCGGGGCCGCAAAACTTACTTCGATCCGGACCGTTTTTTGTGTGTCGATTAGTAGTTTTAGACAAGTCCCGACCGTCTCCGGTACACCGTTTAGGTTGAGGCGGCAAAAAACTGCCCCCGCCTTACGGTAGGTCAGACCGAGAATCTGACAGCGGAATCTTTTCCAGAGCAGTACCCCAATCGATTCCATCGGAAAAGTTTTTTGCCAACACTCTTCCGGTTGCGGGGGCTAGAGGTGAGATGGGGTTTCTGGGAGCCATCGAACGTGTGTTGGCCGCATTCGATGTCACGCGGCCTGCTACGAGTGCTGCATCTATCGGTTTTTCCGTCTTTAGGGAACTCCGCCGTTTTCGAGCGACGGTATCTCGGAAACTATAGGACCCAAAACGACTATCTTGGCATCAAACGACGGGCAATCTTAAAATGTTCCCCTTCAAATGCCGTGCAAAACTATAAAAAAAGTTAGCCTAATCGGGTTCCTAAGTGGAAACCACTTCTGGAGGTTTTATGATTGCCTCCTGGGTCGTTTTAGCCCATTCTAGGTTTATACCGCCGAAACCCACTCGCCAGCGTTTTCGGTTATCCCGGTTATTCGGTGCTCCCTGTCGAGATACCTTGTTCTGGTTTTGAACAATGGACCGTCCTATGTGTCTAGAACCCGGTTACCCTTTTTTCGCCAAACGAACGAAAGAAGCGATCGTGTCCCTATGTTCGTTTAGCGAAAAGAAAAAAACTCCAGCTTCTCGCCGATTTCGGGCCGGTCCCCGTTTTGGTCGTTCGAGGTATGGTATGCGGGAAGCGGATGAGGTACGAAAACCGACTTTTGTTATTATAAAGAATGGAGATTTATTTATTTTAGATTGTTCTTGTGCTGTGTAAAAGTAAATTTATTATTATAAGATTTATTTTGCGAAATGTTTTCTTTAATTTTTTACCTTATCGGCAAGCAAATGCTACGTCGTTTAGCGGTCCGCGAACGAAAAAGGTTGGGAACCGCTGATCTAGGCAACAGTATATTGTAGAACTAGCTATAAAAGGCATACTTTTTTCGCGAATTTGTAGTTTTGATTAACTAGGGCGAAGCCTGAGTTTGGCAAGCAAATAAATGAAAAAAAAAGAGACTTTTATAACGTGTTGTACATGAACTTTTTCAGCATATTGTAAGTTAAGACATTTGTCTTAAAAGATGCATTTATGCAAAATTTTAGAAAATCAGAAAAACATAGTAGTCTTTGACAATAATCTCCGAGGAGATTAATGTTTGTTTTTTACTAACATAATTAAAAAATAATTTAAAAAAATCCTACTTTCATTACGACTTTTCCTTAAAAAAAGTCAAAGTTCATAATCAATATGCAAAACAAAATAATTAAAAAAAGTGATACCTTCATTACGATTTTTCGTTAAAAAAGTTAACTTTCATAATCAATATGCAAAAAAATTGATTTACTTACAGTTAGCTCCAGCTGATGAGAGTTCAATAACTAATCGCAAAACAGTGCGCTCCTGAAGTATCGTTTGTGAATTCCAGACACTTCATAATTTTGTGGGCTTTGGCATTTAAACAGTGAATTTACAAACATTCGCTCAGTTGATAAAGTACAAGTACCGTACAAGGTACAGTTTGAGTACAATAAACTATCGTTCCCGTAAGTGTTATCTAGTTTACACTAATTTAAAAGTCTCTAGGCTTTAGTTTAATTTTACTCCTAATTCGTTCACGTTTGAATAATACAGGCAGTAATCGTAACTAAGCAGTTAAACAATAATGTGACATTACAAATACAAAAATAAACATAAAAGGTGGACAATAGGATTACCTTCTTTCAAATAAAAAAATAATAAAATTGTGTGATTTTTAAATGAGACTCTCTTTTGCTGCTCTTTTTGTGCAGTTTGTATAATTTACATATAATTTAAATTACGAAGAGTTTAAATTCATACAGATGTAATGACCATTTTTCTTTTATGTCTCGGTTGGATAAATAAATTCTGTAGGTGCTGAAAATAAAAACCAAGGGTAACAACAAAAAAGTCATCATGTAAACCAAATCAAAATGTATTATTTACTAATTAAGTACTATGGTTAATTAATTTAACTTATTACTACAGAACAGAATTTATGAACTTCCTGTTTTAATATCTATTACCTTCATTATTAATTTTGACGGTAACAAATGAATGAACAAGAGGATCTGCTTACTACGCTTTATTACTAAAAATTATTTAAATACCTGAAAAATGGTATACATTTTAAATTGATCTATTTTTATATTCTCAACATAAATTACAATTAAAATTTCCCCTGTATTGTTTTTAACCTTTCCTTACTGAAAAAATACACATTGAAATTGCAAACAAAAAAAATTGCTGGGGGTTGCTAACCATTAAAAAGTCTTAAGCACCCTTATTTAAAGAAAAAAAGAATAAATCCGTTTACAAGCAAGCTTTGTTGAGATTCAAAGGCATAAATTTAAAACAAAAATGAGGGATTTTTTTCAGTTTTTAAAGCACATAAAATTTAATTAAGCAGCTAACGTGAAAACTTAACTCTTTGATCTTTATATGTCCAAAAGTAAAAAAAAATTCAAAACTTCTCAATTAACGCGATCACAAAGTGGATTTTTCGTGAAACTCAAAATTTATTTGCGAAAGGTTAATCGTGTTTGATTATTTGCTCTTGCAAATTAATATTTGATTTGTTTGAGTTAGTTTAACAACTCGTACAACAATTTTTTTTACCTTTACCCACTAAAAATTAATAATTCAATTCCGTTGATTGGCTTTTCTCTATTGAAAATACAAACTATCGTGGCCACAATTTGTCAACGTGAGACCCAAATTTGCCACAGCATAAGTAAACATGGGACGCGGGATTGACCTCTCAATTACTGTCGTTTGCGTTCTCTATCAAGTGACCACCATCGAGCAAATTGTTGTTTCTAAACTCGCCAGCCTTTGATATATCTTGTTCACAAAGTAACCTTGGTTTGTCGTGGTTTCAGGAGGATCGACTCCCTCCAGCACCCGATGTTACTCGCCGCTTAGGATCTGCTACCCCCTTGGGCAAACCCGAAGCAGGAACCCCACCGTATTATAGAACTGCTTCGGGTACGACGAATAGCTCCAGCACTAATTCGGGATCCTCCAGTGAGTATCCAACCACGTAATGTTCGAAAAATTCTTGATTAATTTATAACTACCGGATGAAATGCTTGGATAGGCTTCAATTATTTCGGACTATTGGGGGTAAATTGCTAGCAATTTTCCTCAATTTGAAACATGAATTGTTTACTTATTGCTCTTTATTGTTGCTTTTAACTTATTTTTCGTGTTTGCATTTAATAAGATTTAAAATACCAAATTTTGAACTGTATAAAAAAGAGCCATACAAGTACTTACGTAAAGAATTCATTGAGTAATTTTTTTTGTCATATTTTTACTGTAAAGAAATACTTAAATTTATCCAATAATTTTTTTATAATCGATTGTCATGGTTTCCTTTATTATAAACCTTTTATTTCAAATGAAATACAGTAGAAGTAGTGTCTAACGGCAATTAATGTAAAACTATTAGTGTCACTCTTAAAATATGACACAGCTGCCAGCTGAAAGCTGGAAGATTTTCAGAATAAATTTTCATTATTTAGTTAAGATGTTACCTACCCAACAAACCAAATTTTGGTTACTAAGAGATCCAAATGGATCTCAAACGCATTTGCTTGGTATACAAGCTTTTCAACATAGGACCAAGGACAAGGTAAGTACTTCTGCTATATATTAATATGTTCGCATGTTTCGATATATGTACTGTATTAATTTTGTGACTTTTGTGTTTAAATGATATTTATGTTTTATATATCTTCCATATATTACTGAAAACTATATACCTACAGTAACAAGAGAGAATTCTTTGAAAAATAGATTTGATTGTTTTAATTCAGAAAGATATTAAAGAAAGTTCGATTTTGAGATCCATTGTCATCGCCAGTTTCTAATATGACATCACGTTTATTATTATGCAAAGTCAGCATAGTGGACTAGAGGTGCATTACCTTACTATGGGAGAGATCCCGACGAGTGAGCAAATACTGAAATAGCTCCGGTAACAAACCTTGAAACGAAGTTATTTTAACACAAAAAATGCCCCACGATCAGGCGTCATTTAAACATCATAAAAAAACAAACATACTTATTTATAACAAAAAAAATTTAATACTTACTGTACAACTCATAAATGCACCGGCTGTTGAGATCTTCATTATGCAAAATTTAAATACAACCCCAAAAGCTTCTAATTAATTAATGGAATCAGAAACAAATAAAAAAATAAAAAAACAGGTTGAGCGCCACCAAATTGATGTTAACATAATCTAAGAATCTCAATTTGGAAAGATTATAATTGACATTAATTTAATCAAACACATATCAATCGATACTACTGAATTTTAATTGACAAAAACATCAGCAATTTGTTGAGCCAAACTATATCATAAAATAATTTAATTTGAAATCTATATTGTAACGTTTTTTTTAAATAATAACCAAAATGCTGTTTAAATCGTCTATTCATAAGAGAAATATTAATTTACACACACTTAATTAAAAACACTATAACTATAAACTATTTAACAAACTATTTAAATGCTAGGTATTTACAAATTTATATGAGGACTATTTATATAAAAACTATTTATGTATTACAATAATTATTAACATTTATTTATTCACTATTAACTAATTATTCAGAGTACAGTTCACTATGCCGGTCAAACATTAACTGAGCTTCTTCTACCCGCGACCTCAGTTTATATCTTTCATAAGTTCTAGAACATAACCGATGAATCATACATGCAGCTGTTGATGAGTCACGTCGTTGATTCGCGTCGATGAGTCATACATGCAGGTGTTGATGAGTCATACAGTTGATGACTCATACATCTAGAATGTTCGATGACGTCGTATGTGGGTTTACTATTCGTTACAATATATTGAATAAGGTAAAAAAAATTGGAAATACAATACACAAATGCAACATGCAAGTTTTCTCTTTCAAAATAATGCAATAATAATTCATCACATTCTAAAAATATTTCGGGATCCCAAACCAACTATTTAATTAAACATAACTAAACTTACATAAACAAGAACGTAATTCCAATACAAATCTCCTTCATTTTCATAAATTTCTAGCAGAAACAGAAGGCTGAAACGTTTCACAAAAACCACAAAAAAATGACCATAGCACATAAGTTTTCACTATCAGACTGTTGACCTGAAGAACCAAAACGGGAACAAATCTTCTGAATTCTGAACTATATTGTCTTAACGAGATTCATTAACATGATTAATTTCAATAGCTTCCGTACAATACTTCTGAACGGAACAGATTCTCGAAAATCACTATGGTAACGGCACCTTTTAACACTATTTACTTGAAGGCTGCTTAACAAATTATTAATCGATATTACAAAATTATACTTAATTTTTCGGTACGACAAGACGGTATTATTTTCTTTGTCAAGCTAACAAATCTTTGCAAAATAATCCTAGTATGGATTTATTTCCAAATAACTAAATCGGTACAAAGTAACACTAACTTAAAGTGTGACGAAAACGGTAATACAGAATAAATTATCAAATTTACCAATTCCGAACTAAATACATTTACTAATAAGGGCATATATTTTCTGTAACGACCCTGTTAAAAATACCCCCGGGGCGCGGAGCGCCCGGACAAGACTTGAGGCATCAGCCTGTTCGTTGGTCTATTGCGGACTGACTGTTCAAATTGAAAATATTTCGGCGATGGTATGGCTTAGAGAAGGGCAAGTTTTTAAAATGAACCAGTAAAAGAAATGGCGGGATTCTCCTAAGCCAATGAGGAATAATTCCGTCACATTGTTCTAGAACATTTCCAACGATAACTTTCCGGGATTCCCCTTAAAATCTACTCACTAAAGAGAGCCAATATTATTTGCAGGTAGCCGTCTAGACGAGATTCTGCTTTTGTCTGAAATAACCAACAAGCACATTACAGGATCTATAAATTTAAAAGTTTAATGTGGTTTCTGACAATTTATTTCTTTATTAAAAGGCCGATATTAACCCTAAGCATTTATAAATTTAACTTCAACTAAACTTTTCGCTACAAAAAGACATTTGAAGCCGTGAGAACGTTTGAAAATTTAACCTTTGGTATTTACAAGGGCGTCAATTGCATTAAGAGAATTCTGAATTTTTAACTTAACGAAAATATTTTATCTGAATAAATATATGGAGGTTACTTTCAATATAAAAAAACAACATTTGAAATAAACTGAAGTCTGCAAAATTAAAGCAGGAGAATATATTGGACTATACAGAACCACACTAAGGGTTTTTGTCAATTATGCATACAAAATTGCATTTTTCGGATGTTGAAAACACGAACCGTTACAGCCTGGAAAACTAGTAGAGGGTAGATAGCAACTTCGCGCCCGCCAGCTGGCAGCACTCATATGAGTATATGACCCGTTAATTGAGAGTATCTGAATTCCTTGGGGATAAGGGCCATGGCAGTAAGCTAGTCAATTCGCAAATATAAAGTAACATGTTAATGTGTAATAAGTAAGATTTATATTATATTATGTTATATTTATATTATTAAATTTTGCGCCCTAAGAATATAGGCAAATGTTTTTTCGAATGGATTCTTTGATACTGTTGCCTCACAACGTCTTTATATTGCTAAACTAATTTTCAAAGAAAAGTTTGTGGGCTTTTAGTTGGTGAAGCTGGTACATTTGATTGCTAATTTAACACCAAAGTTACCATAGGTGTGCAGTAGAAATTAAGGTAAATACCTTTGCGGATCGATTCTTTGATACTGTTGCATCACAACCTCTTTACGTCCCTAAGTTATTTTCCAAAGAAAAGTTTCTAGACTTCTAGTTAGGGAAGCTGATATCACCGAAGTTACCATAGATCAAATCGAAAGTTTATGTCGGAATTGTGTTACACAGTTAAAAAAGACTGTTTGTCCTTACTATCTACTAATACAAGACTAATGAGCAATCACCTCCGCAAAGTATTTATTGTGGTGGCAACAGTGGTGCAGACCTACAATATTAGCAGTTTGAACTAAATTAAGTGATATAGGATATCTTGTTCTTTCTCAGAACTATTAGTACTCGTATTATGTCTTTTTTTATGAGTTAGTATAGAATAATTTTTATTTCTTCATAGGAAAAGAGACAGAAAAATCCTTGGAATTTTCAGAATCCAGAACCTTCATTGTCCGAAATCAGAATACCATGTGTTGATGTTTGAGTTGTCCGAGACTAATAAATTAGCATGAATTACTTTTATACGTGCTTTTAAACTAAAAAGAAGCTATTTGCATGGATTTTCGTCTACATACTGAATCTCTGAATCTATGAGAAATGATATATATGAATGCTATATTAATTCGAGCTGTTTGCATCTTTGAAAATCTTATCGGGGTACAACTGTCATTTAATACACGACGGAAAAATATTCTAGCGTGAGAACTACATTAGATTTGGTCAAGAGGAAATACTTGTGTTTTACACAGTGGGGGAGGGGAGTATACAGAAATTTTATAATGAAACAAAGGTACATATTTCAACACGTTACATCATTTGAGAATGTTGGTGAGACAAAGGCCGCAGTTGATGGCGGTGGTCGAAATTCAACATACACTAATTATTTCAGTTCATAAACTGAAGGTCGAATTCTGTTAATACATAACTGTCAAGTTACCTTCAACTATATAGACTTTTTCAGAAAAGCGGGACAAATGAAGCTACGCTTTTTTTAAATGGAACACCCGATATGTTCTATCCGGAATTGATTCTCCTATTCAATACCTGTTCTTCTTTTTATTAGTCTTTTTATTAGTTAAATGTCGATTGAGAGAGGCTTTTAAGTTAGTCGATAGGATCTTTCTCAAGTATACCACCTATAACACTCATGAAGTTTAGCCCGTTATGAAGCCCGTAATAAATATTTACGTGGCAAGCTTTGCAAATTAATCTTTACGGGCGAGTTGGAAAGTGTGGGGCGAGCGACAAAGGAGCGATCCTTTATAATCCAGTGAGCCCAGTAAAGCTTCATTGCAAAGCGTCCCGCGTACAAATTTATAGTTCCATCTTCACCAGCGATGTTTATTGATTTATTATATTTTGTATAAAAAGAGATTTTATAGCCAATTTATAGCTAGACGTTGTCATGAAGTTGTAATTAAGCAACAAATTAGTTTCGATTAGCGTTTTGTTGGTGAGCATTGTAGAACCTTACAAGTTTCTTTTAGGAGCCCGTAAAATTTTACAGGGCTGTAGCTGTAACTGTTCATGAATGTAGTTACTATAAATGCCTATAAAGTGTCATTTACATGGAATGTGGAAATAAAGATTGTTACGGGCTCTTTATCATCGATACCATAGCAAGATACATATTTATTTAAAACATTCATATATATCTTAGGTATTTGCTGTACTTCTGCAGTAAATAAAATAATTATATATTAAAGATTTACGAATCAGTATATCATAAAGCGTTGTACAATGCTCTACCGTTACACGAACCCTACGTGCTTGCACGGATAACAAGCTCGCTTAGCGTTCGCTTGTTAGATACCGTGCGCGGTCGTAAAATTCTAAGTAACGGTCTTGCAATCTAAATAACTATTATAAGCAGCAACATTCTTTTACTTTTAGTTCCATTTGAAAGTTTTGATGTCTGATAGCACAAATGTTACCTGAGATTTCTTTAAAGGGACGTGCCTGGTATGCATATCGTCATCGCCATTATTAACATTTGATTTTTATATAATACTGCATTATTAATAATTGTAGTAGTATGATATTGTCACGGAATAATTCATAATAAGTTATTGAAGTGTTTTATTAAAAGCCATAATTTTTAAAGTATCTTATCTAGGTATAAAGTACAATTTTCTAGTTTGAAAAGTAATAATAATAATAATAATAATTGCTACAACCCATAGCCTGGAAACCAGGCCCCAGAAGCTATAAGCTTGTGCGGGAGGGAGGGGGCGATTATTATTATTACGTAGGCCCTAAGTGCGGCTGCAGCCGACTTACAGATGGAACAGCGCAAATCCCACATTTGCGTCACAGCTAAGGAAAACTGCAGAAAACCTTAACCAGATCTGCCGGCACCGGGAATCGACCGCGGGGCGCTTGGGTGAAAGTCCAGCACTCTAGACATTACACTACTAAGGCTGTTAATATATCTACACTTTGCAAGATTATTGTTACTACACTCATATGCTTTTCGCTTCTAAACTCTAACATTATCTGGGCTACGCCATCCTTCTATTGGTAATCTTCATCACGTGCTTCTTTTTTGTCCTGCTC
Organism: Agrypnus murinus; assembly: GCA_929113105.1. Classification (NCBI taxonomy): domain Eukaryota; kingdom Metazoa; phylum Arthropoda; class Insecta; order Coleoptera; family Elateridae; genus Agrypnus; species Agrypnus murinus. The sequence continues at coordinate 28,681,674 of OV816028.1, read as the reverse complement.
TGACATTAAATAATGTTAAGATGTGATCGATTTTGCACACAGGAACTCTAAAAGTCACTTTCTGCGATTTAAAGCAGTGACGTTAGCTGGAATAGGCACCTAGACCCAAAACGGCAAAGGTTTTGGTCTAAATATAGACTTGTAACATCTTAGAGAATGGATTCATGCTGAACATTTAATAATACAACTATCACAATAAAAAGTAGCTTGCGCCCTCAAACTAAGTAGTATAACAATTATAACCCGTCTACGTGCAGAATGGAATTCTAAACCATATGTAAGCCGGAATATAAATAGTGTGTCTTCTCACAATTACATTACTCAAAAAAAAATTGTTTCCATTTCTCCTAAACTAAAAGATTTCCGAAGCAAAATACATTTTTTTCAAGAAAGGAAAATATTCAAAATTTTCTGTCTGTCTTCAACGGAGAGGATAATACGTAGGACAGGAAAAGAGAGAAAGTTAGTTTGATAGATCTAACACAGAGATAGATTCCAATAGTTAAAATGGTGACAGAGAAATTAACGCTACCAGCGTACAGGACACGTTATGTCGAGGATGTTAGATTATAGGTTAGTACGTTTGATACACGCTATGCAGGCGAGGTTAGGTTGTAAGTTAGTAAGTTGGATAGATCTATTAGAGACACTCTCGAATAGTTAACCTGGCGACGGAAAGAAAGATACTCCAATGGCGTACAGAACGCTATGCTACGGAGCTTAGTTTATAAGTTTGTAACTTTGTTAGATCTAACAAAAACAGAAGAGAATATATAAGGTGGGGAAAAAGAAAGAAAGTTCAACGGCGTAAAGGACACGCTATGGAGCGGAAGTTAGGTTATCAGTTAGTAAGTTTAATAGATCTAACAGAGACAGACTTTAACAGTTCAAGTGGCGACCACAAAAAACTACTGCCAGATGCTGTTGTGGAGGTGACACAAATGAACGCGTGCTCCATGCATGGTACTGCATTTAGACCCCATACAAAAGCGAGACAGAGAACCTGACCTCATCATGCGCGACTGCATTGTAACTTTACGTGTAACTTGCCAACTCTCCAACCTTCACTTCACCTACTGTAACCTCGCATGCGCCGCTTATTCAGAAATCTTTACACATTCTTCTAGCAACCACGTAGGTAACAGATTTCATGCTTGATCAGCATTATACTTGATATACAGGGTGTATTATTGGTTTTGTTACATAGACGAATAGCATGTAAAAACACAATTTTTCAAATATTGGCTCCCTTAATTATTTTATAGGAAAAGTCACAACAGAAAAGTTGCAGAACTTATTGAGTACTATTCAAAACACCTTCACTTCAGCATTTATAGCACTATTTAATATATAATGCTAACGTGGGGGTGTTTTGAATAGTACTCAATAAGGTCTACAACTTTTCTGTAGTGACTTTTCCTCTGAAGTAATTAGGGGAGCCAATAGCTGAGAAATTGTGTTTTTACATGCTATTCGCCTATGTAACAAAACCGGTAATGCACCCTGTATAACTGGACTGCCTGCAAGCATAAGTTTCTACTCAATTTCGAGTCTTTAAGACCTTCAGACAGTTTCGGACAAGTATTTAAAAAATGTCTTAAGCATGTTGATTTTAGACTATCAAAGGATTCTACCTCTGACACGGTTGGCATGCCAAGTTACTGGGTGTGCTCTTTTATTATTTTTATATTAGTTAGTTTAGTTTCCACGGACACCTTCCGTGGACGAGTGCTGGGAATCCTGCCCCTCGGTGCAAGGGACATTGGGTCAAGTCTCAATTACAACCAAATTTTAAAAATTTAGTACATTCGTATTTGAACTTATTAGGACAAGGTATGCATGTTGTGTGAATGCTAGGGTATGGGAAAGCGCAATGTACTTACTACAATAAATGGCCTCATTACCTCTATTGCACTTAGAGCACTTACCATAAGAGTTTGAGTGGAACCACGATACTACAGATGCGATATGTTTGTAAGTTTGTAAGTAGTTTGGCTTATACAAATTAAAATTTTGGACTTGACTTTTAATTGACTCTCTTGTCTCGTAGTAGTCTTGTAGTAGTCAGTGTAAACAAACATGTTTTATTTATTTTAAATGCTTCGTCTTCTCTAACTTCATTTGAGAACAGTAGCTACTGGTAGAGACAGCAATGGAACATGGATTATTTTCAATAGTTTGTTTCGACTTTTTTTTTTAATTTATTTCGTATTTGAATTACAACCAACAAGCAATCGTGAATTGGGCGATTCCCAGCGTGACTTACTTTATAATACGTTACAATATGGCGAGGAATGTCGTATAGTACATTTGACCGAAAGGACCAAAAAGAAAATCTCAAAATAGAACATTGGAACTATTACCCGTCAAAATTTATCATTAACAGAATGCTAAATTCTCCTGATTTGAACCAGCGTTCTAACACAAAATATAATATAAATACAAAGATTAGTTAAAGTTTCACAAGGTTTATTAATATCTTAACCTGACAATATTGTTTCGACACTTTGTGTCATTATCAAATTGTTTATAAGATTGATAAACAAACACGTTGCTAAGGATAAATACATACAGAAAATAGGTAACTAGATACAATACATAACAAAAACTAAATATCTAACACTTCTAATAAAGGAGAATTACTAAGCTCAGTTTGTTCATTCATTAAAGGTACTGTGCGTTTATGTCTGTATATTTCAAAAGCTTCTAAAATGCCTAATTTGTGTTTGTTGTTGCAAAAATGTAAGAATTTAATGTTGTTTTGAGGTGTCATTGGGTGGTTCTGTTCCAAAATGTGTTTGGCATAATTCGATTTTTCTGGATGTTTAAGTCTATAAGAGCGTACGTTTTTTTCTAACACAAAGTTCATGGTTATCTTATTCAAGTTATTTTATTCTTTTTGTACTTACAAAATGCCTCTTTAGTAGGTACTTTTCATTTTTATTATTAAAAATAATAAAATTGAGCTTGTAATTTTGTTACAGATCATATTTATTTCGCTTTTTGTTTAATTTACCTTAAATTTATTTTATCTGCCTTAATTTCAGAATGTTTCCAACTTTTGCATTAGCTAAGGCGTTTCATGAAGTTATTTCGTTTTATTTATCTTTTTCTTAAGTAATTCAGCTTAATAAGGTATATTTGTTGCGAGTAATTAATAAATTTATTAATGTATTTGTAAAAATTTTCTAAAATCAATTAAGATTAATTAATTAAAGATTTTTATGATATATTTCTACCCAGCCTATAACAACTATTTGATTAAACTAATTTCTTTTTATTTTACTTTATTGGTAAACTTTTTTAGATATCGAGAACTTTCGAAAGATATTAGAGATCTTGTTTTCCAGTCCTTCCTGTTTTCGGATTTTTGTTTAAAGAAATCTTGCCCATTTTACGACGTTTCTAGTAATATTTTGGTCAAGAATTTGGACGAAGAATCTTGTTAGAGGTTGTAGAGCCCGCAAGACTATAAGAAATCCAAGCAGGCCGTTTAAGATCTTTAATTCTTTCCTTTTTGTTTTGGTCGTAGTTTTTTGTTTTTCAATCTGATTGCTTACCACTTCTGGCTCAACCTCTATTCTGATGTTTTGGTAGTTCTTCACTCCTGACGGCAACTTTTAAGGTCGACTCTCCATTCTACATTAGGGCAACCCCGTAGGGATATCATTCCCTTGGAGTCAGCCGCCGTTAGAGTAAAACCTAGTCAAGACGAGAAGCCATTCCTGCGTAGGTTTAATAAACACCAGGTGGGACCAACTTATTTCACGTTTTAATTGGGGCTGCACCTAATTGGATGTTTTTAATTACTAATATGAAATTATACGCAATGTTCTTTGTTTCTTAAAACTCATACTTCATTGATATAATTATTGCGCTAAAGAATAGGTTCGGGATGTATTAATGTTGAATGATTTGAAATTACATCTATTTACTACATTGCTTTCAAAGCCCATTTTCAAAGAATAATTTCATACGTCATTGATCAAATACACTTAGTGCAAAAGATGAAGTACACGAAACATACGTACAAATTCAGAGATGATGTAACATTTTGACGTGGTTCAATTCAAATTAAAATTAGATTACTTTGTGCTGTATATGTAAATATTTAGATAACGTCTGCAGGTTTCAGGTATGCATGTAAAAACTGTGAATTCAATTTCATCAGTATGCGCCACTTCTAACTGCAGATGTAGGTGTATTTGCAAAGCTAGAAACTCATCGCTGCTACTCATCGGACCGAGTCGAAAATAAGAAAAGCAGAATTTTGAAAGTAGTCGCTCTTGAATCTTTTATGATAGAAAAAGTATTTTAAATAAAGATAAATAATTTTAGAAATTTGAGTCTGTCTGCGAATGGGGACTAAAAGTTTATCATTACAATTTTTCAATGGATAACAAAGGAAGTCGGTAATAAATTCTAGACAAAGTGCAACAAGTAGATGTGAAATTGTGCAAGATAAAGATTAATAGAGCACTGAATACGGAAGTATGCTCAAGTGAATTTTCTGTTCTGTAAAATAAGCTACTAGACATATATATATATACTCAATTGTTTATCGCATCTCTCGTGCTCTGCATGTTCCCACTGCGCTGGATGACAGATCATACTACATAAGCAAACAATTACTTAGATGATTACGAGTAATTCCTTAAGACGTGCTCATTGTATATCTGCAACTTACTTGATAAATACTTTACTGTTGTTGTTCTTACGAATAAATACCTCAGTCCATTTGACTTTGCACACACATAAGCATGTATTGTTATTCATGAGACAGCATTCTGCATGCACAAAAAGAGCACAAGCAAGCACAAACCAACAAGAAATGGTATCCACAGCAAACTTCGCAAACAGATAATTGTATGATTTTGTTTGAACATTTTTAACGCTCGTTTATATGCTCTGGAGATGACATATTTTCTACTCACTTCATTCTTTGATATTTTATTTGTTCCCGTTATTTATGTTATGTTAACATTGTCATGGTCTGTTAATATATGAGACTTCGGCTCGACAAAGTTCATACGCGTAATACACTTACATTCATACAATTAGAGTAATTACCTTTCAATCATCAATCATCATCTTTCTTTACTGAAGTTTAATCTAAGCTTCTGTAGAGATTAGGTGAGCGACAGAGGTCTTTCTAAATCAGAGCCAAGTCCGTTCAGCAAACTTTACTCCGCGCCTTCCTCTCGCTTTTCTTTCAAAAATAATTATATGTAGGATGTAGATTGATCCAAGATTGCTCGCTTGTTATGTTGGTGGCGGCTAAGTTCGAAAAGAAACTCAAAAATTAGTCCAGCGTGATCAACATCTGCAAAAACAGTACCGACCAGGAACAAGTTGAGATTGCACGTAGGTATGTACTATTATATTTATTCTTCATAAAACAACATATCATGGAATCAGGAGCGCAACTGATTTTTTGAAATAACCTGTTCGCAGTGGGTGCTAAGCACGTGATTGCAGAGACCTTTGACTGTCTCCGACACGTAATGTTTGATAACCAGAGAGAGGCGTGACTTTGCTAAATGTATAGTTGATGTTCAGTTTTGTGCGGTCGCACGTATAAAATTTCAAAGAGCCTCCACCATCACTTGTTATAATTTTATAGACACGACCGCACGGAATAGTGTACAGAACTACACATTTAGCAAGGTCTGCCTCGCTCTGGGGGATAACTAATTTTTTGAATTATTTGTCAGGCGTAGGTGTCTGACGGAGGAAGTTTAAGAAGGAATACCGGTGCTGCGACTGGAATTAATAGCGGTGGTGTATCATATAATGGGAACTATTGCAATGCAGTTATTTATGATGAGGTGCTGATGGATGTTCTTTTTACTGGCCATTGTAGTATGTTTGTGGCTTATATAGAGAAGAGTTTATATAATGGTAGTAATTGTAAAAGTGATGATATAGGATTCTCGTTATGGCGGAGAGCAGTTCACTCTCGGTTGATGGGTCAACATCTGCGCTTGCCTAGCTGCGGATAACTGACGTCAAAAATGATTTCCTCTAAGCTGATAGGCTGAGAATTCTTGAATATTTGGCATAGCTCTAAGTACTGTAAGCGGTAAGTCGAACTGTCGGTTTATACGTTCGAAAAGTGCAGAATTCAGCATATGTAATAGGTATAATAGAAGTAGTGCTAAAAAATTACAACCAAATACAGAACCTAGGAAAATCTTAACGTCAAAATTATCACTAGGATGGTAAACAGGTTGGTGCTTCTCTGGAACACAACACGCGGTGTAATCCTTGCTGTGAGGACCCCCTCCCTGTCACAGGATTTTGAATGTCGTCAATGTTTTTCCCAAATGGCAATCTCCGAGAGTGAGTATAGGCGGCTAAATGGTGGAAAGGAGGGCCAAGAAACATAGTCTTGATCAGCATGTCTCGCATCTTCTCCAGAACTGCTACTATCGGTGTGCAATCAGAAGCGTGCATCGTTATAGTTAATTACATATAGAAAATTTTATTACAATAATTACTTAATTCCTCGAAAAGAGTTGAAGGCATGTCTTCTCCTTAAAAGGGATGTTATGTCTTGTCTTGTTCATGCGATGCGATGCGAGGACGCATAATCAGTTGATTTTTTATCGTTATGATTATTCAAAATACAGTGTAAGACGACAGAGGAAGATCGTGTCTTCTTTTAAGATAAGAACGTAAAATCTTAGGACCAAACAAATCTTAAATACAAAAATCTATCAGTATAGCTCAAACAAATTTACATTATTCAAAAGTTCTCTGATAATTATGGCGTACTATTTCTGCAGAAACGTAGTTTAGATTAAATCTCTAAAACATCACGTGCTAAAATCTGGCAACTGTGTAACGCAACAAAAGTAATCCAATCAAAATACCAAATTGTCAAGTTTACTTTTTTTACCTAACCTAAAAGAGAAGTGAAATTCAGAATGTTTACACAGTAAAAATGATGAGCAGAAATGTCTATATTGAAGGATGTGTTATCTTGTCTTTTTGGTGTATGTAATTTGGACTCGATAATATAATTGATTATTAGATGCTGTTATTTTTTCACTAAGATAGTAAGAGTTGTAACGTAAAACCGTAGCGGAAAGAAAGAAAAACCTAAAAGATAATTCTGAGTAAATTAGGAACAAGGAATATTTAACCACAGGAAATAATTAATTTTAATTCACTTAAAAACCTCTAGGAGAGAAATTATGAAAAACTTCTTAAGTTATGGAAGCACGTTATTTGTTGTCCCAAAGACAATTTACAACTGAACTAATAAAAGGGAAAATTATCTTCTCTTAAAAAGTTAAAAAAACAGTGATCAACAGAATTTACCAATCAAGAATCCTTAACTGAAACATAACCAAATAAAGAAGGACCAATAACAAAGGCTGCTTAAAAGCACGACCAATTAAGGATTGACCACATTAATAATAATACAATGGGGAAAAGCCTTTTAACAATAATTATAACAATAAATGGAAGTATACTTAGATTATTCTTGGTAGGTATATTGATTTCTATGTTTCAGTCTATAAAGTGTGTCTCGGGAAATAAAAAGGTAGATAATTAAGAAGCTTTAGAAAAGCTTCAGGGAGATTGAGGTCATGGGTTCATGAAAATAAAATAATCGAATACTAAATGAATATTTAGCCTTTAACAGCCTAAGGCATGCCAGTTTTAAAGCTCAAGGATCAACAGAATATGATAGGAAAACCAGCAAAATTTTAGAGCAAAGGATATATTTTGGACTGTACGTCGTGTCGAACGATATAATTTAAAAACAATCATTTTCAAAGAGTATATATATATATATATATATATATATATATATATATATATATATATATATATAAAAATAAAAAAATTTACTTATTTTTTTATGAGGAACGCTGAATTATATATGCAAAAATATTCTGTTTTAAGGGATTTTAAAATAAAATCAATTACACAGATTAGTTAATTCTGATTTATTCAGTTTAACAATTGCAGCTGTGATTTCTTCCGAAAATTTATTGACTCTCAACTCAAAGTAAGATGGGATATACAATGAGGTTGGCTGGTATTGACCAAGGCAATTATGTTTCTTTTGTGTACACTTCTTATTCTAAATACACGTTAACAACGAAAGCCAGAAGCAATAAAGAAGCTATGGCTATAAAAATCTAGTATGAATACGTATAGATTGAGTTGTGGGAAAGTAAATCTTTGTAAATAATTTCCTTTCGTATTTTATAATTGTAGTTGTTTTTGTCAGTTAAGTTAGACTAAGAGTAGTGCATAATTCGTCACATACTTTTAATGCTTGAAAGAAATTCAACATGTTTCGTAAGATTATTGCTGGTGTTTCTATCTCTGCAGAAAGAGCGGTTACGGTGTCCTAAACAATAAATAATATTTGATAGAAAACTATAGTTACTGATGTTATTTTTAAAATAACTTTTTCGTTATTCACGCTACTGGGTACAGCTTCTAGGGTTGCTTTTACAATCAGGGTCATATGCATTTGCTACTTTCGATCTCTGTTAGTTCCAAGATAATTGTTAATCGATCGCATCAGGTAACACTAAAGTGTAAAATAAAAATTATGGACAGATACATGCCTCCGGTTCTCGATGATCCTGATCTTTGCTCTGAGATGTCATAATAGGATAACGGGAGTTTAGGTTGTCAAACATCCCAAGCGCATGAATAACTTTTCAAACTGATAAAATAACGAATGAATGTATATTGAGGTCCAAAGCGTCTAGACCCGTTCGCTGCTTGGTGTAGAATTCAGTATTTCAAATATAAGAATAAAGCAGAATAATTCCGATAGAATCAGTTTTAAAAGAAGGCATGGGAGTTTGAAGTAGGTAGGTATTAGTAGAGAAGAAATAAAAGCAATGGACATTTAGCATTTTGTTGCTTCCACGCAACTTTTCATTCTAATAAAATTCAATTCCATCAATTCCTTAGTCTTTCATTGATAAAATCCTTTTATTAAATGGGAAATTTGCAGTTTCGTGATTAATCCAGCAGTGACACTTTAACTTACTTCTATGCGAACAGATAATCAGTTAACTTAAGCTCCTCGTAGTCACCATCTTAAAAATTCCAAAAGTGCATAGTTATTATGATCACATTCTTGCGTTCTTTTCCTTCAGGTATATCAGGGAATGTTGAATCAGCAGTTAATTTTGTAATGACCACTGTTATAGCGCCCTTCAACTTCAATTTAATTTTCGATCCGTTTTGTTAATATAAATTTAAATACAGTTTTTCTGGAGATTGTATAAACAACCAGCTAAGGATAATCTGGGTACAACGTAATTAAAAAAACAGTTTTTATTTAATTCGACATAAATTAATGCTACTGTAGAAATTTAGGCTATTACTGAAAGATAGTGATGGGAACTTGGGTGTCGAGTGTCGTGATACTGTTCGTGGTCGTGACACTTGAAGTGTCGCGACACTTCGTGTCGAACAGTATCGCTCTTATTAGAGTGTAATTCGAAGTTGCTTGATCATTCTTACAAAGAAATTAAAGGCAGATTTGTTGAACTGGCCAACAATCATTGAATAAGACGTACATATAAAACAATTTTGTTGTAGATTTTTTTAGTTAAAATTATAAATTCATGAATTATTTGCAAAACATTAATTTAAAAGCCGAAACCTGAAAAGTTGACGTGAAGCCTCCGTGGTTCAATGCCAACGGTGGCTTGCTAAACTGCACGGGATGGTGGAATGCAAGATCGAACCCGTTACAAGCATAACTTTTTTTAAATTTTATTTGTCATTAATCTTTAATTTAATAACAATTTAAATAATTTGTTATTATTCTTTTATTCGAAAAACGTACAAGAAATAATAAATTAGAAATGAAAACTGACGATGCTTTTTCATACTGCATACTACAAAAACCAATTTTTACAATATTAGTTAATTAACACTCAAAATCCTGAAGATTTAAATACATTTAAAGTTTCAGTATTGACAAGTACTTATTTTACATTTTATTTATTTTAATTTGAAATAAATACGTAATGAGAATTCTTGAATTCATGTCCTATTAATTGGGTACCATTATTTTTTATTTGTAATGTATTATTTCTTGTACGTTTTTCGAATAAAAGAATAATAACAAATTATTTAAATTGTTATTAAATTAAAGATTAATGACAAATAAAATTTAAAAAAAGTTATGCTTGTAACGGGTTTCGATCTTGCATTCCACCAGCCCGTGCAGTTTAGCAAGCCACCGTTGGCATTGAACCACGGAGGCTTCACGTCAACTTCTCAGGTTTCGGATTTTAAATTAATGTTTTGCAAATAATTCATGAATTTATAATTTTTGAAGAATTGGGATTGTTATTAAGGGTAATATTTTTGGACAGTACGTTAGAATATCTTATCTATCGATTGTAACTATTAATTTCACCGACTTTTATTCGACGAACTATTTGGCATATTTCAGATTTCCCATACTAATTTCCTATAGCAAATGTTAGAACGAATACGGTGTATAAATAATTTAACGTCTTTTAATGTACTTAATGCATAAATATATAACCATAACAGAATTTACTCATATAATTGTTTTTTAATCCATAGTTTGCTTATGATTTATGTAGCTATGAATCTTGACTGCTTCTCGTTTCAATTGGATTACATTTACACTAGCGCGTGCATGATGTAAAGGCGAAGTGTCGTTAAAGTATCATGAAGAGTCGACACTTCTGACGTCATAATGGTTTCGACTCTCAAGTGTCGTGATACGCGGGTGGTGTCGAGAACCCATCACTACTGAAAGATAAGAAAATTATAGGGGATTCCATTCGCCATAATCAAAGCAAGCCCAATTTCCTTAATATGCAAGTCCCAATTCTAAAAACTGATTTTCCTCTTTATCTTTAAATGATACATTCCACGCCGATTCGACCAAAGTTGGCGCGGTACCCTCATAGATTTTTTTTATATTTTGTTGGCGTAATACCCTTTCCAAGCCTTATATAAAGTTCAAATATTACTGCCCATAAATACATCGAGATATAGAGGTTTATTTTTTTCAGTTTTAGGCGTACATGCCTATATTCAAATGCTATTTACTCGACTTTTGTATTAGTTAGGAAGGTCGGGTTTTCTGCATTTGAAAGAGAACGAAATGGACTATTTACGGTAATTTTTGTTAGTTTTTTCAACATTTGTAACATAGTATATTATCAGAGTTTTTAACAAATCTTTACTTTTCTCAAAATCGATTCCATTAATTTTTTTCAAAAAAATTACAACTATTGTATGCAAGGTTCTTATAATTGCCGTAAACTTTCAATGTGGTATCTCCATGGAATCAGAAGTTATGAATTTTCTTCTATAGTCGTGCGAACAAAATGTTCTGAAACAACATGTACTTGTATTATGCACAGCGAATGTAACTCTCAAAATGTTCCATTAATTTTCTCCAAAGAAACTCTTGCAATCACAACTATTGCATGATATGTCCTTATCATTGTAATAAAATTTCAACTTGGTATCTCAATAGAATCGGAAGTTGAAAAATTGTTTCTGTAGTCGTGCGTATACACTTTACACATTGCAAGAAGAATTATCCGAAGTCCACGGGACGCAGTTGCCAGCAAACCTATTGTAGGTATATATTATTATATCAGGCGCGGATTAACGGCGCGGGGTCGAGAAAATTCTCCCCCCCTCAAAATTTATAAATAAATTTACATAGGATAGAATCAAATAATGTTTGTTTAATTATTATGTATTAAAATAATTATTTTTCCAAAAATCCCCCCCCCAATAATTCTCTGGATCCGCCCCTGATTATATGATAATACAACGAATTATAATTATTACTACTTTTGCTTTAACAAATCAAACTCGAAACAATCATTTGAAAACGAATAAGGATTTCGATACCAACAGGAAGAGTAGACTGGAACTTTAGAGTTCCAGGAAGCCTTCTGGAGCTGATAAATCGCTGGTTCAAAAATTCTTCATGTGCTTCAAATTCAATTATAATTTTTAACAAAACCTACCTTTTTTAATATTAAGTTTATCAACATTTGGTTGAACTTTCGTATCGCAAAAGTTGTAGCGAAAGCTTATGATTTTCAAATGATTGTTTCGAGTTTGATTTGTTAAAACAAAAGTGGTAATAATTATAATTCGTTGTATTATCATATAATATATACCTACAATAGGTTTGCTTGCAACTGCGTCCCGTGGACTTCGGATAATTCTTGTTGCAGTGTGTACAGTGTATTCGCACGACTATAGATAAAATGTCTCAACTTCCAATTTTATTGAGATACCAAGTTGAAATAGTTGCGATTTTTTTGGAGAAAATTAATGGAACATTTTGAGAGTTACATTCCCTGTTCATAATACAAGTACATGTCGTTTCAGAACATTTTGTTCGCACGACTATAGAAGAAAATTCATAACTTCTGATTCCATGGAGATACCACATTGAAAGTTTAAGGCGATTATAAGTACCTTGCATACAATAGTTGTAATGTTTTTGAAAAAAAATTATGGAACCGATTTTGAGAAAAGTCGAAATTTGTTAAAAACTCAGATAATATACTATGTTAAAAATGTTGGAAAAACGAACAAAAAAATTACCGTATATAGACCATTTCATTCTCTTTAAAATGCAAACAACCCGACCTTCCTAACTAATACAAAAGCCGAGAATCGGCGTGGAATGTATCAAATACAGCATAACTTTGATTAACATATTTCATTATGGAAAAGGTAGTAATTTTTACTTAACTACCCAAGCAGCATCTAAGTAGCAGTAACTGTGATCGGAATTTTGATTGAGTAGTTGTTACGTAACTACAACTAAATTTATGACTTTGTGGGTTTAATTACTTCAATTCGGAATATTTTAGTAATTGTGTAGTTGTTTATACCATTTATTGGAACTATGTAGTTCCATTACTTCTAAGTAACTTTTAAAGTATGTGGAACGGTATTGCCGCTTAGCATAATTACTTTAAAGTTGTTGCAACCTTAAAGTTCTTATGATTATAGCAGTAACTTGCCTGAAGCTACCTTAAAGTTTTTAAAACCTTAAAGTAGTACTGAGAATTCCTGCCACCTGCCTGGAACCATTGTTTAACACTTTAAAGTAACGGAACCTTACAGTACTATCGAAAGTAAAACTTAGGTTTTTGCTACCCAGGAGACTCACTTTAAAGTAATTTTTTGTAAACTACTTCATCTTCATATTTACTTGTAAAATGCTCGAGGCCATGAATCAATTTGCAATGTGTTATGATTATTATTAGATGTTTTACTACATAAACTTCAATAAAAATAACAAATTTTGCGTTAAGAATTGTTATGTATGTAACTTGAAGAAAAGCTGGAAGCTGTACGCCGATTGTTGTAGCGGTTAACGCATCAGATTCATAATCAGAAATCGCGGATTCAAGCCCCAACCTCGTATACTTTTTTTTAATTGTATTGCTTACTAATTATTATTTTTGAACTTTATTACAACTATTATTAGTTTTACGCCCTTTTTTTATTTGCTTTTCTGGTAGGTAGTTAAAATTGTACAAAAAGTAACAGTAAACCGTCGTAGCAAAAATATTTAACAATAAGAAAAAACTAATAATAATTGTAATAATGCTCTAAAAATAATAATTAGTAAGTAATACAATTTAAAAAAAAGTATATGAGCACGGGGCTTGAACCAGCGATTTCTGATTAGGAATTTGATACGTTAACCGCTACATCAATCGGCGTACAGCTTCCAGTTTTCTTTATAGCTTATTACCAAAAGCAATAAATCAACAAGTTTTGTAAGTTTTAATTTTTCTAAACAGTTTTTGGTTTTCTTCATAAAGTTTAACATGTTTTTGACGTAAAATGAATTCTTCTTTCGATTGATACCAAAATTTCTACTTACATTTGCAAGGGTACAAACTTAGGAGAAAAATGATAAAATTCCATTGGGTTTCCTATATTATCGTCTACAAAAAACAGACTGTATACAGGAAATATATACATTGATCTAAGTGCTACACGCACACTAGGAAAAAACCATTTAACATATAAAATTATAATATACAAATATACAGTAATGTTTTATTTACAATAAAGTATTACCAAATGTTGTTGTCATAAATAGTTGCACTACAATATAAGTGACTCACGACACAGGTATGTGTTCATTCAATCTGAAGAGGAACGCCACCAACCAGATGAACGTAGCGTATCTCAAGGAGACAACCAGCTACCAAGTAACTGTACGTGAGCAAGAAGCTTAGCGTAAAGATCTTTTAACAACCCAAATATGCAACGAAGATTGTATGACGTTAAGGTAGAAACAAACAAAATCAATTACCAGAATTCACCTGGCAAACATTGATTAAGTACCTTTTATGAAAGGCGACCTTGTGATAAAGTTCTACCGCTTCCAAATGCGGCTAACGGCGATTAAATATCGAATCCTGTCAAAAAGGATTACAGTATAAGAAATTAAACGTAAAGAAAAGTTAAAAACTACAAACCTTCAAGAATATGCTCCTAACCTCCAAAAGAACTATTTATTGGTAAATTCCTTATGGTACCAAAATAAAAATTGGAAATCAGCAACAAAAATTAATTATAAATCTACAAATTCGAATGCAATTCCCATTTCACAACTTAAAGGGAAAATCAATTTAACGGCGATGCCACTAAAACATTCTTTTAAAGAAGTTGCTTCACGAACGTACGGACGAAGTGTCAGTCGACTTATTAACAGGAAGTTACTTAACCAAAATGGCAACTAAAGGAAAGAGAATACGAAAATCCCCCTAACGCTATACAATATAACACAAAAGCATAGCCATACAGGGTCGTACGAAATCAGCACGTAACAAATCGTTGTATGGATTTCTATTAGTATAAGTAGGTCTACCAGAAAATTCTAGTTTCACGAAATGAGGAAAAAATGCAGAATCGTGTTCTAGTTTCTTGATTGAATACATTTAGTGCAGTTCGGTGCAGCTAAGAAAATAATTTGTAGGTGGAAGTATAACTAAATATTTTTGTTGTGTCAGAGAGAGATTAATTTATCAATTAGTAATTTTTATTCTATAACCCACAGGATTACATACTAATGTATCAATTGCAAATCGGGAAACTAAGTACGCGGTTTTCAGAATCATGTAAATTATGCTGACGACGTCGAATGAAATGATTCTTTATATTGAATTGAAGTTGCTATTTGAATTTCGCTGAGTAAAGACGTGTCGTCGTGCTCCGTATCAAATAACAACAGTGTAAACGGAAATAAACATTGTAATAATAATTATAAAGTAAGTAGGTCAAAATATGACCTGCATACCAAGTGTATTAATGTGCAATAATTGTGTTATTTTAACATAAAATGTTTAAAATAAATAAATCTCCACTTAAAATTAAAACAAAAGAAAGTGATTCAAATAAAAATCCTTTTAAAGGAAATCAAAAAATACAAAGATCTCCTTTAAAACAGAGATCGATATCTATTACATCTCTATATAATGAAGAAATACAAAGGGAAATAACCATGCCGCAAGTTAATTTATCCTTACCGAGCACCGTAGCAGAGACCGCATTAATAGAACAACTGCGTCTTCAACTCAAACAGGCCTTGGATGAGATTAAAGCACTTAAAGACCAAGTTGCATTGTTGCAAGGTGAGAAAAAACGTTATAGTCCGACCAATTCCGATGAGGAAGAAGAATTAGTTTCCCGGGAAACAGAATGGCTGCTTCCAAAAAATAAGAACAAGAAAAGGAAAGCAGCTGAGTCACCGGAGAAGAACCTTAGCTCCACCCAGAGTAAGCCAACGCTGGCTAAAGAACAAAAACCTCCTCCAGTTGTGGTAAGTAATTTAGAAAATTATATGGAGCTCAAACAGAAACTTCAGACAAGTAATCTGAAGTTTAATGCAACCCTAATGAATAATAATCAACTAAAAATCAATGTTGACACAGCAACAGATTATAGAGGGTTAACTCAATATCTAAATAATTCTGATCAGGAATGGCATTCTTACGAAAACAAGCAGGAGAGACCGATCAGAGTTATGGTTAGGCACCTGCACCCTACTTGCGATTTAAAAGAAATCGTTAATGAACTGCAGCAGAACGGTTTCAAAATAAAAAATGCAGAAAATAAATTAAAGAAAACGAAAGATGGCTATATCAAGCTCCCTCTCTTCGTGCTAACTTTCGATAAAACAGAGGATATCAAGAAGATCTTCGAAATTCAGCATTTGTGCCACATGAAAGTTAAAATTGAGGCACTAAGAACTAGTAAATTAATACCGCAGTGCAAAAGATGCCAGAGATATGGGCACACGCAAAGATACTGCCAACGAACCCCCACCTGCGTTAAATGTGCAGGGAATCATCTAACAGCAGAATGTACCAAGACTGGGAATGGTCCAGCCAAGTGTTCTAACTGCTCTGAGGCACATCCCGCCAACTATAGAGGGTGTGTAATCGCCAAAGAGTTGCAAAAGCGGAGAGATAACGTTACTAAAACTAGAAAACCAACTCCTATAGCAAGGACATTCGCGCCTGCTAAATTGAAGGAAGGTGTCTCATATGCAGAAGCAAGTAAGTCGAAACAGGAAGAACCTAACTCTACCAATCCTAAAACCGAACCATCTATGATGCAAATGATGCAGAATATGATGAAGATGCTGGACAGAGTCAATGTGAGACTCGACAGGTTAGAAGCCAGGAGTACTGGTGCTATTCCCAAAAAGAAGTAATCCATGGACCAACAAGACTTAAGAATAGCTACATGGAATGCCAATGGCATCCTAAAGAGAAAACAGGAACTTGAAGTCTTCCTTCATACCCAGTACATAGATGTGTGTCTGATTTCAGAAACGCATTTGACTGCTCAATCCTACCTAAAAATAAGAGGATATAGATTATACCACACTATTCACCCCGACAATCAAGCTAAAGGCGGTAGTGCTGTATTAGTCAAAGAATCAATTAACCACTACGAAGAATGTCATCTACAAAGGATAGAATTCCAGCTTACTATGGTATGTATTAAGTCCACGAAACAAAATTTAAAAATAGGTGCAATTTACTGTCCTCCAAGGCACAATTTAAAAAATGCTGACTATAAAACGATCCTACAACATCTTGGCGAACGTTTCATTTTGGGTGGTGATTACAACGCCAAACATGTGGAATGGGGATCGAGATTAACCACAACAAAAGGCAGTGAACTGAGAAAAGCCACGAGGAAACTTGGATGCAACCTCCACTCCTCAGGTAAGCCCACGTACTGGCCTACAGATCCCAACAAAATCCCTGATTTGCTAGATTTCTTTATTACCAAGAAGGTTTCACCCAATTTCATAGATGTTGAAGAAAATCTGGACTTAGATTCCGACCATTCAGCAGTTATATTAACACTGAGTGAAAGGATAATTAAAAAAGAAGCCCGCCCCACGCTCGTAAATAAAACTACTGACTGGGAGAGGTTCAGAATCGACCTTCAAGAAAATATTCACCTTAACATTAGTTTGAAAACAATTCAGGAACTGGAACAAGAAGCTGAAAATTTTGTTAAAATAATTCAGACAGCTGCTTTTAACAATACCAAGGAAATTACCCATATATCTAAAGGGGTTAATTATCCGATCGAAATCAGAATACTGGTAACAGAAAAAAGAAAAGCTAGAAGAAGATGGCAGCAGTCAAGAGATCCGTCGGACAAAACCATCTTGAATAACAAATCACAAAAGCTCAAGAGAGAAATTCAAAAACTCAAAGAAGATTCAATCAGCTCCTATCTACAAAATTTAACTGCGGACGAGGAAACAGAGTACTCTCTATGGAAAGCAACCAATAAGATCAAGAGGTCTGTAACATCAATTCCCCCTATAAGGAAGGATGCTGGGCCTTGGGCAAGAGATAATAAGCAAAAAGCAGAATTATTTGCTGATCATTTAACTGAAATCTTCAAACCCAATGAATTTAAAGCTAACACTGCCTTGGAAGAGGTTAATAATCTACTGTACGAAGAAATCCCTCCTGTTACTCCGAAGGAAGTAGCTAATGAGATTAAGACTAATCTAAACGCTAGAAAAGCACCAGGATTTGATCTCATCACTGGCCAAGTTATGAAACAACTGCCTAGAAGAGGTATTGTGATGCTTACGTACCTCTTCAACGCATCATTCCGACTAAAGCACGTGCCTACAATTTGGAAAGTCGCAGAAGTGATTATGCTGCCTAAACCGGGTAAGCCACCCAACGATGTGAAGTCTTACAGGCCTATTTCTCTGCTTCCTATTATTTCAAAGCTCTTCGAAAAATTACTTCTTAAAAGACTGAGACCTTTAATAGAGAACAATAGGCTGATTCCAGATTACCAGTTTGGCTTCAGACAGAAACATTCCACCATAGATCAAGTGCATCGAATTTCAGATGTCATCGAAAAAGCTCTCGAAGAAAAGCAAGTCTGCTCAGCAGTCTTCCTTGATGTGGCCCAGGCTTTTGATAAAGTCTGGCATGAAGGGCTTATTCACAAACTGAACAGAATGCTTCCAAAACAATTTGTGGAAGTTCTCTCCTCGTACATATCGGATAGAAACTTCAGAATTAAACAAGAAGATGAATACTCGGAACTAAAAAAAATTAACGCAGGTGTACCTCAAGGTAGTGTCCTAGGGCCTATCCTCTACCTGCTATACACCAGTGATATTCCGCATTTGGGCGATGTTAAAATTGCAACTTTTGCTGATGATACGGCACTACTCGCAATAGGTCAGGAACAGGATGTGTCCGCCAGTAAACTACAAACAGCTAGTGATACAGTACTAGAGTGGACAAAACAATGGAAGATCAAGCTGAACGAGCTCAAGTCTATCCATGTAATCTTTACGAACAACAGACTAGTTGATATACAGCCACTAGATATAAATGGTACTTTAGTACCATACTCGAACAATGCCAAGTACCTTGGCATGACACTAGACGCTAAGCTCCGATGGAAAGAGCATGTAAAGAAGAAAAGAACTGAACTTGGTCTAAAATATAAACAATATTATTGGCTCCTTGGAAAAAATTCAAAGTTGGCACTAAATAACAAAATCCTAATCTATAACCAGATCTTGAAGCCGATATGGTTATATGGTATACAGCTTTGGGGTTGTACCAAAGCTAGTAACATTAAGCCCATTCAGTCCTTCCAAAACAAGGTTCTGCGTAATATGGTCAAGGCTCCATGGTACGTCCGTAATAGTGACCTTCATCGGGACCTTGGCATTCCAACTGTTCAAGACGACATTAAAAGGTTTGCTAGCAGGCATGAAGCCAGGCTACATAATCATATCAATGCAGAAGCTCTTCAGCTGCTGGACAATCAAGATCTCGTCCGAAGATTGAAGAGGACAAAACCATTTGAGCTTGTGTAGTGTTTTGGGTAAAAGCAGAGCATTGTGCGCGAGTGAGAATGTTTAGTATAGTTTCAACCAGAACAAACTACAGAACATTAATGGATGAACTCTAGCTTATAAGTATTTAGTTTAAGATTTATTAGATAAAAATTAATGGTTGATCAGCTTTGATCAGTTTTAATGCAAAGCACCACACAGGTGTTATTTAATCAAAAAAAAAAAAAAAAAAAAAATATTGAATTGAAAGTAGCTTCTACATAAAAGAGATGTGAATATCGATTATCGGGATTTTACTTCACAATCGATCAATAATTTATTGTCATTGAGATTCATTGCATAAAATAATGATAAGTGCTAAGTATTTCAATAATTCAAATTTCCGTATTTTGAATACGAATAAGTATAATCAATTTATTTGGTGTGAATTGTAATTTCTAAGCAATTTTAACCTCGATAGTACAACTGGGCCAAATTTCATCACATGCTGTACTTGGAAGCCCCAAAAGTTTATCCATTCTATTAGTATTTTACAAAATTTATACAAAATGTTTTCAAATGTAGGTTAAGCTTTCTATTTTGGTTTTGTTTAATATAACTTTAGCTGTCTGTTATAAAATATTTATAAATTTTTAATTAGTTGAGAATTGTTTAATAATTTTATTAATTTTATAAAAGTTGCATTACTCCTTTTTTTGTTGAAAATTCTTTTATCGTAAAAGCTAGCAATTTTTTAATAAAAAACATTTACCAATGTCGGAAACAAATATTAACTAATGCAGAAAGATAACAAGTTTCGAGTTTGAAAACTCTTAACCTGATTTACATTCTATACCAAACCAGAATTATTAATCTGATCACTTCAATTCTACATACATAGATATTCTTCATGGGGGTGGTTGGCATTACAAATTTCATTAAAATATTGGCCGCAAATGATTTGGAGGTGATGCATTTACAAAATTAAATTCTGGAAAAAAGTAAATGTCTGGGTTTTTCTAACGCGTTCTCCCTATTTTTCAGAATAAAAATCCTTTCCGAAGTGAAACAAAAACACCTTTCAATTAAATTAATTTGTGAGGAAGAATGAATATATTCTACATTATGTTGTCGTTACCATCGCTGTTGTTATTATCTTGTTTGCAACAACAGCTGTAATTTCTTCCCCTCTCTGCTTTAGAAAATGTTTATGTACAAATTTTGTTCCTTTTTACTTAGCTGGAGTATCCGTAAAAATAAGCAAGCCGTGGAAAATGTAACGGAAATATTGCCTGTAAAAAAGGAAGAAGTAAGAGCATAATGCAATAAGTTAATAACTAAGTTCCGTCCTTTTACGAATTCAGTACGCAGTTGCGCACCTTTTAAAACTTCTTCAATATTCAAGGAATATTCATGCGACGTGCCGCGAAATAAGCTGAAAGATAAAAATATAAAATCGACGAAGCGGAATACACACATAAAGGAATTCTTCCAAGTTAAAAAGTTTTAAAAATGCAGCAGCAGCGGCAGCAGTAGTAGTAGCGCTCCACATTGTTTTACATTGTTTTATACCCTTTCATCGTTTTTAAGTTATCTAAAAATTAAAAGCCTGAAATTTCAATCATTTACTATGGTATGCTGGAGAAGTTTTCATAAATCGCTTTTTTGGCGATCATTTTGGTGGAAAGCACTATTCAATTAGGTTTTTTTAACAAAATAAAGACAGTGAGGAGGAAATCAATAGCTACGAATGCTGGTGACAAGTACGGGTGTCGTGCAAAATAACTATTCTTGTTGTACTTTTTCGGTTCTTTTTCATATTTTAAAATGCCCTGTTCGGCTTGAAGTTTGTGTGTCATCTTTTATTCTTTTTAACCTGCAAGCGGAACTTTACTGACTGTAAATTCGTAAAGTACTGCTACTTATGAGCTTTTGTACATAAATCCATTTTTTAGTGTCTAAATTAACATTACCTTTGTTTAACTGCATTTATCACCAGTTACAGTTTCAAATTTTCAAAGATTAAAATATCTATAAACTCTGGAAGCTTTGAATTATTGAAATTAAGAACCTTGAGAGTTAAATTTAATTACAAAATTAAATTTAATAATTCCAACATTTAAAAATATCAGTGTAGGAAATCATCATATATGGTGTAGGAAAATGTTTAAGTAACTATTTTAGTGTTATAATTTCACAGCTTTATAATGGCAAAATTTTCTGGCAACATTCAAAAGTTACAGTTATTGAAAATCTTAGGCATTCAAACCTTTAAATTTTAAACACTAAAATCAAACATTAAATATTGAATTTAAGTACCAAAATTGTAAACTTTTAGAATTGTGGCGATTTCATTAAAGTTCCAAAATTTTGAGATTTTAGTTTAGACTTTTCTTACTTATAACACTCAATTACTAAACTTATTTCAAATGATCGATATTTTAGATTATTGCTCATTTCAGATACTCTAGTTTCAGAAAATCTCAGAAACTTAAGTTTTTTTTATGTTTAGATTTCAAAATTTTTGAAATCTGTAATTTTTAAGTTTAGAATCTCGAAAAGTTTATATTTAAAAGTTCTAGTATTTTATAAGTAGCAACCTCTCAAAGTTTTAGCGTGACCGGGAGTTCAAAGTGTCAGAAATAATAAAAAATTCCTGAAAACTCGCGCATCATAAAGTTTTTGCAGTTTTGAATTTAAAGAAAATTTTAAATAATGAAAAGCTTACTTATTTCAGAAATAAGAAGCACTAATAATTATTAAAAAAATAGTATGATGGGTGCTACCAAATTATATGCAAACGATCGTGGTTAAAATGATGTTAACTCATATCCTCTGACAATTTGGAAAAAGTTGATGAATATTTAAAGTAAATCAATATTCCCAAACACCTATATATGGTGTTTATTATTATAAACACTTTAATAATAATTTTAACTAAAAACAAAAACGCAGTACTCATTTGTAACGAAAAATTTGTGAAGAATATTGGTTCGTTGCAATATAACAATTTTAATTAATTTCTACTAAAAAATAAATAGGTCAATTTAAATGTATCGAATTCGAAAAAATGTTTAGGGCAGTACGAACTACCTTTGTTAATTGGTTGAACAAAAATAATCATTGTTGACGTAATATATAATTGCAGAAGTATTGTTAAATTTTGTACATTTCACACGTAACTTCGTACAATTGTTAACCTTTATGAAACTCGCGCATATATTTAATAAAAATTTACATTTTGTTGGACACGAAACGAAATAAAAAATTTAATTTAAAACTGCACTGCGTTAAATTTATTAAGAATCTCAACTGATATATTAATCGTTTGCTTATTGAGAAACTTTGCATAAAGACTTCGTTCGCTTATTTTAAATCCGATGGGGCAACCAAATCCAGAAGCCTCTGGTCCCGTTGAAATTTCTTTGCATAACTAACTCGAAAACAATTTTTATTTGTTGATGCCCAATCCTGGACTAAGGATCGATAAGACATTTTTTTCAGTTTTCCTTAAGCCGAGAAATTAATTTTACTATTAAATTTGTTGTTAAGCTACTAGAATTGAATTAATTTAAAATTCAATGTTAAAACCTTGTATTGTTTAAATCTAACAGATTTGTAAACTTCAGATTCAACAACCACCATTAAATTGGATGAAAATACATCTTAGACGTTACGATAGATGCTAGTGCAAATTTATTACTAAGTCGAATTTGTTTTAAACTTCACCAACGTTGAAAAACCAAACGTCTTTTAAAAACCATACTGCTTAAACTAATACATTTCAGACGGTACAGTAAGAATTTATTTAATTGTTAACAATTATTCTCAACTTCAAACATATTTTGAACAATCACCACAGAATGGACATTAAAAATTGATAAATCTTGCTGACCATATCCACACTATATCAAAAACTTTTGGAGGTTGCTTTCGCTGTCAACGGAACTGACCCCCCACGACGTTGCGGAAAGGGAAAACGCACTTCATGACGTGGGTTGAACGAGGAAAGAAATATCTGAAAAATTTGTTCTAGAACGTTATTGTGTCACGATTAGTCAATGATAAAAAGGCAAATATTACTTTTGTATTTGATATTTAACAGATAAGGAATAAAGTCGCAGCGTGACAATACAGGTCTTGTAACGAGTTTGTTGTAACTAGCTAATAAATTTGAGATATTATTATAATACAGGGTCGTATAAAGTTTTGTTTTAACAAACGAGATATGAAATCGAACCAGCTTATAGCTTCTGGGACCTGCTTTCCAGGTTATGGGTTGTAGCAATTATTTTTTTTTAATTCACAGTTTTACTGGTTAATAAAGTTCATACCGGGCTTTCACCAAGGTAAGCACTTCCGACTTATACTATTGAGAACGTTATTGTACACCAGGGTGGTTAAGGTATACTCGTATACACTGTTGATTTATTACTTTTCGTATTATCCGCGTTGTTCCTAAGATTGCGGGTTTTTGTGTGATGCTGACTAAACTGCTTGGTAAGTTTAGCGTTTGTAAATTCCTTTTAAACTTTACGTGCACTATCCCGCCAGCTGAAATAACAAATGGTAGAGTTTCCACTTTGTTAAGTTCATACATATCTCGTATTTCATAAAGGAGGTCTTGATATTTATTAATTTTATCTGTGTTAACATAATATATTATATTATGTTATTATCAAATGTCTTATTATTATTATTATTATTATTATTATTACAATACAAGGTTCATTCAATAAATTCGAAACAATTTAAATTCATCAACCAAGTAACATCGTTACACTTATTATACCTTTCATTCGTAATGCCTTTCATGTTACATTTTAATATTAACCTTGAACTTAAAGATGTTTAGCTTAGACGTCAAAAATACTTAACCATTTTTTAAAAACAACTGCCAATCTTTCAACTAAATATTTTGTAGTTTATATCCGTTCGCGACTGGATTAATTATTGAACACATGATAGTTTTGTACGTAACATATTTAATACTTGGTCACTACTCTGTTTTGCTATACAGGGTGGGATTAAAGTATGGAATATAAAAAAAGCGATCTCAACCGGTTTTTTTTAAACGCTGAAACACGTCGATTTTGTTTTTTAAAAATACACATTAATATGTGCGATTCACCTCCCGACTTTTATTTGTTTCTAAGTTATGACGTCATCACAAAAAAATTTAAATGACAATATAGATTTTTGATAGTGGAATCCGATAGTGATTTTTCTTTCCTTTATGATCATGCAAATAAATCATAAGGTTCCATAATAAAATTTCTGAGAAAAATCGATCTGAACTTTGTAAATGTTTGTTAGTTATGACGTCATCACAAAAAATTTAAATGGCAATATAGATTTTTAGTAGTGGAATCTGATAGTGATTTCTCTTCCCTTTATGATCATGCAAATAAATCATAGGTTGCATAACAATAATTCTGAGAAAAATCGATCTGAACATTTAATGTTATTGATATTATGGTATCAATATATCAGATCGATTTTTCTCGGAATTTTTGTTATGCAACCTTATGATTTATTTGCATGATCATAAAGGGAAGGAAAATCACTATCGGATTCTACTATAAAAAATCTACATTGTCATTTAAATTTTTTGTGGTGACGTCATAACTTAGAAATAAATAAAAGTCGGTGAATCACACATATTAATGTGTATTTTTGAAAAACAAAATCGACGTGTTTCAGCGTTTTTAAAAAAATCGGTTGAGTTTGCTTTTTTTTTAATATTCCATACTTTAATCCCACACTGTATAACGAGATTGCACGCGAACACAGCTTTATATTCAGTTGTGCTATTTTAAGGCTCTTGGGCAGCCTCTGTTTTGTTTAAACAGTGCGTTAACATGTTTAGTTTTAACCTATAGAAAAGCTCCATCTTCGGTATCGTTCACATGCCGAGCTACGTCACCTTCTAATATTTTTGTATTAGTTAGTTAATTATAAGGTTGGTTTGTACTATAACTTTTTTTACTTTCTATTTGTTACCACCTTCCAAGTCACATCAATCTCAATCTCCACAACAAATATCAGCTTACTCAGAGAAAAGCATCGTACACACTCCACAAATATTTGTAGATTCTTTTTCAAGATTATCCAATTAGCTATGAAAATTTCAGGAAATACTCTTGATACTCTGGCTTCATCTTCAAGATTTTTTAAGCTTGTGTTTGTCTTCATCATCTTTTTAAGCCTTGTATATCCTTAGGTCTTGGCTGGACCGAGTCTATGTTCAATTTCTTATTCAGAATCTTCTAAATACATGTATCACCTTTGTTTAGCTATTCGCGCGTCTAGATCGCTTTTTCTCTTTTGAAATTGCAGCTCAACAGAGATATAAGCAGTTTTTTTGCAAAGCTCCTACAATGGCTAGAACCTCTAGTTCCTATTTTGTGTTTCCTATATCTGGTGTAGTTTATTGCCTTCGTCCGGGTTTTGAAGCTGGAATTTTTTCTTCTGATCGACCCTAAAACGCTATACAGAGCTTTTCTTCATCATATTGCTATAGTGTGTGGTCTTGCAATAGCACCATAATCAGATGTAAATTTTCTAAAATATACAGTTAGTCCTAGAAAACTTTGTACTTTCTTCAGCTTTTTTCAGCAGTCGTTTTTGGTAAGCGATGGGTAGATTTTACCCTCTTTAATTAGGCGACTCATTATTCAATTCGTCGTTGTAAAAATGAACGCTTTTTATTATTTGTTTCAAGACCATATTCGTAAGCAGTTTAAAAACATATCTTTTGCACGTCCTATATATAAGGCTCTACTTTAGTCCCCCAAAAGAGGGAGTAAAGTAGCACTTTTACTCCCTGAGTAAAGTGTTTCCATGACAACAACAACAAGTAAACAACAAAAAAAAGTAATCGCGGTACATGTTAGGATTTATTATCTATCCTAAAACTATGTGATTTTGGCGTTTGCAGAGTTCAATTGTCAGAATGACATGTAACGAAATTGTCGGGAAAAAAATCCGAAATTTTGAATTTTTGCGATTACTTTTAGAACGTGCAAAAAATAGCGTATATACCACTGGACTAAAGTGCCTTTTAATCGCTCATGTGTTTATTAATAAACTCACATTCGGGATTAAAAAATGCACTTTAGTACCTGGGTATATAATATACTATTTTGCACGTCCTATATATAAGGCTCTACTTTAGTCCCCCAAAAGAGGAAGTAAAGTAGCACTTTTACTCCCTGAGGGAGTAAAGTGTTTCCATGACAACAACAAGTAAACAACAAAAAAAGTAATCGCGGTACATGTTAGGATTTATTATCCTGAAACTATGGGATTTTGGCGTTTGCAAAGTTAATTGTCAGAATGATATATGATATGATATATATATATATATATATATATATATATATATATATATATATATACAGGATGTCTCAGAAATAAAGGGATTTGAGTTAATGGTAGATAGGTGGAATGGAGTAGAGCAAATTTTGCTTATAAAGTTTGTTCTTCAACTGAATAGTTTTCGAGAAAATGAATTTTAAAGTTTCATTGATTTTCAAGTCCGACTCTGTAACACTAACCTACCTTAATGTACTTAAAAATGTGATACCATTTGTAGAACTGTGTGCCTTTTAAAAATTGTTATTGTATGTCACGTACAAAAGTAATTTACGATATCTGAACGTCTGCAACGTAAATAAAGTTGTTATTACCTATTAGTAGGTCGAAATATGATCTGCTGTTGTAGGTATGCTTTACTTGTGTTGATATAAACATTACCTAATTCGTTTTATAGCAATTCTAACTGTTAATTGATTTTATTTTATTTACTTATTTCTAAGGATGTCTTGAGATTAAATACAATTCAAATTCATTGAGGTTTTTCAACCTATACTACTACAGCATGTACCTACTATGTTGTAAGAAGAATAACAAAACACCCGGTCACTGTTGTTTAGTCTATCTTTATTTAGGACGCATTTATGTCTTTATTAAACTATAATAACAGTTTAAATAGTAAACATCGTTTTGCTTGGAATAAACTAAATAGAATGAGATCAGCATACTATGTAATATTAAGCTTCACCAGACACCAGGGCCGTCTTCAGTTTGCTTAGTTTTCCGGGTGCCCACAAATTTTTAGTAAAAATTTTTTTTTAGATAGTGCGGAATTTTATGCATTTTTGGCTTCTTCCATTATTCATATGTTACCCATTAACTCAAAATCCTTTATATTTGGGACACCCTGTATATATATATACCACTGGACAACAGTAACATCAACACATGCTAACAAGCATGTAGTGTAAGTAACAAAAGTGAATGGCTGTTCTTTAGAATTGTAATAGCAAATACGAATGCTCACTAAATAAAAATAATGAGGATACTAAAGCTAACTAGTAATGCTTACCTCTTAATCCAAGAGTAAGTGTCGAAGTTGCGGACTTCAGCAAAGAAAAATTCAAAAATATACGGGTAAGGAAGCAACTTTGTAGTAACTGGAAGTAGCTTTGTTATTGATAGAACTTTAATTAGGATTACGTTATAGGCTTTAAAAACTTAATTTTAACTTTTTTAGCACACCTTGATAATTACAGCAATTACCTGTTTTATCACAAAAAAAGATTTCACCTGGTATAATTGTTTCATTTAGTAGTAGGTAACACAGAGGGCTATTGAAGTGGCAGTGATAAAACGTTCCGGTAGTCAGCCGCTGGGATTTGGGGCCAAACGTCACACGGCGCCAATACCGCAGTATGGGCTCAATCTACGCTAACGTTTTGTCACTGGCACTTTTTGATTATTTAATTTACTTCTCTGAAATATTGAAAACTAATTTGTTACTAACTGCATGCAAAACGTACTTAATTGAAATGTTATATGCAGCTCCGAGCAATTTTATCATACGAGTAGTTACACAAATACTGACCTATGACAACTATTATAGTTGATTTTAATTAAAATTTTCATTTTCAAATATTTCCAGGAACAGCATTAGAAATTCGGTGAAACTAAAAATATCTAGAGCGCAATATTGTACTGTCGATTTATGCTCTAGAAAGTTTCAATGTAAACTTAAATGGATGGATGTTAAATCAGAATTTTATTCATATGGGAACTGCAATGTTATTTTCAACAAATATAACATTTGTTATATTTATGCATAAGAGTTAATATTCAAAAGAAGTTTTTACAATGTGTTTAATTATTCTTGATGATTATATTTTCTAATCAGCACTTATAACAATCGTATTAATTAACAAAATTTATAACGTTTCCATCGTATCTACTACTTCTGAGTCCGACATTTGTAATGCTAATGAACTGCTCATACCACTTCATAGAGACTTTTTCTACTATAAGCTTGAAAATTAATTGCTTTATCTTTTTTTTTCATGTTGGAAGTTTTGCAAATTTTGTCACGTAGGTTGATGTGGAACGTAGCTTTTAAATACTAAATAAAGATCAAAATTATAAAAAACTAATTCAACAATATTAGGGGAGCACAGTAACTCAGTATGCCGACCATGACAGCGGTAAAACTCTCCTACAAGTAAAAAAATATTAAAGACACTTACCAGGCTGGTCCCAAGATCATTGTTGCACAAGACCAAAAAGTGAACTAACTGACGGCTTGGGGCGAGCCTGTTTAAATATATGTAGTTTCTAGATTCATAGTATGCTGACATAAGCAATTCGTAGACATGTGGCGAAGTCGCCTGAGTAAGCAACTGGATAATAGGCGTGTGCCAGCGATTCTGCTACACGTTTAGAGGTCGCGTGTGTATAGTTAAAGTTTTCTGCCCCTATCTTGTATGTGGACTAAATGCAGTACCATACTTCGAGAACATGGAGATGTTCCTACGCATATCTTTTCTTGGAAGCATATCATTATGAGACGCAAGTGTTGGTTAGTGCCACCTTTATGATAACAGTTTGCAGATGTTTTACTGTAAAGGTTTTTAAAGAACTGCTAGTGCGTCATGAAGTAGTTCGTAATAAAGGAAGAAACTACAGAAAAAAAGATATTTAGTTCATGCATTTTGTGTAATTAACTAATTAGTTCAGTCAACTATATAACTGCATCTCGGCCTTCGGTGAGGCACAATTGACAGTACGTCTACTCTTTCTTAAATTGTGTTTTCGAAATTGAACCGCCAAGGTTTTTAACATGGAAAACTTGTACAAAATATATTTCCGTAAATATTGTAATGTTCTTTATCAAATAATAACAAAAAAAAACTGTTTAATCGTCTATTCACAAGAGAGATATTATTTACATACACTAATTAAAAACACTATAATTATAAACTATTTAACGTAGTTAAATGCTAGATATTTACAAACTTAAAGTAGGCTATTTATTTTTAATACAACATACATTTATAACATTTATTTATTTACTAATATTCGACCATTAACTAATTACACAAAGCACATTTCAATACGCCGCCGGTTGAATACTAATTGAATTCCCTTCTGTGCGCGAACGTCCATTTATATCCCCATATCAATGTTCTAGAACGTACTGGATTAGACTAGTTGGTGTATTGTTTTGTGCAGCCGTCGCGTCGATGATTCACTCCGATGAATCATACATGCAGGTGTTGATGAATCATATATTTTTCCGCCAGAATCTAGAATGTTCGATGATGGCATATGTGGGTTTCCTTTCTTTACAGCATGAGTAATATATAAATAAATCTCATAATGTAATAGACAGATAGGTTCAATAACTATTAATAAATAATAATTCGATAGGAAAATCAAATTAAAAAGTTTTTGAGATTTTTCCATTAAATTATTATTACATAAATTTGTTTTCTTAAGAGAGTACGAAAAAGTTATTGCAACGTATAGTTTGAAAGATTCGTTACTGACATCACTATTAGAGACGATTTATTCCATACTTCACTCTTTTAGTTTTCTTGCTACAGGTTGGAAATCCTGTCGAAAAAGGAATAATAATAAGTAGTAAGTGGATTATTATGTTCTAAAAGATTATTCAAAAAAATATATCACTTTGCTAATCAATTTTGTTTCTTACTTTTCAATAATTTGGAAGAATCCTAAAGCATATATTTATTTTGCTGTACCACTATAAATAGATACCAGTCTATGTTAATGGATTCAAACAATGGTTTCCAGCAGACTGCTTTTTGAATTTGTTTTCTTAACTGCCCCAAACCCTTCCTATCAATCCAGACTCAGGTATATTTTGCAGTAGAAGTCTTACACTAGCATGTATGTCGCGTTTTCTTGAAAGGAGTCTTTACTAAACACGTGCATTCTTTTAACTCAAATTTTTGTATGTGAATTGTAGATTTCCATAAATCTCGCTTCTACTGATATGACTTTTAATATTAACTTGTAAACGTATTCATTAAGAGTATGTCACATTATACATCATCTAAAAGATAATTTTTAGTACAGTTAATTTCAGTGAAATGTCGTTCAGCTTCTTTTTAGTTGTTCGTGTTAGCTTCTTTT
The DNA here is from genome assembly GCA_929113105.1 of Agrypnus murinus. Lineage (NCBI taxonomy): Eukaryota > Metazoa > Arthropoda > Insecta > Coleoptera > Elateridae > Agrypnus > Agrypnus murinus. The sequence goes on along the minus strand of OV816028.1, from coordinate 28,650,827 downwards.
CGTTAATTAATTTTCTTTTGTATTTTTTGAGGTTGTATTATTTTTCAATATCCAACATTCGATTAATTCAAGATGACATAAGAGTTTACGGATATACAACTGCCGACTGCTGTCTTTTAAATGTGCCTACGGTTACAGCTGATACTCCAGGATGTAAAACTCTCTTGGTGTCGAGAGCACAAATCGAATGGTAAACCTAGGGACGCCAACACCAGTGCGACAATTTGCTTTAGGATTAATAGAGAAGTCTGCTAAACCCAGTGTTAAAAAGGATCTAAGTTCAAAGTTGATCTTGCGGAAATGGAAAAAATTACTATATTCTTTAAAAGCGTTTCCATTCAAAAAATTAAAAAAGAACGTACTGATGTCACCAGGTAAAACTTTAAGGAAGATAGAAGCTATAAAGCAAAAGTGAATTATCAGAATGACGTATTAAATTGTAACTGCCAGTCAGAATGGCAATTAATGCAGCGAAACACACAAATTACTTACAAGATTATACAGGATACTACGAAATCGACGTGTAAGGTATCCAAAAAAAAGGATTTTAGTAGGTAGTTCTCAAGCCAAAGGTTTATAGCGTTATTTTTGAACTTAATGGCGTAGAGATGCAGGGACATTTTCCCCATTTTTTACTTTGAGGATACTTGATCTCACAGTCTTATAAAATCTCATAACTACTCTTGACGCATCTCTCGGCCAATTTCACCCCTCAAAATATCTGAAACATTCCACAGAATGACCAAAAGTGAGCGAAGCATTCTGAAAAACTTTCCCGGTATTGTGCTGGCAACACTGTTTAGGATATGACTTTTGGGGTTATATACAAAAACGATCCATGAAAAACCGCACACCTTGACAGCGAGAACTGAGAAACCAAAATTCTTATACATTTCTTATGAGAAACTAAATCCAAATACAACAAAAAGTCTTTGATTCATTTGGTAAAATTCTTCCTCTAGACACAACATGAACGCTTCGAGCTATTAGAGGAGCAGAAATTGATCTTATCGTATACCGTTGAAGATCACTTAAACTATTATCTTTTAAATATGTACATATACCATGCGTCAATCAGAAACTACGTACATACAGCGAGCGACTTGCTTAAGCTGCCGAGGCTTGGTCTAGCGTCACGGTGCGGCGGCCCTTTTCGCTCGCTTTGGCCGTAATATGTATGGATACGTTGACAAGTGTCATTTCAAGTTTATTGTTAAGTAGTTTCAATTCCGTTCAATTTTTTTCTAAAATGTGAATAATACATACTACATTGAGTAATTGAGGCAGTAGAGATAGGTAAGTTTTGAACCTAATTGTAGACGAACAGGTAAAACCCGAGTTTCTAAATTGATTGATGAAAACGGTGGTGTTGACATTATAATTAATAATCGTGTACTTCAGAAAGAACCAAAGTATTTCATTTAAGAATGTCTTTTCCACAAAGTTTTCCAAACAGTTTTGTAAAAAATGTTTGTACAAAATTACTTGTAAATTGAGTCATTTATCATTTGTCATTCAGGATGCATCAAAGCCCTATTTTTTGTCATAATGAAAACTATTTCAATCAGCACCTTTTCATATTTTAGAAATATACTCTACTAAAGCGAATATTTTCATTCACTGCCACTGTTACCAAACAACGTAACATTATCTGATGTCGCCCCTAATCTATTGGTAGATGCTAGCATCTGCATTTTAGATATGTGGGCAAAACAGGAAGTTCATTTAATCTCTATGATTTTAAAAATAAATTGAATTTGTTCTGTATAACGACAAAACTCTATAAACGGAATGATGCCCCGCGATTGGGCGCCAATTGTAACCTCCAAAATACCACAAACTAAATAATAATTATAAAATTATTATACTTACGTTAAAAAGATGCTCAAGATTACCACGGCTTGAGATTTAGCTCTATCTTACAAATTTTTAATTTCAGGTCGTAGGTATTGGTTCTGCAGTTATCTTATTTATAAAAGGAGTAGATAAGGATTTCAGAACTCAAATAAATACTCTAAAAGGGCGCCATCTGATTATGAAATTTAATGACATTAATTAAGCCAGAAAAAATATTTAATTCACTAATCAGAAAATGAAATCAATATGCCAGGTTTTGAACAAAAACATTTGGTTATATTTATTAATTTTAAAATAAAAAGATGAATAAAACATTCATAATTATATGGTTCCATTTAGCTCACTTGGTATAGACTTGAAAACATATTTATTGGATAGTAAAAATAAAAAATAAAAGATCATATACAAATATAATCAAAGAACAATAGCAACATAAGTTTATTAAACTTAAATTAGTCATTCACTATTTAAATTTCAAATTATTCAAACTTTATTAAATATAAAATGATTTAGAAAATTTATCAAAATTTATTCAACATAAAGTTATTTAAATTTTATTGAACATAAATTTATAAAAGTAATACGAAATTGAATTTATTTAATTATTACTGGAGTTAAGATGTTTAAATTTTACTGAAGTTAACATACTAAAATTAAATCCTATTAGAGAGCTCTCTTTTTATAGAAAGCTATAAAATTCAACTATCCAAATAATCCGTAAACACAAACAAGATTACATAAAAAATAGATAATTCTTAAATTACAGTACCTTGATCCTTTAGATCGAATTCCAATTAAACCACTAATTACTTTCATCACAAAAAACCAATACTCTTGACTGATAGAAACTGGAAACGCCTCTCATTGGAAGACCGTTGTTGATCGTTAATGGTGATGAATTATTATTTGACCGCAGCAGGCCAAAGAAAATTGTTTTCGTTCAAGTTTAGTTCAATCACACAAAACATTGAAATAATCCATATGATTTAACCAACAATCTTTGTTAAAAGACAGTTCAAACAATCCGGATTCGGTTATAATTTTGTTTATAAATTACACACGATAAATAACGGTAATGTCTTTAAAAGCTTAAACGAATTTAAACACAGATAGCACTTGCTAATTTAAATCCTTCCAATAGAATAGATAATTGTTTATATTTATCTACATGTAGAACGAGAATTTATTAGTTAAATTATGAGTCCGTCTGCAAATAAACTATAGTCCCAAATAAGAATGCATCTGGAGTTTCTTTAATGACATTGACTCCGTAACATTTTATAAAAACCACTAGATTTTTAATAACAAAACTGCACTAATTTTAGAACGAGAACTGTAGAAATAATTGTTTTAATGGCACATTACAATAGAACAAGCCACATATCACTATCAACTGTACTGTATATTCAAGTTGTTTAAAAGAATTATTAAAAACTGAACTATATCGGAAACTCGCTTCACGGCAAGCGTGTTCTCTTTACCACAACTCAGAAGCAAGTCTTTTAGGCCAGCCCTTGAACGGAAGTGTCGCGTCTTCTTAAAAACTCTGGGTTCTTTTTTCTTTAAAAGCCGAAGGTTGCATTATAATAGTTCGTAGGGTATAAATCGTGTACCCAATCAGCGAATCGCGTGTTTTGGCTTAACGAATCAGAGCACAGCAACTCAAAAGCAAGTATTGATTTTTCCTCTAAAACTGCAAACGCTTCAAGTTATTTTTTAAACACTTATATGAATAACCAAAGAGATTTTTATAATTCTAAGATTTGAAACCAACCTTATTTTTAAAATAAGTTTTATGGGGTTGTTTATATCGAATGTTAACGCAAGTTTACATTATGAAAAGAATTCAAATTTGCAGAACCGGACTTAAGATTTTTAGTAAATATGTAGACAAAACTACATTTGTTCAGGACTGGTAAAAATATACCGTTACATCTGTTAAGACACACTTACATATGTGGATCACTATCTTTTATGGGTTAGGACGCTTGGAAAAAACAATACATTTCTTCCACTTCAACAGTCATTGAAGTAACGCCAATCTGCAATAGATTTCGTTCAGTTGTAGACACGTAGCGACTAAGACAAACATTACCCTGTCATCGTTACTCCCACTAACTATGACGTTCGCAGCAAGATTTGTTTTTTGCATACCATGCCGAAATTCATTGACGATTGTTTCGTGTGTACGATGTTTTGAGTACGAAACGTTACACCGTGAGAGATTGGGGTTTAGCTTTGACCCAGCTTAAGGCCAAATAATGGGTTCCGCTTTGACGTACCTTACGTATGTACCGCAATGATTCTTCAGTATTGATAAAATCAATATGATATTATTGATATATAGAAAATGTTAAAATAAAAGGATAGTTCATTATAGCAACAGGCTCAACCATTCAATATATGGAAATAACATAAGTGATTGTCAATAAAGTTACAAAAAATCTATTAGTAGTTTAACCTCAGTGAGAATGACAGTTGTAGTTTATAATATATTTTGATGTATCTCAATTAAATTTTATTATTGTGTCTAAACTATTGATAATTACAAAGAAACAAGCAATATAGCCAATTCTCATAAAGGGAAAACCAGGAGAGAGTTCAATCACGAACCCAGACGACTGATCATAGCAAGATGTAAAATGCAACATCAGTGCAGTACGTACCTTTGACGTACACTACTGGGAAAAGGAGACAGATTTCTCGACAGAATTGTGACGAACGAGGGGTGCGTTCAGTTTTAAATGCAAATACGGAAGAACAGTCCAAACAATGGATGTATACCATTCTCCAAACATACTCAAGTACACTACCGTTCATTTAAAATGCGTCACTAAAAAATTGGCGATTTAATAACCTGAAAAGTATTGTTTATGTGTTCACCTAAGTAGTAATGTTGTGGTAACGATTTGGTTTTTATTTTACCGTAAAATATTTAAGTAGACTTATGTCAATTTACTCTGCCACCAAATTATTATAATGTTAGTGTATTGCCTTATTTTGCTGGCAATATTTGTAACTTATTAATCACCACGTGCTGCAATAATTTGTACCAGGTTAAACTAATTAAATACCAAAAAAAACACAAAAGCATACAAAAATGATGCCTTATAGACGGTTGGAAGCGTCAGAGTTCAATCGCGTTGTTGGAATGTTGGAAAGTGGTTTATAACAACGAAGAGTGGCTCGCCATTTTACTGTGAGTCAAAGTGTTATTGGTAGGGCCTGGCAAAGATACTTAGCAACAAATAGCAAAGATTTTACAACATTAACGCACAAATAATTATTTCCACGTTACAAAATCGTCAGTTTCTGTAGTGACCCATTTCAAATGAACGGTAGTGTAGTTTAAGCAAACACCTTTAAATTGAAAAATGATGGCTAGATTGTTTTGTTGGCCGGATTCATGGCACCAATTTATTCGAGCAGTTCAACTTTAGAGTTTTCTCGATGTTTTCTCTATATTAGAATTTTTTATCGGCCAATCAAAAGCAAAATTTGAAATAGCCCTCTTTTTTAGTCTAAATCGTAGAAATATTTTATCATGACTAGAGCACTATTTTTTGGTCATGATGAGAACTCATTATTGAAGCTCATTTAAATATCTGAAATTTAGAAATTCCATGGAATCTTATCGTTAAAGGGTTTTTATCGATGTCATGTTTGAGAGCAAATTTTTGTTGAACCCATTTTAGCTCGTTAATGGCAGATATGATTTGTGTACAAACAAGAATAATTAATTTCTTGGCCCATCTCTTAGTGCCCTCGTGGTGAAATTATGTTATTACTGCAACATGTTCGCCCATTCAGGAAATACAACTTATCTCCATATTTAAAAATCCGCAAACAATTTTACAATTATTACACATTATGTACATCCTGTACATCTCCAACTGATCACTAATTTTATTGACGTTGGAAAATCATGAGAGGTTGAGAATGAAGAAGAGTTCACTGCAAGCACTACCCAATAAAGTAAATGTTACTGAGAGGATCATCTACAAAAAAGCTATTTAAAACTCGAGAAACTCTAGAAATCATGTTGCTTTTATCAGCACTCAGGTAACAAAGAAGAAAAGGGAAAAGGAAATTTCTTTCTTTAAGGCTTCTTTAATAACTACTGATGGAAATATATCTGCTGTGTTACGTACGTCTTCGACAAAAGAATAAAAACCAATATACGATATACTTTATGTAGTTTCTTTTACTTTATTGAACCGGTAGCCGATGGGTCATGATCATTCTCTAGCTACACGGTTACAACGCGTTTAAGACGTTTTTCCGGAGTCCATATATAGTCATTGAATTTACTGTACTGTACTCTAGTAGATGCTCACTACTGTTTGCTGCTGTCTGCACGCTCAACAACAAGTTGCTTCGAAAAAGATGTTAGTGAATTCAAACAGGTACAGAAACAGATGTCCCACAAATAATTAGGTACTTTAAAATAAGTAAACATGTGAAGAAGTTAACTAGTCAATGTAATTTTGTATACTATATGCACATTACAATGAAGCAGCTACGATTAAAGCAACTAATTTTACAGTAAAATCTACAATAACTAAAACCATTTATTCTCTCTAAAGCTTTAGCTGGATTGACTAGTGCCGCATTATTTGAGATTACTCCGGTCATGTCAACGAACTTGTTGGTACTCATGTGTACTTACTAATGAAGACTTAACAAGTTTTCATTAAACCCTTAAAGCATTAATCCGGGATAAACGTCCTTTAGATCCCGATAGTTTCTCATCAGCAAAGATCTTAACTTACACTTTTATTTCGGCCTCGAAACATACAATAATACTCCTGAAATACCCTTTTAATTAAAAAATTTCCTAACCTATCGCAGTAATCATTAAGTTAAAGTATTTTTGAGACTTTCTTAATTACCGAAATAAAATTTTATTTCATGGACAGTTGCGTCTACTATAAGAGCATTATGTTTTATAAGCAGCTTTTACTTTAGTATAATGAACGTAAATGAGTATTTTAAGGAACGTCTTGGCAACACCCAAAAGCTTACCAAATCCGCTCTTAATATTTACAAGTGGCTGTTAGTAAAATTTTAAAATCTTTTATTATAATTAAACTGTTAAGAGGATATACGGTTTATGTATTCCATTTACCATTCCGTGAGATTCATGGGTATAATCTAATTTTAGCACAATTTGTTCTGAAATTACTGCCCCAAATGTAATAAATTCTTTGGAAAACATAAAACAACGTACTTTATTCTTGAAACACAAAAAAATGTCTCGTTGTTTTTGGAAAAAGCTTTTGTTGAATCCAAGTTACTACAATTTGAATTAAATAAAAAACAATATTTGAAAGGATGTATTAGATGTATGAATTTTATCCATTTTGGATCAACTTTAAGTTGTATCAGTTATCTTTAAAAGAAATGGTTTTTCTTTTTTCCTTCGTTTTCGGTGTTCGTACTTCAGTAATCTGTTTGAATTTTGACCCCTTTTTCATTCTGTCTGGGTTACTAAATCATATTATTTATCTTTCTCTTATGACACCTGCCAATATTATATTTGCTAGGGTTTTCTCTGTTTATATTTTTATTTTATTCGATCGGTGGAGTTGCTTTGATCTTTTTTTCTTAAAAACACCTCTATCTGCGTTGGCGTTTTATATGTATATTAGCAATCCAAGATTTAGACTTATTCCTGACAATGAAATTGCCTACGTTTTTCTTTTATGATTGCATTGAAAGAAAAACGTAGGTAAAATTGATAAAAAGCATTTTAAATCGATCAAGACTTTGTTTGTTTGGAGTCAAAAACGATTGCGAGTTGTGCTGACAAAGTAAGAAACGTTCTTTTTAATAAGATTTTCATGTATGCGATATGTAAGTTATGAACTATTTTCGTCATATTTTAAAGCAATTTTAAATAAAATTATTTTTGCAAAGATTGTCAAATTAATAGTCAGAGTAAAAAGCTGTTACCCACAAAATAGGGATTGCTTATTGGAAAACGGTAACAACCTTTAACCGGCGTTAAATCTGTCGGCTGCCAGTTAACTAGTGGGAGGTCGTGGGTCTTACTAAAGGTCTTCGGTAATGGGCGCCAAGAATCATCTAAAATAGCTACAGCATTGGCCGACAAAATCTGAAAAGAACAACACATTTGCGACTACTACCAATGTGGTCGACTTTTCCCAATATTGTCTCCTCGATAGCTGAAAATATAAGCCACAAATACCAAAGATATAAATAATAAGTCTTCAAGTAAGAGATTTACAGTGCTTTTTATTAATTAAACAAATTATCAGGTAGATCAATTAAAATAAATCAGGCAAGTAAGGTTATATTTTAATCAAGGCCAAATAGCTTTGGCAAAAATTAAATGCAGGTTATTGACTTCTAATTACAAATTTGATCTGGATGAGGATTGGTACGAGCGATTTATTTACTGTAAATTTGACTTGACTTCAAGTCTCAAAAACGCAATAAGCAAAGGGCACGGTAAAATTTAACGCGACTACAGGTATCAATCAGATTCCGCAACTTTCAACTCCAGTAGTGAGCTATTCAACTATTACGGAGCAAAGCTTATACGTGTTCACTCGCAAATATTCCTAACAATGTAATAAAATAAATAATACGTGATAAGATTATATATATAAAATAGATACCTAGATATAAGTGCTACACGCACATTGGGAAAAAACCATTTAACACATAAAATTATAATATACAAAATACAAATATACAGAAATGTTTTATACACAATAAAGGTTGTCGAACGTTATTGATGTTGTAAATAGTTGCTACAATATAACTAATTCACGATACAGATGTGTCTTCTTTGAACTGAAGAGGAACGTCACCAACCAGGTCGAATGTAGCGTGATCCAACGAGACAACAGCAACCAAGTCTGCGTAATGGTCTTTTAACAACCCAAATATACAACGTATACTTGTTATACAACAAGTTATAAAATGAGTAAAGGTAAACCCAAAAGAAAAAAAAAAGGTCTGTAACCAACAGAATCAAATTACCAGAATGCACTACACAAACACTTAATAAATACCTTCGGTGTAATGTGACCTTAAGAGATAATTATATCGCCTCCAATATGCGTCTAACGACGATTATATATCGAAACCTAACAAAAGAATTAAGTATAAGAGACTGAATGATAGAAAAGTTAACCTAAAAACACTTACGAGCACGTGCGATTTTAACATTCAAAAAAGAACTGTGGAAAATCCCATTAAGGTTCCAATCTAACTTGGAAACACCGCCAGAAATCAACCAACGATCTGCACCAATGCAATTCCCAATTCACAACACAAAGGAAAAGTTTAATTAAACGGCGATGTCCACTAAAATATTCTTTAAAAAGGACTAGCTTGACAAGCGTACGAAATCGTAGTGAGTATTCTGCTACCAACACGGAAGTTAGTTCCAAAACAAAATGGCAACTACAAGGACAGAGAATGCAAAAATCCCTAAACGCTATACAAGTTAATGCAAAAGCATAGCTATACAGGGTGCTACGAAATTAGCACGTAACAAAGCATTTAAAATAAATTAGAATTTTAAAGCATGTATCCTCTGCTAGCCATATTGAAAGGGACTTAGATTTATTTTAAGTTCTAATAATAATAATAACAACAAATGGTAAAATAGCATACTTCTTTTCGTAAGATTTTTCAAATTTATTTAAGCATGTTTCCCAACAATATAAATTAATTCCAAGAGTCTTTCTAGAAAATGTTCGGTAAAGCAGCTTTTTATTGTTATTCCATACCAAAGCATCATGTAGTAAATACAAACCAATATCATAACAACAATTTATAAATACAAACGGTAAATTAATAATAGTAATTTTTTTATTTTATTTAAATTCACGTTCCCAATAATTATACTTTGTAACAGTCAAAATCTCTCAAGAAACTTAATGCTTATGCATTAAACAAATAAAGACACCTAGATGGACACCAATTGTAACAACCTTAATGTCAACAATTAAACAAGAAAAAGATCTCACACTTCGGCTTCAATTGTAACTGACTAAAATTCCACAAAACCAAATACATGGATAAATCACTTATACTTAGATTAACATATCTTCCGACAGAGACGTCTTATTGATTTTAACAGCTTTCGGATGTCGATGTCGTAGGTTTTAATTTTCGATAGGAAGCAGGTGCAATAAAAACGATAGAAGGGCGCCACCCAAATTTTTTGATGTTATTATTTTAGATTAAAAGTTGGAATCTACAATTTGGGAAAGTATTCTTCGTCTTTAGTTTACGTTAAATTAATTATTATTTATCGCCAGTCTTTTAAAATTGAGACCTATTTTGTAAATGGAACACTAGAAATTTGTCGTGCCAAACTGTAGTAATGAGTATTAATTTTGACCTCTCTATATTAAAATAAATTCAAAAAAATCGTTTACAATAATACAAACATACACCACAGTTAATAGTTAGTGTAAATCTACTCGCAGCCTGAATTTCTACATATTAACTTAATTTGGGATCCTATTCTAAATACATTTGCATTAAATTTCTTGCTTAACACAGATATAATATTTTGATCGTCGACAATAAAATGAAAGCTCAAATAATCTTGTTCAAATAACCTACAGACAACATGATGCATCAGTAATCTCTTTTGTATTAGTATCTTAGTATTCATTTATTGCACCTTAGCACTTACAAGAAAATGCTTAAACTAACGATAAACAGAAGAACCAACAAACACCAGATAAAGATACAGGAACGTGGAAATAGTAAGTAAACAGCACAGCTGAATTATGTACGGTTTGTAGCAAAAACTAGATTTTCGGACGTTGCAATTATTTCCACCTTGAAAACTGCTGACTTATTAATTATTTAAGAGTTTTATAAAGTTGAGTCATTATTATACGGTAATCGAAATTATATAAATGCATAAACTATGAAAGTTAATTCGTTGTAGATAAGTACACAATTTACAACAACTGGTATTACCTATTGTAATTATGACTCCCAACCTATGACATTACCTAAGTGCGAAAGTTCTCATAAAAACACTTTTAACTTAACTTTTAACAGATTTTTAAGTTTAACTTTTAACATTTAATCTTTAATAGAAGATAACTCAATTAAAAAAATTTTGAATCGTTTCACTAGAACAATTATTCCCCTTTTTTATAACATTTTCAAACCATGGTAAATACAAGATAATTTATCATAATACTTATCTACACAACTAAACGGTTTAAAACATGAAACTCGACAAACTGTAAATTCAACGGTATTCCTTCCTTATACAAACGCGTGTATGAACCCACGTTGCAAGGCCGTGTTTCTGCACTTGAATTTCTATTCTGTACTTCGACATTCCCGAGAAGGGAAAAACATGCAATTTTTGGTAACCGTTAGGTGCGAGTGTTCTGTTCTCAAATGCTTTGACCAATTGCATGTTAACTGTGACATCATGCACCACCAATAATAAATTTAGCTATTGATATATTATTTTTTATATTTATTTTAAACCTGATGCAGCATACGGAATTGTTTATCCAAAATAAAATCATAAAATAGATTAAGATTCTGTTGTATTCAATCTTATTGCCTATAAGCTAACATTTTGTTCACTTTTTAAATGGTATTAAGTAGAATTTTAAATAATACGCATATAAAGCAAGATATTCAACCTAAGAAATAGATTTTGTTGTACAAGTCTTAACTTGGTTTCAACAGGATACCACGAATTTTACATTAAATAGGGCTGTCTGCATATTTAAATATTTCTTGAAATATAGTTGCCTATTGTAGCTAAAAACGAAAACGTTTTAGGTTTCATATACAAAATCAAATTCTAAGCAAAGCGGAATAAGTATCCGCAATAATGAGTTCGTTACATCTTTCCGATATGTTTTGCGATATGTCTCAGATATATTTTGTTTAACTCTGAAAGCAAGGTAAATCTTTATTTTCTTTCTTGTACAAATGACGAAATTCTTTAAAAGTCTTAGGAAACTCATTAATGAAGCTTCTAGAATTTGTAAAAGCTGCGTTAAAATCAATTTCAATCAGCCTTGGTAGTGTAATGTCTGGCGTGCCGGACTTTCACCCAAGCGGCCCGGGTTCGACTCCCGGCGCTGGCAGATCTGGTTAAGGTTTTCTGTAGTTTTCCTTAGCTGTAACACAGATGTGGGATTTCGCTGTTCCATCTATAAGTCGGCTGCAGCCGCACATTGGGTCTACATAATAATAATAATAATCGCCCCCTCCCTCCCGCACAAGCTTATAGCTTCTGGGGCCTTGATTTAGGTTATGGGTTGTAGTAATTATTATTATTATTATTATTATTATTAATCTAAAAATAAAAACTACATTAAAATTTAAAATATTTTATTATAAAAATCAAAATAATTGAGGTGTATAGTAGTATACAACTCAATTATTTTAATTTTTATATTAACTAAACTAAGATAAAAACGCATTTGCCAAAAATTAAACAAAGATTTATGTACACGACAAAGAAAAGGTTGATTAAATCATTTATTCAGCATGGCATAAATTTTGTGTTCGACTATAAGATTTTGTCTTTAAATGATTTAATTATGAATTTTAGTCCATTTTGTTTAACACCAGTTTTTTTTATTTTACAAAAAACGGCATTGAAACCCTGCCTTTAATTTTACTTAATAAGTACTGATAAAATTTTTGTTCAAGAAGCAAATCATAAACAAGAAGAAATATCAGCAAAAGAAAATGAAATAAAAAGGCTAAGAGGCATTGTTTTGACAGCCTTGGTAGTGCAATGTCTGGCGTGCCGGACTTTCACCCAAGCGGCCCGGGTTCGACTCCCGGCGCTGGCAGATCTGGTTAAGGTTTTCTGCAGTTTTCCTTAGCTGTAATACAAATGTGGGATTTGCGCTGTTCCATCTATAAGTCGGCTGCAGCCGCACATTGGGCCTACATAATAATAATCGCCCCCTCGCTCCCGCACAAGCTTATAGCTTCTGGGGCCTTGGTTTAGGTTATGGGTTGTAGTAATTATTATTATTATTATTATTTAGAATTCCACGACTCAAGAAGAACACACATGAAATCCCAATTCATCGGATTTAATGGAAGACGACGTAGAACCAGGGCTGGACTGCATAAGGAGACTAAGCACGTGCTTAGGGCTCCAGCAAGATAGGGGCCCATAGATGTTGATTTTTTTATTTCTCTTTATCTTTATCGATTTTCAATTATACAACAAATAAATTTTTAAACTTTGTATGAAAATACACAAGCCTGATCTATAATAAAATAATAAAAATTTATGTACAAACCATTACATTTTTTAAAATATAACTATAAATGCCCTGTATATAAAATACAGATGAATGTAATTATAAAAATATAGATAGAAAGACGGTTTTTTGGAGGAGAGCACAGTCGTAAGTGCTTAGGACCCCTAAAGATATGATTCTGAGCCTGCATAAGGCATAACCCAAATGGATCAAAAATAGATCAGTCGAATTTTACCAAAGGTCGCAGATATATAAACGCATGTGTCTCTACAAGACCAGGGCACTTACAACTCGAGAGAATTTAAAATAGAAAACCAAAAAAGACGACGAATCTAGAAAATCTAGGCGAATTCAACCCACACTAAAGATTTTTAACGTGCCCAACATCGCTCTGCTACATGGTTTATAATTGAACTACTATCTTGTTCAAGAAGGTGGAAGACTTTTTTTTCTCTGCTCAAAGAAATTATTAGCTCACCGGGAATTGAATCTGAGACCCCTCGATTATCAGATCAACATATCAATCATTAACCCACCGAAACTAGCTGATTAAAATAATTAAATTTTAATTTATAAACTTTTAACTTTAAGATTTCAATGTTCGATACATGTAAGACATTTTGAAACTTACAAGTTTAAATCAAAAAATGCATAAATTCCGAAACACTCAAAGCAAATGTTTTATAATGTACAGAATATACGTAACTGGAGATGTTGAACTTTGAATCTCCAAATCTATCACTTGAAACATTGAACGCTGAATTTTTGAAACTATAGATTTAGAAAGTCACTTTGAGGCATAAGACATAAAGCAGATATTCTCAACTTGCGACTACGTGGACATTTCCCTTAAAGTCTATAAAGTCTCTTATTATTTAGTAATAATAATTGTTGTTTACATATTTAGTACAGTAGATTGGATAGACTCTTTTTGGAAAAAACTACTTTTCGAAAAAAGCTTTGCCGGATCTGGGAGTTTGTAGATGTAGATGTTGATCAAATGGCTTCAAGAATCGTAATTTTGAAACTTTCTTATTTGGGGTACATTCTACAGCAAAAAAGGCCGAATGAAATTAAAAGAACATTAAGTCTCCCACAAAATGTGTTAGTTTTCCGCAAAATTTCACAGCTAAGGAACCAGTGGTATCTTCTCGAGTAAAAGTAGAACCAAAATAAGAAAATACGTGCCTCAACATATTCTCCTTTTTAAATCTCTGTTCACTGGATGAATTACCCAGTTTAACATAAATTATGTATGTACATTAACATAAGTTCGAAGGTACACTTTCTGTGTTAATTTTTGTACAGTATAATCTACTCTACCCAGAAAATGCAGATGTTTTTCAGTCAGACCATAAGAAACTTCTTTGTAAAAATCCATGCATTTTGGCTAAGTGCTAAACAATGAACATCGGAAACAAAGAAATTCAATTCAGAAAAGTTTATTCAATAATAAATTTTCTTCCCTTTGATTGTATAGTTTACAAGCGTTTAAAGTACTCCAGCCTGTGCTTATTTTATAAAGTCAATATGAGTTGAACGTTTTAGCCGCTATGGGATAAGCTATTAACTGTAAGATGCACAAAAACTCAGCAACAACACGAGCATATACAACTGGAAAACCTGATAAAATAAAAGGTAAAAAGCTCCCTTACACATACTCGTGTTCTATTTTTACTCGTACCAGATGATATACTGCATGAATTTTAAAAACTCCTCCTTTCCTTCCACTTGATCGCTTTCCTTTAGTCGCGTGCTTATGGCAAGGGTCCGTGCTTTTGAATAATTTTATCGAAAAACATTACAATCCTAAAAGATGTTTTCCCTTGTATGCTTAATTCTGTTGACGTAGTATAACTTCCGCATTCAAAAGCTTTAGGTTTTGTAGCATATAATTTCCCTCTCGAAGGAATATTTCAAGAAATTTTTTGTTTTTATTTTACTAGAACAACTTTTTAGCATAAAAACCTCAACAGTCTTAATATCTTCTTTATGTAAACTAGTCCCGCAAAAGCTTTTGCGTTTTCTTTTTTTAAACTTTTATGTTGATGCTTCAGATCCTGCAATAAAGAGCAATTTACATTTAGGAAATAAATAAGTCAGTTAGGCATGTCCAAGTTTTAGAGACGGTTGGGTTTAAATAAATTATTCATGCTATTACAACTTACACTATTATCAATTTAACTCTTAACTAAATTCTCCCTGTGTCCTCTATTCGCCTAGCTTATTTACAAATTTGATTCCGTTTTCCCTTCCATTTCTGAAATATTAATTTTCTAGGGTTGTTAACTATACCCTAAAAATATTTACAGGAATTCAGATGTAAGTTCGCAACGTATAATATTAGAATTCAAAGAATACGTAATTTCAGAAACATAGTCAATCATATATCTGCAAAATTCAAGAACAATTTAAGTTAAAAAGGTTACAAACCAGTAGATTTGCATGTTTAATGGTAATAATGGCTTCTTATACAGGATTGCTGTTGCGTGTGAGCAGCGCCTAAATTTATTTTTATTCACCAAAAGAATTCAAGATTCTATAAAAAAAATCAAAGAAATCTATTTTATTATATATTAATCCATAATAATACACCAATAATATAATTAGTAGAAAAAATAGTTCAGAAGAATGACTTCCGGTGAATCATTGTCTTAGCTTAGGTCATACGTAGTCATGAGTTCGATCTCAGAGCCGATTTTTTTGCAAATCTAAGCTCAATTGATGAAACTCCGTAATAAACAGTCCATAGTAACATAAAATATTTATAAACTAAAAATACGAAAATATCTGCTGTAATATCAAGACAAGATTAAAACTGTTTGTCAAATGAATTTAGCCAATTAAAAAAAATAATTCATAGAAATTACTATCGAGCAAACTTTCGTTACCCTTAACCTAACCTAACCCTAAACCTTAACCAGATTTGCATTTAGCTGGGTTTTCTCTGGATGTTTGGCTCTTTCGAATCTATGCAAGTTAAAATTTAGTCTGAGGTAGTGATACATGTAAAGAACGGTTGGCAATAAAAATCCAAAATATTAAAATTA
Source organism: Agrypnus murinus (assembly GCA_929113105.1). Taxonomy (NCBI): domain Eukaryota; kingdom Metazoa; phylum Arthropoda; class Insecta; order Coleoptera; family Elateridae; genus Agrypnus; species Agrypnus murinus. The sequence continues at coordinate 28,634,662 of OV816028.1, read as the reverse complement.
GCCGAAAAGGTCTTGGAGCTAGGTTGCGGTGAGAATTAGTTGAAATCCAAATCGCTTATGAAATCAGATTTTTGGCCGATTGATATCAAAATTCCGAATTGCTTCGTTCTGAGTTAAAGAACGAAGAGCATGCCCCTTTACGGGTATGGATTCGATTTCTAGAATATTTTCGGTCGCTCAGCAGAAGGACGGTTTCGTTTGAAGAATAATTATCAAGTTAAAAAAAAAGAAAGCTAGAGAAACTTTTCTTAGTATTCTAGTTATTTCAATTCGGAACGTATTAAATTTCACATTTTTATTTGAGCCTGTTTATTAACTAGTTAGTCCCGACATAGCTTTTTCATAGGCAATTAGCGCGTATCGATAGATTTACCATCTTGTGACCAAATTCCATCGCCTTTCTGTGTACTCACCATGAGTTTTTTCTCGATTTTGTTAGTCAACCCCCCTCCCCTCCCTTGATTGTTTGAAATGGCGGCGATATATTACTAAATGAACGATCTGGCTGCTAATAACATCAGCCATCTTGTCATAATAAACACATTCCTTCACCATTTCATTATTTGGATTTAATCTGTTATTTGGCTTCTAGGCCCATTTGGATGTTCTTTCGAAACACACTAAACAATCTCGAGAACTATTTGGACGAAACGGACAAACTTTCCGTTTTGGTAGTTCACCATTTATGGTCCAGTTTGATATCCCTTTTTCATTCGCCTTATCCCGGACCTGACCGACCAAGCCAATTCAAACAATGGAAACAAGGTTTTGGTACTGCTTTGTGCATAAAGACGCGATTGTATCGGATTTTTAGTTCTGGGAACTATTTTCCACATCATCAGTCTGTGATGTTTTTTGTAAAAACTTATATCTACAAAATCTTCAGTTTCATACGTAGTTTAGGAAAAGTTTTTTTCTAAATACCCTCTTCTTTTAACAGTTTATTTTTTATAAACCAATTGTTTTTTATTATTAGAAGTATACTAGAATGTATTAAGTTAATATTATTTAATATATATTTGTGAAGGTGCAACAATCGATAATTTTTTATTTAAAATCAGAGTAGCTTAGAAATCGAAGCCTTAGCAACCAGGTAATTATAATCATGATTTACTTATCCCATTCAGTGTGATAATAAACTTGTGATAATACAAAATAGATAATAGTATATTATGTATTAAGGACTTAATTGAGTGTCTTAGAGCCAGTAGAGTCAGTTACGATAAAGGGCTCTAAAACACTAATTAAGCCCGAAATGCATACATTAGGTTATGTCCGGTGTAAGTTTAAATTAATATTTAATTTTAAAATAATAATAATTTGAAAAGTGCAAAACTTCAGGTAGATGCAGTGGTCTAAAATTACTTTTATTACTATGGAGACGGCGTAAACAAGGGTAGCTATTTTTTTAGCGGACTCTAAACACTCTTTAGCGGGCCCTAAAAAGTTTTATAGCCCTAGAGTTCTAATTAGCAATTTACACTCTAAAAACAGGTCCATAAACCGGTCAAAATCGTCCAACCGGACATAAAATTAATTTAGTACCCATGGACACACTACACACACAATTTAAATGAGGCAAAAACCATACAAGTTTAGTAGAATTACGCAAAATATATATTTCAGTTAAAATTAAGATATTATTTACAAACAAAAACGTTTGGCATTACGACAAATCACAAACACATGATAATGTATGAGCAAAAGTAACTCCATCAAAAGTGCCTTTGGAATTTTGAACTCAACTGTATTATATCACCAGAAAATAATAGCAACTGCCACTGTTAAAGGACAACACATGTCTTTCAATTTCAAAGGCACCTTTGATGGAGTTACTTTTTGCCCATATGGTTGTTTTAACTACGATATTAAATTGAATAGTTTTTCTTTGCTTAGCTGTTTAAAATAAGCTCATAAACATGTAGCGAAGTAATTGTTCACTCTTCAGCAACAAACTTTTTGTTTAAATTAAATTTAAATTTATTTGCTATTTGTTACTATTACTACCTCAATACGCAATTTTTCTCTTGCGCAACTGAAATATACAGCTGCTCAGAAAAATGGACACTGAAAAGTAAGATCCATTTATTGCAAATTATCATAATTTTGCTATAAGTGTTTTCGGTTTGATTCTATTATTAGATATTTATCTAGCATTAATTATTATAGTTAGCTTCGGTTAACTCTTTGATTTGATATCGCACAAAACAAAACAAAAATCAAGGGTATTATTCTATTTTTCAGACCAAGTATTGTATATGATTGAATTCAGAATTTTCTTTTCTATAAGTTTATAAAAAAGTTTGTAAAAAAAGTTTTACCGTAACCGCTTTTCAGACGGATTCGAAATAAATGGTGCTTCTATTCTGGCGGCGATTTATTGAATTATCGTTAGCTGATGGTCGGTTCCCACCGCGTTAATGCAGTTGGGGGAAAATGTACATAATATATATTATTACACTACCCTATGTGGCTAAATAATATTACTTATTATTGTCGCTATCAAAGTTATTACTTATTGTCGCTACATCTCTTTTGGTTCTTTATTTTATCAGTTTCTTAAACATTTGAGATTAACAGTTCTTTTGAGAACCACTTCACTATTATCACCTTTTTACATTTTTCCTAACTACACTTTCTCGTTTATAATAATTTTCAATATGACCTTTTCCACAATAAAACCTATTGTTGGTGAAGGTAATTGTATCTTTCCTTTTATACCAAACTAGACAGAAAGAAACATTCTTTAATAAAATCAGATCTCAAATTGTTGAAAAAGTGATACGTAATTGGGATGAATACTATTCAACTATTATTGTAGGGATCCTACTTACAGACTACTTATAGAAAATTCTTTGGATTATATAAACCATATATATCTAATGGTGGGAAATATGTAGGCAATGTGGAGATCGCAACGACAGCAAAAGTTTTTCCTAATTATCAATTTTTTCTACTTAATTCTGTAACTTTCGATAATTGCACTCGCGTAATAAATATGTAGTTTACGATTCTCGGGTAACCGGGACTCTGGACATTATTATGAATAGTCTTTTGACCGTCATGTAATGACGGGAGTCTTCTAGTCTGGATTAATTTTACATTAATTCTAATTTTTAAATTTGGAAAGCAATAAAAACTAAGCTTTTAAATAATCTTAAAGCAACGAACGCGCGTTATTTAAATTTAAAAATTGTTGAAGTTATCAATCTGCCGTCAACTTTACAAAAGTATTTGTAGCATACAAGCTTACATGAGTTTTTATAATATGCAAAAAATAAAGCAAGAAAGCTTTTATTATAAAAGTAACAAGAGTTATCAATCTACTTGAACAGAAATCCGATAGCCGAAAACCTTTTTTTCACATAACGTAAATAAAATTTTCTATTGAAAATATTTTCAAGCTTATTTTGTTCCATTTAATTAATATAAAACAAACGCGGAGAAATCTAAATGCCTTCTATCCATTAGGAAAAAGAGAAAAGGTTTGAATCTATCAAATCTAGTTTCTTGTTCGTGATGACAACAAAGTATCTGATAACATACTGCACAAAAAGATGAATGAAAATCCATTAAAGATAAGAGTGGGCAAAAACAAAGAAGCGAGACAAATTACTGTAAATGTGAGGAAGAAAATACCAAATAAATGATTTACGTGTTAGGACTAAAGTTTTGCTAAACGTAGATATCAGGGTATAACTTTCAGAACTTTCTTTAATATAAAAGAAGAAAAATACGTTTATTGATTTAGAAATTAGAACTAGAAGCTATGTATAAAAATATTGTACACAAAAATTTGTCCATGCCCTATATATCATAGATTATGATGTCTGTTTAAGACATATTTTTCACTAATGAATATTTCCTTGAATTGTTTGTTAATGTAATTTTGTAACGTATGTAATGTTGGTTTACTACTCACAACTATCCATCATTTAGTTTTTGAAATTGCATTTACTGTATTCACTTTGTTTCAATTGTCAGAAGAGCTGCATCAAAAACAATAGCAACTATTTAAATACCCATACAATTTTACATCACTCGCTGAATATGGATTTTAAACGAGCGTGTATATTCAGGATTAATGGTATTTATTTATATCTCTGATAGCAACGTTGTTTCTATTTTTAGGTTTCATAAGAATTGATCATAAATGCATGAAAATTATTTTACATCGGATTAGCGTTTTGCTTCATGAACGTAATAAGTTGTTATTTATAAATATTTATATTACTTATAAAGGTGTTACATGTTATATTATTTATAAACGTTGAAATTGTTTTTTAAAGTAAAGAATTTGTGAAATGTTATTTCAGTGTTGGTTACCACGTCTTGAAAAAAACACAATTGATGTTACTGTGTGTCCATGGATTTTAGCACAACCACCAATTAATTTATTCGACGGCAATATTTTCTAGTGTTTGCGATAAACAAATTTTTCACTTAAAGTGGAGGAATTCCCGCACTTACGAAGTGTTCGTATTACCTAAATTGTTCACTAATAGAAATTAATGAATTCGTGTCTGTGATATACGAATTTTTAACTTAAAGTGGTGATCATATTATAAACAGCTTTTCGCACTTACGAAGTGAATTAACCAAGCTTTTTTACTACAAACAATGATTTAATGTGTTCTGTCGCACAAAGAAATAGAATTCACCAGCAGATTTTCCTTCTAATTTTCTCATGTTGCAATCAATGTCCCATCCTCGTCGCCAGTTATGTTGTTTATAAACATTTATATTATTTATAAAGGTTCATATGGTTTTTAAAGTACTACGGCCAAATAAAATACAGATCTGTACATGTAGACAGTTTATTTTGACTCAACGGAAGGGTTTACATGTATTTATAATCTAATTTGTCATTATATAATAAATAAAACTACACTACTATAAAACTACAAATTAGAAACAGCATTCGAGGCAATTTTGTCAAACTTCAAAACATAAAATCATAAATTTAGTTAGCTTTGTCAATTATTGAATTTAAATATCTCTATAAGTAAACTTCAAATTCTCATTTTTTAAATATCTTAAATGATTCGGAAATAATGTGGAAGGAAGAACATTTTCCTACCTTACTTCTTAGTAGAACCTGTCCTTTTGCCTTTGCAGCTTAAGTATACTCCATAACCATAATTTCTATGCTATTCATCATCCAAACTCACTTTATCATACGTGAATATAATAGTGATTATATGACTTACCTTTTACTTTTATGGGCGGGTTAATATTTCCCTTTTCATATTCATAGAATATTTCATTAACGACGGTTACTTATTTTTTTATTCTATTCTATTCTATTTCGAAGATTTAAATAAAACACTATTTTATAAATACATGAAGATTTATTGTAGTCATATTATAATTTGCTATTGTCGTAGCGCTACTAAGAGTACTAAACTGAAATGCCCCACGATCAGGCGTCAATTGCAACGAACACATAAAAATTACTGTAAATTCAAAATACCGAATACGTACTGAAATTGCTTGATTAAAACCAAGAACGATACTTACTGTACTTATGCACCGGCGAAAGATCTATTTTTGTTGACAAATTATCATTCAGGGCGTAGGTACAGGAATCTGGGCGCCATTTACTTGCAAGTCATTAGAATACATTATCAAAATCCGCAAGTACAAAAAAGATTCTGATTAAATTGATTAAATTTAAGAACTAATCGTAATTAGTCAGATTAACATTAGGCAGGTCAATGTAATTTAATAACTTTCACAAGTGCCTGAAGCAACATTATCAAAGCCATGTCTAGTTTAAATTTAATTTTATTCATAAGTCAAAAGTATTATTGTTTTTATAAAGAATGGAACCATAATTTATTTCATTTGGTAAGAGGAATTCCTTTTAACTATAAAGAATAATAGTTTATACTAACCGTGTTAATGTAAATGGGTAAATATAAACAATCTTAATACTAAAAGTTACTTACTTAAACATGATGTTCATCAGCTAATCCAAATAGATTGAAGAATCTACTTAAACACAAAATCTCACGTCACTATAATGCCTTTTGTACTCACATCAAATCACAATAAACTGTAGGCACTAAATACATAAGAAGGAAGAATTGCAGACCCTGGTAAAGATACTATAATGATAACTGGTTTTAGAAAACTGACGTTTGCTGAAGATATGTCTATATAATAATTTGGCAATAGCCCTTCAATGGTAAAAACTTAAAACTCATATGATTCCAATAGGACCATCACTTATTTACAAGTTTTCATTATTCACACAAACTTGACTGCCAAACTGTTAAATTGTTCTAAGGCAATAATATTTAAATTCGCGTGAAATATATCCCACAATATATTTATTGTAACGGTAAGACAACAGAATAAAGGTTATTAGCATTAACATTCAATTTATTATTGATAAATTGAAATGTTCCCGGGTAACTATTATTATTTTAAGAAAGGGAAGTATATGGCCACTACATCAGGCACATAAATGACACACTTTATGCCAATGAGAAGATTCCTTCTCGAACATTCTACGGGGGTTCACAGGCACAAAGAACTTGTTTCGTAGCATGAAATCTGATATTTGAAACAATATTGCAGACTGTTTTTGTAAGTATATTTTCGAAGAATCTAATCAATAAATACGGAAATAGTCAGGTAAAGGGAAACATAAATTTAGCTTAAATGCATTTGTCATGTCATTTTAGTTAGAAAAATAATTCTTATCTTAGTATTTTCATTACAAAAACAGATTTTTATAAGTGAGAACATCTAGGCAGCCTTCTGTTAACGAAAACCATTATTAGGTGCGAAATAAAGTCTGCAGTTTTTAAACTGACAAAAATATATGTAAATATACAGGACCGTATTAAGATTATTTGCAATAAATACATTTTCAAGTGTATTAAATTGGATATCGAAATTTTAACACTTTACATTGTAACTAGCAGCAAATATATTAAAATATAGATGATTGCACTCTTTTACGATATTTCACAAATTCCCCATTTTTACATTAATTAAATAGGACTGCCCACTTCAACGATATTTACAAGAGTCTCTATAACACTTAACTGTCTGTACAACAATGCGCTTTTTACATTTTTCAAAGAGCACTGCTCTCTTTAACGATATTTAACTGAATGAGCTTTTTAACAATACGGGGCAGAATGCTTTACATTTTTAACAGCACTGTTTCTTCAAGAAGCCAAGGAAGCCTGGCTGGAAGGCTGATTTCAATGTATGTACATAAGAAAATTAAAGAACTGACAGGCAACTTCCGCAAAAAATGTTCTCATATTTTAAAAAACGATGACGGAGAATGGCTACTCGCTAACAATAAAAAGAAGGACGAGTGGTGAAATTACATTACAAAACTCTTTGATGATGATAGAGATGAAGCAAGAAGAAATGCAGCAACTGACACAGTACCAAGTATATTGAAGGAGAGAAGGTTATAAAACAGGCAAAAGATAATAAAACTCCCGGCCCAGATCAGATTCCAATAGAATCATTAAAATGCCTTAACGATGCAAATGTGAAAAACTATCAAAACTTTTTAACGAAGAAGGCCAAATCCCACAAGAATGGCTTCGCTCAACATTCATACTTTTAGCAAAGAAAAGTAATGCAAGATCATGTGGTGCTTTTAGATTATTAAGTCTTATAAATCACACTCTCAAACTACTGCTTAGAGTGATACAAGACAGAATTTTTACAAAATGCGAAGAATTTGTAAGTGACGAACAAATGGGTTTCAGAATAGGCTTTAAAACAAGAGAGGCTTTATTTTGTATGCAAACTTTACAACGATGCTGGGAAGTACGCAAACCGGTATACATCTGCTTTATCGACTATGAAAGGGCTTTTGTCCAGGTCTAACATACAAAACTAATTGATTGACACACTACATCATATCGGGTTAAATGGAAAAGACATTTCATTGTTACAGAATCTATATTGGAACCAGTCAGCAAAACTAAAAGTAGATGCAGAACAAGAAACAGACGACATTCCCATTAAAAGAAGCGTAAGACAGGGGTGTTCTTTGTCACCCTGTCTTTTTAATATATACTCAGAAAACATATTTAAGGAAGCGGTGCATGAAGAAAAGGGAATTAGAAATGGAGAAGAAAGCATTAAGAATGTAAGATATGCTGACGATACAGCCATATTAGCTGAAAGTATTGAAGACCTACAGAGGATGTTAAACAAGGTAACCGATCAAAGTAGGCGCATGCGCTAAGAATGAATATAAAGAAAAATTATTAGTGGTCAGGAAGATTGATATGGACACACAGAATTTACAAATAAATGGAACAAATATAGAACAAGTTGATCACTTTAAATATCACTTTAAATAGGTAGCTGGCTTAACAAAACCTTGGATCCGGATGAAGAAATAAAATATCGCATACAGATAGCTAGACACGCCTTCATGAAGTACAAAACAATATTAAGTATCAATCACCTTAGGTTAACCACAAGAACTAAGTTCGTCAAATGTTATGTCTGGTGTGTGTTGTTATACGGCTGCAAAACCTGGACGCTCAAAGTCAATACTATAAATCGCATTGAAGCATTTGAAATGTGGTGTTACCGTAGAATCATCCAAACTCCCTGGACTGCAAAGGAAGATAAACGAAAGGTGTTAAATCTAATCAATAAAGAAAGAGAACTACTAAATATAATAAAACGAAGAAAAATGGAATACCTTGGGCATGTGCTCAGAGGACAGAATGATGAACTTTTACGTTTAATATTAAATGGTAAAATTGAGGGGAAAAAGTAGATTGAAAGAAAGAAAATGTCATGGCTGAGAAACCTGCGCCAATGGACCGGATTAAGAGCGTACCAGTTATTCCAAGCCGCTAGAGATCGAACCCAATACCAAGAATAATTGAAATGGTGATCGCCAACGCCTGATAATTGGACAAGACACGCGAAGAAGGAAAAGTTTTCTTCGGCAGATATGTACAAGCCTGCCTAATTAAATTTTTGTATTTTTATAGACGATTGCTCTGTTTAGCCGCATACTCAAAAATGACCTAAAATTAGTGTTCGCTATGCTTATATACAAGTATTTACATAATGTGCTTAATCCATAATAATTACATAACAACTTGTACCATGTCTTAATTTACTCTTATTTACAAAACATAATACCGATTATACAATATGGTTTAGTAATAGATGATACATCTCTGTTACACATTTCATTATTAATAAATTTATGTAATAACAATGGTTTCTGATACTTTATAAATTGGATAATCAAATTATCACACTTAAATCTAAGATAAATATTGCAACAGTTCAATGATTATTTTAAAATTAATAAGACTATATTTAATTAACTATAACCTTTAGAGTTTCTTTCACTGCTCATCGACGCTAGTTTAATCAGAATTCATCTCAATAGAATTAGTGTAATACAGATGGTATATGGATTGTAGTTGAAAATATACTTCTAAAGTAACATTTATAAATTAAATTTTTAAATTTTCAAAAAATTTCGAAAATTTTGAGACTACAAACCACAGCAATACATAATATAAAAAAACAATATAAAATTATGTAAGTAAAAGTAATAGTTATAACTTAGTTAATTATTATTAAAATTATACAGTAACTAAAGTTTTGAATTGACCCTAGATTTTTTGCAAGAGAAAATTTCTTAAAGATTTAAGACATCATTTTCCTTAAAATACTATGGAGTTTGTTGTAATAAGATAAAATTAGCATAAAATTTAAATATTGTTTTTAACAAACAATAACATTTCTCTAAGAAATGTTATAGTTCTCTTATTATTATTATTATTATTAAAATTCTGAAAATTTGGGTAAATGTTTAATTAATTCTTTCAAGAGAAGTGTATATGTTGGTATCTTCAACGTAATGGCCTTCAACAAAACATCCCTTCCTTGAAATATCGTTTTAAATCAGGTTCAAATGTTGCAGCAAAAGTTTTTACTTCCTGAAATCTATAATTCGTTTATGCACGTCAAGATAACTTAGATTCAATCACAAAAATACTGTATCATTGTCTGAGCAAAACGATGTTATAGTTTCCACAAATTTTCACTGAGACTATTTATAGGCATTATTTTAAAGCTTGTGGAGAACATTGAACAACAGAAAAATCCGAAACGAAATTTTTTTGCACACACTTTTTGCAAATTCTACAATTAATTCTGTAATTGTTCCCCTTGCCCAGTAAATAAGCACATAACTTTAATTTTTTCCAAACTGTATTTAAGTATTTAGGTCGCTGTCGGTTCATATATCGCTTTTTTCTAAATTCACATATCTGGTCTGATTTTTTCTAACTTTCCAAATATTGCCGGTCATTTTTATTCGGTCCTTCTGTTCGAATAACGATAGGCCTTCAGATGTTCTAATTCGTAGGTTTTGTTTTAAAACTTCCATTTGTTGAATTCCTCTTGTCTTAGATTCTAAGCTTTTTTCCAGATAGTGCCCATTTCTCTGTACCCAATTTTGTTAGTTTAATATTCAGTTTTTCTAAACAATAATAATTTTCTTGCTCGGGATCTCTAACCATAGGAAGGTGAGGATTAGCTATTATGTTTCATTCTTTGCATGAATTAAAACTTTGAATAAAGGCTTATCAAGAGAATTTAAATTTTAACTAAACTAAGGCCCTTAACTTTAGTTGAACAATAGAGCATGCTATCTAGAATATCTGATGAAAAATTTAAAATTTCTTTATGACCAATTTAATAATTTTGTCGATTTCATTTAAAAAATATTCGAGAATTTTGTTAAAAGGTATAGAGTGAAAAGAATAAATAAGGATGTGGCAGATGGCATAGGGGAAGAATAATAAACTTTTTGAAGTTTATTATTCAGCTCCGTCATTATTTCATATTTATATTAATTCATATATTATATACAGGGTGTCTCACGGAAACGATCCATCCTAAATATCTTTGGATATGTTGATTTCCAGGAGAAACGCAAAAACACGTCAAAGAGCGTTGTAACGTGTTAAAATTCTCAATTTTATAGAGATGCAACTTTATATGTATCACTGGTAAAGCATCTTAGTACGGTCCTGCGTTGTTTTTCACATTTCAGTTGGATTCGAAATGCTGACGATATCTCGAATTAAATGGTGTTCTTTTAAAGCCAAGGGTCACCCTAAAATGTTTTCGTATAGGTTGAATTCCTTCTAGAATAAAATGACAGATAACATTGCGTCTAGAATAAACATATTGACGTCGTTGTAAATACCAAAGTTCACTAGAAAGCCTTCTTACTGTTAAAAATCGTTTTTAATAACGAAAATACAGACAAAAAATAAGATTATAAAGGTAGCAAAATAAGATAGGCTTTTTAACAAGGGAATAGTTTATCTTAAAACGCATTAAACGCCTAATTTATAGATCCTGTACGTGACATTTTAACTTGGATGAATAGATTAGAGAAGTGCAGGCACATAAAAAAAGCATCATTGGCCACCTGCAAAATATCAAGTTACCCCCAAGACGCAGACTTCAGACCGAAATGTCCAGCGAATTTAAACGAAATATTCTAGAAGCTTCTTAAGCGGATATTTTCCAGATTGGTTGAAAAAATGTTAACTGCGTTCGGATAGGTTGATTAAAATTCACATTTCCTAAAAAATATCATATCATATGTGAGATATGCGAAAAGAATTTAATATAGTAGCGCTTAAAACTCGTCGCAAATTGCTAATGTTATGTTCACATTTAAAGTTGTTATGGGCATTTTTGATGCCTCTAATGTACTTCAGCACAATTTTAGAGTCCCTAACTTTAATGCTAGATCGAATAAAACTTTTTATATAAGTCAAGAGAGATCAAGCTATAGTGCCAATTCAGCATTGTATCAATAAATCAATTCAGCAATAAATCAAATTAAATGCGATATTTTCTTTATCACACTAAACTCATTTTTGAAATTATCGAGATCCGTTTTATTTGGTCTTGAGGATCCTTAATTTTTAATTTTATAACAATTCTACGGTATTTTTTATTTTTTGTTACTTCTTGTTTATACATTTGATTAATACTAAAATAGAATGTGTACTTCTTCTTCTTTCACTACTTATATTGTGTATGTATATTTTTGTAGCCTGTTATTGGGTATTCCTGTTGGTTACAATATTTCTAAATAAATAAATTTAAACTGAGTTCAAATTAATAATCTAATACAGTCCCTAAGCTAACCGTTATGCAACTAGTGGTCGTTAATTTAGTTTTAATCCTTCAAGTTGATTTAGTTAGTAGATTATCAAAATTTAAGAAGAAGTTTAACTTAAAAACGCATAACGAAACGTTTTAATAACCAATAAAATTATTCCGAGGATTTACAATTTAAAATCAATAAGAGAATGTAATGGTTAGTTAATTTTGAAAATAAATAATTAAACTTTTTGGTTTACTTGTGCCGTAATAATCTTGAACACTTTCTATTTGGGTGTTGGATTAATAAAAATCATTAAGGAAAATAATAGTATCAATTCGCCGTGGTTGTTGAACTTATATGTTTGTAGTTATTCATAATGAGATTACTAATGAAATTACAATTAAGTTTAAGTTTTAATTAAACATGATTATTAATTGAATTTAATCAATAAAGCCAATATTCTTTTCTGTTTGCGAATATTGAGTTTCAAGAACCTACAATCAGATGGCACCCATTTTTACTTTTACTATGTCAATAAAACCTTATTCTTCTCTATAATTAATAAGCAATGAAAATCAGTACCTGCTTCCTGAACAGTAATTTGCCTTTAAGATGTCTTCAGCCGTGGCATTATAATGTAACGTAAGTATCGTTTTTATGAGCTTTGCTGTATTTAGTATTTGAGTATTTTAATGAGAGTAAATTTTGAGGTTACAGTGGCGTCCATCGCGCGGCGTATTTATGTTTAGTATTTTCAGTAAAGCAAGTTCAATTAGATTAAGAAAACGAGAGATGTTACAATGACAGTCCAATCATGGGACTTTTATGTTTATAGAGAACTTAAGTTTTACAGCATATCGAGGGGAACATATTTTTGCATACTCGTATTTTACCGCCTCCCACTTTCAGAGTCAACCCTTAAATTTTTTTTAAATAGAACACTCTGTATATATTTAATGCTTGGGTTCTCATCGATGATTAGATTTTAAAAATGTGTAATACTTAGTGTCTAAGATGAATAATTTGTGAACTACAGATAAATTTTAAATTGCAGTTTTACTGTAATAATCATTTCTTACTCTTGAAGTACATGCATTGTGTTTTCATTCATTCATTCATGTGTCCCGGTACATTTTTTCTGTGGAGACAGCCAGCGCTACCTAGCGCTGGATGACCCAAACCTTATTGAACTACGCGATGTAAGAGAAAGAGCTGAGGATCCGAGCTTGAATTCTTTTTTCGTATTTCAACAAAAGCAACAAGTGGCGTGCAATCCCCACGCTTTGCTTATTCCACTTTGACCTTTGGAGGAAAGTGACACGAAAAATACGTAAGAATAGCAGTGTTTTAGGAGTGCGTTAGTTCTAAAGCTTGCCCATTAGGGTAAGCAGTTGGCACCTAGTACTACATAAACAGTAATGATCGTTTACCAAGGGACAACACTTAACAGTAACTGACCGTCACTGTTACTATACGAGGACGGATTGATACATAAGGTAGTGGTAATAGAAACAAGTTCTAACCTGCAAACGGTAATTTCGAGTATCTCGTCTTAGTATGCACGGTTTCATTTTCCTGTATACCGTTAGTGAGTAACAGTGTCGTTTATCATGAGTCCGATTTCTGAGATGCGTACCAATCAACGATCCGTGATAGAATTTTTAACAAAAAAGTTGCGCGTCCATCGAAATTCACAGGCATTTGAAAGCTGTTTATGGCAACGATTGCATGGATGTGAAGAATGTTCGCCAGTGAGTTCGACGTGTTTGACGATAAGCGGTCGACCAATATAAGTGACCCATGAAAAGGATTAAAGACAAGTAAATGCGCTGATTCAAGGAAATCGCCGGATTACGCAAAAACAAATTGCTCGGCAATTAGGCATTATCCAAGAAAGGGTCCAGTACTATAGCGATTTAACACTGTGGTTGGTGTGTTAGGGCTATATTTATTAATTCTTGTAGAAGGAAATAAAAGGCAGATTTACTTCTATGAATTATTTATTTGACTCTACTAGTTTATTGATACGCGTTGCCTAGTACCATTTCGTATCTATGCAAAATATATGAGTTGTGAGTCGTTCACAACATTACCCCGCCCGGTCTGAAACGTGGGTATTACATACATGAAAAAGAAAAAATACGGAATGGTATTTTGGAGAAAAAATGGAGTATTTTAAGGGAACTTGAACAAAGTTGTAAAATTCTCCAGCTACAAAAACTCCACTAGGTAGTATAGGTAGTTACAATAAAAAACTTAAGCTAAATAACACTACGGAACTTGCGACGGCAACTCTTGGAACCTGTAAACAGAAAGAAAAAAACAGAAAAGTGTTCAAATTTTTAAAGTCAACAGGTAAAAGGTTTTCAAAAGATGCCTTCGAGTAGCATTTGAAATCAGTTCATTGTTGTCTTAACATTATAAAGTAACTAATCTAAAAAATATGCAGGCTTTAGCCTATCTAAAGAGATAGGACCAGTGTGATTTTCTAAAGTGGCGTATTTAACTGTCCGTGCTAACACTTTATAGGGACCTAAATAACTGTCTTTCATGCCCAGAGTGTGCGTGTCATTACGAACGTATACGTGTGTGCAGTTGGTCAAGTCGCTTGGGACGAAGGACTGACTGGAATACGTTTTTGTAAAAAAATACTTCTGCTTCTTCATACGACGTTTGAGATTGGCTATGAAATTAGGGAGGTTCATGTCGTTAGCCAGTTGTTCTTCTTCGAAGAAATCACCAGGTAGTCGTAAAGGTGTATCATACAGGATTTCTGCAGGAGAAACATTAACTTGTGATTTCAGGGTTGCACGTAAGCTCAAGAGAATCCAAGGGAGATTCGTTAACTAGGAGGAAGTTCCTGTGGTTTGGATTGCTTGAGTGTCCGATTAAAACGTTCGATAACGCCTTGACTAATCGGATGGAAGGCCGTGCATTTGACGTGTTTAATTCCTAACATGGCCATGAAGTTGATACATGCATGCGAAAGGAAAATTCTTGCATTGTCCGTGGTGAGGTACTTCCAATTCCAAAGCGGGACACCCACGTGTCTACAAATGCAGTGATTACTGACTCCACGGAAGAATCCTTCAGAGGAATGGCTTCCGGCCACCGACTGTAGCGGTCAATAATGGTAAGGAAGAATTTATAACCTCCCGAAGAAGGAAGGTGTACTAGGTCGTGATGGACCTTAGTAAAACATGCATCTGGTTCTACAATAGATTGTAGAGGGGTTTTCGTATGACGCCGAACTTTATGTTTCCGACATTCAGCACAAGATATGACCCACTTCTGAATATGGTGGTGCCTCTGCTGCGCCTACTGCTCGTTTTCCGACGATGTGAATTGGCGTGGCGTAGCTAGACGATGACCGCTGTACTACGTCAGCGTCCAAGAGCTCATTAAGATGATCTTCTAGAAAAGAAAGATGATTAGGGTTCAGTTTGCGACAGCGTGCTTTAACTGGAGGTCCGGTCGTGTCAATGTGATGGACTACAGTATGTTTAACTGGTTGATGGTAGTCGAACTTACGTAAAAGTTCCGGGAAGTGTGTGTTTAGCATCTTGCTATAAACATCAAGATTGCTAGACATGTTGTTAACAATACCTGAAGAGTGTACGTTAATGTTTGAAGGTAAGGGAAGAAGAGGGGAAGAAATCGCAGGAGTAACGATTGACTCAGAAGGAGGAGTCAAAACATTAGCCTGAGCAGAAAATATTTTTCGTTTAGTGCCAGTCTTAACTTGGTGGGTTGTGGAACCTCGACTGCTAATTCGGGCGGGCTGAACATCTGCTGTGCAAATGACCCGTTGAGAAGAGCAGTTAGTCTTAACTGGGGTGGTTGTGGAACCTCGACTGCGATTTCGGGCGGGCTGGACATC
Source organism: Agrypnus murinus (assembly GCA_929113105.1). Lineage (NCBI taxonomy): Eukaryota > Metazoa > Arthropoda > Insecta > Coleoptera > Elateridae > Agrypnus > Agrypnus murinus. The sequence continues at coordinate 28,618,625 of OV816028.1, read as the reverse complement.
TGCCGTGCAAATGACCCGCTGAGAAGAGCAGTCAGTGAGAGGATCCACTGTTGGTGCTGGAAAGTGACAACCTTGGCTGCGGTTTCGTGCGAGCTTGACATCTGCCGTACAAATGACTCGTCGAGAAAAGCAGTCAATAGTTAGGTTGTGCCACTGCAAAAAATCCAGGCCTAGTATGGCTGTAGATATGTTAGCAACATAAAATTTCCCTGGGCATGGCGGTAGTCCAGGAATTGGCAAATGTAACCTCAAAGTTACAATACCTGTCACAGGAATTGACGTATTGTTCACTGCCATAAATGAAAGGTTGGCAGGTGTGATAGTTTGGTTACAGGAAACTGCAACGTGGGTGGGTAGAATGGAGTAATCCGCCCCACTGTCAAACACAAAATTAATTTTGTAGGTTAGGTCCTGTAAAAATATTAAATTAGAAATTGGAGGGATTGAAACGACCCTACATGGCCCTCCCTTGAGGCCAGGAGAGTGTGAAGTTAGTTTTTTCTTGGAATGAACAATTTCCTGTACAATTACGTGCATTATTTTGAAATCGTCTATGATAATAACACGGTTGTAATTGGGAATTAGTATTGCACGAAGGCGTGGCAGGTCGTTGCTTGAAATGTCGTTTGAAATGCTGAGGATTTCGAAGGTTCGGAGAGATGCTGGAAGTCATAGTGGATTGTCGTTTGTGCATGGTAGAAAGCTCATTTGAAATGGTTGTAAGATTGGTCGTCAAACTGTCCAGCTTAGCTTCTAATGCAGGAATAGTTGAAGGTTGCGGTGTTTTCTGCATAGAATAAATTAAATCTAATTTCTCTACAAAAGATATTAATGGTAAGTCATTGAAATTTAAGGACTGAATTTTAAGTTTTGGTGGTAGCTTAGCTATTAAAAAGTCTTTGGTCAATTCCTCAGTTAGATCAAGATCGATAGATAACTTCTGAATGTTAAAAAGCAATTCTTTGACACTACCAGAGAACTGAAGAGTCTCCAAAAGATTATTAATGCGAGATTCTCGTGGACCTAGAATATATTTTATTACTGCCCGTTTCAATGTAGTATATGGTCTTTGTCCCGGGGGATTAATGGTTAGGTCGCGATGAGCTCCTAAAACGTCGAAAGGTAAGTTTAGGGTTAATAAGTTATATTTGGCTAGTTCATCGTTGATCAGCATACGAGTAAAGTATCGTTCTACCAAAATAAAATATAGGTCGATATCGTTACTCGTAAAAACTGGAAATGGAACTTTGACAGTCGCCATTTAAAATATTAAATATTAAAGTAAATAAAATTTGAAACTTATCGGGTCAGAAAAGAGCACTAGTTCTGGTTCCAACGGTCTCTTCCAGCCAGCCACGACAAGTCACGCAAGCGAAGCAGGTAGGTAGCAGGATCTTACGATGACAGAAGTCGAGTAGCAGCCGATGACAGATGACGCAGGGATAACTAGATGTGGTTCACCTGGAGAATTCAATGCAGCAGGCAAAGACCAATACTGCCAAATTCTTCTTCAGGAACGTGGGGTCACCATATATAGCGATTTAACACTGTGGTTGGTGTGTTAGGGCTATATTTATTAATTCTTGTAGAAGGAAATAAAACCCAGATTTACTTCTATGAATTATTTATTTGACTCTACTACTTTATTGATACGCGTTGCCTAGTACCATTTCGTATCTATGCAAAAATATATGAGTTGTGAGTCGTTCACAACAGTACATTGTTCAGACGTTGAATTACAGGAAAATCTCCCCTAGATGGGTTGCTTTAATTAAAGGATGTCATGAAAGAACAAAGAAAAAGCATTTGTCAAGAACTTCTTAACCCGTATCGACGTGAAGGATATGATTTTCTAATGAATACCACCACCGGGGACAAATCGTGGGTTCATCACTATGACCCCGAAAACAAGCGGTCAGTGGAATATCGTCGTTCTGATTCTCCACGTCTACGAAAATTCAAAAGACTTCCATCGACGCAGAAAGTCATGCTGCAGAAAGTCATGCAGAAAGCCCATTTTCTGGGATGCAAAGGGATATTCAGATCAATGTTTAATTCAATAAGATACTGCAAAACTCTACGATCATAAAGAATCGTATCCGCAGAGTAAAGCCGGAAAGAATGAATTTTTTTGTTGCACCACAAAAACGCTAAACCGCATTGCCGCAACGAAACGATGAAGACAGTGACGAGCCTGAAATTCACGGTTACTTCGCACCCTCCATACAGTCCGGATTTGGGACCTTCAGATTTCTGGTTGGTTTTCCTCAATTTTAAATGATTAACCTTAAGTTAACCTCACCTTTTAGCAATTTTAATTAATAAGTGTTCTAGTATAACTCTAGTAACTAATTCGGCTAGCTTTAATAATTATAAAACACCCACTAATTTTTCCTTTACCCAATAGGCTAATTCAGTTTTGATTTGGTTGAGCATGAGGCTAAAACAAACGTCAAAATTGACTTACTAATCCTAATACCTGGAAGAAAACAAAAACTTTCTACAAACCACACGTGGAATTCTGCTTGTGCACGAGAAATAATTTTAAACTCTGTATTAAAAAATAAAAGGATTTTTGCATCCCACATAAACAATAAAAAAACACCCTCAAAAATTATAAACACAAATTTTATTTTATTTTTAAGAAAAATTTATTTAAAAAGAAATAAACTCAAAAACATAAAAATCATAGAGGAAAGGCTTTCCTAAGTTTGTTCAAATGAATTATGGTTTGTTGACACCTAACTTGTGTGTTATAACAATTTCATTTGAACAGATCAACAAAAATTAAATTTATTTAAAATATTCCTCAAAATAGAAATTCAATTAAGAACTAAATTCTTATTTAAACTTCTTAAAAAGTTACAACAAGATTAACTGATGATAATTGTTTAATAAAGATTATTTTTGTCAAGATTTTTGATCAGAAAACGTACAGGTAAATATCAACTTGAATATGATTGATGTTTATTTGGTTAGAAAAACACTCTTTGGCCTTAATCTACTGAACTTGTTCTTTTTCGAAAGCCCTTTTATATGTTTAGCCAAAAAATAATCGAGAACAACAAAATACTGAACATCGCTATTGTCATGACGTCACAAAATAAAAATTTGTTAATAATTAACGCTAATCTTAATTCTAAGATAAACAGATGGCTGGCAAAAAGACAATTAAAACAACATGACACACTTATGGTCTAAAATCAATATTTACACAGAAAATCAACAAAAACGGTCAGCTGTCACAAATCTCATAAAAACTTAATTACTTAATCTCAGTACATAGAATATTTATATTGTTACTCAAGGTAATCTAATCGTATGGAGTACACAAAAATTATAATTAAATACTAGAAAAAAACTTAACTTATAGATCTGGCCAATACGGTCTGAAGCAAAAATGATGCTAATGCAAGTCCTGGATAAATAAAAACATAAATTGATCAAGACTTCAACAATTCTCGTCCAGAATACAGTACTGGTGGCTGAGTCCACACAATGGTGAAAAACATCATCAAAATTTCCAAAAATCAATGAACATCAACACTGCCGATAATAATAATAATAATCCTTTATGTGTTATTAAATAGTTAAATTTTCACACCAATGATAAAATATCATCTCAAAATAGAGAAAAGACAAAAATAAAGTAAAATAAAATAAAAACTAGAATGAGGCAATGTGAGAGTAAGACAATTAGCTAAAGAATAGTGCATCTTATCTGCTTTTAAAAACATTTACAGATGACGCTTGGATAATAACTTCTGTGAGGCTGTTCCATTTTGTAAAAATTCGATTTGGTATAAAATATTGTTTTCATCTGTCCTGGAAATTTTTGTTGTAAAGCTTAAACTTATTTTAACCATTTCCAGATTACAGATTACGCAATCCAATTAACATGATTTTAAAGCTTTCGTATTAAAAGGTAAGATTTTTCCTAAATATTTTTATTCTTAGAAATAGACCACAAGACACATAGTACCAAAGGATAAAAATTTTCTGAGTGCCACTTTTAAAATATTTTAGTTATTTACATGTTCACATAAAGTGACCATCGTACCCCCTATTCAATGTATTTTACCCGAATAATATATTGATGATAAATGATAATAATCTAGCTGCTTATCTTCAAAGAATGATGATTTTTAGTCATTTTTCCTGATGATGATTATACACACGAAACTATGAGAACGCAAATTTAATATTATCGATTTGATCACTTGATCACATTGGTCAACAATGTGAATAAGGGATCAGAGCTTCAATAATACAATGTATAAAATAAGATCTATTATCATATAGAACTAAAATGTTATTTAAGTAAGGTATCAACAGGTTTAACAATCTGCATTTACAGTAAAAAAAAAATCAAGTGTTAAAAATATTTGATAAAATTAAGTGCTAAAAATGATGTAGGTAGTTTAATATTATTTAAAACTGAAATGTATGTATGTTAAAAACAAAGATATGTAAATTATAACTAGCTAAATAAAGAGTGTATATTTATAACAATTACTGATAGCTAGCCCTTTGGATATAACCAACGATACTAATAAATGTATGACAGCTCTCAATCATTAGATGTTAAGTAACAGTTGAAAACCGTATTTCCGTTCATTTTAAGGTTAAAAATGAATACAAATATGATATAGTTTTTCTTTTTTTGAAAAGAAAACACGTACGAAGTTTTATGAAGAAAATTCTACCAGAAAACCAAAAGCTGTAAAATTCCACAGTATAAAATACGAGATAAATCTGAATATATGAACATAAATCTTTTTATGTTAGAAAAATAAGACTATTTGCAAATTTTCTTATACAAATAGAGTTCGTGCAGATTCATAATTAAAATTTTCAGAATAAATATTAGAGAAATATTTCATAAACGCATAATAATGAACTTAATTTTACTTATAATCAAATTATTTTTTTCTGGTTTTCCATATGAATGTATTACTGGAAATAAACTTAGTTTGTTTATTATTATTATTGCTTATTTATTTTTATATTATACGAACTGAAAATTATAAAATAAACTTTTGCGAAATACTGTATACAGTACAGAGTACAATACATATACATGAACCAGAACTCAGACCAACCAAACGTTACAAGAAACGCTCAGTTAGCTCCCAGCATGGAGTATGCAGTAAAGTATCTTCATTGCTACATAAACGTTGCTGGTTACTCGAAAATATAGTATAAATTTTATCCTCAGCCATCATCTAAATTTTCTTTTATTTTGGTCGCTCACGTTTTGTATTTTTCCGTATTGTAAATAAACACGCAACTTTGACCATTGACCGTAACCCTTAACAAAAATAAATGGTCACACCATTATTTTTGAAAGGTTAACGCTTTTTGTAATAAAGTAAAACGCGAATATTGTCGAAGGTTTAGAAATCATTAATTATTCTTTATATAACCCAAAAAATTTTCTTTAACTTTCCAATTTAAATTACACGAATTGTTGAAAACAATTCAGCAGATTCTTCGATCAAGTATGACTGGCAAAAATTTGAGTTATATTTTATAAGGGCGGCTGTCAGTTTTCCTTTTCTTTTTTTGTTGGAAGTTGGATAATGCAAAATAAGCTTCCTTTTATTTAACTTATGACACCGAAGGATCTAATAAAATATTGCTCCGAACTTCGTTTTTCATACTAAAAACGCTCGAGGACCCGATAACCTCGTTTGTTATAATAAAGTTTGGAAATTTCCCATTTTCCTGGTTAGTCCTTTTTAGAAATTTCCAGTTTCCTTATTCCCTATTTCGTAGTGACACTTGTTGAGATTAATATTAATGACTATGTCAGCTTGCTCCAGCGGATACTTATACTTGTTACTCGAAAAGTTTTGAAAGAAGATTAAATGCGATACCATTGTTTCCGAGAACAAAATAGTAAAGATATTCTTTTAGCATTATATAAGAAGGAATGTTACGAGTTGCTAACTTTCTTAGTGTAGTACATGCGACACGATGTTATTTACACTGTCCGGTTCTTAAGTGCAAAAAGTAATAGTTATTCGTATTCTTACTACTTTTGTGTACTTTTCTAGTTTACTCTAATGTATGAACTTGAGAAACTTCGTCGAACCTCCTTTTAACCAATTTTCATGAAATATAGGTCTCAGAGGAGTGCTTTAGAACAATTGTACTGTTGCACGAGGATTTCAAACCTACATCCTGCAATAAGTTAAAATATACGATGTCGCTATGAAATATTAAACGTAGGGCAGGTTTTTGTCCTACGTACATTAATTAATTGAAAAAAAGAGAAAATTATAATGTAAGCCTTGTTTCGAATGGATTATGTGGGATTTATCTAATTATGAAGCTCTAAAGCTCAGCTATAGTTGTAACTTATAAATAAAGTGCAGTGCATTTAATTAATTATTATTAATACGTAGATTTTACATAACTATGTGCTTAAAAGCTAAACTTTTGCATTTTAGAATTTGTATTTAACTGTTAATTGAAAATTTCTGAAATGAATTGCATTAACTTCTATTAGGACATAATTTTCTAAGTACATATTGATGTGATTATATGTTTGTCAATAAGAAAAAAGGAAATAATTGTGGTGAATAATAAACCCTTTAACACTTGAAGAAAGATGAAAGGTTATAAATTGCAAAATAAATTTGTTATTATTGAAATTCACAAACACAAAATCATGGTAAAACAGTCTGAGAATATACACAACTAAATATCACTTACCTTTATAAAAAGATTCTCCGGCTATAATTTCTAAACTGGAAAACAAGTTCCATAAATGCATAAGATGAAATCAGGCGGGTCGCTAATTAATTAGGAAGCTATTTAAATTATATCTGTAAAACGTTGTTAATGGACCAGACACAAATGAATACACAAATAAATTTCTTTCTAAACATTTAAATGGATAATTTTATTTATGATCACAGAAAAGAAATAAATATTTAAAATTCCATGAAGAGAAAAGAAAACAACTATTAAAATTCAAAATTAAAATTAAAGAAAATCAAATTAAATCTCGGTGTCAAATAGATTTAACAAAATAAGAATTAAGAGACATTTTAATTCTCTTTGTCCTTTTTAATACTTATCTGATCAATTCAACAATCTTAAATTACTATTAATAAAAAAAATATAAATTGAAAATTATTTTAAATTATAAAATTATTTGACGCGGCACAAAAAAGTTAATCACCCTAACTTGAAGATTAGCAGATTCCTGTTATAGTAGGTAAAATTACTTGCTTATTTGTTGACAAGATGAGCACATTTCCATACCATCCTTCAAATTGATTTTATTTGTGATTTTTGAAGATAATTATAATTATTAAAAGTGCAACACGTATCTTCCATGACATGAGTACATAAAATAATTCGGTTATTTGCAACAAGATTCCATTACCTTCCTTTAATTCGTTCCATACAAAATAAATTTCTAAACATTTCTCCAAATAATAATAACAGTCTGAACACCAAATTTAAACACTGCACTTTCGTTTATTTCACTTTAAGTTCACTTTGATTGTTTATTATAATTATTATTAATCAAATTATTAGAATTTAAAACAAGATGACATTTGTCATAACCTCACTTTGTTGACATTTATGTGACATAAAATTCACCAACATAACCTCGAAACTTTAACAAAATAACGTACAAACTGACATGACTTCTGCTCTGTATGAAAATTCAAAAGAGAGTAACCAAATTTTCGTGCTGCTTTTATAATAGTTGGAAAATACTTGCGAATCGCTAATGATTTTCCTAGTTCAGAACTAGATTAATCTGGTTTCTAACTAGAAACAAAACAACATCTTTCCCACCAAAAACCTTTCTAACCAAATTGTTGATAAAGAATTAAATTAATTGTTTAGATAAATGTTATAAAATGAAAGAGGGGAATTTTCCTTCCTTTCCTTCCTTCATTTTTGTACCTAACGCGGCTATTAAAATGCAAATTTAGAGTTAGGATTCATTGACAACCATCTTGAATTTTCTCACAAACATAACTTCACAAAAATTCAAATAAAAACATTTTAACATCTAGCTGCATCCTTTTCTTATGGCAAAATTAATCCTAAGATCCTATCAAAAAAATTACATAAATCTTGACACCAAAATTATGAATATAAACTAAATTTTAACATTCTAGCAGACCCTGTTGAAACGTTACAATTTTGGGATTTTAAACTCCTAAACTTTCTCTATACAAAGTTCACCACTTTAACATTCTAGTGTCAAATGCACCCTAGAACTTGGTTAATAATATTACAGTAAAATATTTTACTTGGAAATCTAAATAACATTGAAAAATATCCATTTACTATGGAAAATTATGAATCGTCAAAGAAATAGAACATTTTCTTGAAATTCAATAATAAAGACTGTAAGTAAAGTAATAAATACTTGTGTATACCTTCTCACCTATGCCTTTAATAATTTACAGGTGAAAACATGCCATAAAATGACTTAAAAATATCTAAATGTCAAAATATCAACAAACGACATAGGATCGTCCATCATGAAATTGAGTTTGTAAAATTCAAGTGAAGAATCTGTTTAAAATTTATCCCTTATCACCTCACAATGTTGTAGTGTGTATCTTCAACATATTTAATGCAAAATTTTATTATTTTTAAAATAAAAAAAAATTGTGAAATCCTTTCGTCTGAAAGATAGGCAGCACATCGTGCATACATGTTATGCGGGATGCCTATATCACAACCATATGTTAAGACGAAAAACTCGAAAGAATCCCTTGTTAAAAAGTTGTTATATTTTTAAAAGAAGTTACAAAGCATATTATTTAATGTATTTTTATGATGCGAATCGACGTTTAACTAACTCAAGTACATTTTGTTATCTAACTTGATTATTGATATAACTGGTAAAGTAACAAAGTGAATGAATATCCTTATTCTGCTATCATTAGTAGAATGACAATATTGTAATATTGAAAGTAAATAACAGATCACTTAAAAAATTCTTAATAATGATAATTTATATTTTATAAATAACTAAATTCATCTATGTACATAAATCATGCTTACTTATTCCTTTTATATCGTTGCGGCTGAAATTTAGACTAGTATCAATGGCTTGGTATTTAATTCGCTCTTATACAGAACATCGTTCCTATATGGGACAAAAGTAATAAGCTTCCGTATAGAAAATCAAGGCTTTCAGTAAGGTAAAGGATCAATTGCCTACATAAGCAAATTTTGGTTTCATTTTCTTTTAGGGAATTCTCCCATTTTGAAGGTATTTTGTGTGTCGGTTTTTGATAATCGTTATCAGTTTTTACAATTTTACACTTTCTTTTCCTGCTTTGAAGGGAGAAGAGGTGTATGTCAGAGATGTTTTCGTTAAACCATTGTTTTTCATATTAATCATTGAAATCACCTGAAATTAGACCGAGTGTTCTGTTAGATAGTGCTTTAGTGAACATCAATTTGGTTGTGCGCACGGAAACAACTAAATCAAACTTCCTTTTCTTAATTGGATTATCACGTATTTACACGTTGTCGGAACGCTTTTCACAAATTACACTTTGGAAAGTATGGAAGGTAAATGAATCAGAATCTGCATATAATTTGAATTTAATAACCAACACCAAGTTGGATTAGAAGGGTTCACTGGATACGGCAGAAATATTTAAGGATGTAGGGCCCTTACTTGAAGTTCTTCGAATTTATCCACTATTTCAGAACTTCAAAAGTACTAGTCAACTAATTTGTTACACATCTGTACAATTTCTTAAGCTTTAAACACATTTTAGGCAATTTACGTAAAACAGATTTAAAAATTTCAAAGCACACCACAGTGCATACATCCGAGCGATATGGTAAATCGCATCAGAATCCTCGCTTAAATCCATTTGTGTTAACTTAATACTTCAGAGTTTAACTATTTTCACAAAATTGATTTAAAGTTGTTATTTAAGTGTATTTATCAAATGGACTCATAAATAAATCTAAAAATCGGCTTAACTTTAAATTTATTATAAACGACAAGGACTCAATTCAAAATATTGTAATAAAAAATTATTAAGTTTATGAAAAAGCGTGAGAGATAAATTCCAGTTATTATAACACAGGGTCGTATTAAGTGTATTTTAACTACCGGAAAATGAAAACTCATAATTAATATAAAGGTTTATTTAATAAATATTTTTAATTTAAACATTTTAAATCGGTCAACTAAGTAACTCCCTTTTTTAGCAAGTGTTTCTTAGTCTAAAAGGATACACTTGAACGCATTGTTAATCAACGTTTATATAGATTGTAGTAATCAACTCGTGTAATTGTATTATACATGATAAGGTAATTATCGCTTAATCTGTTTCGCATTACTAGTTAATTCAATTTCTTGAAGGAGTGTTGAGTGAAACTTTACGGAAAGATATCATCAAGTAGAGAAATTCCGAATATGTAATATAATATCAAAACTGCTTAAAGCACTTTCATTAATTTAGAATTTTAGAAGAAGATTGTTACAATTTTTCTTTAAAGGCTTTTCCCCAGTTCAATTTCACTTAATATAATTTTTGATATTTCGGTATTTATCTGTGTTAACCTAATTTTGTGTGATTTGCTAAAGTTGACATAAGTTAAATTGTGATTTGCTTAGTGAAAATCCCTTCTTCTTTACGAGCTGGATTTTGGTCATTTCTAAATATTCTTTGTCAGCTGTTGTCAGTTCTTAAAAAGCAACGGTCATTTGTGCTGTTTCAGTAAAAGTGAGGTTAGGTTCAATTTAAACATTGTTTCTCTTTCCTATCCGATATTATTTTAGGGTTGATCGAGTGATGTCTTCTCATTTTATTTACTAGTTGAAGTCTGTTTATAGACTCATGTTTGATCGCCTTTTATAGACTTTTGGTTGATTTGATGCTCCTTTATTTATAAGGGTGAGTTTTCTTAAGATTCCATTTAAAACTTCTACCTTAGGTCATTCACCTGTGGCCTAATTTTTATTAACTTTTCCTTATAGAGCAATAAGTAAGTCTGGAATACAGTTAGGTGAGAGTGAACAATAGTAAGTCTGGATTACAATTTAGTATTTATTCCATTTCTGTAAACAACTGCAACCGAAAGTAAAACATGCAAGGTGCTCGTTGCTAGGTACGAAAGTAGCACTTACGTGGCCAGAACAAAAACGTGAATTATATCTAATTTTTATGCGGAGAAACCCGTTGTTTGAAAATGTTCACGGGTCGCCAGGTGTTTTCCAAGATTCACACAACCAGTCACCTCATAATCTTCAGCCGCGATCTTAGTTTCAATTAATTTTTTTTATTATTATCAATAAATATTGGGGGGGGGGAAGCAAATTAATACATTACACGATGTGAGGGCTCTTTTCTTTGATTCGGAGACTCTTCCGGTGTCCCTTACCCTTAAAGTGTCTTCTTGACAGAAGAGTTTACTTATGCATCTCGCAATATAAATACCTTTTGGTAGTTTTAACTAATGCTTAACTGCACATTAAAATAATAATATTAATAATTTGGTTCTAAAAGTTATATTAGAAGCCTAAAAGTTAATACAGCAGTTTTCGACCTTTTTAGTAAATTGGGGCCCAACTTTTCATAAGAGTTTTTGAAGTTCTGATATTTTTTCTATGTCTATTTTCCTTTTACGGCTGATATGCAGCTACCAGGCTAAAATTTGGCATTTGGCAACACTGCCGCACCCAACGAATTTCTCGCGTTTTCACGAAGTTCCGACCTGCGTCGCAGATGTATCTGCCAGTATAAATGTCGTTACGTTTAGCGAGTTACTTATAATATGTATTTTACCTACCTTTGAGTGTGGCATCTTATTTTTGTATTAACAGAATGTATCTTTTTTTTAGTTTCAATAATAAGTTTTTTCGAATATCTAGCCTTTTTTTTCATGTCTTCGCGAAATAGATTTAAATGATTTGGAGGCCAGAATTTAATAGAAGTATTTATTGTTAAATACACAAATAAGTCTAAGTCGACAAATTTGACTCTACGTTTGTGCAGACACTGCACTTATCGCTGGCTCGGTGGTCTTGAACGTTGCTGCTCGATGTCGGACTATTTCTAACAAGGTTACCGCTGGAACCTGCCTTTATAGGTACTGTTTCTTGGGCGTGGGTTTGTTTGTTGCTTCTGCCCTTGCTTCGACTTTCATACGATTTCCAGGAACATCCGTGGGCGCCAGTAGAAATGCATAGCGTACGTGACTTGATAAACGTGGCTATATTTAGATTGTGCTCAATGTCAACAAGACCTTGGCACTCTAGAACTGACTTAACAGTTACATTAAATGAAATATTCTTCACAACAAATTGCAGTATCTTCGACTGCATAAAATATTTATAGGTAGTTTAAGTAAAGTGACTTAATCTAATAGAAATTAGAGCTATATGTAACTCGCGTCGCCCTTTTGTTATTTTGCACCTCCTTAAGACGGCACGCCCCACAGGTTGAGAATCACGAAGTTAATAAGTGTTTTGACTTTGACTCTCGCGTTGCACCTAATGTCAAATATTCATAAACTGTCATCGTCGGTTTTTGGTTAAAACATGAAATTCTTAAATGAACATAACAACAATAATAAAAGGCTGTAAACTATTACTAGTAATAAAAATACATACCAATGTCTTATTATTAAGATTTTATTTAAGTTTTTCCTCTTTTTGCGACTGTATGGGGGCCCTAATGATTATCTTGCCCCGGGGCCCAATGCCGTCTTGTTACGCTACTGACTTCAGTTAGTGTTATGTACTATTAAAAATTTTTATGCTTATTCTATTTATACTGTCGGTTGATAATTATTATTCTATTATTGATAATATTGATGAGTTTGTGGTATTATTAAATTTATGCATGTTTTTTTATATTTAAGGTGTGTCGAAAGTATATTTGCCTTCATATTATATTATATGTGTTTGGATTTTTTTTTAATTCCAACTGAAACCTTTATTTGATATATTATGTAAGATATCTTTCTTTATATTACTGTGGGGATTTTATAATTAAGTGTGGGATTGTTATAATTAATTAAGAATTGGGGTCAACTAGCAATTCTAGTTATTGTATATTATTCAAATTTGTTCACATATTGCATATATGTTATCCTATCTTATTCGATTAATTATTTTATTAAAGCTTACAATAAATTTCCAACGTTGAACCCATGTACCCAAAGTCGCCTCTGTGCTAGTCGGGGCATTCTAATTTTTTTATGTGAACTATACGTCACAACTGCTTACTTTGATTCTTGGATTTGTTCTTTCAGCTTTGCTTAACTTTAATTTACAGTTGGTCGCCGCCACAACCTTAAATGCAAGATTCATTCACTGCATGTATCGAACAATTTATATTCAGGGTTTCCTATATCTTTCAGATTATCTTTAATTACATGTTAAAAGTGATGCATTTCTAAAGTTTAGAGTCACGACATATTATTATTATATAGGTCAAAGTAAAGAAGTAACAATAACAGGGAAGTCCTACAATTTAAATGACAAAATAAATTCCACCTCTCTTACGACAGGTACGACCGTATCCTATAAATAATAGTATAAATAGATTTCAGAAAAAGAAGAACTAACGCCCATCTAAGCTTGTAAACTACAAAAGCACGACTGTGCCTGAAATATAACCATTTGTCTTTAAAAGCACGGGATTTAAAGCGACTTTTAAAGTTCGAAACTGCAATTTTGTTAGAAAAGTAACTGGTATGTTAGGGCTTAAATACAGGAATGCTAGTATTGGTGTAGTTTTGTTACGTTTTTGGTTTAACAATAAGATGTTCACTAGCCTGAGAACCTTATTATAAACCAAATTTCTTTTGAAGCTTTGTGGGTAAAAATTTTTTTTAAATAAACTGGAATCCTCATTTTTTTGTAGCAATTGCATTTAAAAGGAATGGATTTTTTCGCAGGTAATTGCAATACCTTAAAGTGGCAGTACTCGCCTTTTAAAAATTTATTTTTAATTCATTTTTTTGTACAGGGTGGTTACTAGAAATAGCTATATTGCAGAGATAGTAGGTGCTGCTATTAGATAGATCAATTCTTAACGTTTTAATAGATGTTGCGACTCAGAACTAATAGTTTGTATATCATTTATTATTCGTTACGTTCATGCTTTCAGTTAAAATACCTTAGAAAACTTTAAGCAATTTCAAGAAACTGGAAGAAAAAATGGTTAGTGATAATAGAAAATGATAAAAATTAGACATTATCTGTTTTAATAAATCTGTTCACTTACAAACCGTTTTATAACAAAATATTCGAACTTTGGATCCAATATCAAGCAATTTCCTCAAATTCTAACTGCAAAGAAAGTTTGATGATGCTGCTATTTGAGACTTGCCAAGTTAGATGAACATACATACATATATATAACACACTACGGTGGCACCTACCTCTCGGCTTAGTCCACCGCACCAGCGTACGTGCCGGTACGAATCGAGACACGCTCGATTAACGCGCTAAAGCTATTGCTATAGCTACCAGTTCACCACTGGTGGGAGCGAGGTATACCTATTCAGACCTCTGCTAGCTCTCCAGGCCAGTACCGGAGTTATAAACGTACTCACTCGCCGGGGACAAATCTCCCGGCACAGGAGACGACCCCTAGTCAGCTTCGGACTTTCCCCATACTTTTATGGGACCACTGCCCGACCGATTCCAACCTCAATGTGGCTGGGCTCCCACTCTACCATGTTTTAGGCCTGGTATGCCCTCGACAGCGCTTCGTTTAATTTTACATAAGTAAAATCCCGGTGTGTACCTAAAAGTTGTCTTGAATAATGAGAGGATATGTATTCGCATCATTATCCCTTAAGTGTAGTGGTTCGAGTAAGTTTCATTGAATCATCGGACTGGAACTGCACAGTCATATGAGATTCAATTACTTCCCACTCGGATTCCAATCTACCTGATAGCATGCAGTTTTCCATCGGCTGAGTTATCCCCCCCAACCTGGATAAACCTCACTTGAATTCTCCTCCGTCCAACTACATCAATCAGCGGGTGACCAGCGGTGCACCATAAAAGACTTCATCTTAGGCGAGAATTCAATCTATCCACAGCGGTACTCATGTCTGTAAAGTTCCCTTTACAACGTTACTGAGTTTCCGTCGAGACCACTTTCGTGAATCTCTACCACACATGAAAGATCTCTGGGATAGGGTAGAGTACCGACAGTTTTATGGGTGAACGCCGTGTGGTCTGCTCCGCCCACCCAGAAGTTAGATGAACAACGAGAATCCATGGTATTGGGTTTAGGACCTAGCAGACTAACAGACAAATTGAATGAGACTCGTATTGGTAGTTAGAAAATCAGCTGCGCTCGCAGGTGATTGTTGGGTTTCCTAGATAAATCGAGACCGAATTTGGAAATATTTCTGATTGAATTAGGAACAAAATGAATTAGTCATATAAATATTGAACTTATAAACAGTATATTAAACAATATAATGAGGCTAAGTAATACAAACAATTCCTAATATTATACCTTTAGATAATTTCTTTTCAAATTAAAAGCGCAAACCGAAGGGAAACTTTGATTTTTCTTTTTTATTTTACGTCTTTATAGATCATTTTATAACAAAACATGTTTTTAATTAAATAAGATCACAATTTATTAATATTAAAAACCAAAAAACACAAGATGTAATCATAACTAAGGCAACTAAGATTGATCATGAATGGAAAGCCAGTTTGGTTTAATGGTTACAGCACCGTTTTTCTGTGCAACTGATCACCGGTTCAACGCCCGATATTCTTTTGAATTTTTAAAATTCATTTTTCTTTTTAATGCCTAGATTATTTAAAAGAATAAAATAAACTAAAGAATATGCTACAAATCAATATAGGATTTGAACCGGTTATCAGTTTTACAGAAATACGGTGTTTTAATCAATGTTACTTGCCTCTTCTTGTTTTTATTGAATTTTTATTTAATTAAAAGCATGTTTTGTTAAAAATGACCTATAAAGATGAAAACAAAAAAAATCTACTTTTCTGCTCTTTTATGCGTTTAATTTGAAAGGAAATCATCTATAAGTGTAATACATATTATAAATTATTTCTATTACGTATTAGCGTTATTATAGTTAATATATTCTTTATAATTTTCAGTATTTATATGACAAAATTGACCAAATCGAAGAAATATCATCAGAAATATTTCTATCTAGCGGAAAACGGATAATGCAAAAGCCATATATCACCCACACACTGCGACTAACTAAGCACCCTTGAAAATGGGAGTAAGGTAAGGAGACAGTTTATCACCCAAACTGTTTACACTTGCGCTGGAAGATAGATTTAAGAAAAAAAGAATGGCCAAGAAAAGGAATTAATTTCAATGGCGAATTTCTTTAATTATATGCAGATAACATTAGAATAATAGCAGAAAACTGCAAGTAATCATGGCAGCTTTAAACAGGAAATTAAAGGAAATACGACTAAGAATGAACTTTTCCATACTACAACAAAATACTACAAGGAAGAAAAGTAATAAAATAATAATCATTAGAATTATTTCTGCAGTTACCACCTTAACTGCAGAGTACAAACGAAATAAGTAACACATATTAACACCCATATCCCAGTGGTGATGACACGTTTAGTCGAAACTGTACCACCGCCTTTTTGTGTCTGAAAATTGACCACAATACCTAAAGTTTTCGAAGCGCGGTATGAGGGAACCTCTGAATAAAATTTCATGAAACTTGGCATAAAGTAACTGCAGAGACACTACTTAAGTTCACTACTCACTAGCAATAAAGAACAGCCACTGTGTAGACCAATAGATTTGGAGTAAAAGACCTTTAACAATTTGGCCAACTAATATGATATTGGCTCATACTTAAAAATTAGAATTAGAAGTTATCAACAAAGATTTTCAACCGATAGAAATTAGTCTTCATAAAGAAACTTGAAAGGTAAGAGAGAGACCACGTGCCTTCTTAGTTGCCTCAGGTGCTGACAGTAATTGCTGATTTTACTTTGCATTAATAACTTTGTAGAAACTTACCATTTCGTTGCACACTATGTTGGTAAATCGATTTTAAGGTAACTTTTATTTAATGTATATATAGCACATCAAGGTTCTCAGGTTAGCATGCGATCTCTCTTCTAATATCTGATCTAAGTATGTTTAAGAAGTTATCATAAAAAAATGTGTTACAAGTAACAGAGCTTCTAAAAAATGAAGTCTTGACTGGTCTAGCGTTGAAGATACCCATCGCATGCTCTTTACTATACAGTACGAACTATAGGAAATAATTGGCCCCATGGATATTGTCCCGTGGGGTTTTCGTGACTGGATGACGTAGTCAGAGGTAGAAAGGAAAATAAACACAAGTCATAAAAGCAACTATATACTAACAATAGAACAACATAATACAAATGGTTACACACATAGTGTGAGGACGTGCATGTCCTCCTAAATCTAACATAATCATGAGGGTGGCCGGAACCACCCTGCTCTAGCATTAAATCTACAGACTAAGCGTAGGAGACGAACACCTGGTGATCTACAAACTAAGCGAGAGAGAGAGCCTGGGCACAACTCCCCCATAACTAAGCGAGAGAGGGCCTTGCACAACCCACTTATAACTAAGCAGAACTAAGCGAGGTGAGGGGTCTGGTAATCCAGATCCCTGGATCCCAGATTCCAACACCTAACCAAAAAATAAATTAAAAGGTACTCACCAGCTTGCTTGGAGATGTAGTGTTGGAGTCATCTTCACTGACTGAATTGTAAGCTTAAAGCAAGCTGGTTATATACTGCTCGATGCGGAAGAGATTACCATAATAGTGGAAATCCGTAGGTTGGTGTTCCAAGTATGAAACCAAGAAAGTTCACGCTTCCTGGTTGCAGGCTCGTGGGTTGGAGCGGAAATTCTTTAAAGGATTGCGCAGCGGCTCTGGCTCTGGCTTGACTGCATGTGGACGAACGTGGGTTGTTCAGTATAGACGAAGCAACCTTAGTAGATAAGATGCACTGGAATGGCCAGACGTGGATGACGCGGCAGCAGCTGGTCGCGCAGATGGTCGAATAACGTGGGTCGTTGTTGCAAACGGTTGAACAACGTGGGTCGCCCTAGTAGATATGCGCATAACCTTGGCGTAATATTGCACGAACGGAATATAGCTTGAGTGTTGCATGAATTATTTAATCCTTAAGAATTCCATTTGTGACAATATTATGTAATATAACGTAAGCATTTTTCATTTAGAAATGCAATATCAAATTTAGTTAGTATTCGAACAGATTTTTTATCGGATTTTGCACATCTTACACAATCAAGAATTGATTGTTATGTTCCACACTTTTTGGAGGTTGTCATTAGTCTGGGCAATTTGACCTCGACAACGTCGTGCATTAGTCGGTTCCATGTGGTTCGTTACATAAGTTACGTTTTTGTGCATGCAACAATTCTTAGCATAGTTAGCAAGAGTTAGATCTGGCCATAAAACCTTTAGTTGTGTTTATTAATAAAACGCCAATATCGTTCTTGGAGAGATTCTTTCTGGTAAATATTAGCATCAATAGTACCTTCGTGGGAAAACACTTTGGAGTTTGTAATCATAAGAACAAATCGTGTGCCAAACCTGAATTTCTTTGCTAAAGTTTCCTAAGCCTATGGTCTTGATGGAGTCGTATACCGCTAGATGGATACACCTACATTATAAAACTGACCTTCTGGAAGCGCCCCAAAATTTTGATGTAAGGTTGATAACTAAAAGTAAGAAATATTCTTGAAATTCTCATGTCACAGAATAATTTTTAGAGTGCGGTTTTGTGTTAGAATCACCGCCCGCGAAGCGGTCGGTTTGTTTCTCTTTTTACAGAATTTTACTCCTCCAGTACTTTGCAGACACATCAAAGCAAATTAACTTCCGATTTCTATAATGTAATGGAAAATTCTAATCTTTAATCCATAATACTATAAAAATATTAGAAACATTACCAGCTTTAATGGTAGCGTAATATGTACGAGTCTTAGATTTTTAAGTTATAGTTACCATATAACTATCTATCGTCCATGTTCTTATTAAATCTTATCGATAAAATTCTTATCTTATCTTTCGCAAACATGATTTTGTGTTACATTCTATATTTTGTTGAAATTACACCTTCCCATTTCAGTAAAAAAGTTTATATCTTTCGGAAAGTAAAAAGTACTTATGTAACTTAATGTAGCTTTAGTAATTTGAAATCGAATCTGCTTTTCTACCCATAAATAAATAGCTGGGCATATCTAGTATAAAACTATCATCATTTTATGTACCAAATATATTTGACTATTATATATTACCAATGCACTACTTATAGTGATTTTTATTGATTTTGGTCCTCTCCTATAAATCCAATAATCTTATCAAGGATGTGATTGTCTAGAAAGTATCGTGCATAATAGGTATCATCCTCTAATGCTGACTGTGATAGTATGTATATAGACAAGAGTTTATAAGTGGTAAGTTGATTAGACGCCAGATTATAATACCTACCTATAAGTTGTCCTGACATTAGGATCAAAATCCAACCGGTAGGTTGTCTAGTCACTCTCTTAAAATAAACATCAGCAGTATATCTTCATTTGTAAATGACATATGTACACGTAATATGATGTAAGATAAGAAATTAGTTTTGTTTGTCTTTTGATGACGGAAAAATCGTGCAATTGTCGGTGTCCCATCGCCACAACCCAGAATAGAAATTCCAAATAGTAAAACCCTCAGTTTCTCAACTGATAAATAATGACATCGGATTTTATTTTACCTTTTCGTTTTGCATTTGCGGTGACAGGTACTAATCTAGATATGCATGAATTGGTATTGTAAATAGGCACAGACTGCGTGCTTTCGACAACTGATATCTCATATTCATCTGTATTTGTTCCTATAACTGTATTTCTATTTTTAATTTTTTTATTTGAGAGGTGAAAATTCCACTGAAATAATTAATGTTGTAAAGGCCTTTTGATGCGAACTCTTCCAATGCTTCTAATTAATGAAATTAATGTCGCTTTAGATTCTATGTGAGATATTGTGTTAAATAGTTTTAAGAAAAACGGTTGCATTTAAATGTTTTCAAATATTAAAGTAAAATGCTGTAGACATATTTTGACTGTTGATGCATTTTTCTAGAGGTTCAATATTTAAATACAACAGTTTTTCCCGAAAACTATAACTATTCAATACTTTTAATTTACTACTGTACAAATTGTTATTGCGAGTACAATTACTAAAAGTACATTTTGAATTTAACCCTTCATCAGTAATTATACTAATCAGTATTATCCGTATTTGGTTTTATGTATTTAAATGAAACAACCAATTAATACATAACGAATTAATATTGGTTTCCACGAAATTTCGTGACAAGTATTTGCATTTCATCATTACAATTTCTATTTGACATAGATAAATACTCATTAATAATCGGCTCTAACAGTTACATTTGTAACATTAAATTTATTTAATTTAGCTTGGTATGAAATAGTTAAATACGAGTACATCTATATCAAGCACATTTTGATTGATTTTGTGTTACAAAAGGCAACTTTCAATGTATGCGAACTTATAGTCTTATAGTCCTTCACCTTGTAAAATCAATATTGAAATCCCACGCAATCTCCTTACCATATTTTACTTAATTTCCTAACTCGTGATAGTTGTACACGTGCTCCCATATGTACGAGGGTCATTTTTTAAGTAAGAACCGTTTTATAATGGAGTAAAAGAAACTTTATTTAATAACACAAATTATATCAAAAACTAAAATATGAACATTTTTTCACTTTTCAACATAGTCGCCATCAACGTTCAAGCATTTGTCAAGCCGTGGCACCAGCTTTTGGATCCCCTCATCAAAGAACTCTGCCGCCTGAGAAATTCCTTAAGTTTTAAAAAGAGATGAAAGTCTGATGGTGCCAAGTCTGGGCTGTAAGGCGGATGATCCAGTACTTCCCAGTGAAAATTGTCCAGTTGCGTTTTTGTTCTTGCTGCAACGTGAAGCCGAGCGTTGTCGTGAAACAGAACGACGCCGCTAGACAGTAAGTAGTCCCCGCCGGCGATTTTGAACAGCGCGCCTAAGCTTTAACAGTGTTTGACAATACCTCTCGGCATTTATTGTCATTCCTCTTGGCAAAAACTCTATCAGAAGAATGCCTTTCCTGTCCCAAAACACCGTGGCCATGATTTTTCGTGTTGAAGGTTCTTGTTTGAACTTCCGTGGGCGTGACGGGGAGTTTTTGGAAGTGACGTTTTGTCTCTGGAGTGTAGTACGCAATCCACGTTTCATCTCCAGTCACAATGTGACTCAAAAAATTGTCACCATCCTTGCGGTAGCGCTCCAAAAAGGACAAAGAATGTGCTATTCGCTTTTGTTTGTGTTCTTCTGTCAACAATTTTGGCACCCATCTCGCACACATTTCTTTGTAGTGAAGTTTGTCACTAACAATGTGATAAATTACCGACCTTGAAACTTGAGGGAATTTCTGATGAATCTCGTTAATTGTGAAGCGCCTGTTTCGGCGGATTTCCTCATCAACGTTTTGTGTCAATTCTTCATTCATGACAGTTGGCCTTCCAGATCGGTCTTCATCATGAACATTTGTCCTCCCTTCATTGAAACGCCTACACCATTTACGCACATTACCATCATTCATTACACCTTCACCATAAACTTCAACAAGCTACCGGTGAATTTCAGCAGGACGAACGTTTTTTGCATTCAAAAACCGAATAACGGCACGCACTTTACAATCGGCGGGATTACTGATAGACATGGCGACAAACTACGCAGTATAACCACACAACCAGCACTGGCAGAGACGTGAAACGTAATGGCGGTGTAGTGGAGGACCGGCCAAGAGTTGCTGACCTTGAACTGGCGTCACCTGACTGAATGCGCAGACACGATGCGCAATCGGTTCTTACTTAAAGAATGACCCTCGTACTTTAAACTTCACTTTCTGTTCTCAAATAATGTCTAAGTCCGTACTGTATAGTCCCTTAACTAGTATTCGTAAAACCTGCTTAAATAGGCTTATGTAGCTCCAAATTACAATTAAAAATATTATTCCATTTTTTATGAAATTTCTGATTTGTTGATAATCAAAATTTGGCAAATTACTTACAAAATTTGAACTGAATGAACTGAAATAATAACTAATAAATAATAATAATCTACGATTACTTGGAGAATCTCTACAAAACCCCAAAAAATGCAACCAGAAAGGTTCAAATCGGCAACTATAGTTGTAAGCAAATCGCACAGTCTTCATTCAAAGTCTTTTAGAGTTAGATCACCAGAAAAACTCGTATATCGATTAATCAAGATCGAATTGATGATCGTCTTGTCAAAGTACCGTAACTTATTTCATGAACTTACTTTTTAACTAAGTTTATTATAAAATAGACATACTTGGATTTGTTCTTGAACATACATTGGAATGGGTTTTGCACAATCACTAATAGTCCAGTCAAATTAGAAAAAATAGCGGAAAGTTGAGGAAAGTCCGTAGACTTTTGTATAGGCCTTCCTGCAGGGCTGTTAAATAACCCCCTAAAATTCACGTCTGTAGGCGGCGAGCTCGAGGAGATAATGAGGGTAAACCACGCCCCCTAACGGTTTTTGTCGTTTTTCTCGGAAACTATTTGGTTTATGGAGATGAAGGAGGTTATGAAGGAGGTTAGGTCAATTAAATTTTATTTAAATCCCTACCAGAAATGTCCGAATGTTTTTTCGTACCTCACCTACTTTTTGTGTTATCGAAGAAAAAAGATATGTCATACATAAATGAGTAATTTGCTCCAGTAAATTTGCTCAAGAAACTTTCGGACGTAACTTTTTGTGGTCTCATATTCGTCATGAAATAGGTAAGAAAGATTCATTGAGAGCCGGACGCGACGGTGGTCCAGTCGTATTTTACCTTAGCATCTCTTCGGCAAAATTCATCAGGAGATATTATCGTTATCCTTGGTGCCAGTTGGATGAAAGTTTCGTATTGGCAAATTAATTCTTAGGAGAGTACACTGTGCTAGTCAATTTTTGTATCCAACCCAATACGTACACGGTGTTTCGCTTTTTTAGAAATCCTTCTAATTTCCTTTATTTCTAAGATCTTGGTATTGTCCACATTTACAATTTAATATTGATACAGTACGTTGCATGCATGCTAAATATGGAGCAAAATCTTTATATTATCTGTTAACAAACGTTTTAAGATACAAAACATTCTGCGTTAGTATCTTGGTTGCTAGTTTACAACAAAATTGCACCTACATAAATATTTCTAAAGATTTCTAAAAAAGCGAAACACCCTGTACGTATTGGGTTGGATACAAACATTGACTAACACAGTGTACTCTTCTAAGAATTAATTTGCCAATACGAAACTTTCATCCAACTGGCACCAAAGATAACGATAATATCTCCTGATGAATTTTGCCAAAGAGATGCTAAGGTGAAATACGACTGGACCACGATCGCGCCCGGCTCTCAGCGATTGTTTCTTACCTATTTCATGACGAATATGATACCACAAAAAGTTACGCCCGAAAGTTCCTTGAGCAAATTTACTGGAGCAAATTACTCATTTATGTATGACATATCTTCTTTTTTCGATAACACAAAAAGAAGGCGAGGTACGAAAAACATTCGGACATTTCTGGTAGGGATTTCAATAAACTTTAATTTACCTAACCTCCTTTGTCTCGATAAAACTAATAGTTTCCGAGAAAAACGACAAAAACTTTTAGGGGGCGTGGTTTACCCTCATTATCTCCAAGAGCTCGCCACCTACAGACGGTGACTTTTGGGGGGTTATTTAACAGCCCTCCAGGAAGGCCTATGCAAAAATTCACGGACTTCCCTCAACTTTCCGCTATTCAAGGAAATTTGTTCTAAATTGACTGGACTATAAATGTACATTCTGAAATAAAGGCAACTTTTAACATAAGATACTAGAACTATAGATAATCAGTACGAATAAAAACGTTTAATAATTCCTCCAAATTCTATTTCAGCACAAAAAAGTTTATTATTCAAGACTAGTCATCTCAATTAAACTTACGCTACCTACTGGCAAGACTGGATGATAAAATCAATTATTGAATAAAGTAATAATTTCAAGAAAACCACGTGTTTCACAAGACTATGAAGTGCGAAGCTTACAAATAATATAAATGTATGGTATTTGAATAACAGCCAAGTCCCGAATTAATAAGAGCCATAATTAAAGTAACTATCTGATAAAACACAAGAAATAGTGTGCTTTAAGAGTTCACAGATTTGCTAATTATGTTTAGGATTTATTTTCAATAAATTCGTTGCGTAAAACTTTCCCTCCTATTCTCGATGAATTAACATTTGTAGATTAAACGTAATTTAGCATACTGTAATGATGTTTAGATGATGGCATAATTTAATATTCTTATTATTATTATCAACAAACAAACAGGCTATGCTTTATTATATGTATATGTTTGCAATACCAACAACAATTATATACTGCAACAATTATTATTTGTAACAATTATATACGCACTAGAACACCCACGAACAAAGACGCTGTCAATGCCAGATATCACGAGCATCATGTCCGATACTGCCAAGTGCGGCGGCGCGTTTTAATATACACTAATAGTGAAAACTACGACTCTACGAAGTGTTATATGCGACACTGCGCTGCATGGTACTATAACGGTAGGTGTTTACCAGAAGTTATATTTAATCTTGGAGTTAATAAAAAACGTGTTCATTTTAGATATATTTTATTACTTCTTATTTATTCTTGTAACTATGGCAATCACTTAGCATCCAATGCCTTCTTGAGGTAATATGTATGTAATGGCTGTTCTTATGAATGAATATCATTACATGACACACCGGGTAAAAAAAGGCTGAACATGTACTAAAAGAAATGAGCCGTTAGTCAAAAGGGCATTTAATGCATTCCTCAACAAAAGAAATAGCATACATTAATGTCGTACTTGTATGTAGCGGCATGTTTAATGTATACTAGCTACAAAAAAATTTAGGTCGTTTGCATCTTTTCAATAAAATTCTCTATATGCTATGACAATAAAACTTATGCTAAGGATTAGGTGCTAATAATCAAACAATTGAAAGTCCTTATTTTTAATAATAAAAACGTATTGCTGAAGGCGAAGTAATATGACAAACTTAACCTAAGCAAAACAACTCGGCATTGAACACTTGAATTAAAATTGAATAATTAAATTGAACATATAACACTAATTTTCAGCATCAAGTGCGGTACATCTCTTGAAGGTATTCTTTCTAGAATGAAGAGAGAATGCGAATGAAAATTTTATTCATGTAAAATAAGCAGGCTTAAGTCTGCCTATTGATAGGGGTTGATCTAGTCCTTCTAGCATAAAATACTTTGCAGTTCTGTTTATCACTTTATAAGGGCCAACATAGGTGTCTTTAATGTTTAAGTCATGTGTATCATTTCTAACATAAACATGTGTACATTTATGTAATTCTTTGGGAACGAAAGAATTTGATTTATATGTCCTTGTGAAAAAAAATTTGTGCATTTGATATTTCATTCGACGAAGAAATTGAGGTATGCGGAAATCTTCATCGGATTTCTTTTCTTCAAAGAAATCTCCGGGTAAACGAAGTGCAGTTCCGTACAACATTTCTGCAGGTGAAACATGGGTGTTACAAACTAAGTAACACCCATGGTAGATATACCACTGCACTGGTGCGTATGGCCTGTTTGAGTGTACGATTGAATCTCTCAATTATCCCTTGGCTTATGGGATGATACGCGGTGCAAGTAATGTGTTTTATCCTTAATGTATTTGTGAAATGCTTCCATAAATGAGAATGGAATATTTGAGCATTGTCTGTTGTTATATAATGAGGAATTCCAAAGCGTGTTATCCATGTGTTCATAAAAGAAGTTATTACTGTAGTTGCCGTAGCATCCCTTAAAGGAATAGCTTCTATCCATCTGCTGAAGCGGTCTATTATGGTCAATAAGTACTTATAACCTTCTGAAGGTGGCAAATGTACTAGATCCAGGTGAATTTTTTGGAAACGTTGCTCTGGTTCTATAATTGGTTGCAGAAGAGCTTTCGTGTGACGAATCACTAGTATAATGGGAAATATATTCAAGTTGACGAAATTCGTGTGGCAAGTATGCATCACTATTGTTCTTTATTGCCGTACATAAAGGTTTATGGTCAGTATATATATGAAAGTTTCTGCACTCAACATAATACCGGAATCTTTTTAGCGAAAAGTAAATTGCTAAAAGTTCGCGTGAAAAAACACTATATTTTTGTTCCGTAGGGGTTAGTTTACGTGAACAAAATGCTAATGGTTTCCACATGCCATTATCCAGTTGCTGGAGTACTCCTGCAATTGTGGTAGATGAACTATCAGCTGCAATACTAATTGGAGCGTCGAGTTTAGGATGAGTTAGTAGTGTAGCATTGATTAAAGCATTTTTAGCATTGTTAAAAGCTTGTACTTGCTTGCTATTTAAAATGATAGGTTTTTGAGAGGCTTTGCCTGGTATAACGAGATTATTTAGTGGTGCTAGTATTTCAGCACAGTTTGGAATGAATTTATGATAATACGAAACAAGGCCAATAAAATTCCTAAGGTTCTTTTGATTAGTAGGCAATGGAAATTCTGCAATTGCTTCAACTTTTGTAGTTTGTGGTTTAATTCCGCTAATATTTACAGTGTGTCCCAAAAAGTCAATTTCTGAGACACCAAATTTACATTTATCCACATTTACTAGAAGCCCATTGTTTCTCAATCGTGAAAAGACTTGTTGCAGATGATCAAGGTGTTGTTGAGCATCTTTACTAAATATTAAAATATCGTCTACGTAAAAAAATATAAAAGATAGTCCTGATAATATTGTATCCATGAATCGGTGTGGTAATTGCTGTTTTGTGAACATCATCAGGGTGAATGGGGATTGCATAGTACGCCTTCTTCAGATCTATTTTGGAGAAAATGGTAGCGCCTTCTATTTTCCGGGTGAAGTCACTTAAGAATGGTGTTGGATATCTGTCAGGAACTGTAATTGAATTCAACCGCCTATAATCTCCGACCATTCGATAAGGTTCCGCTGATGGCGTGTTCTTCTTATTTGGCACCAGGTGGATCGGTGTGGACCAATCGCTAGCTGATCGTTCAAGAACACCTGCTTCCATGAGCTCGTTCAAGTGTTTTTCTAGAAAGAGTAGTTGATTAGGATTTAATTTTCTAGGCTTAGCTCTAACAGTAGAATTAGTTTCTGTGTCAATTTTATGAGTAATCGAATGTTGGATAGGTCTCTTGTAATTAAAGGGTTGTAGTAATTCAGAAAACTTCTTATGTAATAGGTTTGTGTAGACGTTGCGTTTTGAATAACTTAGCAATATTTGGTGTTATTATAGAATATTGGGATGCAGTGTCAACGACAAAAGAAATATTGTTAATTGTATCTGTCAATTCGATGAAGGTTGATGAGGCATTGGGACAAACTTTGCTAGCGTCATTTGAAATATCAAAGCTGATATCAAGTTTCTTTGTCTGATAGGAGCAGTTGCCTGTACATTTACGGGCATTGTCTTGGAACCTAGCGTGGTAGTAGCACAGTCTAGGTACCTTTGAACAGTCAGCACTAGTAGCAGTATTAACTCGTGGTTTATAATTTGTTGAAACACGAGGGATTGACGTGCGAACATTTTGAATTTGCTTTAGTTTGTCAGAAAGGTTTTGTACTTGATCGGTTAGTTGGTCAATCTTATGTTGTAGACTTGTATGTAACTGATCAGGTTTTGGTATCTCGTGTAATTCGTTGATCATATCAAGTCTTTCTACAAAATCTGACATAGGTAAATGTAATAAGATTATTGCTTGAATTTTCAAATGGTTTGGTATTTTCGCTATTAGAAAATCTTTGAGAATTTCGTCATTAAGGTTCAAGTCCTTTAACAGTGTTCAAATGTCAGTTACTAATTCCTTGACTTTACCACTGAATGTCAAACTATTCAGGAGCTTTAAAATTCGCGAAAGGCGTGAGCCTACATGAAAATCTTTAATGGCATTCTTCAAAACATAATACGGCTGTCTGCGAGGTACGTTTACTATGAGATCTTGGTGGTTAGTTATTACATCATTTGGCAAGTTCAAGGTTAGAATATCATATCGTATGCGTTCATCGTTTATATTGAGATGAATAAAATAACGGTCAAATAAAGTTAACCAGGATTCTATATTTGAATTGTCAAATGTCGGAAATGGAATATGAGCAGCCATATTTAATATGAAATTGAATTAAGTTATACTTATCTTGATTAAAAAAAGGTATATATTCCGATATTGGTTCAGAATCGATAAGCTAGCAATTGTCCAATCAATCCAATTGTAGATGCCGTAGTTGGTTGATGCAGAACTAAGTGCTGTTAGTTGTATGCAGAGGAACCGACTAGCACGTGTTGGAAGCAGAACACACTATAGCTTGATTCAGATCTTCTGATGTGTTCGATTCTTCTCGTTGATTACTTATCGTCGAAAGGTCACCAGTTATAACGGTAGGTGTTTACCAGAAGTTATATTTAATCTTGGAGTTAATAAGAAACGTGTTCATTTTAGATATCTTTTATTACTTCTTATTTATTCTTGTAACTATGGCAATCACTTAGCATCCAATGCCTTCTTGAGGTAATATGTATGTAATGACTGTTTTTATGAATGAATATCATTACAGTACTTAAAAAATACTAAAATTCTAATGTTAATGATCCCGTGTTGTGAGAATTGTCACTGTACAGAGTTTGTTAGCAAATATAATGTAAATCAACACTAAAAATATATAGTGTTAAATTAAGTGCAAATTGACACTTTAAAATCTACTTTATTATTTTAACCGGAACACTAAGTTTTTAACACTAGACTGATTTTTTACTGTGTATGACATTCCATTGTATAAAATAAGTTTGAATAGGGTTTGAAGGCAAAATGGTAAATAATGAAGATGTAGAAGACCTTGATAAACTTTGTAATGCAAAGAACTCCAAAATCGTAGAGATGCTACTTAGAATCTTATGGCTCTCAAGTCACGTATTATTAAATAAGTTATTATTTATTAAAGTTTTTACTGTCTTAATAATATTCTAAATATTTCAATCTTTTTATAGTTATTATTATAATATTGTATTTACTTGTATTCACTTGTATTCATAGTAACAATCAACAAAACCTAAGGATTATCCGATGATAAGAACAGCAAATAATCATACACGCGTTATTCTACTTTTTTCTCAATATCACAATAAACAGTTGAATTGTTCAACAGTTTTGCGGTTTTAAAATATTAAAATACTACACCTTAGTACGGCCCTGACCGTAGAGATTAGTACAATATGAGCTGTTCTTTATTTGTAACTAAATACAGTTTCAGTATCGTATTTCAATGTACGATTTCTCTTTAGTTTTTGATAGCATTCGATATAAAAAGCAAAGAAATCTACCACCTTATAGCACTTTAACACAACTATAACCATTTTTGAACATCGCCTTGTTGTTGTAAAAGGTAATTCACTTTTCATGTTTTAATTATTATTATATCATAAATTATATCATTTAATGTCATTTATTTACACTATTACAACTATTACAAATTTGTTCAGTTTAACATATTGTACACATTCTATAATTATTTAACTATTAAGTCAACCCTATTTATAATTTTATTTTCTTACAGATGGCGCTTAACCAAGTACCAAGTAACCACAGGAAATTAAAAAATTGTAAAAATAAATATAGTATTACTAGACAAACATTTAAAAACTTTTTCTTTTCTAACATTTTTAGCATTAATTTATAATTATGTAAATCCAGCTGCTGCAGTTGAAATTCTAATTTAATTTTATTTTTTCCTCCATACCATACCACTTATGTCGTTTAGA
Organism: Agrypnus murinus; assembly: GCA_929113105.1. NCBI lineage: Eukaryota > Metazoa > Arthropoda > Insecta > Coleoptera > Elateridae > Agrypnus > Agrypnus murinus. The sequence goes on along the minus strand of OV816028.1, from coordinate 28,588,672 downwards.
ATTTTTATGGCAAATTTTCTATTTTTCTATTTCAATAGCTTCATCACCAGTTGAATATTTCCCTGAATTTTTTTACCCACAAAATGAGGGTCAATAATTGGGAATCGATAACAATGTTTAACCGCAGTTAATTATATCGACTGAACAGCTAACTAGTGTGACATCCTGGATCTCACAAGATGCCCTCTGCAACCGGCACCAAGAGTCGACGAAAATAGCTTTATGAGGCTATTGCCGACAATATCAGTAAAGAACTACACCTGGATCTGCGACTACTTCCAGTGTGGTAGACTCTTCTCAATAAAACGTACCTACAAAGCTGAAAGCTTTCTTTACAAGAAACAAAACCACAAATACTACTAAGTACATGTAACTAATATATACTATATACTAGACGTACACATGAGCTTATAGACATACAACTCACGATTCATCTGCGTTCTTCGGTTATTGTAGATTGTAAAAATCCTTCAATTGTTACATCGGAAGGAATGCTATCATCAATCCATGTCGTTGTGTCAAAATCAAGCAACCAAATCTCAGATAATAGAAGGTTTATACACCAAAAGATGAATAAGAAAAGGGAAGAAAGAAAAAGGCTTGCAATAAACAAGACCTATTACCAAATATGTACATGGCAAGCATTTAAATAGCTTTGAAATAAATAAAAGATTAATAAAAGTTTCATAAGCTTTTTTATAATGTACCTAACAATATTGTTTCGACAGCTAAGCTGTCATTATCAAAGGTAATTAATATAAATATAAACAAACACGTCGCTAAGTAAGTTATTAGAAAACTAAATAACTGAATACGTTATCAAGTTACAGAGTACTTAAAGTAACTGAGTAGTTACCATAGAGTAATTTTTACAATTAAAGATACTTTTTTAGTCCACATTTCCTCTAATTCATTTTTATTAATAATTCGAGTTAAACAGAAATGCAAAGCAACACTAAACGCATAGATCGAGTGATGAATTTAAAGTGAATGCTGTTACAGGTTTTCTTTGTAGCTATTTGCAATGTACAAGTAGCTATTGCAATGTACAAAAAATGTATTGAATGACTCAAATGGATTGGTATTCATTAAATAATCATTGTTAGGTTCACACGTTTGTTAATAAGCGGCAACCTAAACCTGCAGAAAACCTTCAAGTATTAAAGCTGTAAAATAAACTTCTTGTCATAAATATTGCTTTCTTTCTTTTATTAATATTGTTCACAATTACATTACCTTATCTTTTTTATTCTTCAACAGTCCAAATAAATACCTAATGCTTTTATCTGCACCGAAACCCTATTTGAATAATTTTCTCAGAAAATCCTCAAAAAACTTTTCCGTGAAAATTGTAATTTTTAACTAAAAGTTGTATCGGCTGTATTGTGCACATGCTGCAGTAAATATTCATTCATAAATAAATATGTTATTTAATGGGCCATGTACAAAAATTACCTGGTTTTTGGTTGTCATTTATTGATTTATGTCCGGTCGGGCGATTAAGACCTATTTAGCGGCCTGTTTTTAGAGCGTAAGTTGCTAAATTAGAGTTCTAGGGTTCTAAGATTTTTTAGAGCCTGCTAAGAAAATAACCACCCATGTTTACGCCGTCTCCATAGTAATAACAGTAATTATATACCATTGCACCTACCTACTTAACGTTTTATCACTGCGCCTACCTGCTTGAAGTTTTGCAATTTTCAAATTATTTTTATTTTAAAATAAGAAAATAAAAGATAAACGCATTTTATTAGTACTAATAACTATTAAACTGAGATTAGTATTAACTACTCAATTCTGAGAATCACTGACTTCTCTTAATTGTTCAAATAAGGATTCTGATAATTACGATGTAGCTCTATTTTTATCCTCAATCAGCCACTTTATTGATCCAGTGCAAGCAATGATCTTCTATTTTAGCATATACTATATACTACTTTTCTACTACGTTTCTACTCTATAGTAGAAAATCAAGCAACTCGACGTGATATACAATTATTTTGTAGTCTTTTTTTTGTTAGTTATTAACCTGTCTTAGGTGCTGACAGAGTTAAGTAGACATTATATAACACACCAAGATCATGGTAATCGTTTAAAGCAAATATTAGCCTTTTAACTCTTATACTATCAATAACATTTTGTGCATTAGTTATTTGTACAAATGATATATTTTTGTAATCTATTAAACGTATAACTAAAGATTATTTGAGTGATTTATTTGATTTACCCGTGATTTGGTCATTTCAGTGTTTTTGTAATTATTTCAGGTGTTATTCAGCTTTGATCACACTAATATATAGATAGATCACTTAGAGTTAATTGGTACGATTTTAGTTTGTGCCAGGATCGGCACACCATTCTTTATTATATTGGAATTTGCCATTCCGTTCCCCCGTACCGTCAGATCTTTAAGATTTTATGCAGTTTTTCCTTAGCTGTAACACAAACGTAAGAATTGTGCTATACCATCTGTTAAATCGGTTGGGCCTGCGTAATAGAAATAATCGTCCCTCGCTCCCGCACAAGCTTTATAGCTTCTTGGGCCTGATTCACCAGGTAATGGGCAGTTATTATTATTAGTATTCTTTCATTTGTCACACTTTCATTACATTGTTACCCTCCATCTATTCAATATTTCTTGTTCACCTTTTACAATCATTTAGTACATTTTGCTGTAATTATCCCGAAAACCTAACTGATAAATAGTTAAAACATTTGAAATATTAACTGACTCTCGAATTTATTAATTTCCTAATTCCAAACTTTAGTTACGCACGTAGTGCTATATACACTTCTTCTAGCAATAATTAATCTGAATTCGTCTCGCTCATGCGCACTTATAAATCACAATCACGTTTACATTTTCTAGATAAATACTATTTGGTTAGTACTTAAACCCTCTCAGTATCCACCTGCAATTTCACTTAATGGGAAATTCTCTTGCTATGTACAGTTCTACTAAACAATCAATATTTAGTTAATCAAAATTCAAGACAGCATTTCAATTTCTACATTAAACGGTATTAACTATTAATACTGCTAATTAAAATTTTAAATTACTTCGAAGAGAGAAAATTGTTCAAATTTGTTCAAAAAGCAATTTTTATACTAGCATTCGCGAATGAATGGCTTAGTTTTAAAACGTTCTGGAAAATTGAAAATATACGATAAAAGTTATCCATCAAATTACTGTTTTTATAAACCATGAAATAATACCGCCACACTAAAAAGGAGATAAATATCTCTTAGAATAACATTTTATAGTTTAATTTTCATTTGAAGTCGTTAAATTATTATGGTAATTCAATTTTCCCAGTGTGGATGTTTTTAAACCCACGGAGGTGGTTAAACGGAAATATCTTGTTATTAAAGTTAATATTGCATATAACAAGAGTACGTCCTAGGGAGTTTGATGGCGACGACGGTTTAAGGTTGGTAAAGGTAGGTAATGAAAATGATGAAATATTGGTCGAGTTTAAAATTCGTTTGCATTCATCCCGTAGCTGTGAATTTTGTGGCTGGGAATAATAAAATACCTTAAGCGTAAAAATTACTTTGGGATAAAAACGAATTCATCAATCATTCATTCGAGTCATTTCGAGCGCGTAAAGCCTTGGATAGGCGTTTTTTAACGTTCTAAATCAAATCTTTAATAGGTTTTAGCTCCGGCTTTGTCCTACAGATCGTTTTGCTCACTTCGATTTTACGAATACTTACTTAACTTGGATTTATCTCTTAGTATCATCAGCTCAGTAACTCTCTAAGGCTTTACCGGCAGATGGCAATCGTCAATTTTGGTGAACCATTTCACCTTGAAATAAAGTCCCAAGTTCACTGTTATCTGTTATAAACATAATGTAATATCAAACATTGCGTAAACTGTGTCTACAACTGCTAATTCGTGTTAACTCCAGTTTTGTGGTTTGTACAGTTTGCGGAATAATGTACCCGAGTGCGCTTAAACATTGCCTACGAAGTTGCGAATTCATTAAGATTAATTACTTCGAATTTAAAATTCAAATTATTTTAAATGGCAAATTTCAGCATAATTTTAGAGGTCCCGTACCTATTAGCGATTGAAAATTATGCATTATGTATTTTAAATTGCAAAATAATTCCCCAATCGTTAACTTCCTGAATGTTCTAATGACATAGGAAACTATATAAACCATCAAAAAGCTTTTGGTGGGGCATAAAACATACAAAGGTAGGAAGCCATGCGTCTAGTTGCTTAGCACAAAATTAATTGGATAAATCTCCTGTACTGAATTAATGCTAAATGAGCTTTAAGCTCTTGAACTTTTAAACGTACTCAACTTACCGTAACAAGTGTTTTGTACGAATTAGACTATTAAGTAAATAGATTCTTATTTTTCTTAGACAAATGGAAGTTTTAAAAATACACTCTAAAATATCATTAATTTAACAAGCTTTACTGAAAGAGCTTTTAAGTTATGTAAATACATCTTATTTAAATTACGAGTTAAATATAATTCATTTTATTTTGAAATGTGATTTTCCAGGCTTTTAAATTTCTAGGAGTCCTTTTGGGTGGTTATTCTTAACTAACATACGACATTCTAGTCTTCGACATCAAATTACTTTTGTTGAACCTGTTTAGTTCATAAAATTTTTTTAAGTATCATCTAATTATGATGGATAATTATAATGCATAATTGTCATTGAACGAGCCACTGTTTATTGACTCAAAGGGAAATTTCATGGTTGTTGTATTGGAATACCACTGGTACACCTTGATTGACACATGCCAGAATAATCTTAACTAATGAGTAAACCTTTCGTATCGAAACCACTTATTTTTCTTTAAAGTGCAGTTTTTGATATTACTAGGCCATATGAAAGGTTATGATAAAACCGCAAGAAGAACAATTTTTAAAATTTTTTTGTGTTATCCGTTTGCCCACATAAACCTAATAAAAAAGTTTTGTTTGGCCGCCAATAGGAAAATTAATTATTTACTTGAAATAAGTTATTTAAAAAATTAATTTCGGGGGTTCAGCCAAGTTTGGAAATCTTTTAATTTTATACAATCAATTGTTTGCCCATCGTTAGCTCAAGTTTAGCCATCAGTTAAATTCCTTTACCCACGCTAGCACCCCCAAGGTTAGAAATTTAGCATATACATATGTCAATCGTTTGTCAATAACTAGTTTGCCTACATTTGCCCACCCACTAAATCTATTTGCTCACCCTTAGTTTAAAAGTTATGATAAAGGTAAACACGCGCAGGAAAACGATTTATAAGCCAGGTAAATACATACGGTCACGATAGGTAAACGACCGGTAAAGCAAATTAAAGAATAATAAGTCGCGCTCCTAGGACGATTGTTTGGCATATCTAACTTCTTTATAATTATACTAAAACCCAAGATTTTTGTATCAACACGGACCACAGGGCCGATTGCTAGATGTTCTTGTCAGTATCTGTTCCTTTATACACTCGGTCTCTGTAAGTTCCACACGCAAGCCAACTATACGGTTGTACTCAACATGGACCAGACCGCAATAGATAGGTCTGCTAGGTGCGATTTCATGTTAGTGGGCGTGGTAAACTAGTTTGTCGGTATGTTTGTCTCTTTATATACTACCCACTACCAAACCACATATTAGTTGAACAAAGCATGAATGAATGGTGGGTTTGGTGGGAGTGGATTCCTATTAGTTTTCCGAAACGTTTTTCTGACAGTATGTTTATCTCTTTGTAAAGTTAGTTCATGGAGATCCCCAAACGACAAATTTGGGTAAAGTAAGTATGGACTCGAGGGACGCAATGAATAGCTCTGATGGACGTGGCTTCGTGTTATTGGGTATGATAAGGAAATTATTGGGTTGGATAAAAAGTATTAAAACAGCAAATGCGTTTAACCTGTCATCATTCAATATCTTATCTTCAATTAGTGACTTTAGGTTTGATACAAATCATTAGAGCCCAGTATGACCTTGCTAATTGAGTAGTTTGGTTCATAATTTCATACGGCGGCACGTGTAAAATCATGAAGAAGCTCTACAAATCACTAACCACAGGAAAAATCTCGATCTTCTTAAATTTGTAACTAATAACACTCTAAATTAAACTTAAGTTCGTTAATCAAAATGAAAAGCTTTAAAATTCAATTCCAGATCAAGTTTTACTCATAACTTTTTTAAACTCTGATAAACCGAATTATTTGTGTTGATTTATTAACATGTAAATCAAACGATAAATTAAAGCAAGTAAGCTTCCTGTACTACACCATAATACACAAAACGGAATTAGCACAAGTAATTAGTGCTTTTCAAACTGTAACTTTATTACCTACATAAAACTTATAATTTTAGGAACGCCAAGTATTATAATAATTTCGCCGGGGGCCTCCCCGAAGAGATAACCCCCACACTCGACTCTCTAAGTGAAGCTTCGATCTAGACTGTATGAAGTTCTAATTAAGACTGTCTGGAGGGTTGTGTGTAGAATATGGTCGCGCCATAATCTTTTAAAAAAAGAATTTTAAACTGGCTTATACAAAAAGAGTTTATATTTCTTTGACCAATGGGAGAGCCGACGCGTAAAAAGCTTCGAGAACCTTCTATGTAATTTCTAGGGACTTCACCGCAACTAAAATCTACTTACCGAAAAGAACTCGATACCCACACGTGTTTATCAACTATACATTTTTTTTGTGAAATAAATAAAGATTAGTAAAAGTTTCACAGTTTTATTAAAATATAACCTGACAATATTGTTTCGACAGCTATGCTGTCATTATCAAAGGTAATATAATTATAAACAAACACGTCGCTAAGGAATAACAAACGCAAATTAGACATTTTAGAAGCCTTTGAGATATACCAACACAAACTCAGGGTACCTTTAATGAATGAACAACTTGAGCTCAGTAATTCTCCGTTACTGGAAGTATTAGATATTTAATTCTGATTATTATTATTATTTTATCTAGTTACATATTTTTATATCTCCCTTAGCGACGTGTTTGTTTATAATTATATTACCTTTGATAATGACAGCATAGCTGTCGAAACAATATTGTCAGGTTATATTTTAATAAAACTGTGAAACTTTTACCAATCTTTATTTATTTCATGATTATGGAGTTCCACAAAGTAAGGCTGGAAACAATAAACAAAAAAAATAAATTTTTTTGTCTGCACTCGGGAGCATTTATTCAAATAGCACGTACAGGAACTAATAAATTTTAACTAAATATCATTTTTGAGATTTTATTCCTTTATTAAAAGGGTGATACTATTGCCGAATCTTTAAATATAATATTATCTGAATCCTTACTAGGAAAAAACAATTCGCAACCGTGAGAACACTTTAATATTTACGAACACGACACTACTTTAAAATAAAATCTGCATTATTTGTTCTAAAAGAAATTCTGTCTATACGAAAACGTTTTATAAGGTGACCCTCAACATTAAAAATGTCGCTTAAATTAAACCGAAGTCTGCAGATTTTAATCCAACGAAAAATGCATTGTAGAATGCAGGACCGTGCCAGGGGTTTCTTTATCATTTATGCATATAAAATTATATTTCTATAAAATTGAGAATTTGAGTACGTTACACAGTAAAAACCGGATGTAAATGCAACTGCATAATGTTTTGCTAGATGTTTCTAGTAATGCTTCTCTCACCTTTCTTTGTGTTTCAAAGTCTTTTAGAACCAATTAAGTCGTTTTTATTGTGCATATGTTATTTTTTATTGTGTGTATACACCTGGAACCGATTCGAAATGCATACAAGACGTATTTAGTTATGGGAGATTTTAAGCTGATAAAGACAGAAATACTTAGTCAAAATTGTGTGTGCAATACCACCTACTTTTTCTAGTAAGTAGCGAAATGGTTTACAGGGATGACTGTACACTGTAATTTCCAATGAATTATTAAAATCATACTCAGTCATTCTTCTCGGTTGAATCACCATATTTAGAAAAAGTACCTTTTGTAAAATCTATGAATGATTTTTTAAAATTGCCGACAATCAGTTAACTCTAAACCGGAAAATCTTGCAATACAAAAAATATATGAAATAATTTATTTATGTACCTGCTGTGCTTTAATTAGCTACAGTGATCTCTTAATGGAAACTTTTGGGGGAATGTGAGGATTAATTAAAGTGCTTTTCAAAAACAAATTTTTGAATTTTCTAAGGTTCCTTCTATCTTCTCATGTACCTACTGCATGTAGAATTAGACTTCCCGGGGAGTTTTAGGGCTTTTTTAGGTTTCTTTTATTTCTCTTACCCGTCGTTAGACACCCGCCGCAAGCACAGCTTTCCTTATCAATTAGTTATGGCGAAAATACATATTCATCTGGCTTACAAATCGCTTTCCTGCGTGCATTTATCTTTGTCACGTTGCATTCCTCTGGTTCATGCTTGGGCCAGGTGTATCGCTAGTTTGGATGTGAGACTTACAGAGACTGAGTCATAATAGGGCAAACATACTGACTAAAAAAATATACACAACCCTTCTAATATGAAGCCCCGCCCACCATACCCAATCATTGCACCCCTTTGGTCCATGCTGAATTCAGCAATGAAGGTGTAGCTATACCAAGCAATATTTGTAGGGAATCGTCTTATTCGACAGTTCTTAATTATTGAATTTTCTTTTATTTCTTTTGCCAATCGTTTGCGTCCATCAATTAGATTTGAAGTAGTGCCGAAAATACGTATTTTACTGACTTATAAATCATTTTTCTGAGTTTTTTAATTTTTGCCATAACCTTTAACCTAAAGGTGGACAAACGATTGATAGTATAGAAATTTAAAAACTCTAAACTTACGGGACTAAGTTATCGCCCGAAACTTTTTTTTTTAAATAATTGTTTTCCTATTGGTGGGCAAACTAATTTTTTTGTGGGACTTATGTGGTATAACAGTGGACAAACTAGTGGCACAAGAAATTTTGGAAAGTTTTGATTTTGGGAGACCAACTGCACAATGCTGAAGTTATAAGATGCACCTCTCCCACTTAAGAGTTTCAGAGCACTTTAAAGTCTGCGATTTTATTGTTTTTTTTTCTCTCACTTAAACATATATAATCCTGATATTTATGTTTATAATGAAGAATATGATACTAGTATCCGAGATCAATATAATTGGAATTGTTAATAGAATTTATTGATTATCAAATTAATTTAATTAAAATTATCAACAGAATGTTGCGTTGTTATTAACTTTGACTTTGCTTAGTATTATTAAAAGAACAAAAATATATGTTGTGCTAAGACGATAACCTAGAGAAGTACTCGATCGCCGATTGCGTAGTCGAGCTTACAATTTGGCCTCAATTTTACAAGATGCCAAATTGCTGCTTCTGAACTCAAACCCGAAAATCTCTGCAGGCACATGCATAAAATTGGCCTAACACCTCGTAACTTCATGCGTGCGTCTGCTAGGAATTGTGATCTCGACTACACAATCCCATACTACCCATACCACTAGGCCAAGTGACATCTCTCTTGATTATTTGTCATGAACCGAAGCACATTATTTTTCATCGACTATTTTCAACACAGCCGGACAATAGCAAACGATTATCATTCATCATTATTAGAGAGATTGAGCGAATAAATTAAAGTCAAGAGGTTTCATTTTGCAAAAAAAGAGTCTTGTTCCACCAAGCTAATGTGCTATTCCACAAGTCGAATTACAATTCGAATTAATCGAACACGCTCTGTACTTGCACAACTTGTCACTTTCGAATTTCTTTCGGTGTCCAAACCTCAAGAAATCGTTGGCTGGAAAGAACTCCACATTGAATACTGAAGTCGTCGAATCTGTACATAAATGCATATTTCGAGGGTTTAGATAGTTTATTTTTTTGAAGGAATGAAATGTGTTGAGAAGACCATGTAGAAAGAATAAATATAATTTTGCCCTAAGAAGTTGTGTTGTTTATCCCGTTCTAGAAAATTTTTGATCTACCCTCGTATGAGTGAAATACTTAAGAGATCTTAATGAACTTGGTGTCAAATTAAGTCTCAGGAATCGCTCAACATTTCAATTCATCTGCACTTTTCTTTTTTAAATTGACTAGTACAACAGTTGTCACGTGGGGTTTTCGTGACTGGAGGTCTTAGTCAGAGGTAGAAAGGGAAATAAAACACAAGGCATAAAAACAACTATACACTAACAACAAAGTAATGAAATATAAAGGTATTACACGCATATTGATTAGATAGTTTGAGGACGTACAGATCCTCCTAAATCTAACAATAAACATCAGGGCGATCGGAACCACCCTATTTAGCACTAGGTCTACAAACTAAGCGTAGAAGACGGGCACCTAGTGATCTACAACTAAGCACATAGGTAGCCTTGGCACAAATTCCCTATTACCTAAGCGATAACTAAGGGAGGTGAGGGGAACGGTAACCAATGCCGCTTGGCACCAGGTTTCACCCTTCACCATAAAATAAATATAAAGGCACTTGCCCGCTTGATTGGATGTAGCTTCTTCGAGTCATGGCACTGACTGAGTTCTAAGCACAAAGCAAGCAGTTTATATACTGTTCAACGCGGAAGAGATTAGCATATTAGTGGGAAGCCGTAGGTTAGTGTTCCCGGTATGGTCGGTAGGTTGCCGTGGGTTGGGCGGAAATTCGTTAAAGGAATGCGCAGCTGATCGACTAGCGTAGACCGCCATCGCAGATATGCGCGTAACCTTGGCGTAAAATAGTACGAACGGAATATGAGTTAGATTTTGTATGCATTATTTAATTGCGAATAATTCCGTTTGCGGCACAGTTATAGCTTTGTAAATAAATTCATTCAGTGAATATTCAGTGCTTCTTTATACAGGGTGTCCTCTAGCAAACGCTGCAGGCCATAATTCCGGTATTAAAAGTGTAATTTTTAGTAAATAAAATCTGTTAATAATACTAGGGTAAACACGAAAAATAAAACACAAAGCTTATTTACTATTTACAAGATAGGTATTAAACAGATCCTAAAAGGTGATACATTCTGATGAGAGGGAAAGTAGTATCGTCTGTTTTACACTAATGAGAACGATAGTGACCAATTTTCAATAATAGGGAATAATAATAATGGGAATCTTGATCACAGATCTCATCAATTTTAAAACTTTCAATCTGTTTTCTTAACTTTCACACAGGCGTTTTAAAACTAACCTCCACAAACCTATTCCGTTTTGGTTATAATAAATTACGAGCACACTTATAAATTTTTTAATTGCAAAATTTAATTGACAATTTAATAATTGTAAATCTACTTCCCGTAGCATCAATTCCATTTGATTAATCAACACCCTTCATAGTAACGTACACGTTTAATATTCACTACAGTCGAGCAAAATTAAACTGTTTTGCTAAACCTATTCTGCGGAATGTCTACACAGCAGCTCAGATTTATATGAGCATAGTCAAATTTATGAAATTATCTCGAGATTATGAATCGAAATTTATGAATAAGCATCTTACGAAAATGAAACAAATACATATTATTATATTTAATGTTCATTCAAAGAAAATAGAAAGACATAAATTGGAGGCATCAGCGTATACTTAAAAATAGGGAAAACCTTGAAATTGTATAATGTTTTTATTTGTCTGAATGACTGTGATTAAAAAATACTAGAATATGCAGTAAAAAGGACTATCAAAAGGTAAAAATTATTGAACATTTAAACTTTTTTAACTTTTCTCTTTTTTTATGTCAAGACGAAACGAAACCCTTTTCGTAAGCATAAACTCGCTATAAATTATTCCTTTTTCATAGCTCGGACCTTCCCAGGTCTCAGTTAATGAAAGATTGCACAGTGGGCGGATATGCTGAGTTAACTGTAAAGGGCACAGAAATAAAAATCTATTAATTGTAAATTCTTTAAAGCCTTTACGCTATTAAGCTTTTATGTATTCTTTGAATATATTAGATGGCAACTAATATCTTCCAAACTGTTGAGAAAAAAGCCATAATCAAATATAAATTGCATTTTATTTCATAAGAAGAATGATGCCGGAATGTATCAAGATTTCCCCAAAAAGCTGTGAGATATCACAGTATAAATTTGCGAGTAATTGAATAATCTATCACTTATGTACGTCATTATACAGTATCAACTTCATTATCTCTGCGTTGATTTTCAGTGAGCTATTTAATCGTTTTCCACAACAATTTCAGCTATCCACGAGCTCATTATCGGTGCACTTTTTAAGTTGCCTGAATTCACACATAGTCGTTAAGGAACAACGCAATCACTCAGTCGAGTATGAATTATGTTCCCCAAAGTATCAGTACCCTGTAGAGTAGCCCTTAAATCACTTGCTGAGTTCAGAACCGCATGTAATATATTGGACATAATTATACATTTATTTGGACGCAGCAGTTTTTTTAAGTTTGCTATACCACATACCGCATACCTGTTTTTATGCAAGGATAATATTTAAAAAAAGAAATTATATTCAAATGAGAGCCAATTAATGATATTTATCACGTTTTTAATACTTTTGGCGAGTAAAAGAATATCATGTCAATGTTTGGCCGTGAATTATCAACTATGGTAATTCTTTATGAAAATGGCTTTTAACTCCAAAAATTGAATAATTAGCAGTAATAAAAGGAGTATAATTATGCTATTAGTCTACTTTTGCATATAATAAAGGAAAGGTAAATAGTTAATTCCAAAAGGTGTGCTTTACATGGTGATTGGTTTAGCGGTAGCAGACCAATGAAATTAAGTATTGCATATTTTCACATTTTGGATTCTCTGCCAGATTCAGGATAGCGGGTAGGCACTCCTCTACGATACTGGTAGAGGATAGGTCTACTTCAGGGAAGTGATCCTGCCCACTCAAGCCTTGGTTCTCTCCCATCCCCTTGTACCGGGAGAATCCATGACCCAACCTAAATCCTACCCAAAATATCCTATTATACCCTCATACCGTTCCTACACCACTCGCCAACGTATTTGGCCAGCGTGGCGAGTTTATGATCAAACACCCTCATGATGAACAAAACGATATCCGAAAATGATCCCCAGGTGGGTCGAACAAATCGTTCGGAATCCCACACCGCATCGTCGGTCTGCCACAAGGAATATGGGGGGGGGGACAAGAGCTCGATACGTTCTAGATGCCAAAGTAAAACACAGCTGGAAGATGCATCGTATAACATACAAACAATGATAAATGACGACAAACTAGTAGAACTAGAGAGAGAATTAGAAAAGATAAACTGGGATGTATTAGGACTATCAGAGGTAAGAAGAAGAGGAGAAAACTGCCTTAAGCTACCGTCTGGAAACGTACTATACTACAAAGGGAAGGATGACGATAGCTAAGGAGGCGTGGGCTTTATGATAAATAAAAAATTGACGCTTAACATTACCCAATACAATGCAACATCAGACAGAGTAGCATATATAATTGTAAAAATATCAAACAAAATATCGATAAAAATTGTACAAATATATGCACCAACCACCAAACACGAAGACGAAGAAGTGGAAACTCTATACGACGAAGTATCAACAGCGCTAAACAGAAACATCACTAAATTCGCCATTGCAATGGGAGACTTTAACGCTAAGCTTGGAGTAAAACTAGAGAGTCAAGAAAAAAGAATAGGATATTTTGGCTACGGAAAAAGATTTAGCAGAGGAGAAATGCTTATGAAATACTTAGAAAAAGAAAACTTATATGCTATGAACACATTCTTGCGGAAGAAGCCACAGCGTAAGTAGACCTGGATAAGCCCGGATGGTACTACAAAAAACGAAATCGACTACATACTGTCAAATAATAAAACCGTGGTGAAGGACGTAACAGTAATGAATAACTTTACAACAGGCAGTGACCATAGACCTGTTAGAGCAAAGATAGTGATAAATACAAAGTTTGAAAGAGCGAAATTACTATATTACTCAAAACTAAACATAAAGAATACAAGACCATAGTAGAACACGAGCTTTCAAAACACGAAAACCTCGAAAACACGACTATAGAAATTCTAAATGATATGTTAACGACATAGCTGCAAAAATAGCAAAAAAGAAAACAAACAAGCAAAACCAAATAGCAGAAGAAACACAGAAAATGGTAGAAAAGAGAAGGCAACTATGGAAAGACGGAAAACGAAACACTCAAGAATATGGCGAAATAAATAAAAGGGTAAGGAAAATGTTAAGAAAAGACAGACAAACTAAACAAGACCAAATGATACAAGAAGTTGTAGAGAAAAATAAAAATATGAAATGCTTTAGACCTCAACTGGGAAGACCTCAAATTGTCACGTTGAAAGACAAAAATGGAATTAAAAAGCGAGACTTACCCGAAATACTAAGAATAAAAGAAGAATTTTATACCAACCTATATAGCCCACAAATAGAAGAAACTGTTGCCACAAGAGAAAAGCTAAAACTAAAAATAATGAATATGAATTTAGAAAAAATCCCCGATATAGATAGAGAAGAAGTGAGGAATGCCTTGAAAGACATGGAAAACAATAAAGCGTCAGGCAAAGATGGCGTCTTGGTGGAAATGATAAAAGAAGGGGGAGATATGGCGCTGCATGCAATAGTGGTCCTATTAAATAAGTGCTTGCACGAAGGCACTATACCATCAACATGGAACGAAGTAAACATGATCTTGCCATTTAAAAAGGGAGATAGAATAGACTTAACAAACTATAGACCCATCACCCTACTCTCCCAAATATATAAACTTTATACGAAGATCTTCACAAATAGGTTAACAAACAAGCTAGATAGTTACCAACCAGTAGAACAAGCTGGGTGCAGAAGCGGATTTAGCTCCATCGACCATCTACACACCGTCAAAATTCTGATCGAAAAAGCAACAGAATACCAAATACCATTATATATAGGATTAGTAGATTACGAAAAGGCTTTTGACAGTGTGGAAAATTGGGCAATACAAAAATCACTACAAACTAGCAGGGTCGATCATAGATAGGCCAAAATCATACAGAATATCTATGAAAAGGCTGTATCAACTGCACAACTTCACAACAATACCAACCAAATACCTATAAAAAGAGGAGTTTGCCAGGGCGACACGATTTCGCCCAAACTATTTACGACAACACTAGAAGACAAACGTCGTTTTCAAACGACTACCATGGGAAAACAAAGGCATCAATATAAATGGAAGGAGACTAAACCACCTCCGCTTTGCCGACGACATTATAGTAATTTTTGAAACGAAAGAAAAACTAGAAATCATGGTAAATGAATTAGATCAAGAATCAAAACGTATAGCATTAAAAATAAATCAAAATAAAACAAAATTAATGACAAACACAGAAGAAGAAGTTACGGTAAAGATAGCAGAGATAAATATAAAGTAGATCGAGATAAAAGAAAATCAAAAAATCGAAATAACTAGAAGAACAAGACTGGCATGGGCAGCTTTCGGCAGGTTGAGCTATATTTTGAAAAATGAAAAGATTCCACTATATATGCGACGCCGGATATTCGACCAATGTATACTCCCAGTTCTAACATACGGAGTACAAGTCTGGACTTTCACGAAACATAATATAGATAGACTCGTTAAGACCCAAAGATCAATGGAGAGATCAATGTTACACATAACACTAAAAGATAGGATGAGAAATGAATGGATTTGGCAGCGCACAGGAGTAAAGGACGTTGTTAAACATGCAAGACAGCTGAAGTGGAAATGGGCAGTGCACAACGCGAGACACGATGACAACCGATGGAACTACATCATTCAACAATGACCCTGACCCTGGACCAGAAGAAGACGAAGAGGAAGGCCGCAACTACGATGGGCAGACGATATAAAGAAAGTAGCTGGACCCGACTGGATGAAAAAAGCCCGCGGCCGAAACAAATGGAGAGAGATTGAGTAGGCCTATGTCCAATATTGGAATGAAAAGCAAAAAAAAAGTCAGCTTCCTATTTCAGTAGCAATTACAGCTGTCAACAAATAGATAAAAAGCAGATTATGATCGATCCCAATTTTATCAAAATATAGCATTTTACGATAAGGTAAGATTTATGTTAAATGGATGTGTAAATCTTTACAACTGCATGTAGTGTAATCCAAAGACTCCTAAAATTGAATGTGTGGGATGGTATTATAGGCGATACTGTAATTGGTTCATCGTGACGGAAGTTTAAACGCACGTAAGTATCTACTTGAACGTGTTTAAAGTCAGAATAAAACCTGAAATAAAGAATGGTATTGGCACTAACTTTAGCATCAGTTGTATTTGGTTCCGACAGGTTGGTGCACCGCCAGATTTGGGTGTCTGGGTTCGGAAATTTTTTTAATGAAATTTTTCCAATGGCGCTTCATTTTCCAGAACTGTCAACATTAGATTTTTCTGTCGGGGCAGTTCAAGAATGTTGTTTAAACGAAACAATTTGGAAGAATTGAGAAATACAGCATACAATTCATTACCTTTACTTAACACCCCCCACTTCTCTGCCAGCCATCGCCTAAAAAATTTCAAGTGGCACACAGTGCTTATGCGATGGTTTATTTAAAACGTCTTGCAATATTCTGGATATGAGTATCATATTAATTTTTGTTTTATTCTAAGTACGTGTCCGTTCAGAGAATCCAGAATAAATCTCTGGTATTTTAAGAAATAACTAATTAATATGAACGACATTTTAGCACAACAATACAATTATTGCATGCAACGTCATTGAACATTCTAATCCACTATATAGTACGTATTTGTTTTTCTGATAATATTGATGACTGATATCGGACTGACATAACCTACGTTTAATGCAGCAATGTAATACTCATAGGTTCTAAAACGATTAGAGTATTAGAGAACGACGAAAATCTTTCCGAAATTCTACTTAGGTTTCAACAAGATGCAGCACCTTCTCATTTGTTGCGCATGTTTGTAAGACTCTGAATTAAACAGTCCCCGCCCGTTGGATATGAAAAAGAGGTTCTATGGAGTGGCTGCCTATGCCGCCAGATTTATCCCCTTTACACTACTTTTTGTGGGAGCGTTTGACAACAAAAGTGTATGTAATTCAAGCAAATTCAATGGTTGATTTACGACAAAGAATTAATTAGTCAACAATTAACTCCACAAGTGTTTCATAATTTTAGACAGACGTTTGGAAGTAGACAGTAACACTGTATGGAGGTCAATGGAAGTCTTGAATGTCTGTATTGAATATATCGCAAAATACTATTGTAATTGAATCGTTTTGTTGTGCTAAAATTTTGTTAACATCGTTAAAAGTTGAGTACTATATCCTTTTGAACTGAGTCCTAGATTATATAATATGTAGTTTACGATCTTATAGATGCATTATACTGAATTTAGGTGTTGTGTGTATTACAACGTGTTGTATGATGTTTATAGTTGATGTAACCATTTAGATTATATTTATATTTTATTATTAATGTTTATCATTTTTACTTTTATTTTCTTATATTGTTTTACACTTAACTTAGTAATTTAATTAAACTTTAATAAATAAATTATAAGATATAACCTAACTAAATGTATAGTTATATGTTGATGTTCATAATTGTTTTCTTGTTAAATTTTCAAACTACGTTTATAGTATTAGGATCCTCATGTACACAAAAAATACAAATATACAAAAAATGATTTTTCATTGGGTACACTTTGAATGTACCTTTCAAGCACTACATCCAAAATTCTAAAAAAATCACGATGCGTTTTCTTTATATTCTGAATAACTATACCAAATTCTAAAGAAAATTTGTGTATAGTTTTTAAAAAGGTTGAACATTTAACATTCACTTGGAGTTGTCGTTTCATCATTTTTTTTAAATCAAGCTTTGTTTTGGTTTTTCAGTTTTATACACCTACTAATGTATTGTTTACATGTTTTTTCTGCTGTTCCTCTGGTCATTGTATTAAATTTATAATAAGCTTATTTTTTGGATGTTTAGTCAAGCCTCTAATGGATTTCTCTAATGGACCTTTAATTTATTTTTAAACCGGTATTATAAAAATAAATTTTTATGCAAGAAAAGTTACTATCAAGACTTTGACAAAAATGAAACTCCCAATTTTACAAAACCAATACTAAATAAGTGGCCAGGAAAATAGAAACATGAATAAGATATCATACGCGAATAACATCACCGTTTCCTAAATCAAATAAATAATTCAGAATTAATCTCATTAGCCGGCGACACAACGAAAAACAAATATCAAGTGAAAGTTCCGTCAACATGAAATCAAAACTTTCTATGATATAACTGTGTACTTACCACAGTAACAAAAACTTCAAAAACAATCAAATATTAGGGGCTAATCCAAGCCAGAAACAAAGTGGCAATGCAGTTCATTTTTTCTTTTAGTAATTTATACAAATCAGAAAATAACATAAACCGCAACAGTTAATATGATATTTATTCAGTCCCGTTCTGATTTAGAAAATATTGGTGGCTGTCAATTACAGCGCTAAGGGTATCGCATAAAGCATTAATTTTTGCAAAGATGAATTTCGTAAACTTTTTTACAATCTTGTGGGTTTTAGAATAAAAAATCCTTATAGAACTTTATTATTATGTAAAAAATTAAGATCACAGTATCTGTTACTGAAAATGCATCACCCAGTAAACTAAGAAGGTATGAAAAATGTCAATTTAACAGGGCATTATTTTTCATCATGAATTATGTTCTATTTTGAAATATTTTCTGATTTGATTCTAGTTTACTGCGTTTATTGCTTCGAGCATTACTTATTGATAAAATTCCATAATCATGAAATAAATCAAAATGATTAGTAAAATGTTTTACAAATTTATTATGAGCTGACATTATTTCGACAGCTAAGTTTACTAGTCGTGATCCTGCACTTGGACTGAGATATTCCTCCATTCCATTCGACAACATAGAGCCCACCAAACAGCAGAACAAATATTCTTCTTAACAACTTGCAGCCAGGTTTACCACACCCAAAGAGCTCTGGATATTTTCAGGAAATTCAATAGAATGGGTCCTTTTTGTAGGTTTGTATGTTAACCACCCAAACCACCCGTAGATACTCAAACGGAGAATATCTCATTTGTTTGCAAACATGCCTTGAAGCGCTGCGTATGTTAATGTTACTTCTTCAAAATGTATCAGAAGTAGGTAATTAAAAATTGCGTCTTTTATTTGAGAAGCATGACCAAATCATTCATACCCTTTTACAAAACATAAGAACGCAACCTTCAAATTGAGCAACCTTTGAATTGAGTTTAAGACGTGGTTATAGGGGCTTACTATCACCGCCAGTGACCTTGTGGTTTTTATGTCTTTTGACCTAAAAACGAAAACCATAGGAACAGAGAATTAATTAATGTTCATTCAGGATCTGTAGAACAAATCCAGAACTTTCACCAGCGAGTTTCAGAAGATGCTACGTGTGCATGCAACTGTACATCAACTGCACCGTGCAATCAGTTGTTAGAGAAAGTGGAATAATTGTCAAGTCGTATTTCATAACATATTTAGGGTGCAGGCCGTAAAAAGTATCCGGTGAATAATTCCACAACTGTGATAACTTGACTTACTTGACTTACCAAAGCTAATTGTACCAAAAGAAGAGCTGATCAAGATGTATTTGCGCCTCAAAGGATTATCAATATTCAGTTACATTGGTGATAAACCAGGTATTCTTATTGGATTAGAAAATTATAATCTGACTATTTCTATCAAAATCGATCAGGGATTGGTCATTAATCAGCCATTCGTCACCAAAATTGGTCTTAGATAGGTTGTACGTGAACCAATCTCAACAAAAGTCTGAGGGGGTTTCTGTGCTAACCACGGAGAAGGTTTCTCTTGCCACATATGCAAATGCAATCAGCACGTGGATAATGATTTACGGTTACACAAATTGGTTAAAGAGTGCTTCACCATTGAATTCACAGAGGTTCACGTTTGGGAAACGTTCAGCGAACACGTTTGAAGTCGCAAGACATGCTAAAGAACCTATCACTAGCAGTCCACATTCTGCAACAAACGACTACGATTATGTGGGAAAAGGTTATGTAAGAAAGATAACTAATAACGAAATCGATCAAAATGAAAGGATTGATTGCACATTATACAGGGTGTCCCACAATGCTGTTTACACGTAATATCTCCCTTAGTTGAAAAGATGCTGATGAAATGCTCAAAATGCCCTCCTGTCTATTCTACACGGACTTTAAAGTGCCTCAGTAGTTCCCTTGTAGACACGGCTCTAATCATGTTTTTTGAATAAAGAATTTAGTTAGTGAATATGAAGTGTACAATTTATAAAAAATATTTTTTCAACCCCTAAATGCAGATTAGATACCTAAGTAAGGCATACTACCGTATGCAGAATGAAGTGAAAAATACATATCCGTGAAGAAAAACAAAGGGTGCAATTTGAAAAATTAATCAAGTTGGCATGAGCTCTTAAACATTGCTATGCAACCACCGTTTAAGGTTGTTTTATGAGGTCCATTTTGAGTGATTCACAATAGTGTTGGTTGATTTCTTTATCTCTTCAAATAAGGGAGATATTGCGTGTAAACAGCATTGTGGGACTCCCTGTATAATTCAAGCGAAACTAGGAATCTGATATAAGCCGGATTGAACCACTTACCGATGGATTTTTCAACAAATGGTTGAATTGGAAAACATGCTAGCTTAAGGAGCTTCAAAATCGGAACTGCAAGATGTTACCTCATTTTTTTTCAATACATTCGTAGATTCAAGACAAAATGCCTTCTTAGCAAATGCCTTATCTTCGTGTAAACTGTGGAAGCAGTATCGTACAATTATTATCTACCACCTCTAACACTCGAAGCAGAAATCGTGATTACCAAGTATTAATCTTGAACATAAGTATTACGAGTAATTCAGAAACTATAAAGGTCCTTTTTGACAAAATGATCTGAGAGAAGCAGAAGACTATCTGTTTCGACTAGCATGACTACCCAGAAGAGCATTACATGATTTGCAATAATGGTGACGTATGTAAATATAACAAGCCCACTTACGCGATAAAGTTCCTGTTGAGACTACTTACCTAATCAAATTATTTTAGGATGTCGTAGGTGTTAATTACAAAGTCTCACTAATTCCAGATTAAGCACAGGAATAAATGAATGATATTATAGAGAGTGCCACCCAGATTGTAATTATTGTTCCAAAAATTGCGACGAGAATCTACAATTTGGGAAGAGAATTGCGTCTAGTTCATGTTTTCGAAAATAATTGACTATAAACAATTGATTGAGCGAATTTATTATAGCAGGTGGTTCATGACTTTCAAATATTTGTAAACAAATGCACAACCTAATGTAAAACAAATATCCACATTTTATTATTGTTTTAAACACAAAAAGTTTAAAAACTATAAAGGAAACTTCATTAGGGATCCCTTTCTAAAGTACAGTTTTATTACGTGTTAATAAAAAAGACGTAAATCAAGACATTAATGTTTTTTAGAAATTTGAGAATATTCGTTTAACAAAATAGCTTACAGTATATCGTTTTTTACTTTAGTCTAAAGAGAAACTTATTGCTTTTGTCCTTTTACTCCTTAACATTGCTGCTGGAAAAACACAGGGCAGTTGTTGTTGAACTCTGAACTTTTTAGTTTATTACATCTTTAAACTTCACAATCAATTCCGCTTTTTAAGTTATTAACGTTTTTATTATTTATTTTGTTACTTGATCGATGAAATCATTATCAAACCAAATTCAAATCACATATTTATTGGAATAACATAAACCCTGCGGAATTTTATTGAATACGTCGCGAGATATCTCGTTCTCGCGAAAACTACGCAGCTTTGTATGTGCTGTAAGGGCAACCGCCTGCCTCGAAAAGCGTGTGTATCTACACTAATTAATCAAAAATGTTCATCTTTGTTAAAAATTTGAATAGGGGCGATTATATTCCAGAACGTTTCTAATAACCACACGTTGAACTTGACGCTATTACCAATAACAAAATTAAATCA
This sequence comes from Agrypnus murinus, assembly GCA_929113105.1. Classification (NCBI taxonomy): domain Eukaryota; kingdom Metazoa; phylum Arthropoda; class Insecta; order Coleoptera; family Elateridae; genus Agrypnus; species Agrypnus murinus. The sequence goes on along the minus strand of OV816028.1, from coordinate 28,566,689 downwards.
TAATTTCTTTCTTATTTTATCAAAAGGTGAAGACAGCTGCAGATATTGGGGCCAGCCGCACATGGACGGATGTTGGGAACCTTCTAGTAAATTCAGTAAAGAAAAACCTGCGCAAAACTTATGCACCATCGACCTCCGTCAGAATTGAGGTAGTTATGTATATTCGAAAAGTATGTAATATTCAAATTCTATTGTTGTTAGTTTAATGTTTCATCCGTTTAGAAATTGTATAACTCCTCAAACTGTTCTTCTACCTCTAATCTTAAATAAACGTTGATACAGGAAGTGTTTGGTGTTTTAAATTTCTGAAAAAATTAAATCCAGATAAAGACTAATAATAGTATCATTCTTCATTGAAATTTATTACTTACGCAATTAACAAAAGGATTTACTACTATTAGATACCTCACGTCTACACGTATTGCTCATTAGAAATTAAATTCTATGTAATCTCTGCAAGATTGTATTTAAACAAAAATTGTGTATTTAATGTCCAAACGATAATATTTCTACAAATTTATATCTAATGTATTGGCGGAGTAAATAAAATTTGCTTCTAACATTACAAATAAAATAACGATGGTGTGCTCATAACTCCAAATACTTTTTTATATGTAACACCTTTTATAAACATTTGTGAAAATCTTTCATATATTCTGAATGGCACGCAAAATACTATAAAAAACCTTCTTCATCCCGAATATTTTTCACAAGACATCCAGGTAGATCCAATAAAATATAAAATGCAAGATTTACTTTGCCCTGAATCCCGAGAGCCGGGCTTTCAATAATGTCATCAATAATTTCCAGTCTGATTCCATTTTCCAGCTTTCAGGAGCGCAAAATTAAGTGGTGTTTGCGGACATGCAGCCGGGTATTTTCGCATGCTCCCCAAAATATCAGGTTTGCAAAACTCATGTTCCGTGTCAGAGTTTCTGTACGCCCAAAACAACATTTTGGCGTTATTACAAATACCGCATAGTATAGAAGGCACGCACCGTGCCGGCTTCCGTTTTGACCCTTCCGGTTATTCGGCGTGAAAAAGGCCACATTATGAAGAGATTCTTTGTTAATTACAAATATTTATTAAGTCTTTATATTAGAAAACTTCCCAGGGGTTATGTAATTAAAGGTTTCTATAATAAAAAGAATTTTTCCCAGTTATGAATTTTTCATGAAGTTGTAATAATCTTTGAAAAACTGTTTGCTTAAAAGGTGGAAACGTTCAATTTACCTGGTTGATATTTATGTGTAGTACAAGGTACAAGAGTAGGATACCTAAAGTGAAAAGTGCTGCCGAAATTTTGTTGGGGAGATTTTGTCTGTAGTACACTCGAGGGAACAGCTCCAAAGTACAATTAGCCATTATTTTTTATTAGTAAGTAAAAAGTTTTGTAACTGTTATTATCCGTGTTGTTCTTTTTCCAACAGTTTTTATTACAATAACCCTAAGACGTTCGAATTTAAAAATAATTTTCTTTGAGTATAATCTCCGTTTTCAAGAAAAACTTTATGTTACTGCCCTTACTGCATTACAGAGAAAAAGAATTATTACTGTTTTAATACAGGTCAAAGTTTTCCCACAGAGGAATTTAGACTTTCCCAAAAAATGTTGGTTTTGCATTTTTAAAGATATTCAATGAAAATGTTTAATTAAAAATCACAAATTGTTAGGTGTTGGTATTAAACAAAATAAGGAAATACAGAGAGAAAAAAGGTTTTGCTGCTGCCTCCATATACATTAAAAAAGGGCCTAAATATTTAATATCGGTGCCTATAATTCAAGAATGTCAAGGGGTGGTTTTATTAAAAGGTTTCCAAGTCGCGCCCCTTGCTCATTTGATTTAGATGCTGTTTGGATAAAGGGATTTGTTTTTAATTACGAACTTGTGTTTTAAATTTCTCGACTTTCAACCGTGTTTATTAATCTAATTTGGGGTTAATCTTTACATACGCAGTTTTTGTTTTACCTTTTGCTGATAAATCTAGAAATCTAGAAAGAAATCTAAATTTTATGAAGAAAAGATTGGCTCATAAATATGAAACAATTTAAAGCAAAACATCTTCCCATATTTCTTTTTCTACTTACCGAAGCAGTGTGTACTTTGGCAGCCCGTTAGAATCAATCTTTTCTTGCTTCTCAATATGATCTATTTTAAGCTCATTTAAAGCTGGGGAGTTTCTTAAATCTAACACCCTCAGAATGGACAAGGAAGGCAGATTTTGACGACTTTGAACAGATTTTGGATCTAAAGGAATGTTCAAATTGCTTATACAGTTGCAGCTGAATATTCGGGTACAGCAGCGACAGTATCAGATGACGAAATTCCACGATCTGTCTTCGACATTTAGAGAACTAGAATCTAAAACTAACACGCTTACAGTTGAGCACAAACTTATGACCGGGCCAAATATAATTACAGCAAATTTCAACAGATTAATTAATACCTATACTTTTTCAAAATATGCTACTAAACAGCTTTGGTTCTGTGGAACCTGTTTTAAGAAGGATTTGATCTAAGCATTATGGTTGTCAAAATTTTTTTGAGAGTTACGAATGTATCCATGAATAGTCGAATTTAAGAATATGAGTTACGTTAAATTAATTATTCTACTAATAATACTTCAATCTATACAGTTTGCTTTAGTTATTCTGATGTTTTTGTTACTCCTCGTATCAGTTCAACTTGGAAATACGTCTTGAGAATCTTCAGTTGTAACCTACAAGATTTATTATTATTGTGAATAAGATTTTTAATACTTAGGATAACTCAAATTTGCTTACCACGGCTGAGCTAGTCAAAGTCCCTTAAATTCATTCTTTTTGGGCATGGGAAAATTGAAAGGTTGCCAATTCGAATAGAATTATGGTTACCGATGTGCGCCAGCTTGTTTGAAAACGTATTAAAATTACAGAATGCTGAGTTTTTGTAATTAACTTAAAATTTATTCCAACATGCGAAGTTGGGAATACTATTTTAGACGGTTGAATTCGAATCAAACAAACAAACATTCGAAAGCAGCCCTTAACAGCATATAAATAAATTATATAAAAAGATTTTGGAATAAATCATCAATTTAATATATTCTTTTAAAAACTATCATTAAAAACGTTATTTATTATGGTTAGGTAATGTTTTTACCTGCGTAAGCATTACAAACCCTATTATACAGGATGTCCTTTTAATAGATAATTCTTCGATATCTCCTAAACTATTAAATATTGAAAAAACTTTCAATATATTTTCAAATGTTTCTTAGTTATCAAAGATACATACTTTAAAAAATAATTAAAACTAGACAGAGTGATTCGGAAAAGTAAAGCAAATAAAGTAATACGGCGTGTCCCATTTTTTCAATTATATTTTTCAAGTATGTACCTTTGACAACTTTTAGACTGAAGGTTTTTCCCGATGTTTAATAGTTCAGGAGATACAAATGAATTGTATATGCGATATTTTTTTAGGTTTATCGCTCACTTCACTTTTATTTATGTAGTATCTAACAGCTACGGTGAATGTTAAAAATTCTGCGTGTGAACTGAACATGTACACCACATAAATGTTAATGAAGGTTAATAAGTATACCTAATATCACATATCGATGGTACATAAACAGACATAATTTATCTTTGCAGCTTCCCAGACTAGAATACCGGAGCATTTGGAAGAAAATTTATATTTTTGTTAACAATATTCCAGAAAATTTAATACATAAAGCTATCTATCTGTATAGATATTACTTTCTGCAAACAAAGCAGTAGATGAATACAACGTATGTTTTCTAAATATAATTTTTAATACATAATTCTGTTGTACTTCCTAAGGTTTCAGATCGGAGTCACGCAATCCTCCCAAGCCTATTAATCCATAGCACAAGATAGTTTGAAATTGTGCATAGTAAAATATTTTTAGTGTATTTACATTTAGAATGTTCCTCAGTATTTTGAATTTATATAAAGTTCTTTTTAAGCGTTTGACTGTGAGCTGTATATATTTCTGCCATCGCAACTGGTTGTCAATGTATACTCCTTGATATTTCACAAACTACATTGCTTGCATACATTCACAATTACAGTAAGAGTTAATTTTGCAACGTATGCTATGGAACTTCCTAATTTATATAGTTGGTCTATTTCTTTAAATATGAGAGAAACAGATAATTTTTTATTTGGCATTAGGTGTAAATAGGCAAACAACCAGCTTCTGCTCAAGCAAACAAAGACCTGTTTCAACTGCGATTTTAATCTCACTTCAACCATTCCTAGAGAACATAAGAGCCGTGTCGTCAGTAAAAGCGACAATATGCCCACCGATGTCAGACTCGACTAATCCATCGATATAGATTAGGGGCCGAGCCGAGGACATTGCCTTGAGGTATTCCATACTGATCACTGATTTGTGATCATTTTTCTGATTTATTTTTACATGCTGTGTCCTGTTACTTAAGAGATGTTTAATTAAATTGAGTGCTCTTCGCGAACGCCATACTCATCCATCCTTTCTAGTAGAATAGCATAGTCCAAGGCCGTATTAAAGGGGGGGGGTAAGGGGGTCTAAACCCCCCGAAACTAAACTTAGTACTAAGAAATGACAACAAAATAAAATTATTTTTCTATTCTGCTTCCCCCTGAAGATAAATACCTTCAGAACCCCCCCCCCCGGAAATAAATTTCTGACTACGGCCCTGGCATGGTCTACAGCGTCAAATGCCTTGGAAAGATTCACACTGACACAGTATTATTCCCTTTATCTACTGCTTCATATATGTACTTTGTGATTTCATGAATTGCATCTTCAGCAGACTTTTCCGACTGGAATCCATATTGATTTTTTGCAATAACGTTAAATTTATTGAAGAAATTCATAAATCTATATTTAATTGACTTTTCAAAAATCTTAAACTTAGGTTATTGGTGAGTCAAATAGAACGATATAAAGTGATTGAACCAATTTATCATATTGACATCAAAGAAGTAGCAAATAATACTCAAAACCTTTTACTATTATGTATATTCTTCACATTTCCAGAATATCGAAATTAATTCAAAATCCTTCAAAATATTTGGTTCCAGCCTTACTTTGTGGAACTCCATAATCATGAAATAAATAAAGATTATTTAAAGTTTCACAGTTTTATTAAAATACAACCTGACAATATTGTTTCGACAGCTATGCTGTCATTATCAAAGGTAATATAATTATAAACAAACACGTCGCTAAGGTAGATACAAAAATAGGTAACTAGATAAAATAATAATCAATAATAATAGTAATTCTCCGTTACGGCAGTATTAGATATTTAATTTTGATTATTATTATTATTTTATCTAGTTACCTATTTTTGTATCTACCTTAGCGACGTGTTTGTTTATAATTATATTACCTTTGATAATGACAGCATAGCTGTCGAAACAATATTGTCAGGTTGTATTTTAATAAAACTGTGAAACTTTTAATAATCTTTATTTATTTCATTCTAAATTACTGTGATTAAAATTACGCCAGGGCCGGTATTCTTGAGTTTCGCATACGAGATGACGTAATTCTCTATTACCTTCTAACACTTGATTGGCTAAGTTGCATCTTATGACGTAAAAATTACGTCATCTCGTATGCGAAACTTGTTCGTGTGAGTTCGAGAATACAGACCCAGGATGGGATTATTTACCTTATAAAAAACAAATATATCAATTCGTCTTAGAAGAGAAAATTTATACACCAACTAACATATAGCTATTAGTATTTACACACAAGTATTTAAAAATTCGGCTTTTCCAGATAAAAAAATTAAACTTCAATAAGAAACCATTTGCTATACAATCAGACGCAGATTTACAATATAATTACAATTATATTACAGCAAATACCTAACTTGCAATGTACCGATTTTGAACACATTTAAAATACTTCTTATTTGAAGCAGGTAGAGTTCCTATTGATTAACAGCTAATATAAGCTTGCTTTGCATTATCATAAGAAGTTTCTATCTCTTTGGTTTGGTTTGCAGAAATTGGTTTCTATGCCCGGTATTTCACAACAATAGTGATTATTCCAACAAAGAACTGTTATAGGCTTACTCAGATTTCTGCATAAAGCCTTAAATAAAAGGATACTGTCAAATGTTATAGGTAAGTATTTAGGAAATTTATTAAAATTATAATTTTAAATTTTTATAAAATCCATTTATTAAGACACAAAAAAGAAAGTTAAAAAATAAAAAAGACAAGAAACACAAATAAAATATTCCTTTTTGGTTGTTAAATGCGGTTTGGTACGGCAAGGGTATAAACGGGTTTTTCCAAATTGAATTTTTTTTGTCTCAGAAAAATACTATTCCAAATATCAAAAGAATTAAGGGAAAGTCTAAAGTTTTAAAACATAAGAAATTTCTTTCTTTGTATCTTTGCTTCCTGTTTATATTATTAATTTATGTAGTATCTATTTTTATTTCACATAATAAAATTGTAATATAAATTCTAAAAACATATGAATTGTTTCTATCCCGTACTACTTAAATTATATTACCTCAAAAAAGAAAAGAAGACGGCTATGAATGCAATTCTATACAACTGTTGTTGAATGCTCTTTCTAAGATAATTTAGCAATAGTTGTTACTGTCGGTACTTGAGTCTAAAGATGGTTAACAAAAGGTATTCCTGCCGGTACTTGAATCTCAGAGGTATAAAAACCAACTTCTGAAGGCCCGACCACATATAATTATATTGGTAATGAATAGTACCTACTAAGATTGATTTTTGAAACTGATGCACCATAAATCCTAAAAGCAATCGTAAATACTTGTGTTGTTAATATGTCATAATAACGTAGGCATCTTCAATAATAATCACATAAGCAGTCAATAATATAAAGTTTTTATTATAAATATCAATCAAATTGAAAAATATTCCTGAAATCTTTTTGAAATAGGCAAATGAAATATCGTAAAATAGATGAAATGTGGAATTTTATAAAATTTTAATCTTTAGTAAGTAATAATAAATATTGACATTCAAATTGGAATCCAAATTATTCACGGATGTCGTACAAGGGTAAATTTCATTTTGTAATAACATTTTTTCGTCCTTTTGCCTGATTACTCTTTTATCACGTGTTGTGTCCACAGAAAGGGCGCATAAATCAATCTCTTTAACCCCCTATGTTGTAAATCCAAATACAAAGACCTTTCGCAATTTCCACGAGTTATTTAATAATAATTTTCAATCAGGGCTCCCAACGCTTAATCAGAAAAAATGATCTTAATTCTTTATGTTTCATAAAAACGAAAATTGGCTTAGACTAAAAGTCCAATTCCGTTCGTGTGGTTTGTGGTTTCCGATATAATGAAACATTTTACGCTTCCACACTTTGGTGAAATTGTAAATTTGAGGTTATGACCGTGGCAACCTATATGCCTATAAAACATTCTAACCCCTTACTTTTTTTTATTGTGTTTTGAGGATATTTTATGACCGTAGGTGTGAGATCGTATGAAATGTTCCGTACTTACATGTCATGCTTTATTCCAGAACGTAATCCCGAGCTGCCAATTTGGTGATTATTTAATGCGAAACTCCTGTTAAATTTGTTGTTATTTCTAAGTGCTGATATAAAAATGTCCCTAATAAAACGTGATTCTTTTCGAACCGGTAAAATCAAGCTTTCTTTTTTTTCCTACCGGAAGCGAAAACTGTGTAAAATTATTATTGCTGTTCAAATTACGCTTTTCGAGGTAGTAAATCGTGACCCAGACGCTCATCTCCATTCACAATGAGCATTAACCCTAGTAACTTTTATTATTCATGAATTCAAGACTTAGTTTACTGCAGCCTTTAATAGTTAAAGTTGTTTTACGATAATCACAGAATTTAGCTGCTCTAAAAAAGAACCGAAGAATTAGAGAATTTTATAGTTTAACGTGTGCTCCTCTCTACATTTCACTAAATTTTACATTAAAGACATAAATTTTAAAATGCTGGCAATTAACTTTTTGTATACTATAAAGTGTCTGTTAAATATATTTTCACTTGTTTACGAGGCAAAAAGCCACTACTTACTAGTTTTATTATTTCTTATTCTAAAAAGTAAATTAAATTGCAATTTGTTTTTATCATAAAATAAATTTATATTGTTCTGTCCCAATTTCTTTTTAAAAGTGTAATATTGTGAACGAGACGGTTTCATTATAAATTTTGAAATGACAGTTACGATGCCAAGCGGAAAACTTATCTAAAATATGACATCAACTGATTTTATAACCAATATTTCATATTCAATCTTAAGTTAAGGCAGAATGTCTACTATAAATATATAAATCCGACATGCAATTTATATAAAATTTAAATTCTTCGTTAGTATCGTCGATTTAATAAAATTGCAATTTTGAAAAAATGATTTATTAGGTTCCGAGTATTACCAAGAGATTGGAAATTTTAAATTCAGTCTGTTCTGAGTTTTCTGTTAATTTATACTTTGAAGTGCTTGTAAATCTGAGAAACGTAAAACCATCCATTCTTCTGCCGCTAACAGGTCCACCGTCTTATATCTATCGTCAAGAAATTATATTAGATAATTTGTATAAAGATTACACAAAAGGATATGCTTTAAAAGTCACACACACTTGTTAAAAAGACAGGCATTCATAATTGCTTTATGGATGCTAGCTTGCTTCTGCATTGTTCGAAAAATCCACCAAGATTGTCACCTGTCATAAGCATTATATAGTCATTATATTGCTACCCTTTTATGTAGACAAATTAAAAGACACAAAAAGGACAATAAAGCTAACCACCAGAATTAATGTAGCATTTTTATGGCATCCGAACGTCTAAGCTCAAGTCCGGCTCGATGCATAAAGCAATTTAGACATGCTTATAGTAGTTGCTTCAACTTCATTGGCAAATTGCGGAAAATATCGTAAATAAAACCGCAGAAAAGTGATCAGGCAGGATCCTATGATTTGTCACTTAAGCCATAATGAAATCGCTGAAAAGGGTTTACGACAGGTTCAAATATAAATTATAGATAAAGGTAACGTGACCTGACTACTAACCTAGCTAACTAAATAATTAAAAATTTTAAATTTTGTAACACAATAAAACACATTTTTCATTACTTATGGTAATATTTGGTTATATAAAGGGTATATGAAAGTATAGAAAGTATATATAAGAAGGTTGATAGGTTTATTAGAGTTTTATAATATTACGTAAGTTCTAGATATATAATGAAGTTTATAAAAATATCTCCATCGCATTTTATAAAACTTATAGTAACCATTACCATAGTATGTATATTAACAAATTTATATAAGGTTTGGCATTACCTCATTATAAAACTAATATTTGTGACGTTATATATGGTGTTGCTAATTACTTTTATAAATACTATATCCTATAATAAAAAATAGCTGCAATATCTCATATTTCTTTTGTTTATAAGTTTAATTATTTGTTGAATGTAATAATTTAAATGTAAATAGTGGCTTGTTAGAAACTTGCAAAAAAATTAAATACAGTAGTACATTTCAACGGAAACTTTGTTTTTTGCAGGATGTATCCTGCTTTTCTCACACCAAATGCACAATTGTTAAGAACAAGAGCTTACGCCCTGGTTCTTTCATTTGTACAATTTTAAACGATACATCAAAAGACCGAAAAAATAAAGACTGGAATTTGGACTGACAACTGACAGAAATTATAGTACTATATAACTGAAACACAACCACCTAGCTAAAGCGGGAAATTTAAAAACTGAAACCAAAATACTACAATAACACTATTAGTAACGTTATATCATTTAAAGATATATAGCGTTACTTAAATTTATTGATGGGTGATATTGCATTCCTAGTATTTATAGGAGTACTTATTGCCTTATTTACGCCATGACAATATATACAAAACTGAAAGAGACGCTCTAATGGGAATTATTCGAAATTGAATCAACTTATTATATATTAACTTATTATACCAAAGTTGAGCTCAGAATTAGCATTTTTAAGGTAGTGTTATGGGGCAGCACTTTTAATGAACGCTTAAAAGAATACTATGTAATTCTCAGGTCGGTAAATTAATATTTATTACTAGATATTTTAATTCCCCTTGAGGGTAATTTTTGAGGGTAACTGTTCATATTTGCAGTAAAAAGTTTCTCGCAGTAAAATCTTGACTTATACTTGTGCGAAAATCTTCCAAATAAAGTAGGTAATTATATACATATTATACGTAGATTATTATTATTATTTCTTTAAATGAGCAAGATAAAATGTCAACAGAGAATTTTAAAGAGAAGGTCAGCCAGTGATACAATATAATGTCAGAAATAAGGGTTCAAAAGAGAAAAAGTTGTATTACGAATTGGAAAGACTAATAAAAATTTGTAATCAAAATAACTAATTATTATTATTAGCTCTGCAACAGATATAAAACTACAGTTTATCACTAAAAATTTGTTTATATAAGAATTTATGTAGTGGTAACGAAATCTTTTCCGTTACTATTGTTTATAAACTCTGAACTTACACACAGTTTTTATACAAAGGTGGTCGCAGACCTTATAAACTGCAGCGTTTAAGCTCTTTAAGGGGTTTATAAAAGAAACAGAAATGTTGCCGTTACTAAATTATATAAATTAAAGTTATATAACTTAGTTATCATAAGGTTGTGGTTAGTATTAAATAAATAAAAATGTTTATTGAACTGACAAAAGACATCGAAGAACAATATAGTTTCGCATTCGCAATTTTCTAAATGTCAAATATTTAAAGATTTAGGAATTTATTTCTTATATTAAAATTTTACATTTTACATTTTTTATAATCGTAGATGGCTTTTCTTGTTTTGAAAGTGCGTGAAACGTGTAACGTTGCGAGGTTTCTAACATTTAAATAATGAAACTTTTAGTTTCATTATTTATAGTTCTATGGTTTTATAGTTCAAGCCTTCAGAGTTTTAGAATACACCTTCAGTCAATGAGAGGTTTAAAATTTTAGCTCAAGGGCATGATCGGGAAAAATCCAATTTTCTGGTTTACAAAGTTTTTCTTTTTGATGTTTGTTTTATGGTTTCATACTTTTTATTATAGTTTTAAGAAAAACTGTTGTATTTAAATGTTTTCATAAACTATGTAGGATGCTCTCTAAATGTGTTTTGGTTTGTTTAACTGTTATATACAATCTTTCACATGGAGCCTACCTCGACTTTAATCTCACTAATCATACTTTTTAGTTACAGCAATTTGCATGCTTTGCGTTTCACGTACTAGAACTTTTTCCAGCATTAGGATTTTAGTTTCAAATTTTAAAATTGAAGAAATTGTCAATGTTGACGAATGTTTTTAGAGAATCTTTTCATAAGAATTTCAGAATTCAACTGCTTTCAGACCCTTTCATTATTACGATTCACGTCGCTTCAGGTTTAAAAGAAAGAAGGGATTTTACAGTTTTGGAGTTTTAAAAATTGAATTTAAAGTTTAGCGTTTTAAGTTATAGTTTCATAACTTCACAGCTTCAGAATTATAGAATTCCAAAATTCTAATTCCAAGATTTAGATTTTGCAATTACAGATTTTTGAAATTTTTAAAAACATCAATGACTTGGGGACTGTAGGCAAGGTTTACTTGAAAGAAAATTACTACTTAACTGTTTATGAAAGGAGAGATTTGTTTTTGTGTCATAAATATAAAAGCTGCTTCAGTGCATGGGCCTTTGTTTTCAAAAACATTTTGTTATATCTTTTGAACACACATCAACGAAATAATTTAAAACACCTGAGCCGTCAACTAACCTTTAAATTAATGTGTTTGTAATATGCTAACTCTTCTTAATATACAAATGACTAACCGCATACTTATTGTGGTCCAAGTGATGAAATCAGAACACAAAATAAGGTATGTAAAATGGGAGAGGGGCTAAATCGGGGAAGGTGGGTGATTAAGTTGGGGATTGAGTGGTAAGTCAGAAATGTTTGTTAACTAACGTGACCAGGATGTACTTGCAATTTTAAGCTAAACAGAAAATGATAATACATAGTGGACATACATCTTGTAACGAAATAAAAATAAGGTATGAAAGAAATTATTATTTATTTACTGAACTCTGAATTATGAAATTATGCATTTCTGAAGTGTATTGAATTAATTGGATTAGCAACACTGTATGGAACTATTATGTCCCAAAAAGAAATTGTCCAAGAATAATTTCAGACGACATACATTAATTTAATGATCATGCCATTTATTTACTTGGAATGAAGATTACTGTTTCTTTCTTTACCTTATCTTTTTATTTTAATAGTTTTTCCTTTTCTATAACACGCCAGCCTTAAAACCATTTAGTAGGTTTCAGGAGAATCTGAGATTCTGTCAATTCTTAGGACGTTTTATAAGTTGAGAAAATAAAATCTTTATATTGTTCAGTCCTCTAATAAACGTAAACTTTATGTTACAAATGTTACTTTTTGTAACAAATGAAAGTTTAAAAGAGTAAGTAGTCTGATTTGTTATTATAGTTTGAGTTTGATCAATCGGGGGATGGGAAGCGCATTAGACATAAATTGGTGGCAGCTGTAGTAAAGTTTGTAGGGACACCGCTGCTTTCAATCTACAGCGAGGTCGAAAAGTAGAGAATAAATTCAATATTCTATGTTATAGGCTTTCTATAAAAAGAGAGCTCTCTAATAGAATTTAATTTTAGTCTGTTACTTTCAGTGAAATTCAAATATTCTAACTTCAGTAATATCTAATTAAATTCATTTCCGTAATATTTTAACAAATATATGTTCGTTAAATTTCAAATGATTTTATGTTTAATAAATCTCGATCTTAAAAAATTTCTGAATAATTTATGTTCAATAAAATTAAAATAATTTTATGTTGAATAAATTTTAACTAAATTTTGAATCATTCTGTGTTCAATAATTCCTGAGTAATTTGAGAATTAATTACTGAATGACTAATTTAAGGTTAATAAATTTATGTTGTCAATGTGTTGTTATTCTATCGAGTGTTTTTTAAATTTGACGTCAACGTAGGCTGTGAATAGTCGATTGTGAATTATTTGAACGTGAGTAATTTGAACGTTTTGACAATGACATTTATTAATACGATCAAGATCCGTTCACAATCAACTACCCATAGCCGCCTTCGACGTCAAATTTAAAAAAACACTCGATATATGTATATGATTTTTTATTTTTTTTACCATTTAATAAATATGTTTTTCAGTTTATACTAAGTGAGCTAAATGGAACCGTATAATTATGAATGTTTTATTCATTTTTTATTTTCAAAATTTATAAATATAAACAAAATTTTTGTTCAAAACCTGGTATATTGAATTCATTTTCTGATTAGTGAATTCAATATCTTTTCTGGCTTAATTAATGTCATTAAGTTTCATAATCAGATGGCACCCTTTTAGAGTATTTATTTGAGTTCTGAAACCCTTATCTACTCCTTTTCATAAATAAGATAACTGCAGAACCAATACCTGCGACCTGAAATAAAAGAATTTGTAAGGCAGAGCTAAATCTCAAGCCGTGGCAATCTAGAGCATCTTTGTTAGTGTATGATAATTTTATAATTATTATTTAGTTTGTGGTATTTTGAGGGTTACAATTGACGGTCCAACGTGGGCCTTGATTTTTGGTCAATTACAATTAGGCGCCCAATCGCGGGGCATCATTTCGTTTACAGATCTTTGCCGGTTACACACTAACCTTTTAGGCAATAGCGTTGGAAATGGAGTTCTTGATTTAATTAGATCGTCCCCTCTTCTACTTCTTCGCTAATAATATTCTCTTTTATGCAACAAAACATTGTTTAATAAATCTCGATCTTAAAAAATTTCTGAATAATTTATGTTCAATAAAATTAAAATAATTTTATGTTGAATAAATTTTAACTAAATTTTGAATCATTCTGTGTTCAATAATTCCTGAGTAATTTGAGAATTAATTACTGAATGACTAATTTAAGGTTAATAAATTTATGTTGTCAATGTGTTGTTATTCTATCGAGTGTTTTTTAAATTTGACGTCAACGTAGGCTGTGAATAGTCGATTGTGAATTATTTGAACGTGAGTAATTTGAACGTTTTGACAATGACATTTATTAATACGATCAAGATCCGTTCACAATCAACTACCCATAGCCGCCTTCGACGTCAAATTTAAAAAAACACTCGATATATGTATATGATTTTTTATTTTTTTTACCATTTAATAAATATGTTTTTCAGTTTATACTAAGTGAGCTAAATGGAACCGTATAATTATGAATGTTTTATTCATTTTTTATTTTCAAAATTTATAAATATAAACAAAATTTTTGTTCAAAACCTGGTATATTGAATTCATTTTCTGATTAGTGAATTCAATATCTTTTCTGGCTTAATTAATGTCATTAAGTTTCATAATCAGATGGCACCCTTTTAGAGTATTTATTTGAGTTCTGAAACCCTTATCTACTCCTTTTCATAAATAAGATAACTGCAGAACCAATACCTGCGACCTGAAATAAAAGAATTTGTAAGGCAGAGCTAAATCTCAAGCCGTGGCAATCTAGAGCATCTTTGTTAGTGTATGATAATTTTATAATTATTATTTAGTTTGTGGTATTTTGAGGGTTACAATTGACGGTCCAACGTGGGCCTTGATTTTTGGTCAATTACAATTAGGCGCCCAATCGCGGGGCATCATTTCGTTTACAGATCTTTGCCGGTTACACACTAACCTTTTAGGCAATAGCGTTGGAAATGGAGTTCTTGATTTAATTAGATCGTCCCCTCTTCTACTTCTTCGCTAATAATATTCTCTTTTATGCAACAAAACATTGTTTAATTCAAGAAAAACATTCCACAAGTCTACATCGAATCTGTTAAAACTGGATATTAAAACAAGAAGGATTGTTACCAATTTTGCTCGAATTATTTAAATATAAAGATGTACCATGTTTAATTTCAAAATACCATTATCTTCTTATTAGCCCATATGACCTTAAAAAATCAAAATAAACCATTATCTCGGTAAATACAGTACCTGTGACTCGTGCCGTAAAAAAACTTTTTCACATGCAATTTTCACGTGATGATGACATGATAGAGAGTGGCTCACAAGTCCCCAATATCAGTATAATAAACTTTACTGGCAAAGTAACTCAGCATCTCAACTATACCAGTTTGGAAATAATGACTTGGAAATAATTGGCTGTTACACTGTTGCAAGATTTGCTTTAAAGCTACTTTTTCTGCAGAAATCGTACGTATGACTATCAGAGGTTTTTTTAGATAGACAGATTTTTTGTTTAGCTCTATAATAGCTGATTGACTGATATTGTTTTATTTTAGCATTTAAGAACTGTTTACTTATTTTTATGAAATACTGATTTATCGGATTTCAATTTAATTGATTTACTTTTATATTGATTTTTTGTATTTATCCTTTTTTACTGTTTGTTATTTACCGAGAAATTAGTAAAGTTCCAGGTTAATGTTTTGTTTTGTACATTTTAATATAGCGGGACTTTTTATTAGCACCGCGAGCTAGCCGATCAGGAAGTTCCCGCAATAGTGTGCCTACACTTTTACTTGTGGACGGACGACGGATACCATTGTTACATGGCTAAGTTATTCTTGAATATAGAATTCAATTTCGAGCTAGTGGTTGCCTGTATCATCCTTTGCTCTACTGCATCCGGCAGATGTTTGTTAGCTAATGCTACAGATTGGCTACTGTACGCGAAGTAGGCTCTTCGCGTACCACACACAGGATGCAAACTCCAATGTCGCGGCCGTTACTTAGAATAATGGTCTTTAACGACTTTAATGGACGTTACCCTTAGTAACGTCCTTTAAGCTACATTTTATTATTTGACACTTGAAAGTTGACATGACAGATGATAATATGAAAATGACAATGACGTTCCTAAAACACGACAACATATTTCTTGATTTGTGATAAATTAATTCAGCAAACATTGTAAAATGAATTAAACTGTCGATTTTTAAAAGCAATGGAATTTGTAACAACCTATTTTTTACAGTTACACATAAAATGCTGTATATACCTTGTCCGCGAAATTCGGTAGTGTCCTCGGGATTGTCCTGTTTCGGCCGTAAACGGCCTCGGCGACAATTATTATCACGGTACGTTAACAAGACGTTTCGCGGCCTTGGTATACAAATAACTATTAATAACACATCTTTTTGTATAAGTTGAATAATCATGAACGTGACTATCATTTCACTGAAAAATAATGTTTGAACTAGATAGAAGTTGTAAAATTTAAAAGAATGATTTATCTATTCGCAATCCATAATCATACAGCGTTTTTTAAGTGTTTTGTAGTAACTTTTTATACTCTTTTAAAGTTCTTTGCTGCCTTGGAAAATTCTTTGTTCTTTTTAAGAAACTGATGAGTTCACTAAAAAGAAACAATCAAGGAAAATATTTAACGAAAGATACTTTTAGATAGGGAATACAATTTAATTAATTTAATATTTTAGGGATCCTCGTATACATTCAAGTTTAAACAGATATATTTCGTACAAAAGAAATAACATAACATTGGATGAAATATTTTTCTTTTTTTTTCATAATACGATTATTGTCTCAGTTCCAATATCCAGTAGAAATCGAAGAAATTGTTGACATATAAAACACAATGAATTCGGGGTATCATCTAAAAAGACGGATACAAAATAGTAAGAAAAATATGTTCGTATATCATATGTCAACGTAAAGCAACACAACCGGCACTTGACTGAAAAATATGTTTTCCTACAGAAGATCCATCAAATACAACGTAATACATACTTGGATTCTTTGTCGTTCGTGTCCCAGTTTAATTAAACTTTGAACGTGTAAACAACTCGTTTGACATCTGTAATGCATCTTAAATTTTTAAAACTAAAATACTTAGGAGTATTATTTAATAACAAATCCTTGTGAAAGACAACATATGAACGTATACACTTAAGTGTTTAATTATGGTTTTATAGGTTGACATATATTTGCTTTAATGGCTACATAAGAGTTAATCCTAAGCATTTAATGTTGAAGTTAAACAATTCTGGAGAGTAGAAAATCATGTTTTCGCACAACCGCAATGGAAATCACATAGTGATATATCCTATTGTTACAAGTTTTCAGGAACCCACAGAGATCAACACAGTGATCATCCATTTTCGGAGGAAAACAATCGTCCAAACCCTCGATCAAGGAGAAATTTATTTTTCCTTTCCAAATATTTGCGATATTAAATACGGGATTGCCTCTTCTAACAAAATCTCTTCCAAGATTCCTTACAAAACGCATTCTAACTTTGTTTAAGTTGACACGATTTAAATAAAATACATTTTAATTGTTCATAATTAAATGTAGTACCTACTGTTATAGATCTAAGCTCTGAGAAGATTTCTAAAGGAAACATAATTAACCCACCAAACCTGTTTGATAATTAACTTGTTAATTATTAATTGTAAGCAGTTAATGTGAATCCCTGGGATCCTTATTTATACTTTAGGTTTGATTGTTAAGGAAATCATGCCATTAAGATCGATTACTCAGACGCTCACACACACACCTTTGAATTGCAAAACAAACCCCTTTCTCAACTATTGTAGACCTCTACCTACCCTCTTCGTAATAAATTACCTGCCATTTAATATTTCCGAAAGTATTTGTTATTTCTTCTAAAATTCTATTTTATTGCATGCTAAAAATAATTGCTACGTATCGATCAAGTAAACGCGTGGAAATTTAATTATAACCCCTATGGGAAGCAATGCAATTTTCCTTTTGACAAGAAACCCTTAAAATGCAATATAGGAAAAGGTTTGCTACGTCTCAGTCATGCAAAGGTGCATTCTGAGTAAATGTCATCTTAGTAAGTTTCTTTCATAAGATACCATGACCAAGCTTATGTTAGATATCACTCCACTTTTGATAATTTGATAATAAAACAGATGCCGTGTTTGACAAGCGTCACGAGTGCGAGATGAACTGAATCTCTATCTTTAAAACACAAAGCTTATTCTTTCTACAATCCGATAGCCACTCTTACTTATTATTAGATGATTTTCATGTTTCCTTTTTTAAATGAGTTGTGTTATCACCAATTCTATGGTTCTTTATTATTACTTTCACGTGTAAAACAACAGGAATTCTGGCGATTGTTTTCGATTCACTATTTACAGCGCCATCTGCTTTTCCGCGATGGGCGGAATCGGAACTAACTATTGCAGGGCCATATATTATAAATACCTAACGTTGTCGGTGTTCGCATTATTTCCTTAAATATCTCGCTTGCGTTATAGTTAAAACTTAAGAGATGCTTAATTAGCGCGTTACTCTCTTATGAGATTGCTACCAGCTCTCACTGGTGGAAATGAAGTTGGTATTCTCCCCTATATATAATATTCGCGAACGTTCACGCATGAAAATGCCGTATCAAAAGAAAGTTTTCCTCAGTAGCGTATTCGAATGTCCTTATAAAAAATTGTCAAACATTCTCAGAATAATGGAGCACAAATGAGCATAATCAACATAAACGGAAGGCGCGTTCGGTGTATACGAAAACCCGGTTCTGAGGAAACGCAAATGCCATGCTCGTACGGACACATTAGAGTAGGATAACAGTGATATAAGTATGTTACATTACGACAAGCCTGGATCTTATGATAAACAAAAATATGAAATATTGAGTTTGAAACCGAAGCTAAACGATGTTAAGTTGCATACGCATGATAATTATAGACGTGTTACCCGCAGCTGTCAAGGGTTCCTGAGCAAAACAAGCACACCTTAAGTGGGGTTACCCTGACGACAAGCCTTTGTTTATTAACAAACTATTAGTAACAAAGAGAGCATAAACTATTTTTAGCATCTTATCTCGTACAAGATCGGCTATCGGCAATTTAAACTTCCAATCACCCACTCAAAAGACAAACAGAAGACGCCCTAAGAAAAATGAAAGATCACAAAATGCCCTACTTCAATTGAGAACCTGTAAAACAAAGACTCGAGCTAGAATCTACAAATGTATGTGTAATACCGTAGAATTTAAATTTGTAGACTTAGACAAATTTTGCATTTTTAATTAATACTTTATTAAACTTTGATCTCCGAATTATGTTAAGCATAATCTGCGTTAGACAAATCAAGAAGAAATTCCTAATAAACTGCTGTAAAGATGACACAATAACTTGGTTACTCAAAAAAGACTATTTATAAATTAATAAATGTAACACAAAACTTACGAAACACCCTCAACTTGCAATAGGTCTAATTTAACCTAGATTTTCCATGAAAATAACAATTATTTTAAATTTCTGAAAAACAATGCTAATGAAATGCTCTGCACTAGATTAATCTCACCAAAAGGAGCAGAATGTAGATTTTTGCACGTCTCATGATTATGGATGAATCTTGGATGTACCTGTGCGAGCCAGAAACTAAAGACTTGAGCAAGGAAAGACTACCCTCCGAAAAAGGTGAAGCTGCAGAAATCTGCAGGAAACATCCCAAGCATCCTTTGTGAAATTCGAAAGGTGTGGCTATGAAATTTCTCCCTATTTACCATATTTGCTTGATCTCGCATCCAGCGACTTCTTTGTTTTCCCTGCGATGGAAAAGCCACTTCTAGGTCGGAAATTTGACAACACAGATGATGTTATCCTGGAATTGTAGGAGTTTCATAATCATAGATAACGGAAAGTCGGGAAACGCTGCAAAAGTTGTGTGACTCTGCAGAACGACCACGTGGAAAAGACTCATACCAAATCTAGCTTTCTATCTCATTCTGTTCATCATGGTAAAACTTTACGATATCCCCTCGTAACGCTAAGTGGCTGGTGTTAGGTCTCTCTCTGTTTGGTCTGGTTTTAGGGCTCCCATTCCTCAGTTTGGGTATGGCCTAACAAGCCTGGGCTGGACTCCAGCAGGACGCGATGGTAGTACTCTGATCACAGTCTTTAAGGAAGCTATTTCGCCAACTGCTTTTTCTGGTGTAGTCGCGACTGTGGAGTGATTCTCTGCATTTGATGGATAACTCCATCCGGTTATTCCATCCCATCAAGGCTATCCTGGGGGATCACCTTTAACGGAAGTTGATGCGAATACATGTCTTAAGACACTTACCCTATCAGAGCCAAGACAACCCAACCTCCACGGTCTCTTCCTTCAGGTAGAGTTGGAGGGGGTCCTATTGAAGGTTCACTAAGCCTTATTATGCTATCGCCGGGGTGGAAAATTCCTAGAAAATCCTAGACAGACCTAGGACCAACCCCAGCCACATTGAGGTTGAACTCGGTGGGGCAGTATAAAGTCCGCATGCTGGACTGATGAAGGAACTGCCTTGGAGACCCCGACGGGTGAGCAAATTAATAACTCTGGCACTAACCTGGAGAGCTAGTCGAGTGTGGATAGGCAACTTCACTCCCACCAGTGAGAATTGGCAGCATTCGCATAGGTAAGTCACGGGATAATTGAGCATATCTTAATTGGTTGCCTCTAGGGAGCCCTAGCTATAAGGTCAATGCACATGAGTCACGTAAAGCAAAAACTTATAAATCTCCTTACAATTAAATTAATTAACAAATTAAATCAAATTGTAATTAATGGAATCAATAGAAAACGGAGTAATTTAATCATAAAATGGAACGGTTACATAATGGCAGTTTTTATTGTATAGCGATGATAATAAAATCATCATATTGAAAATCCAATAACAACAAAATTATTAATATCAAGCAGGATATAAGCAGTACGATCTTTAAAAGCATACATAACCTTACTTTAGTATAAATTAATAGATAATAAAGAAGGAATATGAGTTAATTTAGTTTTATACTATAGTTTTTATATTTATACTATAGAACATGGATTAGGTAACTTAGGTTACAAGATTAGGATATCATTTCAGCTTTGCTTAGATGATTTATCTCCATTTTAGATTTGAGTCTTATCGTCGTATATTATAGGTAGATCTTTTTCATTTACTGGGAAGCTAACACAGTTTTGAGTGGATGTTTTACTGAAAATAAATAAATAAAGTCACTGTTTTAAACACTAGTAGGTATGCCATAAACAACTTACTAATTATATTTGGACAATTTTCTATTTTTTTCTTGAGAAGTTATCGGGTCAGGATCAATTTGACAATTTATCAAATTATTGATTTTTAGTTAATGTTTTTCACCATTGGCATTGTTTTGATTCAGTCGCCTAAAGTAATGGAGCGAGAATGGTTTACAGTTTGTTTAGTTTAAGGCTTTACTAAGCCAGGAAATGCGTTAGCATCATGTTTCTCTATAAGGCAGAAGCGGCCGATTTATGATTTTAATTTTCCTTCTGTATTCAGTCATAATTGTTGTAAATTTGTATTAGGGAGTTGCTATGTGTAGTGAGGCTTATTGTATCTATCGTATGTAGTGAGGCTATCGCTTGTTGTAGCATAGCTGGAATTTATGTAAATAGGGAGTTGGCAGTTTTTGTTAATTTATTCAGTTAGGAATCAGTTTTGATTATAAGTGTATTATATCGTTTTATTCGTCTTTTTATTTTAATTGAAGTACGAAAAAGTTCATATTTTTCATGTGTTTTCGACCGAACGTATAAAAGGACCTACGAAAAAACAGTTCAGTTCAGTAAGCTCCAGAATACACGTGAATCCACGTCGGGTTAACTCCATTAATTTGCATTAAAATTAGGATTAGGTGTACCCTTGCAAATATGTTTGTATACAAACATAATATTTTATAAAGTGAGAAGTTTATACGTACCTTTATGCGTAGTATTGGATCAATATTATTATTATTCTTACGAAAGTGTTCTGAATAATGTAATTTAAGTATTCAAAATAATAAGAAAATTTTCTTTTAATCCCTAAGTTTGATTTACGTGCAACGATCGAAGTGAGTGACAGCTAGTTTATTATTTCAAAGCTGTGGTGTGTTTATGGTAACAATCTTTTTATCAACAGACATATAAGTGTTCTGCGTTCTCGTATATTGGATTTTACATAAAAATAAGTGTGAACTTTAATTTCTGTACAGAAAAGAAAACAAAGAGGTCAGTAAAATTAGTCATTATTTATTGTATTTGTTTGAAGGACTTAGAATGTTCACATTAATGTGTAGCCAAATAAATTAAATTTATTTTATCTTTTTATTTTAATACGTGACAAGGTTTACTAAAGTGGAGGTTCTTGGTGACACTATTGTCTTGTCATCAACACATACAAT
Organism: Agrypnus murinus; assembly: GCA_929113105.1. Taxonomy (NCBI): domain Eukaryota; kingdom Metazoa; phylum Arthropoda; class Insecta; order Coleoptera; family Elateridae; genus Agrypnus; species Agrypnus murinus. The sequence continues at coordinate 28,544,447 of OV816028.1, read as the reverse complement.
TTCATTTGAGCAAACTGAAATTTTGTTTATTTTTATGAATGTTTCCTTCATTTATATTTATTTGATTAACAATATATCTGTGTTAATATTTTTTAAACAATTGTATATTTATTTTTGTCTCATAAAATCTTATTGTACTTATTTAGCTACAATATATCACGAATACTTATTATTTGAACTATTCTCGTCCTGCTGCAATATCCCAGACGTTTTTGAAAATAAAACTTTATTAGATAGAAGAGCAAGTAAGTTTATTATCTGACATTTTAAGTTAAGTCTCGTGCTCAAATCAACTAAGACTGAGTTAGCCCATTGGGTAAACAGAGAAATTATTGGGGTGTTTAATTTTAAATTAGCTAGCCGAATTTTAAGAAATATTGAAATTAATAATTTTATTTTAAATTGCTATATAATCACCGCATTAATTTATGGCCTACCAACGTGGGGCTTTTGTGAACGGAAATTATATTTACTTACTTAAAACTAATATCACCTCAGTGATAATATAATTATATTTTGTATGAGACTTAGCTGATTATAAATATGTCAGTTATAAAATTTTAGGGAGTTCGAGAAGGATTTGTTGGTTACACGCATGTTTTTATACATTTTAAGCTTCGTAAAAATAGTTATCAAGATAAACGCTTTTGCTTAAATCTCAGATACTAAACGCACATAATAATAATAGTATCTAGTTAATTATTTTGCACTATGTCGTCGAGGATTATTTAATTATTTTAAATATCCTGCTGAAGCGTATAATTTCAGAAGTTTATAATTATCAGCATACACGGTACACAACGTAGCACATTACAGTGTAGACATGCGACGAAAGGAAGTTTCGTTCAATGATTTCCACATGATTAACAGCGATTGAACACTTTGCATATGCAGGAATAAACTAAAAAAAAAGTTATTTTAAATCAAATTTGGAATACTAATGTACCAGTAAGATCCGAAATCTTTGTTTTTTTGTAGGAATTAAAGTATTTTTCAAACTTTGTTTTTATGCTCTCCTTTTTTTGATGAATAAAACTGTGAAATGTGAATCTAGATGTGATCTAGTAACCAAACCGTTTGGTAAGCAGTGAGCTGTAACAGATGAAATCAATCGATTACGGAAACTTTTCTCCATTTTTTACGAAAAACAAGACGTCTATAACTTCGTATATTTACATCTATTTCATTTTGTTTGCTTTTCTGGCTTGATAAATAACCACATCGGAACAACAAAGCATTAAAAAGGAACAAATAATGGGATCTTTCTAATCTAGTGACTTATTAAAGAGGATCACGTCAATTTTTCGAATTTATGAAAACATTGACCCTTAAAATCTAAATGTTAAAATTTTAGAGCTATTGTATTCGGTTGTGGAATTTTATGAAAAGTGGTGGAAAAAACATCACGGGTTATAAATCCTAACCAAATATTAGGGCAAATAAGATTGCAAGCTAAACCAGTTTTAAATGGAAAAGGCGCAAAATGTGCGTCGGGCAAAAATTAAGCGAATGTATATGAAGAGAAATTACATAATTCTGTATATATATATGTAACTGCTTTATAATATTAAGGTTACAAACGTGTTTAAAAATGTTTAAAGGGTGTGCTAATCCGCTTGACTGGAATGGTATTAAAAGTATCATTGAATATTATGAAATATTTCTATTGATAAAAGAGTTTTTAGTGCCATTTCTATTATATACTTACAGAGTTATATAAAAAAGGGTTATATGCAAACGTCTTATGAGTTTTTACTTCTACATTCTTCTTTGTTTTAGATAATCAGTTATGCAATTATCTATCGCTTTTTCTTTCATTTTATTTTCATTTCAAGCAGCAATGTAACTACACTCCTGCGTATCAACTTTATATAATTTTATATAATAGTCAGTCACTATGCAAGCGGTTACTTTTTAAGAAAAAGTAATTCAGATGAATAAATAAACTTTAAGCATTATTGAGTTTCTTAGAATATCACTCAAATTGTGTTGCCATTGCAAATGCAAATGCATTGCCATGCAAAATCTTAGAAACCAGTTTCATATCTAATCTTAGGCGGCTCTCACACTGAAGCAATAAGCAATCACCAACTAGCAATTGGAAACACGCAATATTATCGCTATCGGGTTGTTTACGTTGAATTTAATCAGAAGTCTCACATTGGAGCAACTTGTTATCGCTTGCGGATGCGTTAATATTTTTTGCCGGCGATATGCGCTACAGGTCGAAAGCCGATTTTATCGTGTCAATATAGAGTAATACGTGCATTACTATTATAAATAGAGAGTGGAATTTTTATACAACAGACATGACAATTCAGCATTTATTAGAAACATAGAGGAAAGTAGCCTATTATCGCATATGTTCCTAATATCGGACAGGTGCATATCTCAGAAAATAATAATTTCCATATATCGGTTTGTACGGTAATCAATAGTAAGCAGAATTTGTATGTATCTGTCAAAATTACAGAGCCTGGTGACTTTATGTAGCGCGTTACTCTACGGTTTTCTTATTAACAGAAGTTCAAATATTTATAATCGTGTAGTTCTCGTCAGTATAGTTTTAAAAGGTAAGTCTAAATAACAACTAATTATACTCCATGAGATTAAGGTTGTTTCAGTCTTCTACTTCATATACATGTTATTTAGTGTAATTTCTTTTCTCTTTTATAAAAATTTGAATGAATTTAATTAGGTTATGTATCCTAATATCGGATAGTCGCGACAGCCTAATATCGCATATCCGATATTAGGAGACTCCTACTTACTTCTTTAACTGTTAGATATCATAAATCTAATTAATTATTGTGCATTTTTTCTTCAGATGGCAGAAGTAAAAAGACGAAAAACATGGGATGTAAATTTTATGCAACAAGCTGTAAATGCTGTGAAAAATAAAGAAATGGGTTATTTAAAAGCCGTAAGAACATTTTATTTCGTTCTAGGTATCTATTTTAATTATTATTAATAAAGTTTTTACCTACTTTTATTGTTTCTTTTACTATGTATTCCCAATATCGAACAGTGCGATATTAGGAACACCGACTATCCGATATTAGGAAACCCATTTCACAACAATGCGTTATGCACTGTTACGAATTCTTCAAGATTTTTAAAAATTTTGAAAAGTTAGAGATACATATTTCAACAGTATGGTATATTATCTATTCCACGAGCATTTTCCAGAAGCTAGATGTGATAGGTAGGAATTTAGTATTTTTATAAACCGAAACAGAAAAGTATCCGATAATAGGCTGGCTACTTTCCTCTAAAGACATAAGTGTATAACAAACTATTATTTATGCTGTTAGTATATTAGGAATACTTGTAAATTATTAATTTTTTATTATTTACTGGAATGTTTTATAATTGTGGCCGAAATATAAGTCAAGGTTATGAGGTCAGTGGCTGATGTAATTAAATACGGTCTAAATAAGAAATATGCATATGTATATTTAGCATAAAAAGAAAAAGATGTATTATTGCTATTGGAAGTTGTTAGAAATTTTGTACACAGATAATCAAATAACTAATTCAATAACTAAAACTAGCAAGTGGTGTAATTAAAATAAATCATTAAATATTTAGTAAAACATTTAATCACGGTCCCAAACTTTAAATAAGTACACGAGAATGTTCATTAATTTTGCGCCTAGACAATAACTCAGAGTAGAATTTTATTCAATTCCAATTATCTAATTAATTTAATTTCAATTATTTAATTAAGCTTAATTTGTCATACAAATAGGCAACAAGTGATTGGCAAAACAAAAACCATTAGATTTAATTAACCTTATTATGCACGAACCTGAATTAAAGTATAATTAAATTTAAATTAAATTAATTCATTACTCAAAATTGGATGATCGTAATTGCAGTATTAAACTTTATCCTTAACTTTCGTCATACAGAATCTGTAGAAAAAGCTAGAAAAGATAGAATTACATAAGAAAAAAAAGGCCCTGAAATAATAAATCCGTATCTAAAAAACTACTTTAATCTATCTAATATTTCTAATGTTTGATTCAATAGAATTAACTTACAAAAGCTGGGGGTTGACCTCAAAGTGACTTCATAATCACAGGCTTAAATCGTCCACAAAAATCCTTAAACCGAGATTACGATAAAATACTTCTTGAATTTTATAACCACTAACCAATCTTTGCCACTAATGGAGAGCGTTTTTTGGAACCACATAGCCACATAAAGTGATAAAAACCATCCAACCAAGAATTTGAGAAGACTTTCAGCAATAACATTACTTACTACAACATTATTTTCTTTCAAAAACAAAAGGAACCGGAAAAGAAAGACTCCTGCAAATTTCTACGAGAATTCAATGTCTCGTCCAACTAAACAACATTTAATAAACTAGACTGAATTATTACTTAATGAATTACTACATAATATCTTTAAAAATCTATTTTACATAGCTTTGACTTTGAAATCATTGTCTAAACCTAAGGTTTAATTTACATTAATTAATCCAGAATTAATAAAATAGTAACCTTTTTAGAATTATACCGCTAAACCAACTTGACTTGGTAGATTATCTATTCTGTTTCTAAGATTAATGAAACATCTTAACTGTGCAGAATGCCTCATTTCAAAATAAAAATTCGAATAAAACTTCTCGAGTCTACTCTGATCAATGAAGATTTCGATCTCATTCGATACAGTATGAGTTTGATACTCTATTCAAGAAGAGATTTCTCATCCCCAGATTTATTAGGGTGCATATACAACATATTCTGAGTTGACAGTATTGCCACTGTAACGTGCTTAAAGTTCCAAGATTCAATTTTGTATGGTTGAGGGTATATTTATGAAGGTAATCTTAGTACGGCCCTGTATATATGAATATATTGTTTACTTAAAATTGACGATATTATTCCAACTAAAATAATGTTTTTCGTTAACTTAAAAGCAGCTGCAAAAATGCTGATAATGCATTCTCGCTGATGAACTTGTTCGTAGCAATGAAATAAAGAGATTGAATTGTTTTACAGATAAAATAACACATACAAAATACATTTAAATCAAATTTATGCTACCGATGTATGCTTGTTTCCTGCCTTTTCAATAGATGTTTTAAAATTAAAAGATGAAAAACAAGTCTGCACTATTTTTTGATATCAGGCCTCTTGCTAGAAAACATCTTATTACTCTGATACAATATCCAACGAATTTCTAAACAGTATTTTCCTATTGGTGCAAAGTATGTCACTTTAACATTTGATAGGGTGTTATTCCCTGTCTTAAAAATATTAACCAGTTGGGCAGAAATTGCAATTGTTAAGAAGAGTCTGCGATAATCCGCCAAGGCAACCGCACAGAGTCGGATATACTTTGCTAAGGCGGAATAGTTTCCCGTATCGGTTTTTTCTTCGTTCCGTCTACAGTAAAGAACAGCTTAAGTGCTTCGTATTAAAGTTTAGCACTTCGCTTTAACTAATTAGTTGTTCATCCGTTAGTTGATAATTTGTGAAAGGAATTTAATAAGAAAATTGAAAATTAAAGCTAATCAATTTCTTTTTTCTTTGTTCCATAACAATAATTATAACAATTCGAGAATAGTGAATCTTGTAATGTGGTTGACACTTTAAGGTTAAGTTATTAAATAACGCGACCCTTTTGGGTAATTAAATTTGTGTCAACATTAAACCTGGAAATAATTGACGTTTCTAACAGAATCATATGGGTTAAAATCTTTTATTGTTGAACGACTGATGCCAAGTTATGCGAGCCATAATTACATCAAATTTTAGTTCATGGTTCTTCAAAGTTCTTCATTCGCTACATGTGTAGGGCACTTAGTGCCTTTAGTTTAAGTGAATAAAAAAAGTCATTATAGTGTGGTGCAATTTGTGTGCGATGGATTGTAAAATCTACCGATTTGACAAGGATTAGCTGATATACAGTATCTTTAAAGTAAATTACCTTTGTAATAAAATTTATATGTATCTGTTATACGAAAACTTATTGCTGTAAAAGAAATTAATAGAACAATAACAAGACTGTTTTTATATTTCTGTCAAACACAAGATTTTTTTTATCAATGAATAAATGGGAGTTAAACTAGACATGGTTGCGGTAATATTGGACCAATCATTTGTTGAAGTCATCAATTCACATGAACCTGTTTTAACGTCAACCTGACTAATTATGATTAGTCTGCCTAATTCAATTAATCTAAATTAAAATCTCTTTTCATTTGTGGACTCTAATTTTATTATTCTAATGTATTCAAATAAGTGGCGCCCATATTTTTTATTGTTCCAATAACCCTTATTTTTTCCTTTGTACCATGACATACAATTTCTCAACAAAAAAAAGAGATCTTAGTCGGAGCATAAGTACAATAAGTATCATTTGGAGTTGAGCAGATTTATGGGACCTATTCATTATTTAGTTTTTTAAAAATGGATATCGCTACACAACGTTTCAGGAATTCCAGAAAATCATGACTTTTCCTGGAACTGCTTAAAATTTTTTCGCTTGCAGCGAACCCTTATGGTTAACCTTAATCTCAGGATCGTAGCGGTGTGCCCGTGATTTGTCGCCGGTTACAATTCTGTGGATAAAGTCATCAACTGCCTCGAGTCGAATCAAGAGTTGTTCGAAAATTTGCTTTCGCTCGGCTTTTATTTCATTAGTAAACATTAGGGACATCCAACGTACGCATACTCACCTGTACTCCAGAACATTCCAGATAATGTGAGGCACTCTTTCTTATGAAATACCCACACCCTCGGCAATGTCAGTCTGTCTACACTGAGCCGCCTGCCTTTCGCTACATACAGACACGGGTCGTCCACTACGTGCTTTATTCTTCAGATTCGTTTCAACAGGATTCTCGTCTTTTACAGCCCTTATCCACCGCTTAACGTACTTACATTAACACACTTATGTACGTATAACTACGACAGTCAATCATCGATGGATGTCAATAGGCGCCACGACCTCCGCAGTAAGAAATTCGATAACAGCTCGTTGCTTTAACCGTACGTTCAAGTTGGTAGCCATTTTCAGAGTTGTAGTGCTCAATCACGATCTTGCTGACGATTACAACTATTTAGGTCTATTTGTGTACCAGTAACTAGGTCAAGGCAAAATGTTAAACCACTTTTGTCACGGTTTTTCCAGTCATCATAAGAGTGATGGCAATGAAGAGTTAATTACTAATACGCCCTCGTATATTTGACCTAGTAAATGGTTATAAGATAAGATTTTCAAATTTCTATCAAACAATAATAATAGCCAGTTTCGATATTCCATGTCCATCAAAAAATATCCCGAAAACTAGAAGACATTATGACGACAGGGGTCGCAGGACAGGAATTTCTTAAAAAATCATTATGGCTATATATCTCTTAAATGGCGTAGACTACGCAAGCTTCAAATTTTTACAGATTATACTTGAAGCAATTTTCAAGTTAAAGAAATACAGAAATTACCGGCCTTATCCAGTGGCGGAGTAAGGAGGAGAAGAGTTTTCCGAGAAAATAATTATTAGATCTTTTTGAATTCGTTGGTTTATATGTTACCGTTTTCGCAGCGTGAGGCATTTTGTGTTTGTTTTGCCGATTTTCCTGATTATTCCTTTTACATTTTGCGCATTGTTCGACTCTCTAAAGGCCATACTGAACAAACTTTGTATAAAAAGACATTATCCAAAAAACAAGCTATCGAATAGTAAAAACGGCATTAAAGTCTATTCAGTGACTCTCGAAATTCACCATCTTTTACGGAGACATAAGTTAATTGTAATTATTAGAGTGAGCGTGTACCTAGCAATGATGCGGTGCGGTACTGCACGGCGGGAGTGGTGTGCACGCATATTTCCGGCGGCGTTACCAGCTCAACTTTTGTAAACAGATCTCCTATCTTATTGACGAGCGTTGATTTTTCAACGAAAGTTATACTAGTTATATAATATTCACCGTTCAGACAGAATACAATGACAAAGGTTTTCAATTAACTCTTTTTCTAATCGAACAAATTGCATTTGAATGTGTTCTTACGTATTTTTTATAAGAGGTTAATTAACTACCACACAGGAAATATTTGGTGAGAGGAGTGAAATTCTCTTTGAGAACGACAGAAGTGGAATGGCAGATAATTTACAATACTGCAGCAAACAGTCTCTCAAACATTCCATTCACTTTAACGACAATAAAGTTATGTACATATATGTAGTATGCACGCAACATTATAGTACACCACATTTAATAGTTAATTTAACTTGATGCGGTGGTTTACCACTAGTTGTAACACTATTGCAGTAGAAAGCACTTTTTTATATAGTATACACTCATCTTTGTCATGCCTATATTAAAAGGTCCGTTTTTCAAAAATCCTAATGATAAGTGTGATTAATCAACGCTTTTTATTACTTGCATTATTTAAATTAGAACAGTATAAATAGAGGAGGGAATATATAAGCTTCTAATAATTCATCTTGTCAGTTGTGAATGTACATTTGCATTAAGCATATTCTCTTAAGGTGGGTACACATCTGAGCGGAGTTTTGAGTTGAGTTTGTGTACTCAACTTATGTGTTCTCAAGTTCTGCGCAGTCACTTTATTTCATGCGTATGCGTGTCTCTCAATCAGCTCCATTTATTTGGAGTAGTAATAATAGCAATGTCGTCTGATGAGGAAGTAGTGCTAAGTACCTACTGCTGCATTTTTACCATTTATTCTTTATTAAAAAAAACACAGAAAAGGCGGTAGTGAATTACCCAATACAAACGGTAGGCAGTATACGGGTTCCGATTTATTAATGGATATGCGATTTGAAGAATCTTCGGGGCAATTTAAAAACTTTACTCCAGACCATCTTTATAAAACACAAATATACTTTTAGTCGAATTAAAAATTTACTGAGATTAAATGAGATTACTCCCCAGTGTCCGCATTTCAAACATCAGCATTCCCAGTTTAAACGAGGTTGGTCTCCATTGTGCTTCCTTCCTCTGAAATTGTGAAAAATTATGTCTACTTTTATTTGTATTGGTTTTAGATCGCTGTGTACATTTCTATTAATTTGAGATCGTCAGAGCATTAATATCCCTTATTTCTTGAAATTCTCGGTTTAGACAAATTCGTTTACTTTTCCTGCAGATTGTAGATCCACCTTAAGATAAAACAGTATGATTTAAAAAACTTCAAGTCTTATTGCATTAATCACTTAAGCATTAGTTTGGAATCACTATCTTTTATACTGTATCCATCTATGTTATGGTTGATTTCTTCTTGAAATATGTATATAATATACACGTAATTGTACTTTGATCTAATAGTTGCATCTTTATGCTTGACTTTTCAATTTTAGTCAAACTTCTGGGAAATCAAATTCAATTGCACATCAAAATCTTTTATTGGTAGTGAATAACAGTTTAAAAAAAATAAATAATTGATACTTTTTAATTTGCAGGTGTAACGACTTCTGTGAATCTACACAAATTTAACACCAGTTTACCATTTCTTTTAATTAATAATGCCTTCCTGATCTTTTAATTATTTTCTTTTTCACACATCCAATAATCTGATCTAACTTTTCAGTACATATAAATTGCAACATTGTGCTTACGATTTATTATTTTATTGCATTTGAAATCTTCGATTATGATTTAACTTTAATTTAATTTAACTTTTAATTGGAGTTGAATTTCTCAAATTTACTGTGTCAAATTGAAACTAGGGCGCAGTAAGCTCGTTATTTATAAAGAAAATTAAAGCAACAAAGACTTAATCTTTTCTGAAAAAGCGTCTTCTTTACACAAATTCCATTCAGCATTAACATTCTCTTTATACACTCACATGCATACCCCGTTTATCATATTCATCTTAATAAAACAGCAGTTTCCAGTTTAACGTGAATATTTTTTTCATATTCACTTTTTATGCGTGGAAAGTATTTTTATTAGTTGCGTTTAAAGCGATAAATATATTTTGAGGACAACGTTCCTGCCACAATTTAAGTTCTATATTTTTTCACATCACATTACATTTTTTAAGCTTTCCATTACATTTTATATCTCGACTTTATGACACTTTTGAAGTTTCATTTTACTATAGTAACAACACCACTGTTTCAAGTTTAAAACGCATAATATCAGATTATAATTTAACAGCGGCGTGGGTACAGAAAAAAAATAAAAAATTTAAATAATTGTGCATTCAATTTTTCGCTTTAACCAAATAAAACTTATCTTGGAAAAACAGGATAATACTGTATAATATATTCGATTTTAGACTAATTTATCAGAGAGTCAAGCGATAATTGATTAAGCATTAACAATTCCAAATACTTTTATAAGATTGTGGTTTTGAAAGAACGCTATAAATAAAAATTCAATTACAGGTATTTTTTGGCATGGAAGTAATACTTCGTTAGAGCGTTTTTGAATGTATTGTTTTGTAATGTTTATAGTTGTGAAGGATCAACAGTAAAAATATAAATAACTTTTAAACTCTGAAGTGGCTTCATTTCATTTAAACGTCTCGAGACGATTCACAAAAGCTTTAGAGTTTAAAATTTGATGTTTTGGTAGCTATCTTAATTTTCCTATTCGCTGTTCAGTGGCGTTTTTCTCATTCTGGCATGGCATTAAGTTTTCAGATTTGTAATATAGAAACATTTTTTAAAATCATCTTTTTATGACCACACGTTAGTGTTGTGTGTAATGTTTGATTGCTCGTCTTCAATGGATAGTTTTAGCTTGAAAAGTTTTCTATCCCTTGGGAAAGGATTTTTTGTTTTCTTCTCTAGTTATTATTTATAAGACTCGTGAGATGCAAATATTTTATTTTGTGGTTTTGAATAGAACGGATTTTTTAAATGTGTCTTGATGCATATTGCTATAAAATATAGGGGAGGGGGCTATGTAAAATATGATATATCTTTACCATTGTTCGTGGAAGGTTAAATGTTGTTGATAAAATAATTAAATTGATTTAAATGATTTTCTAAATGAGAAGAAACACATATATGAAACATACTTTGGTAACAGCACAGTGAAGACATATACAAAATATAAACCACCTATCTTTACCATAAAAGAAAAATGCTCCGGCTACTATTAAATTAATTGTGAATCTAGACTCTAGTCACAGATGAGACTCTACCACCTAAACATTATTAACTACACACAAAAATAAATAATAAACCAAAGGTTACTTTTAAAATATTTAAATGACAAAATTTATTAGACACCAACACACACAAAATAAACAAACAAAATTAAAATTGAAATGCTAAAAATTATTAAAAACTACAAGTAATTTGGATATTTCCAATAAAAGAAAAATTAATTCCAAAACAGTACAATCCTTTTTATCTTTAAAATTAATATTTCTATTATTTGTACTACTAACTTTAAATAAATCCTTACATTATTAACAGCTAATTTCTGCGCCTTTTAAAAATACCGGCTGAAATTAGTAGTAGCCTGTAAATGTTCTTGCTACCACATGATCAAAATGGTTGAAATGTACCACGATTTCACCTGTCTTCATAAAAAAGTTTTGTATTACCGGATAAAATTGATTTTTTTTAATTTCAATCATTTTTGAAAAGAAACAGCTGTATTTCAAACATAAGGTAAATCCATTTAAATTTATACAATGATAAAAAAAATTTCCACAAAAAAAGTTAAGTTTCTCCTAAATCCACAGCACTGTTTGTTCAATTAAATTAAATTGTTTATTATTAAGATCACTGACTAAATTCAAAATTTCATTAATAATAAACATGTTGACGTAACATCAAAATATAACCTCAAAATTTTTACGTTTAGTTATCGCTGATACTTTTAACTCACTACATAACCTTAATTTTTTAAAAATCTTATGCTCTGCACATAAACGCGTGGTTTATACAACAAGCAAAAGAAAGAATTGGTTATTTTTCTAGGATAACAGACTAATTTAGTAATTTTTCTAGTGGAAAACGATTGCTAAAAAGTAACTAAATTTACATATCCAAATTATTGTTTGCAATTATTACTAATTGTTTAAACAAATTATATAATAAGATTGAATAGAATTACTCTATTCAATGGTATACAACACTTTAAAACCCAATAACCCAATAAGATGACCATTAAATGTCGATTGAATCAATTTTCAAATGCATTCAATTATACATTAAAATATGAATTAAATAATTAATATCCTTATTTTACCTCTTTTTATGATTACAAAAACCTTTATTACACCCTATAGAAGAATATTTACACAAATTTAGATATCCAAACTACAAAATAACAACTAAATCACATAATTTCAGATTATCAAGGTAAAATGCAGAAATATGTGTTTTTAAACCCATAGATCTTTTATAAAGAATCATCCCCATATTTGCATATATGTCACAGTTGTGCTTACTTGACAAGGAACTACTTGACAACAGAATAATTAAATATTTCAGCCCACAGACTTTTTAATTTTGAAAAACAATGAAATTATAATGAAACTGCCCAAATCGTTAACTGCCAAGAAAATCTTTACAGATTTTATAAACTAAACTAACAAGGAAGGCAATAAATACTTGCATGCATCTCCACTAACATGCACCTTATCTGTTTCAGGTCAAACTATGCCTTGAAACGGCTTCAATACTTATTTATCTTCCAAAATAAAGTAACGATAGAAAATCGTCAGCTGACCAAGAAAACTTACCAAAATTAAGAGAAAAATCAACTTTAAAATTTATCCTTTTTCTATTTAGTGTGTTATAGTGTTTCTTTAACCACATGAAACATAATTATTTTATATTTTATATTTTCATTATATATTTTATATATACTTATTATTATAATTATTTAAAAATTTATCTTAAAAATCATGACAATATGTAATGTTAATGTCAATATCTACTAATAGTTGTAGTCCTGAGTTTTTAATATTTTTAAATATAAATATGTACCAAGCCATGCCAATGTTATTAGCACAAAAATTCTTTAAAATAATTGCTTAATTGAGTTGATAATGGTTAATGATTTCATTTGTTTTTATGAAAAATAAAGTATTAATAATTTGTTTGTTTGAACCTTTATAAGAAAGTTTTGTGATTATAAAATGAGTATGAAAAAGAAAATTCTTTACATTACAACGAAATAATTTATAACTTTGTATGTAATGCATTGAAAACTAACCTACGTTTAGCGTTAAGAATTAATCACTAGTTATTAGTTCACACTTTGTGGTCGTTCACATCTATATAACAAGATATTCAATAATAACTTTGATCCGTTCATGATTATGGAGTTCCACAAAGTAAGGCTGGAAACAATAAACAACGTTCATCAACTACCTACATGTTTTTTCCCAGTTTTTAACTAAATGTTGCACACAATTACGCAAATATTTTGATGTAACTAAATTGAACAAGGTACAAACATCTTTAAGTTTGAATTAGCGTTGTTATTAGTAACCCTGCTGCTGTATCAAAAACAATAAAACTATCTACGTAAAACATGTAGGCATAAAGTTAAGGGTTCCATTTAACAATAATAATTCCTATTGGAATGAGACGCGTTATTATGAAGACACGCTTGTTTTGAACATTTTGCAGTATTTGAAAATCCTAGTTTATTTTTATAAAATATTTATGACCTTTATGTCGCATTATTTTATTATTTATGAATTCTATTTCAAACATCAAATATTATAACGTAAAGTTTAGAAAATTAAATCATCCGTAAAAAAGACTAGTCTGAGCCAACTTTTGAAATAATTGAAGCCTTTTTAGAAGTATACATAATTTATTCAATGTTTCCTAAAATAAAATTTTTATATCAACCTGAAACAATCCTAAAGCTAAGATATTGCGTATTATATATAAATTATCTTTTTTATTTTCAGGAATGGATCTTTCAACCCGTCACTGGTGGATAATAGTGACAGTTTTACTTTTAGCAGCAGCCGCAGGAGTAGGCGTACCGATAGCCTTAAAGATAAGCGCCGGGGCTTCCTTGGAGGAGCGCCTGGAATTCGCTTCTCGTCTTCTACAGGAAGTGCCTCTAATCGACGGTCATAACGATCTGCCCTGGAATATTCGCAAGTTCTTACACAACCGCCTTAAGGATTTCAAATTCGGGGAGGACTTGAGGAATGTTACTCCTTGGTCGAATAGCGCGTGGAGCCATACCGATCTACCGAGACTGAAGCAAGGACACGTGGCTGCTCAGGTAAGTTGCTGTTTTATTTACTCTGTCTCTTATAGACTTAAAGATTATATTTTCACTTTATATTTGAGGTGACGGTTTCATATAGCCGTTTTACGTTAAGCGCTTTATAAAAGAGATAAGCACATTTCCTTTCGTTGCCGAAACGAGAAAAGAACTTGAAGAGGGAAGACATGTGGGTTTTTAGAAGGAGCTGAACTTCTTTTGAATGTTCTAAGCTTTCCATTTTTGATGATACATGAGTGACGTGAAAAAACTCAAAGAATGCTTTTAAGCTTAGATATGTGTATTCATTCAAAGTTGGTGTATCAATGACTTGGTCGCTACACATCTAACAGTAGTATTAAATATCATGCGTTACAATGGGAATGAAACGCATTTTTATTGGATAAACAAATTTTAGGATACATTATTTGGAAATATCTAAGCACTGAAAGCAATATGATTCAATTTCCGACACAATGAAATAAACGTGCCGTTGTGAAATCGATACCACTCATTCAAACATTTTGCAAAAAAATAAATTACCGATAAGCAAAGTAGCAAACATCCAAATACTTAAAATACTATAAATTTTAAATGTAATTTCTTGATCTGAACTATTACATTTTAATGTATAAGTTATATAATGTTACATGTATGTAGCATAAATTCAACTTAATGTTAGAAGTTCTTTAAGTAATTTAACATAGAAAATGAGCAAACTACTTACTATTATTGTTGTTCACAAATCTTACCATCACTTTTAATATAAAAACAGAACTATTAATAATAATGTAAGCTTACATGCTACAAAAATTGAATTACGGTCATCTATGTGCAGTATGATTCTAAAATATTCAATCTTATTTAAGAAGTAGCACAACAAAGGTATCACTGAAACTGAGCTAGTCACATTCGGTAAGAAGCAAGTTCCCAATAACACTGTATTTTGGCATGGGAAAATTGAAAGGTTAGCTTATTGAGAACGCGCTGAAGTTAGCTTGTGAGTATTATCATGTTTTAAAATAGTTTTAACATATCATTAGTTTATCGTTAGTTTTCCAAAACTGTAGATAGTCTTATACAACCTCTTATACAACCAAAGTGTTATACCACTCTTTTATACTAGGTCGTTTCGTAATTGGAATAAGAAAATCTTTTACAAAGCTTCCACTTAAAAAACATCACTTTAATAAAGCATGCAAAACATAATTTCCATACATTTACTTTACATAAAAGATCATAGCATAAAACAAAAAATAAAACAATTTAGTCAAATGACATCAAAGGGATAGACGAACTTCTTTAGTAAAGTATTATTTGTCAAAAACAGTAAATTAAAATTAACAAATCAATTAATGTTGTTAAAGACCCTAGGATGTACTTACTATTACAGAAGGTAAAACTTAATTTACTTTTTTTTAATTGAAATGAAATTTAATCACATTTGTTTTGCACCACTGCGTGTATTACAAGGATTAATCTGAATTATGTAAAGTTGCAGGTTCTTTAATTGGAATAAAATAACACTTAGGAATTTACCTTGCATTTAGATACCTTAACCTCGAATTTTATGAAATTATGTTTTTAATTTTGCAACGACTAAATACTATACATATCCTTTCACAATAAAGGGTGAAACAACTTAAATCCTGTCACTACCTATTTTAATTTTCAGCAAATAATTACTGAGAGACAAATAATTACAGAGGTTACTGAAGACAAGGTCCTGTTTATTACTGCACATGCCATCTCGGTATCATTTAAGGAAATCATTTAGATTTCCATTTCTCATCCATTAGACATGCAATTCCAAGGCGAAAGCCAGGTAATTTAACTTGAAAACTGTTCAACTAGGTGTTACTCAAAGGAAAATCTCAAGAGTCATTTTCGGTTGGTCCTTCACAGACTATTGAAGGTTTTAATTCATAATTCGCCCAATGACAGGTATCAATAAAAAGTTAAAAATTGTTATTATTACAATTCTTCAAATAATGTGAGTATTATATTCAAAACAAGATTTCTAGCACAATGAATTCAAATTCAATCTATTTGTTACATTTAATGATAAAATGCCACAAAAGCTGCATTTTTTCCACAGTTTCAAAATCGAGATGTCACGAAGCACTTTTAACCAAGCAGACGTGCTCATAATCTGGTTCTTTTTAACAAGATAGTTGGGGTTGGGTTGGGGACGATACGTAATTCAATGAAGGAGGTCGGGGGATAGTTCTTCATCGTTCTTGTGCTAGGAAAAGAAAATGCAAAATTATTCAAATATTATTAATATTATTTATCCATATACAACCTATCTAATACAGCCTTATGTAAAAATTTTATTAGTAATTAATACGGAATATTAAACGTTTAGAAGTAAAAAAACGGATTTGTATGCATTCGAATAAGTAATAATTACTTAGAATAAGCACCGATATGAATGAGTTCACTAATGAGTTTTAATTACGACCTGGGTAAAATTAAATGCATAATTTAAATAGCAATAATGCACTGTTACAATAGATATTGTGATTTTACTGGATTTTATGGTAAAAATTTCGAAGACGTCACTAAAGTAGTGAAAGTTCGTAAACTTTTCTAGTTTACACATTTAAGCAGTTTAAAAATCTGATTTATATGCAGGAAAGTTTCTGAGTTAGTGCCACATGTAGTTATTATTATCCTTTTCTATTTGTACATTGGGCACAACATAACATATATCGTGAGACACTAGCAATGTTAACGGTTAACGTTCCCATCTCTTGCCTAGAAATGGCCGCCAAATGAGTTTGTGGAGCTATTGGCATTCCATATTGATTACAAATATTTTACCATCAAAGTATGATTTTGCCCGGAAAATTGAATTTTCAGTGAACACAGATTTTAAATCTTACTTTAACATGCAAAGGATAAGAAATGGTTTAGAATTTACTGACATCAGTTTCTAATTGAAAATGTGAATAGCGGGGATAAAATCATTAATCTAGAGAACGAAGTAAGACATTCAATTTGCATGTATATTCTATGAAGACCATTTTCGGGAAATTGTAACCTCCAATGTTTATAACCTCCTTTTAATTAGTATTTATGCGATGCACTTCTCGGCGATGTTAAATATATTAGTATTTATTGGCACAGTATAATACCTTATACTAAAATAATATGTTTTCAACATGTGCATATACCGGCAATATTCTACTAAGTTTCTGTTTTACTACGGAAACTAACTATTCTGCCACTAATTCCCTTAGCATGTCAATTTTCATGTTTTCGTTGTCCATTAAATCAACAGTGTTAACTCACTTCTTTCTCTTAGGGCTAATGAAAAAGCGTAAAAAGCGTATATAGTTATAATAGACACACTATAACGGGAATTTCCTGACCGGCGGTCAATTCCTAACTCGCGGTGTTTATAGGGTAACCTGCTATATTTAAATTTATAAAACAATAGTTTATAATATAATTTATAAAACAAGAACCATAATAATAGTTAACTGGGACCAGCAAATGTCTGCAGCAAAGTGAACAGCCGCCGTTCAACTCAGCAATCAAATAATATGTAGAATACACCATTTCAAACAAAACATCACTATAAGGGATGCTTTATTTGACCATAGATACAACGTAAAACAGGTAAATTAATAGATCAAGCCAATAATAATTATATCAGTTCGTATACAATCAGAAATTAAATGTTATAACCATTATTTACTTTTAATAATCATAAAATGGTTATGAATGAAAAGTGATAATGAAAAACCAATAGTGGTTACCAAAGCACACACAAGAATGAATATTAATCATTTTATTTAAAATAAACTATTAATTACATTTTGTTTTGTAGATTTCGTAGTATAATAATGCTAAGTTGGCCAAACTGTAAGATAAAATTTTTTGTCCAGTATAATGTAAATTATATTTTTGTCCAGTATATTGTAAAGGTATGTACCTATAACTGTATTAATTAACCCTTTTTATTTGTCTCGATTTTTTAAGATCTTTATTTTGTATAAGTTTAGAATTGTTATTTCATATTGTACTGTTGCTTAGTATTTTTACAAAAAAAACTGGTTTTTATCGCGAATATTTCTCACATAAAAATTGGGCGTTGCGCTTAAGTTTCATGGGTTTTCAGTTCATTCTCACGGCGACTATCGTGACGTCACAAATACTCCAGTAGGCTTGTAGCTTAAGTTGGCTATGCCACGAGTGAATGTTTAACAAAAATAAGAAGAAGAAAACAATGTTTTTATTCTTTTTACCCCATAAGAAAAAGATACAGTTATTGACAGAATCAAAAAAAGGTGATCAGTATTTCAGCAAATTTTTGAAAGATTTATTAGTCCAGAAATTAGTTCCTAGAGGAGTTCCCAGGGTTTCTACTACGCAGTAAACTACTTTGACAAAATCTAAGTGACGATATTCTAAAGACGTTTTTCGGTATGTCGTGCATTGCGACATTTCCGTATGTACTATTCCGACTTTGTGACCTGAAGCCCAATTAGTTAAGGAGATTAACCAAACTAGAAGAGATTTTTATGTTTTGTAGGCCGGAGGCGTAATTCAATAATGATTTAAATTTTGTTAAACATTCTTTTGGTACATTTATTTTAAAGAATTCTAATTCTCACAAATCAAAGTTAATCCCAAGTCTGAATGTTACATTTGACAGATCCTTACGGGTCGTATGACTGCTTGCTCCTGAGTAGACGGGAACGGTCGGTTATGCTTCAATTCAGATACATGCCGCATTGAGACCAAAACGTAAAATACCACAGAGCCGGATTGAGGCACACATGAAAAGATAATTACAACACATTAGTCGCTTACCCTTTAAATGGAAATTAGCAGTAATTACGGGGGGATTGGGGATCCCCCGTGCCGTCTCACGTTGCTTTTGGATGAGTGGAGACCTTCAGTGCACTACCACGATCATGATGTCCTGAAACAGATGCTTGCCGCAATTCCACAAATTGCTAACATCAACATATGGCCAATCTCACACATTGGCCAACAATCACAATTCAAGCAACAACTCACGTTGCCAAATGATAACAACAAAAAAAGTCCCAGCACTTCTAGTGCCGTATAACAAACACAGTAAATATTAGCGTTACGCATTTGAATTTTTGGTCCCAATGCACGCACTAACTCCGTCCGCTAAACATACGAGAACACCACTCAATATCGCTAAGGCCTTTTTACGTTCCAAACCGACCGCCCGTTTACAGCACCATAATGCAACTGTCCCTTCTGACATCATATAACCGACCGCTACCCCTAATTTTGTATACTTTTTAAATATGTGCTTCTATAGCCTCAGACGGTGTTGCAAAAACCATTAAGACGTAGGGTCAGAGGGGTGACTTATTTATGGCTACACTTTCTTTCGTATTTCGCAAATACATTTTAGGTTCCTACAAAGAATTCAAAACGGATCTTATTTAAGACATTATCTATTATCATTTACTATTAATCACTAAAGATGCTAAATTATCACACAGAAAATAAATGTCCCACTGTTTATTTATATGCATTACTGTTATGTACCAAATAATTTTGTGGTATATTTATCTTTTACATTTTAAATGATACGACGCTGCAATTTCTCCCTCTTCAAAAATTTGTTTTGTCCACCAGGTAACTGTTAATGGTTGTTAAAGCGAAGTAATGCCCCTGCACCTACTCCATGCCAAGTTTGATTAAATTCTATCGATGAATTATATCAAACCGCTTTATTTCAGGCTCGTAGTATGTATAGTCTTATGTTAAATGATACCCAATATAATATAATCATCAAAAATCGGTAATTAAGGAATCATGTGCAAACCGGCGTGCTCACTAGTCTTCATCGCGATGTAGAGGAGCGAGATCGAGCTATGTGGCGCGGTGTGCTAAATAGTAATTGATCTCATCACGTACAGATATTAAAAAATAGCCGATTCAGCACCTTATGGTTACTTATACCGAGTTACTGTAAGCGTACATTTCGCTTTAACCTAAAGCTCAACCACATAATAGCTCGGGTAAGTTGCTACACATTGTTCTTTTATTTAGTATAGTATTTTTATTTTTTTTTTTTACTTTTATTTGTTACTCTACACTTTGCTATCCCTAATCATATTGATAACAATGTGAGACTATTTATATGTAGAATACTTTAACCGTTCACTATTTTTGAATATAGGATTTGGAATGAATGTATGAAGCATATTCCAAGCGCATGATAACTTTCTAAGATCATGTGCTCCCAAGTATTAGTTTTTATGATTTATTTATAGAACTTGCATCAGCGCATACGAGAGAGACTTCCGTCTAAGTGTCATCTTCTTATCTGGTTTTATTGTGCAAACCTTTAATAATTTAGTAGTTTACAGAGTATTTAAATATCCATTTCTGACAATCTACTAGGTTCATGTATGTAGACTCAATAATATCAAAGCGATAATCTTAGGAATTACATAACTAATAATAATATTTAAAAATTATTCCTGAAAAGAAGTGTTTAGTGTTCTTTCTACAACGAATTTAAATTTCGTAAAAATAATAAAGTATTAGAAAAATTGTACTTATATATAAGAATACTCCTCTCAGTTTAGTTCAGGTTTCAAGTTTCTTCGCTTATTGCTTTCTCGTCTACCTTGATCGATGTTCAATAAGCTGCTTTAGATGCACAAAACGATTCTACTGAATTTACTGCATATTACACAGCGATATTAAATCCAAAGTTACTGCAATATCAAAAATAACAAGAGTATGTTTTGGTTTAAAACAGCAGGTTGTGAGAAGAGACACGTATTTAGCTGGTTTCTCCTATATTGCCTAGGTTTGTTGAATTCTGTTTCAGTATAACGTGAAATGCCGAGTGTTCGCTTTTGCCACAATGCGGTTTCAGTTCCATTCAAACAACCGCGTCGTATTAATATTGCTCTCCGCTGTAAATGCTAAAGTACACTTAAGCTTAGTGCTATTAACGAAGAAAATTGATTGTTGCGCTATATGTATTTACCACCTAGCAGTTCTCTGTGTAGCTCCTCCGTTCGTATTATTATTCCTCATCTAAGAAAACGCAAACGAGCACGGTTTAGAATTTCGGCAATGTATGTCATGACTTGCATTTTCTAGACAGGCTGGAGTTAGGCACGTCCTGTTGTTTAGATTCACATTCCGAAATTATTTCTAAGTTTACTTGGAGGGATGAAATACGATGCGAAACTTCTCTGTACACTTACTTGGCATCTCAAATTAAATGGATTAGCTTTAGCTCGAGATTTCTTATTTAAGGAAAGATAAGAAAATTCTTGACATTAGTGTCATATCAAGGCAAGTAAATTAATTTTTATTTACTTACACTTTCTTGGTTTATATTTCGAGCAGAATTATAACTTCTGTTTATTCTGTCTTATTCCAAGCTCAATCACCCTTCTTGTGGTGAGATTTTTGTGCTACTTATTTTTACGTAGTTCAAAAATGTATGTTATGTTTACGACCAGATTCTTTCGTTTCTGTTAGTATATTGCATTTTTCTTGTGCAACTTATAAAATAAACAGAGGTGCTTTACATACAGAACAATACTTTCGACTAGAAAGTTCTACTATTTTCCGTGGTACCGACATACATAAAATAGGTATAATCTGTCTAAAACATGTGTCAGTTGCTATTTTATTAAAATAGTTGTTGTGAAAAATGATGTAGTACGGTTACAGCAATAAATACAACCTTTCACAATGGAAACTACGAAAATGTGACTTTCGAGTTATGGCTCGGCTTAGATATCCATTTTCCGTAAGGTTGCAATTTTAAGTTTTAATATTTAAATGCCTTTTGCATATTTTTCTTACGACACTTGGATGATAAAAAGTTTTTTACATGTTTATGCACACGTTGATATACAATTTGAGACTTTTATTAGCCCTAAAATATCGTAGTTGATTAACTTTATAAATTTTAAGAGCTAATTAATATTCTATTGTTTTATAAATCTTATATTGAGTTATACATTCAGCAAATTAATATTTGATACTTGTTCTGTTGTTATGCTGCCGAACCATTTAGACACTATTAGCAACTGCGATTTTACATTTAATTTAACAGGTTTCTTCCAAGTGTGTCATTTATTTATATGGAGTTCCTCCCGCTGTGCATTTTTCTGTGTATCTATTAAAGTTCATTTCCAAATTAATTTGATTGGTTTATACTGATAACCTTTTATATAATTTGTTGCTGTAAAGAGTTCGGACGACGATTTTACGATTCTGATTTGTATTACTTTTCGAGATTTCTTCGATAAAGTAGGAAGATTGTGTCAATAATCACAAGAACATTTTTTATAAGTACATATGCAATAAAGGTAAATAGAGACATGCTAAGAAGTTAGTTTATATAGTTTAAGATATTTACATGTAATACTACAATTAACATAATTAATAAAACAGAACAAATTAGAGGAATTAGGAATATCAGGGTAACGTAACCTCACTTTAATAAAAATATTGAATTATACGAAAATAATAAGAATTGATTTAGTTTATACACTATAGAACATGCACTAAATAGCTAGGAGAGCAAGTTTAAGAAATCACTTCAGCTGTTCTTAGAGATTTCATTTCACCTACCAAATGTATGGAACCGGCCTTGTTATTTCAAAACTATTCAAGCAAAATCGATAAAATTTGGTATGCCTGCTGTTTATAAAGCCTCCTATTATTTCCACAGTTTTATTATTTTTTTAATTGGCAAGGTCGGTAGCTGCACATCCAACTTGATTTTTTTTAAATAGGAAGGGGATTCAAATCGCATACCGTTTGAAGATATTTTCAAGTAGAATTCAGCGACATGCCACTTGCCATAGTTATCTCTAAAGATAACTTCGCTATTGTAAATTAAAGATTGGGAGTAGGTATTAAATGGATAACTAAAGATCCAGTTAGCATGGGGAACAATGAATTATTTTATGGTGTTTAATGTAACATCAGATTGTTGAAGCCGTGTTTTAAGTTTATGAATTGCATCTAGTGCAAGAATGGAACATTTATAAGCGATGCTCAAACTGTTCCCCATTCGCCTCTTGGCAGTAATAAATTCTATTAGAAAATCCTTCAATTGAATTCAAAATGAACTCGCGAGGAATATTTGCTGTTTCTTCTCGAATTCGTTGCACTAGTTCATTCAAGTTATTTGGTTTATCGAGGTAAATACGACTCTTCAGGTAACCCCACAAGAAAAGATCTAGTGGGGATAGGTCAGGTGATCGCGGTGGCCATTCAATGCGTCCTCGACGTCCAATCCACCTTTCCGGAAAAACGTTGTTCAAATAAGCACGAACTTCGTGGCTATAATGCGCAGGAGCTCCATCATGTTGAAACCATAGCGTGTTGCTAACTACGCTAGGATCATTTTCATCGTGGTATAATCTTGTTAGATGAGTGATGATATTTTCTTGCAGTAGTTGCAGATATTTAGCCGCTGTAAGATTCCCTTCAATCAAAAAGGGGTCTATAATGTTCTGTCCAACAATACCTGTGAAAGATGAATGCATTTTAGTATTTTAGGAAAGTTATTATGGACCAGCATACATAAACAAATTATTTAGGCGCAAAATTAAAACATAAGACTATTCAGTTAAATTTATTGTTACGTACTCGTACCTGCCCAAACACTAACTTTTTTTGGAAATTGCGTGTGAGCTTCGTCCATCCAATGAGGATTACTGTCTGCCCAATATATGCAGTTTTGCTTATGTACTTTGCCATTTAGCAAAAAAGTAGCTTCATCAGAAAACACGATATTATGGATGAAATGTGGATCAGCATTTGTTCGATGCATAATTTAATTTAATTCTTGCGCCAAGTGTACTTTATAAGGGTGAAATCTTTGACGCTTCAAGACTCTGCAGAAGGAAGACTTGGATATATCATGATTTGCTGCTAGTTGCTGCACTAAAGTCCTTGGCGTATTAATAACATCCAACATAAAATTTACAGAATTTTCATCCTTTGTTGCTGTTTTTGGACGGCCAGATTTTAAACGATTCACAGTACCTGTTTCCGTAAAACGCTTCATTGTTTTAGTAAGCGTAGATTTGGCGATTGGGTTGCGGTCAGGATACGTCGCATTAAACAAATCGCGTACTTCTGCATGACTGCGTCTTCTATCACCGTATCCTATCATCATCAAGATTTCTATACGTTCTTTTTCTGTAAGATGCTCCATAATTTAGCACTTCGGGCACAGTTTTAAGCTTTTAACGTTCGGCAAACAACATAAACTAACCATTGTTTTCAGCGCTAACTGGATCTTTAGTTATCCATTTAATACCTCCTCGCAATCTTTAATTTACAATAGCGAAGTTATCTTTAGAGATAACTATGGTAAGTGGCATGTCGCTGAATTCTACTTGAAAATACCTTTCAAACGGTATGCGATTTGACCCCCATTCCTATTTAAAAAAAATCAAGTTGGCTGTGCAGTTCCCGACCTTGTCAATTAAAAAAATAATAAAACTGTGGAAATCATAGGAGGTTTTGTAAACAGCATGCATACCAAATTTTATCGATTTAGCTTGAATAGTTTTGAAATAACAAGGCCGTTCCATGCATTTGGTACCTATGTGACCTACCGCAGTTAGGAAATTACTTCTCTCCATGGGCAAACTCCGTTTCAGGTTGTTTCTTTCTTTACTGAAAATAAACAAAATAAGTCATTATCATAAACTCTATACTGCAAGAATTAAGTTACTTGTTTTTATATCTGATTTAATTTGAGTTTTTTCTTTTGGAGGTAATGCTGTAAGTTCACTTTGAAAATTTGGTCTTTTTGACATTTGATCATTGTACAGAGAACGAAAATGGTTTCAGCTCTTTATAGTTTATGTTGTTATGAAAGCATCAGATGGTTAATTTTAGTTATTTTTTGTGATGACGTTACGTCAACCTATGATGTGACTATCAGTTTTCTTTATGTGTTCATTTCATCAGTATTCATGTCACAGTCTAGTGTAAATCTGTATAGGAAACTTGCTATGTGTTGTAAAGCAGTTATTGCATATGGTATTAGAGCAGGAATCCCTGCAATTAGGAAATAATCAAGTTTTTAACTTCTATCCATTTGGCAGTTGACATTTTTAATGAATTCCCAGCTTATGAGGCAATTTAGACCATATGTACGTTCTATAAGTATACCATTTTGTTCGTTATTTTACAGTCCTATGTAATTAGAATTGAGAAATTCGTTAATTTTTATTTTTGTTAAATTTATGTGACGTCATCGCCACTCGATTTTGTTATTTTCCAATTGTTTTTTGGAAAGAGTATATTGAGGTGTAAAATATGATTTAATAATAATAATGATAATAAATTATAAGAAAGCCCCACGTTCGGGCAACAATTAACTATGAGGTGTTATTTATGATAAATAAATAATAAACTTTAAGTATAACAAAGCCCCACGTTGAGAAACAATAAACTATTGAAGGCAACAATAAACTATGCGATGAAATATATGATAATAAATTCTGTGCTTTGATTTATACTGAATTTGGCTAGCTTCAATGAAAATGTAACAGCTCAATAGCTTTTCCTTCTCCCAATAGACTAACTCAGGTTTAATCTGATAGAGCATGAGATAAGAAAATTTTTGATTTTATTAATTCCTGTACCTGGAAAGAGAAACTATTACCACTGCACTTGGAATCCCACACCTGGACAAGCAGTAATCTTAATCTCTGTATGTGAAGAAAATAAATGGATGCTTGCATAAAAGAAGAAAATCTTCCTCAAGCTTTCTCACATGAATTTGTGGTAGTTATCAACCTGACAAATGGGGGTTGTAGGTTTCATTTGAGCAAACTTAATTCAAAATAAGGTTATCAAACTAAAGAAAAATATTTACAACTACTAAACAAATCTTAAAATTTTTGAATAACAAACAAACAAAGAACGTCTTGAATTTGTCAAGAATGAAATAAAATTTATTGTTTTATTGATTTGTTTCCAAAATGAAACAAAATCCTTATTGTTGTGACCCATCTTGTATATAACAATTCGTCATGAAACCACTTCAAAATCTTTTAATATTGTATTATCGGTAATACAACTTCCACCCAAGTCAGCTGATACATATAAATTGTTGAAAATGGAAATCAATAAAATTATTTCCATTGATTTATTAAAATAAATCAGTCACGATTCCCAATAATTGTTTTGGAAAATCCGATTAAATGTTCTTTGATACAAATCAAAGAAGATCTTCTTTGATTTGTATAAACAGGTAACTAATCTTCTTAAACGTGAATGACATATATTTTTGTTTACAAAAACATATGATTCTTCATAACCTAACTTTATTTTTAGGATTTTTGATTACGAGCCGAGCGTGGTTTCAACCATAGCTTTTGATCGACTGAAATTGTTCTTTTTCCGGGGTCCATGTGTATGATTTCGCAAAACAATTGACGGCACAACAAACTTTTTTCAAAACACTTGAACAACACACGCTGTTATGACGTCACAAATCCGAACAGATGTTTATAATAATTAATGCTAATCTTAATTCTAAAAAGACAGAAAGAGCCGGCAAAGAGACGAATAAATTGACATAACACACTTGATGTCTAAAATGAACAATAGACACAAAGTAACCCAAACATATGGAGTTCGCACAAATTCTAACAAAATAATAAAGAAAAGCTTAACTTAAAAACATGACCTTACGTTTTAGACATCAACCGATGCAGCAGCAAATGTAAGATAAATGAGAACATAAATAAATTCAAACGTGAAATAATCTTGTCCAGAGTACAGTACTCCAGGTGCCTGCATCCAAACAATACTGCAAAATATTAAAATAAACTCTCGAAATTTGACAAAATCAAAGAGTATCAGCACAGCTGATACCTTCATTTCTATGACTTCAACTCTCTCACAGACAGGAATTTGTAAGTTAAATGCAACCTTTTAAACATCGATGTAGTTATTCATTTCAACTATTTCCAGTGCAATATGTACCCGAAACTGATTCAGCTCTACGGGAAAAAGAGAATTCTATACTGCGTTTAACAATCGACAAACTCAAATTTAGCAACAAGATAAAACCTTTCAGAAAAATGGAAAAACTATCCTAACATATAACCTGTGTTACATACATGTTTTACTATGAAATAGCATAATTGATTTATATTCTTTTTATGATTCAATACTTTTTATAAAAATTGAGGTTAAGTCCTAATAATGACCATCGTACTCCTATGTATCTGTTTTATACTACTAATTATCCATGTGGCCTAGCAAGTATCCTTTAAATTGAATAAAAATAATATCCTAGCATGTCTATCTTTTTATTTTGTGCATGAAACAATTATTTGTGTGTTTTCGGAGCCTAATCGTAGCCCTCAAATATTTTAATGTTTTATTAATGTTTTGTAAATTTTCAATCGATGATTACATATCCGCTTAATATAAATACCTTGAAAACAATTTCAGTCAGTAAAAAATGTAAAGGCGGAATTAATGCATCTCTGGCTTAAGAAAATTAATTAAATTAAAAATTATTATTCTACGCGCGTGTCTTTAATATAACACGAGCTCTAGATTTAATCATTTTGGTTGTGCAATTCGTTCATAGATATTTTAATGTTAAAATAAAAAACCATCCCTCCCAAATCTAACATCAAATCACTGTCAACATACTGTCACGTGAGGTTTCCGTGACTAAAGGACGTAGTCAGAGGTAGAAAGGAAAGTAAACACAAGTCATAAAAACAACTATATACTAACAATAAACAGTAGAATACAAAAGGGTTACACACATAGGTTATACAGTGTGAGGACGTACTAGTCCTCCTAAAAGTAACATAATCATGAGGGTGATCGAAACCACCCTACACTCGCACTAGGTCTACAACTAAGCACTAGAAAATCAGGTAATCGGCACGGTACGTTGCTAGATTCTAGATTTCCTGGATTATTACAACTAAGTGAGGGCCTTAGCACAACCCCCTCATAACTAAGCAGAGGGGAAGACAGGTAATCACTACCCCAGGGCAGCAGATTCTAGTCAACCCCTTAGTAAATAAATTAAAAGGTACTCACCAGCTTGCTTGGAGATGTTGCCGTGTTGGAGTCATTTTCACTGACTGAATTGTAAGCTCAAAGCAAGCTGTTTGTATCCCGTATCCTCATGAATATTGCGGAAGCCTTATTGTATAATTTGATAAATTACAGATAATGAGATGAATATATAATTGCATAATAAGATGCAAATATAAATGCGTACTGTATATATTATTTCTAATGCGATGCAGACTGTATAAATGCATACATTTTTTCCAAGGATATGCAGACTGTATAAATTACTTCCAATGAGATGCAAGCGCGTGTATGTATGTGGGTAGTCGTTGCAGTAACGTTGATAATATTTGTACTAAACGAATACAAGTTGAGAAGTTATAAAAAGGATTCTATTTGAAATAATTCCGTTTGTGACAATACCTTGTCAAACGTTGACAACTATATATTTTATTGCTTTTTTATCCATAGAACAACTCAATCCTTGTCGAAGACGCTAATTAAAAACTTTTTTAACTTTTAAGTGTCAAATACCAAATATACGTAATTCAATTTCTCATGAAATAAATAAAAATTAGTAAAAGTTTCACAGTATTTATTAAATTATAACCTGCCAATATTGTTTCGACAGCTAAGCTGTTATTATCAAAGGTAATATAAATAGTATAAACAAACACGTCGCTAAGGTAAATACAAAAAATAGGTAATTAGATAAAAAGATAAAGATAATCAACATCTCAACCCATTAAACAATTCAATTCCGACGTTACCTCTATGATCGAACTATTTACGATTCGATTTTACTCTTATTACGACTCATTTTAAATTTAGAATGGGAAAAAAGTAGAAATTTGTATGTAACGCCATTTTAATTTTTCGTCAAAGTGGCCGATATCTCCGTAGAATTCCACTGCACTGAGATTTGAGGCACCTTCGATTTATGCGCCTGTGTAGAAATTCGCCATTACTTTCGGCCTTATAATACCGATCATTACAATGAAGAAGTACTTATTGTGAATATGTGACTTCATTATACATATTAAAATCTAAAATAATTTTGAGACCCCAAAATCTTCGAGGCCCGAAGCAACTTCAGCTTCATTTGCCTGTTGGGTAATCCGCCACTGTATGTACCCACTGTTATTGTAAGCAAGGAAGTTTCAGTTATGTTATGCAAATTGAAATGTTTACACGTACCTTTGTGAACCATGGGATTCAAAAAGAATCATTACCACTTTTTATTTGAAATTGCAATGAATTTAATGGAACTTATGTAATTCTAAAACGATGAAGATTTTTTCAATCGATATTTTCGATGCACTGATGCAGCAGCAGTGATCATTTGAAAGCTGACAGCTGAAATAAACATCAACCTTGTGTAGTGTGTACGATAACCCTTTGTTTACCAGCAGGAATATAAGTAGAGTGTTTTCGTGTATGGGCTTATAACACAGTAAGTGAGAATTATTTTCTGATCAGAATTTTAACAAAGGTTTTAGAGGACAATTAAAGTAAAGAGCTCATTAAAAATATTAATTATAGACAGATGTATTTATAGAGATTAGTGTGCTCACATATTGTTGGGTAGCTAAATTAAATTTCTTTTTATTTATTATGTCACAGGTTTGCTGAAATGAAGATTGTTTGTATCACTATTGTTATGTTATAAACAGAATAAAATTCATTTGACTAGCACTTACACTCACATCCATTAAGACACTCACTCGTACCTCGCTCGTGTTTTAAACCGTTCGCGCAATAAAGAATGACTTTTTATATGTGTATCTTAAATATCTATTATTTAAGCAATATGAATCTGTGTTTATTTTATATAAATTGGCCTATTTATTTTTGTGTTATAAATTTCATTTAGCCATTAGTATTGGTTACATAAGAATACTTAAGCTGTTCTCTACCAGCTGTATAATTCCAGGTGTTTTTGGACTAAGTAAGAAGTAAAAGTGGGACAAACCAAACTAAATTATTTATTTTTAGTAATTAACACCTCAATATTTATTGTTGCCACAAAGTCAGAAAAAATTGAAATTATAAGCTTTTATTTTGATACTACATCACCGCAGTATGTGTTAAAAGTTCCAGAGAGCTTCCTTTAAAGTAGTGGTGGCGAACCTATGACCCACGGGTCAGACACTGGCCCACGAAGGCTTTTTAAATGACCCACGCGTTGATTTTTATAAACTTATTTTTTATATCATAAAAGAGAGACCAGGCAATCGAAAATATTAAAAATATTAAAGTATAAATATCTAATGTTGAATTTTGCTCTTCACTTGCAAAAGTAACAGTTAAACAAAAAAAGTAAAACAAAAACGAAACGTAAACATTTTTAGAGGATTTTAAATGTGAGAACCAAAAAAGGGGTCAACTGTCAAGTTTTTCTGTTAATAAATTTTCGGTGTTTCCAAATTATTGGTACCTTTTTTACCCCCCTTCCCTTCAAGTGATGTCACTGACTTAGTGACTAACGGGCTATTATTAAAAAAAATAATGAACAAAATTTGATCTACTTTTTAAAAAGGTTCGCAATCACTTCTTTAAAGTATTCTATTTAGAATACCCGACCAGACAATTCATATGTGATTCTGTTTTACTAGAGTAGGTATGATTTTGTCAAATCGTAATTTATATTATACTAACCCCTTTTTAATTTCATGTCATTATATTATGATCAGTAGCTGTTATTTGATATTCAAAAACACTGTGGTTGATTTTCCCTTAAAATAAGAACTAAATTCCAATTTATTCAGTAAGCTATGTGCATGTAAGTCGTGCCTTATTTAGTATTGTCGAATTTACATTGAAGTAAGATTCTGCTCAAAACCAAGATATAGTATCAGTGGATAATTGATTATCACCTCTTGAAGTTCAGGTTTCACGACTTCTGGAAGATCGTAACATAGACATAAAATATGTTACATGAAATTTTTATGGTTTAGTAATTTAATATGCACCTATTTGCAAAAGTTTTAAACCGGAAATCATGAAATTCTAAAGCTATGAAGGACAAAAGTAAAACTTTACAACTTCTAAAACCCTTAAACATATTCTAATGCAACGAAACGTTGATGCTTTGAAACTCTGAACTGAATTAGTGATAATTCGTTTAGAGTGCTGGAAATTTCAATCTTAGAAACGTACGTTAAGATTTAAGTGTTTAATATTTCGATATTAGATAGATAGTTATTCTGAAATTGTAAATTGTGGAATTTAACTCTAAGAATCGCAGAACTAACTGGAATTGAAAAATGAAAAGAAAACATAAAACTGGAGATCCCATTCTTAAAACTCTTTAGTCTAAAGTGCAAGATCCAAATTCCGTATATGAAAAAATTGTATCTTTGAAGTTATGAGACTTTAATGGTAATGGGTTGTAGCAATTATTATTATTATTATTATTATTTAAGACTGACCAGCTTTGTTTTTCAATTATTTATAACCAATTCTTTAAGATTATCTTTGCAAATTGAAAAAACTTCGTTTTTATTCAAGTAGTATTAATATTTTTGAGAAATAAGTATCTGAAACATTGTTTATTGTTTCCAGCCTTATTTTGTGGAACTCCATAATCATGAAATAAATAAAGATTATTAAAAGTTTCACAGTTTTATTAAAATATACCTGACAATATTGTTTCAACAGCTATGCTGTCATTATCAAAGGTAATATAATTATAAACAAACACGTCGCTAAGGTAGATACAAAATAGGTAACTAGATAAAATAATAATAATAAAAATTAATAATAAAAATCATAATTAAACATCTAATACTTCCAGTAACGGAGAATTACTGAGCTCAAGTTGTTCATTCATTAAAGGTACCCTGAGTTTGTGTTTGTATATCTCAAAGGCTTCTAAAATGTCTAATTTGCGTTTGTTATTACAAAAATGTAGGAATTTAATATTATTTTGAGGAGTCATTGTGTGATTTTGTTCTAAAAGGTGTTTGGCGTAATTCGATTTTTCAGGATGTTTATTTTTGTAATGACGTACGTGTTCTTTATATCTTATGTCAAAATTTCGAAGTGTTTGTCCAATATATACCGAACTACAAAAAGAACAATTTAAACGGTAAATGCCCGATTTCATGATATCATGTGTTCTGTCTTTAGCATTAAATAAAAATGAAAAAGTGTTAGTGTTGGTTTTAAATGTTATTTTATAATTGTTGGTTTTTCTTAGTATATGTGCAATTTTTTCTGATATTTTGCCAAAATATGGTATAGATATGTAATTTGTGTCTTCTGTTTTATTGTCAATGGGATATATTCTTTTGATAGCTAACCTATAATCTTTTTTTTTTTTTTTTTTTTGTTTATTGTTTCCAGCCTTATTTTGTGGAACTCCATAATCATGAAATAAATAAAGATTATTAAAAGTTTCACAGTTTTATTAAAATATACCTGACAATATTGTTTCGACAATATAATCTTTTTGTTTAATTAAAGTGTCAATCATGTTCGGATTATAATGATTTGCATGTGCTAGTTGTTTAATGGTTGATATCTCTTTGCTAAAATCTGATTTTGTTAGTGGAATAGTTAAAGCTCTGTGTACTAATGATCTGTATGCTGCTATTTTATGTGTATTGTGGTGACAAGATTCATTTGGTATTGTTATGTCTGTTTGTGTTGGTTTTCTGTATATGGAAAATTCAAAAAGATTGTCTGCGTTAATCTTGATATTTAAGTCTAGAAAGTTTATAGCCCTGTTTTGTTCTGTTTCTAGTGTAAATTTTATATTAGGATGGATATTGTTTATAAGAATTAAAAATTCATTGATAACCTCAAAAGAACTGTCAAAACAAGCTAAAATGTCATCAACATAACGAAACCAGAAGATAATGTGTTTAGAGAGGTATAATTCAAATATTCGATCTTCAAACTTGTCGATAAATATGTTAGCTAATAGAGGACTTAGAGAATTACCCATAGGTAAACCATCCTTTTGTAAATAAATTATGTTATTAAAAGTGAAATAATTTTGACTTATACAAAGGTCAAATAATTGAATTAACTCTAACCTTTTAACTAATTCTATATTACTATTGATCAAGAAACTATCTAATAAAGGAATACATTCTTGTGGTGGTATTCTGGAGAACATGTTGCAAATATCAAAACTAACAAGTTTTGAATGTGGTGGAAGATGTATGTTTTGCAGCTTATCTACTAATTCTAATGAATTTCTAACAGAGTATTTCGATTTGTAACCTATCGTGTTAATAATCTGGTTCAGTTTTTTGGATAAAATGTGATTAGGTGCATTGATGTTTTTTTTTTTTTTTAAATTTAAAAAAAACCCAACCACAAAATTCCAAAAAGAAATAAAACAAGGTTTAGAAAACTGCAATATCTGCTTTTCAGAATTAGAAAAGCAACAAATCATTAATAAAAACCCACAAATACCTAAACTGTATGGATTAGTGAAGACCCACAAACAGAATATGCCAATAAGACCAGTTGTATCATACATCAATGCACCTAATCACATTTTATCCAAAAAACTGAACCAGATTATTAACACGATAGGTTACAAATCGAAATACTCTGTTAGAAATTCATTAGAATTAGTAGATAAGCTGCAAAACATACATCTTCCACCACATTCAAAACTTGTTAGTTTTGATATTTGCAACATGTTCTCCAGAATACCACCACAAGAATGTATTCCTTTATTAGATAGTTTCTTGATCAATAGTAATATAGAATTAGTTAAAAGGTTAGAGTTAATTCAATTATTTGACCTTTGTATAAGTCAAAATTATTTCACTTTTAATAACATAATTTATTTACAAAAGGATGGTTTACCTATGGGTAATTCTCTAAGTCCTCTATTAGCTAACATATTTATGGACAAGTTTGAAGATCGAATATTTGAATTAAACCTCTCTAAACACATTATCTTCTGGTTTCGTTATGTTGATGACATTTTAGCTTGTTTTGACAGTTCTTTTGAGGTTATCAATGAATTTTTAATTCTTATAAACAATATCCATCCTAATATAAAATTTACACTAGAAACAGAACAAAACAGGGCTATAAACTTTCTAGACTTAAATATCAAGATTAACGCAGACAATCTTTTTGAATTTTCCATATACAGAAAACCAACACAAACAGACATAACAATACCAAATGAATCTTGTCACCACAATACACATAAAATAGCAGCATACAGATCATTAGTACACAGAGCTTTAACTATTCCACTAACAAAATCAGATTTTAGCAAAGAGATATCAACCATTAAACAACTAGCACATGCAAATCATTATAATCCGAACATGATTGACACTTTAATTAAACAAAAAGATTATAGGTTAGCTATCAAAAGAATATATCCCATTGACAATAAAACAGAAGACACAAATTACATATCTATACCATATTTTGGCAAAATATCAGAAAAAATTGCACATATATTAAGAAAAACCAACAATTATAAAATAACATTTAAAACCAACACTAACACTTTTTCATTTTTATTTAATGCTAAAGACAGAACACATGATATCATGAAATCGGGCATTTACCGTTTAAATTGTTCTTTTTGTAGTTCGGTATATATTGGACAAACACTTCGAAATTTTGACATAAGATATAAAGAACACGTACGTCATTACAAAAATAAACATCCTGAAAAATCGAATTACGCCAAACACCTTTTAGAACAAAATCACACAATGACTCCTCAAAATAATATTAAATTCCTACATTTTTGTAATAACAAACGCAAATTAGACATTTTAGAAGCCTTTGAGATATACAAACACAAACTCAGGGTACCTTTAATGAATGAACAACTTGAGCTCAGTAATTCTCCGTTACTGGAAGTATTAGATGTTTAATTATGATTTGTATTATTAATTTTTATTATTATTATTTTATCTAGTTACCTATTTTGTATCTACCTTAGCGACGTGTTTGTTTATAATTATATTACCTTTGATAATGACAGCATAGCTGTCGAAACAATATTGTCAGGTATATTTTAATAAAACTGTGAAACTTTTAATAATCTTTATTTATTTCAATATCTGAAACATATCTGAAATTTGTTGAATTTTTATTTCTATTTAAGCTAACATCTGGCGATGGGCGATTTACTAATAGCGAGAACAGCAAGTAATGTTTACAGTGCTGCTGCTGATGGCAGGTCGGGTACTGAAGCTGGCAGCGTGTGACAATGGGTTTACTGATGTGATTTTCTTTGATGTTGAATAATTTCAATCACTATCGTTTGTAGACAAAACCAAAATAGCAGCATGCAATTCTCAATAGAGACTAGTAGACGGGACGCGTAGAATATTAAACTGTCGATATCAACTAGCGTGGTTTGAAAATGGATAGTTATGTTCTACATGAACCTGACCAAATGGCACTGTTTGAACAAATAATATTTTTGCATTGATATTTACTTACACTAGTTCCCTTCTTGCTCATCCTTAGTTCAATTAATAGTTTTTACCATTTCAGCTACTATAGATGTGTTTCTCTTTCTTTCTCTTCTTGATTTAAAAGCCCGTAAAGCAGACCAAGGGCAATTTTTGAGATACACGTTTTTTGCCGCAAACAATTATTTCTTTTGCTCAACCATTTCTCTATACTTCCTGTTAGGAGTAGGAGAGTAAGTGGTAATAAAAGTTAACAATTTTCACTTATAGAAGGAAAAAAGTTCAAAAGACGCCCATAGCCGTAGTATTAATAAAAGTTATTAAAACAGCATTATATTAAATATAAAAGCAAGCATAATAAAGCTATTTTCACAAACTTACATTTAGACAGCCAGGCTGCTAGTGTTGATTCTCCGAGCTCATAGTATGAACTGATTTAATCCTTTATGTATGCCGATTTATATGCAGAACTTTTTAATTTTGCTTACGTACTTGTCGTTGTTGCAGATGAGATAAAGTAGATGATTCTTCAGGTGTTTTCGGTTTTACGATGCATTTTATGTATCTTCTATTTATAACGGGTGTTTTTTTTAAGGCGGAGAACTTTAAATTGAAATAAAACACAGAAAAATGTTCTTAATATCCATGAAATTGGCTTTATTTAAAAGATAATTTTATGGCGCTGCACACCATCAATCGCTTGTTGTGTGCGCACTGTACGACGTCTTACGGGATGCGTATTATCGTTTAAAGTAAACGTATTGCGAAAACGATCCACAGTTTCTCGAATTAATCGCTCTGATGGACGATTATGAGCATCATAAAATGCACGTAATGCCCGATGAGTTTCTCGAATTGAACCATGTTTTTCAAAATAAATTTGAACAAGTTGCTCCGGCGTGAGTCTATTCATGATGAATTGCCAAACCAAACTAACCCCAAAACAACCGAGAACTGTCAAATCGGCTGTCACATAAGACAGTGTGGCCAATTTAAAGTTCTCCACCTCAAAAAAAAACACCCTTTACATGTTGTTCAAAGGCTTCCACATTAAATTAAAACTTTAATATTTTAAACAAAAACACAGTTACAGAAGAATTTAAATGAGTATTCATTTAGTTACCACT
Organism: Agrypnus murinus; assembly: GCA_929113105.1. Classification (NCBI taxonomy): domain Eukaryota; kingdom Metazoa; phylum Arthropoda; class Insecta; order Coleoptera; family Elateridae; genus Agrypnus; species Agrypnus murinus. The sequence continues at coordinate 28,507,664 of OV816028.1, read as the reverse complement.
CTAAAAAGTTATTTCTAAAAACATATGTGGAAACTTTTAAAACTTTCAAACATTTGAAACGAAATTAATAGTAGGTATTCGAAACTATCCCGAACAAACTTTTTAAAAGCGCGCGAATAATATATCCCCTCCGAGTTTCTGTTTCACCGATGAAAAAGAAAAATTAGATACAATTTACATTTCATAAGTTTTCACTCCATATTTCCGCAACTTTCATTTTTCTGTTTACAAATTCTACTATATGAAAAGTCTACCTTTTTCTTTAACAGAAAAAAAGGAACAAAAACTGACAGAAGCGTATGTTTTGAATATGTAACAAAATGTTGTCAACTCGTAATTCAATTTCTACTGTGGAGGAAAACTTTCCAACAAAGTTTTCGAACACGTGTTGCTTCCAATAACCATAACAACCTAAGTTAAATTTCTCAACTTCTGCAGGTGCTTTTCCACCATATTATATACTTTTTTCTGAATTTTTGCTGCATGTAATCACTCATAATAGTTTTCATTTTTTAAAGTTGCTGCTTATTTAAGAATTTGTTTACCATAAATGTAGTTTTCTAATGGTATGATTTTCCCCGCTTGGAATAACTTGGGATTCTTTCTGTTGTAAGGTAATACCTCTCACTACAGTGAGAATGTTATCAATTAGAAACTCAAATGTGTAAACTTCACTATTTCATGTACTGAGTGGTAACGATGTCAATAAATACAACCTTTTGTGAAGCTTTGTGAACCTGATTTACACAGTTATAGTGGTTTTTGTTTGTATTAGTGCAATTAGCTTAACAAAGGCGTGATATTGTTCCTCTGTGGCAAAATCCAGTTTATATTTCTATTCAAATTATGCTTTACTCTACAGGCATAGGGCGAATTTGATGAATTTATGTGTAAATGTATATGTACACAAAGCTTTGGTATCCGTAAAATCAAAATATATCAAAATCATAAAGATAGTTTCGTTCGTAAAAATCAGGTTAAACTTTAGAGGTTTTGATTGTTGAAGTTCAATAATTTCTGTATAAAATGCTTTTTCAGTTTTGGAAATATGAACACGACTAAATTTAATGCACTTAAATTAATGCTTAGTCATTCTAATCTGTCTGTATCGAAAACAGATACTCTTGAAGATGCAGAACCGCTACATTTATTGAAATGTAATTAGATTTTTGTTAATCAGTTGAACGATATCCGATAAACTGAACATTTTTATTAATTACAATTTCGTCACAATTCACTCTATTACCGGTCGTATCTATTCTATCACCTTTTGCTATTAAAATGATTAAATGTTGTCCTTCTAATTATAATTTGCTTATTTATATTAACTTATTACTAATGATTCATTCGCTTTTCCTGTTTGTTAATATCTTTGCAAAGACATTCCAAAGCCGACTAGTTTAATTAATTAAAGATTCTTATAATTTGTTTTCACCCCACCTATGACATTCGTTGATTATCCTAATCCTTTTCATTTTACTTAACTGGAAAAATTTGTTAAATCTCGAGAATTTTCGAAAATAAATTGTAGATTCGTTCTTGCCGCTTTTTAATATTAAGAAAAACATTGGATGTTTTAAGATGTAGCTTATGTATGTTAAAAACCCTTTATAAGTTTCCTAATTTAAAAAATCTGGAATTGCACTTTGACGCATTTCCCGGGTTACTAGTTTCCTGTTTACTTTCAATTCGGTAGTTATGTTGGTTTTTCGACAAGAACTTGGTCGTATTTCCGTATTTGGGAAATGATTTGGCACGCAAGACTAGAATAAATCCAAGTAACTCGATTAGGACCCTGAGTAGTGCTTTGTTTTCTATATAATTAAATCGTCATCTAAACTATTTTCTGAGTTTCTAAAGTAATGTAGGTTTATCTAATTACCGGTGTATTATTTTTTTATCGTTTTCGTCAAACCCTACTCTGTGTTGGTTCTACGGTACCAGAAGGCTATGATTCCCTGTAGTCAACTTCGGCGAGAAAAACTCAGGTAGGAGCAACGTATTTTAATCTTAGCGGATTAGAACTAAAGTTATATAGAGTCAGCCCTAACACGCCAATCAATTTAATCAAGTTTAAAAATATATCTCAATACATACCAAGTTAAAAATCACGCTTTAACTAGGATTTCGCCAAATTGGATGTTTTAACTACTAGCTAAGAAATTAAATGCAATGTTGTTTGTTTATTAAACCGATTTATATGCACAGGTCATCTTATAGAGATTTCAATTGTGCTTGATTGAAATTTTGGCGTCATTGATTGTATGAAATCTATTCCTAGGTTGAATTATTTAAGTAATTTTGCGCAAGGCATATCTATTGATCGAAGATTTGGATTTTTACAAGTATTTTATTTATAAAGTACAATTTGCCAGTTTGACAAATAATAATAACACTTTGTAAAATTGTTGTTACCATCCTCGGCCGTTGTATGCTGTACCCTCCCCAGTTCTAACGTCATTGGCTATGGCAGGTCGTGTACGATTATCCACATGACTCTTGAAGGTCACTTTCAGCAATTGCAAAATTAGAGTGTCAATGCGAATAATCACGTCAGGCGTAAAGACCAAAGGTTGTAGTTTAAATATAACTTGTGGCTCCTAGACAACAGAACCTTGGCGCCATACTAAGCAAGTATTATAGAAGGTTTAATATAGTATTTGAATGTTGCAAAAACGAAAAATACAATGTATAAAGACAATTTAAACAACAATACTAAAGTATTAATTACATAACTCGCACGAAAGCAGTAGTTACTTACTATATAGTATTTGTTGCATGCATAATACGTATATTTTGAAGTCTTTATTAAACCTGTTTTACTTGTTTATGATTGTTGGTTTATTTATTTGTTTGTTTCTTACCTGTTCATATTTGCGCATTTATATTTACGTGATTTAATTATATTGTCTGACGTCAATGACGTGAAACCGCTAAATAATATTTTTATTTGGCGATTGGGCTAAATATTGTTATTGAGTGGCCATCGATATTTTTTTGAGGTTATTTCGTTCATTTCATATAGATCTTTTACCGATATGGTTAGACCTGCATCCCAAGAAGTAGATGATAATAAGCTAGTTTGTTAAAAATAAAGGTACTTTTTCTAAAGGTCAAAGTTAAAGAACCTAGGAAGAAAAAATGATTAAATCAAGATATGATTTGATTATATGCACGTAACTACTATGCTACGAAACTTAAAAAGATTTTACAATCGATATGGTCTACTTGCGTTTTAACAAATCATATCCATCCTCTTAACAACTCACCATGCAGTGCAGTCTCACAAATGGGTTTATCAGTAAGAAGATTTCAGTGGTTAAGGCTATATTTAAACAGTCCCGCACCATCTGTTGGGGGGCAGCGGTTAGAGCACAACGAGAGAGGAACCTCTCGAACAAGACAATCCCCATACATTATTTTTGTAGTGGGATGAATTTAGAGAAACATATTTGAGATTTTTGATACCACAAACAGCGTGCGTAAATAAATTAATATTAATTGTTGATTAATTAATACTATCCAATTAATAAATGAATGCATAGTAATTAGTAATTGTAAAAATCATCAAAAAGTAATAATAAATAAATTAATACTAAGAAAGAAACAAACAAAAAAAGGATGATAAATGACATTCATTAAATAAGCAGACAACGTCAACAGAGCATGGCTCTGTAGATAAATGGCCGGATCTGAGACTAGCAACCAGGGTTCAAATACCATGCAGTTCGTATAATTTTTTTTAATAAGATATTTAATATATTTCATAAATAAACCTTTTTCTTAATAATTATAATATTTATAAAACAGAATAAGACAATTAAAAATTAATATGGTAATGTATAATCAGTTAGTTTCATTTTTTAATTAACATAAATATTAGTATAGTATAAATATTATACTACGCTGTTATAAAAAATAATTATAATAGCGTACCATAATATACACCGAACTACAAAAGAACAATTAAAACGGTTAATGACGGATTACACGATATCGTTTGTTAGATCTTTAGCATTGAATAACAATGAAAAAAGTGTTTTTTGTGATTCTTGGTTTTTGCAATGTAATTAGCAACCTTTTTTATATTATGCCAAATATGGTATGGATATATAATTTGTCAGTGGAATATATTCTCTTGATAATAAATATTGATATTGATATAATTGTTTTGTATGATTGTAGTGTCAATCATGTTTTATTCATCGACGCACTGTATAGATTTCAACAGGTACCAGACTTTTTCTACAATTTTCACGACTTTCATTAATCATTTTTTGTTTTGATTTAATGTAGTTAATAGTTTAGTTTTTTATAATACGTTAATCTAGTTATTTTGATTTTATGTGATATTTTTGATTAAACCCCATATGCGAGTAAGTAATGTTGAGAGACATTAGTAAAATTGACTCTAACATAATAGGTGATTATTAGTTAAAAGTTGCAATACGTACAACTCTTTTGCTGAAAGAATGAAAAATATATATAAAAGGATTTTCCTCTATAATTCCTGCTAGGAATTGTATTTATTGCTTTACTGAAACGATTTATTAATTTTAAGCTTTTGAAACTAAGAAAAATAAAGAATTACAAGAAACAATAATTACATTTCTTAAATATCTGGTGCAGACTTAACCACTTACCCTTTATATTTTCTTTTTTTTTGGCAGACTACAAATCCGTTAAAAGAAGTAGAAAATAAACCAAAATAAGCTTAGGGAACCTCTTGTTCCATTCTTACTCTAAGCTAGCACGAAAACGCCTACACATTATTTTTATAAATTTTCCTCCTTTTTTCTTTATAAAATTTTCTTGATGAAGCATTAAAGCTGTGTGTATAAATTTTAAGGCGCCCTTAACACTCGACACGAACTTTAAGGGAAATTAAAATTTTCGTCCTCGAACATTATTAGCTTAATTTAAGAAGATGGAAACACCTGTTCTCTCATCCAGGTTATTAAATGGGCCAAACCCATTCAGAAATAATCCAGCATTTTCCCAGCTCCATGTCCCAATTGGCACACCTGCGTCCATACTCTTGCGAGAAGAGAAATTGTAATACCGCTCGTTTCCGTCAAATTCGGAAGCAGAGAGTTTCTGCAATCGCCATTCGGATTAGACGCGACATTTACTGGAGTCTCCTAATTGCAATTATAGCAATAGGAACTTTCAATTAGTAAATTATTAAGATTGGTTGTCTCCTTTATAGCCTTTTGAGATCTGCACGCGGGCCATTAGAGCGGTAAATGAAGTTGTTCTATCCAATTGGGGGGAACAAAAGTAATTTATTTGGTACAATAGAAGACGTATAGAACTTACGTTTAAGCCAAACACCTGCCCGATTGCTATTGATCAGTTTGGTTTTCTCTTTCGGTCTTTTTTTTCTTTTATAACTCGCATGTAAATAAAAGGGGTTTCTTCAAATACGAAGAATCTATAATAACTTCAAGTTCAACGACAGTTCTTTAGGCCTTTCAGTTTCCCTTCTTTACGAATATTGGATTATTTACTGAATTTTATTTGGAACGCAATACCTGATCGATACTGTAACCATAGAAGTAAAATAAATCTGTGAATGTCTTATGTTAAACTAAGTAATAGCGTTACTAAATGATTAATGTTTGTTGTAACTTAGGAAGACATATTACCGACAGTGTTAATAAATATAATGACGATGAATAATATATGTTTTCTGGTTGGTGGAAGATTTAAAAAATCTTACCGTAAGTTTTTGACATTTTGTAACATTTGGCATAGAACTATAAGTAGTGGTTCATCTTTGGGCTACAAATAGAGGCCAAACAAAGTAGTACTATTTTTATATTCAAAATTTACCTTGATTGGATTGTCTGATGTCCAAAACAATCAATAGGATACTAAAAGAAGCTCTACACAAAAGTAGTAAAAAAGGTTCTTGTGCAAAATAGGTTAATATGGTTTTAGAAAATGGGATTTAAAATAAATTGAAGGTAGCCAGGTTCAGTAGAAGTGTGAAATCTAAAAAATGGGAGAGCTCACTGACTCGCCATCTTAACCAGGCCAGAGGTGAAACTACCCTAAAGACTAAATTTACCGTAAGCAATTTGAATATTCAAGACACTTACTAGCTGGCTACTAAACCATTGTTAGACGAGTTCAAGGACTGAACTAACTGACAGGCTTGGCTAAGAACGAGCTTTTTTAGATATGTACTAACATAAGCATTCCATTGATTGCCTGATCCAAGATTGCTTCAATAAGCGGCTTGTCTAGAAAGTGGTAGAGTAAAGGTGCAGTATCAACGATTCGGTTATAGAAGGTAGGTCCGCGCATGATGAAGTCTGGTTTCCTATCTCTTTTTTGTATGCTACGTGTGCATTTGTGTCATTTGGAGCAGCAACCAACAAATCTTTTTTTTCTGATACGTAAAAATTAGCTCTTTTTAGTTGACTTGCATATGCTTTCGAATTTCATTATGCACGTGTGCGGCCTTAGCGAATTTATTTATAATTGTTGTACTGGTTTAAAAGCGCATCGTACGACGTTTTAATAAACACATGAATTATTTAATTTGAATTACTCCTGACGTATATATGCTCCATATGACTTCATATGTGTTTTGTGATTTTCATGTCATTTATGTCAATTATAATTTTGAACTGTAATTGATTATTTATTTCTGATATTTAGGATTATCCAGTAAGGAAATAAATTAAGATATGCTGCAAATATTAACCCAGTATGCCACAATGAAAAAAGCTGATTTTTTACTTTTAAAAGGGGGCGATTGGATATCCAATACAAACACAGGTCCCGAAGAGCAAATTACTGTGACCAATTGCAAAAAACGCTGCTACAGTGTTGCTTTTCAAGACATTGCCGACATTCTTAATATCTTATAAGAACAAATATTCCATATAGCCGCCCACGATTTTTTCAAAATAAAAAACTTATATGCAAAATGTATATCGAAATGCTTGTATATCGACCAATAGCAACTGAGGGTAACGACTTTTAAGACAATTTGTTACAGTTTTGTTTTACGAAGTTTTACGAAATAAATTTGTCAAGGTACGGTGACGGTAAGCTCTCCAAAGATGTGCTGCAGAATGAATCGCCGACAAACAAATTGCTAGTTGCAATACAAAGAAATAATGAATTTGGTTTCGAAGCGCTATCGCTTAACTACGAAAACTAAAAATATATTTCATATATTTTATATATTTGAGTATATGCAGTACTTTTTAAAAGTAACGACGGCATCACCACCACAACTGCACGTTTGCCTTCCTAACTGTCTCCACTAATTCTGTTCAATAAAATCTACATATATGTCAACGTTGTAAGCCAGGTTTCTTCATCTTCATTCAGTGGCTTCGTCTCCTTTCCGTTAATGTCTCCACTTCATCGCGACTTCTGTCACCTTTAATGATCTCCCAATAATCATAAGCTGATATTTGTTCAAAATTTCCGGCAATCAGAATCTTTTCACCATGAAATCGTTACATTCAACATGAACAATCCAAGATTCGTGTCGAACATAATATTTCTAACTAGATCCCCAGTTTATCGGAATCTAAAATTTTAGAACTTTGAAAGTTGAATATATACCTGTAAATGGGTCATTCTTTCTGAACTCAACCACTGGCTGGGTCTAAAAATGTGTCCAACTTAAAAAGGCCTGCGAAGGCTCATTTTAAAGCTTGAAACCTTTACTTTCAAATTTCACATGACTCCTATATAAAAAAATATATTTGACCCCTAAAACGGAGTAACAAGTATCCAGTTCCAAAGAAATTTGGAAAGTTGAAATAATTAGAAAATGATTTTTTTTACGGGATGCATTCTTTGTCAAAGAATACATCAATTTTGTGAAGAAAAATGTTTTTTGTTAACACGTGCGCCGAAAGTACCACTTTGCGTTCTGATTTTCGGGCGCAAAAAGACATTTTCCAATGGATGGCCAGAAGATATAGTGCAAAATGTTACTTTGCGCACAGGTAGTACCGGTACTGGAACTTGTAGTAGTACTAGTACAAGTTTTTTTTACTACCTTTAATTTATTTTTATTCGGAAAATCAAGCAAAAATAATTGACATCATTTTAGAAGGTTCTAATTATATTATTCATACCTACAGGTATAGATAGGCGACATCTATAACCTAATTTTCAAAATCGATTTTAATCGGTCTGTATTTTTCTTTTATTCTTTGAGTAAAAATAAGCATTTTTTTCTGAATACTACTTCATAACTTTCAAAAATGGCAAACTGTTGTTCTCAATTTTGCTCGAGATTAAAGCACTATAGGAAAACAACGCATTGGACAAAATGTATATATTTTTTGAAAAAGAACGCGAAGCCGTTAAAAAAATTTAAAAAAAATTTTCTATTTTTTTCAACTTTTTAAATTTCTTTTGAACTGGATACTTGTTACCCTGTTTTGGGGGTCAAATATAATTGTTTTTATATAGGAGCCATGTGACATTCGAAAGTAGTGGTTTCAAGCTTAAAAATGAGCCCCTCCGTAGGCCTTTCTAAGTTGCGCCCATTTTTGGACTTAGCCGGTGGTTGGGTTCAGAAAGAATGACCCAAATATATAAAAAGAATAACAGAACTCTGAGATCTGATTGTAAGACCAAAATATTGAATATTTTAAGCCCTGGGTCTTCGAATATTTAATTCGATTTGATTGAAGATTTGTTCTAAAACTGTCTAAGAATAGAACTCAATAAATACTCTTAAAACCCCGAAACAAGTTTTCAACATTGTAGAACAGTGTGTGTTTGCAGGAGCAGATCCATGGAAGTCACAAATCCCCAAAAACGACTAAAATATAGACTTGTCATAACTGTTTGCTTCGATAGAATTCCGCACGCGATCTATGTTAGCGTGTTACCATCAAAGACAAATACTAAGATCATCTATATTCTTCCCATTTCGTTATAAAAACATGGCGTAGTAGGTTGGATAGCTGGAGGTAAAACAAATAAAAAGCAAAACCCAATTTAATATTATAATAAACTAAACTAATACAAAAATAATATAAAGGCACAGTAACTCAGTATGTCAACTAAACATGCTTAAATACATTATTTAAACTCTTACCTGAGGCTGCTTGATTGTCTTCAAGTCTCAGGATTGACTCTAAAGTTATGCAGCCTCGTTATATACCTTAGAGAAACGGTTTCTGGAAGAGTGTACAAAGGTCGCTGAATAAGCGGCATGTGTCCAGGTTGTTAAGTAAGTGATATGAAGATTGCAGAGACAACAACTAGTACGAGGCACAATCGCGCACGACAAGGTCAGGTTATCTGTCTCGCTTATACATGCATGCATCGAACACGTGGGGGTAAGTCTACGCTAATAGTATTATGTAGGCGGATGGCGCACTGCATAATTAACCTTGCTAAGAGTTATTCTTAAATATGAAATTCAACCACGTGCAAGTGGTCTCTTGCATCATTTTTTGGCATACGTTTGTTTGGCAGATCATTCGTTCTATTCTGGGATATAGGGTTTAAAACGCTTAATGGCGGCTCCATTGCCCCACTTTGACCCTTTAATAATAATAAAAAAAATAAAAAATAATAGAAAATGAATATCGAGAATAAGACTTTTAAAATGAATTTTGTATTGTCTGGTAACAGACAATAGTATTTGTGCGATTTTTCATTTGTGACCAGGCAGGCACATTATCTAATCTATGTGTCCCTATTCCTACAGCTTCTGGATCAAGTTTCTGGATCCTCCACTGAAAACGTTTCAGTTACATTTTAACATATATAGCGAATTCCATTCGTGATAACATTTCTTTTTAACAATTTTAGAATATCCACGTTAAGACCTTTAATCTATAAGCAGGTGTGCTGCAATCCTTTAAAGATGCATCCGATCAATAAACACATTGTTACCAACAAAATGAGGATCACTAATTGGGAAACCGTAACAACCTTTAACCGCAGTTAAATATGTCGGCTGTCAGCTAACTAGTCTGAGGTCGTGGGTCTCACAAGAGCTCTTCTGTAATGGGAGCCATGAATTGCCTATAATAGCTCTAGTATTTGCCGACAAAACTTGAAAAGAACAACACATTTGCGACTACTGCCAATGTGGTCGAATTTTCTCAAGATGGCCCCTCGGCAGCTGAAAATATAAACCCCAAATACCAAACATATAAATAATAAGTCGTCAAGTAGGGGATGTACAGTGCATTATTAACAACTAAACAAATTATCAGGTAGATCAATTAAAACAAATCAATGGTTATATTTTAATCAAGGACAAATAGCCTTGGCAAAAATTAAATGTAGGTTATTGATTTTTGATATACAAATTTGAACGGAGGGAGAATTCACGCGAGCGGGACTATTTACTCTATATCTGACTAACAATTCAAGTCTAAAAAATGTAAAAAATGTCACGGTAAATTAACGCGAATACCTGTGATGTAGAGATTGCGCAATCATTACTCGTCAGATGTTAATTGTTTAACATACACGGAGCAAAGGTTATACGTATACACACTCGCAAATATTCCTAACAAGGTAAACTGATAATATAATATAGGTATATGCAATAGATACATAGATCTAAGTGCTACATGCACACTGGGGAAAAACCATTTAACACATAAAATTATAATATACAAATATACAATAATGCTTTATATACAATAAGGGTTGTCAAATGTTATTGTTGTTGTAAGTAGTCGCTACAATATAACTGACTCACGATATAGGTGCGTGTTCTTCGAACTGAAGAAGAACGTCACAAACCAGCTCGATCGTAATATACAACAAAGTGTACGAAGTTGAGGTAAAATAAAAGAATTATATAAAATAGAAAAAAAAAGATCAGTAACAAATAAAATCAATTACCAGAAGCAAACACTGAATAAATACCTAAGATAAAAGGTAACCTTCTGAAAGAGTTATACCGCTCCCAAATGCGGCTAGCGTCGATTATATATCGAATCCTGTCAAAGAATTACAGTATAAGAAACTGAAAATAAAGAAGCTAATCTACAGATTTACGAGAACGTGCTCCTAACCTTCAAAAAAGAATTAGCGGTAAATCCTTTACGGTACCAATAAAATTGGAAATGATTACCAAAAATGAATTATCGATCCGCACAAATGCAATTCCCATTTCACAACATAAAGGGAAAATTAATTTATCGGCGATGCCACTAAAATATTCTTTTTAAAGAAGTAGCTCTACAATCGATCGAACAAAACGAAGTGAAGTCTTTTATCAACAAGGAAGTTAGTTCCAAACAAAATGGCAACTAAAAGGAGAGAAAATGCGAAAATCCCTAACGCTATACAAAATAACACAAAAGCATAGCGATACAAGGTGCTACGAAATTAGCACGTAACAACATTTAGTTGCAACATAATAATCCAAGAGAAGAAATTTCATAGATCGGTCAGGATATCTAAAGAAAGGCTTAAGACTGAGCTAAAGAAAATATTACAGCAAAGAAAGAGCCATTTTAAAAAAGATTTTGAACATTACAGGATACTTATTCTTGGCTAGTGTGATTTATTAAATTTCTTAATTTACTGGAGTGTCAGTGGTGTGTAGTAAATTACTAGTAATTAGTAATTTACGTGCTAATTCGATATAGTTTTTTTGAAATATATAGTTATACATAATTTATTTAATAAGAAAAATTGAAGCTAAGATGCTAACGTGTGAAGCAAAGGGATGAATCCACTTTAAAATGATATAATATTCAACTAATTGTAGGAATTACTTAAGTTAAATTAATTGTACTTTAAGAACGTGAAGGTTAGAGTATATTAGGTAAAATTAATTATATGTTCTACAACGTGCTTACTTAGCTTACTTACAGTTTTAAAATGCTACAAGCGTTTAAGTGTTCTGGTGTTTAGTAAATAAAATAATGGCAATTACTGTACGCCTTACTTTTTTAGTTGGGTTGCTGTATTTTATGGGCAATTAAAAACTTAGTTTGAAGTTATTTAATACAACCAGACAATATTTCTAATTTTGTTTAAACACAAGCAACTTAACAAAATCACAACATTATAATATAAGATAACGAGCGCGTTAGATTAACATTTCGAGTTCCATTTTCCGGAGCGCTCATTAGTGGTGCAAATTGAATGGGCAACTGCAGTAGGCATTTGCTCTTCTTCCAGCATCCCAAACAGAGTCTGTTGGCAGCAGTGCCAAACCCAGCTCGTTATCTCTGGACCTTGTCCAGCATACACAACATTGTAGCTTCGAAATGCAACCTAATGATCTATCACTGTCGCCTTTGGCGAACACTTAGTGGATTCAAGATACTTTCTGGGGGGATAAAAGGATTCTTTAGCTTTGTTGAGGGTATATTCGACGTTTTGGGACGTCAAAGTTAAATAATGGTCGTTAATGCAGCTCCGCGTTATTGTCATCAAATTTTCCTACCCAATGCACCCCAAAATCCATTCTCATGGAGTTAGAAGAGATTATATAGTAAGGTATATCATAATGAGAAAGTCGAAGTAAATCCAAGTACGTTTTATTAAAAGGATAAAGCTTAAATATGCATTAAAATTTTGAAACCAATTAATAAACTATCAAGGGAAATCATAAAATATTGAAAATGTACTGTCTATAAAATTAATCTCAATATAAAAAGCATAAAAGTAAATTTGTATTAGAACTTAATTTAATAACGAAATTCCCAGGTAATACAAGAAAACTTCAAAGCGGATTAAAAAGTCATTACATTTACGTCAATTTAGAAAATTTTGAATATAATCCACATCCCATAGCTACAGGTTGAATTTAACTTGAAATCTTCAAACTGGGAAAATGTTAGGCATAATCAGGTGATTTTCAAAATAAAATTTCCTTAGTTTAACTACAAAGGTTCAAAAGCGGAACTTGACTCAAAGGCAATAGGTGTTATTTAATGTGAAATAGTAGAACAAAGGGTTGTTTATTCGAATACCTTACGAGAATTCAGAAATACCGAAAGATGGAGGAAAAAATAAAGAAATAATAAAAATTTGGGAAAAGTTTTTATTACATTTAGTCATGAGAAGAAGCTCACCAACTTCTAAGGTTGTTTGAACATTTGCCAACTTGGATTATAGAACATTTACTGAGACTTTAAGTGCGAGATTAACTGGAATAAATGTTTTAGTATACTTTGGTTGGGAGATCGATATAATCGAATTGATTTTGCTTTATTTACTAAAATGCAGACGAAATAATAAAGTTCGTTTTGCATAATTGTAGAAAACGAATGATGGGAGAGTACAATAAAACTGCACCGAGGTATTTGTTTCTGGTTTAATTTTCTTCGTGGGGAATAAACTAATCGTAAGGATCATGGCAAACAAACAAGTTAAATATCATAAATAGACAAATAAATATCTGTCTCTTAGGGAAGTCGAGCGGAGTGGTATTAACCACAGACATATAAATAACATAGATTTCCGCTGAGAATACGAAATGAGATTTTTTTTCCTCGGCATTTTTGTCTTTTTTTTATTATGTGACTAGGTATTAACGATGCTGTGCTTTTAATGATTGGGTTTAATGCCTCTGTGATTTATAAATTTAATTTACAGAAAAGTATGCATAAGGGGTATTTCATATTTATAATTAAAAAATTTATTACAACATAAAGACTAGAATAATTATTCTGTCAGTATGAAGAGAGCTGTTTTTGTAAATTGTACTGTCATGCTAAGGTCTGCAAAACATTCTAGAATCCAGTTAAATAGATTCACTCCGTTTTTTGGAGCGTCTGCATACAAACCCGCTCTGGTATTTATGTACCTTAATTTATTATAAAGCCTTTATATGAGACTGTATTATAAAGGAAATCTATCTTGTAACTATCCAGATAAATAAATGTTTGAATAATTTCGCATTTCCTCTTTTAATTTTTAGTAACTAATAACATATTATTATGCTCATTCCATCTCAGAATAATTGTCACATTTTAAATACATTACATATATTAAGTGGGAAATAAAACGAAATCTTAATAAAATATACTTATATTAGTTATATTTACGTATTTAACACAAACAGTATTAAATTTAAATAATACTAAAATGTTTTGGTTAATATTTAGACAATCTTTAGCTTTTAATACAGCTTCACCCTAAATTTTGTAAATTCTGATACTGACAGCGCACACTGGGGCTAAGTGCACCTTTTGGTGGTCAAAAATATTTTCTTTGCTTATTTTGCTTTTTAAGATTTTTGTTATCATGTGTGGCCACATACACCATCATAGAAGCAAAAAATAGAAAAAGTATATAAATTTTACATTGCCACAGAAAAGGTAATATTACTGCTAGCGATTCATTTTTAAATTATGCAACGATCAACTATTCCTGTGTAAAAAAGTAACAAATAATTTTCTTGCAATATTAGTATGTATATGAATGATTCTAAATACGATAAGTTTTTAAATAAAAAGGCTTAAACATACTACTTAATGTACCGTAGACACTTTATATCGGAAATTTAATTAACATTAACTGAAATGGTAATTACAAAAAGAAGCACAAAAATGCTCAATAGTTTTTTACTTGTAAAGTAGTTAAAAGCTATATAGAACAATTCTAAGCAAGATTTATATTTTGGACTACTATGGACGATAACTATAGCTCAAGGATACTAAAAAGCTTTCATAGTTTTACAGAAATTCGAAGTATTTCCTTTTAAATTTTAAAGAAAACCTACGTTTTTAAGACAATAATAAGTAATTTGATTTCTACTTACATCTTGGAATAGAATCCATACTAAAAAACACCCCTAAATGAACTTTAAAACACTATTTGACAATACCTAAATAATAAGTGATAGGCAATGACTACACAACCGCATTTAGTAACGATGAGATTCGAAATAAGAAAAAAGACGCATCTGTTGTTTTATGAGCTTTTCTTATGTAGGTTCGGTTAGCCTGATGATCCCTTTTAAAAAGTACATGCCGAAAATAAAATATTATACAACTTTTTAAAATCACTTTTGACCAGCAAAATGGGTAAAAAGCCCCAGTGTGCAGCGGTCAGTTACGCTTATTCTTTATCAGCTAGCTTTCATAGATAAATGACAATCTACTGATCTTAGGTGACTTGATTGAAAACGTAATCTTAATAAATTTTCACCATTAAAATTTAGAAAAAGCTATAAATAATCAAAACAAATATGCGACTAACTATTTTGACAGAACTATTGGACAGAATGAGTAATTTTTTTCTTAGTAGAATTTAAAACTATATTTACAACGCTCCCTAAGTCCCAAAAACGTACTGAATGTACATAAGGTAATCTTCTATTCATATCGATTTATGATAAGTAAATAAGCTATAAGGATTTTTAGACGCTTAATCAATTAGAATTCTTTAAAAGCATCTTCCAATCCGGTTGATTTTCGTCGAGTGAACATGTTTTCATTCATTACGATTAGTTGTTTTAATAGAAGCGTCCATTCTGAGAATTATCAAAGGTGTGTTTTATGATTGTTTCATCGTTAAATGTAACGATTTAGTTGAAGTTTAATCCATTGTGATAGTTAACGATTGTTTTCAATATAACCATTGCACTATTTGGAAGATTTCTAGCGAAAACATCATTTCTTTTTGTTTGCACCTGTCTTTAAGTGTATGACAATTAATAAACCTTCCTACGATTTGTGAAGATAAGATATTTCTTCTGTTATTCATTTACTTTCCACTTTAAGAAAGTTGATAGTCAATCTTTGTGTAACAATCTAATTTAAATTCTTATTTAAATTTTTAAAGGTTTTCCCTGAGGTTTTGTTCCAATAATAGCACACTTTTTTTGTCGTCGTCCCCCTAAGTAAATCTTAATTGGATTAAATATTGTGCAAGGAAATTTAAAAACATTAGTTTGAACTAATTACAGGATTAAAGTTTCTAAAAAAAGGAAATTATTCTAATGTCATGAAATTAAAGACGAATGTGTTTAAACTGCAATCAGTTTTAAGTAAATTTTATTCGAAGTAAAATAATTGGCAATATTTAAAAAAATCTAGATTTACGTTTGTAATACTCCTAGTGCAGCAGAATAAGTTTTTATATTTGCACGTGATTTGTTTTCGCACGGCATAACACTACAGTAGTACTGTGTAAATTCCACATAAGCCATGCACGTTAGGACATATGGTTTTGATGTGCCATGCTCTAACGCTCGAGCACGTATCAGAGTAGTTTCTGGAAGTATTAATCTTTAGGTTTATCTATGGATCTTGTACCGACATTCTATTCTTGGAATGTTGGTACGCTAAAGGATCTGTAGTTTCTGATGGACATCTAAAAAACTCGAAAAATTAATACTGATTAATAAAAAAATTGGCTGTTTAGAAAAGTGGTAACTGGATTATAAGAGCAATTAGAAAACAAAAAGGGTATCTTTAGTTTAATAAAGTAGGTAAATATATAAAACTCTTTGTATAGGTCTTCTGACGTCGTTGAACCTGAACTTCGAGAGGTGCAAATCATTCAGTTGATAATTTCACAAACTATCTCTGATCAACGGAAGATTTTATTGGTATGTAATTTATTGTTTTTTCAATGGCTAGGACAAAAATAAAAAGCATAGAAAGGACAGCAGCTAGCCAAATAGAATGGAATCCTTGATCGATTTTATTTTAAGAAATAATAAATTAAGATATAGTTGAGTATCAAATAATAACTGAATGTGATTTCTGAAACTAATTAAGTAAGAGTTAACACGAGATTTTATAAAAATTAATAAAACTTGATTATAGGTTAAGGATTAAACCAGTGAGCAAGGAAAAAGCAAGAAACGTCACAACCAATTTCAATTAACTATTTTTCACAGCTTACGATCCAAGAACCATTTTTATCCAGCTTTTTCAGCAGAGATATTAGCACTTTCGTAGAAAATATATTATAAAACAGTCTTACCGAAATAGTTCGAAATAAATGGCCCATTTTTCTGTTACTGAAAACGTGTCAACCTGATAAGTGATAATTTTATTGCCGTCATAAAAACGTTAAGATCAAATTTATGTTGATTTAGATCCTGTTACTATTTCATTTTTTATAAGTGTCCTTTGTTTTCATATTCTCATGGTACAAGATAAGATTATCTTTAAATTTCCCTTTCTACTATATTTTGTTTCCATTTCAGCGAAACATTATGGAAATTTTATAAAAATAAATGTTCAGAAATTTCCTAGAGTGATTTGTGAATATGAATACATAAGTTATACTATTTCTTTTTTTTTGCTATGTATATCAGAAAATATACATAATTTTATTTTGTTGTGAAAACTGAAGTCCAGAGTTAACTGAAATTTACAACAAGCGATTTTCATATTTTATTGCTTTGTTTTCGCAACGCGGGATGAGCTCGAACGAACAGCTCGCTTGTTAAATTTTATTTTAAAACTCCTCACATTTCTTGTTCAATAAGGGATAATCGTGATTTAGAATTTAAGGTACTACGTAATATTTTATAAGTCCCGCGCCTAAAACTTTTTACTACTCGTAATCTCGCAGTTTCGTTTAAGTTGGATAATTCGAATAAGGAAATGTTAGTTTACAGGTGTAATTCTCCCAAGAACCCTCCACTTCAACGTTTAAAACAGCCTAATGTGTTTTTTACTACCAAATTTATCGCACGACGTGAAAGATCGCGAAGTAACTAAGGAAGAGTTTAAATTATTTCGGTGACTGTTACTGAGAGGCTTTTATTTAATTTATGTGACCCACGTTATATATATCAAGTTTTAAATTTGAATTAATTTTCTCTTTTATGTTGTGTTATATACAAAATTTGGGGGAGTGAGTGCTTCGAAGTTGTTGTATGGAGCAGGTTCTGAATGAAAAGCAAAAGCATCGTTAAAATACCGCGACGCGGGGATTGCCAGGACAAACAAAAGTTTCGGCCTTTAGTATTCATATTCCATTTGTTCAAGTTGACTGTGCTCAGTCCTTGAAACCATAATGAGAGTTTCCATAATTACCCGAGCACTGGAACTGCATTTAGGATGAATTGTCTTCATAAATTCATTAATTTATAATGAACTTGTCATAACTACCGTCGTTTGTTTTAATCTTCAAACAGGAAATCGTTTGGGAGCCTAAACTATTACTAATCTGAGGGTATTCAAACTCTAACATTCATTTACTTTGTTGTAATATGAGTAAGATTCAGGCTCAAAAGCTGACTCACTACTGGAGATACCCGTAATAAAGTAAAAGTTTTTTTAAATTGTTAAGTACAAGATCCAATATTGTACGTGAAATGTAAATAGTTGGTAAGTTAGTAACAATAAGTAGTTCATAAGTTAGCCATGCAAAGGGAACCAACAATGTTTGATAGCTTCCAGCGCCAATGTTACTTTATTATTTTTAGAATTTATTACAGGCTGCTTATAATTAAAAGTCTACTGTTTATGTTTGATTTATTAATAAAATATTAATGCTATTAAAGAATAATAACAGTAACAACAACTAATTCTGAAGAAAATACTCTTGAATTCTTTTTTAATTTGTAAGAAGTTTCTTGCAATACTTTTTGCTAATACGATCCTGTTATATTGTTACAGTTAAAAATTACACGATAGTAATGTGATTTGTGTTGCATACATGTTAGGGGTTTTCCTCCCTAATTTAAAATGATTGAATCCGGGTGCCTTGGAAAAACAGCTTCCAAAAAAATTGTCAATTTTAAGAAACACATTTTCGTGTGAATATAAAATTGCTGATTTGTGGTTATCTCTTCATGGAGTTTGAGGTTTTGGTGTAGGTGTGAAGTAGATTCTTCGTTAATGGATATAATCCTCACTTTAACCTGATAAGATTGGAGTAATTTGTGGTGACAGACTTACCTGGTGGTGAAATTTGGTCTTGATTCTGCTTCAATTTTGTGCCGCTTGTCGGGATATAAATAACTCGTACTTTGAAGAGGTAAAGGCTAGCACATCTTTAGGTAAAGGGCCAATTCAATTATTCATATTTGTTACTAATTTCGTTTAACGATTTTAGCCGTTTTTGTTTTCCGGGGTGCTGTCTTATTCCGGACAACTCTGATTCTCTGGAATTACGTAGCTGAGTTGGAAGTTTGTTAATTGAAAATGGAATCCATTCCTATGTTTGGAAACTTTGGTATATAGCATGCAATAGAGAAGAATGTCTTGAAGGTGGTGTACTTTAACAAGCTAGTGGACGCGATAAGGTCAGACGATTTAACCCTTTAATTCGTTTTACATGTGATCTTATATTGGGAGCTGGAAGTCGTATACCTTACCTTAGATTTCTTTGATCATACATTGACTGTACTAAAGTAATCCAAAAGCTTATTCCGAATTATCAACTTACACCATTTAAAAGGAGAAATCTTAACTAGCGATTGAATATTTCCTATGTCATGCAGTGACGCAAGTGCAATTTAATAATTTATAAATGTGACAAATAGTTGTCATAACTTTCGACCATCAACATCGCAAGTACTTGTTTCTTGATATCGATTTAGTTAAACGTAGGTACGTTGATCTGCGCCTTGCGCCATTTATTTGTTTAAAGGGCGAGTTGTATAAATGTGGTTTAACTTTAAACTTGGCTCAATTGCTGCAGTAACGATTGTCAGAACAATCGTTGTCTAGGATATTGATCCTAGTTTAAAGTTAAACTGTGTTTATACAACCTGCCCTTAGTTATTTTGAATATTCAACTCTAAACTTTATGCTTGTCGTTGGCAAAGAAAATGAATGTAGCATTTATACACTCGATACTTAATAGTTGCGGACTACTTTAATCTTTGATTCAATTTGTGCCCAAGAATTTTAAACCAACAGTTAGGTCCATTACATTTTTTTTACCACGGTCAATACTATTGCATGATTGTAGATTTTGTAAATACTTGTAAAATTGTTTACCTGTACTGTATATGCATGTACACTTAGTTAAGTTATGCACTGCTCTTGGAACTGTTAATTTGTAACACAGTGAGATATAATTATCTCGATTAAATTATTATATGCTACCATTGGGTTTTTCCTCTTCGTGAGTTCCATACCTTTGGTTGGTCCTTCCAAAGGATATTTTTATTCTACGGTCAGATTAAAGTGGACCTGGCGTAAGTAAATTGATTATATAAGTATTTGACCCAACGCCCACGCGGACGAGCTAGCCGAGGGCAACAAATTTGGCTACCACTCACAAAAAGTGATATCAATCCCTGATCAGGAAGTAATATCGTAGCAAATTTTATGGCACCCAACGTGGGGCCCCCTGGCAAAGAACTTTGATTCAATGGAGCTTGCATAACTTTCGTTATTTTGAATATTTAGTAGATATAGGGTGTTTTTTTTCTTTAATTTGTCAACATGGATCCACATAGGTTAATTAGAGAGGAGCTAGAGTTTGAATTAAAGGTAAGAGGTTGTGCTAACTTGAAAGGAGAAACAGTAGTTTCTATGCGTAAAAAATTAAGAGATTATTTGTCGAAAGAACAATTTGGAGAATTAGTAGTTTCGAAAGCTTATACTCCTGATGTAGTTCGAGAAATAGATATTTGCAACAACAAGATTGTCGAGTTGACAAACTATGTTAATAATATACAGGGTGGTACAGATTTAAATGAAGGTAGGACTGCTGATACTAAGTTGCGTCATTTGTATGAAAGATTAGGTAGGCTTACAGTGCCAACAGAGGATAATCAAGCTGTTCTTGAGAAGTCCATTAATAGTTTGTTAGATCAACTTGGGAAAATCCAGGAAACATTAGATGTGAAGAATGCATTAGCTAATAACTCCTCACTATCAGGTCTAGCAGTTAGCGTACCTAGCGCTCCTGGTTCTTCTGGTGTTACTGTCAATAATCCGGGTAATACAAAAAGTATCCCAGTACATAAATGGGGTCTTACATTCAACGGAGATAACACTGGACTTAGTGTTAATGCGTTTATTGAAAGAGTTGAAGAACTTAGAGTCGCAAGAAATGTTTCTCCTGATGGTATGACAAATTCTATAATTGATTTACTGCAAGGAAGTGCCCTCATCTGGTACAGATCGATTAAGAATCAAGTGACATCTTGGACTGATTTTATTAAACAATTAAGAGAGGAATATCTACTTTTTGACTACGAGATGGAGCAGTGGAAGGAAATTTGAGCTAGAGTTCAGGGAACTCACGAAAGAGTGGGCAATTATTTTGCATGCATAGTTAATTTATTTACAAGATTATCCCATCCACCTTCTGAACGAGAAAAGTTATCTGTGATCCGTAGGAATATCGATCCGTTTTATATACAAGGAATTGCACTTCAAGAATATCATACAGTAACCGAACTGCTGCACTTGTGTAAAAGGCTGGAAGCTACCAAAGAAATGACAGCAAATTATAGGATACCTTCCATCAGTAAAGTTAACTTATTAGAACCTGATTTGGCATGTCCTAGTGACAGAAGACACGTGTTAAATAAACAACCTCAGTATAGCGTGGAACGAGTTGCGGCTATAAATTCGTCAAATAAATGTTGGAAATGTATGGAAGAAGGGCACGTATTCAAAAAATGCCAAAAGTCGCGATCTAGACCATTTTGTTTCAGGTGTGGGGAACCAAACGTAACCAAAAGATCATGTAAAAAGTGTTCGAGAAACATGTGGGGAGGTCGGCGGGATGCCGGACGCCGACCTTAGGAGAACAACCGGTAGATTTATCCTGGAAAGCCTGGCTTGATTTCATTAAAGTTCAATATTGTAAAACTAGACTATTTGGCATGTTGTGTACGAGAAATGGAGATCCACGACCTTATTTAGAAATAGAGGTTTATGGTATAAAGTTTAAGGGGTTACTTGATACAGGTGCTAGTCATACAGTTATAGGTAGGCCAGGATGGGAAAAACTAAAGAAATTAGGACTCGCCTTAAAATTTTGTAATCCGACAATTACAGTGGCGGACGGCAGATTATGTTCGACTTTAGGTGAAATTTATCTTCCATTTCAGTTAGAAAACAAAACGAAAATTATTAGATCCTTAGTTATAGAAAGTGTTCTAGAAGACGTCATTTTAGGAATTGACTTTTGGAAGGACATGAATAGTATTCCTTATTTTGGGAATTTTACATGGAAGTTTGGGGATCAGCCGTATCTGTCGGTGCAATTTGTGCGGAAGAAGAGCTTACCGTGGAGGAGAAGTCAGCATTGAATCAAGTCGTTTGTAATTTCTTCCAACGGATGAGTACGGGACTGGGTTGTGCAAAAGCGGTGCAACATGTTATAGACACAAGTGATAGCACTCCAATAAAACAAAGATATTACCAGGTTTCACCTTATGTTCAAAAGATTATAGATGACGAAGTTGATAGGATGTTGGCGCTGGGGGTTATAGAAAGGTCAAACTTACCTTGGAGCTCACCGATCGTCCTTGTTAAGAAACAAAATAGATAACATCGGTTTTGTATCGACTTTAGAAAGCTAAACGCTGTTACTTAGAGGGATGCTTATCCATTACCATTAATTTCCAGCATTCTAGATCGATTACGAGATACTCAATTTTTATCTTCTATTGATTTGAAGTCTGCGTACTGGCAAGTACCACTTGAAGAGTCTAGTAAGTAGAAGACAACATTTGTCGTTCCTGGTAAAGGGTTATTTCAGTTTACTCGCCTCCCGTTCGGGTTGCATAATGCGCCTGCTACGTGGCAGAGGTTGATAGATCAAGTTCTAGGGGCAGATCTCGGACCATATGTATCAGTCTATTTAGATGACATCATTATTTCACTCCAACTTTTGAATTACATCTAGACATTTTGTCTAAAGTTTTTGAAAAGCTATTAACAGCTGGTTTAACTGTAAATCGCGAGAAATGTGAATTTGTCAGACCCGAATTGAAATATCTTGGATTTATTGTGGACAAGAATGGTCTGCATGCCGACCCATCTAAGGTCGAGTCAATGGTGAGCTATCCTATTCCCAAAAACAGTAAAGAAGTACGTAGGTTTAACGGTTTAATTCCATGGTACCGCAGATTTGTTAAAAATTTCGCTAGTAGAGTTGCTCCACTTAATCGGTTAGCAAGGAAGAATGTAAAGTTTGTATGGGATGGAGAAGCTGAAATGGCTTTCAGAGACATCAAGGAGTGTTTGATTTCGTCTCCTATTTTGTCATGTCCTGATTTATCTAAAGAATTTGTTTTACAGACCGACGCGTCGAAAGTAGGTCTTGGCTGCGTGCTGACCCAGATGCATGAAGATGGAGAGCGAGTTATTGCTTATGCAAGCCATGCGTTGACTCGTCAAGAGCAAAAATTTTCTGTCACAGAATTAGAGTGTTTGTTGGTCGTGTGGGGTATCGAACGGTTTCGCCCGTATATTGAAGGAGTTCATTTTCAGGTAATTACAGATCATCATTCACTGGTATGGTTGCACAACTTGAAAAATCCATCAGGTCGTTTAGCTCGTTGGGCTCTACGTCTTCAAGGTTATGACTACGAGATTATTCACCGCAAAGGGAAATATCATGATGTACCCGACGCTCTTTCTAGGGCCATTGCCTGAATAGAGGTTAAAGAAGATGACAAAGATAGTTGGTATATTGACCTGATATCCAAAATATCAGCTAATCCAAACAAGTTTCCAAACTGGCGAGTAACCAAAGGTAAATTGTTTAAGTTAGCAGGAAGAAGAGTTGATGATGCTCTTGATTGGAAAATGGTGGTTCCAAAGAAACTTAGAGCTGACGTTATATTTGAAAATCATGACGAACCTACCGCAGGTCATCTTGGAATTTTTAAAACCCATAACAGGATTTCGCAGACGTACTACTGGCCAGGCATGACATACGACATAGCCCGTTATGTAAATAATTGTGAAATATGCAAGGCCCAGAAACCTGAACAACGTGCTCCACACTGAGTGATGAATAAACGTATTATTTCACGTCCGTGGGAAGTAATATCGACAGATCTAATAGGACCTCTTCCGTTGTCTTCTAATAGAAACCGTTTTATTCTAGTAGTAACCGATACTTTCACAAAGTATTCGTTACTGTTTCCTTTAAAAGCTGCAACCAGCTCAGCTGTCGTTAAACACGTTGAACAAGATATTTTCCTTGTTTATGCAGTACCCGAAAGGATAATCTGTGACAACGGCAGACAATATGTTAGTGCTGCTTTTAAAAAGTTAGTTCAAACCTATGAATCTACAATTGTGTACAATGCTAATTATCATCCTCAATCTAACCCTTGTGAGCGGGTTAATAGGGTTATTAAGACAATGATTAGGTCTTATGTTAATTTGAACCACAGGGATTGGGATAAAAGGCTGCCTCAGTTAGGATTTGCTTTACGTACAGCAGTAAGTGAAGTTACGGGTTTTAGTCCCGCGTTTTTAACCTTTGGAAGGGAGATCCATCTTACTGGGAAGAGATTTAGGGATGTAGCTGGTGCTGTGAATTATGAATAGAGCCTATCAAGAATGTGCTCGCCGTTACAACCTAAGACGTCGTCCTTTAGAGTTACATATAGGCCAAGTTGTTTGGAAACGTAATTTCACCTTATCTAAAGGAGCAGATTATTTTGCAGCCAAATTAAACCCTAAATTTATTAAGGGTAGAATCAAGAGAAAGATTTCTCCTAATGTCTATGAAGTTGAAGATTTTAGTACAGATCGTTCATTAGGTTCCTGGCATATACAAGACTTAAAGTTGGATCCTGATGGAAATACCGTTAAGTAGCCATGGTTATTGGCAGATTTTCTTTTTTTTTTCCAAGTTTTTTCCCTATTTATATCTCATTCGCCGACGGTCTGACTGCGAATCAGGGAATTCCCCTATACTATTCTATTGATTTGTACACAATTTAATCTCAGTGGCGTAGCAATTTTTAGAATGTCATTTAATTTTTATTCGCAAATATTTCAAAAACCATAAATATGACACCTAGTAAATTTATTAAAAGATTTTGCGTGATGGAAACAAAAAAAATGTTGATTCTTTATTAGATTAGCCACCAAAACTTCAAAAAATGAACAAATCCAAATCACAATATTTTGGTGGCCTGTGTAATCTAATAGCCGCAATAAACTATTTACACTAATGAGAATTTTAGGTAATCTTCATAACAATTATAACTCATAAGCCAGAAATATTTTATTTATAAGCACAGAGTATGAAAGAAAGGTTGTTTAATACAAATTGCCGTTATCAGACCATAAACAGTACCTATACTAAAACCAAAAATACAAAAAATGAGTCATCACAAACCACGTGGGCGAAAATGTAAAATGCATCTAGAAGTACACAAAGGCCACGCTGTAATCTAAATGATAAAATAAACAATAAATGAACTAGAAAGATTCAGTAGCGGAACAAACCCCTTTTTAATTAAAAATAAGTGTAAAATCATTAATGAAAATCTGTTGGTTCTAGCGTACGTCACTGAATTCTTAGCAACGTGAAAATTGCACTCTTATCTTATCTTACCCCGGGTCGTATTTGTTTACTCAGGTGTGATTACGAAAATGACTCATTTCTTGTATTTACGGTTGAACTATAGCGTTTAATGTTAGATATTCCATGATGGTTTCAATTTTACTGAAAATGGTTTTAATGTTTTTTAAATTAAATTGATCTTTAATCTAATTAACTTATCTTAATAGGAAACCAAATGTTCTTTAAAATCGAATATTTTTATTTTAAAGCTGCTATTAGACCTTGAATATCTTTTGAGGTAAACAAACTTCAACATAAATAAAAAGGAAAATGTGTTTTATTTACGAATGTCGTTCAAGATCAACAGTCTCATTCTACGGCTTAGACCAAATCGTGTTTTATTGACAAATTATTTCGACTAGTTTAGTGGATTAGTGGTTGCAAGTTTGTTTCATAATTCAAGGGTCGCAGGTTCGATCCCCGGCCGAACTGGTAATTTTTCATAGCGGAGAAAAATTAAAATACATGCCTTCTTCTCGTATAGGAAGTAAAACTGTAGGTACAGTGTCAATGCGATGTTTGGTACGATAAGGGGGTGGAATTCCCCCAGGTTCGGCTAAATTCTAGTAGGTCGGCGAAATGATCATAGTAAGTCGTGCCATGATGTACGAAAGCTGCTCCGCCATCCGAATTCCTCACCCAAAAATAAATTTTAAAAACTACAATCTCAACATTATGCGACATAAGGAGAATGTCTACCAGAACGTGCAGGACCGCTCTGAAAACTTGAACTTTAAATAACTTGAAAAGTACACATTTTAGAAAAAAGTTATAAGAAAAGTTTTCTCTACACATCATCGACTACCTCATATTTAAGTATTGTTCGTTATTTTTGAGATACCCTATATAAATATTTCACAAACACTTTTACGAAATCCAATGATGTTCAGGTGGTACGATTAAAAGTCACAATAAATATAATATTAATAATAAAGTATTTTGAAGTAAATACTGTTATAAAGATAATGTAAATGTAAGTAAAAAATATTGGTATGGAATAATTAATAAAGGGCAAACTTGCCTTATTTCGCAGTATTTCTAATTTCGCAGCATCATTCGTGATATTTATTACCAACTAAGGAATATAATTTGATGCTTCTAAATGACTTATATCTATATATTTAAAATACAAGGTTCATTTTAGTTCCAGTTCGTTTGAGAGTTCTACTGGGCCGATTTACGTAATTCTTTTTTTTATATTGATGCTTTCGTTCTGTATATTGGTCACCGCTACTTAATATCTGTATTTCTTTAAGTTTTATATTTTTAAATAAATAAATCTAAAACATTTATTTGGATACGCAGTAGAACGACCATCTGCTTACATCGTCCTCCCAATCCCCAGCATTGTTAACTTTTAGAACTATACATGATTATAAAAGTTTTGCTGCAAATGTCCTGAGGGCAACTGTTTCATTTATTGTTTGAACAAAACAAATTATCGCTAGATACATTTGCAAATTGTTGCAAAAGTTGTAAATGACTGAGGCAATTATTATAAAGGTTTCATTATTGGCGATCAAACTTATGTCCTTCGATAGTGAGTACACCGGCCATATTGGACTTTATTGTATAGGTCAATTATTATTATTTACTAATCTATATATTTAAAACACTGATCATTTTTGTTCCACATCGACTACGAGTTCTACAAGACCGATTTGTATTTTATATTAAAGTTTTGACTCTGTAGGTTAGTCAACACAACTTTTTATTTTTATTTAATTTTTATATTTTTAAAGCCGTTTTTTGTAGTCTCTGGAGTTTTAGTATTGAGATTTTTTTAATATATTTATGTTTATATAATTATATTTTAAATTTAAACGCATTATTTGTAATCGATGCATTAGGAAATTAGTTTTGGAACTAAACATCCTCATAGATACTCATCTGAACACTCAAATTTTATTTATTACAAATCATGTTTGTAATTAATTATTGAATGTGTATAAAAATTAATTATATAATAAATTATTCTTTCGCGTAGTCATTCATTTTGATTAAAATCTATTTTTTGCAACGCAATATCAATGTTTTCAGATTTCTGTATTACTTTGATTTTTGGTCATGTGGCCACTCTGCACTACTACTTGGGCTAACATTAATGTACATATTTAACCATATATAATTATTAAAGCTGTTATCATATTTAGGAAACCTATTTACGTTTAAAAGATTACTGGCCTTTTTCTAAAATTTTTAATATAAAATTACATGATAATGTGTGAGTTATTCGCCACTCGGGTTGACATTGATGCAAATCTAAATAAATTAAAATATTTCGCTAGATAAATTAAGCAAATTTTAATATTTATAATATTTAAATTTGACAAAACAGCTGGTTATACCAAGGCTTTGAAATTACAAAAATCTAAACTATCTGACCTTTTTAATTTATTTATATGCCTGCCCATAGTTCCTTGATCTTATTTAATCAAAATCACCATGAGTTACTGCATGGTAGTATGGAACTGTGGATCCCTAGATGAAATCTTATAAAGAAACAAAAATACTGTTTATATGCTCCAAGTAAAGACATTAATCGCCATATGGAATGAACGAAATGTGCGCATCCACAACAAAAGCCTCAGACTCCCGATTAAAATTACAAGGAAAAAAAATTATTAGAACCATTGATGGGATAATAAACCACTAATAAATAACTTAATCTCGATACGAGGACTAGTAGAGAAATATGTTAAAGCAAAATTTATTTTTGCAGCCTTATTAGTTTAAACAACAGCTTACTTGGTTCTTCTGATTTATCTTTTACATCTTTTAAGCATACTTACAAAGCAGTTGCGTTAGCATACAAGAAAACGATACGAAAACGTTAACGATACGAAAAAGACTGACAAAAATATTCAAAACCGAAAGTAGGCATTAGTAAAGCGTTTGACAGTCAGAAACTTTCAGGGATACATACATTTGTTTTTGTAGGTTAAATAACTGTATCACCAAGACGAACTTCAGTAGATTCATTAATTTGTTTCTAATGTTCGGAAAATTTCTAGGTTTTCTCGCTTGTGTAATATCGTCCTTATTATCAAACTGAACAAATTGCAAACCCAAAAGTGTAAGCCAAAACCTAAATAAAAATATATTTTTTAAATCACGCAGAAAGTAAAAGCGTAGCATAATCAGCCGCCAGCGTAGTGCCCACCCAACTGAGAATACGGCTATTTGGTTTTGGTATTTTTTCTTTTTATAATTTTCGCTATATTTTTCAAATGACTTAAAGACTACTTAACAGAATTCAGTGAATTTTTGATTACTTTTTCAAAGATGTAAAAAGCTTGTAAAATCGATAAAGTCGATAGGTATTGCCAGTACAAGATATAATAACAGAAAAAAGCGGTTAAAAAAATCTTTAAGAAAAAATGGCAGAAAGAGCTGTTGATTTTAAAGGTATGGGTTCACCAACTTTTTATAGAATAGGAGTTAGAAGAAAAATTCAACATCTCTCAAAAATGTTTCCTTTATCTGTTGTAATTAATTTGTAGTTTATGATTTGTATAGTTTTCTGACATTTTTGATTGCTTCTCATGGTACTCTTAGGAATCTATTAGAAATTATACAAATATAGAAACGTCCATTCAAACTAATTATTATATATGAATAATAAACGTTTAAAAATCGATAGAAATCGTATCTGGTTGTTTTATCCATGTTATCGAATGTTTTGAAATATATACAAGAGCATGTCATGAAATGTAAACTGAGTCTATATAAGTTTCATGACATTGACAGCTAAGACTTCCCTTTTACTTTTTCCTTTAACACATGAGAGCTTTGGTTTTACCAAGTTTTAGAAGCCATTAGATGTTTTATATAAGGTTTATCTCTTTGATGTTATCTACAATCTTTGTGTAGAAATTTCCGTAGTAGTCTACACACTAACATTAGCTAAATTAGGATTTTAAAAATAGTTTCATACTTAAATTAAAATTTTTAAATCTTAGTTTCTACGGTAGCAGAAATCCCTGACCGGTCCTGTTTAGACTTTTCGTGTGACTCCCTAAAACTTGTAGTGTCTAAAATCCAAGTACCTACCTACCTTCGCAAAGATAAGGACACGTTCATGGGTCATAAAATTTTCCCGGTTAAATGTTGAAAGTGCTTCGGTCATTTTGTAGAAACAGGAAAACATGCAACGGGATACATTACATTGAAAATGACTCTTTGTTATATCAAGGAGGCTTTTACTCTGCCTTTGTTGTGTACTACGGCTAATTTGAATTTTATAATAGGAAATTCGCAATTGAACGACGTACGCAAATTATTTAGCACTTCTCACACTACTCTTAGAGATGAAATAAAAGAACAAATTAATTTAATATTCTACGTCTTCAACAATATACTTTGAAATGTTCCCAACGCCCCTCAATTTTCTTCCACGACTCGCGTACTGGAATTGTTCGACTTGGATCTTATTTTTCCATTTCTAACTTATTTTGTGAACAAAACATTCAAGGATAGTCTAGAAATTTAGATTCAAGTTGAATTTGAAACTGATTTTAAATTCCGTGGAAAACTAAAAATAAAAGTTTTGCATTTGAAAATAACAAAGCTACACAACAAATGGAAAAAGTTTTTTATTATCAAACGTGCTGAGATAGCTTTTCTTCTAGACAGATTGATCTAATCAAAGTTTTGCTGTCTCAAAAGTCAAAACAAACAGATTAAGTAATTAATTAATCCCCTTGAATTCAGTTTAACAGTTTTTCACTGTTTTAATTTGTTATCTAGCCTTTAGTTGAAATAAACCATATCTTATAGCATTTAGTAAATAAATTATTTAGTGCTCAAATTTGTAGCGTCCAAGCAATGAATATTGTATTCAGAATGAAACGCAAAATAATTTACAAACGATAATAATAATAATAATAATAATAATAATAATAATAAGCGGCCCGGGATCGACTCCCGGTACCAGTAGATCTGGTTAAGGTTTTTTGCAGTTTTCCTTTGCTGTAACACAATTGTAGGATTTGTGCTACACCATCTGTTAAATCGACTGCAGCAGTACGGTGTGCTTGCGTAATCGATTAGTCGATAAGTAAATAAATAAACAACTGAGTTGAGATCATCAGGATTTTAAGACAACGAAAATAATAAACAAAAGCTTTACAAGCCTAATCTTATTTAACATCTCTAATCCTAACTTCATAACATACGCTTCAAAAATTTCAGATGTCGGGCGGCGATAGAGGACTTTTAGTTTGACGTTGACATGTGTTACAGAGCTTTTTTGACCAACACTTAATAAATCCAAAAAATCCGGACAAAGGTCCGACAACTTATTCAATAATAAGTCAAATACTTAAAGTAATCAATGTGTCCAAAACTGTAGTTACTTTAAACTTATGTCCCGACAGAGACGTCTTTCTTATTCGACTTCTTTCAGGATGTTTAGCGGTAATTCCCAAGGCGTATAAATTACAGATACGAAGCTGGAAATAATAAAGGATGGTTTATTATTTCAATGGTTTAAATAATAGAGGATGGTCCCAGAAGTACCCGACCTGACCAAGAGGTGGCGGTAGTTGTTTGAAAATATCACTGTATTGAAAAGTACGCAGTCTATAAAGCATATGTTTCAAGTTTGAAAGCGCCACGTTGTTCAGTATTTGTTTGGCAGCCATCAATAGTGAACGTTGTCAGTGAATTTGTGAAAATGGAGAAAATTGGTCATCGTTATGTGATACAATACTTTTATTTGAAAGGCCTCAGCCCAACCAATATAAAAGCTGAACTGGATTCTACTCTGGGTTAGTCTGCTCCTTCGTTTACAACAGTTAAATTTTGGGTAGCTGAATTTAAACGAGGCCGTACGAGCTGCCAAGACGAGCATCGCAGTGGTCGACCAAATGAGCGGTACTTGATGATCGTCGACTAAAAGTGCGCGAGCTAGCAGACATTACGGGCATTTCAAAAAGTGCGGTACATCGCATATTATCTGAAAATTTGGACATGAGAAAGCTGTGTGCAAGATGGGTGCCGCGTTTGCTCACACTCGAGCAAAAACAGTGTCGTGAAAATGTTTCAATTGAGTGTTTAGCGAAGTTTCACAGCAACAAAGCAGAATTTTTGCGCCGTTTCGTAACAATGGATGAAACATGGGTCCATCCTTTCACACCCGAGACAAAAGAACAATCGGAACAATGGACTCAAAAGGAAGAACCGGCTCCAAAGAAGGCGAAGACCGTTTCATCTGCAGGCAAGGTTATGGCGTCGGTTTTTTTGGGATGCGCGTGGAATAATTTTTATTGACTATCTCGAAAAAAGAAAAACTATCAACGGCTAGTATTATGCAAACTTATTGCAACGTTTGAGCGAAGAAATCAAGCAAAAACGGCCGCATTTGGCTAAAAAGAAAGTGTTGTTTCATCACGACAACGCGCCAGCTCACAAATCCGTTATTGCAATGGCCAAAATTAATCAATTAAAGTTTGAATTGCTACCTCATGCACCATATTCGCCAGATTTATCCCCCTCGGATTATTTTCTGTTCCCAAACTTGAAAAAATGGCTCAGTGGTCAAAGATTTTCCAACGATGAAGAAGTGATGTCAGCAGTTAATGGCTATTTTGAGGAGCAAGACAGTTCTTATTATAAAAAGGGTATCGAACTTTTTGAACACCGCTGGGAAAAGTTTATAGAGCTGAAAGGAGATTACGTTGAAAAATAAATAAATCTTTTTCCAAAATTTTTGTGTTTTCTTTGTTGGGTCGGGTACTCCTGGGACCACCCTCGTATGAAGGGCGCCTCCCAGTTGTTAGCCATTAAATAAAAACTAGGGAAATCCACAGACTGGGAAAAGATTTCCCAAAAAATGATATCGATATAAATTGAATAAATCTATTTTGTGAGAATGAACACTATTTTATGATTAGAACACTAACAACTGGTTGTGCCAATATAACATCATGAGAAATGGATTTAAATATGTTTATGGTATACTGACTCGTAAACATCTGTTTATTGAGTTCGGTCTCTATGGGTAACGATTGTTTTTACGGGCTAACCCGTTATGAAGCCCGTAATAGCATTTTACATTATTAGCAAGGTAAACCTGTTTTTACTGGCGATAGAAGGAAATGGCTGGCGAGCCTGTCACCTTCTCATGCCAGTAAAAACAGTTACCTTGCGTATAATATACAATATTTTATTTGTTATTCATTCGTAAACAACACACAACATTTATTGTATCTATAAAACCTGGCCCTAGTCCTAACAATGACAATAAAATGTGACGTTTTTTATGAGCCGTGGAAGTGTGCGTAGACGTAGATGTTATTATGACAATTGGTCTATAAATGTCATATTCTACTAACTTGTAACACTTTTACAGGACAGCTATCAGTTTTACAAGTCAGTAGCTTGTAAAAGTAACCTTTCGTTGTTTGTGTTCTGTCACACTAAATGACGTTTACAAGTGAGTAACAAATAAAAATTATTACGGGCTCGTTATCATCAATACCATAGCAACATACATATTTATTTAAAACATTCATGTAATTATATCTTACGTATTGTGCTGTACTGCTTCAGTAAATGAAAGAATTATTTATTAAAGATTTACGAGTCAGTATACCATAAAACGTTGTACAATGCTCGTCCGTTACACGAACCCTACGTGCTTGCACGGATAACAAGCTCGCTAATCGCTCGCTTGTTAAAGTTCTCGCACTTAATGTTCTAAGTAACGGTTTTGCATTGTAAATGATTATTATTTGTTAAAGCAAAAAATTATTTAGTCATTTTGAAAACTTCAGTTGTTATCCTTACTTGGGATCCTATGCTAAGTACATATTGGAAAGCTACATAGTACACAAAATATATAGTCGAATAAGGTACATACTTAGTTGACTTGCTAGAATTTTGTTTGTATCACAATAATCCTTTTTCACTAATATCGACTTATAATTCCTATGCCCATCAACACTTCGCAAATAAAAGGCCATGACTTAACTAACACTAAATTAACCCAGGTACAGAAAATCCCGCAAACTCTTCAGATTACAATTAATGTTAAATAAATGAATCGCATACAGGGTGTCCCATTAAGACGTAGTCAGACTTTGCCAGTGGTTAGATAACCATTAAAGAAAGAAAATTCCTATATACCATTTTCTTTAAATTTAACAGTATGAATGCACATGACACATATTTTAAAGTTCAAGGTGATAAATAATACTACTTGTTTTCGAGAATGTGCAAGATATCATAATAAAGTAATAACCCGTCTTTATTTTGGCCAAGTATTTCGTGGAATAAGAACAGATAAATAAATAAGAAACATACTCGTGTTTGATATTATGTTTCAAAAACGGTATTTTTGTTTTGTGATTTTTGCTTTGTAAGACAAGTTCATATTCTTTTAATAGGTACGTTAACCCCTATTATGTGTAATACAAGCAGGTCTGTGAATAAAAAGATATTTTCGTATTAATTTTGTTTACAGAAATTAAATAAGATATTTTCGAAAATTCGCTGTAAGGTAATTTAGTATTCTATTAGTAGTATTATGTGTTTTGATTATTAGATTTTTGTTTCTGATAACCGCGTGACAGTTGTGTTATTTTCTGGGCATATTGTACTGTATTATTTCCTACTATTTTTTATTTAAAATAATATTTATTCTCAGAAAGTACATACTATGTAATAAATAAAGGGTACCGATTTTTAGTGAAAAGCAATAAAATCATCACTGTAGATACCGTAAATATTCCAAAGAATTGTGACTAATAATTGGACACAGCTGCATTAGTACTAAAATAATCAAAACAACCCCTCCAACAACTGTTATTTTAAGTACATATTATGTTTGTAAGCACTCGGCCAAGATAGGGCCTAACAATTTGCAAATCCCTTCCACTGCAGTTTTTAGTAAAATAGTATAACAGTATTTACTTATTTTTTAGGCATTGTTTTTATATTATAGCGAATAACGAATTTACTATTTTTAATTTTCTATAAATGTAGTGTAATTGGCCTAGTGCTGTAGGCTGCAAATAATAAATAAATATTATGTAAACAAATTATCATCTATCAAGGTCATTCTATCAAAACATAAAAATAAAGGTTTTACTAAAAGAACTGTGTACTACTGTATTTAGATTTTAGACTTCCAATAAAATAAAAAAAATAACAATACCTATTGATGGATAGATTAAATTATCGTCTTTACTTAATTATGTTTATTAACGAATAACAAATCAAATTTAATGATATCATTAAATGGGTCAGTATTAAAATGATGTAATTTCTGTCTGCTGTTCCTATTAGAATACAGGGGAATCCCCCAGATTAATAAAACGTTTTAAGTTCTTTCAACACCATCCAAAATGGAATTTGCACCGTCTGCATCCTTGTGCTAATTCAACAGATGTCACGTTTTTACTGATGGTGTCAATTTCTAAAGAGCTTGCATTTAATCCTATTCGACTTAACACCTGACCTACATCAATTA
Source organism: Agrypnus murinus (assembly GCA_929113105.1). Classification (NCBI taxonomy): domain Eukaryota; kingdom Metazoa; phylum Arthropoda; class Insecta; order Coleoptera; family Elateridae; genus Agrypnus; species Agrypnus murinus. The sequence goes on along the minus strand of OV816028.1, from coordinate 28,472,743 downwards.
TACGTACTTTTAAGAAAACGTCGATCAAAATTATTAAAAATTTGAACTTTCTCTAATCAAAAAACTTTATTAAGATTTTTTGTTCCAAACGCCATCAGAAATGTGCTGGTAAAGTCTGATGCAGGGGCTATGAGACACCCTGTATAAAGGATAACGATTTCACAGTAATAATTGTAATGAACTAAAATTTGTCTACGTACTTCTTGATTTGCAAATATTAACACCAGAGCAGAATTCATTCCCCTGTTTTTATTACAAGCTCAGATTAAAGAAATATTTGTAATTATTTTCTATCAGAGAACTCCGGCTTTAAAAGTGATTATTAATTCTGTTAACACTTTTTTTTTCACGCCTACACTATGGGGGAACCAACATCTAAGGTCATCTGTCCCCCATCTAACATGCAACACGAATACACAAATCCATAGTTGAAGTGGCGGAATTTTCCAATTAGAAAAATCCCGCCGCCCCAAGTGGGATTCGAACCCACAACCCTTGGAACAGTGAGTGATGCACTGACACCACTCGTCCACCGCCGGCCCTTCTGTTAACACCTAACTTGAATAATTGTAACATATAAGTGCTATCGTGCAAATTTAAATTTTAGAGATCTCGCTGAATTATTAATTTTTTCCCTCTTAGGGGCGTTTTCTTAATTAATTTATATTTACTAAAACTGACAGGACTGATTCCAATCAATAACACAAAATACGAAATTCCACACGAAACGAAAAACTTAAAAATATCAGTAAATAGTTCATTATCTTTCCCTATTAGAAATTTAGTTTGGAAATCGAAAATACACTTATTCCCTTGTACGGTGACAAGTATAACGACCACCAGGAGCGCAAAAGCACCATGATAACTCAAGACGAACCGCTTGACTACAACTACACATTGGAACTGTCTGGACGGGTGCACTTTTACCTAGACTTATACAAGTTTTTAAGTGGGATAATAACCACTTGAACTGAAATGTGACGACAAGTTCGACCAATAACAAAATTGCATAAAATTTTATTTAATATTAATTTTAAAAGATGCACTAGGATGATAAAATAAACCTTGAAACAATAAAAGCTTTTTAGCTAAAAGTTAGGTCTTTGAATAAATATTTTAATATAAACTAAATTTGTTCCCAACTGCAAAATACAAAAAAGTTCTATTTAGTTAAATGCACTCTTAGCCAGAATAAAGTCTTAAATTAGATTACATTTACTAACATTCGTTCTTTATTACTGCAAAAGGGAACAGTAGCTTGTTCTTTATCATGGAATTTTGAAGAATACTTGCCTACCAAAAAGCTTCAACCGTGAAAATCATATTATTTTTATATTGGGTCAGACTGTCTACATTTCAAAGCATTTATTTCAATACAGCTGCCTCTTGTATTTGACGAGAAAACATTTTATCTTGTACGTATCACCTTAAATATTAACCAAAGCGGAATGTTACACGGATAAATTATGATACAGGGGTTGAAAATTTAATTAACACAAAATAAATAGCTTATCATACCTTAACTAAATATTAAACTAAGTTAACTAACCTAACTCACTTAACTTACACTTAAGTCAATATGTTTTTAATTAATACATTCTGAATATTCCTAATTGACAGTTTATATTCAGTAAATACACGTATTCAATAAACATAAAAAAGTTTTCGTAAGCGACCCTACCATTATTATTTGTCCTAAAATGATGAATGTATGCTGAAATGTAAGTATCAAGATAAACAAGCCCCTTTAAAAGTATCTATCCACGTTCTATTCAATGATAAAAGGCCAACATAAAAAATACATGTTATACCTTTCTTTGAAGTCATCGAAATACGCAAATTTTAAAAGCTCGATTAATTTTCTTTGTGAGATCTTTATTGTGCTGAGTTAAGAACTTCGTCCATTAATTTTGAAAATGCTTTTTATGCCTCCCTCTTTTTTCTATTCTGCGTTTAGCAGCGAGGGACCATTAAACATATACAATTACAAGTCTTTGCTTTCACTACAAAAAAAAAATGTACTTTTTTTATTACATGAAGCACAAGCGTAATATAGTGAACACTCTTGATTATATTGCCTCCTAAAAGGGGTTTATTAATAAAGTTATACTGAAAAGGGTATTTTAATCCCCTCTGCATTGAGTGTATTTTATCGTAAACGTTAAATACAGAAATTATTAGAAACGTAAACTCTTTAATACAGTTTATACGATGAAATTTATTTTTAAATGATGGTGATAATAAAACGGTGTAGTGCGCCCTCTTTTTTTTCTCATTTTCACAGGTTATTTGTGTTCCTAATTTTCCAGTCTTCATACACCCTCTAGAATAACCGACAATTGTGGTTGATAAACAAAGAAAGGAGCACCAAAGAGCTCGGGTGAGGAAATTGCAATAACACCCAATTATTCAACGCATTCAAACAATGCAATACAAAGCACTTAATCAAACACCTCATTTACATGACAACAGATGGTACTTCACAAAAGGGGAAAGGCAATGAAACAAAACGCAAAAACATTCGTCTTTGAATCATTTCGAGTTTAAATGTTAACACGACACGATTTAATCACGACGAATAGACAGACCTAGGAGGTGATATGGAGCTCGAATAATACGACAAATTTAATCAGTGGAATCCACAGTTACATTTCAGACGTATTAGCAGATCTTGCCTCATACGTAAAATTGGGGTCGAAGATCTTTCAATTGTCTAGATGACAATTTCATTTTGAACTTACGAGTGTAATTAGTTTTCTCTGTGTGAATTAGAACAAGTAAATCCAAAGATTAATTGAATGATTACGTAATATAAAAGAGCCTAAGTTATTTCACACTACAATTAAAGCTACAGTTTGATTCAATTAAAAATAACTGTTAAATATTGTATATTTAATAACTTCGTTCTTTAAACCCAATTGAATATGAAGAGAGGCACATAATTTCAAACAAACACCCCTCCAATTGTTTTGTCCAACCCTTGGACTCAACAGTCGGAAAAAATATTAAATACACTAAATTATTTTCCAACTGAAACTGTTTAAAAGTTTCATATCTGTTATACATCAAGTCTGCGTACAATCCACAGGCCACCGTAATTCACGGATGACATCGCTAGATGTCAGTACCATTGCATGTCGACGTTAATGTTATTTCGCAGTTTATATACATATATGTTGGTACAGTACCTGGCAATTGAATTAGCCCTCCCACAACGTTTTTCAAAAATCCATACTAAATATAATTAAAATCAAGTATATCTAAATGAACTTAAACTTGTACTATCTACCCGAAATTCGAGTACATTACAATGATGTATCAACCCCCTCTGCTGTAAATAGTTGAAGCCGGATAGCGAAAGTGCCCTAAAGCGACCTAGCGTAGTACCTGCTATGCGGTGTTGTTGTGACGTTCGTGGTAAGCTGGTTTACGAGAACTATATGTCTAACAGCGTAAAAATTAAAATTTTAAACCATTTACTCAGCTATGATTCGCTGCATTTGCATTGTACTAAAACGTTTTTTTATGTAGTCTGTGTTCTAAAGAAATAGCGTTTCGCAGATATTATCTAAAATGGAAATAAATAACACTAAAATACTAAGATCACAACACTAAAAAAGATTTCTGATATAAATATTTCCAGTTATCAATCCTAATCGCAGAATATGTTCAAGAAGTCCAGCTTTGCTCAGAAGTATGGATTAGGGGTCCATTTAAATATTCAAGTAACTGAAAGTATCCGATTATCCCATAGGTAACCATTTATCCGGAAATTATCAGATTATCGGAAAGTTATCCGATTATTGGAAAGTTATTCGATTGTTTATGAATGATTGTGTATCATTCTTTGCTGGGAATTGACACTGTTTTGTGAATAAATGTGAAGAAGAAAAATTGGTCGTGTGTTCTTTCAAATAATATATTGACAACAACTTTTAACTATTTTAGCCTACTATCATGACGGGACCAGAAATTATGCTAACTGTTACAAGTACTGAACATACCGCCAGCCTTGAAAGAATTGCCTTTCAACATAGACAAATAAAATGATTTAAATACATTACAAATTCATAGCTACTGAAAATCAATTAGAAAAATGAAAAATAAAACTAGTTATGTTAAACAATACATAGTAAAGTAAACAATAAATCAGTCACTTATCTTAGGTCTCTATTGGCAAGAGACACAATTTATTCACCGCACGTTTGTATTCACTATTAGCCGTTTTCACCAGAGCTACACGCACTACTTTGTCAGCTCCAGGATATACTTTGAGAATTCTTCCCATCTTCCACTGGAGAGGAGGAAGATTTTCATCCTTTACGAGGACCAATTGATTTGGTTGAAGATTTAGGCTATGTGATGCCCACTTAGTGCGAATTTGAAGATATGTTAGGTACTCAGATGACCATCTCTTCCATAGGTGTTGATTTAGTTGCTGTAGTATGTGATTCCAACGATGTAGTCTATTTACGGAAACGTCGCCGTCGGTGTAATTAGGTTCAGATGTGGTTGTAAGCATTTCTCCAATTAAGAAATGTGATGGAGTAAGAGCCTGGAAGTCATTTGGGTTTTCCGATAAAGGAGTAAGTGGTCGGGAATTGAGAATTCCTTCTGCTTGTATCAGCAATGTAATATATTCTTCATACGTAAATACTGCATTTCCTGTGATCCGTTTTAGATGGTGCTTTAGAGATTTTACTGTGGCTTCCCATAAACCATCAAAATTTGGTGATCTGGGTGGTATAAAATGCCAACTTATGGTGTGATTTCTGACATAATTAAACACTGTGTTCCAATGTTCATCTGATGATAGAAGAGCTAGTTTGTTTAAAGTCTTGTTAGCTTTAACAAAATTGGTGGCATTGTCTGAAAATATATCTGTGCATTTTCCTCTCCTAGACATGAATCTCTTTAATGCTGATAAGGATGCTTCTGTAGTGAGACTGGATACAAATTCCAGATGAACAGCCTTAGTTGTGAGACAGGCGAAGATGGGTATGTAGTACAGACAAGTATTAACCCTTCCACGTCTTCTGCTTTCTCTGATCGTAATCGGACCTGCATAGTCAATGCCTACCTTCAAGAATGGACGACATTGGTTAACTCTATGTTGAGGTAAATTACCCATTAATAGAACCTGAGTAATTGGCTTTACTCTTGCGCAAATTATACATTTATGAATTACTTTTCTTATGGCATTTCTAGCTGAAAGAGGTCAGTATTTTGATCTTAGTGAATTAAGAACTGCTTGATGTCCATCATGAAATAATGCAATGTGTTCATTGCGTATAAGTAATTCTATGAATTTATGAGAAGATGGTAGTACAATAGGATGTTTTTGAGCAAATGGAACAATTGCATTTCTTAACCGTCCTCCAATTCTAATTAAGCCTGAATTATCTAGAAAGCAGGATAATGATAGCAATCTGCTTTTCTTGTGAATTGGTTTATTTTTGCGCAAGTTATCTAGTTCCTTTGGAAACGCTTGGAACTGCGTAATTTTTAGGAGTGTTATCTGAGCATTGTGAATTTCAGTACTTGTTAACAAACCCTTTTGCTTGGTTTTCAAACGAAGTAAATATGCTGTGACGCGTTGAAGTTTTATTAATGATGAATACTTGTCAAAAAGGTCGAAATCATGAGTGTTCAAATGAGAAAGTGTTTTACATTTTCGCCTTTCATCATCAGTTGGTTTTAGAAATGTGTCAGATTTGGACCAGTAAAGGAGGCCCATACCACCATAATGCGTGATTAATAGATTTATCTGGTAGTAACCCCCTTGATATAATGTCTGCTGGATTGTCTGCGCTACTTACGTGTGCCCACTCACGTGTGTTTGTGTTTGTTTGAATTTCTGCCACTCTATTGGCTACAAAAGCTTTCCATGTTTGTGGTGTTGCTGCTATCCAGCTAAGAACTATGGTAGAGTTAGTCCAGTAATGAAACGAGTTAATGTGGTGTTTTATACACCTTTTGAGTTTAACAACTAACTGTGAAAGCAATACAGCTGCACACAACTCTAGTCTAGGTAAAGAAATAGTCTTCAGTGGAGCAACTCGACTTTTTGAACATACTAATTGTATAGGATAATTGCCCTGAGAGTCTGTACTTCGCAAATAAATACAAGCACCATAGGCCTTTTCACTAGCATCACAGAATCCATGGATTTGAAGTTCTGTATAATGAGTGAAATTTGTGATTTTTCTGGGTATATTAATTTTATTTAAATTAATAACTTGTTGTGATAAGATGCTCCACTGAAGATGTTTCTCTTTGGGAAGAGTTTCATCCCAGCCTATCTTTGAAGCCCGCAATTCTTGCAAAATTACTTTTGCCAACACAATAACTGGCCCTAAGAATCCTAATGGATCAAAGATTAGTGCAATACTTGAAAGTATGCTTCGCTTTGTGTGAGTTTGATCAATATTAATCTGAATATAAAACTTTAAAACATCTTGATTTGAGTTCCATATCATTCCAAGAATTTTTGAATTATCTAATTTATCTTGAGGCATGACGTACTTGTCAATGTCTGACGATACATTTGACAATATGTGTGGATGGCTGGATTGCCACTTTCTTAGCTAGAAACAACCGCTCTTTAACATATTTGTGATATCTTTGTAAAGAGTAGTAGCCTCCTCCTCACTATTAGCACCAGTGAGAAGATCATCTACATAAAAGTCTTCCTTGATGGCTTGTGCGGCTTGTGGAAATTTTGACTGATTTTCTAATGACAGTTGTTTCAAACATCTGCACGCTAGAAATGGAGCAGAAGTGAGTAGATAACAAATGGGTTTAGTGGAGCCACGCAACCTTGAACTTTCATTTGACCTCTCTCCTTTCCCTCTCTCAAGACCCCTTCCTTTATAAGCCACGCCTCCATCTGCTTTCCCTCTCTCGACTTGCCTTACTTGTTTTCAAGACCCCTGCTTGGTAAGCTACACTCCTTTATAGACCACTTCTCATACACAGCACCCCCTTAGCTCTAGACAGTTACAATTACATTAATATCTCCAAATATATTAATAGGATGTAAAAAAAGGTATAGCCAAATGAAGTTTGGATAATAAGAAATTCGTATCAAGTACATCTCCTTTATTCAATCGTTCGAAACTAGTGTGCTACGAAACAGAAAAGTGTGGTACAATATAAAACATTATACAATCACATTAGTATCTCCAAATATATTAATAGGATGTAAAAACGGTATGGTCAAATGAAGTTTGGATAATACTAGTGGACACAGATATTGAAGTTATGTAGAGATGGAGGTGCGGTTTGGGGACAAGAATGGCAAATAGAGAGGAGGCAAGTAGAGAGGGGCGTGGTTGTAACTGTCTAGAGGTAAGGGGGTGTAGTCTATGAAACAAGTGAGGTAAGTAGAGATGGATGTGGTTAGGCAATGGGGCACTTGAGCCAGACAGTTCTAGGGACCCTAGATTTTCTGTCTCTCTCCAATCTAGTGACTCTTTGTCTATCTCTCTCTAGGTGGTTAAGTATGGAACCTGTATTACCGACATGATTGTCTATGAGACAAGTGGTCTATAAAGGGGTGTAGCTTACCAAGCGGGGGGGTCTTGAAAACAAGTGAGGCAAGTAGAGAGAGGGAAAGCAGATGGAGGCGTGGTTTATAAAGGGAGGGGTCTGGAGAGGGGAAAAGGAGAGAGGGAGGCGTGGCTTATAAAAAAAGGTTTGGCTTGGAGAGGGGGAGTGGCTTATAAAGGGAAGGGGCTTGAAAAGTGAAAGGAGGTCAAAAGAGAGTTCAAGGTTGTGTGGCTCCACTAAACCCATTTGTTATCTACTGAAGTGGTTCTATCTGTAACAGTATTCAGCATATACGTCTGAACTGGCTGACTGGTGTCGTCTCCCCACAAAATTTTTTGAAATTTTGTATCTTCCTGATGCACATTCACCTGTCTATACATTTTTGCCACATCAGCAATGTTGTAAGTACAACATTGTGAAAACGAAAACTTACTATAATCTGAAAAGTTCTCTTTGTATAACTGGACCTTTCATTAAAGTGTCGTTTAATGAAATTCCGGAAACTGTGGGAGCAGAAGCATCTAGAACTACTCTTAATTTTGTGGTAAGACTTTCTGTTCTACAGACAGCATGGTATGGCATGTAGTAACCCTGGTTATCGTCATTGGTTAATAAAGACATATGACCTAAATTGAAATATTCCTGCATAAATTTAGTATACTCTAGTTTGAAATACACATTACCTTTGAACCTTTTCTCTAAATTGTTAAATCTTTTTAAAGCCATTTCTTTTGAATGTGTTAAATACTTTAAGTTTTCTTTGAAAGGAAGTCGTACCACAAACCTGCCATTTTGATGACGAGAGTAATTGTGTTGAAAATGTAACTCACACTCATTTTCTTCTTGTGTTATCAGAGGCCTTTGAAATAGTTCTTCTATTTTCCAGAAACGTTTCAAACTATTGTTGAATTCTTCGTTAGTAACTAAATTGCACTGTGAAATGTTAATTGGTTGTTTACAATTTACTTTGCCTGCGACTACCCAACCAAATTTCGTGTTTTGAGTTGAGGGTCCGTTCTTATGTAATTTAATGAAGCCACCAGATAACAAATCAAAATACAATTCAGCACCAATCAACATATTAATTTTATGAGACTTATTGAACTCGGGATCTGCTAAATTTAGATTTGGAGATATTTTAACATGCAACATATTTACACTTACTAGAGGTAATATTTCTGTGATTTTTGGAAGAACTACAAATTTAAGTGTAGATGAAAAAGCATTTATGCGGGAATGTACAGTGATTTGAACTGATTTTGACGCATGGATGACAGAGTTGTTGACACGCGTGATTTCTAAACCTAATGGACTTTCTTACGGACGTGTATTGTGGCGTCGTGATTGGTCAGCTTCTGTAGCGCACAAATATGAAATGAAAACTATCATAACAACTGACGTGTTTAGATAAATTCAATGTTGTTTTATAGTAGAGTGCATATTAATCCTTTTTGTGACTTAATAATAGTTTAATTAATAAGTCGTTTTAATTTTAATATTAAATGTGACATAAATATCAATTATAGTTCGTGTGTGAGATAATATGTACAGGAAACTATTAAATCTATCGAATTGTTTCAAACTAGTAACAAGTTTCTTAATTCAAATCTGACGATTAATTAAGTTGAATAAAAAATTAAATTAAAAAGAAATCATGATACATATAAATACTAGACACCAATTATTGTGACTTTTATATTGTAAAGATGAAGGCAAGCCGGTTATGAAACTTCTCGAAGCGCCGAAGGCCGTCCACTAGTGGGAACGTAAAGAGCCAATCACGGCGCTACAATGTAGATCCATAAGAAAGTCCATTAGGTCTAGAAATCTCGCTGTTGACACCTTTAACTGTCATAATTTCACACTCTGGTTTTAATTTTAATAAAGTGCAGATTTCTTGTGTGATGAAATTACACTGAGATCCTGAATCCAGTAACACTATGCATTTAAAGCAAACACCTTCGTCATTAAAAACGTTTACAAGTGCTGTGGCTAATAAAATTTGTGATGAACCAAAATTAGAAAGACATGAGTATTCTATTTCATTTGATTGTGGAGATAAAAAATGAGAAGTTTGTGTAGAATGTGTGTTTGGTTGTTGTGTATGTTCTGAATGTGTTCCAGAAACATCCACTTTATTTTGATAAGTTTGCAATGATATTTGAGAGTTTTGACTCTGTTGTGAATGATCTTCGATGTGTAACAAACTATTATGTTTTTTGTTACACTTTTTACATGGACCACACTTACATTGATATGACAAATGCTCTCCCGATAGACAGTTCAAGCAAAGTTTTAATTTTTTTACTTCATGGATTCTTTCATTTACAGACATGCTCAAAAATTTATCACATGCAAAAAACTTATGCGGCTTATTACAAAAGCTGCATTTTTATTAAATTATGAATTTTTTTGTGTGGTTGCAAATGAATTGGACTGATTTTCTTTATAGTTAATTTTGTTTGTATGATTGTTGTTGTGTTGACTTGAGTGAAATCTTGTGTTAGACTGTGAATGAGCCTGAGAGATATGTCCCTGACCTAATGATGCGTTCCTTTTGTATGATTCTAAAGAGTTACATTTCTGGTCCAAAAATCCAAAAAGTCGCAAAAATGTACATATGTGGGTAATTTTTGGTTTTCGGAAACCTTTGCTTCCCAATGTCTTAATTTAATTTTATCCAGTTTTGAGGATAACAGTGATATTAAAAACAAATCTAAAATTGTCCTTTCTGACAACCCTATAGCTGCTAAAGCACTGGCATGTGACTGAAACGTGTCTAAGAAATTTCTTAATTGCGTATAGCATTCATTCTTCACAGGTTGTAACTCAAAAAGAGACATTATGTGATTTAAAGTGGTTCTGTTTTTATTGTCATACTGTTTTTGTAATAAACTCAAGGCTACTTTGTAGTTTGCCTCAAATGTGTCAAGATTTGACAGTAGTTTCAACGCGTCACCTTCAAGGGATGATTTCAAGTATTGAAACTTTTGAACTGTGGTTAAAGAGGAATTGTTATCAATGAGAGATACAAATAAATCAAAAGATTATTCCATTTCTGAAGACTACCATCAAATACAGGAATACTAATAGGTGGTAATTTTATCTCTGAAAAACTAGCCCTTTTCAAAAAATGGCTTTCAATGATTTCATCTGCTTGTGCTAACGTTTGATAATAAACTTGCTCAAATAATGTCCTTTGGTCTTCATCAATACCCATTATTATAGTTTCTAGCTCTGTCTGAATGTCATCAAATTCTGTCCATAGTTTTTCCAAATTAGCTCTCCTATTTTTTAATTCCAACAACTTTACTTGGGTACTTTTAGTTAATCATGTCTTAAATCGATCAATCTTTTGCTAACACTCCATTTCTTTTTTGTGTCAAAAGATCTATCTTTTTTGCTTCATTTTTCTCATACATATTTTAGAAGATCCAAAGACACTATAAAAGTTTAAGAACCACTCACCCTTTATTCTTCTTTAATTCTACCTCCCCTGATCTGACCTGGCTTTGTACCAGCTCCGCCAAGATTTATTCAAAGGAATATGCCGCTTGTGTGCTCCAATTTGATTGTGGGAAATTATTGTGTGCATGGATACACGATGTATCGGCGCGTTAGGACCATGTTTATGAATGATTGTGTATCATTCTTTGCTGGGAATTGACCCTGTTTTATGAATAAATGTGAAGAAGAAAAATTGGTCGTGTGTTCTTTCAAATAATATATTGACAACAACTTTTAACAACTATTTTAGCCTACTATCATGACGTGAACAGAAATTATGCTAACTATTACAAGTACTGAACATCGATTATTCTAAAGTTATCCGACAATTCGAAAGTTCCGGTTATCCGAATGTTATCCGATTATCCGAAAGTTGTTCAGTTATTTAAACAGTATTTAAAGATATTGTTTGAATTTGAATATACGAAATTTGAATATGAAGTCGAATTTTTATTTATATTATGTTGCATTTTTTCTAGATGCGATAATGTATCTGTATGAAAAGGTAACATGATTTCAACTTGAAAAGGTAAACGAGGACATCGCATCATAAGTATTTGTAATTGGTTGCAGCTTGAAATAAATATTACTTTTGTGCCAAAAATGAGGCTATGCATAAAACTCGGAAAACAAAGACGAGACAAAACACAGACAAGAGTTTGAATGAAATAAATATATGTTACTAATTTTTGTTTGGATGTTGGATGCCAATTCGGATGTCGGATACAATTCGAAAATTAGATAAAATTCGGATATCGGATAAAAATTCGGATATCGGCTAAAAATTTGAATGTTGGAAAAAATTCAAAAATTTTATTTAAATAAAGACAAATAGATTGTTTTATAAGCAAAATCACACTCCATAAATTTAGAAGCAGATTCTTACGTACCATTTTCCTTGGCTACCTACATAGAATGTATCCATAGATAAAAGGTTTTGTTTTCTATTATCTCAAGTAGGCTCGGAAAGACAAAGTCGTTATTTTGGGATTTTTTTGAAGAAATCTAAGAACACATCTCGGAAAGCTCTTCATATACTTTGACAATTTTTTGTGTAGTTTGTCAATTTCAGAATCTTTTTAGAAAGAAGTGAAACTCTAAAAATGCTATTTTTTGGTCTAGAAATTTGAACCAAAAATAGTACCAGACTGCTGATGATGGAGTTATCAGAAATTTACTGCGCAATTTGCACGCACTTTTGTATCAACTATCCTTGACAATCTTAAAAAAGATCTTCATCAAGTACTAATTATTTAAAATTATAATTTTATAACAGCCTAAGAACAGCTGGTCAAAATTTTGATTGTTTCTCTATGTTTGATTTCCACCACTCTTCAGGGTAGTTATAGTTACATATGTTTGGCGGATCCACTGGTGTTCAGAAAAGTCGTAGATGTGTAGCTGCAAAAGACAAGAATCGTGACAGAAAGTAGTGCAAAGGTATGTTTAGCAGAATTGACAGCCTTTCCTCGATAGCAATATCCTGAGGCCTCCAAAAATAATTATTTACTATTCTTTTACGGATTAATCCAATAAGACTTTCCGAAGCGTAATTTGGCTTCAATTAAGGTGGGTTTTGGTAATAAGGCCTCATAGGACTATAAGGATCACTATAAATCGATAAACCAAAAAATATAGTGGAGGTATCTTATTGTCCATAAAAAGTCGAGAACAGGAGCATTGTAAATTTTTATTATGAAGTTAGAGGGTATGATTTTAATTATGGTTAACTATAACAAATATTCCCCTGGAACATCTTACCAATGTAAGACAAAAGATTCTAGTTGTAGGGTTGTCGAATTCTGCCTAGATCTGAATGAATCGATTTTTGAAAACTTTCATATGCAGTACATTTTGTTCGAATTAGAGATGTGAACTATAAGGAAAGTTAGTAAGAAAACTGAAAGCGTTTGAGTAGTGGTGCTTCAGAAAAAAATTAGTTGAATTGAGAAAAATGATAGTCTAAAAAAGGTGACAGAATAAAAGCAATTATGGAAAAAGTTCAAAGAAATAATATCATCGGATATAGTACATGACAAGGTAACTTGCTACAGAATATATAAGAGAGGCTTCGTTTAGAATATCGAAAACTAATAATGCCTAATAATTTACTTACTGTGAAATGAAAATAAAATGTAAGAATAGACAGGAAGATCGATCATCGATCGACAAGCGCGTTTTCGTTTACGTTTTCACACAAAAAAAGATAATATTTAAAATTAAAAATAGCCTGTTATACGGGTGAATGGTGATGATTGTACTTACCGACCTAATCGGGTCGGTTATGCCAGTGCGCTTCTTGGAACACACATATCTACAGAGTGTTTACGAATTAACAGGTTACAAAACCAATAAAAACGGTAAAAGGTATAGAATGTTTAACAGTACGCAAATTTATGCAACTTGCTTTCTTGAAAATCCTTTACACAAGGTGGTACTAAGTATTTAAGGTTCTTTAAATATTTGGTCTCTTCGCAACGCCACTTTTATATATTTATTTCCTAAGTTTGACCTGACGGTCGATTCTTAAATCTGTGCAGCTTGAAACGTCTTTGTAATTATGAAGAACATTTATATAAGTTAAACAGGCAATGCTCAGGAAGGTTTTAGATTGGAATATCTACTGCTGGTTTTGACAGCGATACAGTAAACATTTAACACATATGCAATTTTTGCCCTTGGCGAGTTAATTATGAGTGACTTGTCTAATGAAGCTTGTCTATTCTTGAAAAACCTTGTTGATCTCAATATTATCATGAACTGTATTCCTTAAGAATGACATTTTATCTTCGTATTAAGGGCATAGCTAACTCTGTAGCAGCTGTATTAACGATACAGTGCCCGCCAGTTAGGAGGTGCACTAGTTAACCGCTCTCAGTTACACATTAGCACTCTTTTCTCCAAACTTATTATAGCCTCATCAAATAGTGGTTGAACCTCGAAATAACTTTGTACAATTGGTCTTGACGGTTCCCCACTAGGATTGATGGTAGCGGTCAATAAACTGTAGCTTCTCTGTATGGTAGAAATGTGAGGGATACATTAAATGAGATTCGATTCATCCATCTACTTGAAACTAGGTTCCTTCTACATATTGCTATGATTTTCCATCATGTTAGGAAGATACAATCCATATTAAGATATTTAGCATATATATTTTTTGTAAATTTGACATTTTCATAATATAAACAGAACTAGTCAGTTAGGATTAATATGCAAACTAAAATACTTTAAACGTAAAAACGATATAGTGAAATCTAGGTAAAAATGAGTGTTCACTGATGATGATGTTTTGTTGATTTTTTAAAGTGAAGAAGTAATTTAGACTGCATAGTATTTTTTAGTACCTAGTTTAAAACAGCGAATTAAGATGATCTAATAACATCAAATAACAATCTAATAATTAAGATCGATTATTTATGCCGAGTGTTATATATCGGCAGATCTGTAATTTTGTGATCTACAAGACGCTATAAATAGTTTTTCTTTAATTGAAGATTTAATAGGGTTGTAGGAAATTTAGAAAAATCATTGTTTTTTGTTTTGTATCTTCTTCTTCTACGAGATCCTTAATGCCCATTTCGGAGCGTCGGATGTTTTATATAAAAAATCAATTGTTTGGTCAAAAGGTATAAAAAAGAATCCATTTTTTAAAAATTAATCTCTGGCGCACTTTAAATTAAAATTTTGTAAAGTTATATTAATAATAAGAATAATTGAAATTTAGTTTACGTTAGTTGAAAAAAGTTTAAAGTTATAATTGAAACATCAAATTTTAAAAACTTATTAAACCAATTTAAACAAAGTGTTTTTCAATTTATTTACATAAAAGTGAAAACAAGAATTTATAATAACATCGAAAATTAATTATTATTCCAAAAAGGGAAAATTATTATTGAATGGAAATTAAAAAAATTAATGACGTTTGTTAATTTAAAACTTTTCTGCTGCACGTTTTTATATGTACGTATCTCCAAATGTGGCCTACGTATACACAGAAATCCTATTATCATGTAACATTACATCGTTTTGCAAAGCAAGCTGTTCCTGTATTGAAGTAATCAGCTCTCACTTAGGTCTGAGCCTATGGAGCCCAGGCTACATGAACCCGGGGTAAGAGGAGCCCCAGTTAGATTTTTCTTCATTTTTTTATTCGGCATTCGCTCAAATCCAGTTATACCTACACAAAAGTATATATAATCATATTACTGAAAACAAAAAGATATCAATTGCTTTTTTTCAGTCCATTGCACCAGTCTCTGTAGCTTGGTGGTAAGAGGGGCGAGTCATAATTAGAATAGCAATGAATAGAATAGAATTAGAATTGTACAACGTTTTATCGTGTACTGACTCGTAAATCTTTAATAAATAATTCTTTCATTTACTGAAGCAGTACAGCATAATACGTAAGATATATATGAATGTTTTAAATAACTGTGGATGTTGTTATGGTATTGATTATAAAGAACCCGTAATAATTTTTATGCACAGATACATTATAATTAGACTATTATTGCTAGACTCATCTAAACATAACCGTCTCTTTATGGCCCAAGGGCCTCTTTATGGTTCGAAGGGCAATAATGAAACGCCAATTAAATGTCAGAGCTGTTTTTTGTAGAACTTGATTGATTCTTAATATTATTTGTAAACTTATCGCCAATGAAAATAAGCTGCAATTAAATATTTTGGAATAGTAACTATAGTAACGTATAACTTCGTATAAGCAAATAAGTATACGTACAGCGGCTTGATGTACCTACGTACTCATTTAATTATATTTTTTACACAATAATAGATTTGAGATAAAAACTTAATCTGTGCATGAAATAGTGTATGCATAGCGGGTAAAACTTGCTTTTATGGCCATACAACCTTTTCCTAGTCTTCGGCTGACGCCTCGGGCTAGAAATAACGCTTCTATCCATAAAAGCTTCTTTATGCCCTTAGAAAAACTAGCCCGTAAAAAGAATCTTTATCCATAGAAACAGAGCTCAATAAACAGATGTTTATGAGTCAGTATGCCATAAAATATATAACAGTAGTTTAAGTTTAGTGGGCTACTATCTAGTAAGTTAAGCTAGGGTTGGCCAGAAATTTATTTCCGGGGGGGTTCTGGGGGAATTTATTTTCGGGGGGAAGCAGAATAGAAGAATCATTTTATTTTGTTCTCATTTATTAGTAATAAATTTAGTTTTGGGGCGGGTTCAGTCCCCCTAACCCCCCTTGAATACGGGCTTGGCGTCTAGGCAACATGAATATAACATCATTCCATAGTATAACATGATGTTGCACTACTTTCTTAATTTTTATATGATTTAACTACTTAACTACTATTTACAATTTTTCTTATAAAAGCTATTTTTGTATTTCTACGCTACTAATTATGCATAAAATTATTTAAAAACATGTTTTTAATATAAACTAAAAACTGATTAGAGAAATGAATATAGTAAATATCGCCCTTCAAAATCTTTACTCGGTTAGTTTGTTTTCGATCAAAGCAATCTCATTTTCCTATTAGCGTAATTTTTATAAAATACTGTTGGTCTCAACAGGGTTTATAAGAGAGTTTTTGTAATAAATACTTCCGTTACATCAAATTCTAAGTAGGAAATCTGCGCTATCGCAAACATTTACTCTGGTAATTGCCTCATTTGCCCGTTTCCAAAGGACATGAATTGCAGAAGAAGCATCTAAGGGAAAACCTCCACTCTAACATTATGAGTTCAAGCGGGAATTTGGACTGATAGCAATACGTTTACTTGAATCTCATATTTTCTTCTTCTTTTCTCGTTTCGACTTTTTCGAAAGTGCTGTTGATTTCAGAATTATTTCAATCAACAAAGTATTCTGTATTCAGTTCAGCTGTATTTTAAGAAGGGTGGGAATTTAATTTAATGTTTGCAATTTATTCTTTTGTTGATGCTAGTGCAGTGATGTATGAAGTGATTAAAAAGAAACTTCATTGGAGTAGGGTAACAGGGTAAGTTATGTCTTTAAATAAATTTGATACACTACAACTACTCTTCTAACTATCCTTCGAACTGTAGAGCTTTAGAAAAATTAAATTTGCACTTTTTTTAATCAGATTATCTTGATGTGACAACCCTCGTTTTTTATACAATAGCAAATAAAAATGGACACGGACATTCTGACAAACTCAGATAAACCAAACAAGATGGATTATGTGGCCATACATATATACCTTGATTCTTTAAATATTAATAAATAACTATCAATAGTTATCCAATAAGATATGAATTTTTACTTGCAGAAAATATTGGTCCGATAAGCCATCTTTTACTCGTAACTCTCCAAACTCCAATTTTTTTCTAGGTATAGTGAAATTTAAATAAAAAGGGTATTGTACAATCTCTACATCTTCATATTTCGGGTAGCAGTCGCTTCCCTTGCTTTGGCTAAAAGCTTTTAGCTTTTTCCAAAAGATGGGAAAATAGTTCATCCGTAAAAAAGTTTTTTAGGACCTCATTGTTATTTTCGAGGTTATGTAAAAACCATTAACAGAATTTTTGTCTTTGGAGCCTAGCACTTCATGGAAGTACTTACTAGTTTAACAGTATTGCTTAATCAATTTTCAATTTAAGTATATTTATTTTGAAATCCTATTATCCAAGTGCTACGTTACTAAAATTACTATTACCGCAAATTATGCTATTAAATTTATGCTATCTGGAGGCTATTGACAGTACTATAGAACGATTGCGCCCTTTTGGAAGGTTGCCGTATTTCTTAATTGTACTCGTATTTATAAATAAATTAAATAATCATCTACAAGCAAATAAAGTATCGTGTTTTTACTTTGATCTCTTTATTAGTTCTTATTTATTTGTTGTTTTAGCACCCTTTTATATGTTTAGTACCTTCTAGATTTGTAAGGAATGCAGTAAATCACTACAGTAACAAACAAGTATGAGGTGATACTAGATTATCTCATACAATATACTCAATCATACCATGATAATAAAGAGGAATACGTTCATTATCATTAATAATATCTACAAAATTGAGTATGTTCACTTAAGTTGAATGTTATCCCTGTCTCTATACATAATGTAACATTCTTTCTAAAATAATAATACAAGTGCTGTTTAAATCGTCTATTCACAAACAAATATTTATTTCTATACACTAATGAATACACTATAAATTAACGCTATGATTATAAACCATTAAAAACTATTATTTACAGACTATGAGTTTCTAATACAACATTTATATTCACTATTTATTTTGTAATACACAGTTAATGACTTGCTGTTGACTGCCCCTTTTCTCCGCGACGTCGACTTTATACCATCCTATAAACGTTCCAGAAATCGCCCGAACATACCATGTATTTCTAGAATACACCAGAATAAACCACGTCTGATTTACATGCTTGTGCGATGCGTCATTTTTTCGAAGGCGGCAGAACACACCACCTGTCGCTCGAAAAGAGGTTCGTTCCTTTTCTCTCTTGTTACAATAATTATCTATACAACCAAGGTACATAGAAAAAGTAAAAAATGCTTCTATATACACAAATACTTGTCAGAAAACAACTGATAGAGTGTGCAATCGTGCAACTGCACGAATTTTACGTAGGGGATACATAACAACATATAAAAAAAATCTATACAAAATTATGTTTGTCAAAAGACATTTTAGCCTATAATATTGAATAAAATCGTGGATAATAGGTGGTTTTACGGTAACTATAACTTAAAAATATAAAATTCATATTACGCTACCATTAGAACTGCTACCTATGAAATTATTATTACAGTAACATAATTATCGGAAATTGTAAATACAAAGCATTAACCCGATTAACGTTGTTATATTTATTATAGTTTCATACAAACAATTTGTACATGCAAGTAACATACTAACATTTTTATAACATCTGTCTATATATTTAAAATACAAGGCTTATTTTTGTTCCGGTTCGTTGTAGTACTTCACTGTGTCGATTTATATATTTTTTAATTTTTATATTTTTAAATTAAATAAACCTAAAATTTTTAATTCGAGATGCACAAGACAGGGGCACCATCTTAAATCCCAGCGTATTAACTTTTGGAACTACGTTTACACACAAACCACTTCCATCATTCAGCAGGTCGATATGTGCTGCGGCTATGTCCAGCAGTTGTAATTTTTATTTCAGTGGTTATAAAGTAAAAGAATCTTAAAACAGTAGACCAAAATCAATTGAAAATAAGAAATCGTGTAGTTATTTCTATATTAAAGCACTAAAGTTTGAGTTTTTATCGTTTTTAGGTCAAGTTTTTGAAATATGTACTAATATACAAGATCGATTCTAGATTTTATTTTCATCATTTCTTAATTTATACGCGTGTGTATTTAAAAGTACTATAATAAATTAATTCCAAATGTTAGAAATAGTGCATGTTGCGTCGGCAGCTGCAGCTGCCACAGTCTAGCCTGTATAGACAACTGAAGTATAGACAAACCCCTGCATGCCGCCATAGTTGTCCTTTACGAGTTATACAAGACCAATTTGCTAATTCTTTTTTATAAACTTTGACATTATATTCTCTTTAGTCTTTTGCTTTTTAAAACAATAAACATACATTTAAACGACTTTATATCTATTTAAAACACAAGAGTTATTTTTGTTACGCGTTTAATGCTGTAGATTTCGCAGGCTATTCAAAACAAATCACAAATACATCTTATCTCCTACGTGAAGTACAATCGTTTGCAAGAAGAGGCAGAAAGTGGTTTTACACTTTAGTGATCGATACTGACACAATGTGTTAAAATCAAATTATTAGTCATTAAAAAATACGCTTTTATTAAAGAACGTCGTGTACAAATAATTACGCCCCAAGACTTGACTAAGGTATAGCTGGCTAAGGTTCCTGCTATGATTGATTATGTTAATTGTTTTCTGTTCAGCGAATGGAGAATGGTTAATGCTTGACTATTGGGGATTTGATTGGAGTTCACTTGAGTTTGCCGATATTTGAGCAAGTTAATCGACTCTGAGATCAATAAGTGGTAACCTGTGACGGATTCAATAAAGATTGTCGTTTGCTGGCTATTAGCTTCGTACTAGACTGTCCTACTTACGAGATGAGGTAATTATCATATGGCTACTGAGCTGCCGAGGTTGGAGGTTAAGATGGTAGCTATTTAATTAGTATTTCTCATGCTTGATCCACATAA
This sequence comes from Agrypnus murinus, assembly GCA_929113105.1. Classification (NCBI taxonomy): domain Eukaryota; kingdom Metazoa; phylum Arthropoda; class Insecta; order Coleoptera; family Elateridae; genus Agrypnus; species Agrypnus murinus. The sequence continues at coordinate 28,452,487 of OV816028.1, read as the reverse complement.
GTCAGTAGGTGTCGTAGATGATCCGTGTCAAGGTTGTATGTTGGGAGTGCCAACGCACTGCTCGTAGTTACCTGGGTTATTCGTGTTTGTGTCTGTTGCGACAATGTCAGATGTCAGATGATGAAGGCAAGGTGCACAAAATATTTCGGATTTAACGTGGGGGGGTTAAAATCTATTATAAAGTTTGCTTTTTCTTGAACCCAGCATAAACTAGAAACTACAATGATTTTTAGTTAACTAGAAGTAGAAGTACGTGTACAATTATTATCAAAATACTGATGCTTTTAGCAGACTCTCAGAATAGTCCATTATTGCTGTATTGAATACTTAAGATAGAGTTGAAACACGCCACGATTCATATTACAAGATAAATTAGAAATAGATATTTATTTAAAACGACTCCGACAAGAATTGTTATTCTTTGGTTCGGTAAATTAATGTTGAAACAGCTGCTGTAAATTTTCTTTTCTTATTTCAGAATTTCCAGTACACTGAAAAAGATTTAGTATGTTTTGTAGCAATCTGTTTTCGTGTTTGCATATTTCTCCCACTACGATTTTCTTTATTAATAGAAACATATACAGACTAAAAGATTTCAAGACTTTTATAGTGATTATTTTATTGCGTTATTTTATTGTGCTTGTATAGATTTCAGAGATTGCCGATTCAAAATATATTGCTTTATGTTGCAGCCAATAAAACAACCATGATTCATATGCGATCAACAATGCTTCCAATAGATCAAAGCTTCCGCAATGCAAGGAATAAATGCAAGCAATTCATTTTTATGCTGTAAAACCCCCTTGAAAGCAATGCTGGCGTTTAAATAAATTTATTTCTGTTAGCGGTAGTTACTTACACAACTTATCACAATTATTTTGTTCTTTTTCCAATAATATAAAAGCTAGCCACTTTTATTTGAGATTTATTCAATTTATTTCCTATTTACTCTTGAAAACAACAAATCTGGTACTGTCTTTGTATATTTAGCAAATTTTAAAATAATATAAATAAAAATTTCACTTTTTATAAAACAAACCTGTAATGTTTAATTACTAAAAATAATTAAAGATAAGGAACTTCAGTAATTAGTTTCCCAGCGGTAACGTTGGTGTGATGCATGTACAAAAGTCTTGATAGCGTTTTTGCATTAACGTTTTGTTTTTACTTTTAGATACAACTTAAGATATTTACATAGTTATCAAAAAGATAAGAGAAGCGTATACGAACTTTCGCGGCATCGTTCGCCAGACCAGCGCACTTCGCGTGAAATCCTGCGAAGGCTATGCGACATTTTAAAAATTGTAAAATCTAAATATTCCAGTACTTCAAATTATCATAAGTAAAAATACGAATATTAAATTTATATCTTGTCAAATTACAATCACCATTAAAATACAACACAGCTTAAGAGAACGCCATCTATAAATTATTGGCGTGTCCCAATAGCCACTCTCACGGCCTTCTGGATTTAAGAGACAAACGTCACTTAGACGGCCGGTCGTCTTGGAAAGTAGCCCCTTTCATTTCAAATAGTAGCGAAAAACAATTGATCTTGCCGTTAGAGCAAAAGCATCATAAGTATGTTGGCGACAATGAAAGTTACCTGATTTGACATCCGTTTTGCAATAAATCTTAGGTTTAATAGTACTTAGTCATGCACAAACACATTTTCACAATTTAACATTAATTTGATAATGGGCATTCATGTTCTGTAAAAAAGATCATATTAATTTAATGATAATATGAAATTATAATCTTTAAACGACGGTTTATTACGTAACAATATGCATGTAGTAATTTTTTTTTATTAAAGGTTATGTCAGGTATGCTCCAAGATTACTATTTGAAATAAAGGGGCTATAGTTCGAAATAGAGTAACTACATCTAGTCACCTAGGTCGAGCTAGTGGATCAGAGTACCGCAAAACGCCGCTATATTGGGGCAAAAGAAGCACGTAATTGTTCATTATTTGTATCTGATTGCATTTAATCAATTCCACGTTTACTTTAAAAGGTTTTTCTTATTCTGAAAGATCAAACCTCTAATATGTCAAATACGTAAAACGTGGTTTTAATTTGTCCATTATTAAAAATCACCCTTCTCTGTCCCAATACGGCGGCGTATTGCGGTACTCATCCAGCGCGACCTAGGTGGCTAGATGTATAGTAAAAACCAAATAAGAATAAAGTAGATGGCGCTTCGGTCCAAGTTACATTTACACACCTAAAATTAAAACAGCGGGAAATTTGAAATATAATATTGTTTAGTTTTCAAAATATTTACTAAAAATATATAAAATATATTTTTTTGATTTTGTACAAAATGCCAGTATCTTATCAACAATTTATAAATAGAATTAATAAATAATGCTCACTTTTATGACACTATAATGTCACTATGATTCGAAAAACCTTAAAAGTTATTTTATATAACTTTCCTGCTGATCCTAAATTTATAATATTTTGTTCACAATATCCTCTACTACTTTGTCTAAATCCCACCTTTGTTTTTCTTCATTAATTATGTCTTTATTAATCTTTCCATGGTTCTGCAGTAACAGTAGAAATCCCTTGATTAGGAAGATTTGTTCACGCCAATAAGTGAATATACGTTTTGTATTTATTATTAGCTGCCATGTAATACTACATGATGTTTCACTTGTGCCCATATCAACTCTATTGAATTTAAATTACAAACATAAGGGGGCAATCCTAATATGGTTCTTCCGCCACTTTTCGCCATTTCATCAATTTCGACCATTAGGAATTACTTTTCCTCTTGGATTTTTGAAGGATTGTTGTTCAGCCATAATTAAAATTGGGTACATACTAAAATATTATTACGTTTATTTAAACTGCAGTTAAGATTGTTACATAAATCATCGTACCTGCACAGTAATAAGAATAGCACCGGTAAGTTCTAAAAGAACTATTGTTTTAATAAAAAGACTAAAAATTATAAAGAACTTGAGAAAAACTCGAACTAAACCATAACCTCGAAAATTGTCAGTATTCTATCTGAGACATAGATGCAGCGTTGCCGGATTTTAGGTATGAATTTCCGATTTCCCCTTTCATTTAAGACTTTGTACATTAGTTAATGAGCATTTTGTCACGTTAATTATGAATGTGCATTAATTATAGTTTCTTTTTACACACACAATAAGTTATATTTTCGTAGTTGAGCGAACGTAAGCCGTAACGTTTATTGTAGAACTGAAACGGCGCTTTACACATAATTTATGAACAAATTTACTTTTTTAAGTTGTGTGAACGTGCCTCGTATTTTAGCCAATCAACGCGAAGGTCAAGCTTGCCCTATACCTTTCTTCGCTTTATTCTTAGCTGAATTCTACTATAGTGACTCTAGTTCGAAAATTGTATGTTTGCCATCTGTCGAGTCCTGTAGTAATTATTCTAATAAATATTAAATTTAATAAATTTAAAAATTCCGTTTGGAACTGTTTAATGTAATTTTTATAATTTCTAATTATTATTGATATAGATACATTCCAGCTATATTATCCAAACTTCGTCTAATTTGTTAAGAAAAACTTGTATTCAAGATACTTGTATTATAACATGTGACCATAAACTGATAATGATTCATTTAATTCATAGGGATGGAAGAAGAAAGACAAACACAAATAAAAGAACAATTAAATATGATTGTAGCATTTTATTATTTTATTCTTAACCTTGAGCGAAGGAGGGACGGATTTACCCTGGCAGACCAAAATGAACGGTTAGTTTTGTAAAAACCTTCTTGAACATATGCTAACCCTGAGTAAATACGCCATTGCTCCAAGTTCAGTCAGTGATCAAGTTATTATTTGGTATGATAACAATGAGTTTTTGATGATCAATTCATCAATTTATAAAGTTGATACAGTTGTATATTTATACAAGGTAATTAATTATCAAAAATTAATTAAAAGTAATTAAAATAGTTAAAAACATAAATCTCTCATTGACATAAATCATCAATAAAGTATAATTGAGTCAACCATATGGGTTTACGTATAATATATTTAGAAAAGGTAAACCGCAGTTTAAAATGAATACACAAGAACTACTGAACAATAGTTGTCTAATATTTGACATAGCAACAGATACTCTGTGACCATACATTTATGTTTATATAAAGGACACGTATGAAACAATAAATATTAGTAAACGTCTTTTGTAAGACGTTGGCCTTCACGTCAGATACAGGAGCACATGCATAGATCTTTTTAGAACGTTAGTTTTCACGTCAAATGCAGGAGCACATACCTAGATACCTAGCTAAGCGAGAAAAGATAATAGACACAGAAGAATAAATAGATCACAGACATAATCAAATAAATCAAGCATGTGTGCACAAATAATGGTGAGAGCGATCTCGACTCGGAATATTTGGTTTTTTACTACCGTGAAGCATGCGCACTCTCAAATAATAATAATACCACAAGCCTGGAGGGACCTCAACATGAGATTTATATGGTTTCTTACCACTGTGAAGTAAGTATGTGCGTTCTCAGGCAGAATAAGTACGAGTATGTATCAAGATAAAGCAACTACTGTTCCGGCCCAGATGAATTTAATATCTTAGCCCCAAAGTATATCATTTACAATAGGTTATAAAATCAACCAAAAATCATTCTATACTGACTGTGAAACACATAAAAATAGTAGTTGCATTTAAGGGACGTATAATACATCTAGCCCGTTTCTTTTCTTAACTTAAACTTAAAAATATATAATTATGCAGACATAAACAATCTTAAACTAAATATAATCATGTGAGCCAATTTTAAAGGCATCAATGTGTTTCAGCGCTGTACTAGGTGAAAATGCATTTTGATCATACTTTAGTTCAAGCTGCTTTATGCAAAGTAAACAGTTTATGTTTAATCAAATCTAATTCATCATATTATATTTCCCAGTTTTAACCAACGAAAGGTCTTCGGAATTCTTAATGCTAGTCATTGTCGTTCTCATACGTCTGATTATTTGCTACACCATCCATAATGGAGTCACACCATAGATAATCTTATATCGTAAATATCCGATAAGATAATTTCTAGTATAACTAAAAGCTTTATTTTTTAAATTAATTAAACCTCTTTGCATATGTTAAAAGGGTTGCGAACAAAATGTTATACAGAGTGTAAATAAAATAACTAGAAACCTCGTAATTTTAACTTTTTAAAAATTTATTTCTTCTGCTTGTTTTGTGTTTTTAATGTAATGTGAGTATAAGAGGCGTACTGAAAGTGTCTTTCTGAGTCCCTGTTTAAGAAGTGTTAAAAACATGTGAATAGTCTTACCTGTAATTTTCGGTGTTAGGTATATCTCTTTTTCATTAGAACTACTGTCTCTCCTAACACACCAAATGTACGTTAATAACTGCAAGCGTTGCATAGATTCACCTTTCGTGATTTTGTAACTAACACTTTTTGTCGGTGACTTAATTACTTCAAAATCAATCAAATACTTAAACATATATAATGCTTTAGCAGCGATACTTATGCTAAACTTATGCCACAGCAGAGACACCTCTCTTATCCAAATTGAGTTCAGGATCGTGGGTGCTAGTTCCCAAAGCGTTTAAATTGGAACAAAGCAAGAAGTTATAAATAATGGTAAAGGGCCCTACCCGTTTGTTATTAGTCCTTTAAATACGAAAACCCACAAAATAGAAAGATATTTCCATTAAACTGATATGAAATAATTCAAACGCATCTATTTCATAAAAGTGAACTTTATGTTGAAATTAGAACACTAGCAACTGGTTGTGCCAATATAACTTTATGAGAATTTAGTTGAACTGTATTTATTTGGTGAATAGAAAATGATAATGATGATCCCTTCTAAATACGTATAGACAAAGTAAAATACAAAACTAACTTACTGAAGTCTCACGTCTAGCTTGTTATATTCTAAGAACTTTGACAAGTACAAATTACTAACAGATAATAGAGATTAGATAATTATCAAAATTTCTTGTGCTACACTACTCTCAATTTGAATTTTCATATTTTGTGTACTGTTCAATTAAAGAAAAAACGACTTTCAAAGGTCGATATAATGTTTTCAAAAATTGAATTCTATGACGAGTACAACTTTCAAAGCAGCTGTACTTTTATTTTCTTACTTTTAGATGTTAGTTCTTTCTCGATTGTCCATTTCATTTATATATAAATTTGCTTACTCTAGCAAATTCTGTTCCATCTGAACCAATACATATTTTAGAGGGAATAGAAGCTAAAGAAACATAATCAATCGTTGTATGAGCTGGAAATACCGAACAGAATTGAATTTGGAATTTCTTACATTTCTCCCAAGAAATGAGCAGTTGAAATACAGATGTTCATTTTACCATACTACATGATAGTTACAATATAAAGTCTGTAGACTTGAATTCTTGTGCTTCTTAGAACAATGCGGATATATTTTTAGAGATCATACATGAATCTACATGAAAAAGGTTTCAGTCCTAGAAGAATATTATTTTTTAATTGCTCCTTCATTCAAAGTTATTCTGACAACCGTCGTAACGCCAGAACCAAAAGGAGGAAGAACTATCCCTGAACAAATATTATTCAGTGTTCCACAACATACACCTTAACATTCGCTTGGGTTAGAATTTGCATTTAAATTCGCTGATGTAGGGCTTTTACTCCATTTTCTGTAACGAAAAGGACTTTCTAGCTGTTTGATGGTTCCATCTGTACTTAGATTAGATTATCCTTGCGTTTTATACAGCCACTAGCAGTTTAAATATCTATTAACTCGGTATTTGAATGTATTCGGTGCTGTAGGTTGGTGTAACATCGTTAAGAATTTCCCTGTCTCCCATTTTCCTACGATATTCACGACCTTTCGTAAATTTCAATATATTCGCCACATTGGCTCTCCCTGTAACTTACGCTTCTGCCTCAGGGAATCAGTACGTTCAGAAGGGAGAATACACATTTCTATGTATTCGAAGTGGTAACGGGATATTTATTAGCTTTAGACAACAAAATATTACACCATTGTCGATTTTCAATTCTATTTAAATATAAAAAGTTGAAAAATAGTTTATTTTCTGCACAGGGAGGATATTTCTTTTTTATATAAAAAATGCTTTAATTCAAGCTTTTTTTCAGGGAAAAAATATTTTACCCAAATTTCATCATCGTTTTTTGTAGTATCACGTACCCTTTTTATAGGAAACAGTAAAAATAGTCACAATATTTTCAAGTGGCACCTTTTAAGATTGTCTAGGATCGTCCCTTTGATTACTGAAAGGTGCCTCTGTAACCCCGACTTAACCACCCCTCATCGCTACGAGATTGCTTTCGACCTTTCGGCTGAGTTTTTCTTACAGCCACAAATTTCTCTCACCCTATCTATCAGTGACATGAAAATTGTTCAGAGACTCCAAAGACGAATTGCCGTATATAGAGCACTTTTTATGTGGTTGATTATCGGATTTTATTAACAAAATCTCGTCTTAAATTTGAATTTTTTTATCCGATTTTCTTTTAGATCTTCAAAAGATTTGTATACCTACATTAAAAAGGGTATCTGGATAACTATGTTTCGTATGTGTACATAAATACAGAAAGAGAATGTATCAAGTTATATTTTTAGACAGCCGCACAATGTCGTATAGATCTATTGAACATAGTTCAACAAAGAATGTGACCTTTTTCTGACCATTTCTTTCAAACTCGACAACTTCTGAGAGTTCTTATATAATAGCCTACGGTCCAGATAATTCCTTTCGTTTAATTTTTCCCTGGGTCTTAAAATTTTTGACAATGTACTTGATAGGGATTGGTTTTTATTAAGAATTCCTTTTAATCGATTTTCGTTTTTGTTTTATTTTTTGTTATGGATGTTTGACGTTTTAATTATTCCTAAATGCACAAGGAAGTTACTTAAAACCCGAATCATATAAAATGTGATTATCCAGCTATAAGGTTGATTAATCTGACGCCCTACTTCAAGAAATACCTTTCCATTATAAGAAACTTCTTTAGATCTTCTTAGTAACTCAGTCCGAAAATTAAATTTCTAATTGGCTTGACAATAACATAACATCTTATATTGTATATTAGTCTTTTCGGAGGAAATAGATTAATAAGACTTTAATTTTCCTAATACTAAACAGATCAAACTGTAGAACAATACAAATATATTCTATATATTCTAAATACAAATTATTAAAGCGTTCTAACAAAGTCATTTAAGCTAGAATGGAATGCGCCTTAGAACATTGAGAAGACGTTGAATACAAGTATAAATAAACATTCACAAGATACAAACTTTTACAATAAATAATCACTTGTATGAGTTGATGCAATGAACGATACATTACTTGCAGAAGTTCAAGTTCATAGACATGCATAAACTGGCAAGCGCTTGGAACATAGAGCTAGTCCCATGCTTAGGAGAGGGATAGATTTTCTAATCGACTTCGACACGCGCTCTGAAATTGCAAGATATCAGCACACTATAAATACTGTAACACTATTTAAACAGACCTCCCGCATTCTTAGAGATAATTCAATTTTTGAAGATGGTACTGCGGCAAATCGGGTGCATGTTTAAAACCATGCACCCGATTTGCCGATTTATTAGTTGTTCTGCCTCGAAATTTGTCACATCACGTATTTTCATAACGTGACAATACAAAGTTAAAATTTACAGTTCAGTAGTAGTCATCCCAGGAGGAATGTTGAATTATTAATTAACATACGCACTGTTCTAGTCACTGTGAAAGCTATTTTTTATAATTCTTATATGTCGGATGCTACAATCATCATTACACTTATTTTTGTTATATACATATCTGCCGAAAAGCTTTAAACTTACAGTGTCATACGAGTTTCTCTTATGAAATTGAAAAATTAATTATTATTTGACTAAGTTATATGTACATAAACAAACGTCAACTTAAAATTATTTTATGAGAATCTAGTCCTAAATGGCATTTAGAGGATTTTTCGTACAGATTGCTGGAAGGTTCATGTAACTTGTAGCACTCTAAAAAAATGAAAATTAATGATCCCAAATAAATTTTACATAAAAACTTAATTAAAAAATCAATACCTTAAAACATTTTCATTTGTCCAAAAAAGTTCAAAAATTCCTTGCACAAATGGAAAACTTCAAACACAATACACTATAAAAACAATAATGACCTTACACAAAAACACAATAACAAACTGCTGAGCTGGACGTTGCGGGAACACATTATTATTTTAAATTCTGAACTATTTTGTCTTAACGAGATTCATCGAACTTTAACATAATTATTTGCAATAAATTCCAAAAGAATTTGGAACAAATTCTTCATGAATTATAATGGTAACGGTACTTTAACTCGTACTTGGGCTGCTTAACAAATCTTTAATCGGTAATACGAAATTATACTTAATTTTCCGATATAACGAGAGGTATTATTTTTCTTCAATAAACTAACTAAACTTGCGAAATAATCCTTGTATGGGATTAATTTTCAAACAATGAAATCGATACAATATAACACTAAACTTAAATTGAGGCATAAACGGTAGTACGGAATATTTTATCGAATTCACTAATTCCGAACTAAATACTTAGTAATAAGGGCACACATTCACCATAACGACCCTATTAAAATATCCTCGGGGCTCGAAGCGCCCGGAGAAGCCTCGAGGCACCAGCCTCTTTGATGATTGTCTTCGACCGTCCTGTTGAAAAGCTAAACTGAACTAAAAGATCTGAATTGTATATCATCACAATTAAACTTAAGCGAGAACTTTTTAAACTAACCTATAGCAAAATAGCGTGACTTTTATAAACCAATCAGGAGCAAGTATTCACAAAGCTTCGAGAAAATTCCATATAATTTCAAGGGACTTCACGGCTACTAAAATCTGATTACCGAAAATAACTCGATATCCACACGTGGCTTTAATATTTTTTTTATACGTCTGCACTCTGGAGAATTTGTTTATGCACAATGTTAGCCATTGTTAAGCCATAAATAAAAACTAAATTTATTTTAGGAACCGAAATCCTTTGTGAGAAAGGCGGTATTAATTTAAAATATTTATAAATTAAATTTTATCAAGGTTGTTTTCTACGAAATAACTTTTATAACTGTGGGAACGTCTTGAACTAAGCTTTAACATTTACAAAGACGTCAACATGCTGCTTTTAGAAGCATTATTCTAGAATGAATGTCGTTTAGACGAAAACATTTTAGGGTAACCGCAGGCAAGTTAAGAAAGCATTATTTGAAATAAACTAAACTTGTAATAAAAATCTGCAAACTAAAGTTTGCAGATTTTTTTAACTCAACTAAAATGTATCAAAATACGCAGGGCCGGACTAAGATTATTTGCTATTTATGCGTATAAAATTACATTTCCATAAAATCGAGAATTTGAAGACGTTACAAACTTTTGTTTATATTACGTGATACCATTCGTTTTCTGTTATTCCTTCTGCGAAATTCTCATTTCGAACAATGTGTTAATAACCAGAATGTTACACTTGAAGTAAAATCTATTCGTAACAAGAGGTCACAGATACTTGCAATCGGTTTAGGACGTTTCGGCGCCAACCGTCATAATATCAGTGTTATTAGTGATGTATTATTAAATGCAACAGATAATAATCAAGAATGTTTTCATTTTTTCATGTTTTCATTAAGCATTTACGAAAAACACAAAATTCGAAAACACAGCAAAATATTTTGGTAATTTTGGTAATAACTCTCAAGATCTAACCTATCAAAATCTACATCACCTATCGAAAAAAAATGAAAATTCATTAGAAGTAAACGAGCATGTTGTAAATATTTTTCTTGACATATTTTCTTAAAATGCACACTCTTCTTGTAATAAGTTTAAAGAATGTTTCTTGCATGCATTTGATTTAAAATATGAATACCGTAAACGTTTCCAAACAGCAGCGGATCCAAAATTTTGGAAAATGAGCGGGGGGGTGTTCTCTTCAAGTCAGGTTAGGTGCATTTTGGATCAGAATTTGGTAAATTATATAGAGTACTTGGTGGGAGCTGGGGTAAATTACAAACTATGTAAAGGCGTGTAATTAAGAAGGTGTATGCAGACGATATGTTATTGAAGCATAACCTTTATCAGTCGATAGTGACACTAAAGTTACTTTAATTACAAAAAAATCAATTTGTTGTTGCCTAGAAGAACTCAATTTTTTTATCCTAAAAAAGCACATATTTCTGTATGCGCAACACAAAAGTCTTGAAAATTAAACAATGTCGATTTATTTTAAGAACTACATACATAAAAATCACATTTTCACGGCTGTGGTAGGTGTGCAACAAGAATGTTACATCATCAAGTTATTGCTATTGTTTAAGGAATGCAACACTCACAAAATTATCAATACATAGAAATAACGCGAATAACTACTAGACTTAGCGCCAAAACGGTCGGTCGCCGAAACGCCGTTCACGCCAAAACGACATCGCCAAAAGATTCCATACCAACTTGCAGTTGTCTATTTCATGAAATAGTTTTTCTATTGGTGAATTAGAACCTAATTGTGTAATTTAAAAATCGTAGGAAACCGTAATTTCCCATTTTATATACATTCAATTCATGAACTGGGCAGTATTCGTACAAGTGCAACCAACAAATAAAGTGTTTGTAACGTTCAATATAACGAATATAACTTGCTACAATGCAAAAAAGAAAAATATTGACGTCACTGTTTCTTGGTATCGTCAAGAAATCTTCATGGAGGTGGAGGGATTCAACGTTGAGCATATTGAATAATGTGATTAATTATAATCAAGGTAAATATTGTATATTTACCTAAAGTAATGAATGCTCTTGAAATTCTCATGTCAGTTTTTGGGGGGTACTGGGCACGAATCACCGCCTGCGAGGCGGTCTGTAAAGTTGTTTCTCTTCCGAGAGGATTTTATTCATAATATCTATCAGGTATGTTAAAGTAAAATAACTGCCGCTATAATGAGATAGAAAATAATATCGTATTCTTTAATGATAACTACGTAAGTATTATAAAAATATTAGGTTATAAAAATAATAGTAAATATAAAAACGTCAATTAATAGCATTACTGCTTTTCATTTAAGAAAATTACTTTACTGTAATATTTTTATAGACAGCACTTTTAATGGTAGAGTAGTATGAATTTTATATTTTTAAGTTTTAGACATTAGCTTTTTAAATATAATATGACTATTAGTAATAGTAATTTTCTTAAATGAAAAGCAGTAGTGCTATTAATTGACGTTTTTCATCCGAGCATTCATTACTTTAGGTAAATATACAATATTTACCTTGATTATAATTAATCACATTATTCAATATGCTCAACGTTGAATCCCTCCACCTCCATGAAGATTTCTTGACGATACCAAGAAACAGTGACGTCAATATTTTTCTTTTTTGCATTGTAGCAAGTTATATTCGTTATATTGAACGTTACAAACACTTTATTTGTTGGTTGCACTTGTACGAATACTGCCCAGTTCATGAATTGAATGTATATAAAGTGGGAAATTACGGTTTCCAGGTCTTACGATTTTAAAATTACAAAATTAGGTTCTAATTCACCAATTGAAAAACTATTTCATGAAATAGACAACTGCAAGTCGGTATGGAATCTTTTGGCGCTGCCGTTTTGGTGTGAATGGCGTTTCGGCGACCGACCGTTTTGGTGCTAAGTCTAGTAGTTATTCGCGTTATTTCTATGTATTGATAATTTTGTGAGTGTTGCATTCCTTAAACAATAGAAATAACTTGATGATGTAACATTTTTGTTGCAAGAAAAATCAGATGCTCTAATTTGCGAGCCGGATTTTTCTTTCATAACTCTCAAACGCATTATTTCTCGAAAATGATGTATGAACCAAATTGATAGAGGCTTGAATTTGCTACAAAAAAGGAAGAATAACTTTTTTTCGTAAGTGCCAACTGTTTTGCTGCAAATACACATTTTGTGAAAAACTGCCTAAAATGGTTGAACTTTGACCTTAATGCGGGACGGGTTAACATGATTTAATCGACTTGAGGTTTTTAGGGTAATCTCCTTTCATGTAATGTAAAAAATATAGAGGGTACGTATTTTGAAATTGTAATTTTTTCCCCCATACAAATAAGGACCACCCTACTGTGCATCTTAAGAAAATATGTCAAGAAAAATATTTACAACATGCTCGTTTACTTCTAATGAATTTTCATTTTTTTTCGATAGGTGATGTAGATTTTGATAGGTTAGATCTTGAGAGTTATTACCAAAATTATCAAAATATTTTGGTGTTTTCGAATTTTGTGTTTTTCGTAAATGCTTAATGAAAACATGAAAAAATGAAAACATTCTTGATTATTATCTGTTACATTTAATAATACATCACTAATAACACTGATATTATGACGGTTGGCGCCGAAACGTCCTAAACCGATTGCAAGTATCTGTGTCACTTGTGACCTCTTGTTACGAATAGATTTTACTTCAAGTGTAACATTCTGGTTATTAACACATTGTTCGAAATGAGAATTTCGCAGAAGGAATAACAGAAAACGAATGGTATCTCGTAATATAAACGAAAGTTTGTAACGTATTCAAATTCTCGATTTTATGGAAATGTAATTTTATACGCATAAATAGCAAATAATCTTAGTGCGGCCCTGCGTATTTCAATACATTATAGTTGAGTTAAAAAAATCTGCAAACTTTAGTTTGCAGATTTTTATTTCAAGTTTAGTTTATTTCAAATGATGCTTTCTTAACTTGCCGGGGGTTACCCTAAAATGTTTTCGTCTAAACGACATTCTTTCTAGAATAATGCTTCTAAAAGCAGCATGTTGACGTCTTTGTAAATGTTAAAGTTTAGTTCAAGACGTTCCCACAGTTACAAAAGTTGTTTCGTAGAAAAGAACCTTGATAAAATTTAATTTATAAATATTTTAAATTAATACCGCCTTTCTCACGAAGGATTTCAGTTCCTAAAATGAATTTAGTTTTTATTTATGGCTTAACAATGGCTAACATTGTGCATAAACAAATTCTCCCGAGTGCAGACGTATAAAAAAATATTAAAGCCAAGTGTGGATATCGAGTTATTTTCGGTAAGCAGATTTTAGTAGCGGTGAAGTCCCTTGAAATTATATGGAATTCTCTCGAAGCTTTGTGAACACTTACTCCTGATTGGTTTATAAAAGTCACGCTATTTTGTTATAGGTTAGTTTAAAAAGTTCTAGCTTAAGTTTAATTGTGATGATATACAATTCAGATCTTTTAGTTCAGTTGAGCTTTTTAACAGGACGGTCGAAGACAACCATCAAAGAGGCTGGTGCCTCGAGGCTTCTCCGGGCGTAATGAATGCTCTTGAAATTCTCATGTCAATTTTTGTGGGGTACCGGGCACGAATTATCGCCTGCGAGGCGGTCTGTAAAGTTGTTTCTCTTCCGAGAGGATTTTATTCATAATATCTATCAGGTACGTTAAAGTAGAATAACTGCCGCTATAATGAGATAGAAAATAATATCGTATTCTTTAATGATAACTACGTAAGTATTATAAAAATATTAGGTTATAAAAATAATAGTAAATATAAAAATGTCAATTAATAGTTTTTACTGCTTTTCATTTAAGAAAATTACTTTACTTATTTTTATAGACAGCACTTTTAATGGTAGAGTAATATGAATTTTATATTTTTAAGTTTTAGACATAAGCTTTTTAAATAGTCATATTATACTATTTAAAAAGCTAATGTCTAAAACTTAAAAATATAAAATGTGTTAATTCTTTTTATTTTGTTGGAATTACATTTTCCTGTTTTTAAATAAGTTTACATCTTTCGGAAAATAAAAACAGCCCTTATTTAAAATTCTAGCATTCTCGATTGAACTTAACACCTGTGAAGTCCGGACTTCCGTGTAAGATTAAAAACACAAAAGCCAACAACGTGCTCGTACAGTTTTTGAAGCACTGACACACATCATTATCAGCACAAGACGTATGACACACATTTAAAACAATTTTGACATGGTATGTTTGTGAAGAAAGATCAGGTAAAATTACCAAAGTTTATAAAAAAAAGATATTTCAAAAGTTAGTATCTCCTTCCTACCTTTAAAAAAACTCCAGTGAGCAATGTGGTAGATATTCTCATGTTTGAAGATAATTATGGAAACAAGTATAGGTAAGCAAATTTAAAGATAATAATAAGATTATTATTAATACGAACCTCTTTCGCAGTTAATGGAATTCCCATATGTCATCTATTAGAAATGAATAGCTAGTCGATCTTACTGGGATTACTTTATATATTACTGGGATTATTCTTACTTTAATTTTCATCACTTTTTGCAAAACATGATATCGTGAACATCACGAAAATTAATTGATGCATTTTTGGGTTTTTCCAAGCATATTTAGGGACCAATTGTGGCAAAGATTCTTCGCCCTACCTGAATTTTTTAAATCTTTTTAAAGAAGAACCAAATTTGATACCTCAAATTATAGATTATTAGTTCTTATATTTATAATGTAGTTAAATTCAGTTTACAATATTTCTGAATTGCATGTACTGTTGAAGCAAAAGTTGTATTAAATCTTTACTGTTTGCTAATTTAGTTACAATGAGAAAACATTAGCATTCTTTGATCGGTGATTAATTGATTAATAGCTGCTGAAATCCTAATAAAACAAAACTGTTTTAGCCTAAGCATCTTTAATTCAGCGCAGTAGCAAACTGGTATTAGATTTCCTTTTACGTATAGATCTTTCCATGGTCAACGGCCATGGAAAGATCTAAACTTCGAGAGGTGAAGATTAATTAGTTAATAGGTCAAACCAGCATTCCTTATTAAAAGAGAGTCTTGATGTTGAACAGAATATACTTTTATAGGAGTGTAACCAAAACTAAAAGTTCTAAGAAACAGATATTAAATCAACAGTAGTTTAATATCAATTAAAGATTAGTGACTGTAATGTAATAATGGAAGCTTAGAAATAGTTTTAAAATTCGTATAATAAAGTATAATTCGTTAATTAAAATTTTATCAACATACCTCTTCATTTCGCATAGTCACAAATGCAAATTAGATTTTTCAAACGAAATTTCAGTGCTTAAGAAACATAGGTACTTTCAGGCACCTAAACTAATGTAAATTTTAACAAATGCCTTGCGAAGAGTTAGACCAAACCCGAAAATCAATTAAATTTGAAAATTACAAACTACTAGCAATATGTTATATTTAATATACGTGTCAAAAGCAGTCGAAAATAAAGCTATAGTAAGAAGAAATATATGTTAAATTGTCATAGATTTGATAGAAATCATCTGAGAGATGATCTGAAATCAGTATAAGCAGTTAAATGAAAGTAGGGATAAATCCGTTAAAGAGTTGTAGAGATAACGGCACAGCGGGCAGAAACTTCACATAAATAAACGGAACAACCTCAAAGACACTGGGAAGAAACCTTTAAAGATAAAATACAAATGATTAATTGGTTATAACACCTACGAGTATATGATTAGACAACACAATTGTGTACTTTAAAAATCAATCAGCTGAATTTATAAATCACAATAAAGTATATAAAACTAAATGTTTGTTGCTGGGTTAAATATTAAATCGACGGAGGTAAGGACCAATAAAATACATATATCAACAACTAGATTATTATTATTATTATGTAACAAAACAACAACTGATATATCATCATTACAGTGCCATAAAGCTATAGATTCGCAATGTCTTTTCAAATATGTGAGGTAAATATCATCGTAAATACCCTAAAAAAAAACTATAAAGTTTTAAGTATTCTCATCAAGTATTACATTTTCCTTTCTCGAAGAGAAATATAAAATTTTTGATATTACTATTAAAACGTAAACGTGTTTATGTTTGCTCGTAATTGAACATTTTCAATTTTTCTCTTATAAACACTTTTTATTCATTTCTATTTATCGTTTAAAAAAAGCACTTAAAACTTTTCCTTTTTACGAATCTGTGTTTTATCAACGGAAAAATTCATATAAAAGTTCAACTCCAATTTACTGTTCTTTTGCTCATTTATTCTGACACTTAATTAATTAAATGCACGATTTCCCTTAGTCGGTAAATTAATGATGTCAAGTTCACAAGTAAAATTTAAAAGGAACAGTGAAAAATGGTAAGTACCTAGTAATTAGCAAACTACAAATTAAACCAGAAGTATTTTTCTTTTGTAGAAACGCTGTTGAAATGTTTTGTCTTAACATTTGTTATTCGGATAATTAACGTAAAACAATTGTAGAGCAGCAAATTAAAAGTAATTACAGTAATTTACTTTGTTTGTATTAACAAAAATATATTTTTATAAAGAAAATTAATTTTATTTTATAATTAATCTAGACCTTTATTGTTAAAAGTCTAACGGACTAATGAGCAGTGTTCTTAGAAAAGTGTACTGATGGTTGCCATCAACTAGACAAGGACAGTTTTCTTTTAAGGCCGATAACTTAAGAAATTTAAGAATCTATGGGTGCCTACAATGTTTTCTAGAAGCAGAGGTATAAAGGGAGCAACCTCTTTACACATTTCAGAAAAAATCTACTGTGAAAAATGTGAATATAAAAATTCAACTATAAGTAATTAGTCGAGGACATCTTGCCTCAGGCTTGCATTATGGCCTGTAGAGGCAGTTGAAGGCCGACATATGCTAAGTTACATACTAACTTATTACTAGCGTAGAGGGGCGCCATTGTGAATTTGCATACGAATGCAAATGCAACTCAAGCACAACATCCAGCTTGTGACGAAGTGCCTTAGAGGCTTTATTCTGAGTTATTTGGTGGAAACTCAAATATTTACGTAACCACCACACGGATCAAAAGTGAAATTTAATAAGAAAAAATTTGATAAGGTGGATATTGAAAATTCCAGAAAATTAAAGAAACTTGACAAGCGGATGTAACTTCTTTCGAGAAAAAAAAACTTTTCTACGTGCCAAAATATGAAAAGCTTAGAAATCTGTTTTCTATTTCTGCATTCCGATAACCAGCTTAACTGACACAATTGTCGAGTTGCAGGTGGTGGAGCATTAGGATGGAGATGTAGATAGGATAGGATAAGTACATTTTAGAATTTCAATATTTTACAATTTTTGTGACTAATTCTACTTCGATTATTTTTATGGCGCTATTCTTGAGCTTGTCCTTTAATTTGGCGAGGAGTAAACTTTAATAGGTGTTTGAGTTGGTTCTTTGACTTTAAGTTTTCTGAATTCAAATGAAAAAATTAGGCCGTGCTATACCAGCAGAAACTGAACATAAAATTCTCAAGTTAATAACAGATATGCAGAAATTAGGCTTCGGTTTGTAATGTTTACTGCAGATGTAAATGCACTGCAAATCTATGGAGACGACTCTGCTACGAATCAGTGACTTTGCTCAAGACATATCGGCTGATCCATCAATCGGGGGATTGATCACCTTATAAGGGAATTTGATGCGAATACAGAGCGAATGAGACATTTCGCCTCTCATAATAAGCTAAGACAACCCCACCTCCACATTAGTATAGACCGGCTCTCTACTTTTAGGTCGGAGCTCGCCAAGTCTTTATTATGGTAGGAACACTAGCCCGGAGAGTTAGTAGAGGATGGATAAGCAACATCACCCCACTTGCACTAGTAAGAAATAGTAAGCTCTTACAAAAGCAAGTGACGCTCTAATTAAGATAAATTAAGATAATTAAGACAGCTGTATTTCAAAGCGAAATCATGTTATTAATTTCAAGAAGAAAATTGCTAGCAAGTGGTGGTTGTCCAGATGCAAGGGCAGTATGGTTTATGTTTGAGGCTACCCGAAGATATGTGTCTGCATGTGGTTCGCCCATACCAAATCTTATTGTTACGAGAAACTGGCGATGCGTCTCTATATTTATGACAAAGAACAATATTTAAAAAATGCTTATATTGGTCCCTGTCTAGAAAATACCCTGTATAAAACTAATTTATTAACTGATAATTCTTATTTAGAAGTTATATGGTCATCAGAGGGCTAATGAGACCCATATGAAGCATACTATTTACTTTCTATTTTTTTCCCTATTTTTCGCCATGTTTGAAGCCAGCTGTACAGATTGGAGTCAAAGTTTTTTCCAAATGCTTTGTATATTTATTTACTGTGAGGCTTGGACTATACGTAGCAATAATGAAACCACTGTATATTTGCCTTTTAGGCTAGAGTAAATGAGATTATTCATAAGCCTACATCGTGGTTATGGACTTGGTTAATTTGGAAATTTCTAAATAGATAATTTAAAAATTTTTTAAATGTTTTTAGGGAATAATTGTTGGAGGAAGCAGAATATATATTTTATTTAAAAACTAAAATGTTTTACAAAACTAAATACATAAAGAAAATTTACACTATATTGATTATAACCTACATTTAATTGTTTAAAATTTTTATGTCAGTATGTTTCAGACAGAAATGGTTTTCTGATTCTTACATGCTCTGCTTCTTTGATCTAGAAATGATGATAGTCTCTAATTCTTTATACATTACGAAATCTACGTAAATATATTTAATTCTAGCAATGCCTTAGCTACAAAACTTGTATATTGCAGCTGGAGTATTTATTGGACTTTCTGTTCGTTGTAAGCTGGCCAAACGTTTTACTGTACCTCCTATACCATCGCATGGACTCGTTCCATGAGATGTGGCAAGAAATTCCCAAAAAATTTAAGCAAAAAAGTTTGAACCCAATCTGTCCAGCGGGCTTCAAATGTGGCGAAAAATAGAAAAAAAATGCTTCATATGGGTCTCACTAGCCCTCTGAGGACCATATTACTTCTAAATAGGAATTTTCAGTAAGACAAGGTACCTTCTACAACAGTAAAATATTATCTTGAATTACTTTTATACAGGTTGTCTTCTAGACAGGTACCAATATAAGCATTTTTTAAATATCTCATAAAGCGTATAGCGTGATCTGAATACTGTGATGGTCACCATGCCTTGGGTAAGATTTAGTATCCATAGTATCCAGTATCATAGTATCAGTTCATAAAACAAACAGTCAAAACATTAATTCTCTCCTCTCCAACATTAAATGAATAAAGCTTCTAAAGAACCATCCGTCTTTTAATCAACATAACACAGCAAATATTACATGTAGTGACCCCGACGTGATCAGAATATTTCTGATCACTAATTTACTATTAAATCTTACTAAATCTTATTAAAGACAAGGTGATCATCGAAGAACGTTTGTAAATAGAAAATGGCAATCATAATATATGATTCGATACTCTCCGTAATTTGTATATCTTTCAACAAAAGAATTTTGTGAAAGCTGAACGTTCGTCGTAAATGGAGAGACGAATCACCATGTTTTTTATTATATTAAATAAATAATCATAGATATCTCTGGAAATAATTAATTTTAGACAAAGTCGTTTTATAGTTGTTATGCACTCATTAAAGGTTACATGATATTAAAATTTTATAAAAATCTAAAATTTCACAGCAACCAAATTCGGAGGTTTTCCATGAAATAAAGTAGTAATAGAATTTGCACAAGAAATCAGATTTTGTTCAGAAGTCTAAACAACTTAACCAACGTATCTTAAAATATTTCCGTTTTGCTCCTGGCAATATTATAAATGCATTAAAAAGTCAGAGCCAGAGTCATCTATTGAATTATTACACACGGTTGCAAAATAGAATGTGTAAATACTTTCCTAGCCGAATTATATATCAACCGACGCGTTTTTGTGACGACGCGGTTAAATCCCGTTATATTAAATTTAAGTATGTGTTTTTTTAAAAGTTATAGCTCAGCAACCGCTTGTCCGACCTTAATGATCTTGGGGTATATTTAAAGCTAGGAGATTTTTAGAACTTTTAGAAAAATCTTAGAACAAAGTTCTAGAACGTTTTTTCAAGGTGAAGAGCATATTCGTTTTAGTAAAATACAGAAAAATGTGAAAAATCGGAAGAGTAGTTTTTGAGAAAAGATTTTTGAAAATTTCTATGTAGAAAAAAAAGGAAATTAAGATAAATTAAGATAACTTAAAAAAGGAATTTTTCACTGTTAATTGATTACAAGAAAATGTTATGCATTTATTCTTTAGTTTAAAGTACTGTGCACTGATAATACAATAAATTTTAATACAAATGTAAGGTTTCAATAGTAAATTACCATGCTCATAATTATAAATCACCTACCCTGTTGCTAAATTACCTATCATGCATATTTAATAATAAATAAAATTATTGTTTATTAATCAAAAAATATAATACAAAATATTTGCATTATTAAAAATTCAAACTATTTTACAAAATAAGTCAAAGTGTGACAATATTAAACCCACAAATATAAATGAGATGTGTATAATTCACAGGAGACACTCTAGGACAGCTGTTTCGATCTTTTTAGTTCTCATCAGCTAGAGATAGTCTCCTGTGAATTATACACACATCATCCAGGCTTATAGACATAGCCGGAAATAATATTAATACCGAGAAATGAATGTTGCGACATCTGTAGAGTCATATACCACATTAAGTGGTGTTCTCTACCAAACAACAATAAATATGAATGATTTGTCCTCCATTAGAGTTTAAAAATCAAAAAATATAATACAAAATATTTGCATTATTAAAAATTCAAAGTGGGGAAATTATTTTACAAAATAAGTCAAAGTGTGACAATATTAAACCCACAAATATAAATGAGATGTGTATAATTCACAGAGACTATCTCTAGCTGATGAGATCTAAAAAGATCGAAACAGCTGTCCTAGAGTGTCTCCTGTGAATTATACACATCTCATTTATATTTGTGGGTTTAATATTGTCACACTTTGACTTATTATTGTTTATTGTTTCTAGCTTTATTTGGCGAAACTTTATAATTCTAAAACAAATAAAACTGATTAGTAAAAGGTTTCGCAAATCTATTTTAATCTACCTGACAATTGTTGCGGAAGCTTACGAATATTATTAGATATAATTATGATAGCTGACATGTTTATGAATAATTTAGAAAATAAAATATTTGAATTAAACCTTTTTAAACACATTAACTTTTGGTTTCGTTATGTTGATCACTAGGTATAGGATTTGTATGCACTTAAAAATGCTGAAAATGCATGCACTTATGCACTATAAAAACGTGAAATATGCACTTAAATATGCACTTCAAAATCATGAAATATGCGTTTATTAGAAATTTTTAATAAATATATGCACTTTCATTATTAAAAAAACACCTGTTTAGCGTTATTTACATTTTATTTACAGAAATTATTTTAATTAGACATCCTATGCAATAATTTAATTAATTATATTTTCTAAACATAGAGCGTTACAGTTCACAATGACGTACATTTTTAAATTTTCAAAAGTAAACATATGCCTATTATCCCTAAATATTGTTTTGTATTTTGAGAAACTCCGTTCCACATCGCAAGACTTAATTGGGGCATACTTAAAATTGTTTAATTCTACAAGCGAATAATGTTTTAGCTCGTCTAAAATGTCTTAGCCAGATAATGCATCGTTTATGCTTTTAATTAAGTGAAAACCAGGATTTTTGTCTATAACGGATTTAAATTTTTGTTTTATAGTCAAACCCTTTGGCCCTTTTACTCAATTCAAAGAAACACCTAACAATTTTACATACTCAAGAGATTCATCTCATGAATTTCCCTGACTTTCTAATTTCTGAATTACTTTAGCTAAACGCACAAAATTTGTTAAAACAAACAATAATTCTGCCCTCACCTCCTTAGTATTAAAAGCATCCTGTGCGCTTTGTATGCATAGTGCATCGTGTTTATTAAGTTTATTTACAAATGCTTTAATAATATCAAAATAAGTTGCATAATATTCTGCTGCAGAAAGCCAAGTACCCCACATTGTTATTACAGGCTCAGGTGGGAGAGGCACTTCTTGAGCAGTTTCCCTAAATATTTATATGCGATATGAAGCTTTACAAACAATTTTTTTACATCTGAAATTATAGAGTTTACGTTAGGATATATTTCCCGCGCTTTTTCCGCACTCTATGCAGTGCATGGGCAAGACAAGTTAAGTGGATCATTTTTTCGTACAGAACTTGTAAGCCTGCTCCAGCCTTGATCATTTACGGTGCCGCGTCGGTGACGAACAGGAGTACTTTGTTGTACTGCATGCCGTCCGGCCACAAAATTGCCATCGAATCATTAAACAATTTTGCCACAGAACAATGCTTGGTGCTCTTGAAAACGTCCATTGCTAATAGATAGGATTTGGGATTGTTCTCCGAATTTAAAACGCCAATTATAACGTTAGCCACGTATCTGAAAACAAAAATTTGATTTTTATTTTATCGAACTACATAATTAGTCGGTTACAAACAATTAGCGCAATTTTAATCAAGCAAAAATATTGTTGTGATTAAATATGTAACTAACAAAATAGAAAAAAAAACATTCGTAAATTGCTTTGCTGTCTTTAATTAGTTAAATTTTACTAACAAAACGAAGGAAATGAAGTTTCTACGCACCTTCCAGTAGTGTCAGTAGATTCGTCAATGGAAACCCATATGTAGTTATTCGCTACATGTTTTCTAATTGATTTTATGGTCTCTTCGTATAAACGAGGTAAATAATTTTTCCTGGGTGTAGACTCGCCGGGTATTGGCATTTTTAAGATTTCTTCCAGAAAATTACGAAATGCTGAGTGATTAATTTTACTTAACGGGATATCTGCAGCCACTAATGCACTACATAGTTTTTTATTAAATTCGATCGATTTGCTTGACTCACCGCGCGAATTATTAAGGTACCCCGGTAACAATGTTTGTTTTTTTGATTTCAGAGCAACACACTTTTGATGTAGAACCGTGTTCAGATGTTGTGTAACCTGAAAGCGTTTCGTTGCAGTCACGTTATCGTCGCACACTGTACAATACAACACCTTATCGTCAGTTCACTGAATTCCTTAACATAACTTCGAAGTATAACAGACACAGACCGTTTTTCTTTACCCATCTTTACACTCTAAAATTTCAAACTGAAATGCAGTTTGCAATTTCTGAACTGTCTTAATTGAAAGATTACAAGATTAGTAAACAAAAGTACAGGCAAATTTTTCTATAAACTTTTTCTTTCTTAGAAAATATTAACAAGTACACAGATGGTTAAGGCAGTAAAATATTTTAAAGCCTAGTATTTAACAATAAGCTTAAAAATTATGGGTTTCCCCTAGACTCAACTAAGCCGCCCTTGGTTGGTTGTCTAAAATGCTAAAATTATTTAAAAATATTAGAAATTTCATAATTAAAGCATGTAAAACGCTCAAAAGTGGTAAAATATGCACACTCGTTCAAAAATGCTAAAATATGCATGCATTTATCAAAAACACCTAAATATGCACTTTCAAATTGACATATGTGATTCATATGTGGCTTAAACATGTAGAACTATAACTCTGCATATGTTTGCTATAAGCAGAAAAAACATGCAAATGCATAGAAATCCTATACCTATATGGGTCTTTTTCTGTAACAAATTATCTTAACTAACTTCAAAAATTCATTTGATAAACTTTATTCTCCAGAAATATAAATTAATAACGTATTATCACGATTTGACAGTAACACTCTCTGACTAATTAAATACAAATTAATTATCCAATTAACACAGGCGATGCGGCAAGATATACCCCATTGACAATCAAACAAAAGTCACGAATATATGTACACCATATTTTGGAAAAATATCAAGAAAAGTTGCACATTTATTATGAAAATCCAACAATTACAAAATGGCCTTTAAAATCAACTTAACACTTTTTCATTTTTATTTATTGCTAAGACGATATCATGAAATCGGGTATTTACCGTTTGAATTTTTATAGTTTGGTATATATTGCATACACACTTAGAAATTTTGACATAAGATATAAAAAGCACACGTGCGTTGTTACAGAAATAAACATCCAGAAAAATCTAATTACGCCAAACACCTCTTAGAACAGAATCACACAATGACACCCCGAAATAATATCAAATTCTTACATTTTTGTAATAACAAACGTAAATAATTAGACATATTAGAAGCTTTCGGGATATACAAACACAGACTTAGGATACCTTTAATGAATTAGCTTGAGCTTAGTAATTCTCCGTTACTGGAAGTGGTAGATATTTATTTTCTATTATTTTTATCTCTTTATTTAGTTATCAATTATTTGTATTTACCTTATCAACGTGTTTGTTTATATTTATATTATCTTTAATTACAGATTAACTTCCAAAACAATTGTCAGGTAAATTAAAATAAAGTTGTGGAATTTTTTACTAATCAGTTTTATTTATTTCTCATACCTAAACAAAAATATTTGAATTTAGTATTGCTTAGTTTAGTTATCGAATGAAATACATCAACTTTAATACTGAGGGGGGCATAGTTACAACATAAAATTTATTGGCTTCACTTAACCCCTCTTTCTTTGGCAGCCGCCACCCTAAGATTCAGATGGGACAGATGATCATGTGATAGCTCATTTGAAACGTCTTTCAATTCTGGGTACGAAGAGGAGCAACAAAATGCGGAAGAGATTCATTAACATGTTTTAGGAATTTTCTAAAAATTTACCAAGCAGAAAAATATTTAGGGTAGATAGTTTTACGTCAGTTTTAATTGATTTTCATTCCTTATCGATTTCTTTTTTAATATGAAGAATAAGCAAATATTTTATTTTATACTAGTGCAAAAGGAACAACATTAAAAACCAGTAATTGGAAATCAAATACCGTATAGAAAGAGTACATATTGGCATGTGCACGGAAAAATATTGAAAATGAAAAGCGAAATCAGCAATATTGTTCCGATATTAACTTCCGTAGAAATATTACAGTTTGTTTTGATCATTATTTAGCTTTTTCCCCTTTTATTATGACGGAAAATCACTCTATATAATGTTTTAAAAAACAGCGGCTTTGATTTCACGTGTCAGGAAATGCGGTTTATATTTCAAAATCAAATTGACAAGTAGGACTTTTTTGCTTAGGGGAAAAATTTAGTCGAGTTCTATTTTAGTAACGTTGTGTATAAAGCTCAGGATTTTAAATGACACAATATCGATAAATTTGCCTAAATGCTTTGAAATATGGTACTAACGGGAATTTAATTTTCTAAAGAAAACGAAGTTTATGAAACAAATCTGTAAAAAGTCTCAGGAAGGAAATAAAAGTTTATAAAATAATAATTTCTAAGGAATTATATAATTAGTTACTGCAGATACTGGATCATAGTGAATTGGCACTTGGCAATAATTAATTACCACGTAATATACAGGTTGTAATTTTGGAATTATCCCACAGACGTGTTTTAAGTCATTTTTACCAACTTCTGGATTAACTTCTTGCAGGGTTTGGATGAGTTTGGAGTCAAATAAGAACTTAGAATTTCAATTTGCAAGTTATTCATTAAACAGGATATGATTGCAGGATAAAACAGAGAATCATTGCTTTTTAGGTATTAAGTCAGTGGCAGTACCAGCCATTGATGGACTTCTTAAAATTAAAAAGCAACAATTGTTTTTAAAAAAGCCCCATTCCTGCAAATCCGTCCATATTGTGTAAATAATTAATCACATTGGGATAAAAACGCGAAGATGCACCATAATTATCTTTAATCCGCTTCTTGTGAATGCTAGTAAAAAACCTTCGACGTTACACTCAGTTGCCCACGTTAGTCAAGCAGCCGCGGCCATGTCGCCTACGACTCTTCACCAGCTGCACACTCATTCGAAGAAACGCAACTACAGCTATTGCCGCGTCACCCACGTCTGGCTATTCCAATGCATTTTATCTACTAAGCTCTCATCTATACTGAACAACCCACGTTCGTTCACATGCAGTCAAGCGATCTACGCCAGTCGAGCAGCTGCGCATTTCTTCAAAGAATTTCCACTCCAACGCACGAGCCTGTAACCAGGAAGCGTAAGCTTCCTTGGTTCCATATCTGGAACACTATCCTACGACTTCCCACTATTATGCTAATCTCAGCCGCGTTGAACCATATATAAACCGCTTGCTTTGGGCTTAGAATTCAGTCAGTGCCTTGACTCGAAGAAGCCACATCCAAGCAAGCGGGTAAGTGCCCTTATGGTTAGGGGTTAGAACCTGATGCCAAACGGCATTGGTAACCGCTCCCCTCACCTCGCTTAGTTATGAAAGGGTTGTGCTAAGTCTCTCTCTCGCTTAGTACTGCTTAGTTAATAGGGAGTTGTGCCAAGGCTTCCAACGTGTATACGCTTAGTTTGTAGATTTAGTGCTAGATAGGGTGGTTCCGATCGCCCTGAAGTTTATTGTTAGAATTAGGAGGACCTGTACGTCCTCAAACTATATAACCACCATGTGTAATACCTTTGTATGTTATTACTTTGGTATTAGTATATAGTTGTTTTTATTCCCTTCTACCTCTGACTATGACCCCCAGTCACGAACAACCCACGTGACAGTCTTCTGCTTCTCCAAGTCGGAAATCTAAACACAGCTCACTATTTAAATACAGAAGAGTAAGAAGGGGCAAAGGCCTGCAGTTTTTGCGTAAAAATTGATTTTTGGTCACAAAGTTTGGTATATTTATCCAATTTTTACAATGATTGATGCTTCATGCATGAAAGAGATACTGATAAAACCTGAATTACATATTTTTAAAATTTAAATAAAAACAAGATTCAACAAATAGGTGGAATGTTGTGACTTTTGCCCCGTGCACGCGTAAAAGTTCTGATCAGAAGGGGCAAAAGTTCTCCATAGCACTGTTGCCCCACTGACGAAAACTTTTGTTGTGATTAGTGCTGCTATCAGACGGCCAACTTTGGAACTTCCTAGTAATGTATCATATAGGTTAATTCACATGATTTCATAACCCAATTAATAGATTATATTATACGTCGAATTATACAGCCAGCTCATGGATCGTCATACAACAGCGAGGAGTTGAACACATCATTAGGTTTTCGCTGCCACTATCTATTTGATACGTTTTCTGCTGAAAGACCTTTAAACTCGTTATTTGTTATTACGGTTGTCACTTAGGCCTCATTTCTATCGGCGACGTCTGGAAAGGTATTAGGAACGACATAACTGAGACTAAGAATGGATTAGTATCGAATTTCTGGATGGAAGTCCCAGTTCATTTTTACAAGAATGAGTGACGGGCGTTCATCCAGCGCCAACACGGCGAACAAAGCCAGAAGGCGTGCACTGTGGGTGATCTTAGTTGTGAATCCCGGAGCCGCTAGATACGTATTTAGGACACCCTTACTGCACAACGGTATCTAACGAAAATCATGAAGATCGGAACCAAGTAGAAATCGTTGGTTTTCGTTATACGGTGCCGCATTGTTGAGTGGTTTCAGTTATGAATTTTGAAACCGCTTGATACCTATTCAGGACACTTTTACCGCACAACGTTGCCTGGCAGAAATCGTGAAGAACCGTTTTCGAACAGGACAACTAGAAAATGTACTACAGTGTCTTAACCAAGTGACAGCTATCATCTTCCTACATAATATATCCTGTACTTTTTCTGTAGGTTTTTTGTAACGTATGTAGGCCTAGCATATCATATTTGCAATAATTTTCATAATCTCGCACATAATGTAGAAGATGTATAATAAATGTGGTTGTGTTACTTCTTCTTCTGTCTCTCTAAAAGTCAGTTTGATCTGTGTTCTACATCTGCAACTTGCAAGGCATGTACACGAATCCTTTAATTAGAATGGAGGTTTTCACTTCTTAACACATTTTATGTCGTACATACAGAGTGATCCAGAATGAGTGAGGATGATTTGAATTTAGCGCCGTAGGTTTTAATGTATTTCACGTTGTTAGTGTGGCACTATTGAAATGTGTTCCGCCAAATTACAGCGTCAACTCGTTACTTTCTCGTTTATATAGTTATGCTTTGCCACGTTGTTTCGGATTTTTATTGAATTTTTTCTTGGTTTCGCTTTTCTAATTAAAATAATATTAATTGATAGGTAACAATAATTTTTAACGTAATTTTCTAATATCACTTGAATATAAAAGAACAACAAAAATGTTTGAAAAACGTTGCTGTTGCCAACGTGGCAATAATTTAACGTGACGGACTGGCGGTAAATTTAAACCGTCCTCAATGATTTTGGATCGCACTGTATTGATCCCAATTACAGAACTTACTTTCCGAATACTTAATGTCGATGGTCGATTTGCTTTGTTCGAGTTTTCTCGTCATCTTGTGCTGCAGTTTGATACATATTCCCTGAATTTCCCAAATTACAAGTTGTTTGGCTGAAACTGTTCAAATTTATAAATTATTATATGAACCGCGACAGTTTCTTGCCTGGTGTTTGCTTATTAAGAAATAAGTAACTGTACCTATGATAGCAGCTCGGCTATAGCTCCTTAAATGCATGTCTGCATATTCTTCATTTGTAAAAATATCCATTTATTCAAGTTTCTGTAGTACAAACGCAAGAATGCAATGTTACATGGTAGGCTTGCTTCGTTGCATATTTGATTCTTACAATATGTTTGTTTCTTGGCAAGGTATTGAAGAAACGAACATTACTTGTATCTTTTGGACCTGACTCTATACTTATATTCCTACTAGGACATATTAGAATACAACAAACCTAGAGGGAGTAGAATAGGGATTTGAACGTGCAAATAAGATTCTGAGGTACAGAGTTTTACTTAATAAGATCAGATAGTCCACGACTTGCACACACCAGCCAGCGTCGTACTGCTACTTCCACCCGACGCTTTTAGCACACCAATACCAAACCAACATCATTACCAACAGCAGGAACATCTGGAATTCCACCCAGTCAATAACTACCATCAAGTTTAACATTTGGGACACAACATGCTATCTTTCAAATCGATACTCATCGGAAACAGGTAGATACAAACAAGAACATTGAAGAGCAATGTAAAACTTTTTATTAACTTACGAGTAATTATTCCAGACTCAGGTTGAAAAAGACGTCTTTCTTATGGTACAGAACCTAAAGAGGCCATGTTTCCAAAAATCCTAACATATGACTTAAGAGAATGTTGTTGAGAGAATGAATGTTAGTTATTTTATCGATTTTGCGGTCATAGATTTGAACTCCCCATCGCACTTGAGAATAAATCATCCAACATTGTCACACTCTAGACAAGGTACATATTGAATTGGAGGGTCGACGAGTAAAATTTTCGTTATGTTACTGTACTGTACTATGGTTATATCACATTGCTTTGTATATACTTTTTTGGGACCAGAAAACAGAATAACCATATAAAAAATATTTACTTTATATGGTTATTAGGGCAACAGTCAGTGGTTCTGTTGTAAACAATGTTTTCGGTCATGTAACCTTGTAAAGTGGTAATTCCAGAGGAGAAGTTAAAAGTAGTGATGGGGTCTAGACACTACCCGTGTGTCGCGACACTTGAGAGTCGAAACAATATGGCGGAAGAAGTGTCGACTCTTCATGATACTTTAACGACACTTCGCCTTTACATCATGCATGCGATAGTGTAAATGTAATCCAATTGAAACGAGAAGCAGTCAAGATTCATAGCTACATAAATCATAAGCAAACTATGGATTAAAAAACAATTATATGAGTAAATTCTGTTATGGTTATATATTTATGCATTAAGTACATTAAAAGACATTAAATTATTTATAAAGGCAAATACATATTATGAAACAGAAATTTAAAAGAAAAGAAACAAATTCTATAAATAACTTGTAATTCAAGTTAATTATTATTAACTAGTATTAATTGGATTTATTATAAGAACTATTTAAAAATGTAATTTCGCTGACGATGTTGGTCTTTAGTCGAGAACGTGTTTTTGTTAAGATTGAAGATGATACTTTTATAACACTATAAGGTATAAATATAAGAAGCTGAAATAATAATTAGGTACATGAGGAATTTATTCAACTTCAATTATTGATTTTAATTTATTTTGCTGAAAACCCAAGATAAAATTATCACCGTCAATATTATACTAATACAAAAGAAAAAAATCCACAACAAAATATTTTTATATGACGACTCATTCAATGATTGTTGGCCAGTTCAACAAATCTGCCTTTAATTTTTTTGTAAGAATGATCAAGCAACTTCGAATTACACTACAATAAGAGCGATACTGTTCGACACTAAGAGTCGTGACACTTCAAGTGTCACGACCACGAATAGTATCACGACACTCGACACCCAAGTTCCCATCACTAGTTAAAAGGCATTCATATTATTCAATTTATTAATTATTTAACTATTATATGCACATACTTAGGCGATAGATACTGCCTAGCAGAGTATTCGTAACCATAACGATCAAATTGAAAACATGCAGAACCAAAGTTCAACCAACCACCAACAGTATTCTCATTGACATTGGGCAATCATCCTCGCATGTCAAGCAGTGCAGGTTTCATCCTTTCAATACCCTGATCCCCGTATCCAACAGGCGTCGGACTCTACCTACTCAGATATTCACCAGCTAATCACCGATGGGACCAGGTAATGCTGGTAGACTGTATCTAAGCGGTGGTTTTAAATCAAGCAACTTTCTTTGTACAACTAGACTTTTAATCACCTTAATTTATTCAATTCTAATTTTACTAATCAAATCAACTCAATACTAGTCAAACTAAGTCTACGATGAATGTTATTCCAACACATATACAACAACACATTATCTACATAACCTCCACCCATTATGTACCCACAATATGGCTATACGATTGTTTCGATAATATCAGCCATAACCTTTCATCACCTGATTCCCTGCATTCCGCACCTGCAACTTCAACCATCAGTAATGAACGGATTATCTGAGCACCGGCCACTAGTTAACTAATTTTACCCCTGGCTGAATAAGCATCATAAGCACAAAACGTTCACTGGCCTGCTTTACAGGACAGAAATTAACTTTCTGTAACCTCGACTCGAGAAATCCTGCCAGCTGAATAAAATTAGTCAGCCAAGCAAATTGGGCTGCTGGTTATAATTTATGTTATCTCAAAGAGTAAAAATCTCTGTTAGTACCAACAATTTTTCAGTGGTGTGAAATGTTTGTTCGTTCGGTATCAATATCAGAGAGGTAGAACACTCCAACTTCACTGGAATTTAGCTAAATTTGGGGGATTTCAACCCTCAGTAAAATATTTAATGTGCGGAAAATTGCATTTACAAAAGATTTGACTTCCTATCCGAGAAGGCGGTTTTTTACAGATATAACCAATAATCACGCTAAATCAATCAGAGATTGAACTCTGGCCCTTCGGATTATAAATTAAACAACCCAACGAAATAACTACGAGCATTTCTGATCACTTGTTGCATAGTGCATAAAAATAATGATTGGGAAAATATCGAACCGGTTTTTGTTGCATACAGCTTTGAGTGCTACGTTTTCCTATCAAGAGCACTTAGATATAGTGTAAGATATTTTATAAACTACATCTCTAGTACCATCTACAGAAATTGATCCGACAACTTCTGCTATGCCAACATTGGAAAATATTCATTCCTCAGATTGTGCGATATTTCAGAAATGATAAATTCTCTTAAAGTGCTTTATTGTCGCAGGGGATTTAGCACCAATTCTAGAAACTGAGTCCTGAATAGAAAGTTACTTTTCAACTGTAAGAATACGTCAACGCAAAAGATAATTTGATTGTTATAGTATAAGGAAGAATTCTTTTATTAAATGTAACGCGGTAATGCAACAGTAATGCTGCTTTTGAATAAGAGCTACATTTCACGCTGTTCTTCATTATTTCAAAACAAAATATTATTATAACTTTGCAGTCTTTCTTGTTTATTCTAAAGAAACTTAATTACAAATTAGAAACTTTAACATATAGTTAACTGTAACAACTCCGCAGGATTTAACAACTAACTGTATTATTAAATAAAATACTCTTCCATCAAGTTACCACATTAAAAAATACCCCATTCTCGTGTTCGAACATGAACTTCTTTGCACATATAACGTAAATTATATACTAGATTAGCTAACCTTAGCTTGAAAGTTTTACTACTTTACAATGTACAAGTTTCGAAATCATAGCTACATGTATGTAGTTTGATTTCATTGTTTAATTTATGTTTTATGGCATTTTTTTAAGCTTCAGTTAGCAGCAGATCAAAAAAGATTGATTATTTAATTCATCACTTTTGCTTGTTTTAACAATCTTTACATTTTTGGTACACAAAACAAATTTAGGTGGTGTGCGCATCGCCGAGTCATGTTTGCAATTTTGTTTGAGAATAAAAATTAAGAATTTTCTTGCATTCAATACATTTTAGACAATTGCTTAGTGCGTTTATACTTGCTGAAAATATTTTTTTTGTCAGACGTAATAAAGCAGTTTCTTTTAAAATTGCTGCTTGTGGTGGGTTTTGCATAGCTTCGGAGAACAAAAAAGATTAATCATTTAATTATAGATAATCAACGGAAATCGACCAAAAGATATCATAAGGACTGACCCTAATTGTAAAACTAGGTCGTAAGAGAAAAGATTTTCTCTTACTAAACAAAAAGCTCTCAGAAGGAAACGCTTCCAGAAAAGCTACAGGTGTCCATTACCAATAAAATTTGTTTTTGTTTAAAATGTTGTGTGTAGTTGCATCAAGTTTTACTGACTGACTGTTAGGTTTTAACATAATTATGTCGACACATCACCCGAAAGCTCTTGCGAAGCAGAAGCTAGTCCTGTTAATATCTTTTGAACGATTTGCCTCAGGTGGTTTTTAGGGGTCACCAAAGTCAATAAGCCAAAATCTCATCCGCAAACGGGATCGAACAGTTGCCGCTAAGAAAACCAAACATTACTGTATTTATTAGATATGTATAGTAGACGGCTCTCGTGTTTCAGACACATCTCATAAGCTACGCGTACCTGGTAGAGGTAGAGCATGAACAGTATTACATATATGGAAATTAAACCCAAGTGAATGAATAGACTGTCGCGCGCCAGTAGCTCTATACCTGGTGTCGCCACGAGTTGGTCAGAGGAATCTATGAATACGGTATTCTGTAATATCCAGACCAGTAGTGGTAAGCTATTTAGGCCAACTTTAATTTCGATGTCAGAATAGAGTTCTAAGGAGCCGTTGTATTCACGATCTACAATAAAAATATCGTCTTTTTTAAACCACTTCCTTAGATTCTGATTATCCATGCAGTATTCGGTGGCCAAACATGCTGCTTTTGTATTACGTCCGTGGTACGTCTTTTGAAACTATATGGAATATCACGGTAAGCACTTCATCAACGATCCTTAGTTTTGTGAGAAGCCCAGAAGATCTTTTTTTGCAGCCCTTGTATTATAGCCTGCTGGAAGGCGTTCAACAAAAGCGGAAACTCCAACAGAGACAATACTATTTTTCTGATGTAGAATACGATCGTGACAAATTGTGATCAGGGGTAAGCAGCTGCTTGAATCTAAATGTTGAGGACGTAGTATAACCCCGATTTGACGTAAGCATCAATTCGGTTTTAGGTAAAGTTCGGATATTTTCTGTTGACACACAGATAAGACAAGGAAGCCATGGCTCTACTATCGGCCTGGTTAATAAATGTGCCGAAGGCATAGAACATCGTTCCTAGTTATGTGGAGCAGATACGGGGAGTTTCATTCCTATCGTTATCTGTTCATTTCTGTGAGCTGACTTATGAGGTTATGTTGGGTCACTACGGGGTTAGTCTTGCCAAGCTGATACACGGGAGGTTTTCTTCCAACTGCTCATTTCTACGATGTACGTTGGGTTATGGGTGTTCCGAAAATTAGTTGTGAACGTAGACTCTAGTCACAAATGAGAGTCTAAAAGGCGGGTTGCTTCAATAGGACAAGGAATAAATATGGATCTATAAAACATTATTAACTACACACACAAATAAATAATAAACCAAAGGTTAGTTTTAAAATATTTAAATGAAAAAATTTATTTGACACCAACACACAAAATAATCAAATAAAATTAAAATTAAAATGCTAAAAATTATTAAAAATTACAAGTAATTTGGATATCGTCAATAAAAGAAAAATTAATTCTAAGACAGTATAATTCTTTTTATCGTTAAAATTAATATTTCTATTATTTGTATTACTAACTTTAAATAAATACCATACATTATTTACAAAGAGCAAATTTTTGGCGCCATTTAGAATTACTGGCTGAAATTAGTAGTAACCTGTAAATGCTCTTGCTGCCACATGATTGAATGTCAATATGGTTGAAATGTACCAAAATTTCACCTCTCTTCATGAAAAAGTTTTGTATTACTGGATAAAATTAAAATTATAAACAACAGCTGTATTTTCAAACATAAGGTAAATCCACTTGTACAATGATACATTTCCATATTCCATCCAAGTTCCAATGACCAATATTAATCTGATAATCCAGAAACAAGATTTCTTTCCACAAAAAGAAATAAGTCACTATTAAATCCACAGCACTGTTTATTCAATTAAATTAAATTGT
Source organism: Agrypnus murinus (assembly GCA_929113105.1). NCBI lineage: Eukaryota > Metazoa > Arthropoda > Insecta > Coleoptera > Elateridae > Agrypnus > Agrypnus murinus. The sequence goes on along the minus strand of OV816028.1, from coordinate 28,416,955 downwards.
TTATTATTAAAATTACTGACTAAATTCAAAACTTTCATAAATAATAAACATGATGACGTAACATAAAATTTTTAAATCAAAATTTTGACGTTTAGTTATCGCTGACATTTCTAATTCACTAAATATCCTTAGATTTTTTTTAATATTATGCTCTGCACATAAACGCGTGGTTTGTACAACTAAATTTACAGAGAGAGAGTCGCCAGATTTCCTGCTATACTTTCTAATTTCTAATAATTTCTAATGTAAAACAAGTGAAAAAATGTATCTAAATCTACATAACCATATAATAATAGTTTATAATTATTATTAATTGTTTAAACAAATTATATAGTAAGATAGAAAAAAAATTCCTCTACTTATGCTAAAACTCAATAATAAAATGACTATTTCATGTCGACTGAATTAGTTTTCAAATGCATTCAATTATACATTAAAATATGAATTCAATAATTAATATCCTTGTTTTACCTCTTTTTATGATTACAAAAACCTTTCTTAGATCCTATAAAACACTGTTTACGCAAATTTAGACATCCAAACTACAAAATAACAACTAAATCACATAATTTTAGGTCATCAAGGTAAATCGCAGAAATATGTGTTTTTAAGCCCATAGATCTTCTAATAAGATAAGAAATCATCCCCATATTTGCATATATGTCTCAGTTGTACCTAAGGAACTACTTTACAACATAATAATAAAATATTTAAGTCCACAGACTTTTTACTTTTGAAAAACAATAAAATTATAATAACCCTGACCAAAATCGTTAACTGCCAAGAAAATCTTTACAAATTTTATAAACTAAACCAGCAGGTAAGGTGATAAATATTTGCATATATCTCCACTAACATGCACCTTATCTATTACAGGTCAAAATATGCCTTGAAGCGGCTTCAATGCTTATTTATCTTCTAAAATCAAGTAACGATAGAAAATCGTCAGCTGACCAAGAAAATTTGCCAAAATTAAGAGAAAAATCAAATTTATGCTTTTTTCATTTAGTGTGTTATAGAGTGTTTCTTTAACAACATGCAACAATTATTTTATTTCAACTAAAATTTGTCTTATAAAAAATCATTTCCCTTGGAAGTTATGCAACTCAACTAACATGTATGTACAATTATTGTACATCGTGATGCCTATATTTCTGATCATGTCATAAAAATGAATGAATAGAATGAATAGAAATCATAGCTGTAAATAATAAGTTTTTTTTTTTTTCTTTTTTTTCAGGGCCGGCGGTGGACGAGTGGTGTCAGTGCATCACTCGTGTTCCAAGGGTCGTGGGTTCGAATCCCACTTGGGGTGGAGGGATTTTTCTAATTCGAAAATTCCGCCACCTCAACTATGGATGTGTGTATTCGTGTTGCATGTTAGATGGGGGACAGATGACCTTAGATGTTGGTTCCCCCGTAGTGTAGGCGTGAAATTAAAAATTAAAAAAAATAAGTTTTTTCTGTTAAATTATCTGGTTACAAACCAGTAACATGAGAGCAGTTACGATTACATATATGGGTTCGAAAAGTAAAGCAGTAAAATATAGTACAATATTATAATTCTAAGTTAAGCAACAAGCAAATATAGTATAAAAACAAAAACTTAGTAGAGACCGTCATCTTTTGAATTAGTACATACTAATTTGCTCTTCAAGGATGCTTTTTTATTACCAATACATTTTGAATGCTACTAATAATTATAATTCTATAAGATGACAATGAAACTTAGATATAAATATGTAAAGCAAGCTTTCAGTATACATCGTTAGCTAAGTTAATGGAATACATTATCCTTATCAAGCGATTACTATCACTTCTTTATTAGAATGCTACAGAATTAATGTGCAAGCAAGTTCAACACCATGTTGACATAAATTAATGTGATTCTCGGCAATTCCAGTAAATTCAAAACTGCTTTATAAAAACCCATTTTAAACAATGACTTTTCTTTCCGCCAAAATCGTACCCTTATATTTTCTCTCAGAAATCCAAGAGTCATTCCGTAAAAATATCTTCTTCTATATTAAAATCATAAATTTTTGTAACTTAATATTTTAGTTATACTGAAAGAAAACGCGATAAAAACTGTGTTCCTTTCTCCAGTAAAAATATGAAGACATCCATGAATATTCCGAGAGTAACACTTACAGGAACGTTATCCTTATGATCATGTTGCGTTTTACTGATACTAAACAATAACGTTTATTGTATCTAGAAAAGTTATTGAGCGTTAAAACGACGTTGTCTCTACAACACTTGCACAAAAAAGAATTCCTTAAAGTCGCCCTGGCTTTTTAAAAGGAAACAATGATAACAAATAAACGAAATAACGTTCGTGTGGTCTTTTTAAACAACTTTGTGTTCAATAGGCGTAAAAGGAAATAGGGGAAGGATATTTTATTGTATTGCTGCCAAAAACATGCAGGTGGCGTGTGGCACAAAGAAAAACTTATCAAAATGATAACAATAACAATAGAAAAAATCCGTATCCGTTTATTTGAGTGCAGGACCACTTATCAATATGAAATGGAATATTCAAAGACTGTAATTCATAAAACAAAACAAGTCATGGATGTAATAGATGTTAATTGCTGTAGAAAATAACCGTTAAGACAAAGTGCGTCGCCATTCGCACTATGATTATACCAGGTAGAATATCAAACTGTAAACTTGCAAAATGTTTGAGGGTTTATATCTACCAAACCACTTCGCTTGATGAAACATGACTTCACGACATTAACTTGATATTTAGAACACTTTGTACTTATACATGTTACTGTTTTAGATGGGTTTGTTATAAATGTATGCACCCGAATTTCTTAATCCAACGTAAGGTATTTTTTTCAATTTTTGCAAAATTAGTTGTTTGGATTCTACGTTAGTCTTGTGCGTTATGTAATTAGTCAATTTGCGTTTTTAAACGGATATTTCTAATACAGGGAGATCAAGATTAAATGTCCTGATCCTACACTACTTTCCACGAGCTTGATATCAATATTTACATCCATCACCTGAGAGTCAGGACAAAAGCAGTGGTGTGCGGATGACATTCAAAAAAACTAACCTCCAAAGTAATGTACAAAAACTTTGGTTTGTATGAAATTAAAAACATGAAAAACAAGTTCGTTTTTAATTAAAAAATATATTGAAATGGTTATAAGGATTGTTTATTTTCTCTCATTTGAACTATGCAAAAGTTTATCCTTTTCATACAAAATAAACATCAGGAATTTAAAAGAATTACTGAATGCTAATTGAAATATTTTACTGTTTTATGTGTTACCATTGATAACAGAAATAACAAGACGTGTCAATTTCTCTTGCCACAGTATTGGTAACCAATACTATTATCAATTATTATCATTAAGATCAATTACGATCAAAAATAAGAAGTAAATACAAAAGATTTCATTTAATAAACAATTAAAATTACACAAATTAACACAATTAAACAATTTACAATTAGAATTATTACAATAGATTTATAGTATGTGTTCAAAATGACCTCCATGTACAGCCAGACGAGCATCTACTCGTTTTTTCATATTTTCGAATAATTTTGTGAATTAATGAAATGAAACCACGATTCATCGGAAAAGAATGTGAGATCCAATAAATCATCATTGAGAAGATTTGCATTAAACCAGTTACATGTTGAATTCGTCTTTCATAATCAGGGAGAAGTAACTCTTGCACGACAGTAACTTTTGAAACTTTCGTTTTTTTTTTTCTCAAAATAAACAATAAAAACTATAAAATTATATATACTTACTGTATCTAAGAAACTCAAAATATTTGCCACAGCTTGAGATTTAAACTCTTTCTTACAAATTAATTATTCAAGTCGTAGGTATTGGTTCCACAGCTGTATAAATTGTGAAAAGGAGTAGATAAAGGTCTCAAAACACAAATAATAACTCAAAAAGGGCGCCATCTGATTATGAAGCTTAAAGTATTGATTATAAATAACCAATCAAAGATGTTAATTGAATAAGCTTTAAAAATTATTAAATTCATTAACCAGAAAATGAATAAAATATTTAGTTAAATCAATAAAAAATTTTGTTTATTTAAAATTTTGAAATAAAAATGGAATAAGATGTTCATAATTATATGGTTCCGTTTTTTAGATCCTTAAGTTTTGAACAGAAAACATTTATTTAACAGGAAAAACATATGGTTAAGACATAACAATACATATATATATAAAATAAATAAAACACCACTCGTACATTTATTACTAGTCTAATCCATATTCTTTAGAACATAATTATACCAGAGTAAATCAATAAAAAAATTTATTTAAGACCTTTCATTAATTAACAAGCATAACCAAAAAGTTTATTAGATCGACCACAAAAATTATTCAATAACATTGAATCAGGTATTTAAATTTGTATTGACTAGACTTTGTTGACAAAATCTATAAACAAATATCTAACGAAGGTTAAGCAAATTAGATTAATTCGACTATTATCAATTTGGATGATTTTAAAATACATTAAAATTTAAATATTTCTAAACAAAGTGGAGAGCTCTCTTCCTAAAGAAAAATTGCAACATTCTTTAACTAAAAGATTCTTAATTAACTGCATTATAAAACAATCACTTAAAAAATACGGTACCTTGAATTTCATCCACCAAACTCGTGGAATACAAATACATATAGTCCAGTAGAAATTGGAAATTGCCCTTTATTTCGGAAAATTGTTGTTGAACTCGGCGTTGTATTGAAGTGTTGATTTTCAGTACCAGAAACTCGATTCAATTTAATTACTGTCATTCGCCCATATGGTTTCATAAACAAACTGGATCGAGCACAAAAAAAACAAGATTTTAAAATGTTTATACGTAATAACGTATTTACTTTTATTTAGAAAATAACAATAATGTTTCAGGAACTTAAATTGTTTTTAATCACTAGTAGCACTAAATGCGTTTAAATTTTTTAAGCGGAATTTTAATTTATAAAAATACGGGAGTCGATAATTAAATTCTGGATCGACTACAATTGATCTTTCCTGAAGAAAACTGCACTGGTCTTAAAACCAAACGAAACGAAATAATTGTTTTTAATAGTTCTTTACCAAAAAGTGAAACACCTTTGTTTACTCGCGTTACAAAATTATAAATCTTTCTAACACGATTTATCGAGACGGAATTCCTTTTAAAACTGGCACTTTGCACAAAATAGCACTGAAACGGTACTGTACTGTATTTAGATTTATAGCAAATCTAAAGGGTTTAGAACTAACTGTAATTTGGTAGCAGTGATTATAGATCAATCATTATTGATCTGAACTCAAACGAAGAACCCGCACACCCCAAGTTAAAGTGTGTACATTTATAATATCGACCGCAATCGACCGCTTGCTGTAAGGGTTCGGTGGTAAATCTTTTTGCGCCAACCCCAGCGAGCGTTTTTATTTCCTCGGATCCCGTAGCTCCGCGTGGTTACATCTGTTTTTATGCAGCAAGGGCGCTTTTTACTTGACCTTCTATAGGATTCTAGACTCAAATACAAAAAAGTAGAACCGCCAGAAATCGCGCGCCAAACTTATGCTGTGGTACAGCGTCTGGCGTGTAGACAAGATTCCTACGCCGTAAACTGACTTAAAATTTAACACGCAGATCACTAACAAAGGAAATTGTATTTTCGAATCCTGTATTCTCAGAATGTTAACAGAAATATCTCTATAAAATAAGTTGACCAAGCACTTCACACAGTTTCTTATCAAGGTCTTTCCCGAAGTAATCGATATTATATTAAAATATAAGCAAACAAATACTGAAAAACATCATTCTTAGTGACACCACGTTGTTTAATTATATCAAATATAAAATAATCCTTTCCTTAAAGTACTTTCTATAGGAAATGTTTACATGATGAAATGCTGATTTAAATAAAGCGAAGTCCACAGGACCGAACTTAAGATTTTTAATAAGACTAAATGCAAAATTATGCATACTAAATGCTGTTGGAAAATGTACCCGTTACACTTTATATGGATGGAAGTGTAGTATTTTCTTTACTGCCTTGTGAGCTGTACCATATGATAAACCTACAATAATTTTCATTTAATATTTCAAAGTAATTTTCATATAACTTACGATTACCTGTTTGTTGAGCAAGTTGGCGTAATGGTTTGTTTGGACTACGTTCTACACGAGTACGCACATCTGCAACAACATCTTCCGTAAGCACAGTACCACGACCACTTGACTTCCCCTTACTAACACTCCCTGTTTCAAGAAAACGGTGCACAATCCGGTGTATATGTCGAATTAAAGTTTCTTCATCAATTTCCATATCAGGGAAGCGATTTATCCATTCTTCTGCACAAAGCGTTGGAGAATATTTCCATTCTGAATTACCATCTCGTTCACCGTTGCAAAAATAAGCTTCTATAATAAATTTCTCTTGTTCAAGAGAAAAGGGCATTTTGATAGAGGTTATTGACCTGTAACCTGTAATTTACAATTTCTACATATAATAACTTTATAACAACAATAAAAATATTTTTTATTTACCTTGCACTCAATATAATCCTTCAGTGGTAGTCTTGAAAAAGACTTTTATGTATAGAAATAATTAAATAACGAAAAGAATAAAGAAATAAACGGAATTAACAACGCACGGCAATGAGTTAACAACAAAAACAATTTTGACAGATTGACATCTAGGGACATCTAATAAATTCCCCAGAATTCTTTATATCACTAGTTTAATTTATAAATTGGATGTAAATATTGATATCAAGGTGATGGAAAGTAGTGTAGGATCAGGACAATCAATCTTGATCTCACTGTACAAAAGAAATGTTGAAGATATGCCATATTTGATTCGTTTTTTCTTATTCTCCTTTGTAGACCTATTATCTACAAAATCTAACTTAAATCCCATTCTTTGCTTCTTATTTTTTAGTATTACTATAAGCATGCTCAAAAAGTCTGGACCAGTGTATGGCATTGCCAGTGTTACCATGAAGTTAACAAGCTATCTATGAAATTATTTATTTCTGTTATTTTTGACATTTACTTCGTACCGGTCATGTCAATAGATAATAGTTCAAATAAATTCCATTCTGTGTTCTTTTTCAAAATTTTTCTAAACCTAACATTTTCTGTGTACTACGGGGCTCTGTTTAGCGGTGTTAGCACGTCGCATTTTCTTGACACAGGCGGCTGTGTCTCTATTAGCGCTACTCAAGATACATTGGCGCTACTCTGTACAGTTCCCAAAAACTACGGACAGCAGAAGTAAATAATTCTATAGGTGGTTTTTACATTCCATAGCTATTGCGATTTAAAGACTTTTTGATCACTCGATATGTAAAGATGTTTTTAAGATCTTTTCCCTGGTTTCCTTTTTAAACTCACCAGTTGCTAACACTCTTGATGCACGTTAGTGAAGGACTTGGTCTGATTCTCAATGGTTTTGCCCAATGCTAGGTGCACTACGAACCGAGGTTTGTTTCAAGACTTTGTAACATTTTCATCGTAATGTTCTAGCTAGTATGGATTTTTGCATAAACAATGACATATTCTCAAACAGTAATAGTTAGGTGCTTAGCTGGTTTCGATCCAATTCTGAATTTGTTGAAGAGCATTTCTTTTCGTGGTTCAGCTCCAAGTCCTAATCATCCTTCTTGTCATCTTCAGTCAGCTGGTCCTACCTACCTACCCCTATTGCCAGATTTTAATGTTAATCCTTGAATTGCTTGATCTCTGTTTAAAAAATTAATAATTATATGAATTCTTTTGTAGACTTTTAATTTCATACTTCAGTGGTCTAATTTTTAAAAATCAAAACAAAATTTCAATCAATTGCAAAGTCTGGATCCAGAACCTCAAACTCTGTTAAATTCCATTTCATGCGCGCGATGAAACATTTGGGAATGAGCGCTTGCAGTTGTTTGTAGGGTAAATTCTAACAGCTAACAGGCTCAGTGACTATGACCGTATAGCTGCTCTTACCAGAATTTGTCAAATCTAAAGAAATTCCACACCAGTAGGTATTTTTAAGTGCCAACACCACATTGACACGGGACCTACGGTTTTTCTTCCTTATATACGAGACCTTGTTTTATTTATTCTCCATTATGAACAATTACCAGTTGGATCAGCGATCCCAATGATTGCTTATTATTAAATTGGATAATATTAAAATTCTGAAGCCACATACATTTGAATGAAATATATTCTGGGTAAGATATGAGCAGAGGCAGTTTATGAGGCGAGCAGACCGGAACCCCGTACCCAAAAGAAACCCCGCAGTTAAACTTCAACAATTTTACAGAACGGTTTCGTTCCTCGATTTATAGTCTACTCTCTCGCCTCTATGGGAACTCTAATTTCTTGATTTTTAATTTTTCATTTTTAGCTTTTTAGCTAACAATCTAGGACAAACATCACTTTCTATCTGCTGTCTCATCGAAGTCATCTGAAAATGAAAAGACTGAAGAGACCAGCAAAACGCTGAATCTGAAAGGTTCAGAATGTAGGCTGTAGCCTATGATTGACATGGAACAGTAGGATTGTTCGTAATAATCCTACCAGAACCAAACGAAATTTTATTTTCCCCTAAAATAAAACTGAACGACATTTACGTTATTTCCGCAGCACCGTTATTTCCGAATTTTAATTAATGTTGAAAAACAAGTCGAGCGTTGGTTGTTTTAGTCTAAATCAAAAGATTCTATTAACTGTTCCGGGGGTCGCTAGTTTAATTTCGAAAGCGGCATGGATTTTAATTCTGGGGAGGAAGCAACGACTGCAGGGGTGGTTCCAGGGCCGGGCAATCCGGGCAATCGCCCAGGGCCCCGCGAGTAGCTGGGCCCCGCGCCGACCTTTTTATTACAAAAAAAACAAAAACTTAATTAGTAGGATTTGACATTATTCTGGTAAAAGTTAGGTATGTGGCCAGTCGCAAGTGAGCCGTAGGTAATTGTACATACTAAACATTCTAAATCATTTACCGTAAAGATAACAGACCACTGTACTGTGATTTACTGTAAAACCCGTTATCCTCAATGTTATCGCCGAAACTCCAATGAAACGAGAAACACGAGCCAAAAGAGGTTTTCAATTAATCACACGCAAGGCCCCGCTTTAGAAAAAAAACAGAGAAAACACTACTGACTTTATGACCTAGGCTTATAATCACGCTGTGCCCCGCTAAAACCAAAACACAAAACATGATTGAGTTAATAAAAAAAACTTACACGAGACCCTAACAAAAAAAATCACGAAGCCAAACAAGGTTCTCAAAGGAATGAAATATATGTGGGTTCCCCGCTTTAAAAGAAAACTAGAGGTTTAAGTTTCTAATTTAGGCCTATGGGCTACTTACACCAGACTCTGCGCTATTTTCTGCCTGTATTTATCAGTGTATTGTTATAAAACCCGCGTAAGTGTCAATGTCAATTATGTCCTAAATTTTGAAAAACAGAGAGTTGCTTATAAAAAAAAGCAGGCCAATACCTTTAGATTTCTATCGAGTTTTCATAATTTCGTATTAGAAAAACTCTCAACGATTTTATTGCCTCATGTAATGGGGCGATTTAACCGGAATCTGAGCTGTAGCATTTATAAAGCTAAAACCCGAGTATAATTTATCGTGAAAGAATATCGAAATTTCTTAAGATGAATTAGCAAAACCATCGTCGAGATTTAAGTTCCAGGATGGCTTAAAAACGTTGTTTTAAAGAGTTTATTTTTCAGATTTTCGGGCCCCCCTTTCTTAGGGGACTATTCTATACCCACCAGGCCCCCTCCAAAATATTAGGACCCCGCAAAAGTAAATGGCCCAGGGCCCCGCAAAGTCTAGGTCCACCACTGACAACGAGTGACTGGATCACCTGGATGATTACGTAAAGTCTTATTAAAGCAGCAAGTTCCACAAAAAGAGTGTTACAAATAACTACAGATGAAAGTTTAACTACTTACATAATAACTGAGGCGATACAACTGAAGCTGTTCACTAGAAAACTGTTTCGTGGTTAGGAGTATGATAATGTGCGAAGGAAGAAGGATGTCCAAAGAAAACCTATCAACGTGAATTCTTTAGCTCAGTTTGTGTCTGTGGAAGCCACGGCCAGATCCTATGTTAGATGCCAGCCTTTTTCGGTTTTTTAAAGACTCGTTTTTTCTGGACCCAAGGCAAGCAAGGTGGTCATCCTAAACCATATGTAGACATTTGATTGAAACCCTTCTCGCAAAACAGATGAGAGTGCAGAGTAGAATCAGTAAAATCAGAAATGTATAAGCTGAACAGCGATATATGCGATGCTTTGCAGAGCCCAGGACCGAATCCATCACAGCACCATAGAGCCATGGCACAGTCATCCAAGGCGCTAGGGTGGCGCTTCACGAGTCAATTATGAACCATTAATAGTTTTAATCATAATTGATTATATCGTAATTTATGATAGTCTTCTATACACAAAGCTGAAAATTGTAGAGCCTGGCTCATTATTAGTGGTACCCAGTTTCATAAAACCGTCAATGACTATTAGTTAGTAAGCAGCTATGTTAAAATAACAGTCAATTAGATTTTATAAGTATTTCTGTAAAATAACAGAATGATTTTAAACATTAGTTAGTAAGCAGTCGTTTTAAAAATTAATAGTGTGTTTCCATCTTAAGTTGGCAATAAAATTCTGTCACACAACTTCCACTTGTATTTTAACAGTAAAATTATCGCCAAAATAAAGCGTGTATAAAATACTTATATTATTTTTTCGGTTTGTTTAAGTTAAAATGTTGAAGAAAAGGGTTATAATTATACTCAACGTAAAAATATACAACTAACTGAGATAGTGGAGAAGTACAAGGGCCTATTTAAATTAAGAAAAAAGACAGCGTTACAAATAAAGAAAAGCAAGAATGTTGAAGAAATATAGCCATTGCTTATAACAGTATTGTTGAAAGGAGCAGAGATCCACCTGAAAGGGTGCTATACAAACATAAAAATATTTGCGAAAGAAAAAGTTGCAAGTCACAGAGTACTAGATCTACAATGTTTCCACTTTTATCATTTTTCGTAATAAGTGCCTACGGATTTTGTAGAGACCTACCTGAATACAGTTAGTGGTACTAATAAGATAGTACTGGAAGAAATGCATGAGATATAAAACAGAATGCCAAAAAGAATGTTACTAAAGACAAGGTAAATATTTCCAATAACTTAATTTTATGTAAAGTACCTTAATTTACTGCTACAACAGACTAAAATTAAGCAGACTGAAGTTGGTACGTTTGTGGAAAACACTACAAATTCAGACCTCTATGTGCCAGAAGAATTTAATCCGCTCGGAAATGTGTATGATGATGCAGTAGTTTATTTTAAACGTAATAAAAACTGCTCTAGGGCAACTGGACGTGGCCAACTGGGCGCGGTTAACTAAGGGCAAGACAAGTGAGCGCAGAGACAATTGGACGCTAGGACAACTGGACGCAAATACCGCTGGGCCCGAAAATCTATTAAGCATATTATTCCAGGCAAATATTTCATCAAATTATTATTACTAGTCGTAAATCTACTACTGAACAATAAAAAATAAAGGTGAATAATTTATTATATTGGTTCAATCGAAATGAGAGCATTGTGCAGTATTACTTACATATTATTACAGTTTACGTACGAAGTACTTTAGCCAATTAAATTAGAAACGAAGTAATTTAATAGTATTTCGATTTACATTAATACTGCACTGAACTGCAAAAGTACGTATCGTCGCGCAGAAGTCAAAATATTTTATCTTAAGTAATTCTAGCCTAACGACATTGTTTTCTGTATTGTGGGCCCGTATATGGCGAGATTCTTTACTGTAACAATGTACAAATAGATATATAATTAGAAAAAAATCAGAAAACATAATGAAAAAACACAACAAACAAATGGCAGTATTTTTACAAGTAGATACTTATTAAAGAAATAGAATTAAAAATTAAAGAAACGAGCTAGAAGCTTCTTGGACAAAATTTAATTTTACTGTTGTTTTTTATTTGTTTATAGAAGTTTTAACTGTATGTTAAAATTTAACTTGTCCTCTAAGCACCTGCTGTTTTAACAAGGTGGTTATCGCGTTGTTAAACTTAACAGTAATTTGTGAAACAATCATTTGTTAAAAATATAACAGATTAACTGCATGCTTTACGTCTCTCGCGTAAACATACCTCCACGTTCCTTCCCTTGGGAGGAAGTAATTGAGATACGCTCAATCAGCGCGCGAATTGCATAGCAATTGCTCCCAGTCAACTCACTGGTTGGAGCGAGGTTGCCTATCCACCGTCTACTAGCTATCCAGGCTAGTACCGGAGCGATCGACTTAACACATGCTCACTTGCCGGTACCCTACCGTCCTCTTTCATACGGGATGAAGTACCTAGTCCAGCAATAGGGCTATTCCCCCAACATAACTCAATTGATAGAGGAACCCTCCAGTCCTATTTCATACCTTCACAAGTTCCTCCCCGAGACAGGGGTTGGGGCCACTGCCCGATCGAATCCAACCTCAATGTGGCGGGACTTGGTTTTTAAATGGGTTCGCTACCCCGATCTCCCAGTTATAGGCCTGGTGCGCCCTCTACAGAGCTTTGTTTCGAGGCTACTTTCAGGGCCCATCAAAGTAGCATCCCGGTGTGTACCCGTTAAGGTGAAGTTGTCTTGAACGTGAGAGGCTGTGTATCTTCGCATCAACGCTCTTTAAGTGTAGGTTTCTAGACGATTTCTGGGAATCTGACGCTGGAACTGACAGCATGTGCCAGACCCCCGTACTGTCATCTCCGAAACGCTACCTAGTGTCATGCAGTTTCTCATAGATTAGCGATCACTCCCTAACCGAGATAAACCTCACTTGAATCTCCTCCATTTGTCAAGGCCAGACAAGAATTTGTCATTGTTTTACGTGGGGTACCCGTATAAACATACCCCCACGTTCCCTTCCAGAAGGAAGTGATTGGGATACGCCCAATCAGCGCGCAAATTGCATAACCGGCAGTACAGCAATTGCTACCAGATCAGCTCACTGGTCGGAGCGAGGTTGCCTATCCACCCTCTACTAGCTAACTCGGGCATAGTGCCGGAGCAATTGCTCATTGCGCATTGCTCACCCGCCGGCAACCCCCCCCCCTCCGTCCTCTTTCATACGGGCCTAAGTTACCTCGTCCAGCAATAGGACTATTCCCCAACTTAATGCTGTTATTAAGTGGGACCACTGCCCGATCGAATCCAACCTCAATTGTGGCGGGACTTGGTTTTTTAATGGTTTTGCCACCCCGATCTACTAATTTTAGGCTTGGTGGGCCCTCGAGAGAGCTTCGTTTAAGTCTACACGTTATAGACTCCCGGTGCGTACCCGTATTTGGTGAAGTTGTCTTGATAGTGAGATGCTATGTATTTGCTTCAACTATCCTTAAGTGTAATGACTTTCAGAGCTTCTCCCAATCACTGTACCCGGCTGCAGTCCGGATCATAGGGTGGTCGGGATAGCTCCTAAGCACATTTACCTGGCGGCTTGCAGTTTCCCATTGCCCAAAAGCGGGATAACCTCACTTCTATTCTCCGCACTTGAGATTCAGTCAAACAGCGAATTCCTTTGGTGACCATAAATGACCTCGGTCAAACAGCGGGTTCCTTTGGTGACCATACATGACCTCGGTCATGCAGCGGGTTCCTTGGAGACCATAAATGACCTCGGTCAAACAGCGGGTTCCGTTGGTGACCATAAATGGCCTTATCCCAGGCGAGATTCAAATCCGCCCACACCGGTCTCATCTACCAGAGCTCCCACTGATCGGTCAGAGTTACCGTCGAGAATTCTCACGAATTTCTCTACCACACACTTAATCTGACAGCTTCATCCGTTGCCCATCTAGCAGGATAGGGTAGAAGACAGCCAGTTTTATGGGTGAACGTCGTGTGGTCTCCCGAACACCCAATCTAGGCCAGACAGCGGGATACTTAGCTCCATAAAAGACCCTGACGTCAGGTAAGATTCAATCCACCCACACCGGACCCCCTTGTTAGCAGAGCTCCCTCCACAACGTTTTAGGGCCATCGTCGAGAAACACTCCGGTGAAGCGTAATCGCGACGTAAACGCAACGTAAACACAACACCTCGGCATAACTCTACCACACATTTAATTCTGAACGCGTCATCCGTTACCCAGACAAGTCTGGGATGGGGTAGACAACGACCGGTTCTAAGGGTGAACGCCGTGTGATCTGCACCTAAGCTAGTCTCGAATCCTATGCTTCCCGACACCTCTAACGACTGCCCCCTCCGTCTACGGACTAGTCTCGGATACTAGTACTGAAGTCCGACATCTCCAACGACTGCTTGACCGTTCACCCTATAAAAATATAACAATGCCAATGTGGTAAATTATAACAAAGTTTTTATGAAACCGGGCATTAATGTATCATTTTTATCAGCTTATATATTATTTACCTACATTAAGAAATGATTTCCGTAAGTTCCATAATGTAATTTAAATTCAACTATTTCCAATAAATGCGGGCGTTTCTTCGTTGGTTAAATTTTAGAGTGCGTGGACGGCAGCGACGACGTGTGAAGGTCACAACTCGATCCAATTTCTTTCCGATTGGATCCGATATAATAATATATTATGCTTAATCCGGCCCTGACCGAGCCTGCTTGGAAAAACTCTGATTATGGATAGGTCAGTGAGTGCCAGTCTCTGAAAAAGAAGGTAAGCACATATAAATTTTTAATATCCCATGAGGTATGGTATGCTATTCTTCTGGAGATAAACATAATCAGCAAAATGTAGCAGAATAGAAAAATTCACTTAGATATACATAGAAGTTTTCCTGAAGTGGCTCGAATACCATCGGGAGAGCAGTTTTCAGTCAGGACTGGTGACTGCAAAGGAAACCGTTGAAGAAGTGGGTGTTAAAGTCATTTTTAGGGCTGTTATCTATGAAGTAGAGGATGAGGTACCAGAGCTCTTACCAGCAGACAGATTCAAAGTTTTCTATTTTGACGTTATTATTTGACACAGTACGAAGAAACTGTCAACCAAAATTCGAGGTCCTTAACGACATGAAAACACATGCAGCTTCATGTACAAGGTGGCAAGGAGCTACTACAGCTTTGTAAGAATTTACAAGTATCGTTAATTTTTGGAGACGAGCATGACATAGAGGCACATGAACCATATGAAGAAGTAAAGATGTTTGCATCACGGGCATTTGATGACGATAACAACGTATTAGCTCAAAACAATTTTCTAGAACTCTAGCTAAACGTAGACATTGCACTAAAGATAACATCCACCATTCATGGCGCCAATAATGCCCCCTTTCTCTCCCTCCTAACAGATCTAACTCACCTACAGTGAAGAGACCCGCAAAGATTTCTCGCCTGGAACCCCAAAAGGGCTTAGGCCGTCACTGATTATCAGATAAATTCAGTTTGCAATGTAAGTTAGAAAAGTTTATAAAAACCAGCCAAAGATGTGATCACTCCATTATTCTTGTAAATTAAAACAAATTAGATCTGCTCTTGCAATATCCCTCGGTACTAGATTAGAAATATTGTTTTCATTTAATCAGTTCAGTTTTTACTAGGATTTTCTTTTGTTTGCAACTAGCGAGACTTATTAAAGCAATCTATTATCACAATAACTTACTTCAAGATTATGTATTAATTCTACCAGCTCAAAGGCTAACCTCCATTAGCATTTTACTTACTTTACCGCTTTCACCGTTCTGCACATTTAGGTCATATTTATTACATTCCAAGACTCGACAATTTAAAATTCATCATTTTACACCCTGTAGTTTTACGGTAGTTGTTTGTGTAATTCGCAGTTAATGTAAAGAATATTTTATGTATACAGTGAGGGATTATTAGGGCGCAACAGCCTCCTAGGAGAAACAAAACTTTTAACAGTTATTAAGTATTATCTGCTCCACGGAAGTTGTTACCTACGTCACCAATAGTGTAATGACGGAGGTATAATTTGAGAAACAATTAACTTTTTATTGCTTTAATCAATAAGCTACTAGAACATGGACTATTTTACAATACTGCAAGTTCTAATTGATTGCTCAATTTGCTTAGTGTTTGCAGTCCAGCCAACTTGCATCCTCTAAGTTACATAGGAAACACATGTTCTTGTAAGTACTCCAGTAATAAACTTTGGCTTCCAACACTAACGCGTTCGTAACACATGCTTATGTTATTGCTAGCTTTCATATTGTTTCTTGCCTGCCCGAGTAATTTCCGGATGAGAATTGCAACGTATAATTTATGACGAACGGTCACTCATGAAGGTTTTACCATTTTAACCGGCCGTACAACCGGCTAATATTAGATAAAATCCTAGCGCAGCGCCCTCTTTTTTCTTCCCATCGTCTCGTTTCTCTCTCAATTTCCTCTTGGTTTCGATCTACTATGCGAGGAAAATGTAATTCACTGATTACGACGGCTCCACATGCAAGTTGGCAATTTTTCATAATTAAATAGATATTTAAAACTTCCCGGTGGTTGCGACATAGATAGGAGGGATGTTTATTTCTCTACATTTATCTCGGAACACTTTCTTGTAAAGGAAAAAAATTCCGCCTGAAAATGACGCTTCAGCAACGGAAATATATGCAAGATATTTTTCTTTTTGCGTTATTGAATACGTTTGAAAAAGTGGAGCACTTTCCAAGTGTATATACACATGAGGAGATTTCATTATGTAACGGGATAGTTCTTTTTGTGTTCTTCAAATTCCAATTTTCGCCATAAAATGAAATTTGAAATGTTTGTATAGTTAATTTAATTTCTTATGGCAAGTTGATAAGTCTAAAAATGAAATAAAAAAAAAATTAATAAACAAACATCTACACGCGTATTTATCTTTGATTGATCTAATTGGTAGATGCTTAAAAAGAAGTTAAATTCTGTCCAAAATACCGGTTTCCAGCAACAATATCTGAATCAAGCCATACTTTTTATATCTAGTAGATTGAGAAAGTTTGTGTGCAAATGTAATACATATTTGGTATGGATTCTGGAAGAAAAGTGGAAGAAAATTCAGTGCGATTAATCATTATTTATCTCTGTCAGCGACGCCTAAATTTGAGCGAAGTTCGTGCCATTGTCGGCAATAACTGTTCTCGGTTGAGCACGTATGACGTTCTTGCGAGAATTGCCATTATTGCTGAAACTGGCTCCCAGTAACCCCATAACCCAGGCTCCAATGTATGGTCCTAGTGATTAAGAAATTGAAGTTGACAGCTAATCGCTTCTTAACCTGGGCGATAGTTATTAAAGTAGTATCAATTACTATTTTATACTTGTGAAAGGACCTAAGTTGCTCCTATGGCACTAACTCTATATTGTTGGATTTATAATAGCCATTTTTTTAAACATTAATATCTACTCTTCCTCAATCGATTTTGCAATATATGTATATAATAGTAATGCTCGTCTGTCTTAACTCATTGAGTACCATGTTGTGTTTTTTTAACTCATGCTAATTCGTGCACATATTTCGGTAACAAGTTCACAACAAGATCCCGTCAATCGGTTCATGGCTTCGTTACCGAAATAAATATGTATTGTCATAAGTCAAATACAAATGTGTCGTTTGGAAACTTCGTCTAATATAGTGTTACAATGCAATTTCTTTTTTCCAGAAAGTTCCTTCTTTCTCCTACCCTGCGTTAATAATCTCGTTTTCCGTTGATTATATGCACATTTCTGTGTTGTAGCCTCTATTTTAAAAGCGCTGATTTCGTTTGAGTGAAGAAGCGTATTCAAGGAGCTTTGCACCAGCTACTACTTCACTAAATAGTGAAGCCTTTGCCGCTCCATGCCTCTCGTTCCAAGTATGACCAAAGCTAGTAAGCAATGAATGACTAGTAGCTATTGCTTACTGACGTCATTTACATCATGCCATTTCTTATCAGCAACTGACAAAATTAGTTACTTCACTTTTCCAAATCTTCTATTCATTTTATTAAAGATTTAGTCGAAACCAAGGCACCTAAGACAGTCTTAGTATCCATATCCGATAAGATGCAAATGACAACTGTTTCATACATACCGGCTTAAAACAACTGAAATAATTCACAGATGTAACCTCGAAAGGTGTATTTCTTCTTCTTATAGCAGGGAAACTTACTCCGATATAGATTTATTTTTTGCTTAACGTGTCAGATGACCCATGTTTCCACTTACGAAAAACATTGTTGACGTTGCAACATTTTTGCTGAAAAACTGCCTGTTTACGAAATAATTAATTTATTCCATACTTCCCGAGAGTAACTGGTATGTATATGGGAAATGCCGCGTTTCTGAAATAGTCTTTGATGAATGATTAAGGCGACTATAGTCCTCATTCAGTGAGATAATCTGTATTAGCGATTAATCAAGAACCAAGAGAATTGCATTGACCAGAAAATGTCTTAATTGTTTAACAAACTTTTTAATATTGAACGCAACAGACAGTTCTAAATAAATCTCCAAGTCCCAAGTAGGTAGTAGTTGATAGGATTGTGGTCTGATTGCTTGATTCATAATAAGAAAACTTCCGCAATACGCTACATTAAGAGAGAGACGAGTAAGAATAATTCTATTGATCACCTGATCCAACAGGAAGCAACAACCGACCACGCTGTTGAATTTAGTCAAACAAAAGACAAAAGAAAATGTATTATACCGTTTACAGTATTTTAATATAGTTCTTGGGACCCCCATTCCCCACCCATAATGAAATTTGCTAAATTTAAATTAGTCTAAAACTGAAACTGTCCGGTGTAGTCGGGGTATGCGTAAACCAAATCGCAATGCACATTGACGCTGTTTCAGAAATGTTAAACCTCACCCAACCGATTATAAGATTCACCAATTCACAATTAAGCAAAAAGGTAAAATACACAGAACATGAGTGAACCTGATGGCATACACATTACAGCTGCTTTTGCACTTCTCCAACCAATAATAAAGCTTACCAATAAACTTAGATTGGAGTAGTGTGAGATTTTAGGTTTTAGATTTTATGTTGGATTAGAAGTTAGATTAGAGGTCATGTTAGATTGGGTCGGCATTACATTTTTGAAAAACCTATAACCTTTGAACTTAGTCTTCTGCTGATGTTGAGTATGGTATTATTGGACTCTTGGTCTGCAGAATCGAGGTGTATTTATAGAAGCACCACATACCGCGGATCCAATAAAGTCTAACCAATTTTATTTAATAATAAATTACGAATTAAATAAATTTGAAGCTAAAAAGAATAAAATAAGAATATAATAAATAAATCAAGTTAACTAAAAACATTTAATGAAATGGGACGTGAATATCGAAAATTCAAGAATTTTTTATCGGGGCTATCGTAAGCGTATGTGCAAATTGTGAAATGTATGCAATAGTGCCTTATAATTAGGAATTTTCCGTAGTTTTAATATATAAACATATCTTATGTACATTGTACATGTTTAAAATTACTATAAAAACTTAGTTAGTTAGATTTCTGTATTATCAGTTCGTATTATCGTGTCTGCAACTTGTGTAGAGTTGTTAAAGTGTCATTCGCCAGGAACATAATCAGAAATAATAATCTGTTCTACACTAATTGACAAAGATTTGCACCAAGATTTCTTCTATTTCTTTGAGGTGTTATTTATTTTCTATTATACGTTATTCTTAATTTCATCGATGCATCAACATCTCAGGGCGCATGATTTGTGTCATCACGAACCCAAAGTCGAAAATTCTTTACACGAATCGGTTCTGGCTTTGATCTGTAAATGTTATTATAGTCTATCGAAAACTTCACGAAGACAGACTTCTTTACTGCTAAGATTGTCGGTCCGATTACTTCTTTTAGTGTATTTCACGTTCTTAGTGTTGAACTATTGAAATGTGTTACGTCAAATTACAGCATCAACTCGTCGTCACTTTCCGTCATAAAAACCATTCGGCTTCATAAACAAATTACATTACGAGTACTAATCTGCTATGTTAATAGATTGTTTACAACCTAAATAATAATTACTTGATTCCATTAATCCTTTTCAGTGAAACTGAAACCATCATGGAATAAATAAACATTAGATGCTAGGTACTATTTATGATCTGATAACGGCCATTCATATTAAACAATCTAACAATCGTACTCTATGCCTGTAAATAAAATATTTCGTTCTGGCTTATAAGTTATGAAGAATACATAATTCTCATTGACGTAAATAGTTTATTGCAGTTATTATGTAGATTATTTATAAAAATAAAATCAGACTACACAAAGCAGTTGTGTATTGACAACATTTTTACGTTCTTCGATGGCATTCGAGAATAAACAGAAGAATTACAGAAGAATAGAAAGTGTTTAAGTAAAGTTTTAAAAAAAGTGTGAATACACTTTTGACAATAATCATAATCAATTTATGATAGCGTAAGCTTTCTTACGTTGATGTCATCGTTCACAAAGACTTGGCCTTGACAAATATTCCTCATCGGAATTTCCTCGCCAGGCTAAAATACATATCGCATAGGTATCACTTTATATTGTTTTGGTTATCTCAATGCTCAACCACTTTTATTTACTACCTAAATTGAAACAAATATAAACAGGTCGTGTTTTAATCGGCACCTTTTTTCACTGCAAATTTGAATCGACACCTTCGCATGAGATATCGATATAATATAATTAAGACATTTAATGCTTGTATATGTTTGCTTTATTAACGTATACAGGGTGTAACTGATATAACTAGAAACCTCGTAATAGGAGGAAGCTGTAATGATTTATACCATATGTATTTCCCTTATCAACATGTGGTCGCTTCCTGCTAGTTTTCGAGAAAATCGCATTTTAAATTCTAAATACACCGATTGTACTCACATAATGTTAAACATACGAAAACAAGCAAAACATGTTTTTAGAATTCTTTAAAAATTTTAAAAATAATAAATTAAAAAAGAATAAATAAAAATGTTTTATTTTTTGCTTGTTTCGTATTTTTCAATGTATTGTGAATACAATGTGTGTACTTAAAATTGAAAATGCGATTTCTCGAAAACTAGCAAGAAGCGACCATATGTTGATAAGGAAAATATGTTCTAAATCATTACAGCTACCCCCAATACGAGGTTTCTAGTTATATTAGTTACACCCTGTATAATAATAAAGTGTCCCCACGTAACTTGAGCCATGGGGGGGCCACCAATAACTGAAATCCGGCCCTATGATCGACTAAGACAAATCGATAGTTTAAAAATCTACACAAATGTATTGGTTCTCCTCCAAGACGCCTAACGATAGGCGTATTTGCAACCCTTTAATTTATTTTATTTTCCCTCATATGCTAGCAAATAATATAAATATATTCAAAAGGTTTTTGATAACAGACGGTATTTTATTAAATTTGTGTTTGCTTTGTTGTGCACATTAATACTATTTGCCAAAGGGCAGCACATAACCTGGTATCAATTACTAATTTATTAGTTTTACGTGGGACAACTAACTTTATATATTATCAGAACAGTAATTGTTGTAATTCTTTGAATTATTGACTTGTACATAAACTACATTGTTCTTTAAAACATTTAAATTTATTTAAACCATAGATTTCCGCTAGTTCCAATTTAAAATAGTGGATATTAAATTTTCTAGTTGTCAAGTAACCTAGGGTTAATTTAATCAACATATAATTTTAACCACCGATTATATGGCGTTATCGTTGCAACCCTAATGAAACTACCCTCAGTTATTAATTCGTCACTGTTGGCTGCTTCAGATTACAGTGACAGAAATAATTAATTCAAAGATAATGTTTAATTTTGCTTTACATTTAGTATTTACATAATTTTCACATTCGGTGTGAGTGTTACCATTTCTAAAGAACATAAATTTTCGAAAATTATATGCCGTATTGGTGTTTAAATAAAATTCTTTATTTTGCTCGGACCCCTTTTCCCCTATTTCCTATGCACAGCAGTTTCCGTAATAAATTTCACTAATCTAAGAAGTCATTTTCGTGCGACTAATTGGTTAAATGGAAATGCCCTAGCTATTTCCGTATAAATTGCCTTGTTTTGTAACTGCGGTTAAAAGATTATTATAGGTTATGGTACTTGTATCTCGGTGAGTTAGTAATCATTGCGGTTAACAGAATATTCGATTTGCTTTTGTTGATTTAGTGTTAATTAAATAAATTCAAGTTGTGGTGGAGATTAAAGCCGGAATTCGTAACGAAAAGTTAATGTTAGGTTAAGGAGATTTTAAAAGCTGTTGAGATGGTCAGTAATTCTAATATAATATTCACTGGATTCATTTGGTTTGTTTATCTTATCTACAGAGAAAACGACCTTCATATTATCAAACATAATATTTGTTTAAACTGCTTGGGGGGGGAGAAAGTAAATATTTTAAATATTTAAGCTTTAAGCATTAGTTATGAACTTTATTTTCTTAAAAGATTCGGCTGATATTTTTCAACTTCTCTAACATTTTTGGATTTGCAAGCAGCTTGACAATCGACTACATATTTAATACGTACTTATTTCCAATTTATTTTAAACGTAAGAAATATGTAATAAATGTAATGTAATAAAATTTTAAATTGAAGTGCGCTAAAATAGTTGCGACAAGTAACAATTTCTTTTCGTGCGTTGCGAACGTTATCAAAAGGCCGTTCTGGGTTTGAGATGGTTGCAATCCGGAGGTTGCTGAATCTCGTCAAGAAAGTTGGAGAAGACGCTTTTTAAAGGGCGTTTAGTTGGTTCATTTATGGTTCAACCATAAATGTTAATAAACTCTCTAGGCAACATAGGTTTTTGCAAGTCAAGATCAAAGTCGTTAAAGTGGAGACGTACCGTAGCATGTGGTGAGTCCACTGCGTTTTGAATGGCAACTGAGAGTTTGTCGACAGTACTTTCAATCCTTTTTATGTAAATGAAATTAGTCCCATCAGATGTTTTTCCAACCCAGGAACGCTGTTTCAGAAACTATTCGAATGAGATTGTCGGCAATGTTAATGTGATCATTTGAGAGTGAGCGAAATAGAGAGTTACGAAGTGCATACTTAGTGATATTCGGTACAAACAAAAGATCAAGTTTCGGATTTGAACCGCTCCCTTAGAGGACGTTTATCGGGTGTTGAAGTCACCCATGATCACAGACAGCAATCGAAAGACCGTTCTAGAATTCAGAAAAACCCGCTGAGAAATAGATAAATTGATCGAGTGGTATTTACTATACTAAAAAAGAAGAGCATTAGTCCAGTTGCATCAGATCAGAACCAGCCTTCAGAGTTGAAACACAACAAGGATTAAATGTTACTAAGAAAGTCTTAATTATTGAAGCTATATTAATAATTAGAATAAGGCATTTCCGCCACGGTTTCATATTCGCAAGACTGGGTGTTGATAAGGAGAGGAAAGAATAGCAAAAAGTGGATTATTTCCAAGAATAAACTTGCCAAGGGGGATAACTGAAGCAGCTTTAATTTTGAAGGATGGTACATATAACTAATTACAAAGTATTCCTAATCAAAAACCTTTGAAATGGTATAGCTAAAAAAATGTTTTTCAAACAGTACAGTGTCAAGTTCAATCCCTTTAAAGATGTAGGATTTATGGGCGCAAAAAAAGCTAAAAATTGGAAATCCAAGCAATTGCAAAGCATCCCGGAAAATAATTGTAAAGTGAACGCAGCAGTTTTTACTTTAGAAGTTTAGACGATCACAAAAAATACAGAAAGTCTGGGACGAGAATACATAAGACGTCCTGCTCAAGAAACATTACATGATTGCTTCCATCAATTTATAATCAGCTTGGAGAGGCGAAGCTGCCTATGCAAATATTATATCACTTCCAAATTGAAACATCCATTTGTGGATTATCCACAAGCTGCATAGAATATAACCGATATTCTCCAAGACAAGCCAAAGAGGTACTAAGTTTTATACCAGTGGTAAATAGCTGATTCGAAATTCAGATCAAGATATTTGCCCAGTTTGTGTCTATAAAAAACTATAGAAAATCATTTCAGAATTATAATTATCTGTGGTCTTTTCCTAACTTCTAATCCAATTTGCCGGCTACATAATTTAAGCTGATTCGGAAATAGCCCCATTGGCATTGGAATGAATAAACTATCATCATGGACAAAGAAGAGTACTGAAAAAATGGGATTGAAAACAACAAGTGCAATAGTATATTACATGTTGAGTTGGTAAAGGATATCTTTACAAGCCAAGTGATAATTGTTTGACCGAGACGGTACGTCGAGGTCAAACAATATCGCGAGGTTTAGAAGCTTTACCAACGAAACATGTATATTACTTTATTCATAGTAATTAAACTTAAATATAATAATTAAATAATCAAAATAAAAAGTAATTTTAAATTTTAAAATAAATTTTCTAATATAGTCACTACATCTAGTCACTTATGCCGCGGTGGTCAATCAGAGTACCGCAAAACACCGCCATATTGGGGCAGAGGAGGGTGATTCTTAATAACGGACAAATTAAAACCATCTTTTACGTATTTAACTTATTAGAGGTTTGATCTTTCAGAATAAGAAAAACCTTTTAAAGTAAACGTGGATTTGATTAAATGCAATCAAATACAAATAATGAACAATTTCCTGCTTCTTTTGTCCCAATATGGCGGCGTTTTGCGGTACTCTCATCGACCAGTGCGGCCTAGGTAACTAGATGTAGTGACTCTATGTCATAATAGAGTCACTGCATCTAGTCATCTAGGCCAGCTGGTCGATCAGAGTAACGCAAACCGCCGCCATATTGGGGCAGAGAAGGGTGGTTTTTAATAATGGACAAATTAAAACTACGTTTTACGTGTTTGACATACTAGCGGTTTGATCTTTCAGAATACAAAAAAACCTTTAAAAGCAAACGTGGATTTGATTAAATTCAATACAGAACAATTAAATTCAATACAAATAATGAACAATTTCGTACTTCGTTTGCCCCAATATCGCGGCGGTTTGCGGTACTCTGGTCGACCAGCTGGCCTAGGTAAGTAGATGCATTGACTCTATGTCATAATTCCAATCAGCGCCATCTATCGACCAAAAGATATTTTAAGTAAGGTTTCATTCTTCGCCGCTAGATGGAAATGTATGCGCTCAGCATTTTAAAATTAGAAATTAATAAATTCCATCGTAATTATTAAATATTAAATACGGAAAAATAAAACTAATATTAAATAAAAAAAATATGTTTTTAGCGTTATATACATTTATAAAAACCTAAATTTAAATTGGATAAAACGTCCCGTTTCAAATTATTCGCAAAAAAAGCATAACTTTAAGCAACGTTCGCATCCTGCAGAAAGTAGCCAAAACAGCTTCAACTTAGAAATCTTGTAACAAGGCATTGGAACACTACCATATTGCTGCCAGATATCTCAAGAACATTTCTTATTTAAGTCATAATCAACACATGAATATTAATAGCAGCTTTAAAGTGAACCGCCATCTTTATCTATCCCCCATCCTTACCCAAAATATGTTTTTTTTTTACATCGAACTGTTATTAGATCGAGTTAGTTCGAGTCACACATTTTGTGTTAAAAATTATGAATCTAATGGCGTTTGCAATTGGAACCCGGATTGCTCATTTGCAGATT
Source organism: Agrypnus murinus (assembly GCA_929113105.1). Lineage (NCBI taxonomy): Eukaryota > Metazoa > Arthropoda > Insecta > Coleoptera > Elateridae > Agrypnus > Agrypnus murinus. The sequence goes on along the minus strand of OV816028.1, from coordinate 28,391,324 downwards.
GCTCTGCGGTTGCTCGCAAAACCGGTATGACGTCATTCCTCTTATGCAGATTGGCCGACGAGCTACTCACAATACGTAACCGAACAAAATTATTGAGATCGTCGTATGTTTATGTGGCCATTATACTACTTATATTATTATACCTAATAATAATCAAACATTTGGGCAATACTGAGTGTTTTGAAACATGGTCAGTAATTATTTATTAATCAGCCGAATAATAATAATAATGACTTTATTGGTATCACCGAACAAAACCAAATACCATATACATCTGATGTGATGAAAAAATTTCTAATAAAGCCAAACAACACCTTTCATCATCCATAATAATACTGTAACATTCTTTTTAGAATAATAACAAAAATGCTGTTTAAATCGTCTATTCACAAGAGAGATATTATTTAAATACGTATACTAATTAAAACACTATAATTATAAACTATGTAATGAACTTAAATGCTAGATATTTAAAAACTTAAAGTAAATTATAAAAGAACACTTTATGTATTAACAATTATTAAACATTTATTTATTCACTAATATATTTGATTACTAATTACACACAGCACACTTCGATACGCCGACGGTTAAAAACTAACTTATTCTCCTCTATCCGGAATGTCGTTTTTATACCTCCACGTAAATATTCTAGTAATCGCTCGAACATACCCGTATATCGAATACACTAGAAGGCTCTCGCAGGTGTATGACGCTGTCGCTCTGGAATGTTCTATCGTCTGTGCATGGGGGAAACCCCATTTGTTACAATACTTTATGAACATAGAATCCTTAAGACTATAGTTTACACACGATATTCTTGCTATAACATAAAATGGATAGTGAGATACATACATTTCTTAACATTTTTGAAAATATTTTTCTACATATCGAGTAATTATTTTGCGAATTAAATTATTTTTCATCTGAGTAGCAATATAATATTTCAATATAATTCAAATTGCTCAATTTCCAACTGTAACGGAGATACCAATGATTTAGAGGTTAGGTTTTTGTGATTAAAATTAATCTGTCTTAGGAGGTAGATGACCGGAATGCTCGATGGAGCAATCGAATAAGGAATTTGCTCTCAGAGCAATCTAAGAGCACCCCAGAGCAGTCGATTGAAAATATTATTAGATCATAGTATTACCTGTGAACTCAAATGATGTCCTATCTTCATAGTTATCAGGAGATATCAAACATACACAATTATACTGTTTTGTATCTTCAGTGTCAGATGATTTGCTGTTTAATAGGTTATTTGAATAATTTCATTAGCTAGGTTGATTTAGCTGTACAGAATAGCGTTGAACATAAAAGGCTATAAAGCGCATCTTTGCTTCGTATGCATTGCAAATTCCTATTTCATTTAATCATAATACAATAGTATATTAAAGTATTAGTTTCATAAGACACGTTTTTAGCGCACGCGTCCGAATTTAGAAAACGACCCGCGTAGCGGGGAGTTTTCTAATGAGGACAAGTGCGCTAAAACGTGTTATGAAACGAATACTTTATACTATTTTTTCTATTTGCGTTAGTTTGTTATTAAATAATTAAAAAAATTACTTAGTTTTAAATAAAATTTGTTAGGGATGTTTTGGTAAGTAGCATAGCAGTTGGCAACACTAGAAATTATGCAATTTTATTTTTTACATAACCTTGCTTAACTTTAGGTAATCCGCGCGACGTAGAAGTTCCCATTCTTATCTCATACACACAACGCCCGCTAAGCAGCAGGACCTCGTTCAAATTTGCCAGGTGTATTATACGTACAGTTGAAAATTATTATAAATTCAAAGTAGAATGTATGCCAATATATTTGTGAATTAAAATAATGAATTAAAAACTTGGATGAAATAAGAATAATTATATTTCATTTCATAGAATAAATACCTTGTTTGTTAAAGAAATTAATGAGGTATAAATGCAATAGTATTTTCAGCAAAGAATGATTTTTGTTAACCAAAATAATTATTCATTGGATCTTTTGGATATTATAACTTATAAGGTAAAGATATATGTATAATTATATAAAATTTAATTTTATTAGTTAAGTTTATCGTGAGCTATTAATTGCAGATACACAACACAATGCATCCTTACGATGTCAGTATCAAAATTTACAATTTTGTTAATAATAAAGTAAAAACTGTTACGCCCTTATTAAGACTAATTATTATTCGGCGCATTTATGTAGCCTGCAATACTAGTTTCGCAAGCGTTGCAAGTTTTGATTATATTCTGTGGCCGAAGCTTTTCTTAAAACTTTATTTATTGAATATAATAAAACACATTTATATATTTCGTTTGCAGTCGTAGAATATATTTTATTAATTTTAATTAGGAAAAAACTCTCTTGTTAACATTAATGATACAAATGTATTAATATTACTTTGTCTGTAATTATTTAACGAAGTTTAAGACGAGTTTAAATAATTAAATTTGAATTAACACACTTAACAGAACAATTTTAAAATTCACATTTAAATGACATTAAGCAAAATAATTAATTAAAACTCGAATAAGCCTTTATGTTTTACTAGCAGGACAATTTTAAAATCCACACCTAGTTTAATACTCACACAGGATAAACACTTGTTGAATACTTAATAATGACTTGTGAGTTGGATGAAGATTTATAAAGACTAAAGACTTAATATTAAAACAGAGGTATTTATACCTTATCTGCCTACACATTTCTCATGGTCATGAGAGAATTAATGCTACAGAAGTTCTCATAGAGATAACGTCGACTTATCAGAAAGCTGTAATTTGATATCGTGAGTTTTATTATCTTAAGCAATTCTCATGTAACATGATCTTATCTATAGTGCGATTCTACGTACGTTACTCCTCCACCCTTAGTATTTTCAATGTTATTAAAATAATTTGAAAATAAAATTTGAAATAATATTTATATATTATAAAATTTTTCAAAGAAATCTAAATTGGTATTTCTTCGTTATTTTGGTTATTTATAAAATCTTTATTTAAAAAATCTATAAATTTGATTTTGAAGGAGTTACGTTTACAATAAATATACAATAATAAACTTATAACTATTACAATGATAAATATAATTATAATGATACTTAATAAGCTCAGATGATCGAGGGTTGTAGTACTATTCATCTTTAGAAGATGATTTTGGTTTGTGATCTTCAGTTGATATTTGTTCAATTTCTGTGTATCGATTGTAGTTAAATCGATTTTAGTTATATTTACATGTTCGAATTGAGGGGTTGTTAATTTTGCAATACTTTTGGCTGTAAATAACATGTTTTTGTGATTGATCATGACAATACAGTCAGGACTAAGATGTATAAGTTTTGAACCAACAAGTTCTTTTTGATACGTTTGATCTCTACATTTAATGTCTAAAATGGATCTGGAAGGGACTACTGATTAACCAGGTTACAGAATTAATTTGGGAAATCTTTATATCAATAAGTTCAAGTAGGTAAGGTATACAAGTTTGGTTATGATGAAAAGAAAGTAGTTGTGTCTCACAAAGTTTATTATTAGGGATTTCGAAGTAGTTTCTATGTTGACAAAAGTATAAATTGGGGGCGGTCGATTTACAATGATCGATCTCAATAGGAATGCTAGTTTGAGCATTATATAGTAAGGTGTTATAAGTCGGTATAATCATACGAGCTTGATTGGTGCTGGTAATGATTGGAAACGGTATTAATTGAATCAGTTGATTATTTTCGAATTTAGAGATTAATGGAATCTCAAATATGAATGTGATTTTGTTGTCAATTTGGTAAGCTTTAGTAACAATGATTGTTTCATATAAATGTAGGTATTTTGGGTCAGCAGGATAAGGGATGGTTAAAACGTCTTGATCTGTGAGATATGAAGAAATTTCATTTAAGTTTTTTGTAGGGATTCATATAAATATTCCATTTTATTTTTATGTGTAGATAAGTAATCATGATAATATGTTCTGTTATAATCAAGGTCAAAGGGGTTTTTACTTTCAGTGTGTCCAAAAACGATTTCAAAAGGGGTTAAATGAAGATTTGAATGTATAGTATGATTGTATGCTAAAAGGCAATATTGGATTTTTTGCTGTTCAGGTATATTGGTTAATAGTCGATAATGTTCAATGATTGTAGAATGTAATCTTTCGATTGATGAATTAGATTGATGGTGATGAGGTGTTGTTGTATGTAATTTGATTTTATGCAAGGCTATAAAATCTTTAAAGATATTTTTATTAAATTCTCCGTCGGCTATAATGACATTAGGGGTTGTAAATGTTGAAATGTATTTCAATAACTGTTCAGTTACTTCTATTAAATTTCGGGATTGTAAAGGATAAGCTTGTGCAAATTTTGAAAAAGCGTCAATGATTGTTAAGTAACTTTTATTTTTGATCTGGAATATATCGATATGAATTGTATGGAATGGTCTAGAAGAGGTAGGGGTTAATTGAAAAGGTTGATTAATAGGTTTTCTGTTGTATTTTTGTTGTTTACAAATTTGACAATTATTAATATAATTTGTAACATCTTTTATAATAGAGGTCCAATAATATTTTCTTTTGAGATGTTCAATAGTTTCATTTATTCCACGGTGGTTGGTTTTTCTTAAATGGTATTCTTGAATTTGTTTTTGTCTTTCTTCGGAATTTAAAATATAGGTTACTTGAGTTATACAACGATGAAATTTGGGAGTATTTTCGTTTGTGATTGTATTAATGAAATTTGAAAAGTCTAAATAAAGTTCATCATCTGGGAAATAACAATAGTAATGATGTTTGGGTTGACAATGTTCAATTAATAGGGTGTTAAATATTTCTGACTTATTAATTTGATTAACGAAGACGGCGTAATGAGTAATTCCGTCGTATTTTGTGATTCTGATTGATCTTGGAATTTGAGCATTAATAAATTCTATCTGATTTTTAAAATGTTGTAGAGGTTTCTCTGAAATATCAATTGCGGGGGTTGAAGATTGTTGAGAATGTACCGTGTCGATATAAGAATTTTGATCATTATTTTCTTCGTTGTTCGGGTTTTCAATGTTTTTAGTAGTGTCAGTTTGAGGGGGATTATAAGTTGGAATGTCGAATAAGTCTGTAATATCGGGAGTACTTGCTCTGCTAGCTAGTCTGCTGTCATAATTAGTTTGTTCTGGTTCAGGGGTTGATAGTGATGCAGGTCTAATATTTAACGGGTGAATTTGAATTCTGGATAATGCATCTGCAACTTAATTTATTTTTCCGGGGATATAATTTACAGTAAAGTCAAATTCTTCTAATTTCATTGCCCAACGAGTTAATTTTGAATTTGGTTCTTTTAAATTCTTGAGCCATACTAATGGTCTATGATCTGTAAATAAGGTAAATTTCTTTCCATAAAGATAGGTTCTAAATTATTTTGTTGCCCAAATAACTGCTAATAATTCTCTTTTGATAGTACTATAATTTTATTCAGAATTATTTAAAGTCCTAGAAGCATAACAAACAGGTTTTCCTTTTTGAGATAATACTGCGCCTAAAGCGAATTTGCTAGCGTCTGTGGTTAGTTCAAAAGGTTCATCAAAATTGGGGTATTGTAGAATTGGTTCGTTAGTCAAAATGTTTTTACAATGTTCGAATTTAGATAAAAACTCTGTTGTATGAATAATTTTGTTATCTTTCTTTAAACATATGGTTAAGAATTTTGTTATTTTCGCGAAGTCTTTTATAAATTTTCGATAATATCCAAATAGTCCTAAGAATGATTTAATTTCGGTTCTTGTTTTGGGTGCTGGAAAGTTTTTGATTGCTAAGATCTTGTATGGATCTGGTTTAATTCCTTCTGGAGTTACAATGTGTCCTAAATATTTAATGGATTTATGTAGAAATTCTGATTTGTCTAATTGAATTTTGATATTATGTTGTCTACATCTTTGGAATATATTTTTAAGTCTAAACATGTGATCTTGAAGAGAAGCGGAATAAATTATGATGTCGTCTAAGTAGACTAGACATTGTTGGGGTGTTAAACCTATAAGGGCGTTATTGATTGCACGCTGGAATGTAGCTGGTGCATTTTTTAAACCAAAAGGCATTTTTTTAAATTGGAAATGACCTTCTTCTGTCGAGAAAGCTGTTTTCTCTCTATCCTTTTTTTCAATTTCTATTTGCCAGAAACCGGATGCGAGGTCAAGAGTACTAAAATACTTTGATCTGCCTAAATTATCTAAAACGGTTTCTATTCGGGGTAATGGGAATTTGTCCTCGATAGTCTGTTCGTTCAGTTTCCTGTAATCTATGACGATCCTCCACTTCTGTTTTTGGGATGCGTCTAATTTCTTTTTTACTACCCAAATTGGAAAATTAAATGGGGATTCTGATGGTTCAATAATTTGGTCCTTCAACATTTTATGAATTTGGTTTTTGACTTCTTCACGGTGAATCTGGGGGTATCTATATGTCTTAGTGTAAATTGGGGCATCTGTTTTTGTCCTAATATGGTGTTTTGCTAAATTTGTTGCTGAAAGGGGTATGTCTGGGGTGTAGAATACGTCATTGTATTCATAGCAAAGGTTTGTCAAGAGGGTTTCTTCTTCCTCATTAAGATGTTCTAATCTTAAATTATTTTTTAAATTTTCGTTCAAAATTTTTCTTACGTTGGAAGGTGATTTGACATTGAAATTATTAAGTTGGAGTAAATCATCTGAAGTGTTATAATCTTCTAAAATTAAAGGGTCATAAATACTGATAACTTGAGGTTCATTGGAAGTATTGATAAGGCTTATTTGAAAATAATTGTTGTATAATCTGACAATAGCTGAAGGCATAATGACGTGGGCGTTAAACTTAAGTTTGGGGGTTAATTTTGTTCCATTAATTCCAACTGCTGGAAGTGTTGTAAAAATTTGGGTTCGAGCTGGTATATGGATCTTTTTTATTGGTTCCTGATTTGATTTTAAATTTGAAAAATTACAATAATTTCGTTGTTGCATTTCTTGCTTTAATTTGGAAGGGTTATAATAAAAAGGTACGGTTGGTTTTTCCGTTTGGATATGCATCCATTTATAATCGATTGATGCGGATAAGTCCATCAAAAGATCTGACCTATAAGTCCTACATAGTCGGGATGAAAATCAAATAAGTAACATGTATGAAGTCCTTCTTCGTCAAAAAGATTAGGTATAGGGATGTCTGCTACGTAATTATGTTGAGTAGTTCCATGGGAAGTTGTAATTTCAAAATTATATTTATAAATAGATTCTGGGAAGTTTTCTTGCACGAATTTGGGAGAAATGATAGTTTTTGAACTCCCTGTATCGATCAATAATTTTTCATTCGATCCTGGGATGATTAAATAGGGTAAGTTTGCTTTGGGGTTTATGTTAAAATGTAATAGGGGTTCCGAGGCTCTTAATGAAAATTTACATTAGAGTCCATGTTTTCGTATTCTTCTTCTGGTTGATTGTAATATTGATTTTCTTGGACATATTCGTCTTGGGGATGTTCATCTTGAGGATAATTAAGATTTTCATTAGAAGTATTATCAAAATATACGAGATCTGGTTCGTCATATTCAATATTATTGAAAGATGTTGATGGTAAATTATCGTCGTGATAATTTATTTCTTCTGGAATTGCATTTGGAAAGCGTCTAAAGGGTTGTGAGTTCGTTCTGAATTTATTTTGGTTTCCTAATTGTCTGGTAGCGGGTCTTTTAATTATGCTAACCTCCATAGGTTCTGGAGTATATGTGGGTTGATGGTTCGGTTTGAAAGAACTAAAATTTCTAGATTGATTTGATCTAATGTTGCTACTTGAAGCATTATTCGACGTGAAATTTGGGAAATTATTTTGTCTATTAGAAAAATTACTTGGTCTTGAATTAGTATTTGAGAAATTAGGGAAATTATTTGAAAGGTTATTATTTGGTCTTGAGAAATTGGGGAAATTATTCGGATTTCCAAATTTTTCAGTTGTAGGTTGAGTAGTACATAGGTTTTGGGATGATTTAGGATAGTTATTTTTAGATGTTAAATGTATTTAATTATTTTTTGTAAAATTTTGGTTTTGTGAATAACGAATATCTAGTTCTTCTTTAATAATTTTTAGGGCTGATTCTAAAGAATCTGGATTTCTAGATCTGGCGAATGTTCCTAAATTTTCGTTTAGTCCACTGACAAATGTTCGTAAAGCTAATTTTGAATTTTCTCCTAATTTGTGGGTTTTAATTACTACTGGATCCCGTCCTAATGAAACTTTTGCATTTAGTGTCGCTAAATGCGTCCTAATTTTATTGTAAAATTCAATAGGGTTATCTTTTCCTTGTCGAATTCTAGTTAAGTCAATTAATAAATTTGTTTCTGATCTTTGATCGCCAAAATTTTCTATTAAAACAGTTTTTATTTCATTCCAGGTATTGTAGTTATATCCTGTTATAATTTCAAGGGCTTGTCCTTTTAATCTATTTCTAATTGAAGAAATAATTAATTTATTTATGAATTCTTCGGGGTTTGCTGTACAAAATTGTGTGGTAATAATTTCTGTAGCTCTAACAAATTCTGATAAAATGGCTGTGTTGCCATCATAAATGGGAATTTCATTTAAAAGTGTTGGATTGAAAACTGCCATATTATTGTTGTTGTTATTTAAGAATAATAAAGGGGGTGTATTTGAATTTGAGCTTGGGTTTACTGTGCGTTCAGCACTTCTACAACGTCTCGGAGATCGAGATCGATTTCTAAGCATTTAAAATTAAACAAAAATTGTATAATCTTTACCTTAAAAATTAATTTGTTAAAAGAAAAGAATAATTAGAATAACACAATTATTTTTAAAATTATTTTTATTGTTAGTAAACAATTTCGGGGTTCCTACCCATACATGGCAAGCATGAAAGGCTTTATAATGTCACTAGCTGACACTATCTATTCGGTCTGGCGTCTACCATGTACGTAATTAATAATTAATTAAAATTGTTAAAACTAAGTTAGTATGGTTTTAAAAATGATTTAATAAATTCACTGGTTTCTTCTTGAAACACTTTTCACTTTGAAAGAAAAAAAAACACTTACTTTGTTGCGTAGAATTAAAATTGATTGCAATAATCAGCAGGAAAGGTCCCAAGGTTGCAATAACCATGCGATGTTGCTGTGTACCTTTTCGAACGGGAGACCTCCGCGTGCTAATGTTAGAAGCGTGCGTTGGAAGCCTGGGCGGTCGACGGTGCTGCTGGGATGTCACGCCTTAATTCTCGAAGCCTCTGTGCCAATGTTAGAAGCTGTGAAACTTCAATTATTTTGACTGTGACACCTTGTTGGGAACGATGTTTTCCTTTGGATCAAGTGTTAAAACACAAAATCGATATTTATCGTCGATTTTCCAAAATCCGTTACGAAATCTGCGCCAGTTTTGATTATATTTTGTGGCCGAAGCTTTTTTTAAAACTTTATTTATTGAATATAATATAACACATTTATATATTTCGTTTGCAGTCGTAGAATATATTTTATTAATTTTAATTAGGAGAAAACTCTCTTGTTAACATTAATGATACAAATGTATTAATATTACTTTGTCTGTAATTATTTAACGAAGTTTAAGACGAGTTTAAATAATTAAATTTGAATTAACACACTTAACAGAACAATTTTAAAATTCACATTTAAATGACATTAAGCAAAATAATTAATTAAAACTCGAATAAGCCTTTATGTTTTACTAGCAGGACAATTTTAAAATCCACACCTAGTTTAATACTCACACAGGATAAACACTTGTTGAATACTTAATAATGACTTGTGAGTTGGATGAAGATTTATAAAGACTAAAGACTTAATATTAAAACAGAGGTATTTATACCTTATCTGCCTACACATTTCTCATGGTCATGAGAGAATTAATGCTACAGAAGTTCTCATAGAGATAACGTCGACTTATCAGAAAACTGTAATTTGATATCGTGAGTTTTATTATCTTAAGCAATTCTCATGTAACATGATCTTATCTATAGTGCGATTCTACGTACGTTACTTGCATTTCAGTTATAAGAGTTCACTGCGTAAATAACATAAGTTTGACATTCTAAGAATAGCTGTCTAACAGTGATATAAACTTTAAAAAATAAAATGTTACTGTTTCCAGTATTCTAAATAAAAGCCATTAGGACACGCAAATATAAAGAATATATTATAATATAATTTTCTATCAATACCACTTTGTTAGGGTATAATAACGTATCGTAAATATTGAATCTGGCTGTTGTAACCTACTGCAAGACGTAGATAATCTTTCTTTTAAATCTCCTTATAGCTTTCCATAGTGCACAAAAGGTGTTTAAGTTGTACTAGAAAGCTTTTAGTATTTCCTACAAGACATCAAAAAGATTTTTTCAAAATGTACTGCAATGAGAGGACCGAAATATCATATAAAGGCGATAGATGCCTTTTTCAAATTAATAATAACAATAATCAAACGACTGAGCATAGCATTAACATTTATGTAAATTTGGTGCACAATATGTAAGGCAATTCAAGCCTACATCATTACAATATACATCCAAACAGTATTCAGCACTTCAATGTTGAATGGTTTAATATTAGATTTTCCTACCGCTGTTTGGGATTTTGAATTCGACACTTTGATGTTAGGTTCATAGAAAATCCAGATATTCAATCTAGAAAACGCAATATGGGATAGTTTTGTAACGATATGGATAACTTTCAATTAAAGTTGACTCGAGGTTAATCAGTATAGGTAAAATATTGTGTTCATGATAACAAATCTCCAGTTGCAATTAAGCAGAGGTTGGAAAGGCTTTCTTTCGTATATAGTAAACCTTTCTTAATTTTTATAAACTTGTATTATAAAAATTAATTATGTTTTTTTGTTTCAGGTAAGCTTCTACGAGAAAATGATTGAATTCTTGTTGGTAAGACAAATAGAAATTTATTCTAGAAATCATAAACGCATGTACTTATTTAGTTTTGAGACACAATTTGAAAGTGTCTTTAAACTTTAGAATATTGTTTATATTCGGTAACTGTCGAGAATTAGGAGCAAGCAATATTCCATTATGTCACATCTATTTAATATAAGGTATATATATTTGGTCTATTCTATAAAGGTTTTACAAAAACTGAAGATTATTTTACATTTATGAATCTGAATACTCTCGACTGTAAAATCACATCCACTAATATGTATCCACTGACCCTAGAAACCTTAAATGACTAAGTCTCAAAGTACTATAATTTTTAAGTTTGTTATATTTTCAAGCCGTTAAATCTGAAACAGATAAAAAGGTGAGTATTTGTGTCTATGAAACTTTACTCCTAAATCTATAAGCAAGTAGATAAGTGCGGTATTGTGTGTAAAACTTGAAATTTCTTAGTTTTGAAGTCTCTAGATTTCTAATCTTAAATCTAAATCTAACAGAAATTCCAAAATCTATAATATTTGAGGCCGGATTTCTATACCCCTTGCACTAAATCTCAAACTATCCATTAGATTCTATTAGATTTGGGTACTAAATCTTATATACCTGCTGAACACTAAAAGTCAATTCTGGCAGCCCCCTGTGGCCGGGTTATACTACCCCAAAATTTCTAAGAGGGTGAGAAATAAGATTTTCTCTCTAACCCGCAGGCAGCTATATAACTGTCTCGCTCGCACTAACATGTATACCTACATATAGCTACTTTATTTATTGTGTCAAAATTTCAAGACTTTTAAAATAACAAAAATGTCACTTTTTTAAATCAACATTTACAGCGTTCTGGCAACATTTAGAAGGGAAGGAAATATTCTGGCAATATTTTTTATAAATAAAGAATACTATCGAAAGTAACCTCCTGAAATTTCATGACTGTTACTTTAAATAAATTGAATCTTATTTCTCACCCTCTTAGTAATTTTGGGGTATATAGCCCGGCCGCAGGGGGCTGCCAGAATCGACTTTTAGTGTTCAGCAGGTATATAAGATTTAGTCCCAAATTTTCACGACTGTTGAAATGACAACTTGAAATACGTTGCTGGCTCTCCGTCTATTAGTTTGAGTTAACTTTGATTAGGTAAGATTAGGATATAGCTAGCTAGATTAGATTTCTCAGGTCGATAGAAAAATCACAAATTATCTGGAATAGGTTGTGTTTACCCGGAAGAGTCAATGAAAGTGTGTTATGTCAGATTGTCAAAACTTGTCAGGATAGCTGAAATTAGACGCATTTTAGAAATGATTTAGAGAATTTCCATGAAGCAGAAAAAGCAATGAGAATTCGTCGAATTGCTTAGCTTCAACATAATCTTGTTTGATTTGATTTGATTGATTTATAAATGAGCCATATATGGTATACATTTTATAAATGGAAATATACAAGTTTGTATCACTTTGGCAAGTAACTATGGAAATTCACTGACCCAACTCTGGTATGAAAAGATTTGCCCAATCCAATGCAGAAAGTTCTTTCACAATATCTCGAAAAAAGAAACTTTTTACCCCATCCATAAGAGTGCCATGCAGTGGCAACACGATGCATCAAACGTCACGTTCTCGCGTTATTGACCAACTTCTTGAAACACAATTAGAATAAGTTCTCCAGTAATCTGGTTCCATCACAATTATTGTGATGGAACCAGATTACTGGAGAATCACTAACACTTACCTGACTGACATCCTAGAAGAAATATGACTTTCATTGTTCATCAAATCCAATCTCCCATTTTGGTTCTTGACTTTAAACTGTGAGCATTCGTTAGAAACATTAGAAAATGCCTCTTGAAATTTTAGAAACCTATCTTCTAGCAATGACCTTCTTAGCTTTTGCTGTATATGGAGTGATGAACATGTCTTTGTTTTACACTCTACACCATTTACTTGTACATCTCCAAATTAACCAAGATATAATCATCTAGAATAATTAAAAGCTTGTACAAGCTAGTCATATATTTGAATGAGTTCTTCAGAGTGAGAGGCTCACAGAAAACGAAGACGGGTTGCAATACCGTGTGGAAGAAAGCATTGTCAACGAGTTTTTTTTGCTTTTTGAATGACAAGATATGTTTTTTTACCAAATCGATTAGAGAAGGAGCAATATAATGTACATATAAGAGTTTATTTTTTAGACTTTCAATTTTTTTCTTCAGTTGCATCCTTTGTGCAGGATACTTGCTTCAGACCACCGTATTCGATGATTCTTGGTCAGATAGATTCCGCAAGGCCTAATTTGCCGGTCTCTCCCCATTGTATGTGTTCCTATTGTTCTTTTAACCTGACTTCTACTTCGTTTTGCCCAACTAGGATTCTCCACATATACATGAGACTTCGTAGATACAACTTGTGGTGTCTCGGGTGTTTCTCGCGTCTGATCTTTGTTAAGCTCCTTCCGGTTTTGATTTAAGACTGTCTGAATATTGGGTTTTCTAGCAATCTTCCTGGTCTTCTTTAATGTTTCTTCTATGTATGGAATGCTCAGGGGTTGCCCCAGCGTGAATTTTGTAAATGTATTGGTTGTTAATTCATCGGAGAAACCATTAAGAATGAGACCCTTGCGGTTTTGTACTGAGATATTAGCTATAGATATTAGATATTAGCCTGTATATGTAGGTTTTCTATAAACTGAGTTTCCAAATTCACAGATTTTCTATCCATTGTCCATAACATACAGAAATTGAAAATAAGCATTCGTTTCATTCGCCATGGTGAATTTGATTGAATTGTATCCTGTGTATCGAAACTACATTTCACTTAAAAGTAGAAATTACGCAAACAACAGTTCAAGTTTATTTTGAATCTACAAACAGAAACATAAATCATTTAAAACCTCCTTATTATGATGTTTTCTGTTTATTAAATTGATAAAAACACAGTAAAGCAGCTTACATTCATTAAGACACGGTAAATTTTAAAACTTCCGTATCTCCAATCTTTTTTAAAAGAAAACATTTCATTTTTTACCTAACGAAGTATGTAGAGTAAAATGCGTAATATCTACACGTATTTTTTCAATTTAGAACGTTTGAGGTTGCTTTCATTTCATTTCCCAAGAGAAATCCTAGAAGATAATTTTACCACCTAATGCAAACATAAACGCCTAATTGTCTACAACCCACTTTGCGCTACATTTGACAAAGAGTTTTTTTATTGTAAAATTGTATCATTCAGTTTTACTGTTAATATGTACTAAATAATATAAAAACTAGACACGTTTAACAATAATTATATTTGATTATACTTTAATAGAAATAGTTAATTTGACTTAACTGTTTGATTAGTTTGGAAAGTCTTTCACAGTTTTTTTGAAGTTTCTATGGTCACAAAAGAAATTTCAAACATTATACCTAATCAGATCAACTGCTCTAACAACTTCTGTTTAATAATACTTTTTGGCCTAAATTATAAAGAAGAAACAAAGTCGTTACTGTAATGTTGGTAGCTTTGACAAACCTTTGCTAGACTTTATATCAACCTACTTAGTTGATGAGCAAGTAGTGCAGAAGTCGTTTATTACATCTGAGGGGAAATTCATACCATGTCCATAATTCTTTTTGTCAAAACACAAAATTAATGGTAACATTAATTAATTAATAGTAAAGTAATATTACTCCATGTCTACTCAGAAACCGAAAGGATACAGTGCCAGATTTATATTATACCTTTATATTACATTTACTAATAGCCACTATTCTTTAACCAATCGAACTGATTTCGCCCATAAACGTTATAATCAGTTAGTGATGGCATAATTTCATCTGGGAGATATAAATAATGCAAAAGGTAGAAATACTGCATATTAATTTTTTTATGTTTAAAATCTTATTAGTTTTTTAGATTTTTAATTGTTGTTATGTTAAATGTTAAAAACCACTGTAGATAATATTGTTAAATAAAATTATACGTCAAAATTTTCAAAAGTGTGGATATTAGCTTTCAGGTTTCATATAATTACCGTGTATTTTACCTCAAACTTAATTTATGAGTATAAAAAAAGTTGCCCCTTAAGCCGATATAACACTATAAAATATCTTTTATCAAATGTTTTATCTGAAGAATCTCAATGAGGTGTATTACACTGTTTAAAAGCTTTTGTAATAGTTCAGTGTAAAAATGCATTAGATGAAAAATAGGAAGAGTGTCCTATAACTTTACATTTTTCATTTTAAAGTGGTAATTGAAACGTTAGAATTTTACTTCATCCAACAATGCCCCGCAATTGGGCGACAGTGAAACATTCGTTATTTTCCTGGACTAAAACATATTACTATAACTGTAAAGCTCAGACATAAAAAAATATACCTCGCACGATGGACGTCTGAAACTCATAAAAACTTCAAAATGTTAATACTTACGTTAAGGTAATGCTCAAAATTGCCACAGCTTGAGATCTTATCATTACAAATTTAATTTTCAGGTCGTAGGTATTGTTTCGAATAGCTCACTAATTATTAAAAGAAATGGATAAAGGTTACACAATAAAATGCATATATGTTGAGCGCCATCTGATTAGGAAAGTCAATGATTCTTTTGAAAAATATTGATTTGACACCAGTAATCAGAAACTAATGTCAGATCTAATAAATTTATATCAATGTGGTAAGTCATATTTAGTTAAGTCAAAGTTAGGTTGAGTAAAAATATTTAAATGAAGACTTTCATAACTATATGGGTCAATAGTATTCCGTCTAATTAGGTTTAAAAGATATGTTTATTCATAAGCCAAAAAGTTAAAAAAGATAACAACTAGTCATTGAGAAAATCATTAAGTAAAGTCACCATACCATGCATAGGAGCTCTTAGCAAATGGGAACGTTTTCATGCAACAACATGACAAAAGTAATCGGTACATAAACAAAAACTCTGCACGCGACAAAAGTTTCGCGCGGACCCTATTTTCAAGCTCTTCCTGACGATAGCAGAGTTATTTTCGACTTATTTCTTTTAGAAATTATTTTAACAGTAGACTGAATTTTAAGAGTGGTAGACTTTCAAATAGACCAACGAGAAAGCAGCGCGGCTTGGTTAAGCCAATCAGAATTGATTATTTTACACAAAAAACACTCAAAAATTCGGAGCTTTACTCGTGACTAAAACCTGCAACACATGCAAAAACAAGACACTCTGAGAACGAAAATTTGTTTGTCTAGAACTGGTTGACAAACACATACAAGAAAATCATAAATTTAGACCAAATGAGTTTTATTAGTGTGTTTTTCTATATGATATGTGTTGGAAGAAGAAGGATATCCTGGCTTAGAAGTTTAAGGGAATGGTTTGGTTTAAGATCCATCGAACTATTTCGGGTAGCAGCCAATAAAATAAGAATCGCAGTCATGATTTCCAACCTCCGATAGGAGATGGAACCTAAAGAAGACGAAGAAGCTTAGGTGTGGTGAGGTGAGGTGAAGTAAGAGGTGATTGGTAAGAGGTAAGAGGTGAGAGGTAAGAGATGAGAAGTAAGAAGTTAAAGGTGAAGGGTTAGAGATGAGATCAGGTCAGGTCAGGTCAGGTTAGGTTAGGTCAGGTCTAGTTAGGTTAGATACGGGTCAGCCTTAAATTTAATGCGCCATTGAATTTCAATGAAGAAAACAATTTCCATAAACTTAACATGGAGCACAAAAAGTGGCGTAACTTTTTAAGGGGGCGTTTCCGTACTTTGGTATCGGCACCGTTCGACTGTTTATTCAAGCCCTGTCGATTGACGTCACTCCAGCCCATTTTGGGCGTGCCCACTAAAGTAAATTTGCATCCAAACGTTTGTATTAATAATATCGTTATTAATTTAAAAAAATGTTACTTTTGAAAATCACTTGAATACCCGACGTTCAATTGTTTTCCTGTCTATGCCAGGTTAATCAACAGAGAAAATATTGCTAATTCGGTTCTTTAACCGAATTCGTAGTTTCAATAATAACGAAGATAGCAATAGTGCGCCGATAATTGCGAATGTATAGTGTTTTCATAAACGACTGTTAAAACTTTGATAAATGGTATAACTCTATACTGTTACTTTTTATAAATTGAGCTTTTAACAAAGAAATATTTTATAAAAGATAGCCTATTACACTGTCATATTTTTCATCAAATAATTTTTTGCAAAAGATATTTGTCAAAGATCTTTGACAAGATAGATTCAAAGATAGTGTAATACCGACCTACTTCTTTGAGCAGTGATTCTCGTAAACGCAAAAATGTTGAATTTGATTATTAAATAGCTATAAATTACTGGTTTAAGCAACTCATTAAAAATCTAAATACTGAAATCATTCCGAAAAAGTCATCACTTTCTTACACTATTTTTTTGTTTTGATGCTTGAGTCTTGGGTCTTAATCCGCCTCTGTACTGCAGAAATGCTTTTTTTATTTAAACACAATTAGATGTTTGTGGATTACGGACAGATTACCAAGTAAGCTTAATTAGGGATGCCCTTCTAAATTATCAAAGCTTTGCTATTAATTATCCAAAGAAACACCAAACACTTAATTGACTTTTTTGAACCTCACTAGAAAACCTTTACATGAAGTTAACAGTTAATGGCAAACTCTGAACGTTTTTCATTAAATAAATCTTTAAGCTCCACAATCATTTCCATTTTTTAAATGATAATTATTCGATTAAATTATTTATTTGGTTTTCGTAAAGAAAGAGAATATTTATGTACTTTCTTGTGAGGATTGGAAATCAATGAAATTGAACTTTTATTTTTAAGTTTTTTACGCAGCGCTTCTACAAAATAACATCAGGTTTTTGAATATTAACAGAAGTGATAATCCCATACATAACAAAATCAAGGGTCCTACAAAGAGCCAGATTTCACCAGTAACTTCTTTACATCGCTTGACCTCATCGACATTAAACCAACCAAGATAATTGATCTACAACTTCCAGACGGAATACAGACATGTTTAATTTCCACTTAAAGATTTAATCTGCAAACACAATGCAGATCGGTTACATAACTAGAGCACTACGGTACGGTAAGGTTAATAACCAACGGAACAAAAAAACTGAAATCTCCTTCAAATTTCACTTTCTGACGGGCATGTTAGAAGATTCACTCCACGGGCATGTTAGTCCGTCTTTACGGAGAAGATACTCAGACCTACTATTGCTTCGATCAAACTGCCACTACCATCTCTGAAATTTAAGAGGAGGAAAAGCATACCCCATAATATGCGGTTTAACGAGAAAAACTTTTTATTATTTTTATTAAAGTGTTGATTTAACAGGGTCTAAATATAAAATCAAATTAAGTGGTTTCTAATTGTAGGTATGATAATAATGATCTAAATATGTTAGATATTCATTTGGTACATTTATTTTAAAGAATTCTAATTCTCACTGTTCTGAATGTTATATTTGACAGGTCCTTTCGGGTCGTGTGACTGCTTACTCCTGAGTGGATGGAAACGGTCGGATACGTTTAATTAGCAACAATTCAGGTGTGTCGTGTTGAAATCAAAACGTAAAATACCACGTATTAGTCGCTTACCCTTTACATGGAAATTATCAGTTTACGGCGGATTGGTAATCCCTCGTGCCCTCCTACGTTGCTTCTGATTGATTGGAGCCTTCGTAAGTGAAGACCTTCAGTGCACTACCACGATCATGGTGACCCGAAACAGTTGCTTGCCGCATCGGGCACCTTTGAGCGGAACGCTAAAAAACCAGGTACACACCGAGGCACCGTCATGTATTTACCTCCTCCGAAACCGCTCCTCGTAGGGATTGACATACAGGAAACTAAAGGGGAATAAGCACCTCCAGTTGTCAGTCGGGGCCACTGGTGTGACTTTAACTATTGTCATGCAGGTCGAGGTCGACTTCGAGATACACCCATCTCTCCGTCACCAAGTACATATCATTAACTACAACAGCAGTTCTACATTTTGCTAACAAATCAACACAACAACAAAATATCAGCAATTACACCAATTGCTAACAGTCAACACAGTAAATAGTATTAGCATTACGCATCTTCGTTTTTGGTCCCAATACACGCACTACCCCCGACCACTGTCCCTTCTGACATAACATAATTCTTGTATACTTTTGAATATGTGTGTTCTCTAGCTTTAAAGGGTGTGACAAAAACTGTTAAGACGTAGGGTCAGAGGGGTGACTAATTTATTCACACATTCTTTCATATTTCTTAAAATACCGTTTAGGTATCGACAAAGAATTCAAAACTGTACTTCTTTAAGTTTTTCCTAAATTAACTATTATCATTTACTATTGAAGTAATAACTAAATATGCTAAATTTACATACGGAAAATAATTGTCCCACATAATGAAAAAAAATAGAAATCGTTTTAGCATAAACTCTACTGACCATAAATATTTTTTCAAGAAGTTCAATTTCATCCATTCTAATTCATTTACGTAATAGCGCTTTGCAGAGATTCAATAACAGAACCTCGAAAAAGACAAATCCACAACACACTCTTGAATATCAGCATTAAACCACACGATCACTCTAAATAGAAGGAGAGAGTCAATAAAGACTTATAATGAAGGAGCTTAGACGCGATCCGTCGTTAAAAATTAATACGCTTTAACCTGAAGTTTTAGTAAATTATTATTAAACACGAACTAATTAAACAGCCTTTGTAGCGTAATGTCTAGCGTACTGGACTTTCACCCAAGCGGCCCGAGATCGATTCCCGGTGACGGCAGATCTAGTTAAGGTTCTCTGCAGTTTTCCTTAGTTGTGACACAAATGTGGGATTTGCGCTGTTCCACCTGTAAGTCGGCTGCTGCCGTATTTAGGGTCTACGTAATAATAATAATCGCCCCCTCCCTCCTGCACAAGCTTATAGCTTTCGGGGCCTGGTTTCCAGGTTATGGGCTGTAGCAATTATTATTATTATTACGAATGACAAAGACTAATTTCTGAATAATGTCAAAAATAATTTTAAAAAACTAAATTAAAAAGCAAATAACACGATAACAAACTTTCATTTTTGATGAACCTATAAAATACTTTTAAAAACTAAAATGTGCACGAATGGTCAAAGAATTTGCAATTAAACAACCATCTTTCAAAAAAAGTGGAAACGTGTAATAAGCAAATCAGAAATTTTTAGCTGGTGTATTCAAGTGAGAGTATTTACATATGTCTCGACATCGCATCTGTCAGACATTTAAACCAGCCTTTAATTATATTTATTTAAATATATTAAATTAGTCAAATTTACAAGTCTTGATATTAGTTTTATACAGCATTTTTATTTGCCAACTAACAAGGAAAATTTATGTTTCACTGTGTAGTGTGTATCGAGCTTCTGTGTACTACTCTTTCCTACCGATAGTATGGCTACGCACCAAAGTAATTGTAGTAAAATTCTAAGAATTTAAATGTCGCTGTAGAAAATACGAAATCCTTTGAATATATGGTGCAAAACCATCATTGGGTGATTTCATATTAAATTACCCTAAAATGAAGGGGATTTTCTTTTTTTCTATCTCAAATAGTAAGTGCTAAAGAGGTCGTTTTTATGCGTTAAACTTTCTCTATTACCAAAATGATACTCTCAGATTTTTTGAAATAATCAATTGGGATAACTGCTATTTCGGGCCGTCGACGTTAGTTAAAAATAATTTTTTGTACAAATGTGGTTAACGGGTCAGTGACACACTTCACAGTGTATGAACAATGGAGAATCAAAACAGTTACTAAACCCATGACTAAATAAACCGTTATATACTTACTATATAAAAGCAGAATAAGCTTCGTAGAAAACAGACTTGAGATAGCCTGTAGGCTATGCAACCAATAACTCTCCTCAACGTTCTAACTGTAAGAAGTTTTTACGCAGCGGAATTTTGTAGCTATATACCCTAATATGTATTTATAAAACTGTCTACAAATAGGTATTGCAAAACACAACTTTTACTGCATCCCAAACATGGAATTTTGTAAACAATGAATTCGATAAGAAGAAACTCTAATCTATAATTAAAGTCTTACCAAATCGACCACTTTTAATATATTGGTTATCCAGTATGTGAAATAAAACAAAACGACAGTAAACCTTAGGCACCTTGAGAAACGCCTTAAAACCAAGAATGGAGAAAAAGATGTTGTTAACTGCAAACCGTAGACTAAATATTAACATATTCTGGGTATGCAATAAAACTGAAGTTTAAGGTTAATAAAACCTTTACAAACACTGAAATAACAAACAAAAGAATTCTGAGATATTACGCAAAAACGTTCTGTGACGAATCTCACATTACCGCTGAATTACTGTCCATAAAACAGTGATGACATCGCAATCACTAGCCTCCAGTCAGAAGAGCTTTCTCATAAAACTTTCTAGCCTTTCAGTTACGGCAGAGTTGTTTAACGTACTCTATTTAAGCTAAATTCATTTTTTCCAGTGTGTTCGTTTGAAAACCCTCCTCTTTGTAGTTTCTGTTTGTGATAATAATCAAAATAACAAAGAAAAACCGTTTACAGTGGATAAAGTACATTTGGGAGAGAAGAATTTACAACTTTTTTCAGTTAATACGGTTTTCATTTTGGCTAGGAATTTATAGTTCTACATTCTTTTGTATTCAACTTTTCATGAAATGTAGGTACCATATTGTGGTTTATTAGTAAAATTAAGCTTTCTGGGCTAGAATCTGCATAAATCAAATAGGGTAAACTGTTTAACGAGAAAAATTATTGTTATTCCAAACAGATTTATTAACCAAACAAGTAGTTGATATCTTTCCATGCGTTCTGTAATTGACATTTGTACGATCACTTGTGCAACATTCCAATATGGTGCGCATATTTTTGTTCTAAAATATTACAAATAAACAAAATTGATGAATCCACACAATCAAATAAAATTTGACCCAATTGAAGGTTGATAAGGTTTATCTCTATTTTAAATATTATTGTTGTTATTGTTATTACAACCAAACATTAATGAGTGCGCAATAATGGACGAGTACAACACATAGCATAAAAAATGAGTTATCTATGGTTATCTGTCTACGATTAGCTAGAATTTCCTATTTTATTGTTACGAAGTTAGTGTTATTCCCAGGGTGGGAGGGAGAGGTAGTTTATTATGCCCTATAAAATTATTTTATCATAATTTACCTACTTGATACAACTTCTATTTTTGAATTTGTTGGTTTTTATTAGTCAACCATAATAATTTATTATTGTCTATTCAACGTCATCATAGTCATGTATTATTCATAATTTGTTGTGCATTAGTCACCTGAAATAATACCAGTATTATCACTTGTACTACGATCTTTACATAGTTGTAAAAATAATGCAAACACTGTGGTGATCGATTCCTTGCAAACTAGATTACCAATAATGTTGCCGTTAGGGCATCGGATTAGGATCTATAGTCTGTTTCCTTTGTCTTTTTAGGGCGTTTTTATCTACTCGCACCTACTTCTTTTATCCTTTCCATTCATGTTTTGCTCGATCTACCTTCCCACCGATCCCACCTTAAACAATCATGTAAACGATTACCACTAATACGATTTTATCACTTATTTTTACTACGCAATAATTTATAATGGATGACAACACTTTCAAGCAGGTAAATCAGGTGGTCCAGTGATCAGTTGTTTACAAACTTTATTTTTATAGCGACCACATTTATTAACAATTTATTAACGTTTGATTTTAATTTTTGTTTCTAAAATAAATATTTATAGGATTTTATTCATAGATATTATTAACAAATATATTGGGTTATTGTTTAAAGAAACATATTTAACGCTAATTTCCAGTTTAAGGTGACATCATTAAATAGCTATTGAAATTATATCAGTGAAAACGAGGACATTAAAAGATTATCGAATTACTTGTTGAGTAGTTCAATGTTTTTTTTAATTTTCAAAATAAATTACTAAACAGTAACGCCACTAAAGAATAGTAAAATTACAATCATAAATGAACTACGATTTTCATTTGTTAGATACATACCTAAATAAAATTCCTGTGTCAAGTTTCTAAATGTGTTATTTATTTTATTTAATGATCAATCAACTCAGATATGCTTTGTATAAATAATTTAAATACATACAAAAGTTCATCAACTTTCCTTCACACTTATTCCAGGCTTAGGACTGGCAGCAAAGTTGCTGGCGTGTTTAAAAGTGTTTCTTTTTATGTGTGTTTCAAATTAATTAAAGCACAATATATACATTATTGATATTATTATCAATGATATAAAGATATTTCAATTTTTGTTGGTTGGTGATTATTAAATTGTCATCCATTCTTTGTTTTTAAAATTCTAGGCCTAATAATAATCAGTATATATTACACCAGTACGAACGGCAAATACAGTACTCCCCACCAGTGTCAACGTTAAAGTCTATATTTAGGAAACTTGACTGCCCTGCCACTTCTAGTTGTTTAAGGCGACCTTGAAGTGAATTGAAGAACAAGCGGGGATGTAACTGGATTTGAAATACTTAAAAGCTTTTTTGATCTGACAATATTATTAGATGATGATATATTTTCAGAGGCTGGATTATTATCATTTAGTATGGAAGCAGGCTTCAAGCGATCAACAGAAATGCTTTGCGTACAGCATCATCATAAAATTGCTTGAGTAGGGTTGAGATTATTTATATTACGACATAGGTCTGCAATAAATGTATGTAACGGTATGTAACCATATCATAGACCATTTCAGCGGGACAAGTTTGTAAATCAGATATTATACTAGTTCGAAGATCTAGTAGTACGGTAGGGAGTTTTTCAGTCGACGGATTTGAAAGATGAGACTTTAGAGCATTTTTTAGGGAACGGGGCCAGCGTTTTATTTTGCCATTGCTTGCTAGATGGTATACCGTAGTTCAAATTCGTGTACTCTCGAGCAATTTATTTCAAACTGCGGAAGTGGAGGATTCGAATTGTCTTCCTTGGTCTGTAGTAATTTTTTCAGGAGTTTCGAAACGTGCAATCCAATTGCATAAAAGGCTTCAGCAACTGTTTCAGCTATTATGTCAGAAATGGGAATGGCTTCAGGCCATTTAGAAAAACGTTCTATCATGTAAGGCAGTATGTGCAACCTCTAGATCAGGGGTTCCCAAAGTGCGGCCTGCGGGCCACACATACATTTACAAGCAGTATTAAGAATACATTCAAACTGACTTAGAACCAAGGCTTAATGATATTATTCAAAGAAAACAAAACACTTTAGATTGATGAGTTTATTATTTTATTTGAAATTATTTAGTTATTTTTGTTTAATTATTTTTTAAATGCGTTAATAAACTGTTTGAAATAAAAAGTAATTATTGCTATAAGTAAAGAACGATTATACTATAAAATTAGTATAAATCTTTCTTTTATGTTTAATTTTTATTGATTTGAACGTATTTTTCCATAAAACGTTTTTTTGGCCCACCAAATATTTTGGAATTTACAATTTGGCCCACCTAGGCAAAACTTTGGGAACCCCTGCTCTAGATGGTGAAAGTGGACCTATAATATCAATATAAATTCGACAAAGTCTAGTATTAGGAATTGGAAAAATGGAAAGCAGACTTGAATTATGACGTCATATATTTGAACGTTGGGATTGTATGCAACTTCATGCCCATTCCATGCAATCTTTTTGTATGTGAGGCCATACGAAGTGTTTTTGAATTAAGCGAGCAGGGGCTTCGATTTCAGGATGTGATACGTTGTGATAAGATAAGACAAGACCTTTTGGAATGAAGGGTCTCGTTTTTCCAGTAGACATATCATAGGTTATAGGAATGTTAGCGTACCCCCTTTGCAGTTTGCTAAATTTAAGGTAAGTATCACTAGAAGCACAGTAATTTATCAATTTAACATCAATTTGCTGAGCTTGTGCGATTTCTGCATAAGGCAATGGATGCGTGACCTCTGTTACGCATCAACACTCTTGTCGCCAACAACATTTATTTAACAGATACATATTGAATGTCTGTGTTGTGTCTTGTGAACTGTGCAATAAAATTAAGGCAACACATTTGCCGACGTAATGCTTTATCTAAGTTTTAGTTAAAAGCATAAGTGATGGGTTATGGTCTGTATAAAAAGTAAATGGTCGTCAATCTAAGGCAGTTTTGGCTTCTGTAGTCCAAGGAATTTATGTTTTATCCATTTTACCAACACTTCTAGTTAGATCGAATAAATACCATACCAAAAAACGACGCAAACTTTTGATATTTGTAAGTAATGAATAATTAATGATTACATCGGCTCTTTCAGGAGAGGGACTAATACCCAAAGAGAAAACTAAGTATCCCAAAAATGTACTGTATTTTTTAGCAAATATGCATTTTGCAATATTTATACAAATTCGAAATTCCATTGTCAATGAGTCTTTGAAACAGCATTTAAAAATGACTTCTGTGTTTTTCTAAAGACTGTGATGCAATCAAAATATCATCAATGTAAGCGAAGGAAAAAGTCAAAATCTTTGCGAACACTGTAAACAAACCTTTCGAACGATTGGGCTGTGTTACGTAACCCGAACGGAAAGAAAGAGAATTCAAACAAGCCGAAGGGTGTGACAACAGCTGTTTTTGGAATACCCTTTTCTTCAACAGGAATTTGGTTAAAAGTTCAGATAAGGTCTATTTTGAAAAATATTGTTTATCAAGTAAACTGTTGAAGTCTTGTATGTTTGGGACAGGGTAGCGATCAGAAAAAGTTATTGAATTGAGTTTGCGATAATTCCCGCCATCCTCCATCTTCTTTTGATACTATATGAAGTGGGCTTGACCAGTTGCTTTTCGATGGTCTATAAATCCCTAGATCAAACATGTGTTGAAATTCTTGTTGTGTCGCCACTAGTCTTTCTGGCGGGAGGCGTCTTGCTTTTGCACTATGATGTGTAACATTATGCTTGACTTGCTTTGTAAGCCAAGAAGGACGTGTACAATACTATTAGAAAAGTTATTAGAATTGATGGTTAAAATTGTTGGAGTATAATCGTTAATAATACGTCTACCAACAGAACAAATCAATGTAGTATTATCAATAAGTTTACTGTTACGAATATCAATTAAGATCAAGATTAAAACACTTTACAAAGTTGCACCAAGTCTTATTGATTTTGGCGATGATGAATGACCATCTCAACATTCTGTGTAAACCCAGATCTAGTTGAAGAAGATGTTGATCATAAGTACTAATCTCAGTACCATTTACTTCATATAATTTGTATTCAGACAAGCTTTTCTGGTCAGGGACAGTTGCTGAATGGTTGACACCTCAGATCAAGAGTCGACGAGGAACTTAAGTCCTGTAGTCTTGTCGGATATATATATATATATATATATATATATATATATATATATATATATATATATATATATAAGCGGCAACTACTTGTGGCTTCGTTAACTGCCGCTATGGTCAACGTGCCATCTAGTTTTCCGAACCATTATTGTTTTTAATTGAACAGAAGTAAACACATTTGTTAGCTCGGTTGCCAAATTTTATGTGATACCAACATTCTCGAGGAGCTGGTGTAAATGAATCGGAACGTAAAGCAAACTGAGATCTTCCTCTACGTTGACTTGAATTACTTTCTTCTGCATATATTTTGCACTTGCTTAGAAAGTAACTCAAGTTGTTCTTGCAATTTACTTAACTTCTGTAATTTCATGTATTGATTTAGTTGCTGAGTTTGGTCAAGAAATGCTCTGAGAATTTGTAGCGGCTGCAACGTAACCTGGTTGTGAGATATCTAGTATTCGATCAGCCATTTCAGCTAGCTTGTTGAGCTCGTCTTTACTAACAGCCAAAATAGTTTTTGCCTTGCTAGGCAGGTATTGCAAAAACATCGTTTTGAGAAATCGTCACCTTACCATTAGATAAATCTCTCATCTGCCGCAGTAATGCAGTGGGGAGTTTATCACCAAGCTCCAGTCTGTCAACAATTTTTTTAGTTTTCAGAATCGGTGAATTTATTCTAATTTGTTCGAGGATGTCACTTTCAATGTTTGCTAAAACAGAATGGTATTTTGTTTCATCATTAGTAATATTGGTTGTATGGAATTGAGATTTGTACGAGTATAAACCAAAGCTGAACGTTGTTCTTCCAGAATGGTCAAATTTTTACTAAAACACGAGCAATGATAGAATTTACCGGAACAGCGTTGTCATTAGACATGTTGACTGTCAGAGTCACCAATGTAGCTACTTATGTGTGTTTTAAATGCAGACTCAATAACATTACAACTTGACATCCATTCTCATTTGATTTCTTTTAATTTAATAATAACAAATAATAATCAGTGCATATTACTCACGGGGGTGCGGCAACTACAAAAAAAAGTTTTTCTTAGATGTATTTTTTCTTGTTTTTCGTTTTTCTTTTTGTAAATCTTGATAATTTTGTAACCTTGTACAAAATGTTTTAAACATATTATAATTTTCGCCGCTTTCACTTTCATCAGCATTATCTTCGGATTATCTACGATACCAGATTCCTTCGTGAACTCATCGTTTATTAGGTCTTCCGATGACAGATACAATTCTTCCAAACTTCTTTCCAAATTCTTTTAACATCCTTGTCTGTAGATTTCATGTTGACTATATTTATATAGTAGTCGCGCTTTGCTATAATAATAATTACTACTACCCATTAATACGAGGGGCGATTATTATTATTACGCAGGCCCATCGTGCGGCTGCAGCCGACTGTGCCCCATATCATTTCAATTGAATTGAAATGGCAGTGATACAGGGATAGCTGAAAAGTTTCATAAAAATTCGATCTTCATGTATCCAGTATCAGTACCGTAGCCAATAGGTCCATCTTTGATTAAGTTTAGGTTCATCCTTTTTCGAGTAAACACAACTTAAGGAGGAAAATGATGACTTCTTGCACTCATAGAACAAAGAGCGATAATTGCCTGCCCTTTCTTAGCAGTTATTGCCTTTACTACTGTTAATGAAGTGCTAGTTCTGGTTTCTTGAATTGTTAATGGACTGTTTGTTTGATTCTTGTATAGCTTGTAGAAAAAATTATAGATTGATTTTTTAACATGACTTTTTATTGACGTCTGTTTACAACCACAATTATGGATAACTATAACAACTAACAAAGCAATATATGTAGTGAGTAACAATGATGCAAAATCTGTTTATAGTTATTTGTACATAAAGGCCCCCCCCCCTTTGAAGGGTACCTTCAAAGTTCTACAATGTTCATGTTCAACCAACGTTCAGGTTAATTAGTAATCTCGTCTTGGTTTGGAAGTGGACATATGTGACGCAAAGACCTGGCGATAGTTCCAGTTGATGTTTTTAGGTTTACAAGTCTGGGTTTCTTATCCTTATTTTGTATAATTTTGATGACACGACCAATGGTCCACTTACAAGAAGGTTTAGAATCGTTACGGATTAGAACTAGAATTCCAGGCTTCACATTAACAGGACCATGCTTCCATTTATATTGGTGATGTAACTGCGTGACATAATATTTGGAAAATTGAGACCAGAATTGTTGGTATAACTGCTGGATATATTGTAGTCTAGACAGTCGATTTGATTGTACTTTCATTAAATCAGGTTCAGGTAAAGTTTGAGTAGACCGACCGATAAGAAAATGTGAAAGAGTAATAGGACTGAGATCATTAGGATCATCTGACAAAGCAAATAGCGGTCTCGAATTTAGAATGCCTTCTACTTGTATAACGAGAGTATTAAACTCTTCCTATGTCACATTGCAATTAATTAAAACTCTTTCTAAATGATGTTTTGTAATCTTTACGGCAGCTTCCCATAACCCACCAAAATTTGGAGTGTACGGAGGGATAAAGTGCCACTGAATATTGAATTTACTAGTGCAATCAACAATAGAATCTTGATTTTTATTCAAAAAATGACCGAGGTTTTTCAATTCATTACTTGCTCCAATAAAGGTACTACCATTATCAGAGTATATAGCAGATGGTATGTCATGTCTTGAAATAAACCGTTTTAGACAGGCTAGAAAACTGTCAGTAGTCAAATCTGTAATAATTTCTAGATGGATAGCTTTGGCGCAAAAACAGACAAAAACTGCTAAATAGCATTTAATTAATTTGGAACCTTTTCCTTTTCTATTTAAAATTGAGAAAGGACCTACATAATTAATGCCAGTTGTTTGGAATGGTAAGCTTGGTTTAATACGATTATCTGGAATGTTTGACATAGAACAGGAAAATGGTACCGGTTTGAACTTAAAACAAATAATACAGTTTTTTACTACCCTTTTTTCCAAATGACGTCCACCAATTGTCCAATAAAATTGTCGAACTGAGGCTAGCAGGAATTGAGGACCTGGATGGAGATGTTGTATGTGTTTGTGTTCGAAAATTAATTCAGTAAATTTGTGCTTAGCTAATAATAAAGCAGGGTCTTTAAAATTGTATGGTAAGTAAGTATGCCTGAGTCGTCCTCCTACCCTTAAAACACCTTGATCATCAATGAACGGACAGAGGGACGACAGCTTATGCTTGGGATCTAATGCTTTTGTCTTTGTTAAGGTTTCCAATTCAGAGGCAAAACATTCACGTTAAGCTAATTTAATTAAAACAGTATTAGCAGTTTCGAGTTCGCTAACGGTTAATGGTAGTTTTGGAATGGCAGCCTTCTGTACTGCTGAGTGATTCTTAATCTTAATTTTTAAAATATTTTGGAGTTGGAATACTTGTCAAATAGATTAAAGGGTTTTATATTGATAATGTTTATAATTTTAGAAGTCTTCTTTAACTCTGGTAATTCAGATCTGGGAATAGATACGTTAATTGAAGGCCAATCAGATATAGGCCTTTTAAGAAAAGAAGAACCTGTCCACAAAGTGAAGACGAGAGAAGATTTTTTGGAATGGCGCCTCTAGATGCAAGATCTGCAGGATTATCTTTGGTACCTACATATCTCCATGTTTCCGCGTTTGTAGATGTTTGTATTTTGGACACTCGATTGGATACAAAAACTTGTAGTGAACTAGGTTCAGTTCTTATCCAATTTAATGCCACTTGAGAGTCTGACCACATATAAACGGGAACAGAAATTGATAAAGAACCATTTAAGAGATTAATTAATTGAGTCCCTAATAAACAGGCACACAGTTCAAGTTTTGGAATGCTGATCGTTTTCAATGGAGCTACTTTAGTTTTTGCACACAGTAGTCGTATATTATAATTACACGATTGATCTTCGCTACGTAGATATACGCATGCTGCATATGCTTTCATAGATGCATCGCAGAAACAATGTATGTCAACTAATTTATAATTTTTGGAAATGGCACATCTTGGAATAGAAATTTCATTTAGTGTTAGAAGACTGTTATAAAATTGCAACCATTTCTCTTCCATATCTGGAGGCAGAGAACGGTCCCAGCTAATGCGTAGTTTCCATAATTCTTGTATTATTATTTTGGAGGTTATAATAAATGGACTCAGTAGACCTAAAGGATCATATATTCTAGAAATAATGGAAAGGATATATCGTTTACTGATAGGATACCTAGTAGGAAAAAGCTTGATTTTATATTTTAGACTATCTATGCTTGGTGACCATTGAATCCCTAACGTCTTATTATTTTCATTTTCACCAATATCTAATAAAAAGTTAGATACATTAGAATGGTCTAAGTTAGAAACAATTTCCGGGTTGTTCGATATCCACTTTCGTAGGATAAAATGCCCTGATTTCAAAATCTGAAGAATTGTTTCACAGCGTGTCTTTAATTCTTCTGGATCATCTGAGCCTGTTAACAAATCATCTATATAGGTATCTTTGAGAATGGAATTACATGCTGATGGAAATGTCTTTTGATGATCAAATGCTAATTGTCTCACACATCTAATAGCTAAATAAGGTGCAGCCCGCGTACCATAGGTTACAGTATTTAGTTCGAAAACTGAAAATTCCTCATTGGGATTTTCACGCCATATAATTTGCTGCAATGGTCTGTGATCAGAGTGGACAATAACTTGACGATACATTTTTGAAACGTCTGCAGATACTACATACTGGTAAAACCTAAATCGCAAAAGGATATTTATAATATCTGTTTGAACTTTTGGACCGGTGTATTGTAGGTCATTTAAGGACCAACCTGAAGGTCTTACACGACCCTTAATTTTTCACTTAGGACTGTTTTCATTTAGGACACCATGATGAGATAAGAAATAAGAGTTTAAAGATGATTGATTGGAAACTTTACTCATATGTCCTAGTTCCTCATAGTCGTGCATGAAATCAAAATATAGTTTCTTAAAAATGAGATTAGAAAACCTCTTTTCTAAAGATAAAAATCGTGTAATTGCAATTTTCTTGGAGTCTCCTAACAAACTTGGTGAGTGTTTCAATGGAATCATGACTACAAATTGGCCTTCCTTATTGCGAAATGTGTTTTCAGTAAACTGCTTTTCACACTCATAAGCGTCTTTTGATAAAGGAATGGAGGTGGAAATATCTTCTAGTTCCCAAAACTTTTTCAACTGATCATCTTCAGGTATGTGAATTTTTGTAAAATTGCAAACAGATTTGTAATTAAAGTGAATTGGTGCTGGTCCGGAAACAATCCACCCAAACTGAGTATTTTGGAGAATTGGTAAGTTGACACCAAGTATGATGTTACCATAAATAAGTAACTCCCAAAAGATACTTGCACCAATCAATAAATCGACTTCTCTAGAAACTTGAAACTCTGGATCTGCTAATTGAATATTGTATGGTATATTCCACTTCGTTATATCTAAGTGAAAAGAAGGAATCTCACTAGTAATGTTTAGAAGGACAAAGCATGAAATATTACAACTGTATTTCGAAGAATTAGAAAAGATTTGTAAATTGCATTTTTTATTTAAATTAGAAATTACTTGATTTTTTTAACAATGGATAAATTGGTATTAGTTAGCGGCAGATTTAACTGTTTACAGAATTTCTCTGTTATTAAATTAAATTGAGCACCACAGTCAAGTAGAGCTCGACACTGATGGAACTGACATGTTCGTAGAATGTGTAGAATCTTGCACCTTGCACATAATAGTCGACAAGATGGTTTCAGTATGACATTTTATAGAATTAGGTCTAACAAGCATATTCATGGCGCTTGATTGAGGTGAATTGGATATGTTTTTCTGTTGAAGCATATCTTGGGCAGAAGAATTGTCAAGGTGTTGAGCAGTACCTAAATCTTTGCAATCGATATGTAATAGAGAATTGTGTCGTTTCTTGCAGAATTTGCAAGAACCACTATGGCATTTAGATGTGGGATGACTTGTGCGAAGACAATTGTGGAACAAATTAAGCTTTCTTACCTTTTTTATTCTTTCAATTGGTGATAAGGATAGAAATTCTAGACATTTATAAATAGAATGGTTTCCTTTGCAATAATAACATTGCCCAAAAGGTGTTACCGCAAGGTGTACTTGTAATTTCTTATAGCTTGGTACACCTGAAAATTGACTAGAGTTGGAATATGAATCGTTTAGGGAATGCAATAAATCAACTTTAGCTTTTAAGAAATCTAAAAACTCATTTAATGTTGGCACATCTGACTTATATTTTAATTCTTTCCAATTTTTCAAGGTAAGTTTATCTAGCTTACTAGAGAGGATATGAATGATTAAATATTCATACAAGGTTTCTTTGGAAAGTTGCATTGCATCAAGGGCATTTAATTGTTTTGAGATTTCATCCAGCATCTGTCTGAACAGTGGATAGATATCTTTTTGTAATGGTTGAATACTTAGTAATGATTTGAAATGAGTATTCAATAAAAATTGTTTTTTATCAAACCGCTGTCACACAATACGTACCAGGCTTCTTCATAGGGATTGGTAACTGATTCTAACCCTTCTATTAAACGTAATTCATAGTTTTCCAGAGATGCCTTTAAAAATTGAAATTTCTGATTATCATTTAGTTTTGGATGACTATCAATTTATAGAAACAAAACTAGTTTTAAAAGTTAACCATTGACTGAATTCACCACCAAAGTTAGGAAGTTTAAGTTTTGGCAAAAGTATATTTTCTAATGGATCACCATAGCTAGTGCCATGTGACGGTATGGGCTGGCCATCTGATATAGAAGTAGCACTAATAGATTTTAAATTATCTTGATAATGTACTAATAATGACTGAAATTGAAAATATCTGTTTTCAAAACAGTATCTTTCTTCATATTGCAAATTCAATTCATTTTCTGAACAAATTGACTCTATTCTTGTTTGCACCTTGTCAAATTCTGATATTAAAGTATTATTATTTTGAAATCGTAATTCAATTTGTGTAGCAATAGCTTTATCATCAGAAGTTGATGTTTTAACATTGTCCAAGAACTTTTCTAGATTTGTTAATTTGGCTTTTAAAGTACCTCGATTGCGAATTAATTCTTTTACTTCGTCTTCTGACATTTTAACTTCAATTTCTTAATTCTGTTTTACTATGTCAGATGTAATAGAAGTTACGGAAAAACTAAAAACTAAATAGAATATGATAGAATGTACTACAGTTTACAAGGTAGTATAAGAAATAGAGTAATCGAAAAGATAAAGAAAGTACAACCTTGCTCGTACTGTCTTGACAATTGATATTACTTCCACAGCAAATAAATTCAATAACTTGATAACTCTTAATTGTTTCTTGGCCTCTTCTTGTAAACTATGCCGTATAGTGTATTAAATCTGGATACTTGCTTTACTTGCTCGTAGAACGTAACAGTTTTATTGTTTCAACTAGTAATGGACTTGCATGCAACAATGATAACTGCAACAAAATGTTATGCAAAAAATAAATCGGCTTAGAAGGACCACAAATGTTAATGAAGTGCTGGTTCTGGTTTCTTGAATTGTTAATGGACTGTTTGTTTGATTCTTGTATAGTTTGTAGAAAAATTATACATTGATTTTTTAACATGACTTATTATTGACGTCTGTTTACAACCACAATTATGGATAACTATAACTTCTAACAAAGCAATATATGTAGTGAGTAACAATGATGCAAAATCTGTTTATAGTTTTTTGTACAACTACATCTTTCTTTCTAACTGGGGCGATGTGCCTCGGCGGTTTGTTCAGAACCGTCTGGATCCCAGTTAATATTAAGTATAACTATATACAGTTTGAATGAAACTTGTATTTTTTGTAATTGTATATATTTTAAGTACACTACCTAAATTGTCAAAGAGTAAAGCATGAAGCAATCTTATTTCAATGGCAATCCATAGGACCGCTTGTCGAGGTCTGTACAATAATTACTTTTACTACCTGCGACATGGACACGCTATTGTTGATGCTGACTATGATTGAAATTCATACGCCTCATACAAAATCTGTTTTGTAAACGCAGATAGAGAAAAGTCTAAGACAGATGACAATTTGTCCTAATTTGCTTTATATATTTGTTGTACGATTTTATATTTTTGTACTCTGTCTATTATACTGATATGTTTATTTGTACGCCTTTTTTCTTGCGCTTTTGGGTTTTCTTTGGTGGTAGCATTTTTGAAAGCTCGTTTAACCAGTAGTCAATGGCGACGTCAAGACTTGATTTGTCACCTGGGGTGATTGTGGTTAGAGCCATGAAAAGATTTAGATCGGCATCGTTCCACCTCCACCCACCCCCCATTTGTCTTTATACTCGATTAGGAAATATACTATTCGGTCTCCGGAAACGCGTGGGCTATTTAATGCTTCAGCTGGACTAGCGAATATTGATGTTTCAACTATTTGTTGATCATTATCTGATCCTGAGGACTCATTCTCATCCATATATGGATGCATAATTTCTGGATTAGGATAGGGAGAGCCCCCCCCTCATTCTCTGAAGATGAGGATGATGATGATGGTTGGGGAGGATCCCTTTCTTGTCTGATTCGATGAGAAAGTTTCCTCAATTGCCTTCGAAGTGTAGGTTAGAGTCAAGCTGGACCCGATTTAACAATGCTCGGGTCTTCAACCTCAACTGAGGGAATATTATCGCACTCTTCGGCAAGCTTCGCTTTTAGGTTACTCACTAAACATTTGTAGTCAGGCAAAAGCCAGCAGGATTGTTTAGCGTCCCTTGTTCTACCTGCCATTTTAGTTGATAGATACAGGTTTATTGCTTTGTAGCAATAATTTAGTTCTAGTTCAGCCATCCTGTTGCATTCATCTTCAGTCCAGGTTCAAACAGTGTTATCAGTTAGTAACTCCAGCTCTTTATAATATATCACCTTCGGGTGCGTTCTAGACTTATGTAATCGCATCCCGGAATAAGATTTAAATTCTTTAGTGCATATTTGGCAGAGGTTCTGTGATTCAGGGTTGGGCCCCCTACAACGTTCACGACGCATATGTTGTCTTTGTAGGGCTTTTGTTAGAGACTCAGAGTCACATTCGCATCTGACCATTTTGAGTTAATCGGCAATTTACAATTACAATTAAAATAAATAAAATAATTTATTAATGTATTTAGAGGAAGGTCGCAAGATGGCGCAATGTACTGGCGCTTGTAAGTTATACGAATTGTTCAATACGATTCCTTCCTAATTTCAACGCCAAAAGACGTGTAGCCGACCACGTAACGAAACCTTTGTGGACTATATTATGGTGTTCTGCGTGGTCCCCCTTAAGCACCACAAAGGCCGCCTCCCTAGTTAGCCAACCTGATATGCTGTTGAGGTCGTTTCCAGCTCCCACCACTGGGAGGTGTAGGGTAGACTAGACTTAGGGTAGGTATCTTAGAGTTTTCTAGAGTCTTGGAAGGTCAATATGCCGTGATATTACAAAAAAAGATTGCTTGCAATTTTTTTTGACAGTGAGCACCATGAGTAAAATTAAAAAAGTGTAAAATCGCAATGAAATTTGATGACATATGGACATGTATCATATGTATAAGACTCAAAAACCGATCAATTGACACATTACGGGGTCAGGGATGGCTATGTAATAACTAATAACTTTTGATTTACTGATAAACAGCACATTTCATGAAGTGCCCTTTTCTCACCCAGCTCCTCAAGTGTAGAATTTTATTTAATCTCTTCTAAGGTAGGTATGATAGTAGTAGGTACTGCCAACAGGCACTTAATTATTATTATAAGAATAATTGACTTTCTATCTTTATAAAACTATTATAGTAATTTAAATTTAATTATTCAGAAACATTAAATTGTTTATTCGACGTACTAGCTGATAAGCTGATATATGCCTAGGTTTTGTTTTATACATAGCAGATACGTGTAATACGTGGAATATCCCCCCACAGAAACTTCCAGGCAGATTCTCAAAGACAATGAATTATCTCGCACATGTGTCGTCTTAAGAAGCACCTAATTTAGACATTCATTATTAAATTCCTTAGCTCACAAAAGACCGTAGCTCTGATAATAACTAAACGGAAGGATAGTTTCCCGTTCGTTAAATTATTTGCAATCACGTCACACATGTATTATACTTTACAGACATTCCACCAGTCAATAGGGATATGAATTTATAAATTAAATAATTGTGACTCTTCCTCAAATAATACTTGCAAATTGTTTGCAAATGTGACTATTTAAATTTTACATAAAGGTAGGTTATAAAATGCAGACTGAGAATGTAAGTTGAACGTCGCTGGTTGACACTGGGGGTTGCATGTTTGCCTAATTTCTCGTTATCTTTCATCCATGAAATTTTTAGTTTCGCCAAGTTTTTTAGTGTGAACATTTAAAGTTTAAATTTTTTTAACGCTCCCTTTAAATTTGATGTAGAAATGAAAGATGGTGTACATAAAAATTGATGTAACCATATCTTGTAGTTCATCAACTCGGTGTAGTTTTTATGTGTGGTAGCACAAACAGTCAAATACTTAAGACAAACACGTAAATCCGGCACTAGAGAATACGCCGGTAAGATACCTTTGTCGAGATATTTTCCTACGACCACCTACGAAAGTAACATATTGCGCACAATTTAGAGACTACGAGACTGCTACTTTTCATACATGTACGGAAAGTTGTCCTTGAAAGGTGTCATGAACCCTGTATTATGAAAATACTTATGTTTTGTAAACTTTTCTTCTAAAATATATTGATCTTTTATTTAGATGATGTTTATTTAATATTAAGTAAATGGTAATTTTGAAGTAGTTTTTTAAAGAAAATCAGCACAATTTGCCTGAATTTACTATTACATAAGTTAAATCTGAAAATGAGATGGAATGCAGTAAGCATGCTCCCGTTTCCCATGTCAAACCTACAAACATGTTTGGCACTTGACTCGTGTTTGTAGCTATCGCTGAGCTATTTCATCTGCCAACTAGACTCGTAGAATCCACACACGTTCGAGCATGTCTGCCAACTACTTTCGCCATTATTCTCCGCGGCATGTTCGCATGTTCGAGCGTGTATGGCGGCTTTAATAACAATTCAGATAGCATACAGTTTTTAGTTTATTGTAATTTGCAACAAAAAATAACATTTGTAACAAAAATCCTAATAAAGTGGTTAATATAAACATTTTACTTTCTTATATATTATTGCGCATTCCGCGAAAAGGTCAACCTCCACAGATAAAATTCAATATTCAATAATGCTTAAAACAAGTGTCAAATTCATGTTTTAACACAAATTACAATTGCCGCAGCCAAACTACGATGTTAATGCCTTATTTGTTAGACTTTTATTCAAAAATGTGTGCAGTAGAATGAAAATTGTCATTCGGTGCATGTAATTATGGTGGTGGTTAAGGACAATAATGTCAATGAGTTTAGTTTTAAATTGCAATTCTTTGATATTGAATAATAAAAAAATGTGTCAGACAACTAAAAATTGATTAAATTAAAATAAATCGTGTCTGAACTTCAATAATAATATGGAATGAAATAAGCAATTTTTTTGTATGTCACAGTACGTAACGCATTCCATATCTAAATTGACCATTTTTTAGCTTGATCTGTTCGTAAACGGCATCAGATATAAAAAAACCAAATGTATTTTTATCAAGAGCAAAAAATGCATCCAATTAAAAGTTGAGTTGCTTAAAAATAATTTCTGGGGATTCGCTAATCATAAAAATCCGTCGGA
Organism: Agrypnus murinus; assembly: GCA_929113105.1. NCBI lineage: Eukaryota > Metazoa > Arthropoda > Insecta > Coleoptera > Elateridae > Agrypnus > Agrypnus murinus. The sequence continues at coordinate 28,353,344 of OV816028.1, read as the reverse complement.
ACGCGTCACTGTAGTAACCGCGGAATACGCGATATAATTATACATTAGTTACAGTATACACATAATAAACTATGGTTTCTGAATAACAGCGAGTGATCCATTCGTAGCGTTGCTGGTTACCGAAAGCGATGGGGCATGAGTGTAAACACACATGCAGTTTACGCTAATAGCTGCAGTAGCACGATATATCGCAATCAGAATGCCTTCGTTATTTTATACCTTGTTCCTAGATGGCACTGTACTCCGATAAAGAGCAGCACATAATCTTTTACGAAATTTCTATTACCTACATGGAATGCCTGAAAGGGTTAACTATGCAACGGTTCGAGACTATATATGAACCACTATCTGTCGTTTGAAAACCGCAACTGTGTTGAGCGCACACCTTTGGAGAAGGCCTCTTCTTTCCATTTGATTGTTATATACTTTTACATATTTATACTTTTACATAGTTAGCACTTATGAGTAGTAATATTATTGCGCGCTCTCAAACCCATGTAGGTGGATTCCAGCCTCAAGGTTGCTTTACTGGTTTTCTTGGCTTACTATTTCTTAAATGAAGGTCTTGGAAATATTTATGTACTCGCATCGTGCTGGAAATAGATTTTTCTTTTTTTTGCTCCTGTCTAGCACAGCGGACAAAGTCAGATTTGTAGTGAAGGACACTGTGAAGTAAATAGTATAGTATAGTATTTTAGTACAAAATGGTTCATAAATATAAGAGAAAATGAATAACAGAAATAAAATTAAAATCAGATGGTGACGGCACTGTTAACTGTTATGCTAGGAGCAGGATTAAAGCAACAGCAAAAGTCATAATATAACATTGCAACCTATTTCAAAGACTGATGAAAACTTTAGAAAAATAATAAGAAAAGGGTTGAAACAATTTAGGCCAATGATTACTTGCCAGCTGTTAAAGTTGCCGAGAAATTAGTACCAAATTACCACACCCTCCCAGTGACTCTGAGCAGTCCGACTCACTTTATCCATTTAGATAGACTTAAGTAAGTAGAAAAGATGTTCAAAAAATCAATCCAAAGTTAGACATGATTTTCTGCTAAAAATCTAAAACAAAGAATCTTTTGGTCAATTAGTGTTTGAAATTTGAAAAGGCGAATAAAAGATTTGCTGGATAGGAAATAATTTTTAGATACCTAAAGATGCTATACCAAAAGCCTTAAAGTTGTAACGTCTTCGTTCGAACAGTCTAAGGTTTGCAGTCTAACGGTCTATGGCTGATAAGAAATTTAAACAATGTGTATATGTATATGGGATGTATGGTGTAGATGCGTTTTAAACAACAGGTCTGTATACTTACTTTTTAAACAACTGATATAGGAAAAACAGGCATAAGGTTCTCTTGACACACAAATCCAAATATTTGACAAAAGTAAGGTTGTAGCAGATAGAATTTACTCCTTTTTGTTTCATTTTGGACCAGACTATCCTATGATCATGGATACTAGATGGTATAAATAAAATTACTTGCCGGAGCTAAAGGTTTGTACGTTACCTGGTTTAGTGAGACTGGTTTTCTATGTGTATGTTATGTTTCTCTGACTCTACAATCTATGCGGACGATTGACAATTTGACGATTGTGGAGTTTTTGTTCCTGGAACAGGAAAAGGGATAAACAGGAAAAATCGATCATATATGGCTTTAGGGTTAGGGGATTTGCTACATACTAGAATTAAATGTGCTCGTTGACGTGATGTATCCAATAAGTGTGACACTGATTTGTAAAATACTCCGTTTACAGTGGAAAATGACAAAATCATTTAAATAAGGAACGCGACTGATTTCGACTTAGAACATATTTGATCAATAATGATATTGCCAGTGAGCCACCTACATCTAAAGCAACTGATGGCGTAGCTTTCAAGTTGCCGATTATAGTCTTTAAAATAGCAGAGGAGAATAAAATTCCGAATAGAAAAATACAACTTACGACAACCATCCTCCACATCCCACACCACGATTATTTCCCAAGACCCCTTCAAAACATATGAAATGTAACATATTTATAATTCGATTGCAAATCACAGAAGTCTATTAAAACAATTTTAAGCTCTCTGCTTCCCATCCCTCAAAAGATCAAGCAAAAATGTGATCCACATGTATAGCCTTCTGCAGTATAAGGATATATTGGGTCAGTCCCTAATAAACATTAGAAGTGGCTGGAGGTCTGATATAACCATTTTTGCTTGATATCTGGGGATGGGCAAGAGCGGATAATGTCATATTTCATTTTATTTCTAATGAATATTTAAGGAGTATGAACAGGTAATGAGGGTGAGAGTAATGTGGAGCAGTGTGGTTCTTATTTCTTCAGTTTAACTACCTTAATTAGGAACTATCTAAATCATTCAGATAACATTCCTAAAAATAAAGTTTGTCGCTATTTCAATTAGTTTTAGAGATCGCTACCGCTACCATAATCAAAAGTTTTGTCTGGGGAGGGTAGTTGTCTTGGTTGGTGTTTTTGAAGTCCTAAGGACACGGAGAGTGTACTAGTATTCCACATGTTGTGATCTTGCTAATACTTACTTACCGTGAGAATCATACTGAACCCCAATTCTTGAATCAGGCATTTTAAAGCCCGGATTACGCATGCGCTCGTGCATCCTTATTAATCTAGGATAAGTACTATAATATTGGAGTGATACTACGCTTCTATTTTTGCATCAGGTTTATATGGTATTCTTTAAGTCCGAAATCGTAGTTGATTATTATTACTGGTTTAAATACAATTTGTAAAGTTACAGTGCCTAAGGGCAAGTACTTCAAGGTCATTATTGTCATTTTGAAACATTGTCAGTTTGTATAAACACCCAGTTGTAGTCAAAATAATCAATCGATACATAAACTATCATTAATTAAACCCATAATCTTAATCATCATTCATCGGTAAGGCTATTGTATAGCATGCAACAAACAAAAGAATTGATTTAGAAATATTCCTGACCTTGTGATTATAATACGTAAAAAGACTATACATACTTATTGTATTTTTTGTTCTGTCTGTCACCAGAATGAAAACCAAAACAACATTGAGGTATGCAGAGATCAATCAAACTTGTTGAATGTATATAATATATATAATCAACTATATTGTTTAAATTTTAAATATACCTTTTACCTATATTTTTATATAAAAATACTTAATTGTACACAATACAGCCTTTCTCAATATTTTGAATATGTATCTAATATTTTGAAAAGTATAATACTTAACATAATACTTACATTAGCAGAAATGTTCAAGGTAGTCTTAAAGTGTGGCAGTTGGGTTCATGTAACTTACGTGTAAATAGGTACCTAGCTCGAAGCTTTACGAGATACGCTCCATTAGCGCGTCGGCCGAATATATACTAGTGAGAACCGGGTACCATCTATACTCTACTAGCTCTGTAGTGCTAGTCCCTAGCTAAAACGTAGGTCACATGGGGTATTATCTCCCCGTATTCCTAGTCTAACGTGCGGCCTAGTGTAGTGTAGTACCCTTTAATTTTTTTGAAAAGGCCTCTGAAAAGGAGTCATTAAGATCCGTTAGTCCAGAAGTTTTGATAAATTATGACAAAACGAAGCGTAGAGATAACCATGGTGCCAAAAAGTTCATATTTAAAGAGAGGTTAAGTACCTGGAGCTTGTAGTAAATTCCACGAAAACTTGCTGATACAGTAAGTGGTCATATACATTTTCAGCCCTACGTAGCCTACAAATAGGAACATCTGTAGAACTCCTGGGCCGAAGGTGGACCTCCTGGAACTCAAAGTAGAAGTAGTTGTTTTGATGCAGTAACCTTTGAGGGCTGATTTTTGTTAGTGATTGTTCTGTACTGTAGAAGGAAAGAAGGTACAAACATTTTAATTGATGACAAGTTTTCCTCTCATTTAGGAATCTTGTCATGACCCTGACATACTTAATATTAATTTGCTTGACAGCTAATTTTACTCTCGATGTGCAACCCTTAGGAGTTACATTTTACACCCTACTAAAAACATACTGGCAATGACCTAAATAAAAAAATAAAGGCTACTGTTTGCTTGTTTGACCAAATATTCTTTTCCTTCTCTACTGAAAAAAATGCAAGTAAAACTTCATGAAAGAGCACAAAGTATTATTTATGAATTCAATAAGAGTTTGCTTTATCTATTAGGTTTAGGCAAGACCAAAAGAAAGAATTTCTTTAATACAAAACCACGTTGAGACATCAGTGTCGGAAATTGTGGTCAATATGTTAGAAAAATCTTTTAGTTCACCGGATACTAGTAGGCGTCAGAGAAGGAAGAAGATAAGTGTAGCTCCAAAAGAGTGTATTACACAGGACGATTTAAATCTCACTTCAAAGCGAAATCAGAGTTGTAGTGATGAGACGAAATAGATTCAATGGACGAATTTAATGAAAGCGACATTTCCGATGATGGAAATGTCTCGGGCGACACATTGTTCTAGACAATCCTTTCCAAAAATGCCAACAAGTAAATTTAAATAGAATTTAAATAGACACGAATGTGGAGTTTGTTACTGACGGCCGAGTACTTGTGCGATATATGACAACCAAACGAAGGGATAAAAGTAAGCGATGACGACAAATCTTATCTAATTGATTTTTTTGATTCGCGTCTGCTAATAGGTACTAACTGGTACTAAACAGAAATTTCATATGCCAACTTCTTTATATGAAGATGTTGTTGCAAAAGAAATGATAAATGGCGAAGTTAAACCACCCAAAAGGGTGGGTACTGGTAGTGGAGAGTTTTGCGTTTTCTAAGAAGATTTTACTTATTTAACATTCCATGATACACGTAGGTAGATAGGCAGATATAGTATATGCATATATTTTCTCATCAGAGTGCTTTGTAAAACTTTTCACTTTTTTATGTTTTTGTGTTTCAATACATTCCATAACATGCTTCAACTACAAATGTATTTTCTACTATAAATGTTTGTAAAGTTTTTAAAAATGTTTATGTGTTCCAATAAGATTTAGGAAACAGTGTTATTTAAAACATCGCAATTCTCAATAGACGTTCCAAAAACAACCCCATCCGTGGAGGGGGGGTTGTTGGAACATAACCTAAAAAGATGTTTTAAATATATCGCCTATTATTAAATACCCGGCAAATATTAGTTGATAGATGAGATCGAGGTCCAGCTTATACATAAAGCAACTAAATACATATATGTTTATACATATCCAAGAACAATTAAATACATTAAATGATAAACTAAACGAAGATACTAATAAAAACAAAGAAATATCAGAAGCAAACCAATCGTCATAATGAAACAAATGCAGCAAATAGAATACCTTCAAACAGAAAATATTAGAAGAAACGTAATATTATTTGGTATACAAGATGAGTATGAAGAAAGAGAAACGTATGAAAGATGAGACCCTATAGTAAAAAAATCGAAGTTAAAAATGCAGCAAGTTAGAAAAATGTGATGCGAGCAAGAACTAACAGCTGTGAACAAGAAGAAGGAATTATTAAAAAATAAATATATGAATAAACAAAAACATACACCTTCATATGAATTAATGAATGTACCAAAGAGGAGCAAAGAAACGAATGGAATGAACTAAAAAACGTATGAATGTAGCTAGAGATAAAGGTCATAATGCAAAGTTGAAAGACCCATCCATGGTCAGCTATACTGAAACGTAGATAAGAAGATAAAGTCAAGAACGGTTAGCGGGAGATCACCATAATTAGTAAGTACCATAAGTGATAAAAGAATAGACAAGAAAAAAATTATTATTAATATAATCGATGCGCCAGTAAGGTTTTAGCCGTTTAAGGAAGTTGTGGTAAAATAGTCTGAGACAAAAGTTATGGAGCTGTGTTATTTTCACGAATAGAAATAATTACATAGTTTTACTTCAAATAATGGCTCTAGCGATACTAGTTTGATCAGAATGCATGTGAAAACATGTTGGTTAATATTTATATATGTTTTTAATTAATTATTAGTGTTTTTAAGACAGAGACTAACCTTTGAATGTCTAGTCCAAACTTAAGAACGTGAAAAAATGACGAAATAAAACAATTCTTCCAACCAAAAATTTCATTCAAGTTCACTATTTTATTACTAAAAATAAAACAATATCACTATGTAAACACTAAAAAAATAAATAAATCGTTTTAGAATATAAATAAATTATATGCTTCTAGAATAGTGAAAAAGTGACAACGTTGCCTTAAATTATAAAAAAGGTACTAGTATTTCGTTTGTGGCCTGAGGAAAACAAATTAATGCAGTCAATGACTTTGACTTGGATGAAACATGACTAATTCAGATTCATTTAAAACATAGCAGTAAGAAGTTTTCGAATCATGTATCTTTTTATTTACACTTATTTTGTTTTCGAGATGTAAATTACGAGCGACCATCAGTGACGCTGCATGTAGCTATACAAAACATTTAAATTACCCGCTCATTTCCCTTACTGCGACGTTCTTACAATTGATAAATTATTCGATTTAATTAATTTATTAATTTTTGGTTAAACTATCAACAACTTATCATTTTGCATAAGATATAATATCGCGTGTTATTTCTAAATGCAATTTTTCCATAAATAAACTTCTCAAACATTAAAGAAATTTCAGGAAAAATTCTACTATTCACTATTCTTTTGTACATTTACATCTTTTTTTTATAGAGTCAGTTGTTACTTAACCTCTTTAATAATTTCACTTGGGGATAACTTAACACTAATGAGTGTAATATTAAAAATACAAACATAAAAAATACCATTTATTGTAAAATAAAAGATCCTAAGGTGTATTTTCTTATAACAAACCACGTCTGTTCACAATAAAATGCCAATGTACTTGCAACAACTAACCAATTTACATAATGCTTTGAATAGATTATTTTCAAATGCAATATAGTGTAGTAGAGTATATTGCATTTTAACTTAATAGCACTGTATACACATTGCCTTTATTGAAAAAGAAAATATTTTAATCTGATAACCCGAAAGACCTATACATAACTGCTAGCTAGACACTTAAGACAACTAAAATAAATATAATCACGTAAAAATAAAAAGGTCTCTTAAACAAAACACACTTGGTACAATCTTAAGCTTTAGCTCCGCCAAGAAATAGGTGCTATACCCTAACATTTAAATGAAGGATTTAAAATTACCGATATCACTAGGGCAGAATTGTAAAAAGCATCTCAAATCACGCAGTGTCCACCTCATGATCACGTGGTCGACTCGAGAAATGTATCTGATAACAGAAATAACTGATAAACTGGAATGATTCAGTAGCGTCACAAAATGTCCTTTACGAAGGCTAACATTGATGCTTAATGTTGTATTCGATTATAATCAAATACACGTACAAAATAGGGAAAATGAAATTAATTTATACTAGAAGAACAATTATTATTAACGTCCAAGTTTAATTATTTCATTCCACCTATAAAATACTATTTGACTCACAGATAGGCATATTTTTGTTTTCCATGTAACATGTATGCAAGTAAACGGCAAAAAATATAGATTAAATTAAACATATGAAAGCAGAAATATTGTTATAAACAAAAATTCTTAAGAACTACTATAATAGTTAAGTAATTCCTTTGCAACAGTAACAAATTGTTTATACATTAATTGTTTTATTGAAATTGGTAAATTATTATACAGTACGATTCCTAATATATAAAAAGGATTGCCATCATTTAGTATCAGTTTTATGCACTTAAAAATGTAAATTAACACCAGTTATGATTTTGTGTAGTTATGATTATTGATTGATTCCCTATTTTTTACTTTTAACGATTTATAGTTAAAAGTTTTGCAATTACTTTTCTTTAAATGTATTCATTACCCTATGCCATTTAAAACGTAATGAGATTTTTAATTATAAATCGTTATTAAGGTTGAATAGATACTTCAACGATGATAAATTTACATAATGTTAAAAAGTACTATCCGAACGTACGCTACTGACCTTTTTAAAACGTCTCGAGTAACACGATACTGTGCTTACATTCTTAGCTTATCGTAATGTTCTCACAGCTGATGTGCACGCGTTCATTAAAATCCTTCATTTGCCAGCGAGACTATAGTTGCGGATATGCCAATCTGTCTTCTAAAGCAGAACCAATCGCTAAGAATGCTTTACAAACACATACAGATAATTATTATGGTTGATAAAGTTAAAAAATATGTTTCGATTAGTAAACTTTTTGTCCAATGGATTTTAGTTCGTGAGATATTGATTTTCAAAGATGCTCGAAGAACTTTAACAAACAATAACTGAGAAACTGTCTATTTAGTAGAGTCAAATTTTGCATTAAGTTCTTATTTTTTACTATCTAAAGATAGAGACTTGAAATATTTTCTAATGCCTTTAGTACCTACTGGATCAAAACAAAATGGTTGGTAGTCGAAAACCCCATTTTATACCCCTAATTTAATAACTCAACCAAATTGATTGAAATTTATGTTAGAAGGGTTTCTGGGGTCGCTGATTATGATTCCAACAAGAAAATCGAAACATTCAAAATGGCGGACCTAAAATGGCAGCTCTAAGATAACGGCCTTTCAGATGAATGTGATTTACGCCTTTTCTGTTGATTTTAGAGAGAAGTTCAAACAGTCAAAAAGTGTTTCGAATGTAATTTCGCATAGGACTACACTATTTTGATTACCATATTATCCCTTCGCTCTCCCCTAGTGGGAAACCTATACTATGTCAGAACCCCTTTCAGGTAAATATGGCGATTAACATTGTTTTATACAGATAAATAAAGAGTAAGTTAAATTAATAAAAGAAAATCGACTATCACCTTTCAAACGAAGATGAAAAAGTAAAGCAGATTTACTAGTTCCTATTAAAATGACCAAAAAATGCTATTAAAATTATATTTTGCTCCTGTAAAACTGAATGTGCAACTTCTTCCTGTGCATGCAGAAAAGGTGGCCTTTTCAAGTGCATACCAGCCTTTTCAAATTGTTGGAATATTTATTAATAATTATTATTAATTATTTATATATATGTTTTTTATATTAATTAAATTATTAAATTGAATTATTAAATTGGGGGTGTAAAATGGGGATTTAAAGAATTTAATGTTTTCATTTCAGAAACGTAAATGTTAACTAACCTAATTCAGGATTACATATACTTATTTCAAATTACATTGATTCTTATTTCAAGTACTGTAGTGCTTGAATCAATACACAGTTTTCAAGAACATGTTTGTTCTCACATTAAGTACAAAATTTTTTGAAATCAAAAGTTAAAAATCTTGTTTTTGAACACACCTGTATAAATTGCAGAAATAATGTTTATTTTGAAATGCAAAGATTCTTATTTCAAGTGGTTTAGTGCTTAAACCAATACCTAGATTTCAAGAACATATTTGTTCTCACATTAAACATATTTTTTTGATAGAAGAAGTTAAAAATATTCTTTTAAACTTATAATAAACTCTGAATAGCAGAAAACAATGCTTAAATTGATAATCCAATATCTCACTTCAAGCATTTTATGTCTAGAATTAAAAATTATCTGCATCATTTTGATTTAAACACCATGTTTCTTGACTTTAGATTTCCAATATTTCTTTGAGTGCAATATCACCAAAAGCCAGTTTGTATAAGTTGCGCCAATCGAACTAGCATCCATTACATAAACAATTACCACTAATTGAAACATAATTTTTATTTTCTCTTTTTAATAATTTATTTCAAGTGCCCTAAGCCCCTAACTGCATTGGTTTTTGGCACCCCTATCTTTGCAATAGTTTATAGAATCAGTCGGATTATATATACACATTTAGCTAGTTCACATAGCTTTATGTAAGTCGAAAGACTTTTTCAAGCTGCAATTTTTAACTTTTAATTATTAAATTTATTAAAAAACAAGCTCAAATGGGATCTTATACCACATATGATAAAACCGAGAGTTTGATTATTATAAGTGTTTAAAGGTACATTGTGGTAAAAGTATCGCACTTTCCTTTGTGTGTTTATTATAAACAAATAGAAAAGTATAATAGAATAGTGATTTTAAACCGCTGTTCCGCGGAACGTGAGTGTTTCATCAACTTGCCACAAATTTTAAAAGATGGTTAATGAAAAAATTGGATAAAATATAAATCTGAATATTACATTGAATAAGGCGAGCCAAACAAAACATAGATATTTAATCTACCAGCTACTTTCATTTGTGTCAACATTTCCAATATTTTATCAATCAGTTTTAGGGATCATCTTTCATATGCCTAAATTTTTGCATTTCTACGGCATTAATGCTATTGATTGTTTCAGGAGCACTTGTTGAAGTTTGTCTTGAAACAAGGAATGACATTATAGCCGCAGAAATGCAAGACTCAAAAAACTGATATGAACCTGGTTTTTCTGTAGAGCCTTGTAAACATTACCGTGACCGCTCACCAAGTGATCGTTAAATAATGTAGGTGTAGACACACGGTACTATTTTTGTCTGGTAAGAACGAACTGCTAAGGCTTCATGGAGCAGTGTTTTATTCAAAACACTGTGCAACTATTAATCATAGTTTTTGGATCACACTTAAATTAGCGTTATTAGTTTTATTAGTGTTCCGGGCAGAATTCTTACAATGAAATACAGTGAAGATCGTTGATCCGAATCTAGGTTAATCCGAAAACCACTATAATCCCGACCAGCAATTTATTTACATTGGGTTTATTGTAATCCGGATTTAAAGGTTCTGATAATCCGAACTTTAGAATTAATTGTTTTTATTCCTCAAGTTTTGTTTATAGTAACGAATGCAATGGGTATTCAGATGTGTAATTTGATACAGAACTACCGTTGTAGATAAAATAAATGATTTTATTTTATTTATGTTTACGTTATATTTGTCTGGAACATTCTTATTATAAAAAGTAACGTATTTTTTAGAAGTGGATACATTGCTTCACAATTCGTATTAGTTACAAAGGATTATTTATAAGTTAAAAAAGAATTGATACTTCTTTTACGAATTATGGCTTTATGTGCCTATCTCCGCCATACATAGAAAGATTTTCTGGTAAGTTTAAAAACTATTAAAAAGATCGCATTGTAACTTTAAATATACATTTCCAGATTTGTTACAAAATCTGAAGGATCATATAACAACGTTAAAAACACTTTAAAACCTGCGGAATATCCGGATATGGAAGAAAAGTTAACTGCATGGTTTTTGATATGTCACCGATATCCTCCGAAATTTTGGACGAAAAGTCAAAGCATCATTATCCAGCAGCGTGCGGTGCATACGAAACAGTGAAAGCAGTCGCGACACAACGTATGCGCTATCACGCTCGTACACTCTGGTTCCACTTATTCGTATACTCTGCACGCTACTGTGACTTTATTAAAGATGGTTTCAAAACGATGACGTCAGGGCAAGTAAAGATCGGATACTTAATTTTAAAAAGACAATTTGCGTGTTAAAAATCGCTGGAGAAAAGCTATTCAATGATTCGCACGCAGTGAAGCCCTTTAAGAAACAGTTGCAAAGTGGTGGCTTTGCAATGGGAGGTAGAAAATTTGAAACAATTGTGATTCCGGAAGGTTTAATCTATCTTACGTTTTAAGTTCAAAAAACAGGAAACAAGTAAAAATCACCGCCTTTTTTTGGTGAACGACATATTAATGCGGAATATTATTTCCTGTGTTTTTAAAACAGTTTTTTCGTAAATATTTTTGTAGTTTTTTTTTAAATAAATGTGTTACAGAATGCTTTAAATGCATTTATTTACAAATAAAACATTATAACTCTACAGACACGGCAATCCGAAAACCGCGATGATTCGGATTGCCCCTGTTTTAATTTATCCGAATTAGCGAGACTTCACTGTAATATGTTTCGCGGTTTTAATTATTTATTTATTTTAATTAGAATCGGAGAAATTATACTTAGCGAAAGGTCTTAATGATGATTGTAAAGCTCAGAAATAAGAAATACCTAAATTAAAAAAACAAAAGAAACACATTATGGTAAATAATTAATATGAGGTATAAAATGAATATGTATATGCAATAAAATCAAGTATTAACGGCATCAAAATGAGAAATAGTAATGTTTATTTATTTTAATTTTATTATGTGTAGGCAATAAAAAGAATTAATTATTACATGATATTTTAACTCTTTATTTGCTTTAACAGTAATTGTATATTGATAACAATAATAAAATACGCATCTCATTGAATGCAGGGGGATTCCAGTTATCTTTTCTGTATAAAATAAATAAATAAACAAACCATAAAAAAGCTTTTCAAGTGCTCATGATTCATAATGCGTGTTTATTAAGAATAACAATCGTTAAAATACTCAACTTGTTTGTACCTCCACGTGTAATTTGGGTTGCATAATGCATATGTTGACTTTGCAACAACGCAAACAAACGTCCTTGTCCATTGAACAAATGCAGAAATGTTCCGAAGGGATCGTGTTGTCAATTGATGTAACCGCAATGATTGGACGAATTGAGAGTTATCTGTAAAGGTTTTACCATATGGTCAGATTTCTACAAGAACTAGTACTTACAACTCGAATGTTTGCATACCTAAAGGTTAATTAATTAATTCTTCCTATTGCCTATGTTATCCCAAGTTCTAAGATTCTACAGCTAAGATAACTACAAATTTTATTTCTCTGAGAAAATTTTATTCATAAAAACAAATATCGCCAGTTTTTGATGCGCTGCTAAAACGTAGAAAAGGCAAAATAGAAATATATCTTAAAACAATGCCATTTTTGCTTCTTTGTTTAAATTTATATCCACATATAGTCACCCATGTTGACATATATTAAATTAAGTTTCTGTAGTTAAACAGTTAATATTACTCTGCTCATGTGAAAGGAAATGCCGTGCCATAAAATCAAAAAGAAAATTAGAAACGTTCTAGGAAATCTTCCCTATTCATTATAAGGTTTTAATCTAAGCGATATAATGATATTTGGAAAAAGCATTATTTGTTAATTTAATTCTTATTAACAAAGTTTGCTTCTAAATGCACGAACACCTCAACAAATATTACCATAACATTTTACATTTGCGTTATTCAATAATGCAATTCCTTGTTTTAAATACAATGCAAGCAAGTATGTATACGAACAGCAGGATATTGCAAAATCCTGTTTGCTGACATTACACAACTTTTTAACATTCATGCACTGAAGAGGAAACTTCTGCAATAGTACAAAATGGAGGCTAAGAAATATTATGAAAATAAATTAATATTTCAGTTGTTTTTAACATTGTTTATTGTTTCCAGCCTTATTTTGTGGAACTCCATAATCATGAAATAAATAAAGATTATTAAAAGTTTCACAGTTTTATTCAAATATACCTGACAATATTGTTTCGACAGCTATGCTGTCATTATCAAAGGTAATATAATTATAAACAAACACGTCGCTAAGGTAGATACAAAATAGGTAACTAGATAAAATAATAATAATAATAATAAAAATTAATAATAAAAATCATAATTAAACATCTAATACTTCCAGTAACGGAGAATTACTGAGCTCAAGTTGTTCATTCATTAAAGGTACCCTGAGTTTGTGTTTGTTTATCTCAAAGGCTTCTAAAATGTCTAATTAACAAACGCAAATTAGACATTTTAGAAGCCTTTGAGATATACAAACACAAACTCAGGGTACCTTTAATGAATGAACAACTTGAGCTCAGTAATTCTCCGTTACTGGAAGTATTAGATGTTTAATTATGATTTTTATTATTAATTTTTATTATTATTATTATTATTTTATCTAGTTACCTATTTTGTATCTACCTTAGCGACGTGTTTGTTTATAATTATATTACCTTTGATAATGACAGCATAGCTGTCGAAACAATATTGTCAGGTATATTTGAATAAAACTGTGAAACTTTTAATAATCTTTGTTTTTAACATTATTATCAGAAACTATAGTAATTATGACAAAGAATATCCATTAATTGTACAATTCTGCAATTCTTCTTGGTGATGGACTATCATATTTTTATTATGAGAACTTTTGTGTTATAATCAGGGAAGGGCTTAGCAGTTTTACTAGGTGATGCGAGATCTCCGGATTGCATCCCCACAATGACTGTTAGGTCGTTAGGATGACTAATATTTTGGTTAGGGAACAAATAATCTTATTTGGTTGGTACGTAAGAATGGCACCGGGCGCCCGAGTGGATAGCACCACGGTTATAATATGGGGTCTGTTTAAGATCTGCTTCCAAGCTAAGCAGCTTGAAAGCAGTTCTGCTGGTAAGCACCAGCAGCGTGCGGTGCATACGAAGCGGTGGAAGCAGTTGCGATACGAGCGCGACAGCGCGTATGTTGTATCGCGGCTACTTCTACAGTTTCGTACGCTGCTGCAATTTACAGTTAACATAAATTAAATCTCATTGCAAGATTAGTTAGAATTTTTTAAAACTCAGACACAATATGACATTTGTTTGGTATATATGTACCGAAGGGGCCAAGATTATATCTATTGTATCTATACTAATATTATAAAGAGGAAAGATTTGTATGTTTGTAACGAATAAACTCAAAAACTACTGGACCGATTTCAAAAATTCTTTCACCATTAGAATGCTACATTATCCCTAAGTAACATAGGCTATATTTATTACTAGAAAGAATTAGGGATCTCTACTAAAACTTAAATAATGTAACCCAAGGTGTACAAATATTAGCCATAAAATGTCTTTCATCGCATGCGCTGCGGAAACTATTGATGATAGAACAAGAAAATGTTCTACAATATTAGTGCAATATGTCCTGCATAAAGATACATTTACTCTACGTTTATCCCAAAATGTTTAAAAATAAATGTCCACCCGTGCGAAGCCGGGACGGACCGCTAGTATCTAATATAACAGACACGAGTGTAAGTGAATAAAGCGCATACTCAGTAAGAAAGAAAGGTAGACATAAGGTTACACTAGGCTGAATTATATGTTTTAAAAATTATGACTAACGTTAAATAATGTTAGTTACTTAATAAAACAAAACGTATTTGTAACTTAAAATTAAAGGAATAATAACTGAAGCAAGTGTGAAATTTCATAATGCATAGGTAACAAAAAAGCCATCTCTAGTATGCTTATATTGAAACATCGAATTTTGATTTAACTTGCATTTAATTTAAAACCTGCCTCAACAGTCCAAATAATTTTATCTATAATAGAAAATGTCTTCTTCAATTTGATTTAGAAATGCAAAACAATTTGAATTTTATTGAGAATTTTGTATAATATGACGTTTTTTTCTAGGCTTGCCCCCACTAGCATGTCGTTTATTCTAGTCTTGCCCCCTCTAGCATGCCGTTCATTCTGGGCTTGCCCTCCATGGACAAATTTCTGCGGGCGCCTATGCTAATGGTATTTAAATATTTTGATGAAGGTACATTCAGTTTAGCAATAATTCAAGATAAGCTTAGCTTATGTATTACTATTTTAGTTTTAAGAACTTGTTTATCTTGTACTGAATAACATTAAAGACTCTCACATGTATAAGAATTGTAGTCTGGAAATTCAAAATTCTCTGAATTTCAAAAAAATTCATTCTAAAAACTTCTGAAGAATATTTTATGTGTAAATAAGCATAGAAAATTAACACAATACATACTTAACATGATGTTTGAATAACAGGTACCTACATTTAGTTACGTCAATATTAATATAACAATATACAAACAAAACCTAAAAATAATATTTGCACTATTACCATTGTATACTTTATTCTTCAATCTTTACCTCATTTGATTTTTTTCACACTGTAATAGTTACTTTTTCAGATTATAGATCTATTTTTCAATGTCTCTGTTGCTTTCACTAGATGAAACTATCAACTGAACTGAAGGGAGTCTCTTTACTAATACCTATTTTACCCATAACTTGGTATTTCCACCATTATTTCCTCTGCAGCATTTAATTTTTAAGAAAAGTTTGTTATAAAGTGTAAATCATCACTACATATCATATCACACTATCATCACTTTATCTTATAATAATCTAATGAGAAGGTTATGTGTAATTATTTAATCATCACCTAAAAATATATCACATCATTTTCCTACATTATATTTCTCTTAATCTGTTGAGCAACTACAATCTTTATAACATGTACCGAATAGAATTTATGAGATACAGATTTTAAAAAAATACGTTACAAATAAGGGGTAGTTTTAAAAAATATATAGATAAAGAATACAAAGGCTTTACAAAATCAAATCATGACCATTGATTTTCGCTCCCATTTTAACAATTTTTTTATTTTCTGTAAAGTTTTTGTTGCCGTTCTAATTTTTATTTTGACAAATACTTTCGCTAAATTTAGGTATTTCCCATTTTGATCCACTACTTCTAACATTGCACTCATACAGGGTATTTTTTAAATAATGGTTTTTGGCTTAATGTGCAACATATAAATAAAGGAAGAAGGCAAAAATGCATAAAATCCCGCACTATCTCAAAAATAAATTTTCACAAAAAATTGTTGGGCATCCCGAAAATTAAGCAAACTGAAGACGGCCCTGGTGTCTGGAGGAGGTACTATTTCTACGCTGATCATTCATTTAATTTATTTCAAACAAAAAGATGTTTAGTATTTAAACTGTTTATAGCTAGTAATAAATACATACATGTGTCAGCAAGTAGACTATACAATGACAGCACCTAATAATTAAATAGGGTTTTTTTGTTATTATTACAACTACTGCATTTCCATATTAGGTTGCAAATCGTTATTCTTATTAATAATAATGAATTTGAATTGTATTTAATCTCGGACATTGTTAGAAATGATAAGTAAATCAGTAGCTTAATAAAATCAATTAACAGTTAAAATTGCTGTAAACGAAACATTAAAAACAAGACATGTCCTTATCCCGAAATTATCATTTGCATAGCTGCAATTACTAAAAACGTACAAGATCGTTCATTTTAAAAATAACAATGGTATGGTAATGGTATAATGACGTGACGTAATAATTAATTCGTTCAGAAGATACAAATAGTTAGATGTAAAAAACACTCCAGATTTCACTAAATGCATAAATCTTTATTTTATTTTCTTAACAATAAATAGTAAGTGACAAACCCAAATTGGTTGCAATATGATTTTTCTGAAAGTCTACCGCATTGAAAAGAACTTTAGTTATATTTTAAATATTAAACAAAATACGTATTAAGAATTCACAGAAGGGAAAGTACCGCCTCTCTTTCAAACATACCGTGATCTGTTTAACGAATTACCAATTTTCAGAAATTATTGTCATCTGGATTTGTATAAAAGTTCCTTAAATGTGTTCTTACATTTCTAATCTACCTTCAAGTCATTGGAAATATAACACCACTCGTGTAAGAATTAATTACACCCAATTGCGGTAAAAAGACGAATTGGATAACCAACATAACAATATGTAATTACTAATTACCGTTAGGTGTAAAAAATAAATGCCATGCTTTCCAACATCTGTTTTAATATAAACACGGCTTTTAGATAGGGTCATATTTCTAAAAAGTATTTATTTACTCAGTAATAACTTCCGACCACATTATTTACGTTAAACCATGCAGCCAGCCATAAACTAGCTTTTGTATGTGACATACAACAACAATTTTTAAAAGGCAGGTACAACTAAAAGGGTATCACATTTTTAAATTAAATTTGTACAACTTAAGGCAGGTTAGTGTTACAGGCCCGGACTCGAAATTTAATAAAACTTTAAAATTCATTTTCTCGAAAACTATTCGTTTGAAGAACAAACTTTATAAGGAAAATTTGCTCTACTACCTATATTCTACCTATCTACCATTCAGCCAAAAACCTTCAATTAAAATACACCCTGTAGATAATTAAAAACTTAATACTTGTTAGTTTTAATGTTCCATCTCATACGTTTTTATAAAGATACTAATACAATCATTTTTTTAACTTGCTCTTTTTTATCATACATGAAGTACTTATTAGAAACATGCTTCAATATAATGTGTGATCTAACAATAATACCTTGCAACTTATACTTTTTTCAAAAATGTTTTATAACATTCTAATTCTGTAAAAGTAATTACATAGATTTAGATTTTTACTGTGAAATATCCTCTAAATTATGATTTTCTAAAAATAAAAGAAACTTGGAAAACTATAAATCACATCAAATTCAAAAGAAGAAACATGTGCAGACATTGACTTGTGAATTAAGCAGTACTACCAGGTGACCTGTGAATATACATGAGTTTTAAAAATGTCTTGACTAAAATAATTGTCAAAGAACTAATAGAATGTGGATATAAAAACAAAATAACTATTCATACACACTCATACAAAAATTATTTTACAAGTACTGCATATTTACATACAGGGTGTATTATCAGTTTTGTTACATAGGCGAATAGCATGTAAAAACAATTTCGGCTCCCCTAATTATTTTAGAGGCAAAGTCACTATAGCAAAGTTGTAATGCTTATTGAGTACTACTGTACAAAACACCCCAGTATTCCGTGTTAAATAGTTTCCAAGATATAAGCGATTTTCTTATATAGGAAATTAACATTGTACATCAGAAATAAATATGTAAATAGATTATATTCACAATTAATTATTACTAAATTAATAAATTCTGGTATTTTAATATAAAGGTTTAGTTTAGTATTTTAATTAGATTTTTGTAACTGTTCAGTATATACAGAGTATCAGACATTAACAGTTCAAGGTCTGCATCATGGTATTCTACTTAAAAAAACAGAAACTGAACTAGAAATCTTAGTAAGATTCTCCCGTTGATGACTCGTTTAGAAATTACAAGCAGTTTTAGTTTTTAAACAGGCAACACAGGCCTATGTAAAAAGTTTTCTAGTAAAATTCTAGAAAACTATTTTGTTGTGTGTAACACTAAAATATAGCTTATTACTTAGGTACTTATTTTTTGATAAAAGGATAATAACATAGAATTAGTTATTTTTTTAACTCAATACATATTGAAATTTTACATGAAATTAATGATTTCTTTGATGATATTTGGAACGGATTCCAATTCCATATCTGCCAAGGGCACTACACGTTATAGTTATGGGTCGAAAATGTTATAATATCCTCGTGCAAATAGTTTAGGCTAGAAGCTTAGATATGTTATAGGCAGATAAGGTTAGAAATTAAAGGAGAATTCAGAAATTAAATTTCTGATTGGGAAAGTCACATCCATCAGGTTTATAATCAGGCTGCTGGTCTTTCGAAGGCAAATTTTGTTTTGCAGGGGGTCATTATTTGTTTGCATAGAGTGACAAAACTTATAAATTCTTTGTCAGATTTGTAATACACCTAAGGAAAAATGAATTAACATTAATCACTGCATTATATGCAGTTTAGGTTTAATTTTAATATTTTGAAAAACAATAAGACATCTAAGAATTAACAAGTGCCTTATAAAATAATTCACTTTTTTCACATTAATTCAAGATTCTCACAAAACTCATATAGAGTAAGCCATCCGCCTTTGCAGTATTTACAAGATAATGGAAATATATTATTGCAATACAAAATTCTAATGTTCTAAAAGTTGATTATTTTGATGATATCCATACACCTTGATGAGCCCTAAGCACGGAAGATTATGGTGGGCCCTTTACCATTTGCTAATATCGAAAAACCTATATACTAGGTCAATTTTATATGCATGTCATAAATACATACAAATGCTTTTAGTTTTAATTTTATCCATTTTGCAAGAGAGCAAGAAAGCTTGTTTTCACCTGTAGTATTTGTATTTAAGAATTTTAAAATACTGAAAATAAAAACAAAAGAGACTTGAATTTATGGAATGAATGTGTAACAAACATGTAATATTTGAAGAATTTTAAAGTTATATTTTTTATCTAAATGAGATGGGAAAACTAATGCAGCTCTTCTCAGAAAACTGGCCATTAGAGATGAAAGACCACAACCCTCTTACTTCATCTATTACAATTACTAATAGTACAAATAATACAGATAACAAAAATAAAAAAGGAGAGAATTTAGAATTGAAGCGGTATACTTTTTACATACAGACATTGATGTCAGACGATAGACAAGAAGAATGGCTGAAGCGCATCGAATAGATGAAAAAATAATTGAGACAAAATTTGGATATGTTTTCTAACATATAAGATTAAAGAAGGGATTGTACAGGTTAGGTTTCT
The DNA here is from genome assembly GCA_929113105.1 of Agrypnus murinus. Lineage (NCBI taxonomy): Eukaryota > Metazoa > Arthropoda > Insecta > Coleoptera > Elateridae > Agrypnus > Agrypnus murinus. The sequence goes on along the minus strand of OV816028.1, from coordinate 28,333,147 downwards.
AGGTTAACAATAGAAAGTATAAGATAAAAAAATGTAAAGGTTACTCGAATAGGTGTGCTTCTTTAGTAATGAGATTAAAAGGAAAACAGTGTAGGAGTAAATCAAGTTTAGTAGTCACCTACATCAGTTGCACATGAAGAAGAAATTGAGAAGTTTAATGAGGAAGTGGAGAAAGCTGTAGTAAATGTAAAACCTAAAACAAATAATATTGTAATAATTGGAGACCTGAATAGTCAAGTTGATATGTTTACGATAGAAGACTCAGACATTATAGGACCTTATGGGTATGAAATAAGGAATGATAGAGGCAGGAGACTAATACAGCTTGTATGCCAACATAGTTAAAATAAAAATTGCAAATATTTATGCAAAAATTGTTATTTAAGGAAAGGAAAGGCAGGAAGTGAACATGGATCTATCCAAATAAAGAATATAAAAACAAAATTGACTATGTTATAACCATCAACAAAAAAAATGATTTATTGATGTAGATGTATAGTTAATAGCCTGAAATTTTGCACAGATGATAGAATAGTCAGAACGAACTTATAAAACACAATATATTATATAAAACACAAAAGATGTCAACAAAAAACCTCAAATAAGCACCCCTTTGAGAATAAACGACATACATACAGTGAAAAAATAAATGAGTATTAATAAGTATTGAGTGGAGTGTGAATGAATTAGAAAACTATGATATTCAACAGTTGAACTACAGTGATGACCAATTAAACGAGTAAAATACTGCGAACTTAACAAAGTTGTCAAAAGAGCATAAAAAGATGATACAAGAGGAAATAATAGAAATATCATGACCAACAAAGAGAATAAGTAAAGAATTTAATAGCCAGACAACCCAAAAGATAAAACTTAAGAATATAATGACGAGGAATTGAAGAGAAACCATGTAGACATCATACATATAGCTATGACCTATTACAAAAACCTTTCCCGTGCCAATCAATCACGGCCAACCAACAAGAAGTAGTATTGAGACAAGTAGAAGATGATATCTGCAACAAAACACCTGGGGAATATGGAATAGCAGGTGAACATTTGAAGCCCTTCTACCAGACAAAGTTAAAGAACCCATCCTTTTGATTTTCAATAAAATATTAAATCAAGAAGAAATATTATATTTATGGAAGAAAGTAATAATAAGCAATAGTTATAAACAACACAGACCTATTAGTTTAACAATAAACAAAGTCTTCATGAAGATACTAAAAGAAAAAATACATCACGGACTAAATGAAGGACAGTAAACAAGTGGGTTCTCAATAGTAGACCATATCCACATCATAAATCAGATCATAGGGAAGTTCAAAGAATATGACATACCATACGGATTTTAAAAAAGCATTTAATATGCTCAATCGATTGAAAAAAGTATGTAAGGCTCATTCAGCAAGTATATGAGATTGCTACTGCAAAAATTAGACTGGATATGAATTTTGGAATACATTGAGGAGTAAAACAAGGAGATGATATCTCTGATCATCTTTATCTTAGCACTAGAACACATATTTAGAAAACTGGATTGGAGAAGTTAGGAAATAAATATATTAAATAGGTAGAAAGTTGACCAATTTACAATTTGCAAATAATCGGGTTCTAGTAGCAGAAACAAGGAAATATTTGATGTCTATGATAAAAGATTTGAGTAAAGCAAGTGAGGAAGCAGGATTAGAAGTAAATTTTGAAAAGACATCAGCAATGCCCATTAGGAAACCATCAGATCTAAAAATTGGTGCAAATGGTTTAGAATATCTCATTCCAAAGGAACATGCTGAAAGAAATTAGCCACAGAATTGCTATAGGGTGCAAGAGTTACTGGACACTAAACCATATTTATATCTGAAAACTGTTACAAAACAAGTTCAGGGTTAACCAAACAAAAATGAAATGGTCAATGTTAGGAACACAAACAATAGATAGAGGTATATCACCAATTAAACATTTAACAAAGCTGATAGACCTGAACGGAAAGGACATACAGCAGACAAGAATAAATGGAAAGGAAAAGGGGGAGGCCTTTGCCCACAAGTTATGTAACAAAACAAATTATGATTCAAAAAGTAAAATTTATTTACATAACTTATGATTATATAAATAATAGATTATTATATAATTATATAAATAATTTTTTGTGAGGTCCTAAGCACGAGCTTATTCTGCTTATGCATTAATCCATCGCTGATTAAATCACTCGTAGTGTATACTTCCCTACACATTCATTCAATTATTAATTAGCAACAATCATGTGGAAACAATTAATTCAACTAATACATGATAATTATGTTTGTTTATGTTTACACGTTATACCTTATCAACCATTTAATTAGTCAACTACACTATATAAACAACAAATAAATGTCAATTAATTAAAGTAGAAATTTCATGATATGTCATTTTGTTTGTAGTATAATCTAAAGAATCTAGATGCGGAGCTCATCTGTCGAACTCATGAAATTTTTTGACCACACATTTCCTGCCAACCTATTAATTATCAATAATAACCATTCTGCTCATATTATACCTATATGATAATTAAATTGGTCATTGTTTTGGATACTTCCAGAAGTATTATTTACTCTAAAGCTAGTGGTGGCTACAAACCGAATCGCTCTGATCACATGCGAAAAGAGAATCAGTTGACTTAACACTTAAACATATAATCTCTGGTTATGGTAAGCTAAAAATTATTTCAACTAGTAAATAATTTTTGCCTAATGAATGTTACTTTAGGACAGGAGATACATATTGATTTTTAAAGTTGCTCATCTAGAGTACTGCAGGTTCGACAAGCTATAACTCAAAGATTATCCATTATAGAAGTTTCAAAGATATTTTAATCAGAAGGTTGTGAACCGCAACGTATGTAAAGATTGACCAATTTCTATAAGTTGCATTGCTTATACTATATAAGTAAATCTATCTCTCAAACTAGGCAAAAAAAACTTACTAATCGAAACATAGTTTTCAACTCTATCGGCCACAATTATACAAACTTATTACAAGAAAAGCTCTAATAAGACCTTATATGTAAGTTTAACTGGCATCCTAAGTCTATAAATCTTGGAAGGATAAAAAATACCAATATTAGGAACTAAAAATGATTACAGATTGCGAATGCTGTTCCTACTATAAAGCAGTAAGTCAATTTGTTTCTAAGGTAGAATTTCTTAATTTTCCCTACTGCTACATTTTTATTAAAAATGTTACTCGGATAGATTGGATTTGTAAAGTGTTTTTCTAAATTTTCTAAAACCTATTGCTATGGCTTAATTCGTTGTTTCATTATTATGCATGTGCTTACCATTCTAAAATAATAATAATAAAGAAATTAATCTCCAATAGAATTTATAATTCCAATTACAGGAAACAAATACAATAAATAAGTAAATACATTCTAGGCGCACAACATGAAATTTGTAATTAAAATTGAAGTACCTAAGTTAATTTGAGAATAAGAAAAATAACAAGGAAATAGTAATCTTTTAATTTATAGTTAATAATAACATAGTTATTTATGTATCAAGGGCATAAGGAGGCTTTTATAGCCGGAATTGTTATTTCTAGCTTGAGGCGTTAGCCGAGGGCTAGGAAAAGGCTATAATAAAAGCAAGATAAGCCTGCTATACATACACCATTTTATGCACAGATTAAGTTTTTAACTCAAATCTATTATTGTGTAAAAAATATAATTAAATCAGTAGGTACATCAAGCCGCTGTGCTTATTCAAAGTGCGTTACTATAGTTACTATTTCAAAACATTTAATTTCAGCTTATTTTCATTGGTGATAAGTTTACAAATTATATCAAAAAACAAGGCGTTTCTTTATTGTCTATCAGACCATAAAGTCTTGAGCTATAAAGAGACAGTTATGTTTAGATGAGTCTAGTAATAATAGTCTAATTATAATATATCTGTGCATAAAAAATATTTTGTGTATAAAAATCTTTAACTAATGTAGTGCACTAAAGAAAAACAAGAAAAAGTAATTTATTATGTACTATAGTACAACTAAAAAATGAAGAAAATAAACCGGAGTGAATCTAGCAGCCGCAGACTAGCAGTCGGAGTTGATTGTGAACGAGCCTTGCTTCCAAATTGTCAAATTTAAAAAGTTTTTCACCACTCCAATTATTAATAAAACTATTAAACTACAATTAATAAATATTAATTGGAGTGTGAAAAATCTTTTTTTTTCATTCATTCTTCATTTGTTGATTTAGGTATAGTATAAATAGCTCCTAACTACGTTGTACACATATATCTTCGACCAAAGTTTTAAAAAACTTTGACATATTGCAATGACTATTTTTTTATTTCAAACTGTCTAAATCTGACAATTTGGGAGCAAGGCTCGTTCACAATCAACTCCGCTGCTAGATTCACTCCGATTTATTTTCTTAATTTTTTGGTTGTACTATACACATTTCATATGTTTATCAAGCGGAACAGGCATGTAATTTTCTGCACTGACTATATGTAACAGAAAATAAATCTAACTCAATCTTCAAATTATTGTATGTTCTCATGATTGTTATAGCAGATGCACTCAAAATTAAATTAGTGTGTGGACGATTATTAGTAAAAGGTACATAATTTTGTGTATGTAAGTCAGGTACACAGAAATTTATTTTGGCTAGTAGATCAGAAACATCAATAAGATAATTGTCTAATTTATATAACAATAAAATTAATTAATGCTGTCTTCTGGTTTCTAGAAATTCTATTTGAAAATGTCTTAAAAGTGATAATCTAGATCATACTATTTAATTGAAAAGTGTAAAGAAGTTTGAGGGTAATTAAAGAGTTTAACATTAAAAATCTCCAATGTGCTGGAAGCCTCATTAATTATGTAATGGTAATGATGAAAATCATGAAATCTCAGATCTTGTCAAAACGTACACCCAAGTCAGTACAGATACTAACCGTGTTTAGGTTTACATTATTCGTGCTGTAGTCAAACATTTTTCTATGAGCAATGGTCATACACTGACATTTATCAATATTAAAATAAAGTTAATTATTAATTGGACTAATTGTAAATTTCCCGTAAGTCCATCTATACTTTTTGACGATCAAAAACAGATTTAATAACACTAAATAATTTGATATCATCTGTGTAAAGAAGTATTTGTGAATGTTTGATGATTTTAGTAATATCATTATTAAAAATAAGGAATAATAGGGGATCTAACGTGCTGCCCTGAGGGACACTAGAGGAAATTATGAATGCTAGAATGGTAATAGTAATATGAATGAACATACAGTAAATATATAAACGATTTTGATTTCTATTGTAATTTTAAAATTAATTATGGTTAAAATATTACCTCATATACAGTGTGTTCATTTGAAAACTTCCCAGCTCAAATATCTCTTAAACTATACAAACTAATAACTTCGACACAAACATATCGATTGGTTTTTTGAGGGGACATTTATTTGGGGTATGAAAATTTTCATCCCCTCACCCCCAGCAACCCCAACTTTGCGATAAGTACATTATGTTAAAGGGTATAGAAAAATTGAAACCGAGATAAATGGGAAAGTTTAACAACCCTCCTATAATATCTCTTGAGATTATTTGGACTATTAACATCGGATTGTTATCAAAAGTCACCTTTTTTTAATCATTTTATTCTAGCAAAACTGATAAACACCAATCCCGTTTGCAAAATATTTTATAAGCATTACAATTGTTCACAAAAAATGGAATAAAGGGGTGGATAAAGAGGTGATTAACAATTTTCTATTCTATTTTCCATATCCTTTAAAATAAAGTTCATAAAGTTAGCGTTGCTAATTTAAAGCTAGGATTGCTCAAGATGAGATGTAAAATATTGACGTAACGCTACAATTAAATGTACCTCTTGAAAACTCATTCACATGTTTAGCGAAATTGATATTTTGTATAGTTTAAGAAATATTTGTGGTGGGAAGTTTTCAAATTAACACATTGTATTCTCAGACATTTTTAATTATACAAATAAAACAATCTTAATGGTTAATCATTGCTGCAATCAATATTAATTAAATATTTGATAAGAATCTATGGTAGTTTTTTAATTGTACATAAGATTCTATAATGGCAAGTGTTCTACCGACTGTCATGGAAATATATTGTCTGTCAACCAGTTAAATCTAACCTTAAAAATGACATTCAGGTACCAGATATTTTCCCTTCATAGTTCCAATTTTTGCATAAATGGAAATTTTATTTTCATTTTTTCGGTTGCAGTCAAATGCAATAGGAAATCAAAGGTACCATTCGATTCGTATTTTTTTTTCTTGTATTGTAAAATAATTCGGTTAGATGATATTAAGTTTGAAAAAAATGCAGGTAAATCTGTATTGTACATACATCTACAGGATGTAGTTATGTTTAAATATGTATATTTTTAACAAAAATATACATATTTTTGTAGCCCTGGAAATTATTTTCACTAATCCCATTCTTATCCTTAGACCTTATCAAAGATCATTTGATCTTAAAAGTTAAACTTAGGCTTATTGATTATTATTAATGTTTAATATCTAATTTAAACGACATTTAGAACATTGATACTAATCACTTCTAAGTGAAAAATTGTACAGTTTTTAATATCTACAATCCTTTTTAAATTTTCATTTTTGCCCAAAGAAAAGAGATAATTCGCAGTTTTTATTTTTATGCAAAATAATTATGGATCTTTACAATGTTTTATTTGTTCTGAAATACATCAAAAACCATTTTGGTTTCTCAAATTTTCCAGAAAATAGATGTGAAACTCTGCTAAGGAGTTAACTTAATATTATTATTGGTAGAGGTCCTAAATATGAACTGAGCACTAGAGTTCCTATATAATAATAATAGGTTATATAAGATAAGAGTTAGGACATGTGGATCCAATGTCAAGAACGACTTGATTTCTCATGAAGTATTTTCACCTATCATCTTTCAGTTGTTTGATTTGACAAATTGTTTCTTGACAAAATATGAAGATCGATGTCAATAAATTCTTCGATTCAACATTATTATAAGTAATACTCTTAATATTTATTTGCTAATAAAAAATACATATTATTATTAAGATAATTTAATACTATAAATAAAAATGTGTATTAGGATGTAAAGTAATGTAAATTTTGTTATACAATCTAAAAAACAAAGTGTCAGACTATTAAGATCATGTACTCCTTGACATTGGATCCAACCAATTAAAATCCGGCATCGTACATGTCCCAACTCTTATTTTTATTATTTAATATTATTATAAAGGAACTCTACTGAGCACTGTGTTATTTAGAGTTACGCATGTCAAATTTTCCTAGGGACATTTCAGATTTTGAAACTACTTATAGAAGGTTGGTAATCATGAAAATTGGTTTAATAAATTAAATTGTCAGTATGACAAATATATAAATCTGAAATTCGCTACAATTAATACTTTATTAAACACTGTCGTAAAATTGATATAATTATGTACGATAGTAATTTTAGAAATTCTCTACAAACAGTAAATAAATGATAATGTGCACATTAAAAATTTTTACATGAATAAAAATAAACATGACAGCATAATCTAAAATTTATAACTGACAGCTGCTGAATGTTGTCACTAAAATAAAGAGAAAAAAGTATTTCTGTGTCAGACAGCTTAGTTTTAGCCTAGAAAGAGATAGATTTTGACATCCGTGTCCTAACTCTAAAATAACACACTCAAAGTTTTCATTTAGGAACTCTAATTATTCGTTATTAATAGTTATTTATGGTACAAGTGAGTTAAGTAAGATATTATCCACGAACGAAAAATTTACCCTCGAGGGCCGGCAGGCCTGAGAGGGTTAATTTTTCTGAGTGGATAATATCCTTAACTCACGCGTGCCATACAAAATTTTATCCAACACCTCTTCATTTAAGTTTAAACATCGAATTTGCAATGTATAGTTAGTCTGTAGTTTTGACGGTAATACTCTAGCACGATGACTGGATTTTAATAATATTAAGTAACGTAAGCTGGTGATTGGTTGTTATCTTTGAAGGAGTGAGTTTTTTAAAAATAACCCACGTTGCTAGGGGCAACGTAGGTTATAATGTAACATAAGAGTAAACAATCACTTTCCTTATATAAAATGACCATAGTAAACATATTTATATAGAGGTGTTGGATAAAGAAAATTAAATGCACATTTCAGCAGTTCAGAAAAGCCAAAATTAAATATTTTGTTGTAGTTCTAAAAAAGTTTTTTCTAAGAAACCCCATCTTAAAATAAAATAAAAAAAGGAATGTCTTTTATCAAATTTATTAATTTTTTGAATTTTTTCTCAAGATATTAGTACAATATTTCCATAGTGTCTTTTTATAAATAAAAATCAAAAGTAAACTCTTTTGAGCAAATTGCATTTTATTTTTTAAACATAAGTAATTCTCCAAGAAAAGTATAGTACAAAGTTGAATATCAGACTAGAATTTTTTAAAAGAAACTCATGATTTTTCCTTTCACTGACTGCAGTGTTTAGACTTTAACCTTTTGCTACAAATCTAACATTTTTCCATCTAACTATTAATAGAAAAGTCGTGCAACAAAGTTCAAACAGTTTAGCAATTCTTGAATAACAAAACATTATTTTTTAGAACTAGACTTATTTAAATAAAATTTGAGAAAATAAAACAAGGTTAATATATAACATTAAAAAATTAGGATGTAATTAAAAAGTACTAATACTGCAATACAATTTTTATTTTATAAAAAAATATTGTTAAATGTTTTTACATACAGTATTTTTTTTGTTCGTTTTCATTTTCAGATCTTAAGTTTATATGACAAAATCGTATAACTTCAACTTAAATCTATTCATTATAACAATTCAACAAAAAAAAAAACATCGTTAATTACAATGTCTTTCCTTTATATAAGAACGATTGCACCTACATTTCTTTCTTTATTATTATTATATTTAAAAAATTTGTACATAACAACACTACTTACGGTTTGTTTATAAGTTACATTTTTTTTTTAATAATATTTTGAATTTTAGCGCCAAAATGTTACAATTCAATTTTGGTTAGAGTAGTAAAAAATTTGAAAATCTATAATAATGATAGTAGTTATTATATATTTATAACTGATAATAAAACTATACTAATATAAATGAATTTTTGAGAAACATAAATTAAAAGGATTTATAAATGTAAATAAATAACAATAACTTAATAGTATATACAAACTAATAATAAATGAATTGATACGATATGAGCTAGTATCATGTTAAAAATGCAAATAGTTAGCTTTCAGTTGAATATTGCAGTCTTTGTAGTATTAAAAATGGATAATAATAATAACAACGGAATCATATAAATAAAACAAAAATGAGAAGATACAATCAAATCTTCAAGTTTTGATATGTGATTGTACTGACGGTAGAAAGAATTAAATAATTTCAATTTGGTAATTTTTTTACATTAACAAAAAAACAGCCTAGAGTTTTGAGGGATTTTTCAAACGGCATCCAATTGAAATAAACAGAATTTTGAGAAAATCACATTAGTTTCATGTATTGACTTTCTTTTAATGATATGCTTTTGTTTAAAAACACAAAAAATAAAAAAATTCTGCATATTGAAAAATCCATATTAAAACCAGAGTAGTTAAAAACAATTATAACAACCAAAAAAACAGAATCTAATATTTTTTAAAATAAAAACTTCAATTTCTTATAATTATAACCTTATTTATTATTAATTTGTTAGGCACAAAGTGAATTTGTATGGAAGCAATATGACCCTTTAAACAACATAGTACACACGAGTTACAAAAACTCTACTTATTGATTTTCCATAATAAATGGAAAAATATAATAGAAAGTTTCAAATACTAAACCCGTTAGTTTGTTTCTATTTTGGTATGGTATAAATCTACGAGATCTCCTAATTACACGTGCCTCGATTATTACAAGGCATTATTAAATTTACACAAAAATAATCCAGACTATTTACATATACAAAAATTTAACTTAATTTTATTATTATTAAATTATTACATATGTAATGGACATTGTACTATTTAGAGACAACATAAATGTGTTCGTTCTCTTCTTCTACATCATCGCTACTATCATCATCATCAGTATCAATACAAATAATTTCTTCAACTTCAATTGTTTCTTCTTCTTCTTCTACATCATTATCATCATCATCAATAGTTATGACTTCTATATTATTATCATCTGTACTTGATGTTACGTTACTATCCATTAACTGTTTATAATATTTTTCTAAATAAGGAGTAATATCTATTCTTTCTAAATGTATACAAACAGGTTTACAAACAAATTTGATTATAGTCTGATATAACGACTCCGATGATTGCATCTGATGAAACTGTCTTTTAGGGAATTTATACAAATGCAAATTCTTAACCTTCCTATCATAATTATATATAAATTCTGAATTACAATTGAAATAACTAATAAAATTATTACAAAGACTATTATTAATAACGCTATTTCTCAAAACTGGAGCTCTCCCTTTTAGATACCATTCCATCCTATCAATTTTCCTCAGAGCGGCATCTTGCGGTAAACAATGACGCTCCCTCGCCAAAAGAATTCGGCCATAATCCGAAGAAAAGGGTATAGAAGGATAGTTCGCCAATTTAGTGGGGTGACTCGTTTTAAACGCGGATAGTTGCTTTTGATCGTTAGGTTCTTTACTGTCCAAACTCAAGAAGCTCATATAATCATTTTTGGATACAACTTTTTCGGCCTGTTGCGTTTGGGGAACCTCTTTAAAAAAATCGTACAACTTTACGCTCGATTCGATATTGGCGTTTTTATATTGAAACGATAAAATATTCAAGGGTGCCCTTTTAACAATTACGCTACAGGGTTTAAGAGTGTCTTCGACCCTGATACGTTTGTTTGGTGGACTCCATATACTACTATTATTGGGTACTTCAGCTTTTCTCTTTCTACTCATACTATCTAAATTTCCCGCAATAATATTATCTTTTAGATCTAACGGTGCCAAAACTTGCCTATCATTTGTTTCCCGCCATCTTGCAGCTCCCAACGGGATTGTCGTTTGTATCAACGGTTGTTCAACGTTTGTGCAAAGTCGGGGGCACCTTGATAGGAAATCCTTCAAAATGGAGTCCCATTTCATAGAGGTTGTCTTAGCACCATCCTCCACCTCCTCGTTACAACAACCGTTGAGTTCTCGTTGTTTCATCGAAAAATCCGTCTCTTCAGCCGCCCCCTTTTCATTGCTTTTTGGGCAGCACTCTGTTGTTACACTATCGCAAGTACATCGAACTAAATGCGTCACCATACTTTCGAGTACTACCTGATCGCTCATCACAGGAATTAAAGGCGGGAAACCACCTGTCAAAGTTTCTGCTGTTACATGTTCAGTTTTCATTTAATACGTATTTAAAGCACCCACAATAATATTAAAACCGCACTACCTCGTACATTTCCGACTAGACGTCGCCTCACTAACACAAACACCACTTACGAAAGCTGGTCCGTTCACATCCATCTACGCTAGCTAGCAAAGGCGCAACCGCTATTGTCAACGGGGGAATAAGGAAAACACTCTGCGGACTGCGCACGCATTACAAAATCCTTAATTCGTCATCTTTTGATGCCGTTCACCTCGATTTTACTTTTCTAAAACAAACGAAATTAATAAATGAATTGACAGTAGTGTTTAATTGAATTTTGTTTCACTCGCGTTTTGATGTTTAACTGCACTTTTAATGAACGGGATTTTGACGTCTACACCGGTAAATCAATACCAATGTAAACGGACGACCGTTGCGCAGTGGTGCAGGCCGAGCTCGGCGTACCCGAACTGGATGCACACAACACGACGAAGAACGCTAAATGCGAGGCCAAATCCCTTTTGCTTTGCCTCATCCGCTAAAAACATTCGAAACCGTACTATAGTCGTTGGCCTACTAGATCGGGTTAAAAGCTGAATACGCACCTTCTTTACTTATATGTTTGAAAAGTTGCCCGCTAAAACGGAACAATACTATTCAATTTTTACTTGTTTCACTTCGCTTGTTTATTATTAATATTTTATTCTGCGCAAATATTATTTTTAGTATGGATTTCCAAATTACATAATTCTAAGGTTATCAAAATATAAACTATAGTTCAGAACTATCAATCTATTATTTAATTAAATTATCGAATAACATAACCTTGCATATTCAATTTCTTCGTTTCATTAATCTCATGTTCTTATCCCTAACAGGCTAAAACCATATCATAGATCATTTAACCTTAAAAGTCAAACTATTATTACTATTCGTTGTTCATATCAATTAAATGACGTTTAGAATATTGATCACTTTCACTGATTCGCAGCAAAAGATTGTATAATTTTTAATACCTACAACTCTTTTCAAATCTTCATTTTCAATTTTCACCCAATGAAAAAGAGTATAACTCACAAAAAGAGATTATTTGCAATTATGTTTTATGCAAAATAATTTCCGGTCTTTACTACCAATACCGCCCTGCTAAGCCTAAAGTATCTACAAAACATCAACTCAGAAATATACCATATCTTTTTTTAGCACACATTAACATTCTAAATAGTACATTTCTACATTGCAGTTTTGCAGATACGATCTTTTGACTTAGCAGGACAGAATAGTAGATACATAATTAAATTGTTTTATTTGTTCTGAAATACACTGAAATAGCATTTTGTGGCGATTTTACCTCCAATGAACCCATCAATCAATTAAATGCTTTTATCAATCAATTTTGACTATTTTATAAATTGCGTTTTGTTTGTTTTCCATGAATTCGTTGTGAACGACCTAAAACCAATTCGCAACTTTTGTAAATGGGTGTGGTCGAATAGCCGCCATTTTATCTTTGCAACCTTAGTACGTATCTGGCGGGAAGTTTAAATTGATTAGATCGTTCTAAAATAACGGTCCACCGCAAAACAATTACGAGGGTGTGTTTTTATATTCGCGGAATGGGGGGTAAGGAAATTAAATAAAAACAGAGAATTATTTTTCTTTTTCAATATATTCTCCCTTAATTCTAATACATTTCTCAGATGTAGTAATTAATTTATTTATACCAGTGAAAAAAATAATTCATTTTTGTCGTCAAAATATGCTGAAACTGCAGAGCTTTTACTTCATCATCGGACGAAAATTTTTTTCCTCGAAGTTCTTTCTTCAGGCCAGGTCTGGACTGTAGGGTGGATGATTTAATTCCTGGACGCCTGCCTTGTGCAGGGCAGCTTGTGCAACTCGACTTCGATGAACGGGCGCGTTGTCGTGCAAGAGCAGCACACTTTTGGCAAGTTTTGCTCTTCTTTTTTCTTTGGTGGAGTCCCTTCATCGTTCTACGAGGGTACATTTTTTTTCAACCTCCGATAGGCTATAAATAAAAGAAATGTATATAAAAATATTATTTTATTACTAAAAGTTCTATATACTTATGGTTACTTTTCGACATACTCACCATAAAGATTGAAGCATTTGTCGTATCTGTGGACAAGCTTTCCAATACCGTCTTCATAAAATGTTGCCGCCAACGCATTTAAATGAGTCTTGACGTTGTCTTGAAGATCCTCGGTAGTTTGGAAGCACTCCTAGCCACGTCTTCAGTCCAGGGAAAAGATGAAAATGACTCGGTGCTAGGTCGGGACTATATGTCGGGTGATCGAAAATGTTCAATTAAATTGCTCAAGGAGACGTTGGATTGCAACAACAGTTTGTGGACGTTGTTCTCTTGAACGTCTCTTTGCAAAAGTCGTAAAGTGTCACAATAAACTACCGAGGATCTTCAAGACAACGTCAAGACTCATTTAAATGCGTTGGCGGCAACATTTAATGAAGACGGGTATTGGAAAGCTTGTCCACAGATACGACAAATGCTTCAATCTTTATAGCGAGTATGTCGAAAAGTAACCATAAGTATACAGAACTTTTAGTAATAAAATGATTTTTTTCTATACATTTGTCTTTTATTTATAGCCTATCGAAGGTTAAAAAAACGACCTTCGTAAAAGTGTGGCATAATATTCACCCGTTGTAGAGACACCCTTTTCTTTGTAGACGATGAGCAGGAGTCCTTCAGTGTCCCAAAATATGGTCGACATGAGCTTTCCAGCTGACTGTTGCACTTTAAACTTCTTTGGCGGGGGTGTTCTTTATGTTCTTTATGCCACGTTTCATCTTTATGCCACTTACACCCACGTTTCATCTCCTGTAACAATCCGACTTAATAGTCCATCCTGGTCTTCACTGCATAGCTTCAAAAACGCCCGTGAACATGGTAATTGTTCGTGTTTTTGAGATGGCGTTAGCATTCTCGGGACCCATCTTGCAGAGATCTTAGTCATACCGAGATGAGCGTGCAGAACTTTAAAAATGGTTGTATCTGATATTCCAACCATTTCTGCAAGTTGTTTTTGTTTCAAACGGACATCTTCCAATATTAAATTTTCAACTTTTTCTCAACAAGTTCTGGCGTGGTCACTTCAATGGGACGTCCAGGGCTCGGATCGTCTTTCAGTGATTCTCTGCCTTGTTTAAACAGGTTATGCCATTTATATATCATGTTTTTTCGGGGGAGGGGCGGTAAACGGCTGACATCACTTCTATAATGGTTTGCAGTGGTTTTCTTTGTTTTGTCAAGAATTTTATAACGACATGTTCAACTTCACTCATATTGAAAATCTCTCCACGTTCTGACTTATGTAAATCACAATAACTCATATACCACTTATTCAATAATAATCCAGTTTGGTATTTATAGTAATAAGACATCAAACTAGACGCTACGATTGGTTTACCACGCCCCGCCCCTCAGCAACCCCCCCCATTCCGCGAATATAAAAACGCCCCCTCGTAGTTACATGACGTTATTAGTACCATCGGGGAATTCTAAGAAACAATGGTTAGCATTTGCAATGGAATCATTTTACTTTTTCTTTTAATTTGATTTAAAATTTACTTAATTGCCATTATCTTGCTTTTCGCTCTTTCATACCGGATGTTGTGTCAGTGTAGTCTTAATTTTCTTCTTCAGCAATCTTCTTTCTCCAGCTTTCTTCTCTCTTACTAATTCCCCTGCTCTTCTCCAATTGAAGTCCATCTCCCTATTTTATCGTTCCATTCACGCCTTGGTCTGCGTTTTTGCTTTTGGTTTGTTGTGCCATTCTAACTACCAGGACGATATCAACACCTCACATGTTTCCTTATTCTTTGTTCTACCGGCTTTACTCCTAAGCTCTTTATTTCTTTATTTTTCAATTTATCTAATAATTTCAAGCCAGCTATTCTTCTTAAGACCTTTACTGCATTTACCTGTAGTTTTCCTCTCTGTTTTTGCTGTAACCATGTTTACAAACTGTAAGTTAAACTTTTACTTATTTAACTCCTTCTTTTTACTTCATTCCATTCTACCCCTTTTCACATAGCTGCGTTGTTTTTACTCCTCCCTCCTAGTTTCATATATTCTCTTCTTTGTACTATTTTTATCTTTCATTCTGTGTATGTAGCCTAACCACGCTAATTGTGTTTCTTTTATTATGGATTTTATTGCTGATTTGGTATTTAAGTTTTGTCTGTGCGTGTCGTTTCATATTCAATATTTCCCTTTTTTGTCTTCTATCTTTCTGAAGAATCTAATCTCTATTTGCCATCACTTTACTTCTATTTTTGTCTGTTGTTATCGACGATTCACGATCCACTTCCGTAAGTTAAATTAGGAACTGGGACGTTTTTACTTTCTTCGGGAATAAAGCCTGCTTATTATTCCCACTCTTTTTTTGTATTTATTTTTTCTTAGTTTGTATGTGCTCATTTTGTGTAGGATGCAACAATCTTCTTTCTCTAGTTTTTTATTTTCTTTCTTATCTTATTTTTCTCTTACCTGACTGTTATTTTTGTTTTCACCAGGTAATTAATGGCTAATTTTCTCAAACCTTATGTAACTTATTCTTTCTATTTATGTTTCTTATTCTTTCCATTAATATTTTTCGTGTAATTATAATAATGACTTATGAAACGAGTTTTTTATGCTATTCTTTTCTGTTTTGCGTCTTTTATTCCCTTTTTAAATAAAAAAATTTGACACAGAAAACTGAGTGAAGTTTTTGTCAATTTTCTGTTTTTTTTTCAATTATTTTTCAATGCTACCAACTTCGAAAAAGTTGGGCTATCAAAGCACTCAAATGAGCTATTAACGCACTGTCTTGGGTGCTTTAACAGCCTTATTATAGACGCAAAATAGAAAAAGTTTGTTTCGATTACCTGTATTGTTCAAAGTTTGTAGAGTGTATCATTTTAACATGTTAATTTCTTGTTACCTAAGCAGCTTTAAAGCACGTATGCTTTAAAGGCCTTATTTCGCACGCTTCAGAGTACTATATACCAAGATTATGAGTCAGGTATATTAAAAAAAGTAATTTAATTTTAGATTTTGGCCTGGAAATGTCTAGAAATTGTTAGTTCAAAGTAGTAACAACTTTAAACATCAAGATCTTTATCAATTGTCTAGAAATTGTTAGTTCAAAGTAGTAACAACTTTAAACATCAAGATCTTTATCAATAACAAAGATTTTTAAATTTTCCACCGGTTCCAGATGCCCTGAACATTTCATAATCAAACGCCAATATGTTTTTTATTCTTTACACAAGTTGGATTTTTACCTCAATAATCGGTTTTTGTTAAGGCTCGCCCCACAGTGTGGCGAGCCTGTCACCTTCTTAAGCCAGTAAAAACAGTTAGTTCCCTTGCGTATAATGCATAATATTTTATTTGTTATTCATTCGTAAACAACACACATCATTTATTGTATCTATAAAGGCTGGTCCTAGTTTTAACAATGACAACAAAATGTAACACTTTTTTAATAATTTTATGAGCCGTGGAAGTGTGCGTAGACGTGGATGTAATTATGACAATAAAGTTTAATTTTCAATTGCTTTAAAAATAATTATTCTGAACGGTTATTTATGAACGGAGGTTATTTCAACAAAATGTGTCAATTATTTTAAAGTTAAATAACACAATGTAGACGATTTTTATAATTATCCAGTTGCTGTGTTACTATTTGCAAAATGCATTCTTTATTGCAGGCAGCGACTTAAAATTCTGAGAAAGATTTAATAGTATATACCAAGGTACTAAAGTGCCACTTTTAACACCGAGGGTACGTCTCGGGCAGCAATCACGTAAGGGATTAAAAGGCACTTTAGTTTTCTGGTATATACGCTGTTTTTGCACTCTGTTTTGCTAATTACCTTGAGTGAAAATTATGTTATTAAAAAAAAATCAAAATTAACAATTTAATTGCATATTTGTTAAATAAATGTAAGTGCAACTACAAAAATAATAAACCGAGCCAAACGCTATGCTCGTAGCGATTCCTCTTCAGCTTTAGTTTGTAACATTTGTTTATTTTACTTTTAATCACGGAGATCGAAGCACTAATAGCTATTTTTAACACTAATGAGCAAAGTAGTGCATTTAATCACGAGTCCAGAAGTTGGGCGCCCGAGCCGTAGGCGAGGGCCCCAACTGGATGAGTGTGATTAAATGCACGTTTGCTCACGAGTGTAAAATCTGATTTTTTCCACAATCAAAATACAAAACATCATCAAGCAAAATATTTATTCATTTCAAAAATTTATTGTTTAACATTTTTTATTTGGGTGGATACACATTAATTGTACAGTTATTAAGTGTACCAAAATGTACGTGAGGAATATTTGTTGTAATACTATCCGTCCACCGAAAGATGAGCTCTGCGTCATCTTTGCAAGAAATTATCACAGAAAGCGTTTTGTTGTGCTTTACTCTCATTATCTACGAGTATGACGAAGATAGCATTACATTAGCACTTCTCTGGGTCGTTGGAAGTTGATTTGACTAGCTCTGTAGAGTGTAGAATACGGAGTGGCCAACCTTACAAATAAATTCCTAGACCAAATTAACATATTGCCACAAAACAGTAAAAATAACTACATTTATTGGCAAAATTATCATGGAAAAAATTAATGAATGTCGTCACTACAGATAAAGTTGATCAATTTTATGGATTCTTTAAGGTATTTCACAGATTTCTGAAAGAAAATGCCAAAATTATAGGCATGGCTGAATGAGGTTATGAACATGCGACTTTATTGTAAAATAGCTTTATTGTAAAAATTCTCTGATACCTGTAGACTGTAGATTTGATTGGTACAGGTGACATTTGCTGAAGTTATTTCTTATTTACATGTTTTTCGTGAGTGTTATAGTGTTTCAATAATAATAATAAGCATCTCAGTTCTCAGAACTGGCAGAAAATAGCAATTTTACCTAATATAATACATATTAATAAATTAATATGTCAGTATAAGGGAAGACACTGCATTCGCAGTCTCATCAGTTATTCCTGAATTTACTAAACTAGTTCGAGAGGGAAAAGGGAAACCGTGGAAATTTACTTCCTTTATTTTGTGTACAAGAGGTAAGAAACGTTAATTATTATTTATGATCATATTGTACTACAATTGTTTGTTTATTGCAACGAGCAGCTGAGGCTTTAAAAATTTGTGTTTCAACTGTTAAAAGGGGGCCCGTAGTAGACACCAGCGAGTTTTATCTAGTTCTGGTACAAAAAGACAACGCAAGAAGTTGAAAACTGCAGACCTAGCAAGTTCTTCTAAAATGGTCGTTTGATATTTTTTGATTTTTTTAAGTCTATGTTTTGTATAGTTTCCGAAAAAGCGAACATACAGAACGACAGACAGATAGATGCTGCATTTTATGTACTTAATATGCATAATAAATATACAAGAGAAGAGATGGATAAGCAAAAATAGTGTTAATTCTATTATAATTAAGTACTTTAATAGCATTTAAGTTGATTAAAATATTAAATAGCAGAGTTTTGTTAAATGTAAAACTGTATTTGGAAAGAATATATTTCTCCATATTGAAGGTATTATACTATTACAATTGTTAGAAATGAGTTAATTTCTTAAATATAAGTAAAAGTGATTTCTTGTTTTTTAGAACTTGGTAGTTCTGTAAAACTAGAGAACGTACAGTACTAATAGGAGAGTATTCGCGAAAATGTAATTCTTAGTTTCCTACTGAAAATGTTTTAAAACTTTCCAAACAAGTATCAATGTTAAAATCTTTAAAAGAAGGTTACAAACGTCCAAAATTCCTTATCCCTAACCTCAAAAAACCACCTGCTATGACATTTTCGTAAACACGGTAAAAATCAATAATTGTCAAACTATGGATGCTGATTTGACTAGGAATTTTTTAATCTTATACCACACAGAGAGCATCGACGACCAGCGTTCATCTTTAGTTGGACGGATAATATGCTTGTTTTCCTGCATATTTATTTCACACATAGTTGCATTACTACGTTGCATTTCGTTACTGTGTTATATAGCATTTACACTTACAGAACTTGCATTTTTATTTATTTCACATATAGCTAGCTACATTACTATCTTCATCTTCTTCATTGAAGTTAACAGCATTTGCATGTGTAGAAGTTGAACTATTAGACCTTTGTTCATTCAATGAATTGGTGTGTATTTCTCCAAGAATTTTGTTGGCAACACTTATTTTGTTAGATATAGCATCATCGACATAACCTTCAGCGACGGAACTTGAGCGCCATCCTCCATGGCGCTTTAAACTTAATATGTCACCTCCTTCATTTACCAAAATTGAAGCTGATGTTCTGCGGAAGCAGTGTCCAGTAAATAATTATAATACTTCAGGCAGTTGCAGACATTCAGCAATCAAGCTGGGTAATTTTGAAAATGTGTTTATGCCCACAGCTTGGATTGTACATTTGCTTGATTTGTAGTTAATGAATAAACGATTATGAGGAGTTGAAAGTGGCCGTAACTTCAAATATTTTCGGTAGATACCAATATTATTTGTGGTTCCATTGGTAATTGTAAAGATCCTTTTTTTTTCGTTTTCGTGTCAGGAAGTGTAACAATGATTACAGAATCTTTATCTTCAATGTCGTCAAGTGTCATTTTACATAGTTCTATACATCGGCATGCACCACTGACTCCAATAATCAGTGCAACCTAAAAATTAAACAAATTATATTTCCGCAACATTAATTGAATAAGTTTCATTACTTTAACCATTAAATATTTTTCATCAGGTGCATTCAGAAGGAACTTTTCTACTTCACTTTTCGTTAACGTTTTTGACTTTTTTGATCTAAACCCTGCAGATTTTTGTTTCAAAAAGGCTATTAATTTTGCAAACGTGTTGATATGAGCATAGAATACTGCGACCAGAGTGTCGAGGGTTTTATTAATGATTTAGCTTTTTCTGCAAAAAATGCAAGTAGAACATTTTCGCTAATTTTCCCAACTTTGTGGCTTTTCATCCATTGCATAAAAACGGTGTATTGTTTTTCATATTGCACTCTGGACTTGCTAGGTAGGAGATCCAAAGTTGCATTTTTGCAGTTGTCGTAATGTCAGTATTAAAGAGTATTTTGTTCATATTCCGAGTCCATATCACTATCTTCCATCACTATTAAAGTCAACAGAACAATAATTTGTAGCAAATTAAGGCAAAACGCAACAAGAGGAAAACAACACACGGTAACAGTTTTAATTTAAGCGAAGCCGGAGAGGTTAAACACCATTGACATCAGAGAATGACGAATGACATATTGTGATACCAATACACAATCGGTTTAGCATGAATTTCCCCAATAGTTTCTAACTTTTCAAGAAACAGTTTTTTCGTGCATTAAAATGTTACATGACAAGTTAAACATTTTATGAAGTCGTAAATTCAACAACGTAATTATTTTAATATTGCAAAGTAGTTTAAAAGCAAATTACGGAACAAAATTTTTGGCGCCCTCTATTGACGATTTTTAAAACAAGAGTGAGCAAAAATCTTTCTCTCACTTGTGATTAAAACAACTTTTTCTCACTAGTGATTAAATTGCTTACTTTGGTCACTCTTTTCAGTGAGAAAACAACAGCAAATTTAAACGATTGTGGAAAAAAATATTTTTGCCCAACATCTCTAAATAAAGAGGGCTAAATCTTGATGTTTGTAATCAATTAAAGTTGAATTTTACTCACTTGTGGATAGAAAAACTTTTTACCCCCTGTAGAATGGTGATTGACTGTTATTGTAGGTAACAACCAATCAGCGGTTTATGTTGCATAATATTATTAAAATTCAGTAATCGGGCTAGGAGTAACAAATTTATTACTGTCAAAACTACATACTAACTATACATGCAAATTCAATATTTAAACTTAAATAAAGAGGTGTTGGATAAAACTTTGTATGGTACAGGTGAGTTCAGGATATTATCCACTCAGAAAAATTATGGGACCTGCTGACCCTCGAGAGTCAATTTTTCGTTGATGGATAATAGTATCTTATTTAACTCACTTGTACCATAAATAACTAGGTATTAATCCCTCCGGCATTAAAAGTGACACTACAAACTGACGACTAAAATGGTACTCTTAATCCATGATTAAACAAAATTCTTATGCCCCTTGTCATAAATGACACTTTTTACATTATTTGTATTGACAAATGAAAAATGCCTGTTTAAGCACAGCGTGAAATAATAGATGTTTAAGATCAGTGGCGTAGCAAGAGGAAGGCCCCTGCCTAAGGGGTCCCCACAAGTTTTTTAATTTTACATATATTTTTGTAAATATTTTAAAATTTACATTTTAAATGTCCATATTTTTCAATATTACTCACAACCCAGGAATACTTACAGCAAAACAGTGGACAATAATTATAAAAAATTACATTTCCTGAAACGAATATAAAAACCGCAGGATAACATTGTTTTTTAAGCTATAGAGAATATTGAAATAAATCATGATTATTTAGAATTTTTGATTACCTCTCTTTACCTCTAAATTTGACCAAAAGAATTGTCAATAAATTCACTGTTAAATAAATAATTTGAAAAAGAAACAATTTCCATATTATACGTATTTTCTGCAAACTATAGAATTTCTCTCTAAAAATAAAAAAATCTTTGAGTATAACACTTGTGAACCGAGTTGTGAATTTTGTAAATAAAATGCTCAAATTTGTAATGCATAATATCGCAAATAGGAAACCCGACTGTCTCCTGTTGATCTCGGTGCGCGGTGAGTAGCTACTGCGTAACGTGTAACAACTCGTAACCAAATTAATGTTAACAACAATTATAACATGTTGTAATGGATATTTACTAGCCTCATTTGAGAATACTTTTAACCAGTTTTTATGACACAATACATTTCTACCATTAATCGAAATATCGCTAGTTTAAGTTTATTATATATAAATGATTAGGTATTGTATGTTTAGATTGTTTAGTTATTAATAATTAATGTCATTTTAATTGTTGACTGATATAACTTGGGTTTACAATTCCATTAAGTCCTCCAAGCTTTGTTTTTATCAATTTTTCATTGACAAAAGACTACGCGGATAGACTAGACCACTGGTTTCCAAAGTGCGGTTTGCGGACAAACGTTGGGTTTGCGAACAACACAAACATTATGTTATAACTAATAATATTTTTGTTAAATTCTGTTTTTTCGTATTAGAAGTTATTGTAAAGTCTTTATCAAATTAATACCAAACCAATTAATTGAGCTACAATCATATTTAAAAATTATTTGTAGAGCATTTTCACAATTTGAGAGATGTTACATTTATAGTTTTAAGTGGGACCGCTGGTTTTTTAATTTCTAGGGATCCTTGAGTTTAAAAGTTTGGGAATCAGTGTTGTAGAGACATTAATATGTTTGATGCAAGGAATCCATGGTTGACTGGTGTTAATTATTTTCAAGGATGATTTAGCAAACCCAAATGATTGTAAACAGAAAGATTAACAAAAATTCTTGATACATAATAGTATATTATGTATTAAAGGGCTTAATTGAGTGGTTTGCAGTCCAAAGAGCTACTTAGCGCCTGAGGCGAAAGCCGAAGGGGTTAAGACGATAAAGGGCTCTAAAACACTAATTAAGCCCGAAATGCATACGTTAGTTTGCCATATACAAATATACTATATACAACTTACTTAACAGTGTACATATACTTACTGTAGTAGATACAGGGTGGGATTAAAGTATGGAATATTAAAAAAAAAGCGAACTCAACCGGTTTTTTTAAAAACGCTGAAACACGTCGATTTTGTTTTTTAAAAATACGCATTAATATGTGAGATTCACCTCCCGACTTTCATTTGTTTCTAATTTATGACGTCATCACAAAAAAATTTAAATGACAATATAGATTTTTTATAGTGGAATCCGATAGTGATTTTTCTTCCCTTTATGATCATGCAAATAAATCATAAGGCTGCATAACAAAAATTCTGAGAAAAATAGAGCTGAACATTGTAAATGTTTGTTAGTTATGACGTCATCACAAAAGATTTAAATGACAATATAAATTTTTAGTAGTGGAATCCGATAGTGATTTTTCTTCCCTTTATGGTCATGCAAATAAATCATAAGGTTGCATAACAGAGATTCTGAGAAAAATCGATCTGAAAATTTAATGTTATTGATATTATGGTATCAATAACAATATATCAATATATCAGATCGATTTTTCTCAGAATTTTTGTTATGCAACCTTATGATTTATTCGCATGATCATAAAGGGAAGAGAAATCACTAGCGGATTCCTCTACTAAAAATCTATATTGTCATTTAAGTTTTTTTGTGTTGACGTCATAACTAACAAACATTTACAAAGTTCAGATTGATTTTTCTCAGAATTTCTGTTATGCAACCTTATGATTTATTTGCATGATCATAAAGGGAAGAAAAATCACTATCGAATTCCACTATAAAAAATCTATATTGTCATTTAAAATTTTTTGTGATGACGTCATAATCTAGAAACAAATGAAAGTCGGGAGGTGAATCGCACATATTAATGTGTATTTTTAAAAAACAAAATCGACGTGTTTCAGCGTTTTTAAAAAAACCGGTTGCGTTGAGCTTTTTTTTTAATATTCCATACTTTAATCCCACCCTGTATACTAATTACTTAGAGATTTTTATCTCGTAGCTACGGGGGACTCAACTGAGGAGACGAATCGGCAATGGGCGTTCCAAACATTTGCGTACCCAATGGCCTGTATTTTAAAAAATTTTCGTTAGAGGGCGCTTCGGTCCTTGACAACGCTCAGACCACGCTGGCCATTGTTGACAGTTCGCTGGAGTGTCATATGGGTCGCAATGTTTCATAAAAATTAGCCAGATTTGCGATAAAATTTGCGATAAATCGCATAATCTGTCAACACTGTCAGCGTTGTCCAGAATCGTAGCGCCATCTAGAAGTAACGTTCAAACTTGAATTAACGTTCAAGGTCGGGGACGCTTTATTTGACTCGTTTCGTCTCCTCAGTTGAGTCCCCCGTACTCGTAGCCAACATATTTATATTACAGCTTAAATAATGCGATTTTTTAAAATTTCAAGCAGAGATTTTTTTATAAAGAGTAGGCTGAACGAGTCAATTGTAGGTTTTATTTCTTCCACGATATGTGCACTTGATCTCTGAGAAATATTAGATGTTTGCATTCAACTAGGAGTCAGTTAAAAATCACGAAAAATCAGTAAAATGCACTATTTTCAGCACCGTGTTATTTTTCGGGGGTATTGATTGTGTGAATTTATATTATTTGCACAAAAACTACTATCTTTTAGCTTTGAAATGCCGTCTTGAACGTGTATTTATCTTTAATAGACAAATTTTTACAGCTAAAAATATTAATTCATAATAATGACGATTTTTAAATGCTTTAACTAGGGAGGCGGGAACTGACGCATGCGAAAATTAAATGACGATGGATTTCCTTCCTTGGAATCCTAAAGAAGATTCTCACAAAGTTTGAGCAAAATCTAAAGTAGCGGAGCAACAAGAAGAATTTTTTTTAGACGATTTCGTATGGATTGACTCAATACTGGATTCTGAAATGGTAGGTGCTTGTGTATAGACGTGCTTTCCGTGCGGCAATAATAACTTTGATTTATTGTCAGTATTTTTTTTCTCCTTTAATTTAAAATGCCCGATACACGTTCATCCTCTGAAGAAGCTCTTATCCAGCGAGTTGTAGAGAAAATCTTATCGTCTCCAACAGTTATCGATAAATTTATTGAAAAGATCAATATTGATTTATTGGCCAACATGACACAAGACATCAAGGTGCTCAATGAAAAGGTGGACGGTCTACAAAACGAAATAAAGCAACTCAAGAATGCCAATGATGAGATCGAACAGTACTCGCGGAAGAACAATCTAAGAATCTTTGGTGTTCCTGAAACCAGAGGTGAGAACACAGCAGAGGTAGTATGCTCAATAATAAAAGACAAATTAGATATATCAGTATCGGTTAAAGATGTTGACATCAGCCATAGACTTCCTTGTAGAGAAGGCTTAAATAAACCTATTATCGTTAAATTCGTTAATAGACATATAAAGAAATTAATATATTCTAGAAAAAAGCAATTGAAAGGCACTAAAATAGTGATTACGGAAGATCTTACTCGCTCCAGGCATCAGCTTCTAAAGCAAGCAGCCAAAAAAATCGGCCCCAAAAATACTTGGAGTAATGATGG
Organism: Agrypnus murinus; assembly: GCA_929113105.1. Taxonomy (NCBI): domain Eukaryota; kingdom Metazoa; phylum Arthropoda; class Insecta; order Coleoptera; family Elateridae; genus Agrypnus; species Agrypnus murinus. The sequence goes on along the minus strand of OV816028.1, from coordinate 28,307,503 downwards.
GAAGATTTTTATTAAAGTCGATAATAAAATCACAATTATTTCTAATGAAGCTGATCTGCAATCTTTAATACTGCACAAATAAACTCACCTTTATTTACTAATGCTGCACGTTGCTTTATTTTCTTATCGTTTGCGTTAGTGGTTTAGCAACAACTACAATTCTATTACTTCTAATCTTAAAAATATCTTTTATTTTCCCTCTTTTATTTAATTTAAAATAAATATACATATATTGTACTAATATTAATATCTACTGTATTACCATTATTTATTTATTATTATCAACCATATTATCAATCTTTATTACCTATTGTTTATTCTCGTATTTTTTTAGATTAATGCTCTTTTTTAGTTAAACTGTGCTTGATTTCTGAATATATTGAATGAATCTCCGAATAATTCACATCAATATTCAATCCTTAGTACCAAAGATTAATGCTTTAAAGGAATTTCTCTTAAAATCGCAATTTGACGTAGCAGCCCTGAGTGAAACCTGGTTAGACGAAAACATTAATAGTGACATTCTTGAAATTCAAGGATACACTATTTTTCGCGAGGATCGAGGAAGAGGTAACGGTGTTTGTCTATATGTAAATAATACTTTCAAAATTAGTGTGGTCGACGTTAATGTTGACATTAATATTCCTCAATTATGGATAAAGATAGGTTTTACAAACACATTATTAGCTATTGCAATTATATATAGAAATCATGATTTAAACTATAAAATGTTCTGTGATAGTCTAGAGCAGGCAATTGTGCAAGTTTCCCTAGGTTGTGATCGATTAATTTGTTTGGGCGACATGAACATAGATCTTTTAGATGGTTCTTGTCCAAAAACTAAATATTATTCCTCTATGATCGAAGATCTAGGTCTTACGCAAACAATTAATCAGCCAACTCGTTACCATTACAATGGACATGGTACACTAATTGATCATATACTAATATCAGATCCCAGTATCATTATAGAGTCAGGAATTAACGATGTAAAATTTTCAGACCACGAAAATATTTACTGTTCATTAACCATCTTAACTCGCGGCCCTCCAACAGTTACTCGAACTAGTAGATTCATCAATAACATTAACAGGGAGGCCTTTTTAAATGATCTCAGATCCATGGCATGGCAAGTAATTTTTCATACACCCTCAATTGAAGACAAAGTAAACATTCTTAGTAATAACATCTTAATCTGCTTAGATAAACATGCCCCATTTAAAACTATAAAATTTAATAAACCGAAAAAGACTCCTTGGGTTACAGATAATATAAAGCTATTAATTAAGTTAAGGGATAAGGCTTATGCCAAGTTTAACGTAACTAGATCCAGGTCTCACTGGGATTATTATAAACAGCTTCGAAATTTTACAAACAAAGCAATTAAAAATGAGAAACGCGCATATTTCCAATATATCTCTGAATCTAAGGAACCTAGAGAATTATGGAATGAGCTAAGATCTCTTAATATTAAACCCAGTAGCAACTGTAGCATACCACATCATTTAAATGATCCTGATGCTGTTAATGATTATTTTCTGGATACCATACCCGCTGTGACCGCTGACCTGTTACGTTCTGATGATTATTTCATTAATCCGAACAACAATAACAGATTCAACTTTGTTGTTATTGATTCAGACGTAACATTTAAATGTTTAGGAAAAATTAAGAGCACTGCTGCTGGCTTTGACGGTATTAATAGTATTATGTTAAGATTGTGTTGTCCATTTATTTTGCCATATTTAACACATATAATAAACTGCTGTCTAGAACATAACATTTTTCCTTCAAACTGGAAGCGTGCATTAGTAGTACCCATACCTAAAGTTGCTAATCCACAAGAATTCAGCGATCTAAGACCGATAAGTTTACTTCCAACTTTGTCTAAACTATTGGAAATGGTCATGGATATGCAGTTAAGGGAATATTTAAATGAGCATAACATAATACCCGACTGCCAGTCAGGTTTCAGATCAGGATACAGTTGTCTAACTTTACTGTCCCACGTTATTGATGATATAATTGCTGCGAGTGATCGTGGAAAAGTGACAGCGTTAATTCTCTTAGACTTTAGCAAAGCCTTCGACACTATCGATCACGGTGTTCTATTAAATGTACTAAGTAGCATAGGATTATCACGTCCAGCAATAAAATTACTTGACAATTATCTATCTGATAGATGGCAAAGAGTACGCCTCTCTACAGGGTTGAGTAACTGGAGGATGGTCTCGAGAGGAGTACCTCAAGGTTCTATCTTAGGACCACTATTATTCTCCTTATATACGCACACTCTTCCAAATTGTGTCACCACATCAAAAATTTGCATGTACGCTGACGATACGCAGCTTTATCACTCTTTTAACATTAATGATTGGCAAGTAGCAATGGAATATATACAAAACGATCTTAACAACATAGTCGATTTTTCAAAAGAAAGTTCCTTGCGTATTAACGAACGAAAATCAATGATGCTCCTGTTTGGCAAACAAGATCAAGTCGACTAATTAAAGCTAAACTTGCGTTTGACCGTAAATGATGTTGCATTGCCAATTCAGTGGAAGTTCGTAATCTCGGCCTAGTAATTGATACTAATTTTCGATTCAAAACTCACGTTAGTAATAGCATTAAGAAGGCCTACATGAACTTGAGGTTAATTTACCCGCATAGACATTCGTTGCCGCATAATGTCAAAATTCTTCTTTGTGAAACACTAGTGCTGTCACAATTTACATTTTGTTCTCCGATTTATCATACGCGCCTAACTGTTGAGTGTTCCAATCGTATCCAACGAGTACAAAATTCATGTTTACGTCTAATCTATGGTATTAGAAAATATGATCATATTAGTCATAAGCTACTTGAAACTAACTGGCTCAACATGAAGAATAGGAGAATATTGCAAGCTGCCTGTTTCTATCACAAAATAATAAGATCTAGTAAACCACCGTACCTCTACAACAAAATAACTTTTCGAAATGATATTCATCATCTTAACTTAAGATTTAGAGGGAAAATTGATACTCCATCACATACTCTAAGCTTAACAAAAAGCTCATTTAGAGTTGATGTAGCTACTGTATATAATTCCATTCCCTCAGCCCTCAAAAATCTGTCGTTAGCTAGCTTTAAATACAAATTTCGAAAAATATTATCTGATAAACAGAATGTTTAATGCATTGGTTTCACTGGAGAGTTGTCCCAAATTCAATAATAATTATCGCAGATTCATTTAAATCTATCTTAGCTAAAGATGATAGGTAAATAATCTAATTTAATTGATATTTATTCAGGTTGTTTATCTGTCTGGTAATACCTAGTTTATTTAAATGTTTTGTTAAAATTACCTATACTTTTTTTAGTTGTTTTGAACATTTATTTTCGTTTACTCCATTACAGAATTGTCACTAGTTTTTTTTCATTATACGTTCTAGTTTTAGGCATTAACTATGATTTTATATAACTTTTGTCAGGGTTCTAATGGTAGACCAGATACAGTGTAAGTCTGTATTTGAATTCGAACCCTGTGATTTCTATTAGAATTCTCATTCAAATGTAAAAATGTAAATGTTACTGATAATAGAAATAAACGTATTATTATTATTATTATTATACTATTAAAATGAATTCGTGGAATTTAAAAAGGGGGACATAGTTTTTGAAACTATTTTATAGTAGTATTTTATGAAGTAATTTAACCTACATACATTTTTACTTAAGAACTATTATTAAAATGAATCCGTGGAAATTTAAAAAGGGTTAACTAATTCCTGGAACTATTTTATAGAGTAGAATTCTATGAAAGAATTTAACCTACATTTTTACTTACTAACTACTATTAAAATGAATTCGTGGTAATTTAAAAAGGGTGAACTAATTCCTAGAACTATTTTCTAGAAGTATGCTATGAAAGAATTTAACCTACATTTTTACTTACTAACTACTATTAAAATGAATTCGTGGTAATTTAAAAAGGGTGAACTAATTCCTAGAACTATTTTCTAGAAGTATGCTATGAAAGAATTTAACCTACATTTTTACTTACTAACCACTATTAAAATGAATTCGTGGTAATTTAAAAAGGGGGATAAAATTTTTGGAACGATTTTATAATAGTATTACCTAAAATCTAACCCACATTTTTACTTCTTAACTATAGTGGAGGAGCGTTAGGCAAAAAATGATCGTTATCTTGGAACCGGTTAAAACTACTCGAATTTTAATGATTCTTTTTTTCTTTCTTTTTTTTATATAAATAGTGATTTAAAGAGGGTGTAGTGCAAAAAAATGAATTTTAGAATAAAAAAATATATTATTAAAGTCAAGATTCTAATTACATTTATTGTACGTAAAACTAAATATCTATGCGGGTTAATCAGGGATGCATAACAGCAAACTCATAATGTAGGGAGCGAAGTTCATTTCTTATTTTCATTTGGAATGCGTAAAATCAGTATAATCGTCGAAAAAGTATCAAGTTGTTTTCTGCTATTCTATTATCTACTTCGTTTTTGTTATTGTTGTGTGCTTCGTTACTGTTATTTGTTTCGTATTGTTATTACTAGGTATAGGATTTCTATGCATTTGCATGTTTTTTCTGCTTATAGCAAACATATGCGTCGTCATTAATGCGAAGGGACGTATCTCGAAAAATAGCAAAAATGAGATAATGACACACAACGCTTCATCTTGATACTGTCTTTAACATATTAGACAATTACAGCCTAATTGTTTACTGATTAGAAGATATTATTTAAAAAATGAGGACCTAACTCCTAAATTAAAATATTTTTTTGTCACAAACGGTCGTATTTCGTCATTGTTTTCAATGTTTAGAGGTTTTAATTATTGCATAGTACGTATTCTATTGTAATTACTTAAGAAGTGTGTCTACACTTGTTTTAACTAAAAAATACTTGAATTACAAAAATGTTGGTTTAGTATTTTGTAAATTCTCTTTGCAGCAAAATAAACTTTTAAATTGTGATAATGATTTATAACTTGCAATAAACCATAGAAATCCATCTGGGCAAACCTGCGTGTAATTTATGGTAAGTATTTACATCTGTTTATTTTTAAAAACTAGCTGCATATTTTATATTTGAGAAAATTCTTAAAAATTCGTCATTATGTCTTGGGGTGTTCAAGTAAGTGATTGATTGTAGAGTCTAGAGTGTACGTACCAATAAAATAAATATGACAATAATTCATTATATGCATATACATCATAATATATTCTTGTTGAATCATAAATACCATCAGATAAGTGTAATAACTATTACGTCCATTCTCATTTTTAAATTTATCATACACATTTTTGATTATATCTCAAAAGTGTTTATCTAGATCTTAGATGAACATAAGTTAATTCTCAGTTTTAATAATAAGAATCAAAATACGTTTTAGCAAAAACCAGACATTATTCATAATTTAAAAATATTACACCATAATAACTTCTAATCTAATTATAAATGCAATTGCCTCAATTTTGTGTTGTCTCAAGTCTCGGAAAAAATAAATCGAGACGCGGGAATTTTATGTATAATAAGGCATACAACTAAGGTGAAAAAATTAAATTATAAAAAAGTTTAAATTTTGTAACGTTCTCGGTTCTACGTGCGTAACCCATAGTTATGATATACAAATAATGCAAAGTACCACAATAATGTATTATTTTTACTATTTAGTTTTAGTGAAGTTGGTCCCTACATTTTTTAGCTTTTTCATTAGAAACATTAGGAACTTATCAGACAATTTGTCTCGGCTCAATCAAGGGCCATTTTCAACAAAAAAATATGAAGATATACATTCTCTCTTTTTGGGGCTAAAACCTCCCATTAGACAGCCAGAACACAAACAGTTTTATACTTCTTTACCTCATTAATAAAAAAATAATTTATTTAAAATTAAGTTTTTACTGTATGCAATAACTTACCCTTTTTAATAATGATTTCTGATTTCTTTTTGCTGTGTTGCTGTGTGAATTGAAATCAAAAAAACAAACATTGTTACCGGAGTACCTTAATAATTCGCGCAGTGAGTCCAGCAAATCGATCGAATTTAATAAAAGACTATTTAGTCCATTAGTGGCTGCAGATATCCCGTAAAGTAAAATTAATCACTCAGCATTTCCTAATTTTCTGGAAGAAATTTCAAAAATGCCATTACCCGACGAGTCTACACTCAGGAAAAATTATTTACCTCGTTTATACGAAGAGACCATAAAATCAATTAGAAAACATGTAGCGAATAACTACATATGGGTTTCCATTGACGAATCTACTGACACTACTGGAAGGTGCGTAGAAACTTCATTTCCTTCGTTTTGTTAGTAAAATTTAACTAATTAAAGACAGCAGAGCAATTTACGGTTGTTTTATTTTCTATTTTGTTAGTTACATATTTAATCACAATATTTTTGCTTGATTAAAATATAATTTTTTTTAAATAACTGTTTTGCGCTAATTGTTTGTAACCGACTAATTATGTAGTTCGATAAAATAAAAATCAAATTTTTGTTTTCAGATACGTGGCTAACGTTATAATTGGCGTTTTAAATTCGGAGAACAGTCCCAAATCCTATCTATTAGCAATGGACGTTTTCAAGAGCACCAATCATTGTTTTCATCCTGGTTTTCACTTAATTAAAAGCATAAACGATGCATTATCTGGCCAAGACATTTTAGACGAACTAAAACATTATGCGCTTGTAGAATTAAACAATTTTAAGTATGCCCCAATTACGTCTTGCGATGTGGAACGGAGTTTCTCAAAATATAAAACAATATTTAGGGATAATAGGCATATGTTTACTTTTGAAAATTTAAAAATGTACGTCATTGTGAACTGTAACGCTCTATGTTTAGAAAATACAATTAATTAAATTATTGCATAGGATGTCTAATTAAGATAATTTCTGTAAATAAAATGTAAATAACGCTAAACCGGTGTTTTTTAATAATGAAAGTGCATATATTTATTAAAAATTTCTAATAAACGCATATTTCATCATTTTTAAGTGCATATTTCACGTTTTTATAGTGCATAAGTGCATGCATATTTCAGCATTTTTAAGTGCATACAAATCCTATACCTAGTTATTACTATACTTTGTTGTGTATTACATTTGTAAAACATCGATTTTTAATCGCAAAGACATTCAGTGGTACTATGGCGCGGAGTGTAAATAGAACATGCATTTATGGCCCTCGAGATGTATTGTATACTTTAATGCTGGATCCTCTTTTCCCTATATACATATCTTGTGCACATCTCACCCCAGAAGCGTCCATAAGGTCGGTCAACCGGGCGTACGCCCGAGGCCCCAGGAGCTATTGGGGCACCGTAACGAGCTACCTTATTTTAATCAACACTTTTTTATTTACTGGGGGCCCCACTTCATGTTTGTACCCGGGCCCTCAAAGTCCAAAGGGCGGCGCTGTCTCACCGGCAAAGATATTTGTTAGACAATACACCTGGCATGAGTAGACATTTTTGTTTTTCGAAAAGTTAACCCCCACTGTTTGTTTTCACCTTATACGAGTATTGGTGTCTTCAACTACCATGGGCGTTTTTGATTATTGTAGCTTTTCACATGCATCGGCCTTTACCAGCAGCATTCGACAATAATAAATATCTATCACACCGAGTTCGTTAATTGTCCTCACACAAACCTCAACATGTATCAGACCCACAATTCCTTGATTTAATTTGACTCAACAACATAACTAGTCCAGGCGACAGGGTAAAAAAAGTCACAAGACTTGATAACAAGAATTTGTCATTGTTTTACGTGCGGTTCCTATATAAACATACCCCCACGTTCCTTCCAAGAGGAAGTGATTGAGATACGCCTAATCAGCGCGCAATTGCGAACAATTGCTCCCAGTAACTCACTGGTAGGAGCGAGGTTGCCTATCCACCCTCTACTAGCTATCCAGGCTAGTTGGCTAGTACCGGAGCGATTGACTTAACACGTACTCAGCCGCCGGCACCCTCCCGTCCTCTTTCATACGGGGCTAAGTATCTCGTCCAGCAATAGGACTATTCCCCCAACTTAACTCAGTTGAATAGAGAGAGCCCTCCAGTCCTCTTTCATACCTTCATAAGCTCCTCCCCGAGACAGGGGTTGGGGCCACTGCCCGATCGAATCCAACCTCAAATGTAGCGGGACTAGGTTTTTTAATGGTTTTGCCACCCCGATCTACCAATATAAAGGCTTGGTGGGCCCTCGACAGAGCTTCGTTTAAGTCTACACGTTATAGACTTCCAGTGTGTACCCGTTAAGGTGAAGTTGTCTTGATTCACTGTACCCGGCTGCAGTCCGGATCATAGGGTGGTCGGGATAGCTCCTAAGCACATTTACCTGGCGGCATGCAGTTTCCCATATGCCAAAAAGCGGGATAAACCTCACTTCGATTCTCCGCTCTTAAGATTCAGTCAAACAGCGGGTTCCTTTGGTGACCATAAATGACCTCGGTCAAACAGCGGGTTCCGTCGGTGACCATAAATGACCTTATCCAAGGCGAGATTCGAATCCGCGCAAAGTATAACTTGATCTCCGTTGTCAATGACACCGGAGTTCAAGACGTTCTTGATCTCCGTTGTTGTTGGCAACGTAAAAACATTTGATGTTGCATAACAGCCACACGTGACATGCTGCTTTTTATCTCCTTGGTTACGTGTATGATGACACAGGCAACTTGCTTCATTATACAATAAATTCGGATGAATTTTAAAAGGGAGAAATTAGGATTGAAATACGAAATAAAATAAAACAACTTATGCAATACGGAGATCAAGCTTCTTTAAATCCTCGAAGATGTTATAACGCCTCGGCTGGCGCCTCAGCGTTATAATAAATCTTCTCGGATTTAAAGTATCGCTTGATCTTCTAATTACATAATATATATTATGTGATGTGAATGACCATGACAACATAATGTTAAATCAGCCACTAAAACTTGTTAATTTGCTTAGTTACAAACTGTAGAGAGCCAATTAAAAAAAACTCAAATTTTCATGGTATACATAGCAACCAGCAGATTTTTGGAAATTTTTATATACAGTATGTTACCTGTAAATTAATAAGTGGAGATTTTTGGCAAACATTCTCGTCGGTCTTAAAACGCCTCGTAGGACTTTCTTACTGAATATGCCTTCGCGCATGAATCTTCCTGGAAATTTGATTTTCGTAACATTTTCGCAACCTATTTTATGAAAATGTCACTCCTGAAATAATTTTCAGGGAAATCAATGCACTTATGATAATAGTGGTATTCTTTTTACCAGTTTATCTTACTACTGAGACCAAATAAGAACTGAGTCTGAACTCTCAAAAATATGTCAGTAATAAATTAATTATTATTCAAAAGGTAGTGATTGTTTTCATCTAATACAATATTATATGATTTGTGTTAATGTTAACATATCTTCCAACATTTTGCTGATGACCTATGTGTACTGATTTCATAATGATCTAGGACAGCAAGGCTAATATGATGCTATTTTATTCTTTTTTATTTTTTCAGTGTAAATGCATAGGATAAAATAATTAAAAAAAATAGAATCATATTAGCATTGCTGTCGTAGTTCATTATGAAACCAATAGTACAGCTAGTTGTAAATAAATCTAGGACAAGTCTTGAGTGAAACAGGCTTTAAATTATATTTTCATAGGTAACTACATAAAATTTATTAAACATAAAAAAAAAGAAAAACATTTAGGCTATGGAAAACTGACTGTCCTAGATTTATTTGAAATTACCGTAGTACTATTGATTTCATAATGATCTAGGATAGCAAGGCTATTTTTTATTATTTAATTCTATGCATTTATACTGAAAAAAAAGAATAAAATAGCATCAATATTAGTCTTACTGTCCTAGATCATTTTGAAATCAATAGTAGGTGCTCTCCATTGGACTGACCTACTGACCTAATGTTACTTAGGATCATCTGGTTCATTTATTTGTTTTTCCATTGACCCTGATGCTTGATGATGCAATCTGATCTGTATTACCTGCCCCCTTGCCCTGCAAGCACCTAGTTTTTGAAGTGTGTTTAATGATCTGGGGGAAAATAATATCAGCTGGTTGTGAATGTTAGAAAGATTCATATTTTCTTGTAACAAACTTTTAATGTATTTTTTCGCCTCGTTTATTTACGTTGACATTATTCATCACTGCATCAAAATGTCACTCTCATCAATGAAAAAGCTGTCTGTTCTGTGTCACTTATAGGTTAGCTTTTGTGTTTTGTCAGAATTGTGATCCAAAGTTGTTTCATTGGAAATTATTATTTTCTGTTATGAACTGATCTTAAGCTGATCTGATCAGTTTCACTTTAGTTAGTATTAGCCCTGCTTCTGTTTACATAACATACTTTTTCTACAGCTGTCAAAAAATGATGACATTTTTTCATTAATATCCGTATACAAAATGCCACATTGGTTTTGTTTACTTGACAACGTGCACGAAATATTTTTCGCTTTAGAACGAAAAATACTTCGTGCATTTATGTGATTTATGCATATTTGCGCAATGTCGTTTCCGTAGCAACAACGAAACTGACCACTTTGCGCTAAAATAAAAACTTCTTTGTGTCATTTTTTACGATTTTTTTCTACTATGTCGGTTATTTCAATAACGCTGTAGAAAAAAGCGATGTGTGCAATTCGTACTCGAAATGACTTTGGTGGTCTCGAATGAGATTTTGACTCGGCTGCGCCTCGTCAAAAGACTTTTATTCCTGACCACCAAAGTAGCATTTCACGCACTAAATACACAAATAACTATGCACAGATATATTATAATTAGACTATTACTGCTACACTCATCTAAACATAATCGTCTCTTTATGGCCTAAGAGCCTCTTTATGGTCTTACGGGCAATAAAGAAAAATCAATTAAATGTCAGAGCTGTTTTTGTAGAACTTGACTAGTTCTTAATATAATTTGTAAGCTTATCACCAATGAAAATAAGCTGAAAATAAATATTTTGGAATAGTAACTATAGTAACGTACTTCGTATAAGCACATAAGTATACGCACAGCGGTTTGACGTACCTACGTACTCATTTAATTATATTTTTTACACAATAATAGATTTGAGATAAAAACTTAATTTGTGCATAAAATAGTGTATGTATCTCGGGCGTAACTTGCTTTTATGGCCTACAGCCTTTTCCTAGAAATAACACTTCCGGCTATAAAAGCCTCCTTTGGCCCTTAATACATAAATAACTATAAACGTTAATATCTCGTTAATTATTAACTTTAATAACGATAATTGATTAAGCTGTCGAAATAATTAAAAAATACAGGGTATTCCATACAAAAAAAAATAAAACGGAAATACTTCCAGCTTAAACCGGAAGACAGTATTTTGGAAGTAGGTATTTTATTTAGTTCTCTTAAAATATTTATTTGTCACATGAAACCATAAAATTTTTTTTGTATATTTTTCTTATAATAAAGAAGCAATTCAACTAGCTCTTAATTTAGGATCAACCTCCATTTAAAATAGTGTATTTTGAAGATATTTCTGTCTATAAAGAGTTAATCTACGCATGTATTTAAATACCTGGTTTATTAAAATGAAACATACTGTGTGAAAGTGATGTGAGAGGACTGAATTACGAGGGTAAATCAAATATAAACGGTAATTTTTTTCATCATTTATTGAATAACGTTATACACAAATCATTGTTTTAACATTTTTCAATATAGTCTCCTGCGTGATCTACACACTTTTGCCACCGATTTGGAAGTTTCAGTATTCCCTGGTTATAGAAAGTTTGAGGGCGAGTTGTAAGCCAATTGCGCACGTGCTCTTCGACTTTTTCATTGCTTCCAAATCGTTTTCCTCCCAGTGATTCCTTCATAGGCGCGAACAAAAAATAGTCACAGGGGGACAAGTCAGGGCTATAAGGAGGGTGCTCGAGGGTTTCCCAGCCCATTTCTTCCAGTGTATTCCTTGTCAAGGCCACCGTGTGAGGCCTGGCGTTGTCATGGAGGAGAATGACATCTCTGATGGGCATGCCTCGTTTTTTGTTTCGATAGGCGGCTTTTGCCGACCGTAACAACTGGCAGTAGTAAGCCGCATTCACGATCGGTAAATCGATCAGTAAAATTCCCCTAGATTTAAAAAAAATCGTTGCAAGGACTTTTCCAGCTGAGTGCCGAGTTTTGGCCTTCACTGGGCAACCTTCATTCTCTCTTCGCCACTCCTTACTTGCCATTTTAGATTCGGGGGTGTAGTGATGTACCCACGTCTCATCACATGTCACGATGCGCTGCAAAAAGGCCTCCCCCTACTCGCTGAAATCGATTCAGAAGCCTTTCAGCGATCTCCCACCTAACCTGTTTTTGGTTTCCAGTCAACAACCTCGAAACCCACCGAGCACTAATTTTTCGAAAACCAAGTTGATCAGTTATAATGGATTGAACACTTCCATAGCTGATACCCACTTCTGATGAAATTTCTTCCACGGTTAACCGGCGATCACGTTCAATAAGCTCTCGAACGGTACTGTAAGTACTGTCATTGTATTGTCATCTGTAAGGCTTGTCCTTGGGCGTCAATCATGACTTTCGTTTTCAACACGTTCTCGTCCGCCGTTAAATTCTCTCGCCCACGTATACACACGATTCTGAGACAGTGTACTGTCCCCAAACTGTGCCTTTAAACGAGTTAAAGTTTCTGACGGTTTAACGCCTTCATTGGTTAAAGACTTTATGATAATCCGTTGCGCAACAGATGAATGTACCTCTTGCTCGGTCATGGCTGTACTGACGACAACGCCAAGGATGTGAGCAAACCCGCCCGGCTCACCACTCCTCATAAACCAAACATCTACTCCACACAACATCAGCTACCTCGGAACTGCGTTCTAAGCGGAATAGCAAAATTATCATTTATATTTGATTTACCGTTTATATTTGATTTACCCTCGTATTAATCAAAATTGAAGTCTCACTAGGGGCAACAGAATATTCTAAAATGTGGATTCCAGCTTCCTCAATTAATTTATGGGGAAATATTTATGAAGTACTATACCGAATCGTAGTTTACGTTTGTTTGCTTGTTTGTTTTTGGGCGAGGAATCAGGATGGCGGAGCATCCTTCGTACCTCATGGCACCGATTGCTATGATCATTTGGCCGACCCTACTAGAATTTAGCCGAATCTGGGGGAATTCCACCTTCAGTAGGGATTTTTAACGTGCCGAACATCGCATTGACACGGGACCTACAGTTTTACTTCCTATCCGAGAAGAAGGCATGTTTTTTAATTTTTCTCCGCTATGAAAAATTACCAGCTCGGCCGGGGATCGAACCTGCGATCCTTGGATTATGAAGCAAACATGCAAACCACTAATCCACCGAGGCTGGCCGTAATTTACGTATGGACCAAAAATGGTTTTAGAAATAAAATGATGATGTTTAATTTAATATTTATTGAAGTTGTCAGTAAACATAATTTAAATTGTACTGAAGAAACATAAAATAGGTATTTTTTAAGAATGTTATCAAATGAAGCCTGTTCCCGTGTGATTTTAGGAAGAATACCTTAAAATATCAAATAAAACTAATAAAAAAATATTAACTGATCAGTATTAGTAATTATTACTGTTTAGATTTCTAAATTAAAAAATTAATTTCTTGGTAGTTGATGGGGACGACAATATGGAAACAACGAGAAACAATAGGTAGTCAAAAAACAAGTCAAAAGGAATGCAAGGAAAGAATAACATCTGTTTTCGACGCATTTTAACATTTTCCATTTAATCTAAATATAAACTAAGTTTACGAACACTGACTCAAAATAGTTTATTATGAAACAAGATCGGCAAGTGTCTTATAACAACGATAAGTACCTTGTGTATTGCTAGTGAAAAATGTCATTGTCGAAAGTAGACCGCGCTACGCTCGTGTCGCGCGTCTACTTTCTCTCTAGATCGGCTATCTATCACTATCCGCTTCTAATACACAAATAGCTATAGCACTAATGACACTAAAAATAGAAATGTATTTATATAAAAAAGTCATAATTTGTTTTCAACTTAACTTCAACTGAAATGCATCAAAGACCGATCAAAAACAATAAACATCGCCAATGTTGCCAACCGATTTTACTTTAAATAGGTTTTAAGGCCTTCTAGACGACTTTTTCTCAAATTAACTTTTTTTTCTTAAATTAATTTGTTCGTCTTAAGGCCGATCTTTCTATCCCCTTATAACTTTATTTGATCGTTAATTGTCATAGATATAATTGTAAAAACAATCGTAACCACGACAATTATTCACCAGATAAATTTATATAAATATTATTTTTCAGAAAACGTTTAAACCTTTTAGCAGTGCATATCTTTATATCCATATGTAACAAGTTGCAGCGTCTTATAGCATTATAGACAAAATTTCTACGAAATAAACATGATGCATGTTTTGGCATGTTAAGTATATGTTCACGGAGTGCACGTGAATATTTCAAAATGCCTGGAATTATTCATTAAAGCTTTTTTTCGAGGAATGGAAGCTTAGAACTTAATTTTGATGTTATGTTAAGGAAGTATGGTTGCTATAATTTAAAAATCGGTTTTCAATATTTTGGCATTTATTTATTGTAGAAAAAAGACCTATAAAAAGCGTAAAAACAGGTAACATAAAAAAGATATAATTATCTTTATTCAACGTCATTGAGCGATATAATTAATTACATGATTAAGATATATTCCGAATTACATTATTTTTTGACAATTGTTTTGGGACAAGCACCTTGTATTCTCGGGCTGTTAGCGAGTTACGGAACAACAGTTATGCTGTGATATCTGCAGTTCGTTATTACACGCATGCAAGACGATGACAATCGGCAAACCTGAACGAACTGATCGTGGTGTGTGCGATATTCGAAGCTAGCTTAGCAACTTCAAAGTACCGACAATCGAGTGAATCTGCTGTATATTCTTATGCTGTCATACAATGTATATTGAAGTGGTATTTTCATTTTGTATTAGTATTTTTTGTTTAGCTTTATATTAAACAACTCTAGTGATAACTGGGAATAAAGGTATGGTTTGTTTCTTTCTCTTACCTATCGTCCTTTCCTCTCTACAATACGTTGGTCTTAAATAAAATTTACAACTCTCAAAATTATTTTTCAACTTAAACAAAAACCTTACATTTGGGACCACATTTAACGAATTGTATCGAGATAAGGCCGATGCATTCTTTACGTAATAAAACAAAAAATTTATAATGAAATATTACGGAAACAATTTATGTTTTTAGTGATTGCCTTTTTGTTTATAAATAAGTTATAAAGCAAAGATTTTAAAGTGCATATTGCGATGTTACTTTACCATCATGGTTCTTATTTTAATTTATTTTACTTGGATTGCTCATTACAAAGATTGAAAAGTATCAGAATATTATTTATGAACATTATTCTTCTTTTTCATGTGTCTCATCCGCTCAGCGGACGTTGGCCATCATGATAGCAATCGAGATTTTGTTCGCAGCCGTTCGGAAGAGTTCATTGGACGTTTTTCCATACCACTGGCGTAGATTCTTCAGCCATGATATTCTTCTTCTACTACACTGTCCTCTTTTATTGTTTATCTCCCCTTGAATGATTAATTAAAGTATGGAATAGTTTTCGTTACGCATGATGTGCCCTAGATATGTGAGTTTCCTTACTTTAATGGTCTTCATCAGTTCTCTGTCCACTCCCATTCTTCCTAAGACTTCGTTGTTAATCACATGCTCTACCCATCTGATTTTCTGAATTCGTCGGAACACTCACATTTCCAAAGCTTCAATTTTCTTGGTGTTACCTGTCCAGGTCTTCACGCCATACAGCAAAACTGAGTACAAGTAGCACCTAACCATTCTCATACGTAGTGGCAGACTCAGAGTATTATACTAGAAAACACATCTCGCATTTTTAAGAATATTGTTCTTGCTTTTTCTATTCTTTGCCTTATCTCCCTGCCATGGTCCCATTGATCATTTACTAAGCATCCCAGGCAGATAAGGCTTTCCACTCTTTCCAAAGCAACATTGTTCGCGTAAAGTCTTGTAACCTCGTGAACGTCGTTTTTCTTAGAAATTACCATATATTTGGTTTTATTTGTGTTCAGGCTTATACCGTATTCGTCTTCCACTTCTAAGAAGTTATTGTAAATCCTCCAGGGAATGGGCTAGAAGAACGATATCATCGGCATACCTCAGATTTTTGATCAAGATTCCTTTAATATTTATTCCATTTGGAATATCGTCTAATGCTTTGTTAAATATTTCTTCCGAGTAAATGTTGAATAGAAGTGGAGACAAAACACATCCCTGTCTCATTCGCCTACAGATGACTACTTCCTCTGTTAATTGTACAGACTTCGTATGATTCTTATGTCAGCTTCGTCAATACCTGTTCTTCTTAAGATGTTAATTAATTTGTCGCGTTTCACCATGTTAAATGCTTTTTTGAAATCTATAGAACATACGTACATATCAGCATTGACGTCTCTACATCTTTGTATGAGTATCTGGAGGGCAAACAAAGCTTCCCGTGTGCACAATCCGTTCCTAAATCCGAACTGACTGTTTCCAATATGAGCTGCAAGCTCTATATATACTTTCGTGAATTATTTTTAGGAACAGTTTCAAGACGTGACTCATGAGACTAATTGTACGGTAGTCCTCACATTTCTTTGGATTTCGTTTTTTGGACAATGTGACGAATACTGATTTAAGCCAGTCGTAAGGTATTCTGCCAGATTTATAAATTTTGTATTATAGGTGGTCCGGGTGATTTCACCATTGATTCATCTGTGGATGTTCGATTGTCAGCGAAAAGCTGATTTATCTATGTTTTCCATGTATGTAATTTTTCTTCTATATTCTGTATAATCTTCTGATGTTTCTAGACTTGTTTTTATTTTCTTTCATCCATCATTTTCAAAATATTCTGTGTCATCCATTTTTTCACTGTCCATCTTTCTTCAACATTTTCGTATTCTTTATTTTCTAGCTGACTGAATTTAGCACATAGTTGTTGGCACATAGTTTCTCCTATGGCAGAATTTTTAATTTTATTTATGTCTATTCTTTGTGGTTTCATTTTTGATCGGGTGGTTTTGAGACGAAGCACTAATGATGCCATCAAGAAAACATGTTGTCAGTCTTCTGAGTCGTTTTTTTTTAATTGCGTGCTCAAGGCATCGGGCTTGTTGGCAATAAATCTCATCAGCAGTGATGGTTTTGGTTACACTCCTTGGAAGCTACATTATGAGTAATTTTAGTAGATTTTTCTTGGACACCGCTCGTAATATATTTTTTATTTACTTATGTTTAAATTTAAACCAGAGTATAAACTTTATGGAAAAAAGGTTAACCTAGTTAAATATGTTGCTAAAAATACTCTACTAATGAGGGCAAGGTAATTCGCCACCGCGACCTTAAAGGAAATGCAACATAATACTATTTCAAAATGACTACATAGTTAGTATATTAATGAAGGACGCTTTTGTGGTCATTTGTAATAAAAACTTTCACTTACTTCCACAAGCTAAGAGAATACTGTAATGTAACCTTTTTTGCACTTTCACAATTTAATTTTTATGTCGTCTTCAGCTTTTAACTCTGATTATTTTATTATAGTATTTTGATGTACCTAGTTTTATAAAAATAGGTCGATAAGTGAATTTTGATAGTTATTATTTGCTTACACCATTATTGCGATTTTGTAAAAAGGTTTTCTACTTCTTAGATATTTAATATGATAAAATCATCGTTTTTCTATATATTTTTCAGAATTTCTCAATAACCACATTATAAATTGGCTATACTTGTAACCATTGTAATCACTAATATTAAATCTCCCCTATATTTTAACTATTCCCTGTATCCCTAAAATATCTACATTATGTATCATAATTAAATCTTTAAACAATTTAAACATTAATAGAGATTGGTCGGCGATGATGAAACCCAATTTTATGAATATTTCTGTAGAGGAAAGGGTCAACACAAAATGTGTCAATTGTGTTGATACGGGTTTGTAGGGAGTAATTGAACCAATAACCCAGTTTCCAGTATAACATGTAGTAACTAACTAAATTTTCAATTTGAAATGTACTGAAACATTGAATGCTGTTTATACGTACTGAATCGATAGAATTCTCTGCATTACTTTAAATCGACGTTTTATTGCAGCAATTGGTAATTTATTTTGTTCCATAACGATTCCTTTGTAAAATTTACTTCGATGTCTTTATTCTAACCGAATGGTTTATTTTCGGTCCGAGTTTTAAGGTTCCTGGCATGAAATAAAACCAGACATCAATAAAATAGAGAAATTATTCCGAGCACAGAAAATACTATAGTGCCATAGCAAGTATCTTGAAGGGAATTTAAGATACGACGGAAATATAAATCTTAGCCGGGAACAAACGAAAAATGTTAGTGAAAATAAATAAATCCCTCCTGATCACAGCTAGGATCCTTTGGGAGTAGACGGTGTCATAAATTGTGAGACAACTTTGTTCCAGAACGGTTTCCTTCTTTCGGTTTGCCGGCTATGCACACCTGTGGCGTCGATGCAATTCCTACTAATGCAGAAATGGAATTGGAGGTGACTGGGAATGAATGATTAATTATGTTGTGTTTATCATTCTCGCCAAATATCGTTACTGCATCTAAAATTGTAAGATCCTTCACTTATCTTGATTTAGGTGTATCGCATTTATCTCTTTTGACAAATTACTTTTTAAAAAAGTTGGTTAGGAAAAATAATCCTGTAGGGAGTTTCGGATTAATTGAAATTTGTTGTTAAAGAATTTTTTATCAAAATTAAAAATATTAAGATGTTTTCAGGATACGTAAGATCTAATATGCTTGATTTCTTTCAGGAAAGCTTCTTATTGAGAAAATGAGAATATCTTCCAAATTTACATTAGGAGCTACTTCTCTAAAATGAAATTCCTGTTATGCTTGAAAGCTTTTCTTGAATTATAAATGATCAAAGATAGTTGTTTATTAATCTCAGATTTCTTGATTGGATATATCTCTGAAAACTGTTCAAACTTGGGTAAGAGGCTTTTAAAACATTCCCATAATTAATCTCCCTTTACATACATGATTTTAGTTACCAAAAAATAAAATTAACCGATATAACGTGTAACGTGTTACAACTAATAATTTACGCTAACTTTGAATTAGAATTAATCACAGATCATAGTTTTCAATTTTCAAATAATAATTTAAAAGAGTAAAATTACTGCAAAGTGCGTAGTATTCGACGTTCGAACCTTTTCATTATTGTCAGGTTAAGATATTAATAAAACTTGTGAAACTTTAACTAATCTTTGTATTTATATTATATTTCATGATTATGGAGTTCCACAAAGTAAGTAAACGCTTTTCATTCTTTTCGTCATTATTCTTGCCATGCAGCACATCATCCACTTTTCTTAACTATACTACCTCTCATGATATATAATATTTAGATTGTTCTTCTAGACAACCCTTCTGACATAAAATGCCCAAAAACATAGTTTTTATCTTGATCCGTGTATGTTTCATAAAAAGTTACGACAACCTTCCATATCCTTTCTTGTTCGGATGGCATTATTACTTCTAATAAATTTGCTAGATCAGTTAGTTTTGTTTGCAGTAACTAACCATAGTACACTACTTTAAAATATTATTTAGAAATTCAAAATCCTGATTTGTGATTAATTAACTCAAGGGCGGGTTTACCATTAAACTAAATAAGTTACATAGCTTTGGTCCTTGGGTTCCAGGGGGTCTCGAGAATGTTACTAAACTACATTACAGATTTGCTAAATTACAATGGAAAAATGTTTATATGTTTATGTAATGAGCAAAACGTGTTATTCCATTTTTTAAAGTTTTTACTAATAAATATTTGTCTTTTCTTAAGTTAACGAATTGCGTAATTACCTTAATAACCAGGATGCAGTACAAGATTTGATATGAAACATTTGTATGAAGTTTGCACAAAATCTACATAAGATGCGCCAGCGTTCGCATATTTGTGCAAATTTATCACAAATTTTTCAATAATTTTTAACATGAAAGTTAAAATCTCAATTCTGATAATTTCATTTATACATTCAACAACAGTTATATTTTAATATGTAATGATAAATTTTATGACGAAAAATAATTATTCACTATTATTTATTATACAATAATTACTATTGGCAGCACGGGGAGAGACAAAAAAATATTAGCTCAGGGCCTTGAAAATGGTAAATCCACCCCTGAATTAACTACAAACTATCACACAGTTAGTGCAAATTTTAGTTGAAACCCGTTATAATATAAAATGCCATACAGGATAACAAGAAGTGGGCGACGTCCTCCGAGGAGCTGATCCGGGAAGGCCCCTTACCGTGTCGTCACAAGTATAAGTCTCGAAATAAACGTGTAATTACGTACGTGAGTAATAACTAACAAAGTACGACAGTAAATACAAGTATGGAGAAAATACTAGAAGACATACAAGCAAAACTAACCAGAATGGATACGAGGACGGAACGGATCGAGAGCATAGAAACAAAGATAGATAAACTCAACTCAGAGGTCGAAGCAACTAGGAAAGAACATGAAGAGATAAAGAAACAAAATAAGATATTGGAAGCGAAGATTAAAATGCAGGAGAAGAAGATGGAAGATATGGAAAGGGAAATAAAAAAAAGGAATATAGTGATACAAGGAATTACCGAGGAAAACGAGGAGTCAAACCTAACACTATATGAGAAGGTCAGGATATTGATGAGGGAAATGGGTATTGTGATTAATATGGAACAGGAGATTGAAGAAATAAGAAGATTAGGCAAAAAAGATGTGAACAAGAAAGGAGTTAGGCCCATATTGGTAGAATTCGGATCTCTGAAGAAAAAGAATGAGGTAATGAAAAGCAAGAGGAATTTAAAGAATGTAAAAGTATGGATCATGGAGGACTACCCCAAGACAATACTGGAAGAGCGCAGGGAATTACTGAAGCACATGAAAAAAGCTAGAGAAGAGGGTTACAGGGCGAACATAACATACAACAAATTGATTATCAATGGCGAATCCTACACTTTGGAGCAGTTCATACAACCACAGGGTCAGAGGGAGGAGGAAATAGACGCGGAAGACTTGACAAATACGGAAAGAGCGAAAGAAGGTAAAAAAAGAGAAAGGTCCACGGATGAAGAAAACGAGAACACTCCTAAGGAAACAAGATCAATAGGTACAATCCCAAAGAGAAACAAATACTGGACACAAACAATACTGGCCCCTTACAAGAAAACAGGCGAAGTAAAAGCAAATGCAACAGAGGGGGATATAAATAGCAAATCCTCAACAGAAGAAGACGCTCTAGAAAAAGAAATGCAAAGAACCATAAATATTAGACGGAACCAACAACAGTTTCCAAAAAACTAGAAAAAATATCAAACTGGACGGAAGAAACGATGACAACATGCAAAGAAATAGGACAAGAAAACAATTCGGAGAAAAATGAAGAACGGGAACAAATCAAGTCAAATAACTTAAAAAATATATATGCAATAGAAGAACTAAAAATGAAAAACACATCTAAAATACCACCACCCGCAGAAAGGATAGAACGAAGATTGAGAAACTTACAAATATGCAAGGAACGAAGAGCCAGGGGAAAGAAGCAGACAGGATATGGAATCAAGAAAAGCAAGAAGAAGAAAAGTAGGAAGAATAATAAAAAGAAAAATGTAGTAAAAATTGGAACGTGGAATGTAAGAACTATGTTAATACCAGGAAAATTGGCCCAAATAACAAAGGAAATGCAAAGATATGATTTAGACCTAATAGCAATCCAAGAAACGAGATGGAAAGAAAAAGGAGAGATTAATCAACAAAACGTCACAATGTTCTACTCGGGAGAGAAAAAACAAGGGAGGAATGGAATAGGATTTATAGTCGGAAGGAAATTAAAAAATGCAATCATACAATTTATACCAATCAATGGAAGGATAGCTGTATTGAAAATTAAAGGAAAACCGAACAACTTAACAATAATTAACGTATACGCACCAACAGAGGAAGCAGACGAGGAGGAAAAGCAAAAACTATACGAAGAATTATAAAAGGTGACGGACAGCATCAAGAAGAACAACTTCCTTATGATATTAGGAGATTTTAACGCAATGGTGGGGAAAGAAGAATGTTTCAAAGAAGTCGCAGGAAGATTCACAATTCATGAGAAAACGAATGATAATGGAGTAAAGCTATGCAACTATGCGGCAGCAGAGCACTTACTGATAAGCAGCACACGGTTCAAACACAGAAGAGAGCACAAAGAAACATGGCTTATCCCAGGAAGGAATACAGGCAATCAAATAGACCATGTACTAGTTAGAAAGAGACAAGCAGCGAACATACAAGACGTCCGAACATACAGAGGTGCGAATGCAGACACGGACCATATGTTAGTGGTGGCAAAAATGAAGCAGAAAGTAACAAAAAGAGAACGGAACGAGCATAAGAAAAGACGATGGGATATAAGAAAACTAATGGAGGAAGAAAACAGGAAGAAATATGAAGAAATACTGGAACAGGAACTAAATCAAAAAGTACACAATACAGAAAAAGACGTTGACACAGAATGGGGGAGTGTTAAGCTATGTCTAAAAGAGGCAGCTTAGAAAACAATAGGATACAAGAAAAACAAGAAAGATAAACAATGGTTTGACGAAGAATGTGAGAGGGAGACAAATACGAAAAGAGAGGCCAGATTGAAGTGGATAAGGACAGGGAAAGATGAAGATCATGAAAATTACAGGAAGGTAAAGAAAGAGGCGGACAAAGTATTGAAGAATAAAAAAAGAGAGTGGATAGACCAAAAAATGGAAGAGATTGAGACCAACAGAAATCGAAACAACACCAGAGAAATGTATGAAAGCATAAGAAGGACCCGAAGAAACAACCGAATTAAAAATAGAGGCGTGAAAGATAAAGAAGGGAGACTACAAGTGGAAGAAAAAATAGTAAAAGAAATCTGGAGAGAACATTTCCAGAGTTTAATGTATACAAAAGAAGAAGAAGCAGAACTAGAAGACAGGGGGTACGAAGTGACCGAACAAATAGAGGAAGAACCAAGCTTGAAGGAAGTACAAGAAACGATTAAAAAGATAAAGAATGGAAAAACTCCTGGGGCGGATGAAGTGAATGGGGAAATGTTGAAATATGGAGGAATAGAACTACACAAGAGATTACACAACATAATAAAAAAAATCTGGAGAGAAGAAAAAATGCCAAATGAGTGGAGAAGAGGCACAATCACACCATTATTCAAAAAAGGGGATCCCGAAATATGCAACAACTATAGAGGCATTACTCTTTTAAACACATCCTACAAAGTATTTACAAGCATAATCCAACAACGCCTAAGACAGTACACGGAAAGGGAATTGGGAGATTATCAATGTGGGTTTAGACCAGGCAGATCCACGGTAGACGCCATACACATAATGAATCAAATAATAGAAAAAGCCTATGAATATAACATCGAACTACACCTGCTATTCATAGATTTCCGCAGAGCATTCGACGAAATCAGAAGACCACAAATAATAAAAGACATGCAAGAACTACAAATACCACAAAAACTAATACGACTCACGCAAATGACAATGGAAAACTCAGAAGCGACAATAAAAGTAGGAGAGGAAGAGACAGATTATATCGAGATAAACAAGGGCGTAAGACAAGGGGACGCACTATCGCCAGTGCTATTCAACGTGACCATAGAAAATATAATAAGAAAAACAGGACACAGAGGAACAATAAGAAACAAGGAAATACAGGTGGTGGCGTATGCTGATGATCTAGTTATTATATCAAGACGGAAAACAAAACTAAATGAAACGTTGGAGATAATAGACAAAGAAGCGAAAAAAAGAGGGCTCTCAATGAACAAAGATAAGACATGGTATATGAAGTGCAAAAGAGGAGACACAGAAGATCAAACACCATACAAGATAGGACAATATGAATTCAAGAAAGTGCAAGCATTAACGTATCTAGGTACCGAGATAAATAATAAAAACAGTAAAGTACAAGACATAAAAGATAGAATCCAAAGGGGACACAAAATGTTCAACATATACAAACCACTGCTAAAAGACCGTAAGCTTACAAAAGACACAAAAATAAGAATTTACAGAACATTAATAAGACCCACAGTTATATACGCAGCAGAAACAATGAGGTTAACAAAGAAGGATGAAGAACAACTAAGAATATATGAAAGAAAGATACTAAGAAGAATTCTGGGCCCAGTGAGAACAGGAGAAGATGAATATAGTGTGAGGATGAATGAAGAAATAGACAGAGAGATAAAAAGTGAGGACATAGTACGAGAAATCAAAGCGCAAAGGATACGATGGCTGGGACATGTAACGAGAGCAAATGAAAATAGAATGATTAAAACAATAACAGAATGGGAACCAGGAACAACAAGACCAAGGGGAAAACCCAAAAATAGATGGAAAAACGAAGTCCTAGAAGATATGAAGAAGATGAATGTGAGGGATTGGAGAGAAAAAGTCACAAATAGACAGGAATGGAGGAAGATAGTAGAAAAGGCCAAATCAGACAAGAATATTTGACACAAGCTATATGTAATAATAAGCACTAATCCAGCTTAATAAAAAGGATTGAAGAGCCCAAAATAAAGGGCGCCAATGATTCCCAATGGAATTAAGGCAGATGTAATGTAATACAGGATAACACATGTCCCACCTCAAACTTCTTAAACTATTCATCAAAAGCTTCCCTCATATACGATTCCAACGCACCACAGAAGTCCTGATGGCCATTACGATTAGCCAATGTCCTGGTGCAGAACATAGCCGAGAAGTAGAGAAGTGGTCGATCATTAGGCATGTCGTATAAATAGAGGGAAGTCGATTGATTTGCCACATATGTATGACCAAAGTGGGATACTTTTACTTAATTTTTGGAGGGAGGGGCATGGGTGGATAGTAGAGTGCTTAAATTTATTTTATTGAACTGTGGCGTGTTGAGTCGAATGATATGTCCATATGTATCTTATTCCATCGAATACAGTCTGTCAATAAGACTTGATAGTTGTTCCGGTTGGCTCTCAACTTCATTACTCAATCAGACATGATAAACCATCTTTAAGAAAATCAGCAACAAGCTGAATCGTCTGATTAAAGATGCCAAAAGAGAAAGCTCCGAAGATCAGACAGAGCAAGGATTGCACGTTGTAGAAAGTAACTCGAAGACTTAAACGTCCAGTTCATTTGTTATGACGAAGAAAAAGTCGAACTGTTTGCTGAACATTTTGAATCTGTATTCCAACCGGATTCAATAGCCTTGGTAGTGTAGGGACTAGCGTGCTTTTCTCTCTCCCGCACAAGCTTCTTAGCTTCTGGGGCCTGATTCACCAGATAATGGGTAGTAGTAATTATTATTATTATTCTCTTTAAAATAAAAATATCTGATTTTTAAAGAGAATATTTGATTTCCTAACGTGCTAATAAGTTATTTAGATTAAAGGGTAATTTTTATTAGTGTGGGTTTAAAAACCATAAAAGCCATTTGGCTTTGTAAGCAAATTACATTACGAGTTCAAATCTGCCATGTTAATAGACAGTTTACAACCTTCCTAATTACTTGACTCCAGTAATCCTTTGCAGTAGAACCAAAACCATAATTGAATAAATAAACATTAAATACTAGGTACTGTTTATGATCTGATAACGGGAATTTGTATTAAACAATCTTTCTTTCGTACTCTATGCTTGTAAATAAAATATTCTGTTCTGACTTATGAGTTATGATTGTTATGAAGAATACCTGATTCTTATTAGTGTAAATAGTTTATTGCCGTTATTAGATTATTACAGTAAAATCAGTCTGCACAAGACAGTTGTGAATACACAACATGTTTACGTTCTTTAATTGAATTCGAGAATAAATAAGAATACAGAAGAATAGATTCTACTTTTAATCTTAAATTAAACGGCGATTTTTAATTAAAGTACGTGTATAACTCTCGGACTACGGAAATAATTTCAGCTCCGCGCAAGGCAGATTCTGGCTCATATTTTGCTGTTTTTACATCAATTTCGAAACACCAAATTGTCTGTGTTACTAATAAAAGCTTTCACATGGTAATATATTCAGTTTTCTTTACAACCATTTGCAAATTGTTGATCTATAAACTAGAAAAGGTAAAACATTCGACATCCAAAAGTAACGAGTTTATTCAATAAAACTGCTTCTTACATTTGGGTAAAGATTATACCTTACATGATTTGCATACTTTCTTTACGTGTCTTACAAATAAATTTGAAACATGTATTACACTTATTACTATATTTGTTCTCGTTGCCTACACAGAAACCACACCTTCCTCGCTTACTTGCTACACCAACTTATTTAGATGTTTTTTGTACAGGTCTGCCGCAAATCTCTATAGCCTTTACCACAGATTTTTAAAAGCTCCTTCCATCATTATCAATTTGCACTACTCGGCGTTCTATGTGTTTAGAAACCAATTCATTTCCTAAAGTTTCTAAGAACAATTTTCTCTTGTCCTTTAGTGACATTCCCAAGCAGCATTTTTTGTCATCGCTACGTACCAGAAACCACCGGTGGAACTATAAAGTTTTTGCCGTTAATCACAAGAACGTAATTGCTACGGTATTGTTACGTGCCTGGAACCAAAATGGGGAACAATTCTCGGGTAGCAGATACGTTACAGTAACCTCTCCGGAACTTGTCCAGCTACCTTTAGGCTACGTAGCGGGAACGTGGCGGCGTAGTAATTGCTACTTTAGTGGAACTTTTTTTCTTTTTGACACATCGTGTCGCGTGTTGTTCTCTCTTACTGTTGCAACTAAACAAATATTCTTTCACTTTCTCTACTAATGCTGCGGTCGTGTCACAAAATGGATTACTATTTTATTTGTAATACGTACATAATACGTAAAGAGATGAAATGTTTCGTTATTTTGTCAATCTAGCTTACCAAAATTATAAACCATCGCAACTTTTCTGGTAAATGTGATGATGATAGATCGAAAAATAACAACGCACCTTCTTTAAATATATTTTTTAATAAAAAATGTCTGGAATATAATATGACAAAAATACTTATAAATTGATAAACATGATAGAAACCATTTTATCTTATTTCTAAAAGGCACAATTTGGCATCGATTTATTATCTTTATTGAGAATTGTAGTAAAACACTTTTTAACAATTGCAACAAATTGCAAATTGATTAATAGCCTTCAACATTTCACAAGTAAATATGGAATAGTTTTGAAAAAGTCACCTTAGTATTAAAGTAGTATTAACTGTAAAATCTAAAGTCTAAAGTCACTTTATAAACAGTAACGGGAACTAAACAAATTCTACTTCTAGGTTGTTGTTACCACGAAGTATAAAATAAGTTAAAAAATTCTGAAACTTTCAAGTGACTCTTACTATAAAAAGACGTCAACGTTTCCGTAGCCACTTTCTAGCTTCTAATGTCACTGCAAAATTCCCATTGGAACTTAACCTCAAATTTAAACGTCAATCGTAAACAAACAACCAATATTTTTATACTGACTGCTACTTAATAACAATTACTATTTAATTATGGCTTATTTTAAAGTTGTAGCGACGAAAGAAAAAAGGGGAATATATTTCACCCTTGTTTACTACATGATGGTTTACCAGTGATCTCATCCCTATTTTTTTCTATTTTGTATTGTAAACAGTTGATTTTGTTTCCACTGATTTCACCTAACTTCTGTTTTAATTTTATATAAAAGATGGACGTATATCTAAAATTCTTCTTTTTTCTTATTGCATTTGCCTTTGACATTTTTATTAAAAACTTGCAAAACTACTACCACTGCAAAAACACAATTAACCTCCAAATTCCAAACTAACCTACAGGAGATATGCCTCTTTAGAAGTTACTGTCACTTCATTGTAATTTTTTATTAGTAACTGGAACTTTCTAGTAATTCTGATGCAAAATAAGTAGCGAAAATTACTTTCAAGTGATTCTGCTGGGTAGCATAAACGTAAGTTTTACTTTCAATACTACTGTATAGTTCAATTACTTTAAAGATTAAGCAATGGTTTCAGACCGGTGGCAGGAACTTTCGGTGCTACTTTAAAGTTTTAAAAACTTTAAAGTAGCTTTGGGCAAGTTACTGCTACAATCATAATATCACTTGAAGTTGCAACAACATTAAAGTCATTATACTAAGCAGCAATACCGTTCCACATACTTTAAAAAACTACTTAGACGTAATGAAACTGCATAGTTCTAATAAATAGTAGAAGTAACTACATAATTACTAAAATATTCCAAATTGAAGTAATTAAACCTATAAAGTCATAAGTTTAGTTGTAGTTACGTAACAGCTACTCAATCAAAGTTCCGATCTCAGTTACCGCTACTTAGATGCAGCTTGGGTTATGTCTTCCCACGTGGTACTCATTGAAATCCAAACAACGAATGCATTGTATGCAGCTACATCAATAAAATTTAAAAATAGGGAAAGTGGCCAGCACCGGGTAGAGCGTCTACATGAATATACCCTCACGATTTTGTCTAATGCATCCATACCACTTGTAATTGCATTATAGGAGGTGATTATTTCAGGTTTAAATTTTTCATCTGACCCCCACCATAACGTTGTGTTCATTATGCATTGTAGATAGCAATACAACAACCATTTTCATGGTTTGGGTATGTATGATACTAAAGTGACTGACTTTGTAAAAAGAAACTTGGCGAAAAAATTCTTCTACCAGATAAGTCGGTTAGTAATTTTGAAAGATCCTTTCTTCTTTATTCTTTTTCATCGTACCAACCACGGTAATTCTTTCTTGTAAAAGTTCTTCTACTAAGGCAATATCCGGGAAGAAGTTATCAATAATAATATAATAATTGCTACAACCCATAGCCTAGAAACTAGGCCCCAGAAGCTATAAGCTTGTGCGGGAGGGAGGGGGCGATTATTATTATTACGTAGGCCCTAAGTGCGGCTGCAGCCGACTTACAGATAGAACAGCGCAAATCCCACATTTGTGTCACAGCTAAGGAAAACTGCAGAAAACCTTAACCAGATCTGCCGGCACCGGGAATCGACCTCGGGCCGCTTGGGTGAAAGTCCAGCACTCTGGACATTACACTACCAAGGCTGTTTATGGTTATGTTCTTTTCAGAGTTTTTCCACCCTTCTATAATTTGCCTCACAACTCTTTGTCCCTGACCCTTTTCCGCAGTATCTCCAACCTTTCCTAGGTAATCGTCAAGTTTACAGCAATAAAAGCTTTCTGCATCACACAGCACCCACACTTTTATTCCGTATTTACCCGGTTTACTGGGAATATAAACTTTGAATGGACACCGTCCACGGAAAGTAACCAGTTGTTCATCGACTGTCCCAACAGAAGAAGGTTCATAGGACGTCTTAGAGTTCGAAACAAATAAATTCGTGATTTCTCGTAAAGGAGCTAATTTGTCAGCGTTTTTTCTTTCATTCCTGGTGCCAACGTCTTCAAAACGTCTGAATTTGAATATATTACAACATCTATCCTTGGACATTTCTGTAGAATAGATAGGTCTGCATATGGCTACATCTTTATTCCATAAGTGGTTTTTATCTTCTCAAGATTCTCTAAATCGTCGTGTCAGTAATAATATACCAATAAAAGCTTTTATTTCATCTTGGTCTACATCTATCCAAACTTTTCTAACTTGCCCATTGGAATGAGAGTAAACAGAGAGTAAGCCTTCTGGTTCGTGTATTTTACTATTAATAATAATAATTGCTACAACCCATTACATCAATAATATCACTACAAATAAAGAGAATGCTTCTGAAGTGTTTTCTATAGCCTTTTTTTAGTCAAACCATCTTTTTGAAGTAGCAGGGCTTATGTATTTCTAAGAGAGTCCAGCAACATTTTCATTTTCAGTGGACTCAACATCCCCTTGAACAGTTGAACTATTGTATTTTCAGAATCGCTTATTTCGTCATTTACATCGCTACAGTTTTCGTATTCTGTGTCAGTGTTATTGCTACCACTGATGTCCTCATCAGAGGTCGTCATCGTTATCCTCACGCATTAGTTTCGCATACATTTGATCTCGGGTGAGGGCAACTTTATTAGGATCCATTGTTTTCGCCTATTATTTTACACCGTTATATTCCAGAAAACAAAAAAAACTATTTTTTACTTACTCAAATCAGAAATCTTCTTTTGATCACACTCCAATTAATTTTACAACACACACCCAAAACACAAAGTCCAAAGTATTTTTTTCTAGCACCAACAAATACATCTATAAAGTCAACACCACTGTTTTCACACAAAGGTAGAAATTAAACTAATGTTTCTCCGTATAATCGGTAGGGAAATACAACCCTATAACGGAATGAGAAAGGCGAAAACCGGCCACAAGTGATACGATCGGATTTTCCCAAGTATACCTGGAAATTTTTTCACTAAATTTCTTCTAAAATACCTTCATAACAGATTCGAGGAATACAGAAACTCTTAAAGCGATATTTTGAAAAACGGCGAAATTATTGAAAAAGTTAATGCGCGGGTCACTTTAGACCCGGTTTCCCTAGTCCGAGGTTAAATAAAGTGCTAAATAAACGATTTTTACCGTTAATTAATTTTATTTAAAACAGAAAACACCATCAAATAAACTTTTGATATTAAACATAATCAGTTTATGATAGAAAGAACGGTTACGTTGATGTCGTCGTTTACAAAGACTTGTCCTTGATCAATATTACTCCTCGGAATTTCTTGTTAACTTGGCAGGCTAAAATACATATCACATAGGTATTACTTTACATTGTTTTGGTTATCTAAATATCTTTTATTTACTACTTAAATTTAAGCAAAATATTACAGGACCGTATTGGCAACAAGTATGGCAAGCAATTTCTTAAAAATTAAAAAAGGAGATAGGGTTTTTTCTTCAGTTTTAGATTTTATATCTGGCGCTCTTAATCCCTCTGTGTTATTTCTCATTTATTTTGAGACACCCTGACACCTGGCATAGTGATAAAGGGCCCCTATCAAACTTCAGTCTTGGAGCCTCCAATAACTGAAATCCGGCTCTGCCACTGATCCTAAATCGTAAACTAATAACTATCCAACCAATCAATGACATGTCTTAGCTCTCTTTCTGCCAAAATGCGGTATCCTCTATTCCTTAAATAATTCCATTAATATCTGCAAAATGGATAAAATAAAAGAAACACAGGTCGATAAATAATCTACTTTGTATGTACTATGTAGTTTTCTAAATGGCATGAATGCTTTTCTATTAAACGAGCTCATAAAAATTTGTATTAAAATCTACAACATTCTAAAAAAAAGAAGGCTCTTTATACAATTATACTTATTCAGCTTATAAAATTTAACTGCCGAGATTTGCATATTTAAACTGCATCCTAGGCGAGGATATAGTTTGATATTTATTTACACTCTTAAAAAAGTAAATACGTATACAGTCATAAAATAGCAAGAGATTTCGCTCCAGATAAAAAGGGATTTGGTTGTACTATTTTGGCTAAAATATTTTCTAAAAAGGAATTAGCATTCTGTTGTATACTTTAACAATTATACATTTTAAAAACTTTTTTGCTGAGTCTGTGCTGGTTGGAAGTTTACTCCCCAGCAGCGGCCTTTATAAAATTAAGTGTTTTTGCCAGTACTTGGCAATTAAATCAAGGAGGCTTTACTTCTGCCTTAATAACCTTTTTTGTTCTTAACATCCATAATAAGTTACAGTATAAAATATACAAGCGAGATTGCGTTGCTGAATATAATAATAAACATTTTTAATGGCCCTGAAAGTTGAAATTCTGCGTTGTATAGAAGCTTCAAAAACTTATCCCCTAACAGAAATTCTGTTGAACAATTTCTAACTTATAATACAATTGCACTTTGTCATAATTAACTTATGTAATACTACAACTGACTAGTTAACTGGTAGTTGTTGTTGTAACATGTCAGAGTTCCAATTATCAAATGTTAACAAAAGTAATGAATTTTAGTTGAGTTTATTACGAATCCATTCGCTTGGGAGCAAAACAAATAAACAAATAAAGCAGATCTCACTCCATCCAACTATGTGCAGAATTTCATAAATGCTTTACTAAACTATTCTAAGCTAAACACGCTTACAATTTTAACAAAGTTTATAATAACTACAAGTTTTGAGTATCGATCACACTTTAAATCTAACCATCCATCCCTGTGTAATAAGAAAACTCAGTCAGTCATGCAGTTTTTCCTGTCGACTTCAATTATCTAAAGCTCCAAAACTATATTCCCTTTAAAATATACGTAAAAGACAAATTGGTTCTAACTAAAACTTTTGAAATAAAATGGTTGGCAAAGTCGGTCAATTGTTGGGAAGTTCCTAGGACTTCTAAAGTCTTTTATGTCCTTTAATATTCAATTCTGCACGCTCCACGAACTCTTTTATGATTTTTATGTATGCCTTACACGAGGATATAAAAATCGTTAACTTGCACAATTTTAAGATCGATCACCTTTATGTGCGTGTTATATATCCTCATTTTTAAACCCCCCATTAAATAAAGTATCTCCACAGTACCTTATGTAACTACCACACCAACTTTTTGAAGTTTTTGGAATATTAAGTGTATGAAGCACATCAAAGTTTTGATTATGTACTAAGCTAAGAAAACGAGTCACCTGCATTAGTAGTTTCAAGCTTGGTCTCTTAATAAAGTAACAAAACTCTCATCGTAAAATCTTGGAAATTTGTTGGTTAGAGCGAGAAAATGACAAGGAATAAACTGATAATGAACTTTGTAAGGAAAAAAGGCTTCAGAATTTTTATCTATTTTTGCAGATTAAAAAACCTATCAAATGTTCTGTCTAAGGCCCTTTTATATTTATAAAAAAAGAGATAGCTTATCTCTATAAACGTTTTAAGAGCTTTCGATCTAAATGTCCATAAAATAAATGTGTTGGTCACAGTAAAGGTGAGCCCAGTGCTTTCAAACTTGAAATATGTGTTTTAAACGATATGTTTGAACTCTATAGAGCTTGTTTAAATTGGTTTTGTCTTCTTTTCGATAGGAAGCAATTATCCTGCCTTTTTCTATTTTTATACAGAATCAGAAAGTAGGTATTGCAAAAAACATTAATTTATACGATGCAAACTAAGAAATTTAAATAAGTCGTTAATTTGCATAACATTTCAAAAGGATGACCTTTTCAGGAAAAGGAACCTATCGCTACATTGTTGTTATGTATATGTAAGGTACGTCTACCCCAATAGCATACTATGTAACAAATATTTGTTGAATGTATTTTAAATATAATGTTTTTTAATATAAAAAACATTTATTAAATCTTTATTTTACATTAAGAAATCATATTTGAATCTTTGTATTTTATACATATCTATACATTTTTAAAAGTACATTATATGTTTGATAAACATTTCATATACAGGGTGTGTCATTAAGAGTGCTGATTCAGCAATCTGCAACGTGATCACGTTTTATTTATAATATAATGTTATGAGATCAGTCAATCAAATGATAAGATCAAGAAGAAGTAAGCGTTCTTGTTATAATGTAAAAACTCATCAAACGAAAAAATTCGATAGTGTTTTCTGTTTTAAATAAAACTAATTAATAAAATCGGTTTATATAAAATAAAGAAATTAATAAAATAAAATAAATAAAAAAAAAATCGCCGCACTTAATTTAAAAATCGCCATTTAATTTAAGATTAATTTGCATATTATTAATTTACATCATCATTAAAATGTTTAAGTAATGTAGTCAAAACAAGGCGTCATAATTACTATTGCAGTGTTAACCGGGGATTTTCCGCATCGTATTGCAGATTCTTGGAATTCGTAACGTAATTTTCTTATAAAGCTGAATGGTTTGTATATGTTTTAAATAGAATTCAAAACCGCTCAGATAAGACATTCAGAAGATATATTATAAAGCCGTTATTAGACCTTGGATTTATTTTTAAGAAGTTCAAGTTTCCATTCTTAGTATTATGAAGCATAAACAAACTCGTGCTTCATTGACAAATTATTTTTTCTGGCTCTAAAATTTTAAACCTGGCACTTACAGTTATTAATGATATCACCATAATCCCGTTTATAATTTTATATATACTTTTCTAAAAACGTCGGTCAAAAATCTTGACTTTCTTTAACCAAAAAAACTGTATTAAGATTTTTTGTTTCAAATGCCATCAGAAATGCACTGGTCCACTGACCAGTGGTGTAGGTGCTATAAGACACCGTGTATAAATAAAAAAAACCTTAAAAAGCATGATTAGAAATATTCACTAAATGTTTCATCTTGAACATTACATTATGTACAAGTTGTAAAGAACAAGAAGACGGGCTTTTTGGATGGCTTCATAATTTTTGTTACCAAACGTATTTTTATTTTTTCGAAAAAATGTTTCGGACAAAAGTTACTTTATTTTTGCCTCAGAATCTGAATCTACAATAGAAAATGGAGGTTTCCATTTAATTTAAAATTCCAAAGTTGCCCTCCTGCCCCGCACCCAGGGGCCTTATTCTCGCACAAGTGCATAGGTGCATGCCCCCCTCGAAAGTATTGTGGGTTTATGTGGAACATTTTTTTGTACGATGCAGATTTCTCCAAAACTCACCCGGTATATTTTTTATGAGTTCTTACGGCAACGAGTCATATCACGTTTGAAAGAGAAAAGATCCAGCTTCTGTATAATGATAGTCTTAAGTTAGTCGGTATAGCCGGATATTTGTATTAGCCACATCAAAAGCTGTACTTTCTTTTCTGAAAAGGCTATTTTCTTTCATCTTGCTACAACGATGCCTTCTATTGTTTAATTTTGGAAGCTACATCTTCTGAATGCATTATTCAAGAGCTTTCTTATGGTGTATACCTTAATACTTTATAATTTCTGCAACATTTTATTAAAAAAGGTAAAGTATAAAACTAAAATGCCTACAACTGATATTTACTTTGATTATTGCAAATGAAAATATTATTTTTTATTAATTAATCCGAACCATGGTGCATTTGTCAATCTTGCTGCAATGCAACGGTGCTGCTTTATGCAGCTTCAGAAAATTAAAAACTGGACAAAAACCTGATTTGTCACTTTCGATGAGCCACTTTGTATAAAGCTAGATAAATTGTTGAAGGAAATGAAAAATTAGCAAATGTTGTCGTTAGATTGGGAGGATTTCATTCGTTAATGTCTTATTTTGGGGGATTTATGCATCGGCTCGCAGAGCACGCTTTTGTACGTGCCTTGAGAGCTCATTTGTTGACATGTCAGACATTAGGTACGATAATTGCCCAAGGTATGGTAAACATCGATGAAGATCGTTAGTACATCATTCAATTTTGTACAAACTTCGACGCCGAGTATGACCGACCTATGACTGGAATTATAAAAAATTATCCATATTTGTTTCACTTAGCAATGATTACAAGATGTAATGGACGCAGTGATAAAAAGAGGACGCACAGCGTAGCTATGAAAGCAGCATATGGACATTGTCACTTGCAGGTATTCGTAAAATGCTGCTATTTTCCACGCATCCGATCATTTGTCAAATGTTAAATGTACTTAGTTATGACTCCAAGTGATATCAACAATTCACGAAAAGCAGTTATTTCACTGTACGAAGATCTGACAAAATTACTTTGAGAAATTGGACAGATATGCCTGCCTATAGAATGGACAATTATGCATCTTCTAAATTCTGAAGTAGGAGTTACATATGGACGTGAGATATCCTAAAATATTCTATCTATCTGAATTCTTGCTATACCGACAGCCTATGAACTTACTAACCAAATAGAGAAGTTTCCCGGAGTGAGATCGACCGCGAGCAAACAACCAGTGGCGGATTTAACACTTAAGGGGCCTGAAGCGTTACAAATTTTTGGGGCCCCATAGTATAAATCACTTACTACAATTTGTATACCTTTTATTTTTTTATCCGTCACACGAGTGTGAAATTGGCATTTTTGTACGTGTTGCACACTATACTTTATCTACGACCACAAAACGTAATAAAACACCAAAAGCTAGGAAAAATATTTAACCTAGAATATGATTTGAGATTGAGATGCTGAATTGTAAAAAGTAGACAATGCCCACAGTTTGTAGAAAACAGGTGCTAAAATTAAGAAATGCGTATAACTCAATGTAATAATCGTTTATTATTTAAAATTATTTATTACTGAGATTTGAAGAATTATTTAAATTCATAATAGTAGCTTTGTTGGTATTTTCAATTTTTTAAATGCCATAGACACGTTTTTAAATGTATTTTGGACGTGTCTTGTTCCGCCGCTGCTTTTTTGTTAATGTAAGTAAATCATAACCTCAATTTTACAAATACATTGAATACCTAATGCTTCAATTGAATGTCATTTGAAATAATAAATTCCCAAAATATTTTTAGATTTCCATGTAATAGACCGGTTATTGTAAATGTATGGATTAAAGCCATCAGAAGGATATATCGTTAAATCAATTTTACGTTAATTCAATAACAATTTTTGTAATAACTTTATATGGTAATAATAACTTTATATGCTGGTATACGACACAGTAGCTCAGGAGAGATGTCGCTCAGGAAGTGGAAGGCCCAGAGTTCGATTTCCAGCTGGGGTGATAATTTTTTCTATATCGATTTGCATTCTAAATATAATTTAAAGTAAAATTAATTAATTAAAATTAAGCAAAATAAATTAACATAAATAAAATACAAAACGAACACGAACGTTTTTTAATAAAGTGAGTTTTGTTGATGAACGACTATTATACTCACAATTTTATAGTGATATGTGTATAAATCACAGACGAGCTGCCCCTAACTGAGGAGAACCAAAAGCTCGAAACAGCTGACTTAAGGTGCCGTCTATGATTTATACACATATCACTATAAAGTTGTGAAAGTATAATAGTCGTCCATTATCTGTTCGTCTTTTCAAGGAATGTCTCATACTTTTATGGTAATAGGCCTTGCAAGTGAGGAGCCAGAAGCAGTAGATGATCCTGTCTCCGAAGATTTTAGAAAATCATTGGATACCAAGATCATATGATGATGATGGAAACGAGCGTAAAAGATATAGAAACTAAAGGTGCACGATTCTGCACGTACATTCTGAGGATTTAACTAGTGGTTCAAGACGCATATGTTAATTTTCATCAACAATCTGCGTGTTGGATAATTTTAGTATTCAAGGAATAACCAAATGATTATCATATCCAAAGAAAATATCTTTAATGATCATCTAAAAAAAAGAATAAAAATATTCAGACGGAGGAGGAGCTAAACTATACTCAGATTTCTCAACATTTCTAAAGGATAGAAAACAGAGAACATACTACTTTCTGAATTTCTTGATGAACACATTCAGAAATGTCAGAAATATAGCTTAATATACTAATAGGAAAACCCCATAACAACATGACGGTCAACCGTGAGCGCACATCTTGTTAGAGTAACTTTTCTCGGATGATCCAGAGTTCAAGAAAGTGGCAGGAAAGTGGTTAAATAAAGTTAGCAGTGATAGAGACGACGGTAATGCCAGCGAAGACTCCTATGGAGTTAGTGAACACAACACTGATTCTGAAGAAGATTGCACAGACGAAGTTGAATCAGAGAAGTGTGAGTCAGTGTGAGTAGCGTCAGTGCATAGTGAAGAAAGCACGAGAATGTCGAGCCGCAGAATAATTCTAATAGATCTAAATCTAGTTTCTAGTTATGGGAAAAATCGTTTCAAGTTCTTGCAATAGAACACACAAGGATAAGATTCAAAAATTCATCAAGAACTGAAATTCAAGATTTGGATATTGTTGAGCTAAAAACATTTATTGGCTAGCGTAACAAAACAGGTAGTTACCGCGCTAAGGGTTAAATATGTAAATGCAACCAAACAAAACCAAGATGCTGTGTATAGCATTGTCAGACGAACTCTTGAACGCGTTATTTAAGAAACACCACGACTTACACACCTAACCCCCGACTTGCCTCCACTCTCCCTTCCACTTACCCATACTCACTCCGCGAATTACCTATCTATCCCCCCTATTTAAAGCTATACATTCAACGTTAGAAGGTTCTTGATTCACTGATCAAAATTCTCCGAGTGTAAAGCTTGAAATGGTTAGTTTTTGCTGTAGTTGCTTGGAATGAATTTCTAGAAAAGTTAGAAATAATCATAGCAAAATTCGCAAAAAGCTGGAAATTGGTCTTAATGTCCATGAATGTATATTGTTTTGGAAAATGGAGTTTTTTTAACTATCTCGTTTTTGGCAGGACTTTTGCTAAACTTTTGTTTGATTTAATAATTAATAATCTTCATATCCACCACCAGTAAGATTCCTATTTTGTGTAATTCTTTTGGAAAATATTTCCGACACTATAACCACAGCACAAGAATAACCAGCATATTCACAGCACTTACAGATTGTCGACACTTTGAAGTTTGTCAGCTAGTTTCGAATACCACACACAACGCGATCGGTTTGCTGAGGCTTGTCGATCGCCATAGCCATCGTATGATGTGGTAATAACTAGCACCTGGTCACATTAATAACTGTTTATAGAAGATGCTGAGAATAAACCAAGGTGACACTCGGCGACTGAAAATATTTGCGAGTGTACCTGCTGGTTATTCGAATGCTGTGGTGCAACTCCAAAACTAAAGGTTATATTTAAATAAAATACAAAAATACATAATAGTAGAAGTTTCACAAACACTAAAAGCGCCTTTTGTATTTTTTATGCAAATGAAGAAATATGAAAAACCTTCCAAAGGATTTTTAGAATTTCTCCAACTCAAGGTTTTTCATATTACCTCTGCCGATTTTCAGCTTCCTGTGAATTTCTTTCTTTATTATGCAGTACGTAAATTTAATTTTTTAAGAAATGTTGAATTTTCAAAAAAATTAAAGAAACGGAATTTGTTCAAAAAATGTGCAGAATTTTGGGATATTTGTATTAGCCAAAAATACTTGTAATAAAGTGTAAAATCGAAAATCGTACATATGGTATATTTTTTCTATTATTAAAAATAGAAAAGTTAATAGCAGCCATAGTGAAAAGACTCACCCTGTATTTATAAAAATATTATGAAAATAAAATTAGCTTTGTAGCAACCAAATTTCGTATTCAACTTTTTTTGGTAACCCTTACAGTTTCCAAGATATGGTACAGAGTTTACGTGAATCACGCTGTAGAAGTTATGCAAGTTATACGGCTCACGAGTGCCATTGTTGTGGAACGAGAGGAAAGTAAAGCAATGCGAATAGCGTAACGAGTTGTGCACTATACTTTGTGCACAACTCGTGCTTCAAAAGTTACTTTAAAGAAGAAAACTTTGACAAGTATGATTAGATGCCATTATATGTCTTAGGTGTGCCTTGCTTTTAAGATATGTCAGATATAAACAAAGCTAACCTCAGAATTTATAATAAATTAATGTATTTTATAATTTTGTGTAAAAGAATACAAAAAAATATGTTTAATCCAATCCGCTTTCGTTGTTAATTTTCATGTTCTTTGCCTCTTTTAAAGCACTCTGCTAACATGTCGTCTTCAAATGTTGGCCTCGCATTTGAATACTTATAACAACGCACTGGTACTGAAATATAATTAGTTAGCTGTGCACAATGTTCACACTGCGCACTAGTATAGAATGTTAACACTGTACACGCCCAATGTCGCCTGCCAACTTTTTTAGTATAAGTCGTGTACAAAATAAATTGCATAATGCGTCCTCTCCTGTGATCACCAGGATCATTGGCGTAACTAGGGGGGGTCCAAGATGGGCCCGGCCCCCCTAGAATGGCCATGCCCCCCCCCCTAGGAAAAACCCAATTGAACGACTGGATGTTTAAGACGCTGTCTCCGGGAAACTGAAATAAATTTGTATTGAATGGAAACAGAATTATTTTTATGTTCTCCAATTTGCTTCAAACTTTCAAGGATGATTCTTTAACCCATAAAGGCCGTATTGACCGAAGAAA
Organism: Agrypnus murinus; assembly: GCA_929113105.1. Lineage (NCBI taxonomy): Eukaryota > Metazoa > Arthropoda > Insecta > Coleoptera > Elateridae > Agrypnus > Agrypnus murinus. The sequence goes on along the minus strand of OV816028.1, from coordinate 28,267,391 downwards.
GCATTACTTATATTGATAAGATGGGCGTAGCAGGGCGGTAAATGTTAAAATGCTAACTTTGCGTAAAAGCATCGTATACTCACATACTACAGCTCATTTTGACGGGCTCGGCGAGTAGAACAACCTTTTCTGTTGATGCATTTGAAAATTCCTACTGTACACAAAGTTATGCCAAGAAAACTACTGAAAAATGGTACATCTTAGTGGTTTTAATCATTTTTTCGTGGATTTAGAAGGTTTGCCACCATAAGCTGCATATCGTCAGAATCTACGATAAATTTCACTCCAGATACACTTATCCGGGTATTAGTCCGGGTCGCCTGGGAGAACTAGTTCAAAATGTACGGTACAAAAGTACAACAAAATCTTCTCTCTGGTCTATCTCAACAAATATTACTCCAAATTAAGCATTGTTATATGTCATTCGAAGCGTTTCGACGAGAGCTACCCCATGGCATTATACAAAGGCATTATGGTTTTTATGTTTTGCCATAATATGGTAACTAGTGGTTAAAAATGTTTTTTGATAAATGACTGGCAACTATACCTTAATCCTATGGATAAGCATGACCTATTATACATTTTCAGAACCCGCTCGTTTAGATGTATAACTTTCTCTTTGCACCATCTTGATCCAAACATTCCCTGAAAAGTTCAACGACATTTGTAGAGACTTGATTTCCAAACATGCTCGGAGAGGGAAGTAAACGTAACAGGAGAAATGATAAATATGTACATAATAGAGAAAATATTTATACAATTAAGCGACAGATTTCTCAGCAATGTTCAATTTATAAAACTCATAAATATTTGTATTAGGTCGTTAAAAAAAATCCGAAAATAAGGAATATTAGTACATACTAGATTAGTAAACAGGTAAGGAGCATTATTACTAAAAATCGCCTCGACGCCTAAATTGCTGCAGGTCGCAACCTCAACAGCAAAGTTAGTGATAAAATTATATTAATTACTAATAAGCAGCACGACAACAAAAATAGAAAACGCAACAAAAATACTAACGTATGAAAAAAATTCGAAGACGTGATATAGACTATAACGTAGACAAGAGGATTCTGAAAATGTATAATATTGCACCCTTACCTTGAGGATTTAGGTATTTTCCAGTGATTTATCAAAAAACCACATTTCCCACCGTATTCTGACACAAACTAAAAACCACATGCCTTTGTACCACTTGGTGTAGCTCTCGTCGAGACGCTTCAAATGACATAACAGTGCATAGTTTAGAGTGATTTTGTTGAGATAGACACGACATAAGATTTTGTTATACTTTTGTACCGGCATCTTGGTCTAGATCTTCCAGGCGACCCAGACTCAGTGCATGAATGTAAGTGTATTTGGAGCAAAATTTATCGTAAATTCTAAAGATATGCAGCTTATGGTGGCAAGTCTTCTGAATCCCTGAGAAAATGGTTAAAGCCACCAAGATGTACCATTTTTCAGTAGTTTTCTTGGCATAACTTTGTGTACAGTAGGAATTTCTAAATGCACCAAGATAAAAGTTGCTCTACTCGCCGAGCCCGTCAAAATGAGCTATAATATGTGAGTATACGATGCTTCTACGCAAAGTTAGCATTTTGACCTTTACCGCCCTGCTACGCCCACTTTATCAATATAAGTGATGCCTTCGGTCAGTACGGCCTTTATGTGTTAATAAATCATACCTGAAAGTTTGAAGCAGATTGGAGAACATAAATTTTTTTCTGTTTCCAATTTTGTGCAGTTTCTCGGAGACAGCCTCTTAAAAAACTCGCCGCGCTCTATGGGACCGTCCATAAACCTGGTGCCTGGCCCACCCTAGAGAAATTCTCTAGTTACGCCCATGACCAGGACTTCTCTAGCTAGCGCTTTTATATTTTATTCCCCAATTTAAAAGAATATAACAATTATTTTATAACAAGCATTTTTGTTTAAATGACAATCGGTCCCTTTCCTTATATCAGCATGTCTGATTTTGAGAAGGCAGTCCGTCACTGGTTCTTTCAGTACAGATGCAGAAGCCATTCTATTCGTTTGTATTACTAATGCTTATGAATATTTGATGTATTTGATGTGATCAGCGCCGGATTACCCAATAGATCCTCTAGACGCTCGGGCCTAGGGCGGCAAATTTTGTGGGGCGGCTTATAACGGGAACTTCCTGACCGGCTAGCCCACGGTGTTAAAAGAAGTCCCAGATATATTAAAATTTATTACACAAAACATTAACCTTAAACTGATTGAATTTCTGGGTCCGGCAAAGGTCTGCTCTAAGATAGCAGCCGCCGTTTGAACTCAGCACAAGCGTAAATAGAAATAAAAGGCACAGATATAAAAGTAACAGAAGGTTATTTATTCTAAACATAAATAAAAGAAATTGTGTAGTACACACCAAATGCAATGATCATACAGAACACAAAATTATTTGTAATAAACCCTTAATAATAATAAAAGTAAAAAATATTACGTTATGAAATCGGAAATCTTAAACAATTCTACAATCAATAAATTTACACAATCAAAATAACAATTATTTAATTACATATCTTAACTAAATTAAATATGTGAATCAGACTTACGCTTTCTGCAGAAAAGTAATGCAAGCGGCAACTGCGCTTTTAATATAATGGTTAAAATGAATTTTATGAATTACTTTGTTTACATAACCTAAAAGTTAAGAAGAGAAAAATGTGTTTTCGTTTAGGTGTTGAGTTCTGTGTTGATGTTGGTGTTGGTTTGTCCTCGTTTACACATGTAGGTAGCTCGTAAAAATACTTTAATTACAGGTAGAATGCTGCTATAATCAGATCGTGAAGAAGGAGGTAAAGTAGTTACCGGAAACGAAAAGAACCGGAAAAAGGGAGAAAAAAGCCTAGAAAGAAATTCTGTATAAATTAACTGTTTATCAAAATAACCACAGGCCTACCGGAAAAAATGTTTTTATCGGCTTTAAACGATAGATACGGGTGGATTATCACCTCTTGTTGTATTTGTTTGAAAAGTATTCCTACAAAACAAGGAGCTGTCAGAGATAATCATAAAGATAGAGTAATAAAAAAGGTGTACCTTGCAGCAGAGCTTAAAAGACCAAGAAATTGGATTCCTGTGACCCAAACAATCACCACCGTGAAAAACTGATCACCAGAACTAAACTACATTCCACAATAATCTCATAAAGAGAAATTATCAAAAATTTCCTAAAACTGTAATGAAGTAAACACTCTATTTGCAAGTCAAATTACAACTAACTTTTTAAAAGCATAAAAGTGATTATCTTATCAAAAAGGTTCAAGAAAACCGAGATAAAGCTGAATTCACCAATGAGGTAGTCTGAACGAAATATTACCAAATATGGCAAAGCCAATAGAATACGTGTCCATAAACACTACCATATATGGAATGACAGAAATGTGATAAACACAGTAGAGAAAAGCCTCTTAAGAAAGAAAAATTTTAGGTTAAACATTAAGTGAAATTGAACTTGGGAACAGCCTTTAAAGAAAAATTGTAACAGGCTAACTTCGAAGCAATCGCCCCCTTGATTTATGCGTTTAAATAAAAAATTGCATGAGATTTTTTGAAAATTTTATAATTATTGGAAAGTGTCACTATTCATACTTCAAAAAGGACTTTGACCTGAAACTAACCAAATAAATTCCAACAAATGTTAAATAAGTACACATCTGGATAGACGTCAAGGATATCAATAGAACCGAAGAACGGATTGAGATTATTTTATTGCTTTTTACAGGAACTATTAGCCCCTTTGGGTCATTCAGCAAAATAAACACGTGTTTACTGTGGAAGTGCAAAATTCTTTGCAACATTTTATATAATTCATTTATTCGTTTGCTAATTTTTGTTCAGTTATTTCAGTTGTGCGTAACTTTACTCTAACTGGATTTATTCCTTCTTTGAAACTAATATAAGTTGTCCCCTCTAATTCAGATCCTGAGTACGCCCTTTGCTTCAGCTCCGCGAGTTTTGTGCTAATCTAACCTGTGGTAATTTTAAATTCTTAAACTTAAATTAAATAAATTAAGATAATTTATGTGGCACACCACATGACAAGTAACTCCTCGACATTGACGCACGTTTCAGTACATGTAAGTGTAAGTGTAACTTGGACGTCGAATTTTAAAAAATACCTTTTATTTACAATATGCTTACCTATTTATTGAATAAATTATATGCAATCATAACAATAATGTCTTTTTATTAAGGGCGTAAATATGAGTGGACCTATAGACGACAAATGTCATAATCCGATCCCGCATGTGTTACTTTTTCTTACAATTTACATCCACATTGTCTTATCTGAAATTTATAATGAATTTTAAAAATCCCTTCTAATGAAATATGTTTACTGTTTACACAATTAAAACATTTTTAATTCTCTCTCTCGTTCTTTTTTCATTTGTTACAAAAAATATCATCCTTTGTGTAATAGATAGGTGGGTAGTAGCAAAACCTATATTAACAAAGCTCGTTTTTGTAAACAAAAGGTATGTAATCACCATTACATTTTCATCCATGATGTTACATAAAACCAGCCTTAAATGTTTTAAACTTTTTAAAGCCTGAAAAGGTCAAAATGAAAAACAGACTAAATTTTGAAGTCGAAGCTTTAAGTTTTCAAGAACATCCTCTAACATGCTTTCTTATTCAAATTCCGAATTTGCAGAACTGCCTGTCTGGGCAAAACTGAATGAATCTTTCATAAAAGGCACCACTAAGGAGCCTCAAGCAAAATACGAATAAATATTTGATCCATTTCAAATTCACAGCAAATCTGACAAATTTTAAATCATTTGAAGAAGGCCAACATTACGAAAAAGAAATGAAACGTTCCATTATGCATCAGGCAATTCGCATGTAGCATTGTCATGATCGTAACCTTCCTGATTCATGATTTACTTCTCGAGTTTACGGCACTTGTGTTTATTGTCGGCGAATGTGCAACTGACGGGAAATTCGCGGGTAAACAAAATAATTCAAGAGACAGGTTCCGGGTACAGTGCTATTTTCGCTTTTTATTTTTCAGTGCCCTGTTCTGGTTTTATTATTTCTTGACGCGGGTTTGAGTTATTTGGGATCCCCGGCACTACTGGCGTTGTGTTGGTTTCGCTTGCTTCTTTCCTGATTTATTAATTGCCACCCCTGTGTTATCCTCAACTGTCAAAAGGGTTTTAGCGGGATTTCCTCATATCTTTTTAATTTTTAATTTAACACAAAAGGCATGCAAAAAATGTATTTATTTATCTAGAATCTAAATTATGAAAGGTTTTCCACCAGACAATAAAATCCTTTTATCCTGTGTTGTATACGCACAAAGGATGTCTTTAGTCAACTATGTAAGTCCCTAATGGAGGGGCATTTTTCCTGATTGTCGGAAGCTAGCCCTAATCAGTCTAGTTTATAAATCTGGGGAATAGGAGGATCGTGTTACAAATTACCAATCTATACGTGGGCGTAAATAATTCTACACTTTTAGGCTTTTTCCGTACCAGTAACCGGATACCGTTTCCTCATCACATAAATAATATTTTACTCGCAAAAATTGAAATCTAGGCATTTTTTAGAATTACAGGATCTAAATGATCCTTGAAAATCAATAAGCTGTATGAAATATTTTGTTTTGGGTACGATATTTGAATAAATAATTAGATGCTTTAGTTTTTCTCTATTTTTTAAGTAAAGTTAAATAAACAAGCAATAATTTTTGTCTTACTTTTGTCACTTCTAAAAAGTCTGCCGACAGACTTCATAAAGATTTCATCATTTTCACTTCATCAAACTTTAGTCTACTCTTTAAAGAAGATTTGTAGGAAGCTGACAATTGGCATCTATTTAGATGTTAACGAATATTTTCCACGATGGAGACTACATAAAAATGAAAATTTCTAAATAACTCAATTTTGGCAGGTTTTACGTAAAAACTGTAACAGAGCTTTTCTATCGCTTGTTAAATGTCTCAAGAGCTAGTTTTTGTTTTACTCATCTACGACTTATACTTTCGGAGATATAGCATCACGAACGAGGGCTGTATTTCCCATAATAAATGCACAGAAAGAGGATCTTATAAATGGTACAGTGGCGTAACTACCACCCCCGCAGACCCTGCGACGCGGGGTGGCGCAGCCATCCGAAGGGCGCTGCTTACGTGAAATTTTATTTCGTTGGGAATAGAAATTTTAAAACATTGGAGGTAAAAAAACATTATATGCAAACAATAAGAGGGAATTATGGATATATATGCTCAAAACAATTAGAGGATATTGCGTTGCAATAATATTAGGTGTTTAAATAAGATTAATTAAATTATTAAGTAGTGACTATTTATCTGCTTTGACGACGACGTTAACACTAACTAAAACGTCGTACATGCTTCGTGCTGTACTTGTAAGTTATAAGGAAATTTGAAACTTATTTAAAAACTTCAAAATACATGTGCTGACTTGTTAGATCAGCGACAACAGATTGGTCATTTTCGGAGAAATGTATAGTGTTCTCCAGTTTAGATCCACCACCCGCACCCGCACATGCTGTATACCGTTCGATACATCTCATCGAGCTGAACAATAATGAAATTGGGGGGGGGCAGCAGTTTTCGAGAAATCGCCAAAGACTGTTTTGGAAGGGAAGCCATAACCTTCCATGTAAATTCCCCACCCTACCTGAAAATGCATGTTTTGATGCGTATGCGACCTAACCTAACCTAACCTAACCTAACCTCACCTCACCTCACCTAACCTAACTTGATCTAGTCTAACCCAAGGTTCGTTGATGCATGCATAAGTGTACTAGTTATTCATACGCATGGATGGACCTTGGTTTAATCTAACGAAAAACTAACTTAAATCAAGTAGGAATTGATGAATAATGCAAACTTAAATTAAACCTAACTTACCTAGGTTAGGTTCGATTAAGTTGGGTTAGATTGGGTTAGGTTAGAACACTATTGTTCAGCTCGATGAGATGCATCGAGTGTTGTATAGCATGTGCGGATGGCGGACCATAATCTAAAGTTTCATCAAATGTGTTAAGAGAGTTTATAAAAAAATAGTAAAAAAATTGATTTTCATGTCGGATATTTGGTGTAGGACTATAAGAACAAGTCTTGATTTACACGCAACATTAGAATTCGCCTAGGTTTACTCGATTTATACAGGACGTAACTAATATAACTAGAAACCTCGTAATGAGTGGTAGCTGTAAGGATTTAGAACATATTTTCCTGATCAACATGGGTAGTCCAGTCAATTTAGAACAAATTTTCATAAATAGCGGAAAGTTGAGGGAAGTCCGTGAATTTTTGCATACGCCTTCCTGGAGAGCTGTTAAATAACTCCCTAAAAGTCACCACCTGTAGGTGGCGAGCTCGAGGAGATAATGAGGGTAAGCCACGCCCCCTAACGGTTTTTGTCGTTTTTCTCGGAAACTATTAGGTTTATGGAGATGAAGGAGGTTAGGTAAATTAAAGTTTATTTAAATCACTACCAGAAATGTCCCAATGTTTTTCGTACCTCGCCTTCTTTTTGTGTTATCAAAGAAGGAATATATGTCATACATAAATGAGTAATTTGCCCCAGTAATTTTGTTCAAGGAACTTTCGGACGTAACTTTTTGTGGTCTCATATTCGTTATGAAATACGAATTTTACCTTAGCATCTCTAGGGCAGAATCCACCAGGCGATACTATCGTTATCCTTGGTGCCAGTCGGATGAAAGTGTCGTATTGGAAAATTAATTCTTAGGAGAGTACATTGTGCTAGTCAATTTTTGTATCCAACCCAATACGTACGCCGTGTTTCGCTTTTTTTGAAGTTCTTCTAATTTCCTTTATTTCTAAGATCTTGGTATTGTCCACATTTAAAATTTAATATTGCTACAGTACGTTGCATGTATGTTAAATATGAAGCAAAATCTTTATAATTATCTGTTAACAGACGTTTTAAGATACAAAACATTCTGCGTTAGTATATTGGTTGCTAGTTTACAGCAAAATTGCACCTACATAAATATTTCTAAGGATTTCTAAAAAAGCGAAACACCCTGTACGTATTGGGTAGGATATAAAAATTGACCAGCATAGTGTACTCTCCTAAGAATTAATTTGCCAATACGAAACTTTTATTCGACTGGCACCAAGGATACCGATAATATCGCCTGATGGATTTTGCCGAAGAGATGCTAAGGTAAAATACGACTGGACCACGATCGCGTCCGACTCTCAACGAATGTTTCTTACATATTTCATGACATATATGAGACCACAAAAAGTTACGTCCGAAAGTTCCTTGAGCAAATTTACTGGAGCAAATTACTCATTTATGTATGACATATGTTCTTTCTTCGATAACACAAAAAGAAGGCGAGGTACGAAAAACATTCGGACATTTCTGGTAGGGATTTAAATAAACTTTAATTTACCTAACCTCCTTCATCTCCATAAACCTAATAGTTTCCGAGAAAAACGACAAAAACAGTTAGGGGTCGTGGTTTACCCTCATTATCTCCTCGAGCTCGCCACCTACAGGGGGTGACTTTTAGGGGGTTATTTAACAGCCCTCCAGGAAGGCCTATGCAAAAATTTAGGGACTTCCCTCAACTTTCCGCCATTTATGAAAATTTGTTCTAAATCGACTGGACTACGCATGTTGATCAGGAAAATATGTTCTAAATCCTTACAGCTACCACTCATTACGAGGTTTCTAGTTATATTAGTTACGTCCTGTATAAATCGAGTAAACCTAGGCGAATTCTAATGTTGCGTGTAAATCAAGACTTGTTCTTATAGTCCTACACCAAATATCCGACATGAAAATCCATTTTTTACTATTTTTCTTATAAACTCTTTTAACACATTTGATAAAACTTTAGATTATGGTCCGCCATCCGCACATGTTAACAACTTTCCGCTATTTTTTCTAATTTGACTGGACTAGCGGTCTATTCCTGCTAATTTTCGAGAAAATCGCATTTTAGATTTTAAGTATACCCATTGTACTCACATTATAAAACAAGCAGAAAATTTGACTGTTTGACCAATACTCATAGCACTAGGTCATGCAACCGATACGCATAAAAAATACTAAACAAGCAAAAAAAAAATTTTTAATACTTTTAAAACATAAAACAATTTTTTGCATGTTAATATTTTTAATATAATATAACTACAATGAGGGCACTTAAAATTAAAAATGCAATTTTGTCGAAAACTAGCAGGAAGCAACCACATGTTAATAAAGAAAATAACTTCTAAATCATTATAGCTACCCCCTTATTATAAGATTTCTAGTTATATTAGTTACACCCTGTATAGTGAGACATGAACATTGTAGGTACGAACACGAACAATATTAATGGCAAGCTAGAAGTACAGCAGAGAACGCTCCATTTCTTATACTTTTTCTAGTTATCCTTGTATACTATTACAGGTTACGTATTTTATTTCTTCCAGGTTGTTGGGAATTGTTCTCCCTATATTGGAGTAGGATACGCACTAATGTATACGTTAATGGCGAAACTTTTTGAGAATAACAAGCAAGATTATCAAACGATGGCAGCTGTTATGTTATCGTGACCACAACTACTACACCAGTGAGGTGTCTGTACAATCAGTGACTGTATGTATAAAAAGATACGCATACGATATAATACGATATAATACGCATAAAAAATAAAAAAGTTGACTATCGTAGCTCTAAAGTTAGTAATCCTAGTAGGTCTAGGCCTACTAGGCGTAGGGTTAGGCAAAATTTAGTATGCTCTTTGGAACTCGAATAACTCCGAATTAATTTTGGATATTAAACTGAAACAATCGACAATGTGCTGAGGAGCAGCTATATTTATTATGCAAGCCAATACAATTAAGCAAAATAGTATTTTACATGACAACAGAATAACAAAACATAACGATTTTTAGTGACAAGCGGTTTGGAGAAAAAAAATTTGTTTTGTTATTGCACTTTTATTGTTCAAGTTAAAAACATTTCGTTGAGGAAAATAATGTCTACTAATGAAAAGTGTTGATTTAGCGAAAAACTATTGACGCTATCTCTATTAATAAACAAGAAAACATAGTTCGCTATTTTTTCATATATTAAGACGCATTAAATAAGACGATTTTTTTTATCTGAAAATTAATAGCATAAGAACCTCGAGGTTTCTTTCTAACCCGCACAAAATCTCATAGATATATGGCATACTTTGCGCGAAAAAAATATTTAACTTACTTTTAATAAAATTGTCACTGTACTTTCTATTACATATCGTCGAAAATATCATAAGTATACCACTTAGAAATATAATATTTTTCTATTGTATGTAGATATAAATTTGCTATTTTTGCTGGTTTTTACAATATTTGATTTGGTTCACGACACTTCAAGACACTTGACTAATTGATGCAGCTCGTGGACATTTATGGTATGGGATCATTTACATGTTCGTCGTGTAAATCACATTCATGGTGAAACTTTTTTACATTATTTTGCAGTTTAAAGTGGATTTAGGCAATCTCTACACATCTTTAGAAACAGATTCTGAATAATTTATTTACGTGGGGCACCTGTATCACCATATGCATAGCAAATTACTTACTGGTCGGAGCCAGGTTGCCTATCCACCCTCTACTAGCTCATCAAGCTAGTGCCGGAGCTATTAAGTTAATACGTGCTCACCCGCCGGAACCCTCCCGCCCTCTTTCATGCGGGGCTAAATTTCTCGTCCAGCATTAGGACTATTCCTCCAACCCAGTTTAGGGATATCAGAACCCTCCAGCCCTCTTTCATGCCTTCATAAGTTCCTTCCCCCAGTCTAAGTGCCCCACTGCCCGATCGAATCCAACCTCAAATGTGGCGGGACTTGGTTTTGAATGGTTTTGCCACCCGATCTCTCAGTTATAGACCTGGTGTGCACCTGACAGAGCTTCGTTGTGAGGCTACTTCGTAGGCCTACCGAAGTAGCAACCCGGCATGGACCCGTCAAGGTGTCTTGAACAAGAGATGCTATATATTCGCATCAACGCCCCTTAAGCGTAGGTCTCTAGACGATTTCTGGGGATCCGACGACTGGAACTGCACAGTCAAAGCCGGACCCTCCATAATGTTACCTCCGAGTCACTACTTAGTGGCATGCAGTTCTCCATAGGTCAACTAGCGCGCTCCCTGACCGGGATAAACCTCACCTTAGTTCTCCTCCATTCGTGTAGGTCAGACAGCGGGAAACTAGCACCATATCAGACCCTGACGTCAGGTAAAAATCATATCCACCCACGCCGGACCCACATGTGAGCAGAACTTCCTCCGCAACGTTTCAGAGTCATCGCCGAGAAACACTTGTAACTACATTGTAATTACATTCTGACTGCGTCATCCGTTCCCCCAAACAAACCTGAGATTGGGTAGACAACAGCCAGTTCTAAGGATCAACGCCGTGCGGTCTGCCCACAAGCTAGTCTCGGATACTAGTGCTCCCCGACACCTCTAACGACTGCCCAAACCTCTGTCTCCTGGATCTAGTCTCGGATCCTAGTGAGTCCAACACCTCGAACGACTGCTTGTCCGTTCACCCCGTTCTGTAGAGACAGTGGAAAAAATACTTTAATTTTACTTTTTAAGACTATTTAAAAAACTGTACATTACAAATTTAACACAAATCTTCATAGTGTTAAAAGCTAAAATCAACAATCCTCCTCTCTCGTTAAAGAGAGTTTAGAGGGATTGTAGATTTTAACAGATAGGTATAGGTAGACAGTTATGTCTAACTCCAACAGACTCGAACCTATTCACTCCATCAATTTGATGGCGCTAACCTATACGCGTAGATAATTTCACAAGTTGGTTCGTTAAAAAGGAAAATATTTGGCAAAAATTCCTTTTCAATTCCTTGGATTTGATGCATGAAATCTAAAAGTTTATTGTTATAGTTGAGACAGCTAAGTATGGTATAGGGCCTAGATGAGAACGACTTTCGTACGACCGTTAACCTAGTTATCTGTTAGTTACGTACATATTTAGATAGTTTAGTATTACAATAAAATGTGATCGTAGATCTCTCATCGTCTAATAAGACTACCGTTAACCACGTTGTGGTTTTCTAGTAAAGATTAGTTTAGAAAATATATGTACTAAGAAGTGTCATTAGAATAGTTGTAGGAATGTTTAAGTGAAGTAAATCCTGGAAGCGTTCAATCGCAAGGCAGAGCAGGCCAAAGTTAAGAAAACTTTAAAGAAATAAGTTAGGAATTGAAATTCACACATGAGAAGGTATTGTAACGAATAGTAAACTCACATATGACGTCATCGAACATTCTAGATGTATGATTCATCAACTGTATGACTCATCAATAACACCTGCATGTATGACTCATCGACGCGACATATCGACGTGACTCATCAACAGCTGCATGTATGATTCATCGGTTATGTTCTAGAACTTATGAAAGATATAAATTGAGGTCGCGGGTAGAAGGAGTTCAGTTGATGTTTGACCGGCATAGTGAAATGTACTCTGAATAATTAGTTAATAATTGTTGTAATGCATAAATAGTTTTTATATAAATAGTCCTCAAATAAATTTGTAAATATCTAGCATTTAATAGTTTGTTAAATAGTTTTATAGTTATAGTGTTTTTAATTAAGTGTATGTAAATTAATATTTCTCTTATGAATAGACGATTTAAACAGCATTTTAGTTATTATTTTAAAAAGAACGTTACAGTATGTTTAAAAATCCCTGATGATGAATCCATTTTCTGATATTAACGATTTTTATATAATTTGTTATAAAAGTAGATTTTGAGGACGATTGATGAATTCTATTTTATCTAAATTTCAAGTTATTGAAAACTCTCGATAAGTATGACATGTATCTGAAATTGCAGAAAATAACTAAATATTAAAGATAAAGATTCTAAGATTTACCTTCTGGATGTCGCGGATATAACAGAAACAACAGAAAATACTTTATCTTTTTTGTTCTACAAAAAATTCTTATGATTTTCTGCTAATGTGTACCTCTTTGTTACAGTTCTGGGCAGCCTACGTTCCATGCGACTCTCAATATAAGGACGCAGTCCAACTCACTTTAGAACAAATTGATGTAATAAGAAGATTAACTGAACTCTATAACCCTTCGCTGACGTTGTGCACTTCAGCTGAAGGTAAAGCTACTTATCTTTTTTGCTTTCCTTTTAGTTTCATTTATTTCTAGTTTTTCACACTCGAATACAAAATGAACGAGTCAACGAAAATTTGACTGTTAATTCATTCCTTTGCGCTTTTGACGATGAGATTTCAAGCGCGTCGAAATGATGAATTATTATCCTTTGCCGTCTTTACCTAATCAATGGTGAGATTCTTTTCCCATCCGTATTTTTTATGATGAGTATTAGCTTAAAGCGGCAGTATCTTAATCAAATTCTTGGTTGTCTTTTTATTTCTCTAAAACGAACACATTTATTCCCCTTAATACTAATGAGTCTAACGCTTTCGAAGAAAATAAAAGCTTAGCAGGAAGCAAATGACACTTTTCAAGAACAACTCCTAAATGGCCGTCACTTAATGGACCTAAATGTTATTTTTCAGAGATCCCTTTTGAAGGGAAGACTAATTTTCTAATTGTAATTTGCTGTTTTTACGTTTCTTGCATGTTAAGTGCTTTCGTCCTCTTTTAACTTTAGAGAATAATTAATTTTACAATGAGTTATTGCCCCCACCTTTTTTTTATTGCGGTTTATAATTTTTATATTTTGCAGATATAAAAACCGCCTATGGTCGACATCAACTTTGTTCGCTCATTGGTGTGGAAGGAGGACACTCTTTAGCTGGAAGTTTAGCTGTTTTGAGAACACTTTATCATGTCGGTGTCAGATATTTGACACTTACTTCTACTTGTAACACACCTTGGTAAGAATTATAAATAAGTTGTGTTTTATGTTCAACGCTTTATTTTTAAGACACTCTATTAAGCTTTAAGAAATTTACTGTGCCTACTGTTCAAATAGAGAAATAGGTCATGCATTCCTTCGGATTTGTAGGTTCGTGGTTATCTGCAATTAGTTATTTAATTCAATTTTTGTGACTCCGACTGCATTAGCCAATGCAATCCTATGCAGTGATTCTAGTTTATTTTGGAAAATAGTAACCTTCCTTAAAATTTAAGCAACAAGATAACAATATCATCAGTGAATTTATACTTTGAGGACCTAAGATGTCGTCGAGCTGAAAATGGAAACGAGGTGAGCATCATCAGTAGAAAAAGAAATATTAGCAAACGGAACAACCTCACGGCCAATACTCTGTCTAAATCACTCTAGTTCAAGACGTAGTCCGCAATCCAGTCGCTTTGTATCGGAATCTGTATGATCCTTATACCGAATCCGATGATATCCTCTATGATGTTTGACTTGGTACTAGCCGAGCTTCTTTTCATTTCAAGGTGATAACTTGGCAGTATTTGATTTTCATTGATTTTCTTCAGCCTTGTAGCTAAACGCACCAATATCTGGGTCATTGCAGACTGTGGAACGGACCAACAACGGAACCACTTTCCTGGGTCATATCACGAAGTCTATTTCTCAAAAGAAAGGGTTTTCGACCACCAACTTGCTCAGCTTAATATGTATATGTTAGTTATCTTACCTGTTAAGTTCAATTATCTGTCATTACTAACCATCCACAAAATAATCTTTACCACAATACGAACAAGCCAAGACTATCACTATAACAACTCTCACCAAATTGCTAACAAACATTTACTACCGTTTGCCTTCAGCTCTAAATCATCACCTAACATCAATTACTTATTGCATACTACTGCCAATAATTAGTTCCTAAACTTCATGATATCAATTTCCAAGAACCAACGAGAGCCAATTGGTCACACGATCTGCAGTATTATACCTAAATTCAAACTTAATAGACATGTTACGCCTACAACAGCCAGAGAACAAACTAATATAGATGACATTAATGACAACTAACATTGTTGACGTTAATAAAGTAAGTGTTGCCAAACGCATTGATGACATTTATGTTGACAACGATGAAAAATTGATGACACTGTTAATTCTGATGATAATGACGATATTGATGAACATTGATGACATGGGTGACGTTGATATCATTGATGGAATTGATGACATTGATAACACTGATAGCATTAAGCGCACTGACTACAATGATATTGATGACAATGATATTGATGACACGGATAACATTGATGAGAATGATGACATTGATGACCGTGGTGCCATTGATGACATTAATGGCATTAATAACATTGGTAGCATTGATGGCATTAATAACAGTGATATTATTTATGACATTTATATTGATGATGTTGATGACACTGATAATACTGATGACTTGATGGCAATGATGAAATTGATGACATTCGTGGCATTGATGACATTATGATAATGCAGTTGATGATGTTCAAGATTTTGATGGCATTAATGACGCTGACGGCGTTGATGTCATTGATGACCGTGGTGTCATTTATGACAGTGATAGCATTGGTGGCAGTGATGGCATTGATGACATTATTACCAGTGGTGTAGTTAGATCATACATCTCCAGTATAACAAGTCCCGTATGAAATCATTGAAGAATAAACTTGGGCTAGATTAAGAAGGCTCAGTAACAAAACCTCTTCTCATTAAACATCACACATCTTCGACATAGTACATTGTGGTTTTTCTGTAAACAATAATGGTTTGAGATTCAACATCAGATCGTTTAAAAATGTTTTTTTGGTGAATTTTCGTGGACATCAATCGACTTTCTGCAAAAAGCTCTGCCACACACAAAGAGGCTGACAAATATGTTGACTCTGTAGCTTCGAGGAAACCTCTAAACAGATATACCAGTATACATAGCTGCCTAATCATTTTACAAGAATCTTTGAATGATACTAATTAGACATTTTTAAGTCTCTCTATCCACAGTGTTATATCGAACGTGTTCCTAATGCCGTATGCACTCTTTCAATGTACAATGTACATTTCCATCCGCGTAGATTCTTGGATTATTATTACACTAGATGTTGAGACGAACCACAACTTGCTCCTCCTTCTGAGTTTGGTCATACCCCTTTGTTAGCTTCTTTCAACTCGCGATCTAGCGATGAGTTCTTTGTGGTAGACAGCGCTTGCTCATGAGATTGATAGGTTTGGACGACACTGGTTAATCGTTTTTTCAGTCTATGTATCCACCGTGTTGTAGATTGTAGATCCACCTCGACTATCGAACATGTTCCTAATGCCGTATGAACTCGACAATGTAGATTCCCATCCGCGTATATTCTCTATTTAACATTACAAGAAGTTGAGGCTAACCATAATCTGCTCTTCATCCTGAGTTTGGATATGCCTTTTTGTTATCTTCCTTCGACTCGCGACCTATCGATGCGTTCTTTCTGGTAGACAGCTGCATAGACTATCCAATTTTTTTCTTTAATTCTCAGGTTACAACACTCGATTGCATTAGTGGAAAACGTGGGAGCCGTTTTTAGAGAATACGATTTTGAGATAATCTAGATATTTTTTATGGCTTATGAGCTCATAAGCCCATGCGGCAGGGTCTAATTGCTGGGGTGCAGTCTGTTTGCTGTAAGATCATGGTGGGCAATAGCTACAGTAAGACCATTAGAAAACATAAATTGCAGATGACGACGTAGGTGTCATCTCGTCCGTCCGTGTGGTTGTATTAAAGCGTTCATTTTTCTAGTTGAATGGGTTATTAGAACTGCAGAAGAACACTTGAAATTTTTGCTTTCATCTGGAGTCTCCTTCAGTTTATCAACGGAAATCATTGTGTATCTATTACTCTAGCTTTACGTTGGTTATTCGTGCAGGAAGTAATGACTTCGATTTTGAGACTAGAAAGTGGTTGTTATCGGAGCTGAATTCTGAAGGTTCATATTCTGGGTTCCTGTATAGTGTGTGGACTAGTTGTTTTTGGAATAGTGACCATAGTAAGAGTAGGTGGTATCTTCGTAGGACTAACACCTTATTTCTGTTTATTTACGTGTTGCTGTGCTGTTTTATTAATAATAAATTTACTTTGCACTTGGATTGGTTTGGCCTATTATGGGTTTTTTCGAATGTGGATGGCGGATTGGCGATAGGTGGCTTTGAGCTTCTGGAATGATACAGTGAATTCGAGTGTTAATCGCCATAGTTGCTTATAATTCTACTTATTTTATGTCTATTCGTTCGAATTAGAAGTTAGTACTTTTTGGTCAAATGCTGTGATGTAGGGATGGCTGGGAGATGGTCAGGGACGAACCCATGGGGGGATGGGAGGGGAAGCTCCCCCCTCAAAGTTGATAATTTTGAGCGAGAGTTGGCAATTTCACAATTTGAGAAAAATGAGAAGATAAGAAAATGTGTCCAAAACAATTTTTTTTTAATTTAATCTAATTGCCATACATAGTACACGTTGGAGAGTTTTAAATAAAAATAAGATTTGTGTAAAATACTAATCTTGCTTCATATCATGTTAGGTACAAATAAAAAATTTTTCTTACTAGTAGTTGGTATTTTCATCGTAACAAGTTGGCAATTTTAAGGTTACCCCCCTCCAAAAAAACTCTTTAGGTTCGTCCCTGGAGATGGTTTGCTAAATTACAGTTCCTCACTGAAAATCATAATGTTGGAGTAGATTCATTTATAGGATTTGACAATAACCGCTCTTCAAATAAAGCCTGCTGCAAAGGTCAGTCAATTTGTTAATGGTCTTGCGTTAGTTGACGCAGAATTTTGAACTGATATATTTTTGCAACCTGCTGAATGAACCTATGATTGTTGATACCTGGATCTTCGTTGAAAGTATTGTCTAGAAAGCGGCTTTTGTAACTCTTTTTCTCAACAAGAAAAACCCTATCACCGCTTCATATTTCGGCAATCATGGTATACGCTTAAACATGAATGTTTAATAAAAATAAATACTATTTTTGGTGCTTTGCAATTTTCATTCTAGGATATGTCTATGTAACAATAAATCCAACACTTTAATCTCGAAATCTTATAAACAAGGTCGAATGTTTGGGATACGAAATGCAATGATGCGTAGATACCATTTATCTACCGTATCTCAGCTCTTGGTTAATTAAACACTCTTTTCAATTATATTTTACGTTTCTATTTATCTATAAATTAATGGCACTGATATAACTATCTAGTTGAAACCATTTAAACTTTTTGTGAAAAAAAAGGCAAACCAATTAAATTAAGTAGTAGCAGTTTAAATGTTTTGTTTTTCTTGTTTTCTAGGGCAGACTGTTCGCACGAAGATATGCCCGGAAAGAAACCCGAGCATGGTGGTCTTACAAACTTTGGAAAGGTAAAGAATACAAGAGAAAACTTATCTAACACATTATCTAACTTGCAGTTCAGAAACTAAAAATTTATCTAGCAAATTCTAAGAAACCTTAATAAACCATTATGTTCAGCTGGCAGCATAAAATTCAATTATAAAGATTCACATAACTTGACCGAACATGATTCTACGTATGCTCATATTTCAATATTAAAATCTCATTTAATAACCTTCTACGGTTTACTGTCAAAAGAAAGACCTCTAACCTTGTGAAATTTAGTTTCCATCTTTATACGATAGTAGAATGCAATATTCACCCAATGAAAAACTGGATCTCTTCTCTTACACTATCTTTTTTAGAACCTACGCTTCGCCGCCCGGTGTGGTAAGTATACAAAAGAACAGTAGGAGTATAATGACTTTCTTGTAAGACCCCCATAAATTATGCATGAAAATAAATGGTTTATGAAGAACGAACGAATCGGATAGAGAATATTTCGTTAGTGGTTGTATTATGTTCGAATCGTAATTACTTTAAGAACTCATTAAATTAAAACCAACGAAAATTTAGCGTTCTCTATTAAGCTTTTTTAAGCTGCTAGTTAGATATTTATTGTTCAAAATATATCTGAAGTAGGTATAGTAAGATTGTCCAAGATAAAATCTACTGCTAACAAGATTATTATGTAACGACCCAAACTTATGTTTAATCAGACTATACGTACAAGCTCAACTAATTTATGTAATTTCTAATTTCGAATATTTTAATCCTGTTTGTAATACGAGGGTAGATTGAAAAGTTTCCGGAATGGGCAAGAGATGGCGCGCGTATCGTGAAATTGTTATGATGGTTGTCAAGGCTAACCTATTTTAGGAAAGCTGTCAAATTTTCAGACACGTGCGTCGTTCCGTTTATGTTTACTAGGATATCTTGTGAAGCAATTCAGGCACTTTTGCAAAAATGGATAAAAACGAATTTCGTGCAGTCATCAAACATTTCTGGATGGACGGGAAAACGGCGACGGAGATACGAGATATTTTGCAGAAAGTTCATGGCACATCCACACCTTCATTTTCGACTATTAGTTTCTGGGTGAGCGAGTTCAAACGTGGCCGTACGAGCACCAAGGATGAACCACGCAGTGGACGTCCAAAAACGGCCACAAATGAAGAAATGGTCGATAAAGTCCATGATCTCGTGTTAGCCGATCGACGAGTGAAGTTGCGCGAAATAGTAGAGACCACGGGCATCTCATATGAACGTGTGCAAAATATCGTGCACGAACATTTGGGCATGAGGAAGCTCTCGGCGCGATGGGTGCCGCGTTTGCTGACTATGGACAACAAGCGAAATCGTGTGACCACTTCGAAAGAGTGTTTGGCCTTGTTAAATCGTAATCCAACGGATTTTTTTCGCCGATTCGTGACCGTGGACGAAACATGGATCCACCACTACACACCAGAAACCAAGCAGCAGTCGAAACAGTGGATTTCTCCAGGCGAATCTGCTCCGAAGAAGGCAAAGACTGTCCCATCTGCTGGAAAGGTCATGGCCACCGTTTTTTGGGATTCGCAAGGTGTGATACACATCGACTTTTTGCAGAAGGGAAGAACTATCACGGGACAATACTACAGCGATTTATTGGATCAATTCAACGGCATTTTGAAGGAGAAACGGCCTCATTTGCAGCGAAAAAAAGTGCTCTTCCATCACGACAACGCGCCGGCCCATTCATCCCGAATCGCCAATGCTAAATTGGTTGAATTGGGCTACGAGGTGGTGCCGCATCCCCCGTACTCTCCAGACCTGGCCCCGTGCGACTTCTTTTTGTTCACAAACATGAAGACTTGGCTCGGAGGCAAGCGCTTTACGTCAAATGAGGAGGACATCGCCGCCACTAAAGCTTATTTTGCAGAGTTCCCGAAATCATATTTTTCTGAAGGCTTAAAAAAGTTGGAGCACCGCTGGGAAAAGTGTATCGCCCTGCAAGGATATTATGTTGAAAAATAAAAACAAAAACCTGTTCAATTACTGCGTTTTCTTGCCCATTCCGGAAACTTTTCAATCTACCCTCGTATATTGGCCAACGATTAAGTTTAACAAAATCCTAATAAAGCTAAATTAATAATTTAACTTCCATGAAACACAGAAAGTGATGGCTAAGTAAACAATTATATCAATTACTTTCTTCCTTTGTCTGGTTACAAAGGTTGGTTTGTTTCCCTTATTCAATATGTCTAAATTGTAACATAATTCACCTTTGATATTGGTATGCGTGCTACCCCACGAGATGTGGTGTGAATTAGCATCGCACACGATGATCAACTGCAATCTAGTATTACTGCAGTACCTCACCAGTTCGTCCACTGCCCTGGTCGGAGTTGATTCAGGGTCATCAGATGGAAGGTAGGCCGATCCGAGTATGAACCCCCCCCCCACTGTTGTTATTTTCACTGTCGCCAGATCTTGTGAACAAAATTGCATTAGCGGCATACATTTAATGTTAGAACTAACTAGAACATAGGTTCTAGAACTAACTGATTAGAATATAGGTTCTGGGTCTGATTGAGGTTCTACTGTAAATCAGTTCGCTCCCAGTACCCTCCAGACCTCTTAAAATTACCTGAATTCAAGGTTCTTGAGTGAGGACAACATCGCAGCACTCTATCATTTTGCATAGAGCCGCCGAAGTATCTCTAATATGTTGGAGGTTTATTGGAAGTACCCTCAACATCTTGGGTGAATACCCTTAAAGAATTTTAAGGGTCTGGAAAACACCGCCGTCAGTCCATAATAGCCCTTGAAATCATATTTTCCTTTCAGATTCAAAGGTCCTTATACGATGCCGTATCGATTGAATAGGCCAGGATGAATCTCTCCTTTTCCACCTTATGGCTAAGGAGTCACCAGTTATCTGTTTTTAATCCCAGGTTTTGAAGCCCAAGGCGGGTCCTGGCAACTTTCTCCTCGACTGACCCTGGTAGCCAGACGAGAACTTTGGGGCGCTTTGGAAGGTCCTTTGCGTCTATCACCGATAGTTCGAATGGTCCTATGGAGCCAGTTCTTTGTAAATTCATTGGCACACTAGATCCATAGAATACCTCCCGTGAACTTTGCACCATCGAAGTGTGGTGGAGCAGCACTGTCCGAAGGAGTCTGGCCCAATGCAGTTACCAGCTTTTCCTCAATCAAGTCCGCTTGCTCTTGATTTAGTAGGACATCTGGATAGCGTCTGTCCAACACCGCCATCGTTAGATCTTTAATTACAGCGCTGTAAAGACCGCTCTTCGCTCCTGGACTTTTTCGCTGGCTGCTTGCTTTTTGGGGTTGATGAGTCGGAGCGGGGTTTTTTGGTACCCCTACTTTCCTTCTTTTCCCCTTCTGTTCCTACTTTGTTAGGTGTGGGCTTTTCCTTCGTC
Source organism: Agrypnus murinus (assembly GCA_929113105.1). Classification (NCBI taxonomy): domain Eukaryota; kingdom Metazoa; phylum Arthropoda; class Insecta; order Coleoptera; family Elateridae; genus Agrypnus; species Agrypnus murinus. Next base: position 28,245,642 of record OV816028.1, on the reverse strand, counting down.
CATGTGCCCTCCCTAATCTTTGCTTTTTTTCTGGCCTTCCTTCTTTGGGCCCCAGAAAGCCTTTTTGGCTGCAGTCCTTTGACATCTTCACCTGCAGCCACTTTACCCTTGTCTGACGGTTCAGGTTCAAGCCTGACAGATGTCTCTGTCTCCTGAACCTGTTCCGTCTCCATGGGTTCACCATAGTCTGCCGTGGAGTCGCTCATAGAGTCCTCCTCGGATCTAAAAATAGATTTAATATTAATTGTTTTTTCTTCTTGGTAATAGGAGGTACTCCGTATTCGAGATTTTAGCCAGTGAATTTTTATATCAGGTAAATTCGTGAATTAAAATTAAAAGTAAATTAAGTAAAGATTTTGATCCACTCCATCAATAATGCGCGGAATCTATAAAGATCTAATAGCGTTTTCGATTTATATGCACTGATACTGCACTGACTAAAACTAGAGTCACTACATCTAGTCACCTAGGCAGCGCTGGTCAATCAGGCTACCGCAAAACGCCGCCATATTGGGGCAAAAGAAGCACGAAATTCTTCATTATTTATGTCTGTATTGAGTTTAATCAAATCCACATTTAGTTTAAAAGGTTTTTCTTATTCGGAAAGTTCAAACCTCTAATACGTCAAATACGTAAAATGTGGTTTTAATTTGTCCATTATTAAAAATCACCATTGTCTGCCCCAATACAGCGGTATTTGCGGTACTCTGATCGACCAGCGCGGCCTAGGTGACTAGATGTAGTGACTCCAACTAAAACTACCGTCGTGCAAACGTTCGATTACGGGGGACTCAACTGAGGAGACGAATCGGCAATGGGCGTTCCAAACATTTGCGTACCCAATGGCCTGTATTTTAAAAAATTTTCGTTAGAGGGCGCTTCGGTCCTTGACAACGCTCAGACCACGCTGGCCATTGTTGACAGTTCGCTGGAGTGCCATATGGGTCGCAATGTTTCATAAAAATTAGCCAGATTTGCGATAAAATTTGCGATAAATCGCATAATCTGTCAACACTGTCAGCGTTGTCCAGAATCGTAGCGCCATCTAGAAGTAACGTTCAAACTTGAATTAACGTTCAAGGTCGGGGACGCTTTATTTGACTCGTTTCGTCTCCTCAGTTGAGTCCCCCGTACGTTCGATTTATGCTTTTTCGGTTTACACTAACTCGGTGCCGAGTGTTCCATATAGCGGCAGTTGCTGCACGAAATATGCACTCGTGCAAGTTTTTCGCACTAGGTGTAAGAGTTCGTCCTATCGCTTGTGCATCAACTAAGTTTAGGTTATGTTGGTTTGTTTAGAAGTTTCTGGCGTCGTTTCATGCGTATTAAAAGATGGATTAAAAATAACTAAATATAATGTAATAGACCAATACAATGTGTCAAATATTTATTGTACAATAAAAACAGCTCAGAGCACGTGTTGTTTCATAGAGTTGAGGTTAGGTTGTTTAGCTTATTGACGCGCGTGCGTTCGTTTATAGTTCGTTTTTATATGTTTGGCGTTCGTGCTAATTTGCACGATTTCAGAACTAGCTCGGTGCCAGGGAAATAATAATGCGAATAAATCGAAAGTCACATAGTGTTATTTAGTTGGCTGTCGATGACCTTTGTGTGAGGGCTGTTCATCCAGACTGTAGATCAATATTCTGCTGTTGAGAAGACTAGTCCGAGAACGCTACATTGTAGGGTCAATCCGCACTATCCCAAGTTATACCGCATACTTTCTGGATGATGTTGTTTCTATATTTGAATCAGTAGTGTTATTCAAAAGCTTTTTAAAGCAATTTATTTTCAAAATATAAATCCAAACTACTGAAATGAGTTACTTAAGGTCTGTTATGAGAAAAACAAGAAAAGACCGAATTAGAAATACATATGCAAACATCTACAGATAACGTGAAGCTATAAAAGCACATACAGCTTTACAAAACGTAGGTATACAGTGGATGGAAGGAAAAAGAATCGCAGATAAAATAATTGCTGTATTTTTGCGAGATCCACCGGATAGGTTTTCCCGATCAAGGTTTAACCTCTACTACAGTCGGCAGAAGAGAACCTTGTCCAATCAATCACCTTATTAAGAATTCCTTTTAAGGATGAAGGGTGAAGCACAGAAAAGGAATCTTAATGCCAGTTTTTTGTATGGCAGGTCTGTACGAACTGTGTGGGAAGTCAGCAATCGCTCATCTTGTCGCGGGAAGCTCATCACCAGTAACAAGATATAGATATCAGGATTCGTTTTACATCCAGGCTACCGATTTGAAAATTCCTCTTTCTTTCGCATCAAACATCAAATATAATCTAAGAATTCAGCAACAGAGCATTTAGTTTGTTGTGGGATATTTTTCAGTTTAAGATCTGGTCTGTGTCCTGATTTTAGATTAGGCGTTTCACCTTCGAGGTAATTGTTTCTAGGTGGTTCTGTGTGGGCCCGCGTAGGTCTAGCGGCCGCTTGTATGTATGCATATATCTCACTTTCTTCTACCAAAGATTATGACACTTTCTTCTTAACATCAGTTGCTTCTTATGCAGTGTATGACTTCGATAATCTCGTATTAACTTAGGACTAAGAGCTTTCTGAATCAAATACCGAAAACATAACAACTTTTGGATGGTCATGGTTATTGTAATTTGCATCAACTACCGACATGTTGCTGAGGGCTATATCATAAGAGAACAACTACGATGTTAAGGTATACGCTAACTATAAACACAAAATGTCATTTTAATTAGGTTAGATATTTCAAGACTATAATTCCATAGACTAAGTTAGAGTTAGATGCTAATTGACGAATTGTTAATTGGACTTTTTCGCATGCTGTATTAGGAAATCGATTTTATTTCCGTTACCCAAGAGTCATATATGGTAATTTTATTCTTACTAGAAATCATCAGTACGATATAGAATACTTGTTGACTTCTGCAGGGTTTGAGTCAAGACCCCCCCTCAAGACACCAAGGTTAGATGCTAATTGATGAGGTGTTAATTTTCGCATTATATTTTGAGTAATTGAATTCTGTTAGGATTCTGGATTATTAGGGTCATCAGACGACATACTTGTTGACCTCTACGGGGTTTGAACCAGAGACATAATCGCTGTTGACTATGACTCGGAGCTACGGGGGCTCGGCTCTTACTAGAAATCATCAGCACGATATAGAATACTTGTTGACTTTTGCAGGGTTTGAGTCAAGACCCCCCCTCAAGACACCAAGGTTAGATCTAATTGATGAGGTGTTAATTTTCGCATTATATTTTGAGTAATTGAATTCTGTTAGGATTCTGGATTATTAGGGTCATCAGACGACATACTTGTTGACCTCTACGGGGTTTGAACCAGAGACATAATCGCTGTTGACTATGACTCGGAGCTACGGGGGCTCGGGAATTTTAAGCTGTTATTTTCTATATCCACACCGACCCACACGGGGTCCACACCGAGTTTATATATTTTTAGTGAATGTGGTTAGCTCAGCTTAATTAACCCATCAATAACACCCCCTCCCCCATTAAAAGCCCAATTAACACCTCGTCAATTATCATCTAACCTAACTATAACTGCCTGCTTTTCACGCCATTTTAACTGTGTATTGCCTATTAATCCAGCATTAGCTTCTCGATCGCCTTAGCACTTGAGAGTGGTCTTAGACTGTAAACTCGAGCGGTGCATTATTCACTCGTTTAATCGCATATTCCACTTGATGCTGTCGATTTGGTGCTGTTCATGACTTCATGCTCTGCTGTGTTGTGTATTATACCCAACTTAACTTTACTACCGTTTGTTTCTGTGATAATTGGCCAGAATACTGCCTGTAATGTTCTAGTAGACGAGTAGGTAGTATGATTTAATACTTTAAAGAATAGTCATTCATGCATTTAGTATCAACCACTTGCTAATGTGTCAACATTTACAGTTTGTAGGAAATGTCGAGAGATATTTAGACTGGAATTGTATAATTACACTAGAATAAAACTGGTTGTCATCGCTTCGGGCAGCCAGGGAATTGAACAAAGATTTCCTTATATAACGTGATTCCATTATTTATCTCACACACAAGACATCTGTCTTCATTAGGTATGTAGTATTATAGTATAATACTTTCTATTAGTACCTACTGCCTTAGCGTTTCTAAATTTTAAATAATTTTAAAGTTCTACACTATTAAAACGAGAGTTATAGAGATTGGGTTTTTCTTAAAATGGTCGTCAGCCGCATTCAAGCTTCCCCTGAATAAATCAAGTCCATACTTACTTTACTACAACAGTGAAAACCACAATAGAGAATAATAGGGACGTGCTGGAAGAATTTTCATTTTTTCTATTATAATTTATAATTAAATTTGGTTCTTGTGTAGAATAGTTGCTTGATGTAACCTAAAAAGTTCTCTTTATATAGAACGCCCACACTCACTCAATTATGAACTTTCATGTGAACTTTATAGCTTGAGTTGAAGGTTCTTTCTTTTGTCGAAACTTTGTGTCATCATCATTACTGTGCCTTAATGCAGAATGGTGTTGTTTTTTTATTTTATATCGTTCCATGCATATACCATGCTGAAACAGAACTTAAAACTATTTTGTTCAATAAATTTGTAATGTAGATACAGAAAATTAAAGCTGGGAATTCATGTCGCATTAATTCCAAAACTGCAATAAAATTAATAAAAGCTCCTATTAATTTTTCGATTTGTTCAGTATAACTCCATCATATGAACTGTACGGATTTACGTTTAATTAAAATTTTATTCGCTAGAAAACTTACCATTTATGGAAAACTTTGCAAATAAGCTCAGTGCTTCACATTTAGCAAAGACAACCAACGAATTTATTGTACTTACTTAATTTACCGCTTCACGAAGTCACTAAAATTGTAGTAGCTCGCACTCTTACTGATCACGTCTGACGCCTACGAGTATTAAAAATAAATGTAAATTGCTCAAGGGATGTTTTCAGAAGTCAACAGAAAAGGATTTACAAACCAGAAGTTTTGGTATTAAATATATTCTCATAAATATTTATAACGAAGCAAGTTTTTATCCTCGTGAATTACATACAATGCGTTCAAGACGTAGCTGGATCAGAACAACTGCACAGTGCGTTGTCCTGTAGACAAAATTCGAAAATCAAATCATCGAATTATATCTAAATAATCATTTAGAAGTCATTAGGAGACTTTAAATATCCCGATAATTTCTATAAATAATTTTCTTATAATGTCCTAACTATACTAAAAGCTATTCAAAACATTGATATACATAAAATGTATTATGTGTAATATTCTACAGTGCAGTTGTTAGTTGCACATATCGGTCGATAGTGATAAAACTAATCTTGATTGCAATTTTATTTTTTGTGAAAAATATTGTTAAAGATACATTCTGCCGACAGTAATAACTTTAGTCTAGTTTTATTTATTTTTAATTAAGATATCCACATTTAAAATGTCCCACACAATTTTTCAAATACAAGAATGACTCGTCAACTTGAGCAAAATATATCTCAAAAAAGGTAAAACCGTATATGAGATTTTTGTTGTAAATACTAAATTGACTATTATTCTATCCAAATTGCTAATTTATAGCTGCAAATATTTGCAATTCTGATCTTCATAGAATATTTCAGGCATTCCATCAAAACTGAATAACAATGACCTTTTCGAAGAGTGGAGCTTTAGCGAACACTTCGACAAAGTATCAAATATTATTACTTACATTCTTAATTATTTTGGTATAGAAAATTGCTCGAAAAGTCTTAATAAAAGTCATGTAAATAGGGATTCGGCAGCGGTTCAGGGTATAAGATTTTTAAACAAAAATTTTCTGATACCAAAAATACTGATAACTTTTTTTTGTAATAGCTTTTGTACCTCTGAAGTTGGTTGATAATACTTCTGGAAAAGATATGAGTATTAATCTATTAATAATTGCCCAGAATCAACAATTTTTCGTAGAAGTAATTGCTTCTCCCTCGGAAGGCAATGGTAAACCACCGAGGTCTACTTTGTCCAGGAAACTTTCTAAAATTAATAAAAAATCCAAGTTATATGTACTTAGGGTGATTCGGAGTCCATTTTAAACTTAGGTCTCGTATCCTTGTAATCATTGGACACGCACAATACAAGTGTAGGAGGGAAACGCTAACGGTCTGCAACAGAAGAGTGCACGGCACTCGCAAAAAAGGAACTAGTGACTGTACAACTGACTCTAAATTAAATGTTTTAGTTTTGCGTATAATATTATGATTTAACATCAAGTTGTAGTTAATTTATTACATCATGATTTTTTTGTTACCAATTAGTTTGATTTAAATTTATTTATCTCATTTTACAGGAATATTTACAGAAAAAAATCTTACTCTATAAATTATACAGCATCTAAGTATAATCTACCAATTAATGTGAGAAATTGCACAGATTTTGTACAAAAAGACACACTTTTTATTTTTGACCAGATTTTCCATTTAAACAACGCACTGTGAACTGGTGAAAAGTAGTAGTTTGATAAAATTGTGTAACTACTTATAACGTCATAATATCAATAAGAATTAACAGCTGTTTTGCCTTCTGGGAATATTTTGATCACAATTCAGACTGAAAAAGAATCAATGAAAATTACAAGCAAGATTATTGATTTTAATTGATTCTTTTTTTTAATAGATTACACCTTTTTATTCAGTTAGATACATCTCATTAATTATTTGACCGTTTTTATAGATACAAAAAGAAAACTATAATTTCTTATCCTGCGCTTTTCATTGAAGCTAAAAATTTTTTATTTGTATGTCAAGACTACTACTGGTTGAGAGAGATCACAATTTTACCAGTTGTTGCAAAGTATAGATTTCGTGTTGTCAACTGTGTGCAACGCAACCGACAGTGCATGTTGCCAGGTGATCACCAGAGGTGATCAAATGTAAACGTATTGCTCTTAGCAAATCTAGGCAAGGCCTTTCGGTTTCTTACTTACTAAAGAACCTAGTAAAATTAGTTTTTCCTCAGACAACCAATTCCGATAACATACAGAGATTTTAAAATGTCAAGAGTGTCCTTCAACAAACCTGACAAGTCGAGTGTATTTTGAATCATGAGCTACTAGAGCGCCAAGGAAAATAGTCTGATGGCCACCAAAGGTCATAAGAATGATAAGAGATCTAGATAAATAAATATTTATCTAGATCTCTTTACATTTTGACCTTACGTGCATGAACAAATCTAATATGCCTCCGAACACTGTTCTTGATGTGTTCCTTCATTGTGCTTACAAACATGACTACGTCTTTACAATACCTTTGTTGTGTACTAAGAGCAATAAGAAAGACTGTGGGTAAACTTGCTCTATGAAAAGGGACTGGGATGGTTATCTAGAAAGAATGGTATTGGTGTATGGTCTTCAAGAAAGGGTACCTGTTTGTGGATTATTTTGAAAACAAGTATGCGGGTAAAGCTAATGTTACTCAACGCTTGACGTTGTTACACTAACAAGGAAAGATTTGGAACTGGCCCCCGAGAAAATTGACGAAAAGTAGATCAAGAGATAGCAATAGTAACTAGTAGTCTATATATAAAAAAAAATTTGCTGCCGAATCCATCAGTGACAAGATCTATGGCCATTCTGGCCATAATGGGGAAAAATTAAAAATGGTCTATAACAGTTGGTATACACGTAGATCGTATTATTCTAAACGATGTTTAAATTGGGGAAAAACATCTACACCGCCTCGTTTCATCCCCACAGTCCAACAAAGTTTATACAAATAAATCTTTAGTAGCGATAAATTCTTTGACTTCCTTTTTTTAAATGCATAATTAATTACTAATAAGCGATTTAGAAATGGATAAATGTCATTTCGTTGATGACCAAACACCTCTGATGTTCAGATTTTTTATACAGGGTGTTTCACTTTACAGCTTGACACCCCTATATATTTTTTATTTATAATGGAATTAATTCCAAATTCTTATCCGGTATAGAATCCCGTAAAAGAGGTTTGCGTGTAATTATCATCCCCATTTATTGTAAATCACCAGCCTACTACAATCGAAGATAAATTCAAATAATTGAAAAAACATAATGTAAAAGTCGTGACGGAAATTTGTTCTGCACCTCCTGAAAATCATAAAACTAAATTTTGGTTAGAGAATCTTGAGTAATAATAATTGTTTTACATGTATTATTAGAATTGAATTAAAATTATCATATTTTTGCTTTAAAAGTGGCATGGAGATTGACAACAAAATTTTGTTTGCTCTTAAAAGTTTACTAAAAGAGCATATTCATTTAAAACGCACTACAGCATCCACCATGTCCGAGTGTAGGATATAACGTTGAAATTCACAACCCATTGATTGTTTGACGGTCACTGTTTAAAACCACGCTTCTCCGTTAGTTTGGTTGTCACTAGGTTTCCCTTTCCCTCTGTTTATCGTAAAGTCGTACCTGCGCGGTCAAGCGCATTCTTAATGAGCAGTTGATAAAACAAAATTGCTGGCTTGCATTAGAAGTTGAATGTGTGAGATGAATTAGAAAATTGGTTTTGATATAATTCGCTTTAGCGGAGAAAATCTCGCATTCAACAAAATGATCATCTGATTGTTTATATGTGATCAATCGTCAAATTAGACGGATTAGGTTCTAGTTTTAATCATTTAGGTAAACCTTTTTTATTTTCCACAATGTGCTAAAGTCTCATAAAATCTTTTTCTATTTTAGGTAATATTTCCCTATCAGTTGCCCTGAAGGAATTGTGTAATAAAAGACCTTTCAGTTTATCGAAAGGTAAAATTCTGTGCAAATATTTAAAATCAATACCACGTACAGGGTGATTTATTTTTAGGTCTTTTCTTTTGCGTTTCGTTGCTGGTTGTTTGTTTTCCTGTCCTGCCCCTTTGGCTTTGAGTTTAATTTGAAGGTCTTCCCCTTTGGCATCGTACCTGCATACATACGTACAGGGTAACAAGATTATACCATAGGGTGAAACGAAAAACCCTAAGCAAGGCTTTAAAACCGTACCGTATCATCCGAGGGTCATCGAATGGTGGGATGTTTGTTTGAAACTGTATGTATATGTATATTGTGTCAATTTATCTATGTTTATATATATTTATAAAACGTTTATACAATTTATTTATTCATGCATGTTAGTTTTAAGTGGTAGTTTAAGGGAGATCTCGAGTAGTGAAATTATCATAGGGTAGTTTTTAAGATTTACAACCAGCTGTGATACAAATCACCATTCTGTTAATTTTACTAGACATTAAAATCCTTAATCAGTATAATTACCGTTTACAATTTGCATTAAACAATAATTTGCATTAAACAATAAAGCCCTACTTAGAAAGTTTACATTTCACTACATGCTTGTGTTTTATTTATTTCTATTTATTTATTGGGTGGTTTTAATATTGCTTTCCAGCTCGTCAACTGTAAGTGTATATGCACCGTACGACCAAAATTGTGGAAGTTGCCTATATCTTAGTAAAAGATCTATTTCTTCGTTTATCTAATAAGTTTGAAGCTTTAATAATGAGAATTGTTTTAAAACGAAGTGGCGCTTGTTTTTTTATCTTGTATATCTTGTATTACCCCGCCCCTCTCCGACTTATTGGGGTTAGCCGGCAAAAACTATAGCAGTGTTATTTAGGTCAAGCTAATACTTCCAGCACAGCTATATTTTGGTAGGTTAGGTATTTATATACAGTAAATAAAGTAAGGAATAAAATTCATATTTTTTGTATTATCACTGTTTGGAAAGAAAGCTCGGACACCTCAATTTTATTGTTTTCCTGCGGATTTTATGGACGTTAATTTTAATTTTTTAGTTTACTACTGTGGGGCCTATGACGTCATTGGTTTTTTTTTTAAATGGAACCCCCTTATTTTTTTGCTTGAAATGAAAAGTATATATTTTTTTGAGTTCATCAATACCCCATATGTGGTATTTAAAATTAGTATTTTTTGAAATATGGAGGACCGAATGTGATAACTTTCACGAAAATAATAATTAATCTTTCAAGTCTTATTTGTATGCAAAAAATGTCATGTACAACACGTTATGAAAATCTCTTTTTTCCACCCATTTGCTTGATAATCTTAGGCTTTGCCCTCGTTAATCAAACTGCAAACTCGTGAAAAAATATGACCTTTATAGCTAGTTGTACGATATACCATTTATTGTATGCAGCAAATGTATGTATTTGGCTGCTGTCATACGTTTTTTTAAATGAATATCTATTTATCATACTTATCTGTTTGTTTCTTTTTTATTATTAATTTCTTCTATTTCTTAATTCTTGTTTACAATATTAGTTATTACAGTAGATTAACTTATCAATTAATTAATATTAGTTAATCAACAATTAATATCAATTCATTTACGCATGTAAAATATGTTCTGAGATCTAGAATATCGTGCGTTGCGGTGTTGTAATTGTATAACAAAGAGGTGAAATCAGTGGGACAGAAATGCATGATATCCACTACTCAATGACGGCGTGTAATTTTAGAAAACAAACCCACCCACATTATAAAGGTCAAAGTCATCGAATTTATCGATATTGAAGATTTACGTACAGTCGAACTTCTATATAACGAAGTCGTTAAATCCCGAAAAAAATTCGCTATAGGGAAATGTCGTTATAAAGAAATATCACCTTTTATAAGTATGTATTATTTTAATGCTTTAATTTTAATTTGAGTGATTCCGCAAACTGTATAACGCCTCGTATTTAATTAATTGTCTTAATAATGGTGCATTTTTGTCGCCAATTAAATGCACCCACTTTAAAACTGCTTCATCTACGTCGCGACGTAGTCGTCGTTGTAAACATAAGTTCTAGCACGTTTTGCTGTAAGTTCACCAACTGATTTTAAAATTGATTCGCGATTTTTTATTATAGTCGCTAAACTACTGGTAGGAATTCCAAACTTTGCCGCGAGTCGCGATGTCTTTCTTTTTTGTATACAGTTATCATTCTTATCAATTTCCCGCAACACGTTGATTTTCTCAGTAATGCTTAAACACTTTTGCTTTCACTTTTTTTTGTACTACAGTGTGGTTCACTCACAAAACTAAAGTTAAAATAAAAATTTGCAATGCAAGTTTTTAACTTTATGTAAATCCTAATTGAATTTTATTTTTTCTTAGAGGGGTGGGATCTCCATTTAGACAAATAACAATATGTATAATGCATCGAAGTTTAATCTTTCCTAAAACTCTCATTCAGGTAAATTTTCGGAAATCCCCTGATAACGTAAGAAAGTATAGATAAACCTGTTGTAGGAAGCCTTTTAGTGACAATTTTAATCCTTCTTAGAACTTTCATTTAAACAAATTTACAAAATCTTTTTGCAAGGTTTACAGGTTTTTAAAAATGTGTGCAGGCTTCTTGGAAGATGGGTAAATTTATAATCTTTTACTGCTGCTAATAAGAAAAAAAGATTGATGCATAATAAATACATTTACCTGGAAAAATTATTTTAGTTTGGCCTAAAAAATTCGTTATATAGAAATTTTACTTCGTTATTTAGAGACAGTTTTATATGTATTTTTTCTAAAAGGGCAGTGTACAACACAAAAATTCGTTATATAGAGAAATTCGCTATATAGAAGTTCGTAATATGGAAGTTTGACTGTATTTGTATAAACTTTCTTGGCCTGTGGGGATGAAACGAGTGGGTGTAGATATTTTTTCCCAATTTAAACATAGTTTAGAATAATAAGATCTACGTGTATACCAACTTTCAACTTTTTTAGACCATTTTTAATTTTTTCCCATTATGGCCAAAATGGCTATGGATTTTGTCCCTGATGGATTCGGCAGCTAATTTTTAATATATAGACTACTAGTTACTATTACTATCTCTTGATATAGTTTTTGTCGTTTTTCTCGGAGGTCAGTTCCAAACCTCTCCTTGTAAGCTGCTTGAATTTTGGTAGTATATTCTGCGTATGTTAAGAGTCAAAGGAATCCCTATTTGCCTAGGTAATTCGGTACGTGACCGTGATGATCTTCAATGTTTCAAGTGAAAGACAAGTTAAAACCCACTTTTGACCTTTTGTGACCTGCGAGAGGCACCGAAGTTAGTTGCCTGAGCAAAATATATTTTTAACTAAAACTTGCTTGAATTTTCTGACATCAGTACATTGACCTTTGATGATTTCTGGAGATCACCTGGCAGCATGCACCGTCTTGATCTTTAACAAAAGTTGAAGCCCAAACGGTAAGAACTTGATTATCTCTAGCCATAAGTATGAAAGCCAAGTCCAAACTCAAAGAAAAACAATCTACCAGAAAAAAGCATTAAACTACTACGGAATTCCATAAACCACTAATTCAACAAACATATATTAAGACCTAAATGGGTCCACGAGATAAAATACAAGAACAACTAGTTCGTCAACAACACGTACGAAAACAGATCACGAGAACCTCAAGCGGTAACACAGGAACGTTATCAGCTAATGCAAACAACTGACCTTTGTAACAATACCCACGTTCGAAAGAAACTACAACAAATTGGTTATCTTCCATGACATATTTATAAAGATAACCCATGATAATAGTTTACACTCAAAGTCTGAGAAGATGTAGTACTTAAAGACAGATCTTAGAAGCGAGCTAAGAAGAATAATTTAACAGCCAACGCATATATCTGAAGCCAACTATCAGACAGCGTGGCAGTTTTTAAACAAAAAAACTCCTTTCTCTCCAGATACTAGAACCTGTAATCATTGAACATCCAGCTGCTAACGAAATAGAAATCTCCACCGCACCTGTAACGAAGGTCGAGAAGGATAGATATTCTTGCGCCTCATCGAGACTATCCGAAACAACAAGTCACATCGGAAGACAAGCAGCGATGTGTTGTTGGATGTTCACATAAACTTCTCGTAGATGAGTGATCTAAAGCCGAAAAAACATCTCAGTTATTGGGGCACAAGACAAAAAATTACAGCAGCCGTTAACTGTCTAGATGATCACCCCAGATTTTCAAAAAGTAATGTATATCTTAAGATCAAACCTCGATTTTCAAGTGAATTTTGTCAAAACATTGGTCGTTCCCAAACTGACAAGATCCGTACCAACACAACCATTAGGCAATATTAGGCCGACTCAACTTACTACAATCCTGAACCAATCGACATTATTAGAAAGAAGAAATGTTTAAGAAATTAAACAGCCTATGTGTAAGTTTATGGGAATTGTGGCCACAGTCCATTCCCATATTGGGCACAGTCCCACTCCTAGGACATTTCAAGATTTTTCAAATTTATAAAAATGTACGAGACTAGCACGTTGATGTCAATGACACATACGTTCGGGGTTCTTTAATACGTTTATAGTAGTAGTGGAAACCGCTTATACTTTTAAGTTGTAAATATTTCCTCTACCAAAGAAGTACTGCAAATAGTAGACATGACAAAATAGATTAAGTAATTTGAATAAGCATTTTTATATGAATTCAGTATTGAGCGGTAACATAGATTAATACAGATTCTATTTATTATAAGACAACTCTTAGATCATACACATGCACTGCAGAACAATCATTTCAAGCAACTTTGTGAAATACGGACAAAGAAGAATACTTGGATGTTTTTCTGCATAAATGATAACAATCTTCAAATGTCTATGTTTTTTAATTCGATCTTAAAGCTGATGTTAGTCATCAAAGACTATACAGACGAAACACTAATTTTTTAAAAGATAACCGACGTATGTATGTATCTAGAGAATTCAACGCAAACCTGAAGAACTAAACTTTATTCTGTTACTGTCAATAGTAAATTTGTCATCAAAAGCAGCAATATTTAATTTTCAAGCCCATTAACGTCTTCTTTTCATGGAATACTCAACCAAGTCCAATGCGGATAGAATTTTAAGTTAAAGGAAGTTTAATATGATTTGAAACACCAGGTTGTGTTCACGCGTTGAAAACTTGGTGATTGATATAGCATTTCACGTAAGTTGCTTGACCTTTGTGAAATTCCCAAAGGCCAGCCATAACGTTTGCTGTAGTAACGCTTGTTCATGGCTTGCATATATAGACTTTATAGTTTAGGTACCTGTTTTCGCTCAAGTACTAGAACGATGAATATGAAAAAATAAAAATAACATGTTGAACTTTGAAGGAAAAATTAAGTACCTACCTATTCTTTTATTTCTAACTGTTTTCGTTATTAAACCAAAAAAATTAAATATTTCTTAAATTAATTACTCCTACGAGGATGTATCAGAAAATAACGAGATTAGTGCTGTAACTTCTTTCAGAGGTAGAATCTTATAACACAAAAAATGAGACACGAAAGCCTCATCTTTAATGTATTTTCCCTCAAGTAGACTTTGTTTTAACTTTTGACGTTTATTACAAATTAATTATTGAATTGTCAGTGTTTTGCGTACCCATTGAAAAAATGAAAGTGGAGCAAAGATATGCGATAAAATTTTGTGTTCGGTTGGGTAAAACACCAACTGAAACTTTTGAAATGATTAAAAGTACATATCCAGATAATAGTTTATCACGATGTAGAGTGTTTGAGTGGCATAAGAAGTTTAAAGACGGTTGTGAATCAGTTGAAGATGAACCTCGTGCAGGTCGACCACAAACTGCGCGAACTGACACAAAAATTGCAGAAATTAACGACTTGATACAAAATGATCGCCGGATTGGCATCAAACGAATTTCTGACATTGTTAATTTGTCTTACGGTTCCACTCAAAAAATTATTCATGAAGATTTAGGGTACCGGAAGGCCGCGGCAAGATGGATTCCAAAAGTGATGACCGATGAACAAAAAGCGAATCGAGTGACAGTTTGTCAGCAGTGGAAAAGGCAACTGCAACGTAATCCACAGGTTTTAAATAATGTGGTTGCATGTGACGAAAGTTGGTTTTATCATTACGATCCTGAATTGAAGTCTCAAAGTATGCAATGGAAGCATAAAGGCAGCCCAAGACCGCAGAAGGCCAAAACTGTTAAAAGCACTGGTAAAGTGATGCACCTGATTTTTTTTTGATAAATGTGGCGTTATTTACGATCACATTGTACCTAGAGGACATACAGTAACTGGGGAGTACTATTCTAATTTACTTCGAGGACCCATAAAGGCAAGATTAAAGAAAAAACGGTCGCTTTATTAAGACTTTGGTTGGACGCGGCATCACGACAATGCTCCGGCTCACAGATCAGCGATTTATCAATGAACAATTGAATAATTAGGGGTAGAAATTATGGTTCACCCCCCTACTCTCCCGACCTTGCTCCATGTAACTTTCATTTGTTTCCTAAAGTCAAAAAAGAATTGAGAGGTCGAAGATTTGAGTCGGATTTAGAGCTCAACAACGCTGTGATGGGTATACTAAACAGACTATCAAAAAATGGTTTCTCAGAAGTTTATGACAAGTGGATAAAGCGATGGGATAAGTGTATTGAACAGAAAGGAGAGTACTTTTGTAGGATAGTTATTGAAGTTTTTTAAATAAATGTTTCATTGTTATACTATAGCACCAGTCTCGTTATTTTCTGATACATCCTCGTATAATTTATTTCATAAATAGCGATTACGATTTACAAGTCGCTATTTCCATAGCGACGTTTTGTTCATTTATTTTACCTTTTACAATGATATCGAAACAATTATCAGGTAATAAATATTTCTAACTATAAAACTTCTTAATTGTTTTATTTTATTTCATGATTATGGTGTTTCACGAAGTAAGGCTGAACACAATAAATTCTACTACAGAGATGAAATATTTGCATACGTAGCATATGTTGGGCGACACAAAAAAGTTTGTCGGCATGATAGAAGTACATAGGATGATTTCATGAAAAGTAACGCTCTGCAAAAATGGCAAAAATCTTATCTTAATTTCAAAGAAAAAGTTTTATCAGAGGACTTGAGTAAATAACACTTATTAAAACATATATAACATAAAATAGACTAGGCGGGGTAATTGTTAATTTTTTACATAGTTAATTTTTGATTACAGTTTGCAACGTGTTAGGACCAGTAGAACAACGATTCCTACTATATTTAGTGTGAGATTGCAACTATTGAACTAGGTATTATTTCCAACTTTATTCTATGCCATCTCGTTACTTAATCTATTTCGGCACCTTTACAACAATCAGAAATAATGACATGACCATGAAAACGACTAATCTAGGTTAAGCAGTCTATGACATCTACAGTACAGTAACCTTGGTAACGTAGATTTTACTTGCAGTGCAGAGAAGCAACATTTCAAAGACATATCAATTTTAAAAGTTCTTGAGTGACAATTTCAGAAAATTGACACCCTATGAATTACTACATTTGGTCCGTCTGTCTCTTTGCGTGTCTGTCTGTCAGTCTGTCTGTAACACTTATACATTATTACAATTCAGAAACGGTTCAAAGTATCTCAACTCTGATTGCCTGATGGTGTTCGTTGGATGCATGAAGGGAAAAAGCGGCACTTTTGGTTTTCTAATTCTCTGGATTGCTACCCTCCGCCCGATGTTTGCAGGGAGTTATAGCCTTGATAGTGTGCTCTTCTCTCGCCCAAGCGGCCCGGGTTCGACTCCCGGTATCGACAGATCTGGTAAAGGTTTTCTGCAGTTTCCCTTAGCTTTAATACATAAATATGGGATTTGTGCTTATACCATCTGAGAAGTCGACTGCAGCTGCACATTGGGCCATGTGCCTGCGTAATAGTAATAATCGTCTCTCCCTCTAGCACAAGCGTCATAGCTTCTGGGCCCTGTTTTTTTAATTTCATGAAAAATTCAAAATAAGTATTCATTGCGAAATATAATTAAATTCATTCAAAATCAAATATGTATTAATTTATTTAAGTAGAGGTTTCTTGAACTTTCTAAGTGTTTCTGAGCAGTGTCGGACTGGCAGCATTAGAATCCACCGGGCAAATGGCCCAGGGAGCCCGTTGTTTTTTGTTGTATAAATTAATACAAAAATGTTATTATTTTTTTGTTTGGGTAGATAAAAAATAATTAGAAAGAACAAAAATATATAAAAAATAAAACAATTATTTAATAGATCTAAAGTATAAGGTTACGTTACACAATATTACATAGACAAATCAACATGAATATTTTGTGACTTTCCATATTCCGAAAGTGTATCATTTACCTTCAATGTATACAACGGCAATCCTAACGGGTACAGGTAGAAATTTCCGGTGATTTGGAAATTCAATTTTGGTACAAACTTTACCACAGGATAGGGCGCAGGAGAGGATGAAATTGCCCGGTTTTCCATGATCCAGTGTAACACTCTCAAAATACTGAAAACACTAAATAGTAAAATGCTTACTGAAAACCACGAACGATACTTACCGTACATTAATGAGCCGGCTTAAGATCTCTTTTGTTGACAAATTTATCATCCAGGGCGTAGGTACTGATTTCTAGAGCTTATAGATTGTAAAGAAAAAAGGTTGGGAGAAATAATAAGGATTGTGGACGCCATTTGTTTGCAAGTTATTATAATACATCCTCAAAGTCCGCAAGCAAAAAAGGACTCTGATTAAGTTGATTGAATTCAATAACTAATCGTAATTAGTTAAATTAATATTAGGCAGGTTAACATATTGCAATAACTTATGCAAGGAAACGGTCCAACATCATCATAACTATATTCAGTTTAAATTGATTTATTCATAAGTAAGAAAATAATATTGTTTAATAAACAATGGAATCATAATTTATTACTATGAGAAGAGGGATCCTTTTTAGATATAAAAATAATTGTTCATAATAACAAGTTGAATATCAAGGATAAATATAAACAATCTTAAAAGCTAGAACAACTTACTTAGATAATAATGTTCATCGGATACTCCTAAATCCCCCGCTTGGGGATCAAATCTATGTTCGCGCTAATATTTTTTAAGGGAGGGAAACATAAATATCCTATCAAAAACTGCACCGACACATTTTAAACCAATAAGAGATTTGTTCCAGAACTTTGGATGGGGAATTTACAGCGACCACAATTTGCTGTGTGGCGTAAAACCTGATATTTTAAATTTGGTTAAAGGCCGTTTTTTGTATGTTAACTTCAGGGAATCTATTAATCGAAAACGAAAATAAGCACGTTGCAGGAGACAAATTTGAATTTAAATGCATTTATCATGACATTTTATTTAGAAGAATAATTCTTATCTTAGTATTTTTCTTACAAAAACAATTTTATCTGTGTGAGAACGCTTTGATATTAACGAAAACACCATTTGATTTAAAATAAAGTCTGCACTTTTAAACCAACTAAAATATACTTAAATGTACAGGGCCCTCCTAAGATTATTTGCAATAAATGCACTTTAAAATTGAATCTAGAATTTTAACACGTTACACCAGTATGACTCTGTCTCTGGGGTTATGTTATTACATGTTTGTATTATTGGATCACGTAGGTCTCTAAAGAATAGTGGTTGGGTTATATCGATAAAAACTCAAAGATATTAATGGGCGTTTATACACCCGTTATGCGGCAGTGCTCATAAATTAGCGTTTTTAGTCTTATTTCGTATCCTAAAGTTTAGTTTTTTGACTTAAGAGTTTCAAGATTTCAGCTGGGTGAGGGTACTTCAGAAACATAGTATACTGTTCTAATGTATGTGTCTATCTGTATGTCTGTCTTTCTATGTCCTCAGAAAGTCCCCCGTTGACCTAGAAAGATGACGTTTTGCACGTGTAGAGAACTGGTTATAACCTAACAGAACCAGAAGAAAATATCTATCCAAACTTAATAATCTCGACGTTGTTCCACTGCTTTTAATAAACTTTCAGTGAAGAAGACATAAATCACATCAAAACTTTATAGATGTACATTGTGATCATCATTTCAATTTCATTGCGCCATGCATATTCTAGAAGTTTACAGTTTGCGATTTTTTGCTTCATTCTAATTACATACTTTCATTGAAAACTAATTATGAAAGAGAAGAAATATTCAGTATTTTTTTCGTTACTAATGTCTGAAGCTCTGTGTTTGAGATACTATATAGGCTTAAATAATAATTATTTGTTTCGTATCTTTTATAGATGAACATATATAATTACACATAATTTCTAGAATCAAAGGATTACAAATTAACAAATATGTACTTAACAGCTACCCATTTTAAAAGATCATGCAATAATTTTTCAAATTCCCAAATGAGCATCAAAAGTGCCGCTTTTCATGAAATCACCCTATATAATGATATAAAATATGGCTACTCTCTTTTATAATACTATTGCCCCTATTGCAGCTATTAATTTTGTAACAAGTTAAATGGGTCTTTTTAGAGCGTGGTAAAGGAAATGAACCGTTTAGGGATGATAGTGGATTTATCTCATGTATCAGTAAAGACCATGCGGGACGCACTGGACGTGTCCAAAGCTCCTGTGATATTTAGTCATTCATCTGCACACGCCCTCTGCAACTCTACCAGAAACGTACCAGATGCCACCTTGAGGAAGTTAGCTCTAAACAAAGGGGTTATCATGGTCAATTTTTATTCGCATTTCCTTACTTGTAAAGATGTCGCCACGGTATCTGATGCAGTAGGTAAGTTAATTTATATTATTTATCTAATAAAAAGTAAAAAATGATGAATTTATAATATTATAATCCTAGCACTATAAAACATTGTTGTTTTACTCATTTATGTATATTTCAGCTCATATAAACCACATTCGTGACGTTGCTGGTGTAGATAACGTTGGATTAGGAGCTGGATACGACGGAATTAACTAGTGAGTATAAAAATCGTAAATTTAACATTTTCGTACACATTTTAGTTGTAATGAATATGTATGTAAAAACATGCTTTATATGCAATAATCTCCGAAATAACCAAATGGAGATCCTTCGCATCATAAATATGTGTAGAAACAATGTATAATACGTACTTGTCTAGTACATCTTTACACCCCATAAACAAACTTTATATTTTACACATTTGCAATTAATGAGTACGCCCTTTGAAGTAATATTTTGGTTAATAGTAAACACTATATCTTACTAGATTTTCGAAATTGTATACTTCATAAGTGTAAAACCATTATCGTTCGGTACTATACACATTTTAACTCGTTCTAAACTACCAAATTTCCTCATCTTATATGTTAATTCATACATTTAAAAAATCTTGCATTTATCGATTGTTTTTTGCTTTCAAATAATGGTTCATTGATGCTTGTTAAGTTGTCTGTCTATTAGAAACTACCAATATAGGTAAATGGAATTTTACATTTTTAGTTTGGGTTTCTCTCCAGTACCTAAAAATTCTCAACTTGTTTGTATGTGGTTTCTCCTCACTGTGCATTTCTTTCTGTGTCTATAAAAGACTTTTCTTCCTATATTTGCTTTGCTTGATCAGTTGATACATATTGAAGATCTCCTGGCAGATTTGTTAAAAGTTATAAATTCCCTCTTACTTTCCTTTCAGTTTTGCGGGCGTTTGTGGGTTGATATAGTGCTTTCTGACTTTTCGAATTCATTTGATCTTTAGAATTCAACTTATTTTTTTCCAAAAACAAAGATTCCCATTAAAAAATTTTGAATTCACTCACTGCTAATTACAATTCTGTTTAGGCTTCCGTTATATACAAGCATTACCTTTCATATGATATTCAACTCTGTTGTAGTCAAACTTTTTTAAAACAAAAACTGGAATTCTTTCTCAATCTGTAAGCCATTACTACGTATTTACGTATGTGGATTGTCGATGGCACCTGATAGAAAGCACTAAGACGACAATTAAGTTCGATTAGCTTTGGCCAAACTTAAAAAAACCCCGGATCAATGATTTCCGAGAGATCTTAAGAAGAAAGGAATTTAACATCACATCACATTCGGTTCACACTAACTCAGTACCGAGTCTTGGGTTTAGAAACAGCTGATGAACGAAATATGCACTCGAAATGTGCAAGCTTTGTAACATGAAGTAGATGAGCTCGTGTTGACTACTGCATCAGCTAATTTTAGGTTAGGTTCGTTTGCTTTGTTCGTTCGTTCGGATCACGTGGATAGCGTAAGAGCAGTTTCACATGGGACGTATGGTCGGTACCGACCGTCAGCACTGACCATCAGTACTGACGATCAGTGCTAGACGTATTAGACGGTCAGTTTTATCGAAATGTATCTTCGCAAGATACAAGTGGTTGTTGCCGTAGCTTTGCTGATTAAAAAACGAAGAGGAGAAAAGAAGAACTAGAGATTATGGGTCTATCCTATAGTCAATGTAAAGCAGTTGAAGGTACCTTCGTCACATTATATTCATAGTGAGGAGAAGACGAAAGGTAGTTTTTTTAACTATTTTCGCATGTCAATTAAATTGTTTGACTAATTATATGCGAAACTAGAAAAAAAAGAAAATTTTCAAAATTCTGTACTATAACAGCTGCCACGTCCCTATAAGCTTTAATTTTAACATCTTAATTTTTATATTCCTCACAGGAGGGAATCCCAAATACATCTTTGATATTCTATAGAACAAACTTAAACTAACAATTCTGTGTTCAGTTTTATTATTATTCATCATGGTATTGTAAACGCAAAAGAAAAAAATTCAAAAACAACTGGCAAACTTGCAATCTGGTACGCAACCGACCATCAGCTCACATGTGAAATAGCTCATATACAGCAATGCTCGTGAGCGCGCTGACCATGCGTGCGACGCACGTGCTTGACGTAGGGCCGACGCACAGAGGTTCAAAACTAATATCTGGCGGGATTTTATTAGAAAAAGTTGTTATTGAATATTATTATAAAAACCCCCCTATTGCAAAGTTGAGTGCACCAATAAGAAGAAATCATAATTTCTTTTCGAAAAAAACAACACATTTGCCGGAAAAATATGTAGAAATCTTGTAGTTACATGGTTGTATTTACAGTACTTAGTTATCGCTTAGTGGTTGAGACATCACTACAAGTGATTTCATTTTTTTTATTACAGTGTTTTATTTTTGACGCTATGCTGGAGGTAGCTAATAATATGTACTTTCATTTAATAATATATTTCAATATTTTTTAGTAAATATTAACACTATAGCGATTTGTTAATCTTACCTCTCAAATTCAAATTTTATGTCGATTTATTTAAGATTTACTAAGGTTATACTTCTTTGGGCCTTGAAAGGCCGTCATAAATTTACTTTTATAGTATTCATCAAACATCAACACACATACAAATACTAGAATTTTTGTCAGCACCGACCAACTCTTTGTCTTATGTCTATTTCAAAAGCGGGTATAGCGCGAAAAGAGCATTTCTAAATTTGGCGCAAGAAAAGACAGATACCGAAAAGGATAACTGCTGTTTTCAATTATATTGTTGTAAAATATCATTTAAAGGACTCTGATGATAAAATTTCTTCGTTAGTGCAAAACAAGTTACTGAGTTTTGTAATAATAATGATAATAATTACTACTACCCATTACCTGGCGAACCAGGCCCCAGAAGCTATGAAGCTAGTGCGGGAGGGAGGCGTGATTATTATTACGCAGGCCCATCCCGCGGCTGCAACCGACTTACAGATGATACGGCTTAAACTCCACACTAGTATTACAGCTAAGGAAAACTGCAGAAAACCGTTTTTTAACCAGGTGCGATCCCGGTCCACCTGGGTGAGAGAAACTATCCCGCTAGCCGCTACACTATCAAGACTACATAATGTATGTAAGAAATTAAAAAAAATAAGCAGTGTCATTGCGCATTAACATTGGTAGTGTAATGTCTAGCGTGCTGGACTTTCACCCAAGCTGCCCAAGATCGACTCCCGGTGCCAGCAGATCTGGTTAAGGTTTTCTGCAGTTTTCCTTAGCTGTGACACAAATGTGGGATTTCCGCTGTTCCATTTGTAAGTCGGCTGCAGCCGCACGTAGGGCCTACGTAATAATAATAATAATAATCGTCCCCTCCCTCTCGCACAAGCTTATAGCTTCTGGGGCCTGGTTTCCAGGTTATGGGTTGCAGCAATTATTATTAAGGCGCATGAAATATTTTCAGCAAAAAATAAAGAATAGCTAAATAGAAAAAATTATTTTGAATAAATTATAACAGCATCGAATATCCCTGGCTCTAAACCATCTGAAGACAGTTGCAAAAAATCACAAAAGGGAAAGGTTAGCTCTCTCCTTGCTTCGACAAGTACAAGTGATATATTGCCACACAAAATGAATTTCCAACAGTGTGGTAAGAGTAAAATTGTAAAACAAGTAAATAGTGTCATCACCAACAAGAGCAGATTTTTGTTTTTTTTTCAAAAAAATTTATAGAATAAATTTTTATCGATCTAAGAGTATAACTATAATCCTTCAGAATCTGGTAAAATTATAACACACTACTAAAATAGTTTAGTCCCGCTAGATCAGTCATAGGAACCACTGTGCGACGTATTGAATGATACGGATCGATCATACGCGTTCCATGTGACATTGTACATTTAAAGATTTAAACACACGGTATTCTCTTATACGTCCTGACGATCAGTACTGACCATACGTTCCATGTGAAATGACAATAAATCGCATTAACGCGTTATTATTATTAGAATTACTCTTCTTCATTAGATGATGAAGATGAATTAATATGTATTTTATATTTTATTAAATGAAGAGAAAGAGATTTAAAAAAAATAGAATTTTCGTTAGAACTCCGTAACGGAATGATAAAAGGAAATCAATATCTTTACTGCCGGCGCAAAATATCTATAATTTATTATTATAATAATTTAGTTCCAAAAACATTTTCGCTAAATGCTACTGTTAGCCCCAGCCAGCATACTGACGTTAAAATGACGTTATTTTTAAGTGATTATTGGTCGGCGACGTCATATGACTAATAAATGATGTCCATAACACATCATATTATGGGACGTACTTGGACGTCTTTAAAACGACGTCTTTTAGACGTACAATAAGGTTGTTTAGACTTCTAATATTATTAATTATATAGTATACTATTTTTGCATTGTCAGGTCCAATGATGTACGAAAGATAAATCTAGCAACGGTTTCACTATATTTCTTTTACTGAATCACACGTGAACATATGCCGCAATACAAACAGCAACAACATCTTTCGTGTATTTATTTTGCTCTTTAATTAGTAACGTTCCCTAGCAAAGGCACGTGAAAATAACGTGAAAAACTGGCCGCTGAGTGACGTATATGTCGTCGTTGTAACGACTTCCTAATGTCTCAGACCAATGACATCATATATCAGACGTTAATTCCACGTCTTACAAACACATTTGACATTAATTTGACGTCTTTTTCGAGTTATATTTGATACCCACCTTTCCCCAGATTTTTATAATACATATGCAGCTACTAGTAGTCTTTAAGGTTATATATCGAAAAAATATAACATATATTGAAAGATTATATACTAAGAAAATATTAATAATTAAAAACAAGAATTTGCTCATTAAAATTAAAGATAACATATTTCACAGTCTAGTTTCATTGACCATTGTCTCATTATTTCTAATGAATGGCATCTAAATGTTTCCTTTGAAGGCTTCAACGATAAATCAAATAGGATGAATAAAAGCATCACCATCAAACTTTCCTTATAAGTCAAACCATTGCATTTGTCAAATATTTCTGTAATAGGCCATACTAATAGTAAATTCTTCACCATAGAAATGTTCATTTTTTAAACTTTCAAATCAAAAATGACGGAAGTGGCAAACTCCACATACTGAACAAAGACTGGTACTGCCAACCAAGTTGGACTGCGCGCGCATATCGCGTAAGCGACGCCTACACCGATAGGTTGAAAGTAGCGTCATCGTATTGCAGATCATGAATTTCTGTTGGAACTTTTCAAATATTAAAAGGGTACTAAAACTTATAATATTTATACGAAAATAATGTATTTGCTGCAATAGCACGTTTTAAACGCAATGGGCCTTTGCAGTAGCGTTACTGAAACATATACCATTATGGAAAATATAAACTAAAAAAGTATCATCAAAATAATGCTAATATTACTTATGATACAAAACGCCGTATCATTTAGTTTTTTACTTTGGTAACCGGTAAGATAATAATCTATAAATAAATCAGCATATATATGTCTGTTACCTAAAAAAGACGTGTATATAACGTGTTATGTCAATGTGTCACGTCATTTTAATATCATTTACTGGACGTCATTTTAATGTCATTTACTGGACGTTATTATGTCGTAGATTTTTGGTCCACTGACGTCTTATGACGAGTTATCATCAGATGTTGACGTTATTTTGACGTACCTTTGCTACCTGGGTTCCTACTTAGTACTTATTGTTAAAGTTGACGTACATTTATAGTGTATGTGTGCAACTACTGCATATAATAATTGTGTAGTTTATCACAAAGAGTGAGTACCTATACTACATAAATTATACAATTTTACCCGTTCGGGGATTTTGTGAGATTAGTATTGTTAATGAATGGTAATGTAAATGTAAAGGTTGCTTATAGTACTTACTAATATTATCTTTTATTTTAGTATCATCAATTATTTTGCATATTTTTCAGTAGCTTTTCAGTTAGTAAATGCTTACTTTTGTTTAATAATTATGAGATTGAGTTAGTAGAAGAGATGTTTTTTCTGTTACTGAAGGTTTACTTTTCTTTAATAATTATTTATGAAATATTATATAATAAATGTTATTTCCAATATGCAACTGTTTATTTATAATTCCGGTCCTGGTCCTAGACGTTTTAATGGCGTCATTGAACAACGTTTTAATGATGTCGTTGAACTACGTTTTAATGACGTCTTATATTGACGTCCTTGGGCTGCGACATAATGCTTAATGTTTTACGACAATTTGACATCATTTTAATACGTCATTTGACGTCGTTCTGTCGATAAAACGGCAACATTATGACTTCAGTGTACTGGCTGGGGCATTTGTGTCTACATAATTTGCTTTTGAGCAACGTGCCATTTTTGAAAATCAACATGACTCTTTCATGGCACATATAAGAGCAATATAAGCTACGTTGTTTTATTTGTCGACATTGGACACGCGTTTGATTTATAGTTCATTTTTATATGCTCGTTGTTCGTGTTAGCTAGCACTATTTCAGAATTTGCTCGGTGTCAATGCAATGTTAGTACGTATAAATTGAACTGGTACCTAACAAATCGTTGACAAATTATTTGGTATACTTTATTACTTACAATACAATCCTTGTATCTGCTATGCGACTGCATTCTAATGGATGGAACTTTCGGTTGTTGACTCTACTCACTGACTATATTCATATTAATAATTAGACTTTGACCTCTATAATGGATATTCTTAATTTCTGAATTGGACCGTGCAGTTCATATAATCATGTCAGTTAATTATAATAACCGATTTGCCGGAGGGTCCGGAGGTATCTGCACATGAACCTAGCATGGCATATCAGCCAACTACATTTAAAGATGTACACTTATCTATTTTTGTATTTCTCACAGTGTTCCAAAGGGTCTGGAAGACGTCTCTTCATATCCAACACTGTTCGCCGAACTTATAGGAACTGGTCGTTGGAGTACAGAAGACTTAAAAAAGCTTGCAGGTTTAAACTTTCTCAGGGTATTTCAAGACGTAGAAAAAGTACGAGATGAATTTAAGAAGGCCAAAGTGCCTCCTTACGAAGACGTCATGGTTCCACGTCCTAATCCTAACAACTGTAGTTCTCAAGATTTATTCTGATTACGGCGCTTTGAAGATAGATGTTTAATAATAATAATTATGTTATTAGTGGTATCAGCGTGTTCAAGACAATTTATTAATAAAAGAGAATTTCTAAATAAATTACGTGTTACATGTCGAAATTTTATGTGAATCGGTCTTATTAATAACAATACGTATCCATAAGAAATGGATAATTAATTATATATTAACAGGTGATTTAATTAATGAAGGTGCTAAGAATAAATGAGGCATTTAAATAATTTATTTATTGCCCCCTATTCAATATTATTACTATTGATTATTATTAATATTTTTAATGGAGATTTATAAAATAATAATAGTATTCAGCTTGACTAGTTTATATTAAAAATAAAATATATGTTTAGCTCTAGTTATGTGATGTAGCGTTTTTCTAAAAATTTACTTAATAAGTATGCATAAATACCTATAAGTAAGTTGTCCCAGAAGTGTTCAAACAAAAAAAATCCAAAATTTAGAAATTGAAAAATCACCAAATCAGCAGAATGACATCTTATTCACGTCGAAGTCTGGTCATCCATTGGGTCATTTTCACTTTAGGAATAATGACTCAAAAGAGTACTAACTAAAGTGAAAAACTACAACCTGGAGAAATTAAAAAAAAGTCTACTAGACTACTTGAAAAATAAAATATATGTAAGCAATGTCGGATCCTAACTGTGACCGTAGAGATGCCAACCCACCAAAAAGTTACGTTTATATGACGTCAGTATGCTGACTGGGGAGCAAATAAATTGCTATATAATGCATTATAGTATCTTAATTATTAATAAAAAAATTAACAATAATTGCAAATTATATTTAAATACGGAAAAATTAGTAAATTTCCACATTATAAGCTTTTTTGTTAACATAAACTGCTAATGCATGAGAGAAAAGGAATTAATTTTTACTTACTTGTATACTAATCATTTAATGCATGGCACGGCCAATGGTGGTACGGGTCCCTTTATAGAAGTCATAAAGAATTTGATGAGGTGCAGAAAAAATCTTTTTTATTTTTTTATAGGTATTTCATTAAATTAATTTTTTAAATTGAGTTGACTGAATTTTGCTGATCGCAAGTAAAATAAATTTTAAAATTTGTAAATTTTTGAGTTTCTGGTGCTCATGAAAAAGTTTTGCAGAATGCTAATGTAACAGGAAATGATTAATATAAAAGCAAGTAAATACTTTATTAAGAGACTAATATTTTCATAGCTCTCGTTCATGATAGTAGGATTATGTAAATATGCACATAATGCAGAGGTGTCCTCAAAAATAATAAAAAAATATAAATACATCTATTCATTGTGCAAACCATATATTCATAAATGAGAGCCTTAGTAAAATAAGTGATTATTCTGTATATAATATATGTATTATTAAATAAATTAAATGTGAATTCTGCACAGACTTAACACACTAACTATATCGAAATTTAGTTGATGTAGATGATTTTTTAATTTTTAATAAAATTTTGTAATATTAATTAGTTTACCCATAACAGAAGTTATCTAGTATAGCAAGAATTATATAATAAGAATAGGACCAATTTCTTACTATTTCTACATATTTTAATAGTAAAGATAAATAATAATAATAATAATAATAATAATAATAATAATGTACTATATCACTAATAGTTGTATTGCCCCTTAACATATCATAGTTTTTACGATAAATGTTGTCGTAAGCAATAGATATTATTAAACTGCATTGTAATGATAGATGTAATATTTCATTGTGTTTGTTTCTATTTGTTTAATAAAGTTTTTGTACCTATGCAATTAATTTTATGCTTTATCCATCATTTTCATGCTCCCAAGATAAGTCGGCGAACGAAATTGTCATGACGCAGAGTATACGCAAGAGCCTCTTTATTAGATGCCAGTGAAAGTTGGTACTCAGCTTTCTGTGATTCTTCTGAATAGTGATAAAAAAACACTTTTCTGGTGATCTTCAGAAGCCATCAAATATCCCGATATAGACTATGTCCCCAAATTGCTTCTAACTTGGGACTTCATCAGGAAAAGATGGATTATTTACCCCCTCCAGAGAACATCAAACATCGACAATAATGTACTATGGTATTGTTACGGATCTGCTTTAAACTCAGGATTTTTGCAATTCCCTGAAAGCTCTCTAAATCTGAAAGAATCTAACCTTTGATTCACTTAAACTAATCTGTACTATTTCTTGTAAACGTTTTTAAACCTTTTCACTCTAAATTAATGCTGCGTTATATAACAAAAAATTGATTGCGATGCTAAAATATAAACTAAAATAATTCATCTGTGTGCAGTGTCAGAGCGTAGAATCTTTGCGTCTCTATACGTGAACACGCCAGTCTTAAGTAAACCTTAAAATGACTGTGCTTTTGAGAGTGAATATAAATGATTTCCACAAAATTTAAGTGATGTATTACCAGGCTCGACCTCGAAATAGCATGGTATGCACATGTAATGCTTAAAGAAAACAGCTCACTCATTAACTGGAACGTAAATATGTCATCAGTTGTGCCTCATAAGAAAGCACCGTTACACAAAATGTGCCCATGTATGGCAATCCCAAGTCTACAATGCTAACTTTATCTCCCGCTGCGGAATAAAAAATACTATGACTTAAAGCAAAACGGCAATATTTCAGGATAGAGACCAACTTCTTTAATAACATCTAGTTCAAGCGGCGACCAAGATTTTGACCGTTATCGAATATACGACTAATTTAAGAAAAGTGGAAGTAGACAGTGTAGACAACACGAAACCTCTTGTAGGACTTTAAGCAAATCCTGGCAATTTCGACCCTTCCTAACAGGGATTCCGTCTTTTAGTCTTAAATAAAGCTTATTAACTATCAGTATGTTATTTTAACTAATTCTAGGTTTGTACTCGTATAACACAGCCCCACAAAAAAAATAAATGTTCTGACCTGGGGCTGTGACTATGGTATTCATATGTATTTCCCAGCGCTAAAACCGAATCCGCCTCAGAAAACCACATATACCCTCAAAAACTTGCGCTATAGCCAAAAACAACCCCCAAAATGGAGTAAAACCACTACTGACATATGGTGACAATAAATACATGCAGAAATGGTTGAAAACCGCAAATGTTTTGTATTTGCAAATAGACCTCTGGTATATGGTTAAGAACCTTCCTTCCTGAGCGAATTAAATCACCCCAAAATGGGTCAGAACCACCCCTTAAATCAAAATACAAAAATTACATGCAAAGAAAAAATTAAAAATCACAAATGTTTTGTTTTTGGAAATAGACCTCTGGTATACGACCAACACCTCATCCCCCACCCCTTGAAAGGGTAAAACCACCTTAAACTGGAGTATTAACCACCACCACATCAGGATTACAATAAATAAACACATGTAAAATAAAATACATATATGAAAATAAATAGAGGCAAAGAAAATGCATGCAACTAAATACACGCAAAAGATAAACTCAATAAAACCCCGTTAATCCTCTAGCCTCTCGACTTATGATATCTCTGACTTTTACTTTTAAACGATCTGCGTACTGGCTGCCTCATATGCAATTCATTAGTCTCTCTTTTCATAGACCAGCATTAATCCGCCATCATATGCTCATCACATATTCCTTGATAACGCCGTTCCATTTCTTTCATAAGCTGGTGGAACCGTTCTTCTTGTTCTTCGGTGTAATCCCCTAAGTTATCTGGAAAGTAGTCAAGGTGAGAATGGAGGAAATGTAACTGTCGTTTTGGAGACGAGGATTGCATG
Source organism: Agrypnus murinus (assembly GCA_929113105.1). Classification (NCBI taxonomy): domain Eukaryota; kingdom Metazoa; phylum Arthropoda; class Insecta; order Coleoptera; family Elateridae; genus Agrypnus; species Agrypnus murinus. The sequence goes on along the minus strand of OV816028.1, from coordinate 28,215,186 downwards.
CACTGTTGAAAGATGCAATCCTTGTCTCCACTTGAGAAGGAAGCTTGGTTGAGTTTTAAGGAAGTGGTAAAGAATTTCCTTGGCGGGCACAAATCAGAATACTACCAAGAAATCATTACAGGTTTGCTGGAGAATTATAAAAAATTAAGTTGTAATATGAGTGTGAAGTTACATTTCGTCCATTCTCACCTTGATTACTTTCCAGATAACTTACGGGATACAGCGAAGAACAAGGGGAACAGTTACACCAGAATATGAAAGAAATGGAAAGGTGTTATCAAGGAATATGGGATGAGCATATGATGGCGGATTACTGCTAGTCTGTGAAAAGGCAGACTTATTAGTACTTCATTAACTACATAAGAGGCAGCCAGTACGCAGATCGTTTGAAAATAAAGGAAGAGATTTCGTAAATCGAATGACCAGAGGATTAACGGGGTTTTTATGTATTTGCATGTATTCTATTTTGGGTGTTGTTTACTGTAACCCTGATGTAAGGGGTGGTTATATCTCAGTTTGGGGTGGTTTTACCTCCTTCAAGAGCGGGGGTGTTGACCATATACCAGAGGTCTATTTCCCAATACAAAATATTGGTTTTCAATCATTTTTTGCGTGTATTTATTGTATTTTGATGTAAGGGGTGGTTTCAACCCATTTTGGGGTGGTTTAAGCTCCTCAGAGAGGAGGGTTCTTGGCCATATACCAGAGGTCCAGTGGCGGCTCGTGAGTTTGCGAAGAGGTGAAGCAGAAATCATAATGTATGAATTATTTATTAGTGGCGTATTCAGCTAGGGGGTGCTTTTGGGGCAAAAGCACCCCCAAAGACTTCATATTAGTATTTTTAAAGTTTTATTATTAATGAACTGAATAACCACATCGTATCAATCATAATTCTCCTAACTCGTTTTTACAGTTTTACTTATAAAAATGATGGGTAATTCTAGATGGTAATCCCTCTTTGAATATAATTGAATAGTACTTTAGAGAACTAGCAGGTAGGTATGTAATCCCCTTATACACTGTCCACTGTAACACAGGCCATGAACAAGTAGTGGGAGATGGGAGTATGTTTGCTCTTCTCCGGAAACCATCGTTTGTACAAGTGCACCGATTACTAAATTTATTTAATACATTTATGATTAATACTGAATTTATTTATTAGATTTGATTTTTTAATTTTCGTAAAATTAATTAATTGTTGGTACCTATACCAAACCAAAACCAAATTGCTACCTAATTCATTTTACAAAAGAAATCCTCAGCAATTTGCAGTATGGTTTTCGTATGTTGTTTATTCATTCATTGCAGGAAATTGGAACATAATAAATATTAAATCGTTATAATAATGTCAGTGATAATAATTTTAGTTAAAAAGTATTCTTTATCAAATACCTATTGAAAACCATAAGCTCCTCCAGTTAAATTTCTGGATACGCCACTGTATGAATATGTGACACTGTGCTTGACTGTATCTTCAAAATATTAAAATAACTTGACAGTATTGTTGAAGTTAAAGAAAAAGGATATAGTGGAGGAGCGCTAGGCAAAAAAAGAGCGTTATCTCGGAACCGGTTAAAACTATTCGGATTTTCATGATTCTTTTTTTAAAATCTTGTAAATATAAAACATTAAAACCTTTACAAACTAGAAATTGACGCTCTGATCGGGAAAGGCGGTGAAACTCGAAAAACCTAAAGGTCTTCCAAGTGGACCAGTATTGGTTGCTCGACCATCTCAGAACAGGATAATTTTGTGTGTGTTATCATACCTATGTATTGGTAGTGTGAAACCACTATTAATTCATTTGTCCTGACTATAAAAAAAATTCATACGTGCTCATCAGAGATATTGAGTTCCAAACCAGCCCAAAAATGAAAAATCAAGAATTTCAAAAGCCTATAAATACCAAACTAGGGAAGTTTCAGATTTCAAGTATTTTAAACATAAACTATTCCTAATTGTGCACCTTTTTAGAAAAAATGAACCCTGAAACCTCACCTTTTCTTGGAAATATGGCACCCTAAAAAGCGGGAATTCTGCAGAAAAGGTGTTAAACTTCGGGTGAAATAGCACCCATAAAGAAGCATCTTACAAAATTTATGTTTAGGATAACAAATGCAGTTCAAAGTGTGAGCAGTACAACGTTTTTACCACACGTCTCTACGACCAACCGTTCTTGAGATATCGAGATTTTCGTTTACATAGAAAACTGCAAGAAACGTCGTGCAACATGAAACAAATATAGCTGCCATATTTAAACCAAAAATAACAAAAATAAATTAATAGTGGTGTCGAACTACCAATACATACAAAGTCTGGCTATTAAATAACGAGACTGCTTACGAAAAAGAGTTTTATTTTAAAAACTATTCTACAATCAAATGCTCCCCTTCAATGTACTCCCCTCCCCTTACCACACACCGTTCTATTCGTTTTTTCCATTGGTCAAAGCAATGCTGGAAGTCTTCTTTTGTAAGAGTATTTAGGAGCTCCGCCGATTTTCGCTCCACCACTTCGATCGACTCGAACCGGGTTCCTTTTAACACAGACTTGATTTTCGGAAAACAGGAAGAAATTACAGGGTGCTAAATCAGGTGAGTACGACGCGTGTTCGAGCACTGGAGTGCCTCTAGCGGCTAAATAACGCTTCACAGACAGCGCGTTATAGGCAGGCGCGTTGTCCTGGTTCAAGATCCACGACTTGTTTTTCCACAACTCCGGCCGTTTCTTACGAACTCGCTCTCGCAGTGTTGCCAGAACTTTCAAATAGTAAGTTTGGTTTACAGTTTGACCTTGTGGCGCCCATTCAGTCATCACGATGCCGTTGATGTCGAAAAAAACGATTGGCATGGCTTTAAATTTTGATTTCGACATCCTTGCTTTTTTCATTCTTGGCGATGCAGGATCTTTCCAGTGCATGGATTGCCGCTTAGTTTCAACATCGTATTGGAATATCCATGTTTCATCGCAAGTGATGATGTTTTCCATCAATTCAGGCTCTTCATCTAACCTCTCAAGAAAATCTGAGCAGATCTGTTGACGGGCGAGCTTTTGTTCAGGGGTCAAATTTGTTGGGACCAACTTCGCACAAACTTTCTTCATGTTCAACTCGTCATCTAAAATTTTTCTGACAGTTTTTTATCGGCGTTTACAGTCTCAGGAATCATCCGAATGCTCATACGACGATCTCCGCGCACAATTTCATTGATTTTGGTTACTGTTTGCGTAGTTGAAACAAAGACAGGTCGACCTGGACGTTTGTCATTTTCGGTGCTCTCTCGGCCTTCAGAAAACCGTTTATAGCATTCGAAAACACGCGCACGAGATAGAGAATTCTCACCATAGGCCTCTTTCAACAACTTATAGCACTCAGTCGGAGTTTTTTTTAATTTAACAAGAAATTTCACATTGAAATTTTTATCGGCACGGGAAAAACACGTTCGTTTCACACGTTCGTTTCTAACCTCTATAGAAAAAATACTACTACAGCGACAAAAACAGTGTGACAAAAAATAGTAGACACTTCCAGCTATCCAACGCTTCGTTTTCCTTCCTCCCCTCTAGGACGTCTTCTGTGCGCGCAGTCTCGTTATTTAATAGCCAGATCTCGTAGGTGTAATAACACACAAAAAATTATCCTGTTCTGAGATGGTCGAGCAACCACTACTGGTTCACTTGGAAGACCTTTAGGTTTTTCGAGTTTCATCGTATTTCCGATCAGAGCGTCAATTTCTAATTTGTAAAGGTTTTAATGTTTTATATTTACAAGATTTAAAAAAAAAAGAATCATGAAAATCCGAGTAGTTTCAACCGTTTCCGAGATAAAAACATAAGATAAAACGTCCACTAATAATCCTAAAGGTGTTTCTAGTAAAATACATACTGGGTTATATTCAGAAGACATATTAGATTATTATTAATATTGATTATTATTTTAGTTGGGAAACCTTTTTAAAATCGTACATAGTTGTTTGATGCTAGTATTAAGATAAAAACGCCATTAAAGGTAATACGTAATTTAATAGTAAAAAGTCATGATCATTTTAAAAACAAAGTTTCCTCTTCAGATTGCAAATAATTTACCTGTAAAAGATATTTTTAATAATATAAAAAATTATTATTATATATTATAATAATATATTATTAAAAATATCTTTTATAGGTAAACAATTTATAATCTGAAGAAGAACCTTCATCAATAAATTACGACTGTAATAAGATTTCGCAACTAAATTATTTCTGTTATAAATAAAAAGTCGTTTTTATTTATAATTCGTTTTTTGCATGAATTATTTTAAAAATGTTTAGTTAGTTTAGTAATTCATTTTTTTTACTTTTTTCTGGTTTTTAAAATTAATAAAATATGGGTTCTAATATTGTAAAACAGTAGTAAAAAAGTAGATTTTACAAGAAAACGTTGGTGAAGCAACGCTTCACCTGCGTCATGTGACGAGCCGCCGTTGCAGAGGTCTATTTCCAAATACAAAATATTTCAACCATTTTTGGCATGTATTGTCACCATATGTCAGGAATGGTTTTACTCCATTTTGGTGGTTCATTTGGCTCTAGCGCAAGAATTTGAGGGTATATGTGCTTTTCTGAAGCCGGATTTCGGTTCTATAACCTAAACCAAAAAATGAAGAAACTAAACCGAGTGAATCTAGCAGGCACAGACTAGCAGTCAGAGTAGATTGTGAACGATCCATGCTCCCAAATTGTCAAATTTAGACAGTTTGAAATTAAAAGTTGTCATTGCAATCTGTCAAAGTTTTAAAAGGTTTTCCACAACTCCAATATATAATATGTTTGTTTGTTTGTTTGTTTTTGGGCGAGGAATCAGGATGGCGGAGCATCCTTCGTACCTCATGGCACCGATTGCTATGATCATTTGGCCAACCCTACTAGAATTTAGCCGAATCTGGGGGAATTCCACCCCCCAGTAGGGATCTTTATCGTGCCAAACATCGCATTGACACGGGACCTACAGTTTTACTTCCTATCCGAGAAGAAGGCGTGTTTGTAATTTTTCTCCGCTATGAAAAATTACCAGCTCAGCCGGGGATCGACTTGCGATCTTTGGATTATGAAGCAAACATGCAAACCACTAATCCACCGAGACTGGCATATAATATGTATTAATTGGATAATTTAATACTTCTGGAGCATTTAAAGGAGATTGCCCTGAGAAGGTCTACAGGCGCAAGAGCTACAAGCGTAAATTTTTGCCCGAATAGAAGTATCTAAATTCTCATCCATATCAGTTGTTACGAATCACCAATCTATCGCATTTATATTGTTAATGTTAAAATATGTATACGTTAATTTAAAGTAAAAATTGTTTATACCTACCCATATTTAAATATATGTATTTTATTTTGAGCAACTGATTTTTTCCGCCATCATGTCATTATACGAAGTATCAAATTTCGCGAAAATGAAAATGCCGAATTGCAAGAAATCTAGAGCTTACAGAGCAAAACTACCCACAGCTTTGAACTCAGTGGCTTCAAATGAGGTAATAACACGTGCTGTAATATATGCAACAAAATTGTTGTTCCCCTGTGTAAATCAATAATATAATAAATAAAACTAATAAATCTTTTTTTAAATTAAAATTATTTATTGAGCGCAAATATACCAATTTTGAGAAAATTATCAGTCTCCTTCCTACAGTTTTATATTCTAAGGTAATAGTATATACAGGTATAATTTTTAGTGGACTACTATAAATGAAACTGAGTTCCTACTGTTCGGTCCCTGGCTACGGTCCTGTGCTTTTATTAACCTTGAAAACGATAGATTTTTTAGAGCAAATGTTACGATAGGTTAAGATTTTGCGCAGTTGCATTAATGATATTATGTTTAGAAACGTTGCGAAATCTCTCAATTTGAGGTTATTAATTTCATTACCCTGAAATACTAAAATAACAAACATGTACAGAAACCTTAGTAAAATAATATTTAATCCTCACTGTTTAAGGCGGTGCTATTCCTCTGAAGTGTCATCATCCCTTGATCGAAAATTATCTACCGGTAAAGTTATTTTTAAGGTTATGTTAATATTATTTTGCAATATTTTTTCCTATTTTAGAACAAAAATTCAATATAAAAGAAGCAGCATGCGATGGTCGACCTTTATATTTGGATGCACAAGCAACAACACCATTGGTATAAATTAATTTTCAATTTATTGACACTGATTACATTACGTACATTTTAGGATCCTCGTGTTTTGGATGTAATGCTACCTTACTTAACTTCCTATTATGGTAATCCTCATTCTCGTACTCATGCATATGGTTGGGAATCTGAAAAGGCTGTAGAAAAAGCTAGAGAACAAATTGCAGATTTAATTGGTGCAGATCCTAAAGAAATAGTTTTCACTTCAGGTGCAACAGAAAGTAATAATATTGCAATTAAAGGAGTAGCTAGGTTTTATAGTGCAAAGAAGAAGCATGTTATTACAACACAAACTGTTAGTTGAATAATTGATAAACAAAGTAAATGTTTACTAATAATATGTAAAATTCCAGGAACACAAATGTGTTTTAGATTCTTGCCGAGCTCTCGAGGGCGAGGGTTTTAGAGTTACGTATCTTCCTGTTGGACAAAATGGTATAATTTCCTTAGAAGATCTGGATAAAGCTATCACTCCAGATACTTCATTAGTTTCAATAATGACTGTAAATAATGAGATTGGTGTTAAACAGCCGATTGCAGATATTGGTAAATTATGTCGAGCAAAAAAGGTATTTTTTCATACTGATGCTGCACAGGCAGTTGGAAAGATTCCACTAGATGTTCAAGCAATGAATATTGATTTAATGTCCATTAGTGGTCATAAGATATATGGTCCAAAAGGTGTAGGGGCATTGTATGTTAGAAGGCGACCCAGAGTTCGTTTGGAAGCTTTACAAAGTGGAGGTGGACAAGAAAGAGGACTTAGAAGTGGTACAGTGCCTACACCTTTAGCTGTTGGTATAGGTGAAGCATGCAGTATTTCAAAACGAGAAATGGCATATGATCATGCCTGGATGCAGAAGTTGAGCAAACGTTTATTAGATCAGATTTATGGAAAATTGTCTCATGTAATAAGGAATGGTGATGCCGAACAGACTTATCTTGGTTGTATTAATTTATCATTTGCATATGTTGAAGGTAAATTAATAGTAATAGTAATACACCCGTTAACAACTCTAGGCTCTAGTGATTTCTAGTTTTTTTATGCTGGTTGTTAAATTCGTTAATTTATATTAAAAATACTATGAAGAACGATTTTTCCTGCTCTAGATAATGGAAAAATCACTCACTCTACAGGGTGGTTCAAATTATTTGTCCACATAGGGCATTTCAATAACTATAAAAGATGGAAAAAATTTAATGCATGTAGTCTCCTTTTTTTTTTTAGATAAATGTTTAATGGAAAAAAACAAAAATTTATCTTGGTTTGTTTTCGAGTTATAGAATATTGATTTTTTGATTTTTTTTATAAAAATTTCATAACTTTTTTGTTGTTAAAGACAAAAAAGAACTGTTTTTGTTAAAGCACTTTTATTTTGGTTCTTTAATGACTACTTTATGAAACTCATTTGGGTATCACAAACTATATTTCATTCGCTCTCAGGGAGAGTAAGGCTGCAGTCTCACTGAGCCACCTTGAACCACCCACAGCCATCAACTAAAATTTAAACATGCATTAACTAATGATGCTGGTCCCACTAAGCCACTGTTAGCCATCTACTACCATCAAACGGTGAACACCAGTTTGAAATTTCCAACTTGTTCCAATTTTGGTGGTTTGTGATCGGAGGTGCTTGATAATGCACACACTGATTTTTGTACTTTTAAGTGTGAGTTCAGTTAAATTAACTAATTTTACTGATACATTTAATGCTGTCATTACTTTGAACTTTTTCTTCTAACACATTGTATGCCTGTCTGAAATCGATAAACGTTATATATAGTATGATCAAAAAGTCTTGGATCAGGGTTGCCATGAAATTAACAGGCTATCTATGAAATTATTTCGTTCTATTATTTTTTACATTTACTTCATAACTTTAAAGTCAATAGATAATAGTTCAAAATGTTTCAAAAGGAACATAAAATTTTTATTATTAAATCATACTACAGAATGGAAATCGTGGTGGAAATGGTTATTGAGTTTAATTTAATTTAATTTTTTTTTAATTTAATATATGACAACGGGAAACCCCTTTAACAATATGTAAAGAAATTACAGAAAAAAAAAAGTAATAAATATAAATCTAACATGTGGCAACAACACTTAAAGAAATTTAACAAATAATAGAAAATAATAAAATACAACAAAACATTAAACAGATAATATCTAAATAACAACGTTATGAAAAACACGATTAAGTATAAACCATATAAATATAATAGTACCTTATAATGAACCCATTCAGCATACAGCATAAACGGATTTTATCAAATTACACTTAAAACTATCGAAATTATTCTGGAACAGATCAAATTCTTTTTTGTTTAACAAATTTGCTGTACGCATCATGCCTTCTAAAGGACTGCAGTACGCATAATTAGTGGAATAAAAATTAATTCTTTCTTTCTTTCTCCCCTTCCATTTACCCGTGCGGGCGTCGGATTTGGGTTACTTATTCCTTCGTCCATTTTTTCCACTCTTTTCTGTTTTCAGCTAGCTCCTTCATTTCTACCATTGTTTTCCCTCTATCTCTTCCTATTTCCACAATTTGTTGCATCCATTTTTTCCTAGGTCTTCCTCTTCTTTTCTTACAGTTTTTCGCTCCCCATACTTTTTTAGTCAATCTGTCTGGGCTCATTCTTGTCATATGACCGAACCAATTTAGTTGTTTTCTTTGTATCTTACTCATTATTGACTCCTGCTTGATCATTTCCCTTACTGTTCTGTTCGTAAGTCCATCCCACTTTGTTTTCCCAGCTATTCTTCGTAAATGTTTCATCTCCATAGCTTCTATCTTCCCTTCGTGTTTCTTTTGTGTCGTCCAGTTTTTGCATGCATATAATAGTATGGGGATGGTTATTACATTATGGATTCTTAATTTTGTTTCTTGTATTAGGTCCTTCTTCGATAGAAGTGGTTGTAGTGCATAATAAAGTTTAGTTGACTTAGTCGATCTGTTTATTAACTCTGCATCAAAGTTACCATCATTTGTTATTTGGCTCCCCAAGTATACATAGGTTGTCACTTCCTCTAGTGTTGTGCCCTTGCATTTTACTATTGTTTTATCTTCGTGCTTCTTGTTTATCACCGTTATTTTACTTTTCTCTTTATTTATTTCCATTTTCATTCGTTCTATTTCTTCCGTCCATATGTTCACTAGTTTCTGCATCTTCTTTCTTGTGTCCGCAATCAGCACTATATCGTCTGCGTACATTAGTGTGTCTACTTTTACCAGCTCTAGGTTTCGATACCCTATTAGTGTTTGCAATTGTTTCGTTCTTTCCCTTGTGTTTTTAATTAATTTACTCATTACTATTATGAACAGTAGGGGGCTGAGGCTGTCCCCCTGCTTAATTCCTTTCCTCCATGTAAATTCATCTGACCTTTCCCCTCCTATCTGTACCTTTCCTTTAACATGTTTGTATGTACTTCGTATTATTTGTATGAGTGTTTTCGGGATACTGGTTTCGTTCAGGCATTTCCATACTACTCTGTCTATCGAGTCAAATGCTGCCCTGAGATCTATAAATGTCATGACAAGTTCTTCCCCATTTTCCAGCCCCCTTTCCATCAGGTTCCTTATTATAAATATATTTTCATTTGTCTGTCTCCCTGGCATGTATGCTGCATGCTCTTCGTCTATTTCCTCCTCTACAAATTGTCTCATTTTTTCTCTATTATTTTTGTGTAGATTTTAAAGCATTCTGATGATAGGCACATAACTCTGTAATTGCTGCATTGTGCTCTTTCCCCTTTTTTATATATAGGTACTATCAGATTTGTTTCCCAGTCCGTTGGTATTTCTCTCGTTTCCCATGCTCTCCTACATAACCTCCATAGTCATCCTATTCCTTCCTCTCCTAGATATTTAATCATTTCAGGTTCAATTTTGTCTTCCCCTCCTGCCTTCTCTGTTTTTATATTTTTAATAGCCTGTTCTATTTCTTCTAGACTAATATTTTCTACTTGAACACCTTCCTCCTCTTGTTCAATAATTATTTCCTGTTCTTCTGTTATTTTATCAAACTTGTCCTCATAATATTCCTTCCATACCTTTACAATGTTATTGATGTCTACTTGTAGGTTATTCTCCTTGTCTTTTATTCCCATTATTTCTTTTCCTTTCTTGCCTTTCTAAAAATTAATTCTAAAGATGTTAATATATCGAAAAGTACAATAACTACTTTTGTTATAAAAATGTATAGATTCTAACAACACACTACTATCAAATTTAAGGTGATAGATAAATGAGCGTAATTAATATTATCCTTTGATAAGCAGTATGACGGAGAAACTTTCTTTGAATCGATTCTAAATCTTTTATATAACAAGAATAATAGGGAGACCAAATAATTGAGGCGTATTCAAGACTTGAACGCACGAAGCTACAATATAAAATTTTAAGAACATATGCCGAAAATAGCCTGCCATTGCGTAATATAAAACCTAAATTTTTATTAGCCTTATTGCAACAGAATTCAATATGGTCATTGAACTGTAGTTTACAATCGAAATATACGCCTAAATCTTTAATAAGTTTTACGGGATTTAATTCGTAGTTATCAAACTTATAAGAAAAAGAAATATTGCTGACCTTTCTAAAAAAAAGTAATACTATTACACTTTTTGATGTTAAGAAACAGTTTATTTTGTTTACACCAAGTATTTAAATGTTCTAGGTCAGATTGAATTAAATTACAATCGTCAATTGATGAAATGGCTCTATAAGTCTTAAGGTCATCGGCATATAATAGAATGTGACAAAACTGAATGTAGCTCTCAATGTCATTCACAAATAGAATAAATAGCAAAGGCCCACAATGAGACCCTTGTGAAACACCAGAAGTTACTAGAATCTTTTTCGAAAAGGTTGATTTATATTTTACATATTGCAATCTATTAGACAGAAAGCTTGATAATCACTCTATTATTTTAACATTAAATTCAAAACATTGCAACTTTCGTATCAATATAGCATGATCGACGCGATCAAATGCCTTAGAGAAATCGGTATAGATAGAATCTACCTGATATTGATTCTCAAAAGCATCTAAAATATATTTCTGATATGTTAATAATTTGGTCACTGTAGATCTGCCCAATGAAAAACCGTGCTGCTTATTGGTAATAACATTCTTACATAAATAGTTCAATTGATTCAATGACACAATTTTATCATGAATTTTGGGAATGCATGACTGTATACAAACACCTCTATAATTCTCAATATTTTGCCTGTCTCCCGACTTATGTATAGGGTTATTAATATAACTAGTTTTCCACACATGAGGCATAACTCCGTCCTTCAATGACCGATTAAATAATAAATACAAAGGATTAGATATAGAAAAAATACAATTTTTCAAGAATACATTGCAGATGCCATCCGGGCCGGTTTGGTAATTAGATTTAAGAGCTTTAATTTCATTAAATATTGTACCAAGACTGACAGTGAGAACTACCTCAAAATTAACTTGTGACTTACATTGAAATTCCAAACTCGAGCAATCATTTGGACTACCTTTGCTGTAAACATTTTGAAAGTTTTCAGCAAACAAATTCGTAACCTCTTGTGCGTCATTCGCTTTTTTATTACCTAAAAACATAGAAGCAGGTAAGCCAATTTCATTTTTCGATTGTTTTATAAACTCCCAGAACTTCTGCGAATTACTACGGATTTTACTCTCGATATCTTGTATATATTGCTTATACAAGTTTTGACATAAAATCTTACACTTTGATCTCAAATTACAGAAACGCATGCAATCAGAAAACTCTGAAGTCTGAATAAACTTTATGTGCTACTTTCTTTTCATTAACCAAATTGATTAAATCTTTATTGTACCAGACAGGATACTTTTTACTTTTAATCATTTTTATAGGTATATGATCATTTATTATTTTATAAATATAATCATAAAAGAAACTGACGCATTCATCGATGGTGTCACATAAGTCAAAAATAGATTGCCAATCGATATTGCTTATTAAATAATTAATTAAGTTGAAATCGGCACTCATATAATCTAATCTGAAATCTACCAAATTTAAATTATCACTAATATTATCACTAACATCGAGTTTGATCACATAACCCGCATGATGTTGACTAGTAGGTAGAAAAGGCTCATCACAAATAAACACTTTTACATTATCCTCACTTCTCGAAAAACAAAGATCGAGTAGAACTCCATTATCATTGGGAATATAATTTCGCTGTTGTAAGTTCCAAAATCCAAACGTATCAACCAAACATGAGATTCTTGAGTCGTGCTCAGAACTAGGACAAATTCCAAATTCGTCATTTTTCCATTTTGCATTGTGAAGATTATAATTGTTGAGGAAGGATATTAATTAAGAATTGCGTTTACACTTTCTGAGTATTTTTCAGATTTTTCCAGGGGCTAGACTGGAGGCAAATAAACACCACTGATTATAACATGATTATTTGGGAGTTTTAATGAAATAAATAAATGTTCAATATCCATATAAAGTTCTTGAACGTTCTCAGCTACGAAATGTTTATTTATGGCTCTTAATACACCACCTCCTTTGGATTTCGTACTCGTGCATTCCAATCGATCGACGCTTTGATTTTAGTTTTTTGAACTTTGAATTGAATTACTTCTAACAGTATTATTAAACTTAGAAATCTGTGGCATTCCACACTCGTATTTAAGCTTTAATTTTTTTCACCAGCAGCTACTCTTCTATGAAATTCCATTTTTGTATTCTGAATTTTTTGCCTTTGGAGAAGTGTGTAATCTGGTGTTACGATAAAACTACCATCAGATCTTATGCTTCTAGCAGCCTTTAGTAACACATTTACTGAAGCCTCATTCTTGAAAATTGCTTTTAAAGGTCTATTTTTACCAGGAGACTTTTTCCAATTCTTATTAATTTATTTGGCTTAAACTCAATTTGTAGAGGTTGGAAATATTCCCTTACCTTGTTAGTATCATCTCTTTATCTTCTATATTTTGGTTTTCAGATTCAAGATCATTAAATTTTTACGTTTAGTAACACGCTCATCAATTTCATGGAAAACGTTTTTCAGAGATATTGCAGCTGTTCATTAACTGACTTTGATTTTTTTAAGCCATCAATTTCTTTCTTTAAGCTTAAGTTTTCATTAGACAAAGCTTCAATATTAACTTTGACTGCATTGATTTCATCATTGACCTTCTGAAGTAGATTGTTAATATCAGCCTTAAATAAATGAAATTGGTTTTCAATAACTTTTATTATTGGAGAGTTGGGATCTGTTAATGCTTTAGTCAACGATCTGTGAATCGCATCTTCAATAGTAGATTTAATAGATGTATCAGTAGGTTTAACAACAGAACTAACATCACAGTTGGGGCAAAACCATCTATCTCCATTTTCTTTTTTAGATTCGTTAACGTAATACTTAGCACGATCCATATCGATGTCAATACATTCGGTATGAAACCAGAGAGAGCAATCTTTACATTTAAGTGCCAATGATCTTGGATGAATAAACTTTGTACACGCTTTACATAATAAAACCATTTTTAGCTAATAGAAAATCAGTCTGACAACATTTATTTTTATTCGCCTCGTTTATGTTTCAATGAGTTCCATGAGAGATTTCCCAACTTCGCCACAATCGAACGAGATCTTTTTCGGCAAGTTCAACGAACTGTGGACACAATTGAAGAAACTGGTAATATAAGTTATAGAATTCGATCTGGAGGAAGAAGGGCTAGAAACGAGGATATTATTGATCAGGTTAGACAACGCATGCAAGAAGAACCTATCTTATCTTTACGTAGACTGTCGCAAGAAACTAATTTAAGTTATAGTACATGTCAAACCATTGTTAAATATGACTTGAACATGTTTCCTTATAAAATGCAGATGTATCCAGAGTTACTGCCACCAGATTATCAGAAGAGAGTATCGTACTGTACATGGTTTAATGACCTTTATTTTTTCTGGATACATTAATACACAAGTCATGCGTATGTGGAGCGAATAACCCTAATTTTCTTCGTGACTTTCGTTTACATAGTCCTAAGATTGGTGTTTTTGTTGGAATGTCCCGCAGACGAATAATAGGGCCAATATTTTTTCAAGAAACCATAACTGCTGAAAAGCATTGAAATCAATTACTTGAGCCTTTCATCAATCAATTGCGCGATGATGAACTTAATAATGGGTACTTTCAACAAGATAATGCCAGACCCCATGTTGCTCGAGAAACTATCATATTTAAGGCTTTATTCAAACAGTCCCGAACCATCACCAGGGGGGCAGCGGTACAGGGAACAACACTAGGAGAACCTCTCGAACTTGGCCCCCACCACACTTTCTTTTTGAGTTGGATATATTCAGAGAAACTTTGATATTTTCTACCAGTACCCCTGCACGCTGCATAAAGTATGTAGCGTAACTTGCTGGCAGGTTTTACACGTATACAACGATATGATGTGTATGTCATCGTGATCACATTGACAATTGGACATTCAAAATCAACTATAGAATTGTTATACGCGCCCTGAAAATAATAAAAATTAAATTAGATTTTACAGGAGTACATAATACTCATTAAACATGAAATTCGTCTTTTAAATTAAAGATACATTATAGTATTATATTATTTTTGAGTATGAATGAAGATCTTTTATTAAATTACATACTAAATTTTTTGAATCTGAATTGTGGCATTATCAAATAATAATATAAAGTATTTTTATTACAATAACTAAGTAGATTTTACTTACTTACAGTATATTTTATTACTTATAAACAAAGGAACCACCTGGTTGTATATTCATTATACATTTTTACTAGAAAGGGAACAATCAAAGGGCTGGTCTGATTATGTTATTTTTAGTTACATTTTACGGTCCCTTATTGTTCATAATTATAAAGCAACAAACTGTAAACATGTATGGAAATAAAAAAAATTAAATACTATTTAAAAAATTATTACCAATCGTTTTGAACACAAAATGAAAACTTAAGCTATTGGATTTTTGTTAAAAGATCGTCTTTCATATTCTGAATTTTGAATTAATCTTTTTTTTTTTGTTATACATAATTCTATTGTTTTTAATAATCACTACAATTTTAATAAAAATCGGATGTATAAATTATGCACATGTTTGTCAAATTTGTTAACCAAACGTTTATTTTTTAATGGATTTAAAAATTATCTAGAACAAATGTTCTTTGTATAACCAGCGACGTCCGGGTTTGAACGTTGAAAAAACAATCGAAGAACTCAATGTTTCACCCGCAATTGTATGGAGAATCTTTAGGGAATATTACAACAGTAGTAAAACAGTACACAAACTTAGCATGTGAACTGAGTGAAAGCGTCAGTCAGTCAGTCATCAACGTTAGTTTGTGCCCTGTTTTGCAGGGCAGTGGTTGCTATAGGCATAGATACAGTATATTTTGGGCGATACTCGCATCCTCTATACCCCCAGGCAGCTCCCGCCGAACCCCCAATTGCAAGAGCACTCGCCGAAGAAAGGTTGGCAAAGGTAAAGTTGGTTCTTCTCCTGGGTGGGCTGTTGGTGGTGGTGCTGTTGATAGCGGCGCATGAAGACGTCGGCTGGCTGTTGAACGGATAGTTATTTGGTTACCCCGTCAGTCATCGCCCCCCCAAAGGGAGTCACTCCAGGGAGGGTAAGAAATGGAGTATATAATACACTATCGTATACACTAAGGGTCAAGGGAGAGCGGAACTTATGATTGATGAATCATAACGACGGGAACCGTTCAAAATTGACTGGTTTCCAAATTGAAATAAATTTCCTGAATTTGCTAGTATGAAAGAACTTGGATTTATATATAATAGAGGATTCATCCAAAAAGACCTTATGTCCAGTTTCGTGATGTTTCGTAGAATCGCTGATGTGGAAACAAGACCTGATCTCACATTTGGTTTATGTTTGGAGATTCTCGTGTGAACTGATCGCCCTGTTTCTTCAATGCAAATAAACAAGACCACAAGAGCAAGAAACACTGTATACGCCATTGGATAGAATGGGAAGACTAACCTTAGGGGATGGCAACAACTGAGAGATTTTATTAGGAGGTTTTGATGTGTATATTGTGTTTTTGAATACCTTTCCTATATGAAATAAATAAAACTAATTAGCAAAACGTTTCGCAAGTTTACATATTTTAGTCTACCTGGAAATTGATTCGAGAGCTAAGCTGTGATTTCGTTCTAAAAGGTGTTTGGTGTAATTAGATTTTTTTAGATGGTTATTTCTGCAACAACGCACGTGCTGTTTCCATCTTTCAGATTTCGTTAAAATTTCGAAGTGTTTGTTCAATATATACCGAACTACAAAAAGAACAATTCAAACGGTAAATGCCCGATTTCATATCATGTGTTCTGTCTTTAGCATTAAATAAAAATAAAAAAGTATTTGTGTCGGTTTTAAAGACCATTTTGTAATTGTCGGTTTTTACTTTTTTTTTATATTTGTCAAAATGTATAGATATGTAATTTGTGTCTTTTGTTTGATTGCCAATGGGATATATTCTTTTGATAACTAACCTATAATCTTTTTGTTTAACTAAAGTGTCAGTTATTTTTGTATATAATGATTCACATCTGCTGGTTGTTTAATGGTTGAAATTTCTTTGTTAAAATCGGACTGTGTGATTGGAATAGTTAAATCTCTGTGTACCAAGGGTCAAATAATTGAATTAACTCATTTCAACTAATTCTATATTACTATCATCAAGAAACTGTCTAAGAAAGTAATACAATCTTGTGGATGTATTTTAGAAAACATACTAGATACGTCAAAGCTAACGAGTTTTGAATGTGGTGAAGATGTATGTTTTGTAGCTTATTTACTAATTCTAATTGATTTATAATAAAGTATTTCAATTTGGCTTTGTCGCTCTTAAATATTTATTTCAACTTTAGAAGTTTGTTACATCATGTGCGAAATACAATATCAACCAAAGTTTAAAGCATTTCCATGACCATAAAAACATCGTAGACAGTATGTTGGATATTTGCTCTCGTATACTCGATTTTAAGACTTCCAAAGTCTCCGGTTTATTGTGTTAACTACCTCTGTGAACTAGAGTCAACAAGAATGTGATAGTGTTATTTTAACTGGCGCACCTAGATACCTAATCACCACAATCATTGAGGGTATCATCAAGATACCCTCAATTAGTGCACTAATCCTCTGCCCTATCCAAACCTTTACTAGCTCTCCAAGCTAGTACCGGAGTTACAAACGTACTCATTCGTCGAGACCCTTCTCCCGGCACAGGAGACGGCCTCTACTCCAGCTTCGGACTTTCCTCACTTGTGTGGGACCACTGCCCGACCGAAACGAACCTCAATGTGACAGGCTTGGACAGTTATGCCACCCCGCTCTACCAGTTATAGGGTTGGTTTGCTCTCGTCAGCGCTTCGTTTAGTTCCACCTAAGCATTACCCCGGTGTGTACCCTTGGAAGTAAAGTTGTCTTGAGCATTGAGAGGCTATGTATTCACATCAGTACCCCTTAAACCTAGCAGATCGAGACGGTTTCTTCGGATCACAAGATTGAAACTGCACAGTCATAGCTTGATGTTCATACTCTCATCTCTGAATCTACCTAGCTGGTGGCTAGCTACCATCCGCACATTTGCAGTATCGGCAGTTGGCTGCTATCTGTGAAACCTTGTGTTATACACATTTTTGAGTTTGTTGCTTATTTCATTCTATCTGCTATGACATCCTAATGAGCACTAATAAGTGCGAAGCACGTGTAGATGGCTGAAACTAACTTTTTAACTTTTTCTTCTCTATTGATCGATATTCCATGATTATTACCCTTTCTTGTATATCGCTACGTGCATTAATACTTCTAATGGTATTATATATACAGGGTATATTATCGGTTTTGTTACATAGACGAATAGCATGCAAAAACACAATTTTTCAAATATTGGCTCCCCTAATTATTATAGAGGAAAAGTCATTGTAGTAAAGTTATAGATCTTATCTAATACTCCTTAAAACACCACCACTTTAGCATTCTGTGTTAAATAGTTTCCAAAATATAAGTGATTTTCAGGTAGGTATAGGAAATTAGCATTGCGGATCAGAAGTTTGATGATCGCAATTATCACTAGTTAGGTTTAGATAATAGGTGTAAGTGCAAAAATTATTATTAAGCACAGTTTTATGTAGCAAAATCACTCATCAGAATGTTGCAACCTATCAATCAATAAAGGTAATAATTGAATAGTTTAAATGAAAAAGCTGTGGAAATTCTTTAGAATAATTTGACAACTGTTGCCATGGCTAATAAGGTTTTATAAAAATAAATTCCTTGAAAAAATTCTTATCTATTTCTTCCATGCATAGTGTAATCGGTAGCAATCGTACCCAAGTAGCACAACCATGTTGTTCCAATATTAGGCCAATGCCGAAGATATATTGGGCCAAACTAATTACTCTGTATTGAACCAATGAAAAATGTGAACATATTGCAATATTGACCCAATAACATACGCCAATATTGGCCCAACAGCATACTCCAATATTTGCCCAACAACATACCCCAATTAATAAAGTTTAATACCAAAATTACAGAAGTCACAGTTCTCTTCTTAATGCTCACAACTTGATAACTAACAACAACAGCAACCACAAGAAAAAAACAATATTTATTGTTTACGAACAACACTTTCATTAAACCACCATGAAACTACTTGGCGAATCGCCAGCCATCAACCGGAAGAGTTAGTAACTACAAAACTTTTATGTTTTACAAATGCAACGATATCACATGATGCGCAGATGCCACGTTTTATTTTCTCCACATTCAACTGCCCTACCAAGTTATTCGAATTATGTTAATTCCGACATTCTCAGTCAAAACTATTTCTGATATAAATTGTCTTCATAATTATGAGCAATGAAACAATTGTGGTAATTATGTTTATCTCTCTGTATCAATATTGAATTCTTAGCATAAATGACCATTTAAATATAGACCCTATCTTGATATTGAAGCAATATTGCACACACCAACAAAAACACATTTAGGGCCAACATTGATAAACCCAAACATCGGCTGAAACTAGTTAATCAATGTTGGGATAATTTTGGTTTACAACATTTCTAAAACAATATTGCATCAATATTGGTAAGATATTGTAATAACAATGAAACTAGATCAATATGAGGCCAATATGAAAACAATGTTTAGCCAAGATCATATGCTACTTGGGTAACATTCTGATGAGTGAATTTGCTCCATGAAACTGTGCCTAATAATTATTCTTGCATTTACATCTAATGTCTAAATCTAACGTGGTAATAACAAATAACTATTAACGAATTTCTAATTTACAATGTTAATATACCAAAAAATCACTTATATCTTGAAAACTATTTAACACAGAATGCTAAAATGGTGTGGTTTGTACAGTACTCAATAAGATCTTGACTGAGTGACTTTTCTCTAAAATAACTAGAGAAACCAATATTTGAGAAATGTGTTTTTACATGCTATTCGCCTATGTAACAAAACCGATAATACACCCTGTATATACATACATACTATATGAATAGAAAGTAATACAGAACGTACACTTACATCTTCATTCTGTTTATAAAACTTTGGCGTTTTGCACTCAAATACTTTTTCTTGCTTCCGCAGTGTTTGCTAACACGACCCATTTTGTTCAAATACCACTATTATTGCACTAATGTCACAAATATCAGAAGATTCAGAAGTATATTTTTTTAAATTACCTAGTACCGCAGTATATAAATATGTGCTAAGGATAAGTCCTTCCAGCACGGTGTATAACAGACAATGTATAACAAATCAATGACATCTACCTTGCACACTTGCGATTAACCGTCGGCGTCGTATGCATAAAATGTAGCAAATTCTTCAATTTCACTCTTATAATTAAAAAGCATATATTTTTCCTGTTCAAGATGTTCTTGTACTCCATTGTTGTTGGCAACGTAAATCATTTGATGTTGCATAACAGCCACACGTGACATGCTGCTTTTTATCTCCTTGGTTACACGTATGATGACACAGACAAGGCAACTTGCTTCTTTATACAATAAATTCGGATGAATTTTAAAAGGAAGAGATTAAGATTGAAATACGAAATAAAATAAAACAACTTATGCAATACGGAGATCAAGCTTCTTTAAATCCTCGAATATGTTACAACGCCTCGGCTGGCGCCTCAGCGTTATAATACATCTTCTCGGATTTAAAGTATCGCTTGATCTCCTAATTACATAATATTATCCGTCAAAGTAAAGATGAACGCTGGTCATCGATGCTCTCTGTGTGGTATAAGATTAAAAAATTCCTAGTCAAATCAGCATTCATAGTTTGACAATTATTGATTTTTACCGTGTTTACGAAAATGTCATAGCAGGTGGTTTTTTGAGGTTAGGGATAAGGAATTTTGGACGTTTGTAACCTTCTTTTAAAGATTTTAACATTGATACTTGTTGTTTGGAAAGTTTTAAAACATTTTCAGTAGGAAACTAAGAATTACATTTTCGCGAATACTCTCCTATTAGTACTATACGTTCTCTAGTTTTACAGAACTACCAAGTACTAAAAAACAAGAAATCACTTTTACTTATATTTAAGAAATTAACTCATTTCTAACAATTGCAATAGTATAATACCTTCAATATGGAGAAATATATTCTTTCCAAATACAGTTTTACATTTAACAAAACTCTGCTATTTAATATTTTAATCAACTTAAATGCTATTAAAGTACTTAATTATAATAGAATTAACACTATTTTTGCTTATCCATCTCTTCTCTTGTATATTTATTATGCATATTAAGTACATAAAATGCAGCATCTATCTGTCTGTCGTTCTGTATGTTCGCTTTTTCTGAAACTATATAAAACATAGACTTTATAAAATCAAAAAATATCAAACGACCATTTTAGAAGAACTTGCTAGGTCTGCAGTTTTCAACTTCTTGCGTTGTCTTTTTTACCAGAACTAGATAAAACTCGCTGGTTTCTACTACGGGCCCCTTTTAACAGTTGAAACACAAATTTTTAAAGCCTCAGCTGCTCGCTGCAATAAACAAACAATTGTAGTACAATATGATCATAAATAATAATTAACGTTTCTTACCTCTTGTACACAAAATAAAGGAAGTAAATTTCCACGGTTTCCCTTTTCCCTCTCGAACTAGTTTAGTAAATTCAGGAATAACTGATGAGACTGCGAATGCAGTGTCTTCCCTTATACTGACATATTAATTTATTAATATGTATTATATTAGGTAAAATTGCGATTTTCTGCCAGTTCTGAGAACTGAGATGCTTATTATTATTATTGAAACACTATAACACTCACGAAAAACATGTAAATAAGAAATAACTTCAGCAAATGTCACCTGTACCAATCAAATCTACAGTCTACAGGTATCAGAGATACCTGTGACATGTTTTACAATAAAGTCACATGTTCATAACCTCATTCAGCCATGCCTATAATTTTGGCATTTTCTTTCAGAAATCTGTGAAATACCTTAAAGAATCCATAAAATTGATCAACTTTATCTATAGTGACGACATTCATTAATTTTTTCCATGATAATTTTGCCAATAAATGTAGTTTTTTTTACTGTTTCGTGGCAATATGTTAATTTGGTCTAGGAATTTATTTGTAAGGTTGGCCACTCCGTATTCTACACTCTACAGAGCTAGTCAAATCAACTTCCAACGACCCAGAGAAGTGCTAATGTAATGCTATCTTCGTCATACTCGTAGATAATGAGAGTAAAGCACAACAAAACGCTTTCTGTGATAATTTCTTGCAAAGATGACACAGAGCTCATCTTTCAGTGGACGGATAGTATATATTATTTCATACTGTGTCACATTTGTCAGTTTTACGTTAAATTCTTCAGTCCAGCAAATGCGATTTAACAGTCTAGTATGACTAAAAAATCTTACAGTCTAGTATGACTGTAAAAAATTTTACCGGACGCAAATACAATCAATCAACTGGACAATGTTTTGGTACATAATCAGTTACTATGGATACTCGTTTGTTCATAGATGTCCATATTTTGCATTCGAAAATTTATTTTATATAAATTTTTTTAAACTAAATCAATATTCCAATAATTGCAGTATGAAATAAAACGCATTACGTCATACGTCCTGCAAATGGTGTTACAGTCTCGTTTCGATGTTCCGGACTCGGCTCCTTCGTTGCCTTGTCCGTAACATCTTACTCGACTGTAAAATTCCATTTCTAGGACTTATAACGTAATAGTAATTTACGTTATAAGTCCGGGAAATGGCATGTAGGATTATCCTCAGATTTTGCATAGTGCTTAGTAAGTATATTTAGAATGGCGCTACAAAGCAAGTTGCCTGAAAAAACTGCTAATTTAGATTTTCGAAAATCTGTAATGCTGAGTATCCGCTTTTAAATTAATTTGATAATATTATTTACAATAAATAACAAAACTCTCTGTAGCGCCATTCTATATATATAATGCAGCACTTCAGGCCTGTAGGCCTATGGCTTGAATCTTGTCCTTCCATAGCTTTCTATTTTTTGCAGTTTCTTCCCAATTTGGTATTTCCAGCTCTCGTAGATCTTCTTGTACTCCTTCCCACCAGGTTTTGTTTGGTCGTCCCTTTCTGTTAGGTCCTCCTATTTCTGTTTTGTACATTTTCTTTGTTAGTTGATTTTCGTCCATTCTTGTTACATGTCCTAACCATCGGAGTCTGTTTTGTTGTAATATCGTTTTAATGCCTGGTTCTTTATACATCTGCATTAGTTCTGTGTTAGTCCTTCTTCTCCACTCTCCCTGGTTTTGCACACCTCCATAAATCTTCCGTAAAATCCTTCTTTCCCATACTTCTAATTTATTGCAATTTTCTTGTGTTAATACCCATGTCTCACAAGCAAATGTAGCTATTGGCCTGATGACAGTTTTATAAAGTTTCACTTTTAAAGATCGCGACACATTTTTATTATTTAGTACATTTTTATAGGATCCCGCACATCTTGAACCTGTCACTATCCGTCTTTCTATTTCGTTTGTTATATTTCCATAGCTGTTAATTTCCACACCTAAATATATTGTGCTAGTAGCATACTGAAATTTATATTCTTTATCCGCACTTATATTTTGTATTACTAGCTGTTGTTCTTCTTGCCTTTTTTTTCCTAATATCATATAGTGTGATTTTTCTTCGCGCCATTCTATAAATAACAATAATTCCGAAAAACTTTGGTTTCTATAATAACTCTTCTTTGAATTTATATTAGAGGTAAACTCGTGTATATGTGGAGAGCACCGCTTCGCGAGCATTCGGAAAAGCCCTTAAGGCAATTTTATGACGAAAGGTTAATATCAGAAGGTCGTTACCCATCTAGGTCTTATGATTTGAGTCCTTTAGGTTATTTCTTGTTCCCACTGCTTAAGAATACGGTCTTTAAAACTCCATTTCACGCTTTAGAGGAATTACAAGAATGAATTGTTTAATTCTGCCGTTCGATAACACCTGATTTTTTAAGAAAAATTTGTAATAACATGAGCCGACATGTTAACCTGTGTATTCAAGAACAAGGAAGACATTTTCAACATTTTATAATTTTTTTTTGTTTACCTACCAAAATGTTAAACTACAACCCATAACCTGGAAACCAGGCCCCAGAAGCTATAAGCTTGTGCGGGAGGGAGGGGGCGATTATTATCATTACGTAGGCCCTATGTGCGGCTGCAGCCGACTTACAGATGGAACAGCGCAAATCCCACATTTGTGTCACAGCTAAGAAAAACTGCAGAAAACCTTAACCAGATCTGACGGCACCGGCAGTCGACCCCGGGCCACCTAGGTGAAAGTCCGGCACGCCAGACATTACACTACCAAGGCTGTTCCTTCCTATAGTAAATACCTAGGCATTCCTATAGTAAATTTCGTTCTGTATTCTTTTTATAAATGTTATTAAGTAATACTTAAAATAACTGCAAGCACAAGAAATAATAATAGCGTACGCTAATCTAACATTTTCTGTGTATTATTTGGGGCACTTTTAAGCGGTGTCGGCGTGTCGTATTTTCTTGACACAGGTGGTTGTCTCCATTAGCGCTACTCAAGATACATTGACGCTACTCTGTACAGGGGCAGTAGAAGTAAATAATTCTATAGATGGTTTTTACATTCCATGGCTATTGCGATCCAAAGACTTTTTGATCATACGATACATACATAATCGGAAACCTTTCTACTCTAAGGAGTAAGGTGAATAAACGTTATATAAATACTTATATTCGTTTTTCGATGTTTCTCGCAGTCTGCTACTCTTCTTAATGGCCACAGATAGAGGACCATTGGTAAAAGTCTAACACTTATATTGGTGTACCAGTTATTAAATATTTTAAATACCACCACTGGTTATGGTTATTACCACCAATTTTTATACAAAACTAATCTCAAATCTACATTATTTTTCTAGGAGAATCACTTTTAATGGCTTTAAAGGATGTTGCATTATCCAGTGGATCTGCATGTACTTCTGCATCATTAGAGCCATCGTATGTTTTAAGAGCTATTGGTGCAGATGAAGATTTAGCTCACAGTTCTATAAGGTAAATTAGTATGATAAAAGTATAGTTTCAAGTAAATAAGTAAGTGAATGAATGTAGATTTGGTATTGGGCGATTTACAACTCAGGAAGAAGTAGACTACACAGCTCAAAAATGTATTCAACATGTAACCAGATTACGAGAAATGAGTCCATTGTGGGAAATGGTACAAGAAGGTGTAGATTTAAAAAATATTCAATGGTCACAACATTAGGGTTAAATAAAACTAACTAATGAATTTAATGACTAATATTAGTATAGCGTAAGTTGTTAAAAGCATGTAGTTTCTTTGCTTTTGAAAATCATGAGAATATAATTATATATAATTAACAAAATGAGAATTTTATGTATATATATATATATATATATATTATTTTTTTATGTATTAAATATCTTATAAAACAGTATTTTTAACTTTTTTATCAATAACAAGAGTTTGTTGTTGATTGAGATCTTGAACAATCTCAAGATTGTAAGATGATGCTTGTGAAATTCAGTGATACTGAAGAGGGTTTAAAGTAAAGGGATTGTACTGTGAAAGCATTTTTTTCTGTTACCTTGGAATCTGTTTGCTTGCATTTCCCATTGCTTTTGCACTTAAAGTTTCCCCATACGAAATGCATGGGAACTTTGACCAATTACTACTTTGAGAATTTTTGGTCCCGGCAAGTGTCCAGTCTTATTGAAGAATTTCCTTTTACTATCTTTGATGATTGGTGTGGTCAAATAAGTTGACATTACTGATATGCAATTCAATCTTCTTCCACGGCAATCTTGATTCGCTGGCTGGAAAACTTCATATTGTAGGAGACTTACATTCCCATTCAAGTAAAACACTTTCAACAAGCACAAAAAAAGGACTTGTTGTCTTCACATGTTCAACAACCTCATTAAACCAAGCAGAAGAAGAAAATGCGTTAAACTGGAAAACAAGATGATTTACTGAAAAAAACGGGATGCTTTTATCTTTGTCCGTTTATCTTATTATCTAAGTCTGATCACATTAGCTATGCGAAAAGCGTAAACAAATGCAACAAGATGATATTTACTTAAGTGAAATGCGGATAAACATTCAGTAGTAATGTTCATCTTACACAGTGCAGTTGCACTTATTTTTATTGTGTACAAGTGTTTACTGCAAATTCAAAAGATGACCAAAAACCTCGAAAATGTTTTTTTAAAAAGAAAAAACTTCCTATTTCTAAACGTGAAAAGGAAATTATAGTAAATAACTAGCAGAACTCCATTAAAGAAATCAATGTTTTCTTTCTAGTCGCGTCAGCTATCAATGAAGTAAAAAAAGAGATCTACAGTGAAGTCTCGTTGATCCTGATAAATTGTAGCAATGTACAATAAAAACAGAGTATTGCTTGAAATACAACAAGAACTATTTAATGGGAATACTTTTTAAAGTACATTTTATAATAATTTTCATAATCCATGACAGTTTTACAATTTGTTTATACAATAACATGAAAACAATAAAACAAGATATGAGAGTACTATACACTAGATTATTTGCTCTAACAGATCCGAATCTACGTTAATCCGAATACCACTATAATCCGGACCAGCTATTTATTTGCATTGATTACATTGTAATCCGGATTTAAGGTTTTGATAATCCGAACTTTAGAATTAATTGTATTTATTCATCAAGTTTTGTTTACAGTAACGAATGCGATGGGTATTCAGATGTGTAATTTGATACAAAACTACCGTTGTAGATAAGATAAATAAGATTTTATTTTATTTATGTATACGTTAAATTTCTGTCTGGCAAATTCTTATTATAAAAATTCGCATATTTTTTAAAAGTGGTTACATTGCAACTTTATAATTCATATTAGTTACAAAGGTTTATGTTAAAAAAGAACTGATACTTCTTTTACGAATTACGACTTTATGTTAGATAGTTAGATTCTTTATTTCCATCATATGATGTTATTTAGGTACATTTGGTTGCTTACATGCTAAAACATACTAATTAATACCGACCGCTATATTTAATCTGTAAGTACAGGTATAAATCAATTTAGTTTACATTGCTTCTAATAAAATTACAACAGTTTCGCTTAAATTCTCTATTATTTTTTTAATTTTTAACATCCTGTGGTAGTTCATTATACAATTTTAACCCCTTATAGAGTACATTATTTTGTGAGGATGATTTTGTATGCAATGGTAATCTAAATTCATTAATATTTCGAGTGTTATATTCATGGTATTCCCTGTTATACGTCATGAATTTTGACATGTAATGTGGTAACTGCCCGTTCATTATTCTAAAAATTAAAAATTGAGTTTTATAATAATTTCTTTGTTTTATGGTGAAAAAATTTAGCATATCCAGCATAAGGGATATTCTAGTTCTTCTGTTATAACTCGGAATAATCCTCATAGCTCTGTTTTGTAATTTTTGAAGTCTTTGCATATCAGTTTCCTTTATTAGGAATAGAATCCAGGCACAATACTCAAAATGTGGAGCAATAATACTCTTATATACTAATATTCTAGACCATATGTTTAATTTATTGCTTAATCTACCTAAGAAACCTATCTTTTTTGCTGTCTTCTTTAGAACATAATCTACATGTTTGCTAAATTTTAGTCTATTATCTATTATAATTCCTAAATATTTCATATCATTAACAATTTCTATATTTTCTCCATCAATGTTTACCCCATCCGTTAAATTAGAGCATACCTTGTTTGATATTATCATAGCTTTAGTTTTTGATGTATTAAGTTTTAGTTTATTGAGTTTTAACCAACTTGTTATATTTGTCATGTCTGAATTTACCTTTTGTATCGCTAGTTTAACATCTATGTCCGATGCTGTTATTAAGGTATCATCTGCAAACAGATTTATATCACAGGCATTAAGTTGCGTGTCTATATCATTGATATAAAGTATAAATAGTAATGGACCTAACATTGACCCTTGCGGTACCCCCAGATTGCATTGTCTTTTGGATGAATTGACTTCATTAAACCTGGTAATTTGATGTCTATTAGTTAAATAACTTCTAAACCATCTATTGGCTGAACCTTTAATCCCGTATCTTTCCATTTTTCTTAATAAGATATCCCTATCAATTGTTTCAAATGCTCTTTTTAATTCCAAAATGACTGCAACTATTTTCTTATTTTTATCCATTTGCTCCTTCCATTTTGCTATGATCATATTTAATGATGTTTCACAAGAGTGATGTTTTCTGAAACCTGATTGGTATTCCAAAAGCAATTTATTATTTTCAAGATAATCTACTAATTAATTGAATTTTAACAATTTGCTCCATAATTTTTTCTAATGTGGGTAACATATTTATGGGTCTATACTCATCGCATTTATTAGTCCCTGCAATTTTCGGCACCGGAATAACTGTAGCCGTTTTCCAATTTTGCGGAAATTTTGAAATTTCAAATGATCTATTGATTATGTTTACCAACACGTCTCCTATAATAGGCATCGAATCTTTAATTATATTTATTGTGATCCCGTCCGTCAAACTTTTATTTTTTATACCGCTAATGACTTTTTGAAGATCTTGAACTGAAATTGGAGAAAAGTTAAAAATTGCCTCAGAGTTTCTTCCTATATTATTGAAATTGATTTAACTATTGCTGCTAATATATTTTTGCATGTGATATATTAGCATGTGGTATTTTGACCATGATACATTGTCGTGTGATATTATGACTGTGATATTTAGACATGTAACCGCCGCATTAGCCCGCTAAAATTCGAACCTTACATGAAATTTGTTTGGGGCAATAATTACTTTAGGCCATTTCTACATTTTTAAAATGATTTCAAACTACAATTTGGTTTATTTTCATCTTCAAACTAAACAGGAAGCATTTTATTTATAAATTTAATAGGTAAATAAAAATCAGATGAAACAAATTCAGAAATCTAGTAAATACACACTATAAGCAATTAATTATGAAAGCACACTATTGTCATTACAAAAACTTAAGACCATACTTCAATGTGAAGTTTTAAGTGACATTGTGTTTAGGCTTTAAGACTACCTTGCCTGTTGGTAAATAAGAGAGGAAATCCTGGATGGAGACCATTTTTTAATATAATTGAATAGAAACCTAACGGTATTTTGTTACTGAAAATAATCCCTTTACCTTTATTGATTGTTTACAGGCAGTTGTAAATAATTTGTATGTTTTTGCAAAGAGTGTTTAGTACTTTTAAAAAAACTAGTTAAGAAAACCATCTGTGCAAAGCAACACTCTTGTTCAGAATTACTTTAACTAATAATTTGCTCAAGAAATTGAAACAAATAAAACCTTAAGGTTTTATTTGTTTAGAATTAATTATAAAGTAAAAATTTTAATTGAATACAGAATCTCAATTTTTCCTGGGATTCAAGACAACTAAAAATAGAGTAAAGTCAGAAACTCTTGTTCAGACTGATGTTCGCCTTATAGTTAAGCCAATTGCTTACACAAAAACCCTGAACTGGAGACCAGAATTAAACAAACTTTAATTTTTTTGAATACGTCTTAAATAATGAGTAGTATAAATTTTTCGACTTCTTTCGTCGCTTTAAAACAGACTAAACATTTTGTCGGTGACGTTATGTGTACGGAATTTATAAATTAACTGTGCTGTTCAATTATTCACACACTCGTCAAAAACTGGTGTTTTTGATGAGTGTGTTGCCATTTTATGGCAATGACGAAGACATGAAAAAGATGTCTCAAGCGGCCTCTAGACGCTCAATAATATTGTGCAATATTGTTGGTGCATCCTCCAGACAACTCAATAATTTATTAAAAAATTGTAAACGGAAAGATTAGTCGCAGGCTGTTGAAGAATACAATCTTCTTATTCTTATCGTTAGCCTCAGTAGTGTAATGTCTAGCATGCTAGACTCTCACCTGAGCGGACTGGGTTCGACTTCCGGGACCGGCAAATCTAGTTAAGGTTTTTCTGCAGTTTTTCCTTATCTGTAACACAAATGTGGGATTTGGGCTATACCATCTGTAAGTCGGCTGCAGCCGCACGATGGGCCTGCGTAATAATATTAATCGCTCCCTTCCTCCTGCACAAGCTCTAGCTTATGGGGCCTGGTTACTGGTTAGCTAGGTAATGGGTTGTAGCAATTATTATTATTATTCAAGAAATCCTTCTAAACGTAACAAAGAGATAACTTTTGTAATTATTCTAACAATGAGGAAAAGTGCCATGGGAAGCTAAATTTTGCTATATATTTACACTTACGATATATGTATGCATACTCTTATAACTTAATGTTGTTTCATATTCCATAGGGCTGATAGCGACTTTTATACCTCAATACATTCATTTATAAAAGCCCTTTCGTCAGTTTTAGATGCACTATATTTAGCGGTTGTGAAAATTAATTAATATTGTGCAATAGTATCCACAGACAGGCCAATATTTTATACATTGCGCAATAATTTCAAAGTTTTTGATTGACACAATATATTGCGCAATCTTTCAATATATGCACCAGACGATCAATATTGCACAATATTATTGAGCGTCTAGGGGCCGCTTTATGTATTTTTGACATACTAATCTTAATGTAATAGGAAGCCATGGTAGCTCTGTGGGTATGACACTTGACTACCAATCTTAAGGTCCTGGGTTCGGTTCCCAGGAATAATACATTGGACTTTTTAAAAATATCTAAGGCTTCCAGGTCGACTCAGCATGTGAAAATGAGTACCTGGGAAATCATTTCCTGGGATAATAATAGGCGGTCGGTGTGAGTACCAAACAGCTCGAGAATCATGGCCTGAGAAGGAGACTATTATTATATAATCTTAATGTGACAAAGATATGTGTCCACGTAATTATAATTACATATAATTAAATATAATTACGTAATTATTACATGCCATTGAACATCACTTTGTAATGTTAATTATAGCATGCAAAAAGAATTAGAGGCACATAATCTTCATATGAATTTCTATTGCAACACTACTAGGGATAACTTTTATCACATTAATTTACTATGTTTAGAAACCAGTACAAAATTTTCAGTAAGGGATAGTTGATGCGTTACACCGTATGCATAAAATGTAGCAAATGCTTCTACTATAAGTTGATCTCACTTTTACTAATTAAAAATCATATCTTTTTCCTTTTACCAATAGAAGTAAAAGCATTTACTTCAGTTTAGGCATAGAGGACCCATTGCTTTAAATAATATCCTGTCACGACTGTCATCCAAGACCTTAATTGTACCTAATAAGCACTAATAACAAACCAAATAGTATGATATATGTTTATTGTTATTACAAAAACGTATAAAACAAAGTTAAATTTTTTTTAATAAAAAGCCTCAAAATTATTACTTTAATGAAGTTATCATGTGTACTTAAATTAAAAATAAATATGTGTAGAAAATAAGTCATGTAATCTTTGGTGTGGTTTGGCACTCCACATCTGCTATAATAAGATTAAAGCATTAGTAAAGCTATTTTTTTATAATAATCAATTGTGCAAATACATTAGTATTCTTATAACATGTATAAAATAACATCCTAACAATATCTTTTACTAGAAAACAAAACGCTCAGTCAGTAACAACTAACAATTCTTAAGAAGTCCTCTACCTCACTTAAAAACTAATTGCTTCATATCAATCACAGTATAGGACGTTATGAAGTTTTTAAAAATGATGTTATTTAAAAAAATTTAATGTAAAAAATTAAGTCCAAATTATTCACGACTAGACTATACTAGGATGTAAATAAATATCAATAATTAAAACTTGAAACAGTTTGGTGTTAACATAAACAGGAGTCTTCCGTTGGTTCTTCTCTTGGAAAGATCTTGAAACCATGTTTTTCCATAGACTGGAGTTCTAATCGCGATCTATTAGATTCAACAAGATGGCAAGCGATATCATTAAACATCTCTTCTATTCCAGTTCCAAGCTTACATGAAGTCTTGTAAGTGCCACTTATGAGGTTATGGCAATGTTCGCTTCAAAAGAAATTGTTAACTAAATTATTATTATTATTACCATTTTAAATGTGAGATTCCTTACCAAAATGTCTCAATATCAGCGTCTGTAACTTGGGGTTTACTACCTTCTAAATCAGACTTATTTCCACACAAGAAAATCTTTGCATTTTCTGCATATGTTACAACATCTAATAGGTGTTGCGATAACGTATGGAAAGAGGAAGCGTTATCGAGCGAGAATACAAGAATTGCAGCTTCTGCAAATTTGTAATAACTGGATGTGATCGAAGCTACTCTTTCCATTCCACCAGTATCCCATAGTTGCAGCTTTTTATTAAAAATAATAAACATTTATGAAAATTATTCGTTCCCTTGGCAACATTTATTATTTACCTTTAAATTCTTATCACCCACTGTGTAAATTTTATCGAAGTGATCCAAACCTAAAGTTGACTGTCTATCTGTAGCTGTGACAAAAGTATTATTTGTAAATCTTCTGAAAATAGAGCTTTTCCCAACTCCATATTCACCACATAAAATTACTTTTTGTTCAGGAATTTTTGTAGTAGCCATTGTAAAGAAGTTTATACGTAAAATATCACCTTAGCAACTGTTAAATGACAAAGTTTCCAATACGTATTTAAGGTTATTATTATTAGTGTTATTGTGTTATCATTTATAGTCCCAACAATCTTTGTAAAGAATTCACAATAATATCAAGTGTCATTAAAACTGTCAAAATTCAAAATTTTAATCAGTGGCGTGGGGCAAGGGAAGCCAACAGGACGTATTCGCAGCAGTACAAAAAAAATGTACGTAACGTAACCTCAAGTTTTTTGTTTTATTTTTTGACCTTAAAAACCCGGAATCAAATAATAATAAAACTAATAGATACTGATACACACTATTCATATTTTGCAGAAATTTTGGAAATGTATGTATAGGATGTACCAAAAATTACTAACAAAAGAGGATCTTTTTGAATTCGTAAATATTTTGCATTGATTGAAATTCGAAGATGTAGTAATGTAGAGTAGTAGCAAAATGTAAAAAACCTGTTGACGTCATAAAATATGCGTTTTGGTCTCGGTAACACCGTAGTAGTGGTGCAAATAACACTGGCCAACACATTTTTTGCTGACTTGTATATGAGACTTGTTCTTTACTAATTTGGGTGTGCTGAATCCGAGAATCATATTGGTTTTTGCGTATCCCGTCAAAATTTAATTCTATATCATTTTATGCTCTTTGAAGAATTGCAAATGCGGCCAAGTTGTAACTTAAGAACGTATACGATATAAACAAAGTATAAAATTATAATAATTCATTTATTTATTTAGGTACAATATTATATATCATTCAAAAAACTACAAAAGTGTTAGTAATAAAGAAACAACAGTCAGGGAATAAATTTTCGTTTGTAGCACTTTCTGCTGTGCATTTTGGTTTGGCAGCCCCTTTGAACACTCCAACAGGAGTCGGCCATCATATGAGAATCCCATCTTCCTTGGTACCGAGTTTCCATGGTTTTTAAATCTTGATGAAATCTCTCGCCTTGCTCATCGCTTACAGCACCTAAATTTTCGGGAAACCTATCAAGATGGCTATGAAGGAAATGAAGCTTTATGCTCATGTTACAACCTAGGCGGTGAAATTTTTCAAGCATTGATTGCACTAACTCTTTATAATTGGATGCTTTTTTATTTCCAAGAAAATTGTTCGCGACCATCGTGAATGAAGTCCAGGCTTCTTTTTCTGCTTCGTTCATAGAGTTGATGAAATTTGGATCTCTCATTAAAGTTCTAATTTGAGGTCCATCAAATACCCCAGCTTTGATTTTTTCGTAACTTAGTCGTGGAAACTTTTCACATATGGAAACTGGAACAGTCACTTTGCAAATCTAGTGCTTTAACATATTGCTTCATAAGACCCAGTTTGATGTGAAGAGGTGGAAAATTACTTTTTCTCTGTTGACTAAAGGTTGACTTATAATATTCTTCTCTCCAACAACTAAGGATGTTCTAGGAGGCCAATGTTTCTGAATCCAGTGTTGGTTTCTATCTCGACTATCCCAGAGGCACAAAAAGCAAGGAAATTTTGTATATCCTCTTTGAAACCAAGTAAAAAGTTTACCATTTTGAGATCCACACAGATGGCCCAGTTATGGTCTGTATATCTTAGTAAATCTATCACCTTATCAATGTCGTCATATGTTCCCTTTAATTGAACGGAATATCCAATAGGAATTGAACCGAATACATTCCCGTTGTGTAGTAGGACACACTTGAAGCTTCTGCTGGAACTGTCGATAAACAAATGCCACTCACTTGGGTCATATTGTACAACGCCCATTTGAGTTAGAAAATCTAGCACATTGTTACAATAAACAAATTCACACTCTTGTTTAAAATATTGCACAAGATCACTTTCCTTTTTACGATAAAAAGTTATCTTCGTACCTTGCTTGAGTAAGTTCTTTTCATTTAATCTTGAAGCTAGCAGTTCTGATGATTCCTTTGATAGGCCCAAATCACTTACTAAATCATTTAATTCTGCTTGAGAAAGCGTTGTGGTCCATAATTAGAAACTATATCTTCATTGGCAGAATCTACATCTGAATCATCTTGCTCTTCAATAACATCTGACATGTATTCAGCATCCGAGTGCTCAAGTGAAGGAAGCTCTTTATAACAGGTATTTCATCGGAATGAGGTACTGGTTGAATCGCGGAGTCAATATTCAGATATACAATTTTATTCTTATTCTTGGTATTATAACCGGAGGTCTGAGTTAAACAAAAGTAACAATCATCTACGTGGTTTTTCGGTTCACGCCATATCATTGGAACGCCAAAAGCTAATTTCTGACGTTTTCCTTTGCTGCCGCAAATTTTCCACACATTATTTACACACTTTATGTGGAGCCCGTGACTTGTCTTGATCAGCAAGTTTTACATCAAAATAAGCCAAATACATTTTCTTAACGAAAACACTAATATTTGTCGTTTGACTGGAAACGGTGAAGCTGCCACAAATGTAGCAGAAAGAATCGGCACTATTTACACATCTTCGAGTAGTACATGATGTAGTTTCTTCACTAACAACTAACATGTAACTAGCATTTTCTTATCACCCTTGCTTACTTTTAAATAGTTCTAAGTGATCAATACTTTCTAATAAAATCTCATTAAACCCTAATATGTTAACGATGAGGACTAGCTTAGTAGACTTGATTACTTTACAAATGTTTATTACTTAATTATCTAATTAAGTACTTAAATATTATGAGGTACAAGTGTATATTATGCTAATGACTAAATGTAGTTGGAATGTCTAAGAATTCCGTAAACAATTAAGAATTTGCTGTATTTAGTTAACGATTTTCAAGAATTTTGGATTCGGCAAACAAGAAACGCCGTAGAAAAAAAACCTGACGTGATAGGGAAAAACGGAATTTATATTTGGCATTAGCGTACCAATTTTAGTTAATATCAAGTGTCAGATCAAAGTCAGCAGAATCTTTTTTTGTTGGCCAGTGTAATCGTCAGTTGTATTTCAGATTGACTTCAAATTAATTTCAGAAATAATCAGTTGTATTTGAATTTTGTCAATTTGCTTTCAGAAAGCGTTATTTGTAAATCAGTTTAATTATATATAAATAAGAATTTGTCAAATTAATTTCGGAAATCTTCATTTGTATTTTCGAAATCGTCATTTGTATTTCAGAAAATGTCAGATATATGTATTTCAGATAATTGAATAGAATTTTAAAACATCTCACAAGTTGGTATCATAGGCGTCGACTTGTCAAAGTTTTAATGAGGGCTGGCCAGTTTACAAACTGTAATAAATACCGTATTTCCAAAGGATTTGTTTATTAAACTTCTACATACAATAACAATACAACGTAAAAAATCAAGATACTCAAAATTAAATTTAGAGATTAAGCTGTACTTTTAAACAATCGTCTGTAAGATCTCCCCAAGTAATAAAATTTTGTTTATTAGTTCAAACGTTACTCAAACCCCGAAAATGAAAAGAAAAATACATTTACATCTTTTACAGTGGTATTTCAGAATTTGTAAATTTAACTTCAGAAAGCGTCATTCGTATTTCATTTTAGTGAATTTGATTTCAGAAAGCGTCATTTGTATTTGATATTAGTCAATTTAATTTCAGAAAGTGTCATTTATATTTCAGATTGGACAATTTAATTTCAGAAAGCGTCATTTGTATTTCAAATTCATCAATTTAACTTCAGAAAGCGTCATAGTATTTCAGATGAAATATCTATATATGTGTATATTTTTAGAGCACGCCAATTATATATATATATATATATATATATATATATATATATATATATATATATATATATATATATATATATATATATCCACCTAGACAGTGGAGGGTCCTGGGTTCGAGTCCCAGCAGAGTCGATAAAAAATTTTTCTATATGAATTTGCATTCAAAATATTATTTAATGTAAAATTATATATATATATATATATATATATATATATATATATATATATATATATATATATATGATACTTTACCAATTTTCCGGGTTTCACTCCGCGTATTCACTATTCGGCTCCTAGAGGAACCAGACAATGGTTGACGACGTTTCGGCAAGATCACACTTGCCATCTTCAGGTCACTTCTAACTTCCTTCTGCTTCGCGTGGTTACACGATGTAGACTGACGTCTTGCGGCAGCGGTTGGTCTTTATATACGGTTACGGTGTTGCGCATGGTTGCGGTCGGCTGGTTTTTGGCGCGGCTGCGTGTCATTGGTCTCGCTTGATCCGGTGGCTTTCTCTCGCTTTCTCTTTTATCGTTCTGCTGTGCTGGTTTTCGCTTCTTGACGGTGATACTAGTTATAGCTGGTTTCCAAGCTGATGGTAGTCGCTGTGTATCGTCCCTGGTATTAAGATTGTTCGGACGTTTCTCGATCTCAATGGCTTCTCTTATGGTTCGTCGGGTCTTGTGTTGTATATTCGCTAAAACTTTTGTATTTTCGAAATCTATGTTATGAGATGTACCACTTACATGTTGTGCTAGTGAAGACGTTCTCTCATTTTTGTTGACTGCATTTCGGTGTTCTTCTCTTCTTACTTGAATTCTTCTGTTGGTCTGCCCTATGTAGGATTCCCCGCAGTCTTTACATGGGATCTCGTATACTCCTTGGCTTTCTAGTGGTATTTTTGTTTTGGCGGATGGTAGCATGTTTCCAATCTTTTTATCGGTGTTGAAGATGGTATCGATGTTGTGTTTTCTCAGCACTCTACTTATTTTGTCCGTGGTCCCTTTGATGTACGGTAAATGTGCTTTGGATACCGATGTTTCTTCTTCTTTTGGCTTTGGGTCCCTTGGTGTTAACGCTTTCTTGATATTTCTGGAAGAGAAACCATTTTGTTTTAATGCCAACTTCACCTGTTCTAGTTCTTGATGTTTATTATCGTCATCAGTCAAACGTTGTGATCTGGTTATTAATGTCTTGACTACTGACTGTAGTTGCGCTGGGTGGTGATGTGACTGCGCGTTCAGGTAGCGATTTGTGTGGGTTGATTTTCGGTATACTGTGTATCCCAGGCTGCCGTCTTCCTTCTTGATTATAGATACATCTAGGAAAGGTAGTTGATTGTCCTTTTCCACCTCCATTGTGAATTTGATCTTCTGGTGTATGTTGTTTAGATGCTGTAAGAAGGTCTGCAGTTTCTCTTCTCCATGGGTCCATATAATAAAAGTATCGTCTACGTATCTTAGCCATAGTTTAGGTTTGTCACTTGCCGTTTCTATTGCTCGGACTTCTAATTCTTCCATGAATAGGTTCGCTATTACCGGCGATAAAGGTGATCCCATAGGTGCTCCTTCCACTTGTTTGTACCGTTGATCTTTGTAGATGAAGTAGGTGTTGTTTAGGCAGTGTCTTGTTAACTCGATGATTTCATTTGGGACTTGGTATTTCCGTTGTATCATGTCTACTGCTTCTTTTACTGGAACATTCGTGAATAAAGAGGTTACATCAAAGCTTACTAGCAGATCTCCAGGTGCCACTGTTATGTCTTTTATACGCTCGATGAAGTGGCTTGCGTTCTTTACGTAAGATTCGGCTTCTTCGGCATAAGGTTGCAGTTGCTTGGCCAGGAATTTCGCTAGAGGTTGCAGTGGTGATCCAATGGAGCTTACGATGGGTCTTAGTGGTACACCTTCCTTGTGGACTTTTGGTAATCCGTACAGCTTAGGGCATGATGACGACTTTTCTCTCGGAATTAGTTGTAACTGTTGTTCTTGACTGAAACTGCAGGCTTTTATTTTGGCTTTAGTGATCTTTTCCAAATATGTTGTAGGATCCGTTGAGATTGTTTGGTATCCAGGATCATTTAGTAAGGTTTCTATTTTTCTTTCATATTCACCCTTATCCATGACTACGGTTGCGTTGCCTTTGTCTGCTGGTAACACGATTACGCTAGTATTCGCCCGTAGGTCGCGTAAAGCTTGGATTTCTTCGTGGGATAAGTTCTTCTTCGGTGGCTTGGCTGTTCTCAGTATACGTGACACGTCTTGACGTATAATTTCGGCGGTATTTCCTGGGATCCCTGTTATAGATGCTTCGACTCCGCAAATAATGTTTTCTATTGGAATCCGGTTTGGCGCTACTGCATAGTTAAATCCTTTCGATAGCACGCTATGTGTCGCTTCATCCAGTGGTAGATCTGAAAGATTGATACCAGATCTTAATACCAGGGACGATACACAGCGACTACCATCAGCTTGGAAACCAGCTATAACTAGTATCACCGTCAAGAAGCGAAAACCAGCACAGCAGAACGATAAAAGAGAAAGCGAGAGAAAGCCACCGGATCAAGCGAGACCAATGACACGCAGCCGCGCCAAAAACCAGCCGACCGCAACCATGCGCAACACCGTAACCGTATATAAAGACCAACCGCTGCCGCAAGACGTCAGTCTACATCGTGTAACCACGCGAAGCAGAAGGAAGTTAGAAGTGACCTGAAGATGGCAAGTGTGATCTTGCCGAAACGTCGTCAACCATTGTCTGGTTCCTCTAGGAGCCGAATAGTGAATACGCGGAGTGAAACCCGGAAAATTGGTAAAGTATCATATAATATCCGCGGAAACTTAAAATGTAACATATATATATATATATATATATATATATATATATATATATATATATATATATATATATATATATATATATATATATATATATATATATATATATATATATATATATATATATATATATATATATATATATATATATATATATATATATATATATATATATATATATATATATATATATATATATATATATATATATATATATATATATATATATATATATATATATATATATATATATATATATATATATATATATATATATATATATATATATATATATATATATATATATATATATATATATATATATATATATATATATATATATATATATATATATATATATATATATATATATATATATATATATATATATATATATATATATATATATATATATATATATATATATATATATATATATATATATATATATATATATATATATATATATATATATATATATATATATATATATATATATATATATATATATATATATATATATATATATATATCAGAACGTGTAAATTGCTTTTTCAGAAAGTGTGAGTCCGTAATTGATTTTTTTCGTGTTTTTCTGGAGATTTTACATAGAACATTTTAAATCACACAATATTTCCACTAATTAAAATTATTTGTATAAGGTGCCACATGGCTGCAGTGTATATTCTACAAGTATCTTATTGAAGTTCCATTTGACTGTAGATAAGATAAATTAGATAGGTCACATAATAACAAAGTATACCAGCTTGTGAGATGCTTTAAAATTCTATTCAATTATCTGAAATACATATATGTATTTGACATTTTCTGAAATACAAATGACGATTTCTAAAATACAAATGACGATTTCCGAAATCAATATTGACAAATTCTTATTTATATATATATGATTAAACTGAAATGCAACTGATGCTTTCTGAAATCAAACTGACCATTTTGAAATACAAATAACGCTTTCTGAAATCAAATTGACAAAACTGAAATACAACTGACTATTTCTGAAATTAATTTGACTAATCTGAAATACAACTGACGATTTCTGAAATACCATTACTGGAAAAGGTACTTAGATTAGTACAACTTAAATAAGTGTGATGCAAGTGTGCTCAAGAGTCGTCAATATTCCATAGTTTAGTTAGCCGGGGCGGGGTGATAATAACCGTGGTGATAATAAGTCGCTGTCATTCCAGGTACGATTCTAGCTATATGAAATTAAATTGACCAATCTGAAATATAAATGACACTTTCTAAAATCAAATTTACTAATATGAAATGAAAGTGACGCTTTCTGAAATCAAATTCACCAAAATGAAATACAAATGGCGCTTTCCGAAATTAAATTACCAAATTCTGAAATACAACTGAAAAGGTGTAGTACGCAGGTGACGTCAACAGGCTCTTCTCGTTTTGCGATTCCTTTAACTAAAACAAAATTATACAGGGTGTCCTGGTTAACAGTCTACACTCAATAGTTCAGAGAAACTTTTGGTTATAGCAATAAAATAAAAGAACTGTATAATTTGACCTACGAAATCAGTATTAGAAACCATCTTATAACTTCTGATGGTACCGGATATGACGTTATCGGGATCTTTAAATAGAATGATTAAGTTTGAGGTATGAAAATGTGATAGAAAGTGTGATTCTGAATAGAAAAGTAATGAGGTACTACAGGTCTAAAATGCATATTAACGGAGCTAGAGCCACTTAACGGAATCTGTTCTGTTTAAAAGTCTACCCTCAATCATTCGGACAAGCTCGATTGTAAAATCTCCCCAAGTAAATAAAATTCTTATTTCTGTTTATCATTTTGTTTATTAGCTTAAACAATACTACTATCCTGACAATGCCAAAAAAATACATTTATTAGTCTCTTTTTTTAAAGAAAAATCATTTAAATTAGTACCTACAACTTTTAAAATAAGTGTAGCGTGCTCGAGCGCCGACATGGTACCATAGCTTGGATAATTGGAACGGTGTGATAATAAACGTAAGTTACGACCGCCCCAGGCTTGGTTTCAGCTGGCATATTTTTTAAAATCTATTTTTTTAGAAAACACAATTTAAAATGCTTTCTGTAATCTTTCTCTTCGAAAATGTTTTTTGATATAAATTAATAAATTGGATTGTTTCTCATGTGACTGATAGTTTTTTTACTAAATGTTTCGTTTTACTGCTTATTACAATTTTTTGAATTTTCTGATTTTACTGATTTGCTTAATTTGATAAGATAAATACTCACGTTATGCAGTAATTGAATCAGGAGTGCGATGAAGCAGTCGCGGTCGGTGCACACATACGTCAAACCCGGAGCTGCGGAAATGGAACGTATATCACTATCGTGTTCGTACGCACACATTAAAACAATATAGCAACATGTATTGCATTGCGATAGCCCCGGGTTTTCGTGTGCTCTGGCCGCGATTGGAAACAAGAGGCGTTTTCTAGCAATGAACCATATTTATAAATGCATTTAAACCTGGTTGAACGAGTACGTTATCGTTTGAGAAAGTCGCTAGAATGAAGTAGAGTTCCTAAATGAAAGCTTTAACTGTGTTATATTAGAGTTCGGACACGGATGCCAAAATCTATCTCTTTCTAGGCCAAAACTAAGCTGTCTGAAACAGATACTTTTTTTCTCTCTTTTTGTTTTAGTGGCAACATTCAGCAGCTGTCAGTTATAATTTTTAGGTTATGCTGTCATGATTATTGTTATGCATGTAAAACTTTTTAATGTGCTCATTATCATTTATTTACTGTTTCTAAAAAATTTTTAAAACTACTATAGTACATAATTATATCAATTTTACGACAGCTTTTAATAAAGTATTAATTTACCGAATTTCAGATTTATATAATTGTCATACTGACAGTTTAATTTATTAAACCAATTTTCATGAGTACCAACCTTCTAATAAATGGTTTCAAAATATGGAATGTCACTAGGAAAATTTGACATGCGTGACTTAACTCTAAATAACACAGAGCTCAGTTCATATTTAGGAACTCTAGAATGAAGCACTTTAAACCACTACTTTGTAAGCGTGGTTTACTCAAAGAATCGTAAACGTAAAACAACCTATAACTTACAGATCAGCAAAACTTTTCTGCAAGTATGTAATACTATAATATGTAATAAATAAATAAATGTAATAAAGAAATTTTATAATAACTTTATATAGTAGTAATATCTTTATATGTTATATCGGAAGGTCCAGGGTTCGATTTCCAGCCAGGGTGATAACGCAGGCCTGCATTTTAATACCTTATAAAATCGTTATTTTACTAACAATTTTAAATTAAAGGGCCTAAAAATATACGTTTTGGTTTAATGCTCTGTTATTATTTTTCGTAACTTCCATAGTTTTTGAGAAAATTTAATTTGAAGGTGCTTTTGCCAGAAGAGGAAGGGAAATGAAGGGTGAAGAGGGGAGATTTTTATTATTAAATTTGATATGTACAGTTACAGCCAAAAAAATCTGGGCAAGAGGCTTAGATTATTGTTATTCAATGAATCGTAATGAAAATTCAGAATCTTAAATTCAAAGCCTCATTGGAAATTATTAGGTAGGCGACGCTACTGTGTATCGATAGTATATTAGTAGATCAAAAGCCTGATCTATAAATTAAAACATTTACAAAAAAAGTTATGTAACATCAAATAAGCGCCCAGATTTTTTTGGCCGTAACTGCACATGTAGAGTGGTAAGAGAAAATCCTGTGATCTATGATACCCACAGCAGATACAGTATCTATTTCTTGTATTATACCAGCGTATAGGAATTTGTATACGCTGATTATACGCATTCTACTCTTAACTACTCCCTATAGTTGATATCTAGTTGTTTGCTTTTGCTCCATAAACTTCTTTACTCCTTGGTGTTATTGTTTTGATTTAGAAATTACCTAAAAAAC
This sequence comes from Agrypnus murinus, assembly GCA_929113105.1. Classification (NCBI taxonomy): domain Eukaryota; kingdom Metazoa; phylum Arthropoda; class Insecta; order Coleoptera; family Elateridae; genus Agrypnus; species Agrypnus murinus. The sequence continues at coordinate 28,172,328 of OV816028.1, read as the reverse complement.
AATCATAATGGCAAAAAGGATGGCTTCTTCAAAACCCATAAGGATGTGGATTGATGGTAAATGTTTTACCGTAAAGAAGTATAAAAAAGACAAAAAGCCATCTTCAAAGTCAGTCACTGCGACAGGAGATGTTTCAGGTAAAATTTAAGGTTATGTTATTGTTTCCATTCAATGTTATTATTGTTTTGAAACTCTTAAAAATCATGCAATAAGTATGCAGTAGTTGTTATTTTTAACCGTTTTCTTTTATTTATTAGATGCACCTTTAATAAGTGATCATAATTTTATTATAAATCCAACAGAAAATGGAAAACTAGCCACAACATTTCGTTTGCCGTCGTAAGTTTAGTTTAAAAAATTATGTTATATCGTGACTTGCTATGTTGAACTTTTGTAGTGTTTATTATATTCGTTTGAATAATTCTCCTGACTTCAGTATAAAAAAGTTAGAGTCTGAAACTAATACGGAAGTATCAATACCAAAAAATGGAAACGGTGGTTATATTATTGTTACTGGTAGTAATGAACCTGATGTTGCTAATGCAAGAGAAGTTATTCAATCTGTGGCTAGTGAAATAAGAGAAAGACAGATGGCAGCTCAGTTTGTGGCAATACCAGTACATAATGAAGAAGTTCAAAGAAATTTTGAACAATTTAAAGTAGGTATAACTATAAAATTCTATATAAATAAATTTTTTATAATTTTACGATTGATTAATTTTTGTCATTAATATTTTATATTAAATCACATTTATGTGGGTTTGCATTCAAAATGTGAGTTAATGTAAAATTCTTTATAAATGTACGTCTATAAATATAATCAGATCAATTTTCTAAATTGCAACTTCTTAGAAATAGTATTTTTAGTTTAATTTTACATTACTGAAATTTTAACACAGTATAATTATTTTTTCTTCAGCACACCCATATTACCTGATTTTTTTTCAAAGATAGCCTTACATTTTAAAGGCATGTTCATCATTATCGTGATAGGTTGATGTGACTGGGAACGTACTTAAGGGTAGAGAATAAATGAAAAGTAAAGTCCAATTTAACATTATAATAAACTAAACTAATTAGTAGATTTCCTGGAAACAAAAAAAGAGTGATTCCTCGGAATTTGCCCTTTGGGCACCGATTTTGATGATTTTTTTTTAAATTGTAGGTAATCGAATATATTTCAAAGTCTAAATGTTGGATTTGTCTGCTAATGCCCTGTTTCATTGTTATTAACAAATTATTATTTTTTGCATAAGGGGCTAATTAATAATTAAATAATTTCATCAAATTTTATTATAATTGTATAAAATTAGGTACTTATAGCTTTTTGAGGTCGCAGATTACGAATTCGGTGTCCAATTCAGTCAAAAGTGCAAAATGGCGGTTACAAAATGGCCATCGAGTTCAGAAATTTATTATTTGAAATGGCAAATGAAAATAGTACTTACTATAGTGTATTCAAGATAACGAACAACTAAACAAATGAACATTTCTGATGTTTCTATGGTTATATAAAGACGTTATTACACTAAAAAATATAAATATTTTATTCCATGATTCGCAACCTGCTTTATCGGCATGTCAATTCACGCCGATAAAGCAGGTTGTACCTTGAATATTAAAAAAACAAGCCCACAACAAATATTTATTTTGTTTCTAGAATTAATCAGATTCTGAAAAATCACTTATCATTAGAAACATTTATACGAATTCAATAATTATATGGAAATTAACAAACGAAACTAAAATTAAGTAATTTTTTATTTGGCACTTAGTCTCCTTTCTTTTGAATACGTAACCATCCTTCAGGAAGCTTTTGTATTCTTCGAGAAAAAAATCTTTTAATTCTCGAACAGCTTCGTCGACTTAACATTACAGTAAAACTTTTGTCCCTCTAAAAAATTCTTAAGGTTGCGAACACGTGGAAATCTGAGGGAGCAAGGTCTGGACTATAGGGCGGATAAGGAAGAACAGTCCACTTTAATTTTTTAATTTCCCATTGTTATATTTTGAACTGCTTGCTCAAATAAAAGCTTTACATTTAAAACAAACATTTTCTTGGGCAACCTCGTGTTCGATTTGTGTCCATATTAACTCGATTGGATTAAGTTCACAATGATAAGGAAGTAGTTGCAAAACGGTTATTATCTCTTTACCCTTCGCCATCTCATCAATAGCATACGTATTGTATTTGTTTCGAGACCTTTTCGAAAATCCCAAACCAATAATCTTCAATAGTATTTAAAATGTTTGTCTAAAATTGGATAAATCTTCGTTGGCATTAACATCACATAATATCTTGTCAATTATTGTAGGCACTTCGTTTTTAAAAAAGTATTGATAATTGATTTTATGAATCGCATAACTTAAGTCAACCAAATCAATAAACTTTTTTCACTCTATTCTTTCTCACCGGAGCAAAGTTGCCTGTTTTTTTATATATGTATTCTTTGATGACTTTATACACTGTTCCCCATGAAATACCTGCAAGAAGCTATGTATATGTATGTTTTATGAGATAATGCTAAAAATCCTCCTACCTGCCACATCTGCTGTTTGTTTTGCTTTAGCTTCTATTTGTAATTTTTGATTGTTTTTTAATAATGTCGTATAAATGTTGAAAATCGTATTTTTCTTATTTTTTGTTAAAGAACTTTTATGTTCTATTATTTCGTTTGCAATCAACGCACATAAATCTGTCAATAAGCAATTTTGACATTAGGAGAAAAAATTGTTGAGTATAAAACTGACTCAGTCATGGCCTATGAGATTATGTGAGTTCTGTTTATTTTGAGTTGTTTGTTATTTTGAATACAGTATAGGGGATTTTTAAAATTGCAAATTGCGATGTTATAGTTATTTACATATTAAGATCTGTTAAGATAGCTATAACAGCCAAGGGAACTGTAATGCTTTCGCGGTCGGAAAATCGTACACGCCGTTTTCACCTTGGCGATGAAAATTTTGAAAAAAGACTGTCTGTTGAAACCTCTTTTAACAGGCCAAATAAAGTGTTAGCTTAGTTTAAATTAAAGAGATTAAGGCAATTTAACTCAAATTTAAGTTTAATTTAACTTTTATAAATTTAAATCAAATTTAAATGGATGAATTTAGCTTAAACTCGCTATCAGCGATATCCAATGTCATATATGCACATCTTTATTCACCAAAAGTCAAACCAGAACTTTGAATCAATATAATGAGAATTTATAAAAGCACAGAATAAACTTACTGATTATTTTCAAGAACCATTTTTTTTATTTTACTATTTTGTAGTATGAAATCCTAAATGGAGATCCTATCGAAGGAATGGACGAATCAATATTTCAGTCATCATTAAAATTACATTTAACAGTTGTCGTTTTTGCTTTAATGGATAATATGGAAATGAAAGAAGCTGTTACAGCATTGAATGATTGCAAATCTGAATTTATCAGGTAATAATAAATTGATGGAGCTATAGTATTATTATATAGTCAGGGACTAAAGTAGATCTTCTAACCCCAAGTGTGCAGTTTATTTTGTCGAGCATAAGCAAGGGAAATAAACGCGTGAAAGATTAAAAGGCACTTTAGTCCCGTGTATACGAGGTGTGTTCAAAAAATACGGCAAATAATTTTATTACGAACAAAGTAATAAGTTTACTGTTGCCAGCCTTACTTTGTGGAACTCCATAATCATGAAATATAATATAAATATAAAGATTAGTTAAAGTTTCACAAGTTTTATTAATATCTTAACCTGACAATATTGTTTCCACACTTTGTGTCATTATCAAAGGTAGATAAGATTGATAAACAAACACGTTGCTAAGGATAAATACATACAGAAAATAGGTAACTAGATACAATACATAACAAAAACTAAATATCTAACACTTCTAATAAAGGAGAATTACTAAGCTCAGTTTGTTCATTCATTAAAGGTACTGTGCGTTTATGTCTGTATATTTCAAAAGCTTCTAAAATGTCTAATTTGTGTTTGTTGTTGAAAAATGTAAGAATTTAATGTTGTTTTGAGGTGTCATTGGGTGGTTCTGTTCCAAAATGTGTTTGGCATAATTCGATTTTTCTGGATGTTTAAGTCTATAAGAGCGTACGTGTTCTTTGTATCTTATGTCGAAATTTCTAAGTGTTTGCCCAATATAAACCGAGTTACAAAAAGAACAATTCAAACGGTAAATGCCGGATTTCATGATATCTTGTGTTTTGTCTTTAGCAATATTTCAAAAGTAATAAGTTTACATCAAATTTGAATGAATCCTTTTCAAAGGACATGCCTTGAGATAGTTGACGGTTGAATAAGTTGAAATGTGTCAAGAGGCTTCCAGAGCCCGAAAAGTATGGTAGTGTTTACCGTGTCTGTCGCGCATCATGGATTTTAAACAACGTGTTAACATTAAGTTTGTTTTAAGTTGCATAAAAGTGCCAAGGAAGCTCATGAAATGTTAAAATCAGTGTATGGCGATAATGTGGCGATTTTCAAGACTGTTTACAAGTGGTATGAGTGATGTAAAAGTAGAAATGAATCTGTTGAAGGCGAGCAACAGTCGAGACGTCCTTCGACCTCTAAAACAGACAAGAACATGCAAAAAGTGGCAAAACTGATTCGTTCAAACAGGCAATTGGCTATTTGAAAGCTTACTGACAAACTGAACATCTCGTACGGGTCCAATGGCTTTCTCCTTCATAATGACAATGTGCCGTGCCACACCTCGCTTCTGATCCGAGAGTCTTTGGCTGCAAAAAAAAGGGTTCCTGTCTTTTCATATCTGCCTTACTCTGAATTTATATAACCATGCTAAATCGTGCTAAAAGGAAAACGTTTTGATACCATTCCCGACATTGAGAGGGCCACGACGGTGCAGCTGATGGCCCTAAGAAGCCTTCCAGAAATGCTTCCAATCATGGAATCAACATTGGGATAAGTGCATCGCTAGCCAAGGAAAGTTCTTTGAAGGTGATTAATTCATATTTGATGTAAACTTATTACTTTGTTCGTAATAAAATTATTCACTGTATTTTTTGGTCACATCTCGTATATCCTATTTTTTTGTAAGACCTAAACGACTTAATTGGAAAAGTTTTCGTAAAGTTTCTAAAATATTGTTAAATGTCCTCCTGACAATTGAACTTTGCAATCACCAAAATCACATAGGTAGTTTCAGAATAATAAACCTTAAGTTTGTCATGGAAACACTTTATTCCCTAGGGAGCAGAGTAATGCTTTATACATAAATCATGCAAATAATACATTATTAATGTGGAACATTTTTAGTCCATTATTAGAAAAAACGGGTCCATTGAAAATTAAAGTTGCTGGCATTAATTGCATGAATGAAAATTTCGAAAGAGTTAATGTTTTATTCGCAAATGCCAAAATCGAACATGATAGCGAAGAAGATGTTTTACAAAAGATAGCGAATGGAATATCAGATTATTTTTATGAACGTGGTAAGTAATTATGGAAGATAATTCACTATGACATGTATAGATATTAAATTTTACTTTTTAGGTCTTGTGAGACAATATCAAGATAATGTGAAATTGCATGTCACCTTAATCAACACAAAGTATCGTAAATCTTCTGCAGAATCTAGCCCTGCGAAGAAAAGATCAAAGTGGCATATAAAGAAGCAAACGTTTGATGCCAGAAGCATTATGGAAAAATACAAAGATTATTATTTTGGTGAAAGTTTATTCGATTCAGTACATTTATCATATATTTCATCAAAAGGTGAAGATGGGTTTTATAAACCTTTGTCAATTATAACTGTGCAATAATGTTGCTGTTGTTTTTGTTACATTTTAATAACATGTTTGTAATTTTTTACAGTAGTTGTAATTGTAGATTAATTTAGTAAATTAGTACAGTTGTAGCCGAAAAATTTTCAACAAAACAAAAATTTCACTTTTTCTGATATTCACATCGTATAAAGCTGGTTTGTATGCTATTTATGACATATCAAATGAATAAAAGTGACGTCTGTTATGAGAATTTAAAAGTCAAAATTACGCAGTCGCAATTGACCGTTGAAAATTTTTTGGCCGCAACTGTACGTATTCAGAAAGTGCAAATTTAGATTATGTTGTAAACTTTTAAACAAAAAAGTACCTGAAATACATTTTTTTTAAATATGTAATAGGTGATTTTTATTTTAAAGTACTTTTTTGTATATTTTAAACAAGAATTGGAAATTGATAGTTTTCTAGGGGTGCAATGTAAATGAATGTACAGCTGATTTCAAATAACTCTTAGGATAGTCAGTTCCATTGGGGATCGGACATTTGACTGTGGCCATAATACCCCGCCTGAAAGTGAGTGTTAGATCTTGCATAACCATAGAAAATCATTTATGCTGATTTATAAAACACAAAATATACATACTTGCTCTGCAGGAGACAAAAAAAAAGAAGAATGATGCTAGGGAAATTAATGAATACACATTCTTTAAAAGTCAAGGCAAATACCAAAAAATTAGAGAAGTCCCAAGATACTTTCTGAAGATGATGGTAGCAAACTGCAACTGCAGATAGGAAAGGAGCATATGTACCAACCAGCTATCAGAAAAAAGGTAGTTTTTCAATGAGAACGGAAGACTATTAATACAGTTTGCACTACACAGTTAAAAAAAAGGGATACGTAGTATGCTTTTCGAACACAAAAAACACACTTGGAAACATCCTTATGGAAGAATGAAATAAGGAATATATCAGAAACATAAGAAGCTGTATGGTACTCGACTCAGATTTTGACCATTTTATGATGCGAGCCAAATTAAAATAGATTAATCTGATTAACACTGAACCGAAACAGATCACAAATAAAAGTATAACATTTAGACTTCGAAAGCAAAGAAATAAGAGGAAAAATATATAACAACAAATTTAGGGTTGCCAACTTTTGAAAGTAGCGTTGAGTGAAGAGTTTTAAAGAGGCGCAATGTAATAGGGAAAGACCGTGCCTGCATCGTCTCCACCCGCACTCCACTTGGCCCACGAACTTGAGTACTGTATAATGCTACCGCAACGGACAATAATTGAACTATTCATTTAGAACGACTAGACCGGATCGTCAACATCAAACAAATCTTTAAATGTCAACTATAATATTCCCAATGGAGCAAAATGAAGCAAAAAATGTGCGTTTTGTTTTCAACGTAGAACCAGATCAGACTTATAGGTTTTATAAAGTAAACAATTCTACATACGAAACGGTTATTTACAACATTTTATTACAGTACATTCGTCTTCTATTTCAAAAAACGTCAACAATTGATCATTTTTAAAAATCATGCTTTTTAACTTTAAATCGTCATATCTTCAAAAGTAACCTAGCTATCGGATTGAATTTTTTTTTAAATTGAAGAAAACACGTGAGCGCATCTAGTGGTTCATATTTTGACTATGCTAGAAAAATTCTTATTTGTGTGAATTTGTCTATACTTACAGCGAAGGAATTGAAGACAAGAGAATGCAGAAATCTTTTTAAAAAAAATATTTGATCTAGGACCTATAGTTTTATAGTTATGAATAATTTTGTGACGCACTAAACTGACAGCGGGTGATACTTTCGCAATGCAGGCACGCGACTACCATTCGATAATCAATAATTTACAGGCAAAAGGTAGTTTTTTTAATTAAATGCCGTCCTAACACAAATATTTATTGTTTTATTAAGTCTTAAAACTGCCAATTGATAAGCCAATATGTATAGGTATTTATTGCATACGTGCCATGGTAACCTTTTTTGCTAGTTAAAAATTCTAGAACTAAATAATGTTTGTCATGTGCTGACAAAGCTCGGAAAGTTGCTTTTGTTTTTATAATGCTATATTGAATTTTTGCATTTTTGGATAAATGTTTTTTTATTACAATACATTACAATGCATTACATATACATTATGAGTTACTTTTTTGTTTTGCCGAATTGTTAAATTATTCATTTTTGAAACGAGTGCTTTGGAAACGAAATTGTCAATAATAGGATTATTGACCAGAGAATGAAGAAATTTTTAGAAAAAAAAATTGATCCAGGACCTATATAGTTTTATAGTTGAGTATTTTTGTAACGCACGAAATGACTAAACAGATCCATAGCGCGCGAGTAGAAAAGAGTACGTTGGAAACAAAATCGTAAATATTTTGCAAAGTTTACAATAAAAAATGAGAGCTTTAATTGGCATAATAACAAGTAAACTTTATTAGGCAGGTAGATAGGAACAACAAATCGAATAAAATATTAATAACTTATTAATAAGACTTCTAAAAAATGTTGGAATTGGCATTCTACCTCTATTCAAATGCAGCTCTGTTCGTTTTCTTAAATTATTCATTACTCTTCTAAGATAAATAAGAAGAAGGGGTGTAATTCTTCTTATTTCTTGTCAAGTCGAAATATTCCTTGTACACAACTCATTAAAGTTTGCGAAATTTTATCTTCCATTGTACCCATCAAAATCTAATCCAAGGGGAATAAACTTATCACCATTATATGAAATTACTTCTCTGACATTGTGTGCTGGTGCACCGTCTTGTTGATACTACAGATTATTTAGATATGTAAGGAAAATGTTCTTGTCGCTAATCAGCAAGAAAAGTGCTCCAATAATATAAGTAACCATCAGCAGGCAAAGTCTCTTCGTAAATGTATCTTGTTCCCAAAGCACTTTTGTGATCTGTTTTTCAAAACTACCTACCTACCAAAACTACCAGGCAACATTAATTACTTGTTAAAAATGTATTCCAACTTTACGGCAAGAAATAGGCAGGGATATAAGAAAAGCGATAAATAATTTAATAAAACTAGTAGAATTATGGTTAGATGTAAAGGCGTGCAATTTGAATACCTTTTTTAAGTTTATTAAGAAGGTATTATTTACCTAAATACTATTGTTTTATTGGATTCTTCGTTCCTATGTACATACTTAATAAAGTTTAGCTGCTGTTATGCCTATTATAAATGATTTGTTTTGTTTATTGTTGCTAGTCTTACTTTGTGGAATTTCATAATCATGAAATAGATAAAGATTAATAACAAGTTTCACAGTATTTATTAAATTATAACCTGGCAATATTGTTTCGACAGCTAAGCTGTCATTATCAAAGGTAATATAAATATAAGCAAACACGTCGCTAAGGTAAATACAAAAAATAGGTAACTAGATAAAAAAGGTAAAAATAATAAGAATTAAATATCTAACACTTTCAGTAACGGAGAATTACTGAGCTCAATCTGTTCATTCATTAAATGTACCCAGAGTTTGTGTTTGTATATCTCAAAACCTTCTAAAATGTCTAATTTGCGTTTGTTATTACAAAAATGTAAGAATTTAATATTATTTTGACGAGTCAGCGTGATTTTGTTCTAAACGGTCTTGGCATAATTAATTTTTCAGAATGTGTATTTCTGTAGCAATGCACGTGCCCTTTATATCATGTCAAAATTTCATGTTTGACCAATACATACCGCACTACAAAAAGAACAATCTAAATTGTTTCTCAACCTTTCAATTGTCAAATAATAAAGGACGTTTAGTTTAAAGGACGTTACTAAGAGTAACGTCCATTAAAATTTTTAAAGTCCGTTACCCTTCGTAACTGCCGCGAAGTTGCATTTAGCGTCCTCTATATGGCGTATGCGATGTGCCCATTTCGCGTACGGTTGCACATAAAAGTATATTAAAGTATTAGTTTCATAAGACACGTTTTTAGCGCACGCGTCCGAGTCTAGAAAACGACCCGCGTAGCGGGGAGTTTTCTAAAGAGGACAAGTGCGCTAAAACGTCTTATAAAAAGAATACTTTATACTATTTTTTCTATTTGCGTTAGTTTGTTATTAAATAATTAAAAAAACTACTTAGTTTTAAATAAAATTTGTTAGGGATATTTTGGTAAGTAGCATAACAGTTGGCAACACTAGAAATTATTGAATTGTTTTAGATACTCATTGAATACTCATTGTCACTCGCTTCATTTTGAAACTTTGCGTTGTAATTCTTTTTGAAAATTGTTATAGTCGTAGATAAAGTATAGTATTCAACTCGCTGTAATCGCAATAACTCACTTGGATGATTACTGCACTAGTCTGCGGCTGGCGCTGCAAACTTCATTCGCGTGAGTTATTGCCTACATTACCACTCGATCAATAATCTACTATTATTGGCAATTTTGTTTCCAAAGCACTCGTTTCAAAAATGAATAATTTAACAATTCGGCAAAACAAAAAAGTAACTCATAATGTATATGTAATGTATTGTAATAAAAAACATTTATCCAAAAATGCAAAAATTCAATATAGCATTATAAAAACAAAAGCAACTTTCCGAGCTTTGTCAGCACATGACAAACATTATTTAGTTCTAGAATTTTTAACTAGCAAAAAAGGTTACTATGACACGTATGCAATAAATACCTATACATATTGGCTTATCAATTGGCAGTTTTAAGACTTAATAAAACAATAAATATTTGTATTAGCACGGCATTTAATTAGAAAAACTACCTTTTGCCTGTAAATGATTGATTATCGAATGGTAGTCGCGTGCCTGCATTGCGAAAGTATCACCCACTGTCAGTTTAGTGTGTCACAAAACTATTCATAACTATAAAACTATAGGTTCTAGATCAAATTTTTTTTCTAAAAATTTCTGCATTCTCTTGTCTTCAATTGCTTTGCTGTAAGTATAGACAAATTCACACAAATAAGAATTTTTCTAGCATAGTCAAAATATGAATACATTCATGATGAAGTGCTAACTTTAACTGCTATTTAAGGATATCAATAAACAATATTCGGTAACGGTACGGATAACACTAGATGCACTCACGTGTGTTCTTCAATTTAAAAAACATTTAATCCGATAGCTCGCTTACTTTTGAAGATATAACGATTTTAAAGTTAAAAAGCACGATTTTTAAAAATGATCAATTGTTGACGTTTTTTAAAATAGAAGACGAATGTACTGTAATAAAATGTTGTAAATAACCGTTTCGTATGTAGAATTGTTTACTTTATAAAACCTATAAGTCTGATCTGGTTCTACGTGGATTTTTTTTTCAAATCAATTTATACTGAAACGGAAGCGGGGAACTGCGATATGTACTCTTCAACTGCAAACAAGATACTGAGATCTCGGTACCTATACGGATGTCGACTTTCTCGGTACAAAAATACACACAGCGCCGTCTAGATGTCGGCTATACTTTCAGTCACGGTTCTTGGTTAGGCGATTGCGCCTCTTTAAAACTCTTCACTCAACGAAAGTAGTAAGTAGGCAAGAACAGTCAAGAATTTTCCAAAAAGTTATTTATTATATTCATTTACAATAATAAGATTTTCCAGTGATATTAAAATGAAAACGAAACGTCAATGTAATTAACCGGCCAATGTCATTAAGGGTTCTCTTGAAGTTCGCGAAGAGGTTCTCTCCACAAATGCACGAGGTTACCTCTAGTATAAATGTAAGGGATAGTTATAGAAACCAAAGTTTTTCACTAGTAAAGTCCCGAGTGCATGTCAAATTGTCGATAATTTAATTTTCTCGAGTGCGCGAATGCACACGAGAGAAAATTAAGAGACAATTTGACATGCACGAGAGGACATTTTGTCAGACTATTTCCCGAGAAAAATTTAAATGGTACAAAGAAACTTACTTCTGTGTTAAAAAAAGGTTTTTTCTTTGAATTATTGCACCGTCGGTGACGATCATGTTGGTCTTGAATCGGTATCTAGTGCAAATTATCGATAATTTGCACTAGTGCAGTATTATCGCTGAAATTTGATTGTTGCTAGGTTAACGTAAAACATTACAGCTTTTTGGTTGGCTTAAATTTTTCGAGGGAAATAGTTCGAATTATTGTTATTTAGAAAATCGTACGACACTCAGTAGTGACCAATAAAAAAACTAGCTCAGGAGCCGTTACCATGGCAACTAAAAAATTTTTTGGAAATTTTTTGTAGGTAGACCAACCTAACTGAAATTAATAAGTGGAAATTTTTCTGTCAAAAATGTCAAATTTATTTAAACTATACAACTGAACAAATTACAAAAAACTAGAACAAATCAATTGAAATTAAATACACAACTATTGTAATAAACGTTTCCTGTCAATTTTAATTTTGGATGCCACGGCTAACTATGTTATGTTACAACTTGACAGTGATAATCAAAATTTAAAATAGGTAGAAATGGTTTGTGTCGTCACGATTTTCTTTCCGAATATATCCTCGTGCATTGATTATGCCTGGAAATTTTACTTTCGTGCATTTCTGCAACTAATTGCACTCCACTTCGTGTCGTGCAATTATGACTTTGCAGAAATGTCACTCAAAAAATTTCCGGCAATAATCAATGCACTTGGTATATTATAAGTGAGAATTGTTAGTGATTGTTGTAAATAATATTATCAAAATAATTTAAAAGCCGATACTCGACATTACAGATTTTTGAAAATCTGAATTAGCAGATTTTCCAGGCAACTTTGTGGCGTCATTCTAGATATCGTCGGCTTCATATGCAAAGTGCGTAAGTGCCAAAATTGAGATTTTAACGTCAGCTGATTAAATATTACTTTTTCTATAAAATAAATGTGAGAAATTACCAAAATAATTAGTAGATGCCGCTTAAACAGCAAAAATAAAATCATGTTGCATTTCTTGTAAACAGCCTTTTTGTATGCACTTTTCATGTGAAGCCGACGATATGCTTACTAAGGAATGTAATCAATTAATAAATGAACGCACTGTCATTAGTAATTGTAAAGAAATCATTAAAGTAATTAATAAAGAAAAAAGAAACGAACAAAAAAGGGTGATAAATGACATTTATTAAATAAGCAAAAGAGATGAACAGAAAGCATGGGCGACTGGAAGGCGATTTATGATTTCAAACCCCTTTCTATCCCGGTTCGGGTAATTTTTTTAATAGAATATTTAATATAAATAAACAATTTTTTATAATTATAATGTTTAAAAAAGGAAATAACTTACTAATTTTTAATAATTTAATAATTTAACTTTATAATTTTTACTTTTTTTAACTTAGTTTTATTTTTATTTAACATAAATATACATAGTTTAATTATTCTTTTTTATAAATATATTTATACAAAAAAAGTTTACATTTTATTACATAAAATTATTTCTTAGTTTTATAATCGTTTAAACTATAAAAATAAAACTAAATGCTAGCACATTTAGTATTTAATTGTAAGTTATTCCTTTTTATAAATATTATAATCATAAACAAATTGTTTATAAAATTTTATTAAAAAAAAATTATCAGAACTGGGAACAGAACTCGAGTTTTTGTAATAGTAAGTCAAGCGTGCCTTCCAGTCGACCATACTGTCTGTTCTTTTGCTTCTTTAATGAATGTCATTTATCATTCTTTTTTATTATTAATTACTTTTTAATGATTTTTTACAATTACTAATAAGAGTATCTTCACTTATTAATTAATTAATATTAATCATTTACGGATGTTTTTTCACTGCCTGAAAAATCTGTTTCTCTGAATTTATCCCTCTCCAAAGATAATGTGTGCTGATGGACTAGTTTGAGAGATTCTCTTTACCGCTGCCCCCCAGCAGATGGTTTAATAATCAATCAGTTTCATAAAACTTCAATTGTGGCTTGACCATTAATAAATTAACGCCGCTCAAGTAATAATTAATAAGCCGTAGATTAGTTGTTAAATTATGTGTTAGTTGAAGTTTATTAAATATTTAGTAAATATGCTTCTATGTAATTTTCGAGATTGGCTTGTCATTAACGACATTGGCTGGTTTACTACATTATACTATACACAGATACGTTTTCTTTTTTTTGAGCTTTTAACCACATTTTCTTCATCATCAGGGTAAATTATATTTTTCTTCAACCGCACAAATATGACACTATAATATCAAATTATTTTGTATAAAAAGTAGACCATTTAGGAACTGTTACTCGTTACCATAGCAACTGTAAAAAAAAAGTAATCACTTTTTGTACTAGGACAAAAAGTAATCTGATGTTACGCCTGCCATACTTTTCGCGGTGCTTCTAAAACATTTTATTTTATACCAATAATGCGAAATAAAAATAAAAAAATAAATAAATACATTTTCAATTAAATAAATATCATTTATCTGTTTTTTGATAATATTAGTACATTAAATTATCTTCTCAAGACATAAAAACCAAATTCGATGTTTCTATTAAAATCTTAGTTGCTGCTCGCAACGTCACAAAAACAAAAATCAATCCCAACCTGTTTTTTTTAATGCATGTTTTGTTCGTTGCCTGTTGAAAACTCTTCGAATTTTCAGTGAAATGAGGGTGAAGATTACACATTCGTGAGTATTTCTTAATTATACTATATTAAAATTGACCCTTTTTACCCATAAACAAGAATTCCTTAAAAAGTTGCAGTAAATTAAAAGTAGTTATGTTGTGTGTTCGAAACAGTCCTCTTATCCAGTTTACTAGTTCAAAGCAGTTAGAGAAAAAATAGTATGTTTAATTCATACAAAAAATGCGTTTTTGGGACTCGTAAGACTCCACTAACGCATTGCCCGACAACTTTCTTATTCGTCCCAAAAAAACACTTTGTACTAATTAAACAAATAACTGTTAAGAACAATACTGCACTAAATTGCCCAACTTAATACAGCTCTTAGCAAATTTGATTCATTTTGCACGAACGATGTTGACGGTTGATTTGAAATTTACAATTTTGGATTCTCGAAATCTAATTTCAGTGATTAAAACAAAATCTATAATTTTAATTAAAATTTGAATCTTTTTCGTTGATTGTTTTAAATAAGGAAAAAACACGTCCTTCTCTATAACAAGAAAGGACGAAGGACAAACTCTTAGAAAGAAGGACTGTCCTTCCGAAAAAAGGTCAGTTGGCAACCCTAACCACAATAGAAAACATTAAATGTTAAAGCCTTTTTTATGTAGCTGACTCTTCTTCATGTAATTAGTGTGCTCTTATTCTAACTTTATTAAAGATGATCATCAGAGATTCGTCCACAAAACTCATTTTAAAATTAGTAATTTGTAGTTCAAATCAAGCCATAGTAGCTCTGAAGCTCAATAGTAGATTCGTATATCACTAAGAGAAAGACTATTGAGGTTATGTAAATGGTAAACTTCAAAAAATGGATGCACCAGGTAGTGAAATATTATTTTCTAGAGATCCTTCAGTATTTACAAATCCTAGATTAATAAATGTTGGCAACTATTGTGTAAGAGATTTCCAAGTACACACTAATGTTCCAAAGAAGTCTCAGAATTTAGCTCCTTATGAAGAAGAAGGTAAAGCTAGGTTAGAATACTTTTATAAGTAGGTAATTATTTTTAAGATTTCAGATGATATTGTTACTTGTATGGACGTAGAAGACAATTATGACATGAAAATAACGAAGACGGGGAAATTTCTAATTGAATTTCATGTGCCTTCGTAAGTTTAGAAATAAATAAATTAGTGTAATTTGAATGTGTTGCATTTGTAGAGCGTTTTTTGGCAACATTATTGGTTTCAAAGGTTCAGTAAGACGTAGACTAGAGCAAGATACTCATACAAGTTTAAAAATACCCAGACATGGTGAAGAAGGTGATATTGTAGTTACAGGCGGGAGTGAAAGAGATGTTATAAGAGCAAAAAGTCGTATTGATATAATTGTATGGCAGGCACGAGATAAACATCAACTTACACATTTTGTATCTGTTCCAATGGTATCTGATATGATTAAACATAATTTTGATATATTCAAGGTTTGTATTTAACACTAGATTTAATATTTAACACTGGTTTATCTAGTAAAAAATAGTAGATTTATCATCATAATATTTTAGAATAATTTATTGACTGGTACTTTAATAAGAGGTCTTGATGCATCTATGTTTCAAAATCCTAACAAATTGCACCTAACGATAGCAACTTTAGTTCTAGCAGATGAAATTGAACAGAGTGAAGCTATTAAAGTCTTAAAACAGTGTAAAGAAGATATCATTAAGTAATATCAATTATACTAAAAAAAAGTATTGAAATAATTGAAGGAATTATCTTTGTAGTCCATTATTTTCATCTGTTGAGCCTTTACGGATAACATTAAAAGGCTTGGAAATAATGAATGATGATCAAACCAACGTAGATGTGTTATATGGTAAAGTATCCGTTGACCCACCAAAGTACAACGATAGTTTTCAAAAAGTAGCTGATGGCATCGTTAATTACCTTGCTAATAAAGGTATTCTGATTTTATGGAGCAATGGTCATAATTATTAATATATATTTTTTTGTAGGTTTAGTTCGAAGGCAGTACGAAAGTGTAAAATTGCATGTAACATTGATAAATTCACTCTTTAGGAAAACTACTGATTCAGACAACAGACAAAAACGAGAACCATTTGATTCCACATTGATTTTACAAAAATACAAAAACTTTCATTTTGGAGAAGCAGATTTAAATTATATCCATTTGTCTGTTAGATTTACCACTTCCGAAAGTTCCTATTATGATGCTCTAATTACAGTACCAATTAAATAAAATATATTTTTTTAAATTATTGTTTGATTGGTGTATGGAAATTATCCAGCCAGGCTATCAGACCATCTATCCGGTTTTTGCCAGGTAGGCCGAGTACTCGTTGCATCTCTAGTCTATGTAAATAACATAGAGATCCGGTTTTTCAGTTTGTAAACCTCTAGTTAGTTTTTAGCTAGAGTTAGTGATTGTCAATACATCGTCGCAGTAAGCATTTGTGGTGATTAACTTCTAATGAATATTAACCAGAGATTGGAAACTAGACCAGAGTGTTATTCAGTCAAAAGCCTCAAATGTAGAATTTGAGATTAGCAAATTCTAAGATCATAAAATAGCCATAAACAGTTGACTGCAAACCTTGGTAAAAGTGGTCTTACAAACCATCAAAGATCAATCTCCCTTCTCAGAAGTAAAACTACCAATATCGTTAACATGAATGCAGGCACGTAGTACTGTGTTAGCACAGATGTTTGTTATAAACAGCAAAGCATGCATGCAATGTCATGGGAAGAGCCAAAGGGAAATTTCTGGTCTTATAACATGTAAGTAAAATTTAAAGATTAATAGTATTGTGCAAAATGTGTAGTGAATCCACTTCAGAGTAATGTGTGACTACTGGGTTATCGAAAAAGACAAAGAGAAACACATACCCAACATTCATATATCAATTCTGATTTGAGCTTACACAGCTTAAACGTTTTTACAAACTACTGAATTGTAAAATCAAAAATTTTAAAAGGAAAGGAATTGAAGAAAGGAAATGCATTAGGCGAGGGATGTGAGAATGAGTGTAATACCCGGGAATGTTTAGGGAATTTAAATAATGTGCGGGAATTTTAAGGAATTTCGGGAATGTGTGGAAATTTTTGGGAATGGGCGGGGAACTTGAAATTTGTCAATACAGAACAATTTTGTCCTGTCGCAAAATACCCAAATGAGATTGTTGATCTTGAAGAAATTCATAAATAAACACATGTTCTTTTTGCTCATGTTGCAGTTTGTTTATTTTAAAATAAATTCAAGATCTAATATCGAAAGTATTGCCGTGTCGTCGGCGAAGGTAGCAGTTACAGTGCTGTCAGTTTCTGGCAGGTCAGCAGTATAGACAAGGTAAAGGAGGGGGCCCAGGACGCTTCCCTGTGGAACACCGGATTTGATGGGGTAATATGAGGATAGTTCGTTATCGCAATTGACAGAGTAATAGCGGTCTGTTAGATATGATTTAAGAAGCAAGTAATAGTAGCTCGGTAATGACTCTTTTAGTTTGTATAGCAGCCCTGTGTGCCAAACCTTATCGAAGGCCTGGGACACATCCAGGAACACAGCAGCGCAATACTTCTTTTCTTCTAGAGAAGATGAGATTTCGTTTACTATTCTGTGCGTTTGATGTGTGGTTGAGTGACCCTCTCGAAAACCGAACTGGTGTTGTGGTAGGTGTTGAAATATGTCTGTATCTTGGCGAAGTCGTTTAAGGAACAGTTTTTCAAATAGTTTGCTCATTATAGGCAAAAGGCTTATTGGCCGATACGAGGTCACACTTTCTGGTTCCTTGCCGGGTTTGGGTATCATCAATATATGTGCGTACTTCCAAGTGATTGGGTAATATGAGAGACTTAACATCCGGTTGAAAATCGTAGTTAGGAGTACGACAGTTTTCTTGGGCAGCATTTTCAGAATTTTTCCAGTTATTAAATCATGACCTGGCGCCTTAAATTGGTTCAGTTTTTGAATTTCATATATAACTTCGTTTGGTTCGTCGATAGGTCGTTTGGGTACTTGAGGCCTTTTAAAGTTTTTTGTGGCTCTCCAGATCGAGTGATCCTCTTGTTTCAGGTTCGTTAAATACTCAGTAAAGTTATCATTGAAATTTGTCAATATAGAACAATTTTGTCCTGTCGCAAAATACCCAAATGAGATTGTTGATCTTGAAGAAATTCATAAATAAACACATGTTCTTTTTGCTCATGTTGCAGTTTGTTTATTTTAAAATAAATCCAAGATCTAATAACAGCTTTAAAACGTCTTATTTTTAACGAGAACATTTGATATTCTAATTAATTAAATTAAATGGCAATTTTTATTTGTGTATGCGGCATTGAATTTAATTTAAAAAACATAAAAAGGATTGGGCTTTATAAGAAAATTACGTTCAACAAACAAATAAAGAATCTAGGTTACCGCGTCAACACCACCTGGTTAATAACACATAAAATAAGATCAGATTGCAAACAACACTCTAATCGTATCTAAGCTATTAAAAATGTCAGCGACCTGCGATATGACTGGATAGGGCAACAGATGTTTATTTTCATTATTGATTTTGCTGCTCGTCTTATTTACAATCAAAAAGGGGCCCTGCTCAAGCTACCTGCTATTTTTCTTATCAGTTAAATTACTTGGGTAAAGTACGTCATTGCTGCGTGATTGATGTATTTGACCCAGATTCTTTGTTTGTTGGATTGCCTTCAACATGCTCGACAAAACTTCGGTAGGCATTTAGAAGCTTGTTTTCATTCTAATGGGCGACAATTTGAAAATATTTTTATAAAGATTGTTAAAATTAGGTAAATTAATATTAAAGGACGATGTATTAAATAAGAGCAATTTTTACCATTAATCCATTTTATTTAAAACAGAAAACACCTTCGAATAAGCTCTTGATAATAAAAATAATTAGTTTGATGAACTATCATCAAACGTTGGGAGCTTTTTTGCAACTATGCAGTTTATAACGAAATGCTTATTATGGTGATATATCATGGTTTTTATTACTTACTATATTACTTTACAATGTTTTGACAAAATGTAACAGGACCATATTAGCAAAAAGCATTGCAAACAATTTTTTAAGAATTTAGATAAAAAATTTTTTCAAGGTAGAGATTTTTTTCTTCAGTATTAGACTCAACCTCGGACGTTCTTTAACTCCCTGCGTTATTGTTCGTTATTTTTGAGACACCCTGTATATGGGAATTTTAGGCAATAATTACCTACTCATTTTTTTTATTGTAGATTTAAACTCTGTGGCAAAAACAAAGTAATTTTTGTCCGAAACAGTTTTTTCGATTCATGATAGATGGCGCTGTAATAATTTAAAATAAGATTTCTCGCAATAGAATCGTTGCACCTATATTACGTAAAGGTAAGCAGAGAAGCACCCCATGGTGGGAGGCAAGAGCACTCACTGAAATCAAGCACCCCATTTGATGAGAGGCAAGGGGACTCGCCAAAATCAAGCACCCTAATAGTAAGAGAACTTTAGTGAAAACAAGTTCTGCCTTATCAACATTTAATCAACGTTGAAGCATAATTCAATGAAACATGAGGGTTTCGATTGAAGAAAATGAAGTTTAACTAATTTATGCCAAATGCTGCGACATTTATCATGAGTCGAGGAAATGTTCAAAACAAAGACTTGGTATTTTTTATCGCATATTCGTTATGGGATGAAACATTGCGGTTTCCAATTGCAGAATGGATGTGTGCTGTTAATATTTGTAACATTTTATCTAATTTAAAACTGTTAGATATTAATTAACCTAAAAAAAGCCAAAATAAGGGGTCGTCCTTAAATTACGTAACAATTGAAGGAGAGGGGGCTTTGATAGTGTTATGCAGTGTTACAAAGGGTAAGGGTGTATTAAGCTTAGCGTTACGTATCTCTTAAGAAAAAAAAATTAATTTTAAATTGTAAATTGATTTAAAATGATAGTATGAATATTATTTTAACAAATTAAGTATTTTGCTGCGTTATATTATAGCTGTTATTTCATCATTTCATAAAATAATATTTCAGATTTTGCGGTATTCAAGGATTCATTTTTGTCGACGACATAAAATATCCCAGTTTACATGCTTTTTAGATTTATTGCAGGGGGCGGAATAGTAGAATTACGTAATTATTGAAAGAGTATTCAGTGTAGCGATAGAAGGGAGAGGGGGTATCAAATTTTTTCTAAATATGCGTTACATAATTTAAGGAAGACCCCCACCTCCAAGTAAGTCACATCTACGGGGGACTCAACTGAGGAGACGAAACGAGTCAAATAAAGCGTCCCCGACCTTGAACGTTAATTCAAGTTTGAACGTTACTTCTAGATGGCGCTACGATTCTGGACAACGCTGACAGTGTTGACAGATTATGCGATTTATCGCAAATTTTATCGCAAATCTGGCTAATTTTTATGAAACATTGCGACCCATATGGCACTCCAGCGAACTGTCAACAATGGCCAGCGTGGTCTGAGCGTTGTCAAGGACCGAAGCGCCCTCTAACGAAAATTTTTTAAAATACAGGCCATTGGGTACGCAAATGTTTGGAACGCCCATTGCCGATTCGTCTCCTCAGTTGAGTCCCCCGTAGTCACATCAAAACTTGGTTACACAAGGTTGTCAATGTTTCTTTGCCATTTGTCTGCAACTTTTAGTAGTGACTGTCACTGACAAACACCCTTAATTACATTGCATCTTATTTGCATTTCTGAGGTTATTTCATGTTTCTAGACAAGTCGGTAGACTGCTAGAGTATCGGTGATGAAACTTTATGCTGAATGCAGAATGTTTCTTGTGTGGTCTACCACAGTGCGGAGCACACTGGGTATATATAATAAAATATCAAAAATATTTTTAAATGTTTTCCAATAATGTATTGATATGATTTGGGTAACTGTGAAAGACATAGAATGCATTAGAAAATACATGAATTCTGCTGGAATTTTCTATGGGAATTCAGCAACGTACTAGTAATTGGGGAATTTTACGAATATACCAATATACAACAGTATAAAAGAACTTTATGAACTAAAAAAAGGTCATATCCCGCGTTTATTCAAACATTTTGGTAAATGACAACTATAATTCTTAGTTCAGGCTTTTGCTCACGTAACGCGCTGTAGGCGGATCGAGTTAAAAAAGCGGGAAGTTTCAATGAGTTTGATTTGACTATTAATACATTTAACGCATTTTCGTTATTGTTACATATATTTTTGTGATTGTCGATGTAAACAAGATTATTGTTTATATCCCTTCCCATAATTCAACTTTCCTAATCTTTTTTGACTATTATTTAATAAATTCCCGAAGTAAATGTTTTTCTTTACTTAAGAGCATGTGACGGTTAACTTTTGAATAAACTACTTCACTCTTAATTAGTCCTGATTAAATTTTTAACACGAATATATATTTTCAATATTTTAATATAGTAATACTTTTCTTTTTCTTAAAACCAGCAAGAACAACTGATATTTTTAAAGATATTTAGCAGTTTTATATTCCGCTTTTTAATTTCAACTACCTTAAATTATTCCTTGGCATTTAAAAATTTAAAATTTCAGTTAAACTTAAAATACTTTGACAGTTCACGCATGTCTGGCAACACTGTGAGCAGAGAACTGTGATGCGAACAAATAATATTTTTATTTACGTTTTCAAATTTTAGTTTTAAAGAAATTAATTCCCTTTTGGAGACCGTAGTGCCATCTTTAGGTGTTTATTGTTAATGAAGCTTCCTATTATTAACACTGGTGGCGATAACGGGCCCTTAAAGAAGATTTGTTAGGGATTACCTTGTTAAGTAGGCTAGATAAGTTGACAGTTGCCGACACTGAAAATTCTAAGTGTACATTTGCTTTTCAAAGGACCCCGCACATTTGTTATGGAAATTGGATCTCGGTCAAATTGGCTGAAATTTTGATATGTTGTAGTTAATATCATCCTGATCAAAACTCTTCATGGCCACGAAGCTCTAAAATTAATAGTTTCGGAGTTACAGAGCACGAAAGGCAGGAAAAACACATACTGCTTCGGTTTATGGGTTTTTAACACGTACAACCTCGGAAACGTCATTTTTTGTGTATATTTTTTGTTTTTGTTTTAATTAAAACAGGTAATTATGTTGGTTTGTTTTCGTGCGAATTATGTGAAATTATACAGGGTGACCTACTATATTTTGACCCTTTATAAACCTACACAACTTTTGAAGTAATTGAGATAATGAAATGCGGTGTTTACCAGCCTTCTTCTTAGTTTCTAAAGTTTTTTTCTGAGTATCCGTCTTTTTTACCTACTTCCGGTTTATCCGGAAATGACGTAGCGTATTTTCGGGGGATAGGGCAACTTTGTGATTTTAAATGGAACAACTTGTATATTTTTTTACAGTTGAAAAGCCCATTGCCTCCCCTTTCCAAAAGTACCAGACTTGTCAAGGTTATTATACAGGGTGATAGTTTTATAAGCTCTTAAAGTGACTACTGCATGTTATTATTTTATGCAATAACCATGACAAGTAGGGCACTTTCGGAAAGAGGAAACAATGAGCTTTCCAACTGTGAAAAAATATACAGGGTGTTCAATTTTAAATCACAAAGTTGCCCGATCCCCAAAAATCCGTTGTCATTTCCGAATAAACCGGAAGTTAGGAAAAAAGACAGATACTCAGAAAAAACTTAAAAAAATTAAAATAGTAAAAAACACCGCGTTTCATTATTTCAGTTAATTCAAAAGTTACAGACGTTTATAAAGGGGGCAAAATATAATGGGACACCCGGTATAATTTCACATAATTTGCACGAAAGCAAAACAACATAATTACCTGTGTTAATTAAAACAAAAATAAAAAACATACACAAAAAATGACGTTACTGAGGCTGTACGTGTTAAAAATCCATAAACCGAAGTATGAGTTTTTCCTGCCTTTCGTGCTCTGTAACTCCGAAACTATTAATTTTAGAGCTTCGTGGTCAGGAAGACTTTTGATCAGGATGATATAAACTATAACATATCAAAATTTCATCCAATTTGACCGGGATCCAATTTCCATAAGAAACGTGCGGGGTCCTTTATATCGTAAATAAGTTTGACGTTTTAAGAACAGCTGTTTAACGGTATTAACTTTAAAAAATAAAATATTACTGTTTCCAGTATTTAAATAAATCTCTTTTGGACACGTAAGTAGAAATAAGTATTCGTTTCATAAGACACGTTTTTAGCGCACGCGTCCAAGTCCACGATACGCGGATCGTTTTCGAAAGGACAAGAACACTAAAGGACAAATTGAAATAGTATAAAGTATTCGTTTCATAAGACGTTTTAGCGCACTTGTCCTTTAGAAAACTGAACGGAAAATGGGTCGTTTTCTAAACTTGGACGTCTTATGAAGCTATTAGCCTGATGGTGTATGTACATTGCTTGCGGGTATTTGAAAGTACACACATACAAGCTTTCTAAATTCAATTGAGTTAAATTATTGATTTCATAAACCTGGGTCAAAAACAATTGACCTAAACTTTTTTACAGTATTTGCATTTAAACACCTTGATTTATTTATCCAACCATAAATAATAAAATAGCCTCAACAGTATGTTATGAGTAATAAAACATCACAAAATCATGGTAACTGAATGGTATGAACAAAGGACTCTATTCTACAAGGAAACAGCTATTAGGTACTAAAAATAAGTTTAAGCAAATTTCAGTTTTTGACCAGTAAGTGTTGAAACCTTATAAAGCATCAAGTCTTGCATATACATTTTATTATATTGTCAAAAGATTTTAAATTAAATATGAAACGACGTCATATGTGGGCAACTTAATTATGTCAGGTAATTTTCCTGTGAAATCTTCAAAATTTGTTCACCTTGAGTGCACAACTATTACAAAATCATCTAATTTAGTTACGTGTTACCTACTTAAAATTGTTTCAGTTTTAATTATCATTATGAACTGGAAACGAAATGATAATATTACTTAATAAAGTAAATAACAATATCTTCTTAAAATAAAAAGTGTTTATTTATAGCTTACAAATATTATTAAGGTGTCTTATTATGTTGCACTTTTGTTTGCCAAAGTTTACAACATAATAGGATTAAAATAATTTATATTGCACTAAAATCTTGAATGAACATGTATGCTATGTTTATCTTATCTAAAATTGGACCACATTAATATAAAATTAATTATTATCAGTATCTTTGGAAATGTGTTTTATTTTGATTAACAATCGTTTAGTTGCTGCAGTGTATGTATTTATCTCTAGTGCTGACTTTATAAAATTTAGATGTTTTATGAGATTGTAGTTATCATCAATAATAATAAGGACACAGTATATTCTGTCTACGCATGAAAGTTGTTGACTTCTGAACAGATAATAAACCAATCGACTTCAGTTTTAAAATCATTATTATTACTAGGCTTTGTTGTGCTTATAATTAACAGTGGAAATCTACCCGAGTTGTATTTGGTCTAAATGGGAAACCCATTCTGCTGTTATTATTGACTTATTTTGTTACAAAGAAACTAAATTATGATAAATGTACTAATAAGTTTGCATTTTTAAATTGAACAGTGAAGGACAAAGGACATAATATTATTAGAAAACGCATTGATAAAAGTAAAAGCAGCAAAATGAAAGTTTCCTCAACTGGCAATGTTGCTTATTATAATGGGAATAGATACAGTTCTTTCCAAGAGCTGGATAGTAAGTAAATAATAGTTTGATCACATGTATTTATTCTTTATCGCATCTTCATCTTCTTGTCATGCATCATCTATATTATTTGGCTCAAGGATGGAGATCAACCTAGAAAGACAAACCTAAGAGAGGAACATATATTAAAGTTTATTAGTTATCATAAAGGGAATAATAAATGTATTTCTCTTAAGGAATAGGAGTTTTTATTTTCCAATATTTTTTAAATCTCCCGCCTGTAACCCCCACTCTCCTATCTGTCATGTTGAAAGAATTTTTGGATATTATTAACCTAAGAAATTACTCCTAATAATGCTAGGCTCCTAATAAACGAAAATGTTGCAAAATAGCTGTAGGAAATTAGAATTACTTGATATAAACAACAGATTACCTAGAATTCTTTTAATATTTACATACTGTTTTCACAAATTAATGCCGAATACATAATTGCATAATTCATCATTCTAATGGATGCTAATTTCTATATTTACATTACTATTTTAAGGTATGTCACTATCAAAATGCAATGTTTTGATTAACATTTTATGTTACAGAAGTCAGCAGCATGCGTGGTGCAAAACGTGTCATTATCTTCTGCATCATGACCACGGTCTTGCCTACGGTCCTTATAATCATTCCACTCTACCTTCGTCACATCCTATATGCTGATGTAACCTACCGAGTAGCTGAATCAGACGTACTTCAAATTACACAAGGTGTATCACCCATATTTTGCTCAGCACAAAGCTTACAAATGAATACATCATTTAATGCCTTTCATGTAAACCAAATGCCTAGAATAAGTACAAAACGAAAACATATCAGACTTAAAAAATCAATGATATTACCAGATGATACTTTGGAATATTGGGGTTTTTATTTATTGAAAGGCGCTACAGTGTTCTTGAAAGTTTGTTCACGCTATGAAGGTTCACGGATTTTAGTTGTACGAGGCGAACAAAATCTGCGCACTTGTGGATTGATGGAACATAACTTAAAAAAGCCTAATGCAAAGTTAGATCGAGAACACAACCAGGTGAAGGTTATTTTTGAGTCAGCACAGGAAATAGAAGAATGGAATAGTTCAAGGGGTGCGAGCCATCACGTTCCACAACCACCGGTTAATTCTAACACAGGTCCAGGAATAGAGGATACTACCAATGATGATGATTCGGTAAATCCAGTTATTGATAATAATTTTAATAAAAGTAAAATAGAAGAAGAACAGTTTAAAATTAATCAGACTAATAAAAAAGCGGGTAAATTATTATCAAAAACTCCCAGTGGGGGTAAACATACTAAGAGATGGTTAAAGAACCTACATCACAACAGACATACGCATAAGAAATTTTCTGAAAAGCGCCAACAGCTGTATAAATTACAGCAAGAGTTGCAAGAAGATGAAGATGTTAAGTTTGTAGTAAATCATCGCACAAAACGTGATGATGCGAGGCACTTATTTGATGAGAGGATCGAGCATGGCGGTAATGCAATAAACTATACTGACGTAAAATCCGACGAGAATAGCATTTCTAGTTTTGAAACAAATTTATTGAATTGTTATAATGGCCAAATTTTACTAACAGAAGAATTTCCACCGAGTCATTTATGTACAGATATTCATTATTTAGAAATTGGTGATCGGATGGAAACAATTCATAATATTATTTCTGATGGTTATTATTACTATATATTTTATTCTGATAATGACTATATCTTTAATGATATTCATGCAATATTTGATATATACAAACCAACGCTCAAATTCGCAAACATTTCTGAATCAAAATCGTGTATTAATAAGACTGAATGTAAATTTCCCATATCATTTTGGTCTGATGAAACTGTGATAGTGGAAGTACCTATGAAAGATGGACTTGAACGTGAAGGCAGTGATGATATTACTTTATTGGTTAGCACATGCCATCCTAGGATGTCTGTTTATATTATTTTCCCAATTGCAGTTATGTTCCTTATACTTGGTTGTGCATTTATGTAACATTTATTTCATTTATTTAAAGAAGATCACTGTTTAATAATCCATATCTTATTTATTATGAATGTGATTTGTACAGTATGAGTCAAAAAGTATAGTCATCATCCACAAACTGACAATCAAATGTTAAATTATTAAACGATTAGGTTAATTAACAAACGGAAGCCATTAACAATGTTATTTCTTTTGTTTAATGTGGTCATATTATGTAAGAATTTGTGTGTTTGAGAGCTAACATACCTACTTATTGCATTTTCAAGTAGTTAGCACGTCAGTGCAACATAGACCCAAACCATTGCCAGATGCTATTCCTGCCAAATATAAAGCTTTCGGACATTTACGGTCAAGTGGGGTGTTGTAAAAGGTTTTGATTGGTTTGTTGACATTTAACCAAATGTTATATCTTCTCTTATTTTAAATATAACGCAACAAAACCCTGTAAGCAGACATTATTAAATTCTGTTGTGAATCTGTAGAAAAAGGCATGCTGGGATACTGGGAAATTGCCCTTGGGTTAGAGGTTTGCACTATTTCTTTAAATATTGCTTTCATAATAAGTGATAGATTTGTGACAATGGGCCACCACTACTTTGGTACTCCTGCCCTAGGGTTGTAGGGTTCTTTGTTAATCAGTGCTAGATACTACCAGAAGAGTAGTACCAGATTCTTAAGTGTAAGTTTCCTCATCTTTAATGGTTATGCGTGCTTATTTGTCAACGATTTTTGTTTATCAGATTTTCATTGTATGCATCCAAGTCCTCAATCCTAAATTCCTCTTTGGAAGATTTTGAGCTATCTATTAGAAATATTCCTGTAGTTTTAAAACTACATATAAGAGGGCGGTCTGAATAGTAAGGTAAGTAATACAGAAATGGCACCACAATGAACACATGAGTGATATTTATCAAATTTATAACCTTTTATAAGACAGCTGTAAAAGTTGGAGCCAAATATATTGCGTCGTTTGAATTTTACAGTTATAGACAATAAAAGAGATCGGTTGTTTTGTGAATATAGATAAAAAAGAATTTCGTGCTGTTATTAAACATTTTCATATTGACGGGGAAAACCAAAAGAAATCAAAGAGGAGTTAGATTGTGTTCATGGCAAATCTGCACCATCATTTAAGACAGTTTATTTTTGTGTGAGTGAATTTAAACGTGGTCGTAGAAGCACTGAAGATGAATCAAGATCAGGACGTCCAAAAGAGGCTACCATTGACGAAATGATCACCAAATTTCATGATCTCGTTTTAAATGATCGCTGATTGAAAGTGCATGTGATAGCCGACACTATTGGCATATCAAAAGAACGTTTTGGTCATATCTTACATGAACACTTGCATATGAGAAAACTGTCAGCAAGATGAATGCCGCGTTTGCTAATTGAGGACCAGAAACGAATTAGTGTAACCACTTCTGAGTACTGTTTGAGCCTTTTTAAGCGTAATCGCACTGAATTTCTGCGTCGATTTATTACTATTGATGAAATTTGGATACATCACTACACACCCGAAACAAAAATTCAATCAAAACAAAGGGTACAAGCCGGTTGTAGTGCACCGAAGAAAGCAAAAGTGGTTGCATCGGCTAACAAAGTTAAGGCCACTGTGTTTTGGGGTGTGGTGTTATCTTTATAGATTATTTCCAAAAGGGCAAAACAATCACAGCAGAGTACTACGCATCGCTATTGGAACTGAATGAAGAATTAAAGGAAAAATGCCCGCATTTGGCTAGAACAAAAGTGTTGCTCCATCACGATAATGCGGCTCACTCATCGGCAATTTCAACGGCAAAATTAGTTGAATTACGATTCGAAGTTC
This sequence comes from Agrypnus murinus, assembly GCA_929113105.1. Lineage (NCBI taxonomy): Eukaryota > Metazoa > Arthropoda > Insecta > Coleoptera > Elateridae > Agrypnus > Agrypnus murinus. The sequence goes on along the minus strand of OV816028.1, from coordinate 28,143,505 downwards.
TTCCTCATGCACCTTACAGTCCAGATTTAGCTCTGTCCGACTTTTTGTTTCCAAACTTGAAAAATTGGCTTGATGGTAAAAGATTTTCATGAAATGAAGAAGTGATTGCAGAAAAACCGATTATTTTGATGCATTTAATTCGTCGTAGTATAGTGATGGGATTAAGCGACTTGAATATCGCTGGAACAAATGTATAGACCTCAAAGGAGACTATGTCGAAAAGTAAAATTAAAAAACTCGAAAAAACAGTCTTCCTCTATGTTAGTTACATCACTTTTCAGACCACCCTCGTAGTATTATCTGGTTTCATTGATTATGCTCATACAACACCAAGTAGTTAAAAAAATTCTCCTATTATTTACTTAATTGGCTACTACTACTGTACCCATTTCTTCCTTGCCATGTGTAACCAGTTGTTTTTTCAAAAATTTTTTTAGTTATTTTCCCAATCTGAGGAATAACAGCACCCATCCATCAGTGACAAAATTGGGAATCCTCCATTCAATGATTGCTGCAGCTAGCCTAATGAATGTCACGAAATGTATTTTCAGATCCATCTAGGTTGGATAGCAATATCTTTAAATGCAAAAGGTGATAGTAGAATTGAATCATCCATCTGCTGCAGATACCAATGCTACTGCAGTGCGGACTAGGACATTTGGGCGCGGCCGTTTGGGCACGGCCATCTCGGCGCGGCCGTTTCTGCGCGAGGACAGTTTGGCGCCGGACAGTTCGAGGCAAGGACACTTCGGGGTCGGGACACTTAGGTGCAAGCACACTTGGACGAAAAAACAGTTCTGGGCATGTAAATCTTTCCGCGGTAAATTAGGGTAACACTTTTGGAAATCTTTAAATAAAACGTTTTTTGGACCATTAGTCTAATTGTTTGAGACAAATTACACTATTACCAAAATAACCTTTTTTTTTATTTTTGCGTACACATGTACACCTTCTTAATTATACAATTTTGTTAGAATTGGTTAAATTTTACTAAGCAGTATCCATTTATAAATGTCACCTACTGAGATGAAATTCGTGAAGTGCGACACGTAATTATGTGGTACGATAATCAATTTTAATATAAATTTCCCTTTGTCATTTAATTGGTTTTATAAAATTTTTGATTTTTTAAAAGTTATATTAACATGATTATCAAACTTGATATTCTTATAAACAATAAGGGATTTATAATAAACAAATTGAATTTTTATTACAAATTATACAGAGATTTGCAGAAGAATTTTCATTTTAATGTTTTAGTAGCTTAGAAAAATGAATTTTTCTTAAATCTGGCAGTGCATACGAGCTTTTGTGATTGGCAAATATTGAGTTTTTTTCTCTCAACATACCGTATTTATGGAATACTGTATTTAATCCATCATACTGTATTTATTACCTGTAAGTACCTGCAGATTTTTGTCATTACTATAATACTAGACAATTTCTCGCGCCGAACTGGCCCCGCCGAAGTGTCCCACGCCGAAACGACCGCCCTCAAATGTCCGGCTCCGACTGCAGTGGTATCTGCCGTTACCTCTACAAACTCTGCAAAGGAGCTTTCCTTTTTTTTATCTATAGCGTGAATGCAACTAGGTTTAATTGGAATGGTGGAAGGAAAACAAAACTAACTAGGTTTCTAAATGCTTGCAATCCTATAGGAGGGCAGCATTAATGCTCTGCAACAGAGCATGAAGATTGTATATGCATGTTAATTGTTTTTTTTTTTAATCTATGGATACTCCTGAGCATAATTTTTGTAAAAGTTCTAATTTTTGTACAAAAAGGTGTGGATGCTGCTTTAAAAAGTCACAGTACCAATTATCACTCAACTTAAGGGTTGTCCGGTTAATAGACGTACAAAAATTGAAAGATGAATAACTGGTAACCTACTTAAACATCAACTCATATACTCCTAAGCATTACAGCAAAATTGAATTTAAATACATCCGTGCAATATGTCGAGACAATAAACAGTTTGCAAAGAGAGTTGTGCACTTCACTCAAATCGAACCAGTAAAAAAAGAACCTCACTGTCCAGCATTCTATAAAAAAAGGAAAAACTCGGTCCGCCGTTTATACAATATTACGACGACATGAAGATACACAAACCGTTATTTACAAAACGATTTTTGATAAGCCGACTACAATAGCTACTCTGTCAATTTCTGTGCGAGTTGCTGCAAGATGATTCAATTTGGCAAAGTCAGCTCTTGCCGATGTTAAAGTTCAGAAACCTGGCATTAAAGTATGCTTGAAACCAAAGGCTCCTAAATATATAAAAAAAACCAGAAAATACATGTAAATGCAGCTTGCCAAAAAATTTACAGAACAGCCCTTCGTAAAGTTCTTGTTCTCGATGACTAAACCTATGTGTCTGTTGACCGATTAGATATTCCCAAACGAGAATTCTATCACGCATCTGACCCAAGTAAAGTTAATTACGATGGCAGAGTTTAGCGTACTGTAAAATCTTCTTTGAAATATCTGGTCTGGTTGGCTATCGGCAGTGATGGTGAAATTCCCGACTCTTTTATAACAGATCATAGCATAACATTGTAAGTGTATTTGGATGAGTGCGTTAAGCACAGATAGGTACCTTTGATCCAGAGAATTGACAAAAAAAAATAACTGTTTTTGCTTGACTTTTCAATCGTGCATTATGGAGGAATTGTTACATCCACAAAACACCCCAAATGTTCCTCAAGCATGGGAAATCGAGCGTTTTTTGGACGTTATGTAAGGCAGAATACTGTAAAAAAAAGAATCCACCGAAAATTTCTATGTGACGAGGAAACCGTATTCTGCTCAACCAATAAGGCATTCTTCTAGGAGCTTTTTAAGTTCTCTACGGAAACACAAATATTTAAGTGCACTACATTAACAATAACAATGATAAACACAGATTGCAGATAGGTTACAGATTGTATTACAGTTATAAAAATTTACTAAAAACTAAGTGTATGAGTGAAAATACTAACTTAAAATATACAAAACAATAATAAACCCAGAAATAACCTACACACGTGAGACAATGAGTTTAATAAAAAGTGACGAAAATAGAGTGTTAGAAAGACAGAGCTAAACTGGTGGAAAACGTGAAAGGAGAAGATATAGTGAACAGATCCCAGCGATGAGAATCAATTGGCTAGGGCACATATAAAGACTGAAAGTATAGTGAAGCAGAGATCATCTAAAAAAATGGATTGAAAAGCTCGAAAGAGCTGCGTCAATGTTCTGTTGAAATGGACTAGTAACGATGATGATTTTAATGTCAAATTAACAATTAGGTAAATGGAAACATTTTTTTTATTTATATTTGCCAACTAATCTAAAAAGTCCTTCATTGTAAAGCCCAAAAAGCTAAAGTACCTTCACTTATGAATCCTTTATTAACTCTTGCTATAAAAAGCAAAATCAGTGTTTTAGATTAATTCACATAATTATAAGTGTGTTCATTAGACATTAAGATTTTATTTACAACAAATGCTATAAACATCAAATTCAAATTTGGTTGAATATGCCACCATTTCTCTGTTTACTCAAATATAGATCGAAATGCATCAAGCAAATGTAGGTTCATCAAACCACTCGCATCAGTGCTCACCAAACATCGACAGATGTCGATTTTGCTACCTTCATGCTTAAAGGAACGATTTCGAGGATAGAGAATTATCAGAGGTACCATTGCGGAAACGTAAAGTGAGACACTAAAATTTTGTTAACTTAATTAACTGGGATTTTGCGTAAGAAGCTGACGTAATCGGTTTGGATTAGTAAGAAAAAATTACACTATCAAAATTATGCAAAATATCCGTGCAGGGCTTGTCCTGCTTTGTGTTTCCACGACTGTACCTTACCGAATTCAGCTAATGAATTCTACTATTTTTGACAACTGTCAAACTTTTAGATAGAACTTTGAATACTGTATTTACTCGAGAATCGGACCTCCCCTATATATTTTGGAGTGCATTTAAAAAAAAAGCTGTTTTATACGAATCTTGAACCCCTAAATATAATCAATATAAGATACTGAACATTTTTCAGTTTTATTTTGTTCGAAAATTCCATTAGCTGAATTCATGGGAAAAATTCTACCATTTATCTCTGCGGAAACAATGCCTTTGTGGAAGCGCGTTTACCTGAATTCCAGGAAAACTTCTAAAATTGTAGGCAGTTTATTCAAAAATGTTTAGATGTCACTACAATAGGTAATAAAATTTTGCACACTTAGTGGAAAGATTAAGGTGCTATCTACTATTGTTAACAGTTAGATATTTCTTCAGTCTGTAATATTAAAGGCTTAATGAATTTCAGAAATGTTTTTGCCATCACTGGATTTTTCACTAATATCGGCCCTTTCAGTTGTCAAACTTAATTTGTAAAACTATTTTTAAACATTTATGATTAAAACAACTGGACGATTCCGAATTAATTTATTAGGTATACTTAAGTGCAGTGTCCCCTTCTATCTGGTCGCATCTTACGGTATTTCCAATGTTAATGTATTGTAATACAATTTTTTTAATAAATACTGGAAACCGTTACTCAGTTACACTCATTGTTTTCACTTTTTATTGAATACTCTTTACTTATTAACTTATAATATCTTATAATATGTACTTATGAGACCCAAATTTTAAGAGTAAAAAGCTAGCAAAAAAAGGGAATCTTATTTTCGAGTAAATACGGTATAACTGAAATTTTAAGGTTGGAAATCTAACCTCAAAATTTAACAATTGTCAAAAATAGTCCAAATTAATTATTAATTAAAATAAAATAATTAATTAATTAATATGTGTGATTCACCTTCCGACTTTCATTTGTTTCTAAGTTATGACGTCATCACAAAAAATCTAAATGACAATATAGATTTTTAATAGCGGAATCCGATAGTGATTTTATAAAAATCTGACGACGAGAATTTCATTTTATAATTCACTATTAAACTTCGGTGATTATCTTTCTTTTAGCGTATAGCAATGAATGATGAAATATGGATATCTCATTCACTCAGGCCATAAAGTAAGAATAATTTAAACAAATAAAATTTTAAATTATGAAATAAAAATTATTTATTTGAACAGTTGATTTTCAACAATTACATTTATTTAAATAGAATTGCGAAGTAAAGAATTGTAACAAGTTATTTTCTGTTAAAATTAAAATATTAAATTAGTACGATTTAAATATTATTTTACCATATGCAGAGCAGATTACAATTTAGAATGTTTTATCGATCATTTTTATTAATTTTTATCATTTTTTATTCAGATAAAGATTAAAAATATTAAGCAATATCTAAATAAGTAGACGTTAAGGTTAAAAAACGATCTAAAAATTTCAGAAAAAAAATTTTTGTCACGTACAACGCAAAAAAAATCTGTTTGTTGAAAACACCTTAGGGAGAGAATTTCCGTTTTTCATCGTAACGTAAAATTTTTCTCATGAAAGTACACATTAGCAAAGCTTTTTCATCACTATTTAGTAAAAACTACGAAAAACTGCTATTTGCACCTGTAAGTATGCCAGAGACGGCGGAAAATGCAAAAAGTCGGTTTTTTTGCGATTACAGCGCCACCTGTTGCCAAGATAAAAAATGTTTCAAATAAATTATTCATATTTTGATGAGTAGAATCTAAATATGCAATAAAATTTAGGGATTCCCATTTGAATTCTTAAAGTTGCACCCCTTATCCCCCACAAGGGGGGGTCAGGGAGGTCTCCTTTAGGAGCACATCGACTTTAGTAAGATCACCCATTGTCTTGTTAAAAGTTTTTAATCCTCCGCATTTTAAAAGGGTTGTACGGGTGGTCTGGACCACCCTGTATATACAGGGTGGGATTAAAGTATGGAATATTAAAAAAAAATGCGAACTCAACCGGTTTTTTTAAAAACGCTGAAACACTTTGATTTTGTTTTTTAAATATACACATTAATATGTGCGATTCACCTTCCGACATTTGTTTCTAAGTTATGACGTCATCACAAAAAAATTAGATGACAATATAGATTTTTAACAGTGGAATCCGATAGTGATTTTTCTTCCCTTTATGATTCTGCAAATAAATCATAAGGTTGCATAACAAAAATTCTGAGAAAAATCGAGCTGAACTTTGTAAATGTTTGTTAGTTATGACGTCATCACAAAAAATTTAAATGACAATATAGATTTTTAGTAGTGGAATCCGATAGTGATTTCTCTTCCCTTTATGATCATGCAAATAAATCATAAGGTTGCATAACAAAAACTCTGAGAAAACACTGTGGGAGTGTATATACATAGATCAGTTTGAAAGGCCTTTAAGGCCTATGGCTTTCTTCATGATTTCTTTCCATCTGTTTCTATTTAACGGCAGGTTTTTCCAGTTTATAACTTCCAGAGCTCTTAAGTCGTCTTCTACGCACTGCAGCCACTGTCTTCTTGACCTTCGTCTACGGTTGCCACCTTCTGGTTCTTCTAATAGGATCTTTTTAGCGCCTTTTTCACTACCCATTCTGGCTACATGCCCTAACCACTCAATTCTGCTTTGTTTCACTACACTTGTTATACCTGAGTCACTAGATATAAGTCATCCTTGCAAGTATCCGTGCTTTACGTGGCTCATTATAGGACCTCGATCAAAGTCCGATATTTAATGAACATCAAAAGGACGATTTCTACAAAGCATTTTAGAGAGACGGTACTCTTTATTAAAGCACTTTGCAAGCTTAAATTGTTTTACAATAATTAACAAGGCGTTAAAATAAAATTATGCTTTTGCGATTGTTAGCATAAGAAACCATTTCCTGCAACAAAACTGCAAAACATAGCAAAATTAAATATTATCAGTAAAATTATTAAGAGCCATCTACTCTTACAAACTTATTGAACTGCGAATAGAACACTTGATAATCTGATGATTTAAAAATAAATAAAATTCATCCGGTTGCTATTTCAAAGACAAATTCACAGAGTAAGGGGAATTAGTCGAAAATATAAGTATGGTTGTTGATCTGTATAGAGAAGTAATAAGATAAGTAACAGTTTTTGACTCATACTGTGTACAATGCTATCTTTATTTTTTTTGTGGTTAAGGCTAGATGAAATAACAATGTAGCTTGAAAAGAACTGCCAATATACATAAAGTTTAATAACTCTTGATAGCAAATAACTGATTGCTTAAAATTACATGTACGATGTGATCACGTCTTTTAGTACTTTTATGCCATAGCGGTCTTGATTTAATCGTATTTACATCATTATACATTAATATTAAAATTGAAATTCCCAACCTTAGTGATCCAATGCAAAGAAGCTGCTACAAAGCTAAGTCATAAGCTGAATTGAATCAATTTTACCTTTATATTTTATAATAACCTTAAGATTATGACATTGAGAATATTGAATGTCATACAGACTTGTTAGATAAGCAGAAATTAAAGTTGGTAAAATTGATGTCAATAGTTGTTTTTGTAAAACCTGGCTACCTATAGTACAAAATTTAACAATAACATATAGTAACAGTAAAATTTTTAAACTCTCATTGCATAAAAATGTACTGTAACTATTTCTGGATCAGACCTAGGTATAACTTGAGGTAGAATGCTTAAATTACCAAGCACTAAATTCAAATTAAGATCAGTGCATATCTATCTATGGTTTTACACCATGAAGTAGGTAACATTGTCACTGAAATACACATTGGTGTATGCCAAAACAAATATGTCCTGTTTTTTCATGGTGTCTCTTGCTCTACCAGAAACTCCAGTGAAATATATTCTTTTCAAGCTACTTTTGCTGTTTCTATTGCACTTCATAGGTAGTACAACCCTGGTTTAAGGAAAGACAACAACCTGATAATTGTACTGATAGAAATCTGTGATAAAAATCGTTATTACGGTGACCTCCATTTCAAGGCCATATTCTTGATCTGTTAATTGATTATTAAGAGTGTGGGTCATGAATTGCCAATATTTAATAATTTGTTAGTTGTTATAAAAAAAAGCATTAACATTGTGATAAAAATATTAAAAATTATTTACTTACTGGCTGTGTGACTTAAGAATGCTTCTGCTTTCAATGCACACTTGTCGTAAATAAGTAGTAGAGTTTCTTCAAAGCTGAAATACTTTTACCTATGTATTATTAATTTGTAGTATATGAACTGTTATTGAGTAGCCAAATGATGCATTCAGCGTAAGCTGAGGCAGTTTTATGTTGTGTGGCCAGTAAATATTAAGTATTTTATAAGTAGGTAAGATATTTATTATATCAATAAGTTCAACTATTTGGAAGTAATAATAAATTGTTTGAGTATTTGGGCACAAGCATGTCCATATTTAAGAATTACACATTTTAATAATGTTTTACATGCACTGAATCATGAGGAGGTAGAAGAAGAAAGTGAATTCAACATAAGCTAAAAATGAAAAGAAGCTCATAGATTGATAGACTATTATTGCAGGTTGCAGCTAAAGTTCTTAAATAAGCATTACGTAGTAAAATTAAAATACAGGGCTTGGACACATAACTCATTTTTGGGGCATTTCAAGTTTTCTAGTTTGTTTCATGGAAGCAACAAAATATGTATGGATGTTTTATGTGGTATCAGTGTCGTACTAAAGTAAAAATATATTTCTTATTTACTATACAATATCTTTATATAATATTTAAGATAAAATTGTACTCTATTTTCTAATTTTATGTAAATATTCGACATGTAAAACTTTTCAAATAAAATAATTTATGTTTATCTTAATAATGTAGAATTAGTCTCCAGCCATGTACTGAGGCGTTTTCTAGCGATCAAGCTGTTTAAACCGTTTACTGTTTTATTTAAAAAGTGCCATTCTAGTGATGCAACAGTGACGTCATACATGCAACTGGTTCAAACAGTTTTAAACCAAAGTGGAAAATGTATTTAAACCAGCGACTTGCGCACTAACAGCCGTTTGATTTTGACATTGAATTGTTTGGTTATAATAACATCAATTTGTAATTACACGGGTCAAAATTATACTTCTAACATCCATCAGTTTGTAGCAAAATAAAATTATTTATCACATGTTACAGTATTATACACTTGTAGAAAAGTTTTGTTGATCTGTATATAGGTTATAGGTTAAGTTTTATGTTTACGATTCATTGAATAAACCACACGTACAAAGTAGTGGTTTAAAATGCTTCATTCTAGCGACTTTCTCAAACGATGACATATTCGTTCAACCAGGTTTAAATACTTGTTTATTGTTTCCAGCCTTATTTTGTGGAACTCCATAATCATGAAATAAATAAAGATTATTAAAAGTTTCACAGTTTTATTAAAATATACCTGACAATATTGTTTCGACAGCTATGCTGTCATTATCAAAGGTAATATAATTATACACAAACACGTCGCTAAGGTAGATACAAAATAGGTAACTGGATAAAATAATAATAATAATAAAAATCATAATTAAACATCTAATACTTCCAGTAACGGAGAATTACTGAGCTCAAGTTGTTCATTCATTAAAGGTACCCTGAGTTTGTGTTTGTATATCTCAAAGGCTTCTAAAATGTCTAATTTGCGTTTGTTATTACAAAAATGTAGGAATTTAATATTATTTTGAGGAGTCATTGTGTGATTTTGTTCTAAAAGGTGTTTGGCGTAATTCGATTTTTCAGGATGTTTAAATTGTTCTTTTTGTAGTTCGGTATATATTGGACAAACACTTCGAAATTTTGACATAAGATATAAAGAACACGTACGTCATTACAAAAATAAACATCCTGAAAAATCGAATTACGCCAAACACCTTTTAGAACAAAATCACACAATGACTCCTCAAAATAATATTAAATTCCTACATTTTTGTAATAACAAACGCAAATTAGACATTTTAGAAGCCTTTGAGATATACAAACACAAACTCAGGGTACCTTTAATGAATGAACAACTTGAGCTCAGTAATTCTCCGTTACTGGAAGTATTAGATGTTTAATTATGATTTTTATTATTAATTTTTATTATTATTATTATTATTATTTTATCTAGTTACCTATTTTGTATCTACCTTAGCGACGTGTTTGTTTATAATTATATTACCTTTGATAATGACAGCATAGCTGTCGAAACAATATTGTCAGGTATATTTTAATAAAACTGTGAAACTTTTAATAATCTTTATTTATTTCATGATTATGGAGTTCCACAAAATAAGGCTGGAAACAATAAACAAGATTATTTCGTCTTCGTTAGAAGAACAAGCCAAGTTATACAAGAAACTTATGATCAAACACGGAATCGCAAGTCAGAATGTTTGGTTTAACCAAGAATGTCTGAAACGTCAGGTTATTCCTAACTACATAAACATCACTACCAGAACCAAGAATTCGATTACTGAAAAAGTGATTAGGAATGCCAAAAGAAGATGGCTCAAAGAAGAATCGATAATTTTTATTATTATTTTATCTAGTTACCTATTTTGTATCTACCTTAGCGACGTGTTTGTTTATAATTATATTACCTTTGATAATGACAGCATAGCTGTCGAAACAATATTGTCAGGTATATTTTAATAAAACTGTGAAACTTTTAATAATCTTTATTTATTTCAAGGTTTAAATACATTTATAAATACGGTTCATCGCTAGAAAACGCCTCTGATATAACAGAATTTATAACCTTAAATTTCAATTTGACAACTTTGTGACCGTATGTTACTAACAGAAAGTAACAAAATACAATATACCTGTTGCATAGCTGACTAAAATGTAAAATATTGTAGAGAGGATATGTATATTATATAATCTATTCATTTACAGGAAGAGTAACTAAAGAAAGTAGAATTAGTGCCTTTTGTGGTGTAATAGTAGTACTTGGAACTTACAAAATTAAATTAAAGCTATTCATATTCTGCACAACGTTAAGGCTGAAGATAGAACATTACTCAAGTAGTAGTACTTCGAACTCTCAAAATTGAATTAAAGCTATTCATATTCTGCACAACGTTAAGGCTGAAGATAGAACATTACTCAAGTGACATAGACTTAGGACGCTTTAATGATGATTTATTTTAGAATATTACTCAAGTGAGAAAAGAAGTTTTTATAACAATACTATATATTTAAAACAAATCTTTGGATATCGGTTTTAAGTTAACAACTCTATCCATTTCTAATACACATAAAATATTAATAAATGTCTGAAATTAAGTTTGTTTTTTATCTAAATGATATTCCTAAGCAGGAAAATTTCAAACACACTGTTCTTTTCTCCTATCGTATCATGCACAAAAATATGCAGAATTGTTCAAATCTTCAAAAAACGTCTGTTTGTGTGACCAAATCATCTGTACGTCAGACCCAGAAATGAAATATTTAGTAAAATCTTCCTAAATTTTACTTTTAGTTATTGTTATGTATTTCTAAACAGATTTGAGCTGATAAAAAGAAAGTTATAATAATCATTGAAACAATTCTAATTGTTGCGTTAAACACTTTTTAATTCCATATTTTCACATATCATAAACCGGGTTACAGTGTTGTTCTAATGCATTCATGCATAAATTAAAAATTGCATTTTGTCCGTACAGAATAAATCTATAAAATTTAAAAGTTGCAGTTTCTTCCGAGGGTTTATGTTAAAGCAACGTCAAATTTATGATTGGGTATTTCGCGCCAAAACGTCCTCGCGCCGAACCGGCCTGCGCCAAATCGTCTTTGCGCCAAATCGTCTTTGCGCCAAAACGTCATTGCGCCGAAACGTCCCATTCCGGTGTAATACCAACTTTAAGAAAATTACGGAAGGTTTTAACGGTTAAAAAACATTACAGAGCAAAAGTCTCCTAACAGTTACTCTTCTAGTGTGCAAATGAAGTACATATATATATTGTCTCGATTCTTATAATAATGCCAACTAAATTTTATTTAAGAACTCTAGTTGTAGCTAATTCAGTGGTTGTTATGACCCTTGCCTTAGAATAAAACTTAGTTGACAATATAAGAATATTTAAGATGAAGGGAACACTACTATTATGCGTGGCATTATTGGCTTAGTTCAATAGGACTTGGCAGTCGTTGATACTAAACTACATATTAGCAGAGAAGTTTCTGTCAGGATAGTTAGCGCTAAATAAAAGCACTTTTTTAAGTTGGGGCTGGCTAATGTAGGATAATTGTCTAATGACATGTTGAGTGAATGAACCACACATTTTCATTTATATATATATATCTAGTTCGGTTTCAAAGTATTGTCATGTTGGCGCACAGAAATAATTCTCTTTATGCTAATTTCCACACTGTAGGATTGGTAAATACCTTAAATACACAAAGCATAGTGTAACTATATAATATATAATAATAATTGCTACAACCCATAGCCTGGAAACCAGGCCTCAGAAGCTATAAGCTTGTGCGGGAGGGAGGGGGTGATTATTATTATTACGTAGGCCCTAAATGCGGCTGCAGCCGACTTACAGATGGAACAGCGCAAATCCCACATTTGTGTCACAGCTAAGGAAAACTGCAGAAAACCTTAACCAGATCTGCCGGCACCGGGAATCAACCGTGGGCCGCTTGGGTGAAAGTCCAGCACTCTAGACAGTACACTACCAAGACTTGGCAGTCGTTGATACTAAACTACATATTAGCAGAGAAGTTTCTGTCAGGATAGTTAGCGCTAAATAAAAGCACTTTTTTAAGTTGGGGCTGGCTAATGTAGGATAATTGTCTAATGACATGTCGAGTGAATGAACCACACATTTTCATTTATATATATCTTGTTCGGTTAAGTATTGTCATGTTGGCGCACAGAAATAATTCTCTTTATGCTAATTTCCACACTGTAGGATTGGTAACAGTATTGAAACAGTTCTTAAGATGCACAGCAGTACAATTAATGGCAACTATCAGCCCTGTAAATGGTATAAAAGAGGCACAAACTGACGTCAGGAAACAATATGTGATATTGAGCTTAGTTGTAATTTTTCATAACATTTTTGGAGTACAGTATTTCTTGTTGTCAGTTAATAAATTTAGTATTTAGTAAAATGTCCTTATATTAAATAGTACTATATGAAAAATTAAGGTCTATAACTAAAAATTATACTAATTTATTTTGACATTAAAAATATAATTTATATATTTTAATCGATTTTGATATTACAGCTAGAACATGTTTAGTTCATTTTGAAGAACATTTCAGTCTGTGCATAATGTGGTTATAAAAAATACTGGAATTATAAAAACAATTATATAAAGCTTAATTTTGTGTTTTTAATTTTTACAGGGTGGGATTAAAGTATGGAATATTAAAAGAAAAAGCGAACTCAACCGGTTTTTTTAAAAACGCTGACACGTCGATTTTGTTTTTTAAAAATACACATTAATACGTGCGATTCACCTTCCGACTTTCATTTGTGTCTAAGTTATGACGTCATCACAAAAAAATTTAAATGACAATATAGATTTTTAATAGTGGAATCCGATAATGATTTTTCTTCCCTTTATGATCATGCAAATAAATAATAAGGTTGCATACCAAAATTCTGAGAAAAATCGATCTGAACATTTAATGTTATTGATATTATGGTATCAATATATAAGATCGATTTTCATAACTAACAAACATGTACAAAGTTCAGCTCGATTTTTCTCAGAATTTTTGTTATACAACCTTATGATTTATTTGCATGATCATAAAGGGAAGAAAAATCACTATCGGATTCCACTATTAAAAATCTCTATTGTCATTTAAATTTTTTTTGTGATGACATCATAACTTAGAAACAAATGAAAGTCTGAAGGTGAATCACACATATTAATGTGTATTTTTAAAAAACAAAATCGATGTGTTTCAGCGTTTTTAAAAAAAACCGGTTGAGTTTGCTTTTTTTTTAATATTCCATACTTTAATCCCACACTGTATATTTAATTATTTTTCTGATTCACTCAAACAGTTGTGTCATACTGACAGAGTGATAGACACTTTCTTAATTTTGATATTTTTATGTATGGTGGAAAATTCTTATTTTGTCTTATTCCAATATTGAAACAATAATTTGTAATTTGATAAACTTGGCAACACCAGGTTAATATTCATGGCCTGGATAATGGGAATCACCGTCTTGTTAATATCTTGTTATATGTTTATAACTGATTATTAATTCGTAATCATTATATTTAACTTATAAGGAGAATAAATTATTACAAATATTTAAAGTTAAGTTACTTTTACACATTTTTTTATGTTAAAAACAATAATTAATATATTATGTATATTTAATATGTATAGATAAATTTTCTTTTTATATTCTATTTCTTATAAATATACTTTTCTGAACATTTTATTGTTAAAATAAATATGCAGTTTATACCTATATTATGTTTAAGGAAATCCAACTGTGTGGACAAATAGTTTACAGTTAAATAATCACATTTAATGCTTCCTGAAACATTATAAGGAAAAGTGTATCTCAAGTATTGCTAATTTTATAGCGCAATTAATTTTTGTTTTTATTATTGATAAATAAATGTTGAAACTATTTTATGATAAGAAACTAACAAAAACAAGCTTAGACATTTCTTAACTAAATTGCATTATCATATTCTGTCAAGAATGTGTACATTTAAAAATTTGTTTATTATTGATAATGGATTGTGACGTATGAGTTAATTCTTAAAAATGTAATGTTTAAAAGATAACATTCATGAGGAGATGAGATTTGCAACTTTGTATTGTACGATTTTGTCTTATGATAAGTAATTTTGACTTGGATATGGTTTGTTATATATGAATTAAATAAACAAATAATTAAATATTATTTTGTATACATTATGCATTTTTCTCTCACAATTATAATAAGTTTAATATGTTTTCTTTAAGGTTGGTATTTATCCCATGCATAATATATGCTATTAACTATTAAGAATACTATACTATACATACATCATTTCATTGAAATACATTAATACAGTTTGTTTAATCTAAAGCTAAATAAAAATACTAATAGTACTAATACAAAGTATAGACCTATATCTTAACAGAATAAAAAGAAATATCATTTATTTACTGAATTATTAATACTGAAATTACGCTTTACTTGCAGAAATTCTAAATTTTTATAAACATTTAGTGATTTGATCAGTCAACATTGCATTGAACTGTTTTGTCCCAAAAAGAGTTTACAAAGAATAATTTAATGTGAAATATACCGGGTGGGGCAATAGTGTGGGGAAGTCCGATAGCTCCTAAACGGTAACTGCTAGAAAAATCGTTCTAATACGGATGTAAACAGTGGATAGAGGCGCATCTAGAGAAATTATTTTCAAATATACAGGGTGTTGCAGAAAAGTGTGGCACGCTTAAGGTAGTTTTTTTTAAATAGAATGCCCCATATTTTTGCATATTTAACACCTCTCTTGGCAGGTTTATTCATATCTAAAATTTTAGCGCCATCTAATGACCGGTTTAGAAGTTAAAAATTTTTTTTCAAAAAAATTGAGTTTTACATTATCCCACTTAACAGTTTGCCGCTTTTACGGCCGCAACTGTGAAGACGAATTTAAGTAGGGATTTTGTTGCAGGGGCTTGTAGGGTGCTCTTCTTTAAAAGATAATGGACCCACCATGTACAGGGTGTTCAAAATTAATTTTTAAATTTAGAGAACTTCAAAGCTAAAATTCACAACTTTTTCAAGTGGAACACCCTGTATATTTTGTACCTTTGTGATGCAGAATTAAATAACGAACATTTTTTGTATGTACTTCCGTATAGCTATCTGTAACCACTTTTGATTTATTGAGAAAAAACTGCAAGAAGTACACAATTAAAAAATTATTTATTTAAAAAATCAAGGTTTTTCAAATAAAACAAAAGAAAAAAACTATAACAAATGCTCCATATGTTGCCCATTTGCATGGACACACATTTCGATGCGCCTTTGGAACGATCTTTGTACGTTTCTTAACATTGCCGGCGTGATACTTCTAAAAGCATGTATTAGTCCATCCTTCATATTTTGGATTGTGGTTGGTGTCTCTGTATAAACAATTTCTTTCACATATCCCCATAAAAAGAAATCCATTTTTGTAAGATCAGGAGATCTCGCAGGCCATTTAGTGGGCCCATTCCTTCCAATCCATTGATGTAGGTAGATATTATTTAGGTGGTCTCTTACTGCATGTAAATAATGCGGTGGAGCATCGTCTTGCTGAAGCCACATCCCATTTCAGATCCTTTGAGGAAGGTTCGCCAATAATTGTGGCAGACAGTTCTCCAAAAAATGAAGATAAATAGCTCCAGTTAATGTACCATCAAAAAAATGTGGCCCTATTACATGTTCTCCAATAATTCCTCCCCAAACGTTTATGGACTATCTGTGCTGGTTATCAAGTTGTCTGAAAAAGTGGGGATTTTCTGTAGCATAATGATGGAAATTGTGCCTGTTAACAAATCTTTTTTTATGAAACGTTGCCTCACCAGTGAACAAAACATTGTTGAAGAATGTAGCATCGTCTTGCATTTTACCTATGGCCCAATTACAAAACTGTAAACGTTTTAGAAAATCGTCATCAGTTAATTCCTGGTGGATTTGAATGTGATATGCATGAAACTTATTTTTCTTTAAGATTCGACCAACAGAACGTCTACTTATTCCTACAGATGAACTCACTTCTCTCTGACTCAGGACGGGGATTCTCAATCGTTGCCAGCACAACAGATAACTCATTTTCTTCGTTCACAACATTGTTAATTCGTTCTCTTTTTTCATACTGTACATTGCCAGTCTTCCCAAATCTATCGAGCAGGTTTGGAAAGCTGTGAACTTTAGGGAGCCTCCGTTCAGGATACTGTTGGTGGTAAATTCTGCGGGCAAGCAAACAATTTCTTTCCGACTCCCCCGAAACAAAAGTCATGTCTACAAGTTCTTCATTACTAAGATTCATTTTGAAAAACTAAAACACCCACTAGAACTAAACACTGATGGTCGATAACTGTGAGAAATGTACGTTTTGCATACGTGCGCAATTGCTAGATGCTTTAATGTTTTGTTGAACAAAAACAACCCAACACATTTGACAACTATATAAATAATGTTTTTAATTGTGTACTTCTTGCAGTTTTTTCAATTAAAAGTGGTTACAGATAGCTATACGGACGTATATACAAAAAATGTTCGTTATTTAATTCTGCATCACAAAGGTACAAAATATACAGGGTGTTGCATTTGAAAAAGTTGTGAATTTTAGCTTTGAAGTTCTCTAAATTTAAAAATTAATTTTGAACACCCTGTACATGGTGGGTCCATTTTATTTTAAAGAAGAGCACCCTACAAGTCCCTGCAACAAAATCCCTACTTAAATTCGTCTTCACAGTTGCGGCCGTAAAAGCGGTAAACTGTTAAGTGGGATAATGTAAAACTCAATTTTTTTGAAAAAAAATTTATAACTTCTAAACCGGTCATTAGATGGCGCTACAATTTTAGATATGAATAATCCTGCCAAGAGAGGTGTTAAATATGCAAAAATATTTGGGGCATTCTATTTTAAAAAAAATTACCTTAAGCGTGCCACACTTTTCTGCAACACCCTGTATATTTGAAAATAATTTCTCTAGATACGCCTCTATCCACTGTTTACATCCGTATTAGAACGATTTTTCTAGCTGTTACCGTTTAGGAGCTATCGGACTTCCCCACACTATTGCCCCACCCGGTATATTAATAGATCAATTGTGTTACTTAGCGACTTGGAATAAATATTGTTTCTGTATCTTATCCATTTCTTTTTAGTAGTTTTTCTTTTTCTACAAGAGACCAGCCATAATAACATTTTAGAAATATGAGCCCTGTCACACATGAATTGGACCACTGTATGTTCTGTAATTAAGTGCTGGGTTCAGTATTTCAACTCTTTTTATTCTGAAAGCTCTATTGCCATTGTTACAATTATTTACTACAATGGATACCATAGAAACCGAGCTCTTTGAGTAAACAGATCTGAAATACGGAACGCGGCTAATATTTAACATTCAACCAAATAATAATCAGTGATTAAACGATTATGTTTTTGATTGCGCATGATATTAGAAACCATGGGTTTTTAGATTTTGTGCCCCCTGAGAACTTTTGATCCGGGAGTCGATAACTATAACGTATCAAAAATTCAGCCAATTTAACCAGGGGGATAGTTTCCATAAGATTAGTTTTAAAAGTTTGAACGATTTCAAAACACGCAACTTTAAGCACCTGCGGTCTTCCTTATTGCCTGGTCCAATTCGTGTAGTTCAGAACTCGTACATATTTGAATAGTCTCAGAGGAATATCATGATAATCAAAATTTAGTAATCACAAAGTTTAAAATTTATAAATTTTGTAAAAGGAAATCAAAATGAGACTGAATTATAACTAAAGTTTGTCCAGAAATCTCTGAAAATCAGTTTGGTCATTTTTGAAACACTCGTCGCAGTCTACCAATTGCAGATTCTGCCATAAATTGCTTGAAGTAAACAAAGAATTTCTTATTCTTATAAAATCTCCACATGGTTGTAGTCGGTTTAAAATCTGTTTTATTACTGTAATTTCAGTTACAGATCTGAGAATCACCAAGCATGCTACAGCATAATGTTTAAAAAATTTATGGCAGCATCGTAATTGTAATGCTGCATTTGATGTATCATAAATGACCCAAAAGTTCAAAATCATCAAACCTAATGACTTATGAGTAACATGTGTTGGGTGCCTTGGAGAGCAGTTTTCAGGCAAAAATGATCTACACTGACTTCTCTAAGACATTCAATTGTATTAACCACCACTTATTACTAAAAAACTAGAAGAAATAGGTATTACTGTTAGCATATTAAAAAATGAATCTGGCGCAAGAATTCTTTTTGAAATGACAGAGAATATGTTTAATGAAATTGGCTTGCACTTAAATAATGAAAAATCTTTAGAAGAAAATAACAGGGTAAAATATTTAGAAGTAACATTTAAAAACGAACTAATTCTAGATTTAGAAAATATGAAAAGTCTCGGAACAAAACTTTGTAATATAGTGACTACGCCTCTTCTAAAAGATCATCAAAAATTTCAAGTGTTAACATTTTATATTTGGCCCAGCATAGTTTATTCATTTCAATTAACACCTTTTGAAAAAATCCTATTATAAGTTGATTATTCTACTTCTAATAATAAATTCTATATAGCTGGTTGTCAAAAACAAATGAACACCCTGTACATGCATGTTTGAATTTCACTTCAAAAGTTGGAAACTTTATTTTATTTTCTCAAGAAAAGTAATATAATTGAAGTTGAAAATTATTGCTTTAACTTAAAGAACCTGTTGCAAAGGGATTACAGGTAAGTTCTATGACACACTCTATGACCATTATTTGAACGTGCTTTTGGTGGCGGATAAAGCTTTGAAGCGCATTCAAATGAGCCCAAAAAAAGGTGAATTTTATATAACCATGGTGATAGAATCTACTCATAGTTTGTATATGTTTGTAATACAGAGTTTATTTGCATATATAATGTTTCATAAATAACTGATGCATAATGAGACGGACATAACGCTTTCCAGGTGACCTAAATTTTACATTGCTGCTACATAATAAAGTAGACATAGTTACTGATGAACTTAAATCTGCGTTCTAATTTGATATCAGATTTCAGAAATGAGTGTAGAACACCTCCTCATCTCCAACCAATGATGGATTTTAATTTTTATTTACAAACTTAATGGAAAGATTGAAGATATTCCTGATCACGAAAGTACTTTTTTACCTAATTAAATAAATAACTATTATTTAGGTAAATGAATTTTCAAAATTTATTGGTAATAACCTAAAAATAGCTCATTTTGGCATTTACAAGGACATTATTAAATTTTAAAAATTATTGCATATTAATGCAACATTAGCTTTAATCTAAGGCTTTAATCTAGAAAGCTTCCATCATTTGCAACGCAATATTTAAAAACTAATTTAAAACCAACTATCCATGTTGAAACAAGAAATTCGTTAATCAAGGTACAAAGGTTTTTAATAGTAGTATTCCGACTGTGTGTACCAGATCGAGTGGGCTTGCATGGCTAACTTTCTTATCGTTGAAGATGTAGATTTTGTTAAATGGGAAATGTTTCGCAGTTATATATGCTGATTTAAATTCTGTTTGAAAATGTCGAATCCGTCAGAGGTTATTTAAAAAAACTAAAGATTGTCATTTTCTTCTATGTCAAATATCTTCGTAAGTATAAGAAATACGAAAAAAGTTTCATATGAAAGTCACTGTATTCAATGAGACCAATTTAAAACTGACCTCAAACAAAAATTCAATATGGCTGCTTTTGAGGTACTCGTAGCAACTTCCCTAAGTTAAATGGACGCCATATTGGATTTTTAGGTTACTAAATAGAATTTTTTATTTTTTTTTCAATGATATAAGATAATGTATGATTGAATAAAAAATACCAGTAAAATTAGTTTTTATATTTTAATCAAGTAGGCTTACATGAATCCAAACAAAAACAAACAAATTTTATTTAAAAAAACAAAACTTAATCCTAATAATCACATGAAATGTTTAAAATGCTGGCTATTGTTAGCTAAACATAGTTGACACCATTTGACGTCACTTCGGGTTACTTTACGCAACGTATTTCGATTAATACTAGCACGCGCTTCTAGCATTGCTTAGTTGCTTCCTCAACATTATTGTAGCTGTAATTACTTTCATATACTTATTTCTTTAACGTACCCCACAGAAAAAAGTCAAGAGACGTTAGATCATCTGTTCTGGCTGGCCATCGAACACTAGTATTGGTGGCAATAATCTTATTGTCAAATCGGTGAATTAAATAATCTACCACGTTTCTTGAATTGTGGGCTGGGCAGCCATCTTGTTGTTACCATAACCAAATCCTGTCTGCCAAAGGTAGGTCATCTATGAAATCTTCTAAGGATATTCTAAATAACATTGAGCAGTTAAAGTTCCATTGAAGATAATAGGTCCAATTAAATGACTTCCCGTTATGCCGCAAATACATTAAGCACTGCTAGAAGCATGTGCTAATATTAGTCGAAAAATGAAATACTACGTTTAGCTAACAATGGCCAGCATTTTGAACATTTCATCTAATTATTAGGATTAAGTTTTGTTTTTTTTAATAAATTTTGTTTGTTTTTGTTTGGATCCATGTAAGCCTACTTGATTAAAATGTAAAAATAATTAATTTTACTGGTATTTTTTTATTCGAATAACAATCATACGTTATCTTACATCGTTGAAAAGAGAATAAAAAATTCTATTCAGTAACCTAAAAATCCAATATGGCGTTCATTTAACTTAGCGAAGTTGCTATGAGTATCTCAAAAGCAGCCATCTTGAATTTTTGTTTGAGACCAGTTTTAAATTGGTCGCATCGAATACAGTGACTTTCATATGAGACTTTTTTCGTATCTCTTCTTATACTTAGGAAGCTATTTGACATACAAGAAAATGACAATTTTCAATTTTTTTTAAATAACTTCTGACAGCTTTGACATTTTGAACTTTCTCAAACAGATTCTAAGTCAGCATGTAAAACTGCAAAACATTGCTCATTTAACCAAATCTCCATCTTCAATAATAAGAAAGTTACCCAAGCAATCCCACTCGATCTGGAACACACTGTATACGGCTATTATGTTGTCAACATTTTTAAAAAGTATGATCACTTGTATTCTTACGCATAGAATTCTTGTAATTTAAAGTAGTAGACACTCTTGTCATCTTCCCTTATGTAGCACTATAGCACTTATTTACTTATGGTAGCAGTTGCAGTAGGTGAGAGAGCATTTAGCAAGCTTGCCTTAATAAAAAAATACATGCGCAGAACAATGCTCCAAGAACGATTAAATAGCTTGGCATTGCTATCTATAGAGCATGAAACAGCACGAGAAATAGATTTCAGTACATTATAAAGGACTTTGCCACATTAATAAAAGAAGGCTTAGTTAAAGTTTGAAAATGCTTTTAAGAATTATTTAAAAAATGATTCATTCTTTTATCAAGTACCTACCTAGATACACATCAAGCTAAGCTACAGTGGACTATTAGTTGCTACTACAATAATAATAATAATGTTTATTTACTCAACATGCTTATGCCCAATTACAGAGTAAAAAATATAGAAAAAATTAAGAACTAATTTGACAAGATGCTCTTAACTATAAAAATAATAAAAATTATATACAGGGTGTATTATCGGTTTTGTAACATAGGGAAATAGCATGTAAAAACACAATTTGTCAAATATTGGCTCTCCTAATTATTTTGGAGAAAAAGTTACTGTAGCAAAGTTGTAGACCTTATTGAATACTGTTCAAAAACCTTCACTTTATCATCTGTGTTAAATAGTTTCCAAGATATAAGTGATTTTCTGGTATAGGAAATTAACATTGTAAATGGGAAATTCGCTAATAACAATTACCGGGTTATATTTAGACCTTAAGTGTAAATGCAAGAATTATTAAGCAGAGTTTTATGGAGCAAAATCACTCGTCAGAATGTTACAATTGTTACCGGTGTGGAAGAAATACATGAGAATTCTCCAAGAAATTTATTTTTATAAAATCTTATTAGCCATGACTCTTCGGGAAAGTGGTCAAAATGACCACCGAAGATTTCGGTGAATTTTTGAAAAATGAAAAATTTTGTATTTTTTAAAAATTTACGAAAAGATAAACATTTTTAGCAACTTTTTTTTAACGAAAAGTCTTAGGACTTAGAATTTTAGTTTTTATGACAACTATTGTGTTAGATCAACATTAGTTTTCAAAAATAAATTAGTTTATTAAGTATACAGTTGTTTTTGTTCGTCATGGCAATGCTAGCTCTGCGCATTCTCAACTGGTTTCTTATATTAGTGTCATTCTTATAATATGTTTTAAATTTATAATACAAAAGCATGACATAACCTATCAGTGATTCTTGAGATTAATTTGACAACTATCGTCATGGCTAATAAGATTTTATAAAAATAAATTTCTTTGAGAAATCTTATCTATTTCTTCCACACCGGTAGCAATTCTAACATTCTGATGAGTGATTCTGCCCCTTGAAACTGTGCTAAATAATTCTTGCATTTACACCTAATGTCTAAATCTAACGCGGTAATTGCTATTAGTGAATTTCCGATTTACAATGTTAATTTCCTATACCAGAAAATTACTTATATCTTGGAAACTATTTAACACAGATGCTAAAGTGAAGGTGTTTTGAACAGTATTCAATAAGATCTACAACTTTGCTATAGTGACTTTTCCTCTAAAATAATTAGGGGAGCCAATATTTGAGAAATTGTATTTTTACATGCTATTTCCCCATGTTACAAAATCGATAATACACCCTGTATGTAGATATTAACATTTCAATAAATTATTCAGATTATCAACAAAATTACATTTTTTCTTATAATTAAAAAAAAAAGTAAAAAGAAAAACTAATTCAATTCCTGGATAGTTGCGTAAGTACTGCTTTCCCTAGCTTATTCCATTTAAACGGGTTCTGAATGATGTAAGTGACACGTGAAATACAGGGTGATCCAAATTGAATGAGGAGTGTTTAAATTTACCGCCACGTTAAATTATTGTCACATTGGCAACATGAATACTTTTCTGCTTCTTTTATTTTACAGCGGCGTCTCAAAAAATAATATAGCTTTTAAACTTCGTTAATTTTAAATAATAAGCTTACTTGATAATAGAACCGTAGATCTGAAAAAAACTGTTTTGTATAATAAGAAAACAAGCGAAATAAAACAGAAATTCAATGAAAACCCGAATAACGTAGCAAAGTACAACTAGTGTTCCTCAAGGAAAACTTTAACTGTGTTATTTTAGAGTTAGGACACGGATGTCAAAATCTATCTCTTTCTAGGCCAAAACTAAGCTGTCTGAAACAGATACTTTTTTCTCTCTTTAATTTAGTGACAACATTCAGCAGCTGTCAGTTATAAATTTTAGGTTATGCTGTCATGTTTATTTTTATGCATGTAAAATTTTTTAATGTGCAGATTATCATTTATTTATTGTTTGTAGAGAATTTTTAAAATTACTGTAGTACATATATCAATTTTCCGACAATTTTTAATACAATGTTAACTGTATCCAATTTTAGATTTATATAACTGTCATACTAACAGTTTAATTTATTAAAACAATTTTCATGATTACCAACCTTCTAATAAATAGTTTCAAAATATGAAATGTCACTAGGAAAATTTGACATGCTTAACTCTTAACTCTAAATAACACAGAGCTTAGTTCGTATTTAGGAACCCTAAGTACAAAGATGTAAACTAGAAATTGATGAGTTGACTCTGTAATTTGACACAACACATTTCAATAGTGCTGCACTAACAACGTAAAATACACTAAAACCTAAAGCGCGAAATTCAAACCGTCTTCACTCAATTTGGATCTCACTGTATATCTAACTGTTGCTGGTTTTCAATTTCACCAAACTTATTGCAAATTCTTATTAAAGGACTATTTTTTCGATAGTTGGTTCTTGCAAAGTCAGATTGAAAGGTTAACGGATTTCTCAAATAAGCTGTGGGAACATGGAAATTAATTGCTCCTAGGAGGTTGGAATCATTTATACTACCGTTAACAATTTTATATAAGAATAAACATTGACTATCAACATTCTACTAGCTAAAATCTTAACTTTGAAGAGCTCTATGAGTTCTTGATAATTGCCATGTGAAATCCTTCCCCTGTTCTTTTGAAAAAGCAATATTTTAGGAACTTCTTTTGAATTCTTTCGATACTGATTTCCTGATCGGTATACAGCGGATTCCAAACCACCGATGCATATTCTAATGTAGGTCTGATCAATGTGTTAAAGTATCTATGTGTTGAGTGAATGTTAACTTTGAATCAAAAGTAATTCCTAAGTCTTTTATTTCTATTTTATGAACTAATGTGTGATCGCCCATTTTATAATCGTAGATAAAATAATTATTTTTTTGTTAAATGTCACGATCGCACACTTTTTGATATTAAATTTAAGTTTATTGTTTAATGACCAGCTATGGATTGCTACTAAGTCATGTTGCAGTCCTCTATTGATGTTATTTTTTTGTAAAGTTTAAAGTCATCCGCAAATATCAGGCACTGAGAGTATTTCACATGAGCTTGTATGTCATTTATAAAAATTAAAAACAACAGAGGCCCTAGATTGGACCCTTGAGGGACACCAGATGTTGATACGATGTTATCCGATTTATAACCACAACACTCGATATACTGACTTCTATTTATGAGATAAGAGTACATTAATTTTAATAAATTTTCAGAGAAACCTAACTGAATCATTTTTTCAAGTAATAGTTTATGATTAACTTTATCAAAAGGTTTGGAGAAATCCGTATAGACCATATCAACTTGACTCCGCCTATCAAACGCATCTACTGTACATTGTGTAAAAGTACATAAATTAGTGGCTGTTGATCTGCCCTTGAAAAACCCATATTCACGAGAATTAATTTAATTTTTTAACTGAAAGTAAACATCATCAAATATTATTCCTTAAAATAGTTTTGAAAACACATCCAATAGAGCTACTGGTCCATAGTTTTGCATTTCAGATGATCGACCACTTTTTAAAATTGGACATATCTTGGATAATTTCCATGCTGTCGGAAAAATTCCTTGTTGAAGAGAAGCGTTAAATATTTTGTGCAATGGTTTTACAAACCATTCTTTGCAGCCTTTAATCACATAAACTGGAATTTCATCTGGCTCTACTGATTTTTTATTTTTTAATTTCATTATACCCTGTATAATTTGCTCTTCTGAAATAGTTCCTAAGT
Organism: Agrypnus murinus; assembly: GCA_929113105.1. Lineage (NCBI taxonomy): Eukaryota > Metazoa > Arthropoda > Insecta > Coleoptera > Elateridae > Agrypnus > Agrypnus murinus. The sequence goes on along the minus strand of OV816028.1, from coordinate 28,117,682 downwards.
TTATAATATTTTCATTTATTCCAAAGTTACTGTGAATTTCTGAAATTAAAAATGGAGACGATATTTCTAGGGACTAGGGGGGGGAGGCACAATGGAATCACTGTAACGGGCCCCAACATTTCTGTAGCCAGGCCTGCATAGACCAACCATTGTTGTCATTTATGCAAAGAGTGACGATCTTTGCATTGGTTGAGTAAACAGCAATTTCCTAATCTGCATTCCAGAAATTGAAAATTCCAAAAGTGGCAGTTTTTTGTGTGGGCATACAGATAAAATAAATAAAAATATGAGATATAATAAAAAATAAGAACATTTCCTGTACTTATTTAATTTGCAGAGAAAGAGAGTTCTGCTGAGAAAAAGTACCGTTCTTCCAAAATAAGTATGAATGGTCACTTTAAGCGAATTGAAAATGGTTTGCTAACTTGACAGCAATCTTGAAAACCTATAATATTCCGCTGTCAAATCTAATAGATTTAGGTTATGTTATTTTGATTAGTGCGAAACATTTTTGTTAGAATTTTAAAGAATTAATACATAGGTAAATCTAATTTAATTCATCAATTCATGCATATTAAAATATTAGTATGGGTATTGAATATTATTAAATTGTGAGGATAACGTTAATAAGTTTTCTAATTTAGAAAATTAGCAAAATATCTAATAGATCGAAGTAGGTTATAGGATAAAAATAATTGAAATAATTGTTTTAGATGCTAAATAAGTAAAAAGTCTTTTATTTTATATAAGAATATTCTGTATAAGTTTTAAAATAAATTGAGGATTCTTCACTAATTATTATATAATCGAGTATTTAAAATAAATTCTTTAAATCGTTATCTAATGATCGTTTTCATTTATTAAAGTTGGTATTTTTAAAAATAGTTGAATTCGAAATATACGCCAAGAGAAAAATTCAAGTGTCAAAAATATTTTAAAAAATATTTTTTCATTTGAATTTTCCCGCCCCCGTCATTAAGTTTCCGGTAGTAGTTTTCAATTTTAGACAATACTCCGCCTTATAATATATTACTTGTTAATTCTAAATTGGTTGCTTAAAATTTGTATAAAATAAAGACACTCTTTACATTATTAATCACTTGCAAGATAACTGCAAACTGTAAGTATTTAAATGGAGAATATCCAAGCGAGGTACTAAAGTGCATGGTCTAAGCGTAGGAATATAACACCTTGCGGTGATCAACCGAAGTCTTTTCCGTTCAGCTAACGCGAATTGAACATGTCGTATGCTTCAGAAAGACGGTAAGTTTTGTGTTTTTTCGTTAATAAACCAGGAGTTTTTACGTAAAAACTGTGTGAAAATGTGAAAGTGCAAATGGATTTTATAGTAAGATTAATATTTACTGTGCTTCTTCCATACTTTAGTTAAAGCCACACTTTTATTTCGGCGAGATTTCCCACGATACCATGCCAACATGGCGAGCAGTGGAATATCCCGAAATATTTAAATTTAGTTTATATTCGAATAAGAAAAATAGGTGCAAAAATCTACAGGCGTTTACTGCGAGTTACTAAAAATAGACTTTGTAATTCTGCACGTACCAAAATTAACCATAAACCCTTTGTTTTATGTATGCATGTATGAATAGCTAAAAATTCGCATTTCCACGTGAAGTTACCATGCTGCATTATGTAATTTTGAAAGAATTGTAGTCTATTTTTATAGTATATAATATTTCTCAACGCTAACAAACCCGAAAATCTCTGCATTATGGATTTGTAAGTGTGAAAGAGTTGGAAAAAAATTAAGGTTACCTTGTGCTGCATATGTTAAGCATGAGTCATACTTTTTGGAAAGGTTTTATTATTATTATTAATTATTTTTAATATTTTGTAGAAACGAAGAATGGAGTGGCGATAAAAATGGGCCAGCTTCTGAGAAAGAGAACCAAACCTACGATGGCCCTCCTGGCATGGACCCAGATGGTGTCATCGAGTCCAACTGGGAAGAAGTGGTGGACAATTTCGATGACATGAACTTAAAAGAAGAACTCCTTAGAGGAATTTACGCTTATGGTTTCGAAAAACCTTCAGCAATCCAACAGCGTGCTATTATGCCCTGCGTTAAAGGCCATGATGTGATTGCACAGGCCCAGTCTGGTACTGGAAAAACGGCCACATTTTCAATTTCTATCCTTCAACAGATTGATACATCAGTTAGAGAATGTCAGGCTTTAATCTTAGCACCCACGCGTGAATTAGCCCAACAAATACAAAAGGTCGTTATTGCCTTAGGAGATTTTATGGCCGCACAATGTCATGCCTGTATCGGTGGTACAAATGTGCGTGAGGATATGCGTAAATTAGAAACGGGGATGCATGTGGTCGTTGGGACACCCGGACGTGTATACGATATGATCAGTCGCAGAGCGTTGCGTACTAATTATATTAAGATGTTTGTCTTAGACGAAGCGGACGAAATGTTGTCACGTGGTTTTAAAGATCAGATCCATGATGTCTTCAAAATGTTAAATGTGGACGTTCAAGTAATTCTTTTGTCGGCTACAATGCCCAGTGATGTCTTGGATGTAACCAAATCGTTTATGCGTAACCCCGTCCGCATCTTAGTTAAAAAAGAAGAGTTGACGCTGGAAGGTATCAAGCAATTCTTTGTGTATGTGGAACGAGAGGACTGGAAATTAGAAACATTATGTGATTTGTATGACACTTTATCCATCACTCAAGCTGTTATATTTTGTAATACTCGCCGTAAAGTCGATTGGCTTACCGAAAACATGCACAAACGAGACTTCACCGTTTCTGCTATGCATGGTGATATGGAACAACGCGAGCGTGATGTTATTATGAGACAATTCCGTACGGGATCATCTAGAGTTTTGATTACAACGGATTTGTTGGCCCGTGGCATTGACGTGCAGCAAGTCTCTCTTGTTATCAATTATGATTTGCCTTCAAACAGGGAGAATTATATTCATAGGTATTAACCGTTTGTTTTTTTTTTTGATCAGACTTGGCCATGAAAATTTAAAACCTGAGAAGGCATTCAAGTTGATGTGAAAAGTCATTTTAAAAGATGTACGTAAAAAGCAGCCACGGTCGGTGCATACAAAAACACGGGACTGCTGTAGTGCAGCATATATTGCTATCGTGTTCATATGCACACGTTAGAGTGCGTTGCAGCAGCAGCTCTTGAGTTTTTGTGTGCAGTGGCCACGCCTGGTAAAAACAGTTTCTAACTTATTTAGAAATGTACATTAATAGTTCGCTCTGGGTGCTTTTTTAAACATCAACTTGAACATTCTAAAAACCGTTTTTATTAAATGACAATTTTTAGGTTATGTTGTCATCTGCAGTGCAAAGTCAAATTTTTAGGTTATATCATATTTCAAATGCCAGCCACTTTTAGTTATTATTTTAACAATAATTAACCTTGTTTAACCACGGTATTACTAGGTAAACATTATCCAGAAAATGCTGTAATTTAATGCAGCTACTGTGCAGTACCAATTGGAATGCACCTTTAAGCTTTTTTTAAGGTTATGTTCTCATCTATTTTTATGTTTTACTTCACATGTTTCATGCATCGTCATTATTTTCACAATGTATTTTAATATTAAAAAAATATATCTTAAGATTTTGCAAATATTAAGAAATTATGGTACTGATAAATCTATAACCAAATCATGGCCAAACCTAATCAAAAAATTTTTATTGGAATGTATGTACTATTGGATAAATTAATTAATTGTGTGCTTTTTTTTCCCCTAGGATTGGACGTGGTGGACGTTTCGGCCGTAAAGGTGTTGCCATCAATTTTGTCACCGAAGATGACAAACGTACGCTTAAGGATATCGAGCAGTTTTATAACACACATATTGATGAAATGCCCATGAATGTGGCGGACCTCATCTAAATGTGCTACTATATTGCTGCGTGTCCGACGTTGCCTAGAGTTTGTTATGGTGTGAGTATTAGCTGTCCTGTGCTCCTCCGACTGCGAATCTTATATGCGAATATTGTGCGCCATTACGTTTCTTTAGGCCGACGCCGAGGCTCGGCACTGCTGTGCGGCCTGTTGGCCTTGTATAATATATAAACTATTTAATTAATTAATTCAGTGTGTCAGTTCTTTCCTTTTTTTTTGTATTTATCACTTTCAGTTTTAGTTAATTTTTGGTATTAAAAAATAATTGTAATTATCTTTAGCATTAGTAATAATATAAATATAGTGTAATTATAAGTACGTGGGCAGGTAATTTGCATGTTGTGGGATTGGGGGTGCCAAGAGTGGCGGCGATTTAGGGGCGGCAGTTTCTGTCGAATAATGATGTGGTTTTTTTCTTCAGAGACTGCCGCCCCCAAGCAGCATTTTTGTCTCTTTAAGGGTTTAGTTGGCTTCTGGAAAGGTTATTATAACTTTAAAAGATGTAGGCGGAAGATCACTGAACTATTTTCACTTAGTAGAGGAGTGCCGATTTTGTATGATCGTTACTACTAATAATGTTAATAATAAAAATAATATTCAAAAAAACTAAGTCTGTTTTTCTTTTTTTGTATATTATATGCACCTCTCCAAGAACCAAAACCCTGTGAGGAGACTAGCTGCATGAAATGCATAGCTGATTTCAGTTTTTCGTTTCAGGCAGCAGCCAGTAGTAGTACTACTCCGGACAAGAGAGTTTTGGAAATTAAAATAAAAAATAAATCTAAATTTACCATTAAACATCTTACAGTGGTTTTGCTTCTCTACATACACCAAAATTTCCAATCTCGTGTTCCATCTTGGTGTATTCGTATATATTTTATTATTTTGACTACTTTTACAATCTGCTTAAATAAATTTATTTTAACCTAAACAATGCATACTATTTATTATAAACTTCGTTAACATTGTTTTTAGTTAAACGTTCTTATATGTAATTGATTGTTGATGTGTCGTGCAAGTCCTTACACACACATATCAAATGAAAGTTAAGATTTTACAAGTAAACTTTCTTATCAGTATTAATAGACATTTCTAGAAAAATATATTTGTGTTTAATTTATTCAATATTTAAATGTGTATATGTAAAAGTGGAAATTATTTGTTCTGTAAAAACAAGAGTTTGGTTGATTACTGTTAAAAGTAATCCAATTATTAACTGATTGGGTTACTTCACAGTAAACTAATCGAAACTACCTATTGCTGAAACAGAGTAATCGATAATTTTAATTACTATTGATTTCATGTATTAGAATTTATCAGAAACACAAATTATAATTTCAAACAGGGTGATTCAAATTGCTTGTCCGCATAGGGCAATTCTGTAACCATAAGGTAGTCGTTTTATTTTTAATCTGAACTTCTTACCAAAAAAAAACTTAACCTTAAGCAGTGGTTTCAATTATGCAACTATGGTTGCCTCTATAATAATAATAATAATAATTACTACAACCCATAACCTTAACCAAGGCCCCAGAAGCTATAAGCTTGCGCGGGAGGGAGGGGGCAATTATTATTATTATGTAGGCCCAATGTGCGGCTGCAGCCGACTTATAGATGGAACAGCGCAAATCCCACATTTGTGTTACAGCTAAGGGAAACTGCAGAAAACCTTAACCAGATTTGCCAGCGCCGGGAGTCGAACCCGGGCCGCTTGGGTGAAAGTCCGGCACGCCAGACATTACACTACCAAGGCTGTAGAGCCCTAGTACCCTATGCATGCAGAGTCAAGAATGTGCATGTAACCTGTATCTTGCATGTAACCTGTATCTTGCATGTAACTAGTTTTCATTTCTGCCTAATTTTCAATACAACAAAATGGAATGGAATTAAGTGTGAGTGACGAGCTGGTGTTTATCAGCCAAAAATGTGAAAGAAGTTTTCATGTTAGGTAAACACTTATGTTGAAGGACGGGTAGAAACTTTGACTATCAGACCAGAAAACGCGTATATTTACACAGGTCCTATGCACACTGATTTTAAGCATGCATCTCTTGTACATTCTTGTCTTTACTGCAACTGATGCATGCACAGTTGCACATGTGGAAATACCGTTTTGCTAAGGCACTTTTCATTGGTTGTTACTATATACCCTTTTGGATATTCTATTAGTGAGCAGAAAATGTATTCATATAAGTGGCCGCTAAGCAACCACTTAATATGTTTTTCCGTCCACTAATAGTCAAAACGGTACATACGAACTGCCACTGGCACTTTATGAGTGGAACTAATGGTTGAATCAGATTTTTATTTTGTTCATTTCTTATTTAGGGTGAGGTGGGGCAGAAAAGGACACTTTTGCAGTTTTTAATTTTTTTTAATGAAAAAATAATTATACCTACATTGTTAATATCTCTTATAGGATATTACATTTTTCTGCAGTGTCTATTAAAAACCATTAGTAAAAAATAAAATGTATGCCTACTAATTACTCACCAAAAGTGGCAAAAAGTAGACACAAATGGGGTAATAAAAAGACATGTAATAGGCAGACATCGTAAGCCAACTTCTCTAGAAATAGAAAATTTTAGATCGCTTACAATAATGGCTCCGAAGAAAATAATACTTGGGTTGTTTCTAAATATTCTTCCCCAACATTTGATATTGTTTCTTCAGAATGAGGTTTTGACGTGTATATAATCATGCACTATAGTTATACCATAACCTGCATTAATTTAGAGTAATGTAATGGTTAGGTGGTGCAATACATATCGACAGGGGCGTCCCCAGCAGTGTGCAAGGCACACGGCCAGCCAAATGAATTTAAAACTTAGATTTAAAATTAATATACTATATGGAGACGGGCAGCGATAACAAATTCCAAATTAAGTTTATTGGAAAAATAATATATGATGCTATTAAATTGGTCGGGGAAATGCTAAATTGTATTATACGGACTTATTTTTCTAATAAACGTATTTTTGTTACAAATTAACATAAAATATAAAGACAAAAATTGGGGGCAGCGTTAATCCATTAATAATCTTTGCTCAAGGGCAGCCAAATGTCTGGGGACACCCCTGCATATCAACAATGATTTGGAATAAGGATGTAAGTGGTAATCGCTTACCATACAGGGAAACGTGTTTAATCATTTTCTATTCATTGCTACAAAAACCTCAATTGGTGCAGTGGCATAACTACGTAAGATTGCACGAATTACGTTTGCGCCCTTCGTACAAGGTGGCTGTCTTTTTCATTGTCCAGATATATCTGCTGAAATATTAAAGGTAGAGGAAAAAGTTAAATGGGAGACTTGCTTCGCATAACCTGACCTATAGAATAGGGGAAAAAAACTGTTTATGGTCAGCTTTTTTTTAAGTGGAACGTCCTGTATATTTTTGCGGAATAAAATTGTAAATGAATTTCTTTTTCAATGATATAATCACAAGTGACTTTTTGTCTTTAAATTACATCTTACAGTTCAAAAAATAAAATTATCAGATTGGCTCTTTGATTACAAAATTATAGCAGCTTTTATTTAATTACTATTTAACAAATTGAATAAGACGCAATTAATTTTTTTATAATGATTGCTCAAATTGTTCACCATGAAAGTCTAAACCTTTGATTAACTTTTCTCCGGCTTTTTTCAGTATGGTAGGTCTAATTAACAAGCTAGCTGCAGTGATTTTATTTTGAAGTTCTTGCACATTTTGAGGAGTCTCATAATACACTTGGTTTTTCAGGAAACCCCATACAAAGAAATCAAGTATACACAAGTCAGGTGACCTGGGAGGTCACAAAACGAGTCCTTTGTTATCGATCTGTTTTTGACCAAATTCATTGTTCAAACCTTTAAACAATTTGTCAATGTAGCTCCATTATGAGGTGGGGCAACGTCGTGTTGAAACCACAAGTTTAGTCGTGCAAAATTGATGCTAAATTATGTCGTTTTTCACAGCTCCATCGTGAAAATAAGGTCCTAAACATTCGTTGTCAAGTATCTATACATTAATTGAAAAACGTGCTTGCACATAAGTTTTAACAATTTTGCATCAACCCAATATTGTGAATTAAGCTTGATAAAAATTTCATTTCTGTAAAAATTGAATTTGTTGTCTTTTCTCCTTACATTCTGGACAGTATGACATTTTGAAAATGCTTCAGTGAACGGTGTAATTTAAAAGCAAACACCCATTTGTGAGATATCATTAAGAAATCTATTTAGAACTTAATTCTGCAAAAATATACAGGACGTTCCATTTAAAAAATTAAAGTTAGATATTTTTTTTGAAAAATAAGTTGGCCATGAAAAAGATTTTTTGTGCTATTTTATAGATTAGGTTATGCTAAACAAGTCTCTTATTTAACTTTTTCCTCTACTTGTAATATTTCAGCAGATATAACTTGGACAATGAGAAATCATACACCCTGTATACAATTACAGTAGGCAACTGTTACGTTGCATTCTAACAAAACCAAAAATAACGATACATTTTAGTAAACGGAAAAGAAGCAATTTGTTCCGGTCCAGACCCTTGACCGAAGAAAGCCAAATTTCTAAGAATTCTACTAATTTAGGGTAGATGTTTGTTTATCGGTCCAGAATTCAGTTTGTTTCAGAGTGCAGTGTAGCAAGGTCAATAGAAGTGAATGTGTGAGATTGTGCTTTATTATTGTGTTAAAGGAATTAATCAGTAAGTGTTGGTTTGTGTGTAATGATTCTTTGTTGGCTTTGATTTGTAATTGTGCATGATTTCGTAAGTCGGTAGGGGCAGGTTAACTGAATGATGCAGATATTAATTAATAAGAAAGATGAATTCTTGAATTGCATAAATATGTTGCGAATGGTTTTGCTTTGTCAGTTAACGAGTCCCTAGTTGGTGTCATTTATTTTGAGTGTCCGTGGGAGTGGCGACCCACCGTCGGTAGGGGTATGTTTACTGAGACGTGGTCTCATTCTGTTTATCTTTTATTACAGAAACGGACCAGTCAACGCCCTAGGAATAGCCATCCTCTTTCCCCCCTTTTTTTAAACGATTTTAAGTTTATTACTCCTTATTGCTAAGGTTAGCTAATTTAGTTTGTAATTTCAGTTCAATATATTTCAGTTATTTGTCTCTTTTAAATTAATTACATGTGCTTTCATGGAATAGACTTGCAAACGTTTATTTAATTATGTGTTTTATTTATTTTATTATTATTGGTTTATTAGTTTCTTTAATCACTAAAACCCTCCCTTCTCTCTAACACAACATTGGTTAAAATAAAATATTCAATAATAGAAGGGTCGGCCGTAACAACGTTGTATGTAATAAAAGAGTTTGAATAGCAACACTGCAAATTCACGCTTTCAAAACTAGCATTCGGGGAATCTGTTTAAGAATATTTTATATATGACACCAACACCATTCAATAGGGATATACTAACGTTGTTTCTATGGAAATACCGCATTTTAGTAAAATGTTACACACAACGTTGTTATGGCCAACCCTTCAATTAATAATAATTCATTACCGTAGAATAGTCCATAGAATGTGTTTTACCTCCAATGCTTATTGTTTTAAAATTTCAGGAAAACAGCGACCTTAATCACAAATCTTACTGGCAATTAACAATTGACAATAAAAATTTTAAATGTTAAATACAATTGCCAATTAAATTAATTGTGAATATTATTTATTTTGCATGATTACAATAAATTAATTGTTAATTGTTCTGGCAATTAACAATTAATTAATTGTTAGTTATGATGACAATTAACCTATTTATTAAAAAGACGGGATAGTGCTGTATAATTAATGCATACCTTAACAAATTAGACGTTTTTTATTTGTAACTACAGCTGGGACATTACGTTTTCAGGGAACAAGCAGTATATTTCCTATTTCTTATTAAAAGCATTTTATGATTTATATTTTTATAGAGATTGTGCAGATAATACATTTTTAATAGTTTAAAAAGTTTATTTGTGCACCCAATATTACAACACATGCATAAAGATATTTCAATTGCTCTTTTTATTTATTAGGGTTTGTTTAAAGTCTGGGACAAGGTTGAAATATAATCTGCTGTTATTACAAAATACTAGAATGACCTGCATAGTTATTTTCTTATTTAAATTAAAACTTTCATCAATAGTATTTAGTTAACAATTTTAGTTGTGATTTTTAATTGCAATTAAGTTTAGTTGCAGTCTTCAATTAGGAGGTTAGTTGCAATTGAAATGTCACAATTAAATATTCAATCAACTGATTAATTGATTAAACATTTAACCCAGATATGCCTGAAAGGAAACTAACAAATTTAACACAATTTTACATGAAACTATTTATAGTTTAAATAACACAATACAATTAAGAAACTAAAAGAAATTAGGAGAAAACACAGGTTTTTTGCTGTTCTACATGCAGGACGCCAGGAACATAAGCTCTATTTGGTATGATAACTGATGAAGCACTTTACGTGAAATCCTACATCGCACAACTGACATCGGGTAGTAGTCTTCATGTGGCAATAGTAGCATCACATTTGTTTATCTTGAGGAATTACAAGATGATTTCTGTTTGAATATCTGACTTCATTGTTTTTATTTTTTGAGGGGCACCCTTTAGCATAAGACGATCTATTCTTGTTTGTCTGTAAAAAAAAGTGGCAATTCTTCTCCGAAAATGAAGATTATCTAGTGAGCCCCCTCTATGTTTGTGAATTTGCCAAGCATTTTGGAGAACCATATCTATACAATCGGTAATCAATGGGAAATACCATTTTTTCCCACGAATGCCAATACGATATAAACTAATATTTTGGTCGCTTCTATCTACTCCTCCCATATTAGCGTTAAATATTTTCACTAAATTTGGTTGATTAATGTATACGAATTTTTTTTCTTTTTGCGAGTGTCGCTTCACTAATTGAACCGGACTTATCCCCGCAGAATTTGAACATAGACACACAATGCTGTTATCGTGCCATTTTGTCACAATCACATTGCCATCTTTAGTTTTTTTGAAGTCGTATGTCCGTCTCGGTTCTTTTTTTAGATCTTGAAATTTTTGAATGGTTGTCCAGGTATTCTATTTTCTCGAATTGTGCCAGTAGCTCGCAAATTTCTGTTGCTTAGTTCTTCAAATAGAGCAACTGAAGAAAAGAAATTATCAAAAACCATGTGGAAATTCTTTTCAGGCCATCTGTTGCGAATGCAATTTTATGTAAATAATGCATAATGCAATATTTCTTTATAAATGTCGCTAATGTTTGTGTTAGCTCCTTGGTAGGGTTCAAACCAGTTGATGTAGCCTGTTCTGGTAGTACCCACCCCAAGTTTGAATCCGTATCGTATAGGTTTATTATGAATAAATTGCTTGCAACCATGACGTCCATAATATGGCACCATTGCTTCGTCAACGGAATGAAATTCTTCCAAGAAAGCATGTTCAATAAATTTTCTGTTCAAATGTAAAAATAGTGGTCGTACTTTAGCAAATTTATCAGCAGTGCTTATTTCATTGTTATCGACTAAATGAAAATTCGACATTATGTATTCAAATTTATCTCGAGTCAGAGCTTCTGACACTAGTACATTGTTGGTATCATTTTCTCTAGACCAGTATAATCTTCTTCTGGGGACATTTACATATCCACTCAAAATTAATATACCTAAAAAGGCCAGAACTTCGTGTTATCAATTTGTCCCGATCTGTTATTTTGCAAAGCATAGTTATTGGTTTTATAATTAGTTCAATAATGTCATCATCAAAAAAATTAAAAAATAAATCAACAGGTGAAGGTATACCGTCAACAGTTGGTGTAACATCAAAATTAGATGGGTTTTCCGATCCCAAGTCTTCATGAATCCATTCATAATTCTTTTTCTTGCATTTCTTCATTTGTCTATCCTCTTGAACTATTAGTTTTCGTTTCAAAACAGAAAGAGGGACATTTTCTTCGGGATCAGAGTCAATATCTTCTAATGTATTGTGCCGAATTTCGGCCTCCGCTCTAAGTAAACTTCCTGGCAAATTATTTATAGAAACATAATCTTCATCGGTTATGTTACCACATGCATTGTTTGGTGGCAGTAGTGTAATTTGGATCTCAGGTTCCACAAGTTGGTCATTTCTTTCAATCATAGCCATAGCTTCATGAAAAGTAAAACCCCTGAAAGAAATTCAAAATTTCATTTTATGTGCCTGGCGTCCTATATATATAGGACGTCAAACTTTGGCTGTAATTTTAAACTACTAGACTTTGTGTTCAATATGAATTGACAACTCCCCAAGAACTTATAAACATTTAGCTATAAATTTGTACCACTAACACAATTATCAAAAGAGCAATTAAAAAAAATGTCTACCTCTCCCATCTAATGCCGTAGTCATCCATGTTACTATTGCGTATCACAATTTCATCAAAACCTCTAATTTACAATTATTAACTTTGACTATACAACACTCATTGCTACTAAACACGTGTGACCAGCTGAATTCAACAAATCTTGCGCAGAAATAGGTAAATCTCCTAATTTCTAAGCGTTCTATATATAGGACATTAGGCATAACTGGGTTAATTGATTGATGCCCAACACTGGGTTGCGCCCCCCTCGTCACGAGGTCTCCGGGGGCGGTAGTTACGCCACTAAATTGGTGCCATTTTGACAGTTGCTTTCTTCTATTAGATCACTATTAATAATAATATATTTATTTGTACTAGGGACGATATACAAAGTATGTTGTATAATACACATCAGAGAAAAGGTCAAGTAGGGAAAAAGATTGATGCTAATGCCAGCTTCTGGATGAATATAATTGATATGTTTATCTAATATACATTTTATCTTTATTCATTAAAAATTGAAACCATTCCCTTAAAGTATTTTACAATAAAAGTACAAAATGAGTAAACACTAGAAATATTTTAATATTTGCATCATCTACTCCTTACTGAATGGCATACTTATTGAATAGCATATCACCTAACAGAATTCTAAAATAAAAATCCAGTTTACATCAATTCAAAAGTTTTACGTACCATTTTGGCGTTTTGATACCTTAAACCCATTTTCGTAAAAGTGTCGTTTGATCCCTTTCTATTAAACATGGTCCAATTATACTTGTTACTAATACCAAAACCTATCTTTTTTGTATTAATAGATTAGAATTATCTTATGAGGTATGTTTAGTTTTGACTTTTTCTTACTCACCCCTTTGTGCTGTCAGTTTTTACAGCACGACCCTACAGCATAAAATTATATTTTTATTTGATGGAATTTATAGTATGGAATCATAACGAAAAAGTTTGTTTTTTCTGTTTTGAAAAATATATATTTTGTTTAGTTGCATTAATTAAATTAAAAACTATTATTAATTACGTTTTAAACCTAAATCCTATCTAGCAGACTTTAATAAAACAAACGTTACAAAATAATTGATTCCTTCTGCCAAACTCATTAATAAAGTATGAGCAAAAAGTAACTCCATCAAAGGTGACTTTGGAATTTTCAAGCCATATGTGTTGTTATAACACCAGAAAATTATACAAAACAATCGGTTCTTTGGCAGTGACAGTTGTTAAAGTTCCCTGGTGTTATAATACATCCGAGTTCAAAATTCCAAAGGCATGTTTGATGGAGTTACTTTTCGCTCTTCGATCCAAGTTACATTTACACACCTAAAATTACTACTGCGGGAAATTTGAATATTAATATTGTTTAGTTTTCCAAATATTTACTGAAGAATATATAAAATTTATTTCTGTGCTTTTGTACAAGATCTTGTGAACAATTAATAATAGAACTAATGAATAATGCGCACTATCATTCGAAACATCTTAAAAATTATTTTATATTGGCACAATATTAACATCTCCGTATCTTCGTCTGATTCATTGTGTTGGAACTTTTCGATCCTAAATTTATAATATTTTTTCTACAATATCCTTTACTATTTTGTCTATATCCCCTCTTCTGTTTTCTTCATTAATTATGTGGTATATGCAATCTTTCGATCGTTCTGCAGTAACTGTAGAAATTCCTTCATTAGGAAGCTTTTTCACGTCGGCAAGTGAATATGTTGCATGTATTATTATCACCTATGTAGTAATACACGAATTTTCCCTTGTGCACATATCAACTCGATTGGATTTAAATTACAAATATAAGGGGGCAATTCTAATATGGTTCTTCCACTACTTGACCACTATGAGTTACTTTTCCTCTTGGATTTTTGAAGGATTGTCGTTCAGCCATAGTTAAAATTAGGTACTAAAATATTATTACGTTTATCTAAACTACAATTAAGATTAATCATTAATTAGATAAACCATCATACCTGCACAGTAATAAGAATAGAGTCAGTAAGTTCTAAAAGAACTATTGTTTTAATAAAAGGAATGAAAATTATTGAAAAAAACTCGAACTTTTGCCTGATTTTAGGTATGAATTTCCGATTCTCCCTTTCATTTAAAACTTTGTAGATTAATTAATGAGCATTTTGTCAGATTAATTATAGTTTCTTTTTACACACACAATAAGTTATATTTTTGTGGTTGAGTGAACTTAAGCCGTAACGTTTATTGTACAACTGAAATGGCACTTTTCACATAATTTATGCACGAATTTAATTTTTTAAGTTGTGTGAACATGCCTCATATTTTAGCCAATCAAAGGGAAGGTCAAGCTTGCCCTATATACCTTCCTTTGCTTCTTCTATATATCTCTTATGCTTGGCTGAATTCTATTATAGTTGTGTTTGTGCTTTCTCATTTTTTTGTGTAAACGAAAGAACATTCTGAAAATGCTGATGAGAATATTTATGCCGCATCAAAAGAACATTCGCTTCGTGAGCATAATTGAGTACATTCTGCTGAGAAGTTTTTGAGAATTTTTAGACTAATAATGGAACACAAATAAGCATAAACGAGAAAATTCAAACTCTAAAAGCTGTGATTAAAACCAAAGCTAGACGAAAATGTACTAGGACAGCAAGGCTAATATGATGCTATTTTTTTATTTTTTCTCAGTGTAAAATAATAGATAAAAATAAGATAAAATAATAAAAAATAGCAGCATATTAGCCTTGCTGTCCTAGATCATTATGAAACCAATAGTACATAGTATAATCGAGCGGGTTTGCGAACGTTCTCATACAAATTCTCGTACTTTTCAGAATAATGAGGTGCAAATGAGCATAACCAGCATAAACGACAAAAATACATTTATTACCGAAACAATTCGATTTTATACTGCATATGCATGCAAATGGTCACATGCTACGGACACTTTGTATTGCTTTGTTTATTAACAAATAAGCAATTCATCGAATGTGAACTCTGTATTTAAATTGTCTATATTTTGTTTGCACGAATGTTTGAATAGTATATTACTTATTTGTGGTATATTATCTGAGTTTGTATGAGTTGAATATAATGAGTTTAATATTTTTTTTTGTTTCTGCATTAATTACTCTTCAAGAAATTACCATTAACAGGTAAAGTAGATTGATGATGACTAGTCATAATTAATAACGCAAAATTAATATTTCAAGTTTTGCCGGCTGAAGGCAAAGTTAATGAATGGGAAGTTGTCTCATGAGCGGTTTCTAGCAGTTGAAGCATGACGTCACTGGGGACATGTATAACCACTTATATGTACCTATACTGCCCTGCTAAGTGAAAAAGTCCTATCTGCAAAACTGCAATGTAGAAATGTACTAAAAGATATGGTATATTTCGGAGTTGATGTTTTGCAGATAGGACTTTTTCACTTAACAGGGCAGTATAATAATTTGATGATATACACTGCCGCTCAAAAGTATCCAGACACTTACTGATTTACTGTTTAAATGCAAACTAGAACACATTAAGCTCTTAGAAGTAAATAAAAGTTGTAAGAAACAGGGAATAATTAGAACTTTATTCAAAACAATTATTTACAATATTAAAAAAATCATTAGATTTTAGATTCTTCAAAAAATCCGCCTTTAGCTTTAATTACAGCGGTGCACAGTCT
Organism: Agrypnus murinus; assembly: GCA_929113105.1. Lineage (NCBI taxonomy): Eukaryota > Metazoa > Arthropoda > Insecta > Coleoptera > Elateridae > Agrypnus > Agrypnus murinus. The sequence goes on along the minus strand of OV816028.1, from coordinate 28,101,767 downwards.
TGGCATTCTCTCTACCAGTTTATTCAACGTCTTTGTTTCTATTTGCTTTCAGGCCTTCTGTAAAATATCCCACAGATGTTTCTTCGATGTTGGGCAGTCTTTTCTTGTCATTCTGTCTAACTCGTCCCACAGCAGCTCTATTGGATTTAAATCCGAGACTGCGGTGGCCATTTCATTTCCGTCAAGATGCGGTGTTTTTCTCTGTTCTGTAAAAATTCACGCCATAGTTTGGAAGAGTGTTTGGAGTCGTTATCTTCTTGAAATGCAAATCCCCATCCAATAAGTTTCAACCCACATGGAATTATATTCTTCTCAAAGATTTCTTTATAACCTTCTTTTCTTAAAATACCTTCAATTAAGTGGAAGTCTCCACATGTTTAATGCTAGCCTCATGTTTAACAGTTGATGTAATACATTCTTTAGATGCTCTTTCTCCAGTCATCCAACGTACAAACACACAACGTTTAGAGCCAAAAACCTCAAACTTTGATTCATCGAATCAAATCACACAATTTATATGTTCTTTTTCCCACTTTAACCTTTTTTTTTGCCTATTCTGGGTACTTAAAAGTGGTTTTTTCATTGAGATTCTCCCAAACACGCCTACCTCGTTTAGTTTGCGTTTTTTGGTAGAAACACTTACCGGGTTATCTCTCGTACTGTTGGCACTGTAAGGGGACGATTTCGTTTGTTTTTTATTATAATACCTCTCATTTTCAAGTTTAGATGTGATTCTGGGTCATCCAGATCTTTTGTTACTGTAAAGTGTGCCACGAACGCTGAGTTCTTTAATAGTTTCACCCACAATAGACTTGGGGATGTTCAGTTTTTCAGCAATTTGACGCATCGAATAACTCTCTTTTGAAAGTGTCACCATAACACTATACGCTTTTCTAATGACAACTCCTTTGCTTAACTATTGCTGGTACTCAAATCTCAAATTATTCAGTTTGATATAATAATGTATTAACAGCACCACTTAATGCCTTATATTTTACTAAATCAGGTTTCATTTAACATTAAGGTAGAATGAAATATAATATAAATACAAAGATTAGTTAAAGTTCCACAAGTTTTATTGATATCTTAACCTGACAATATTGTTTCGACACTTTATGTCATTATCAAAGGTAGATAAGATTGATAAACAAACACGTTGCTAAGGATAAATACATACAGAAAATAGGTAACTAGATACAATACATACAAAAACTAAATATCTAACACTTCTAATAAAGGAGAATTACTAAGCTCAGTTTGTTCATTCATTAAAGGTACTGTGCGTTTATGTCTGTATATTTCTAAAGCTTCTAAAATGTCTAATTTGTGTTGCAAAAATGTAAGAATTTAATGTTGTTTTTCTAGGTTATTTATGAAAAGGTACTTTTTATTTAATTAACTTTTATTAAAGTAGCAAATACATCACAGCTATAAAGTGCGTATGACAACAAATCTTTTTAACAGTAGGCTATTATTATTTTTTACATTTTTAGTTTGGCGAATTAAAAATAACTTTACAGTGCTGCAAACACAAAAAACAAAATATTAATAAGTGATAAAAGATTTAAAAGTTCAAAGTCCAACACTCCTCTTCACTTCAATATTATGCGCAGTCCAATTGATTCACATAAGTTGTGGTGCCGCGGTCCAGACAATCCCTTGGTAAATACATCCGCTTCTAACTCCTCCGAAGGTTTGTAGCAGCCGCAACTTCTCCGCTCTGTACCTTTTCTCGATAAAATGTTCCTTTATATTTATATGCTTTGAACGAGAGGGAATTAATGGGTTTCTAGTTAATTCTTGAGCAACAGAGTTATTATAAATGAGTATTTGCTGTTGCGGGGTACCCATATCTGCAAGTAATTGCTTCATATGTAAAGCTTCTTTTGCAGCTTCCGTTAGAGCCATATTTCCTAAGTAGATAGTGCGACTAATAATAGCTCCGGCAAATTTGAAACAAAATCCGGTATATGATCTTCTATCTTCAACACATGAGGCCCAATTTGCGTCGGCATATCCAATCAAGGATTTTTCACATTTTTTAAAAGCAAGAGCTAAATCTAGTGTGCCCTTTAAATAACGTAAGACTCTCTGCTGCGAGCCAATGTGATTGATCAAAACATGTATTAAATTGACTTAGAAAACTTACTGTATGACTTATGTTAGGACGCGTAGCAATTGCAAGGTACATAAGTCCGCCTTTCAAGTTCTGGTATGACAAATCTGGAAGATTTTTGTTTTCATTTTTACTCGATTGAAGACCTGGAACCATGGGTGTTTTAACTGGATTACTTGTGTCCATTTTAAATTTTAATAGCAATTCATCAATGTATCTTGTCTGTGAAGCATAAATTGTATCATTATTTCTGTTAAACTCTATTCCTAGACAGTGCTGTAAACTGCCCAAGTCTCTCATTTTAAATAAATTCATCAGATCTTTCTTTAAAATATTTAATTTGTTTCTATTACTGCAACAGATAATTATATCATCTACGTAGATTCCAAGTAGGGTTTTATCTCCCCCATCGATATGTTTGTAAACACAAGGGTCAGCGAATGATGACTGAAATCCTAACTGCTGGAGTTTTGCTTCTAGTTTTTGAAACCATTGACGTCCTGACTGTTTTAAACCATATAGAGCCTTTTTAAGGCGGCAAACAGTTTCAACATCTGCTTTTCTTAAATCTTCTAGCATTTTATTTGCTCTTTGAAAAACAATTGAATTATTTGATTCACTTTCATCAATGATTATTTCACACAAAAATTGTTCTAAATTTTCAGGTTTTTGCATAAAAATCTCTTCTTCTAGCTCCCCGTTAAGAAAAGCAGTTGTTAAAAATATTTAAAAGTTCAAAGTCCAACAGTTTTGAGGTGTAATTGGGTGGTTCTGTTCCAAAATGTGTTTGGCATAATTCGATTTTTCTGGATGTTTAAGTCTATAAGAGCATACGTGTTCTTTGTATCTTATGTCGAAATTTCTAAGTGTTTGTCCAATATAAACCGAGTTACAAAAAGAACAACTCAAACGGTAAATGCTGGATTTCATGATATCTTATGTTTTGTCTTTAGCATTGAATAAAAATGAAAAGGTGTTGGTGTTAGTTTTATAGGTTATTTTTGAATTCTAACTTCACTAACTACTCTACCTGAAAGTATTAAGGCACAAAAGTTTTTAAAAGGCACTTAAGTTGTTCGATCTAAATAGTTCAATCAGAAAAAATATTACCATTTTAATACAACGAATGCAGGATAATAATAATTCATAGACCAATTGGTCATTAGTTCGCAACCTTCTTCATTTTTACATCCATTTGCAATGACGGTTAAACAGGAATAATCATCACAAACGTCTCACCGTTTTCCCATTTATAAAAAGTTCAAACAGTGACACCTTTGGAAATTTGATGTGCTCCATTTCAGAAGTAAGATTTAGCTTTATGTGTAAGAACTTGCATCACATGTTGGTCTCTCACTCTATTTTATTAATGCATAAGATATTTATTGTGTTGTTGATTAAAATAAGGTAGCTGGGCGAGGCGCCTCACTAGCCCCAGGCATACTCCCGGTTGACCGTCCTTAGGGACGCTTCTGCGGAAAGGGCCAAAAAACTGTACCTAATTTTTTCAAAGATAAGGGTTTTTACTTTCATTTAAAGCAATATTTTAGTGCAGTTTACTTTAATCATTTAGCTAACTTTACTTTAAAGCTACCTAGTAAAGACAAACGAAATATGAGGTAGTTTTTGCAGCTTTTGTTTTGTCAAAGACCGCTGGTAGGGTTTAAGTTAAAAACGTAATTTATAACCCTTTTTCAAATTAATTACATAACTAAATGAAATATGCCTAAAAACTATATTTTTGACAAGAAAAACTTTCATGCCCCCTTAGAATATAAAACTTTAGGAAAGAGCATAATCATCTCCCACATACGACCTGGATGGGGCTTCAATATGGTGGAGTAGGTGTTTCTGGTTTTGTAATTAGATATTTCCATTGGCGGTTCTCACCGTCTCAAAATGCGTACATAAACTACATAACCTCAATTTTAAAACATAATATTTTGAAATTAATCTTAGAATATAAATTTTATATGAAATGTAATTCGTATTTGTCAGAGTTTGAGAGAAAAGCAGATTTAGATGGTGTCTAATGGCGACCACTGTGATGTTATATCTGTCGCTTTTAAAGCTCATTGGACCGGGTAGTTACGCTCCTTCCTACAGTTTTATATTTTAAGCATGCCACGTATTACTACAATTTCACAACAAATCTAAAATGGAAATCTGATTCAACCAATCAGCTCTATTCATAAATGGTGTCTTAATAAGACTAAAAACAGTTGCTTTTTTTGTATCTTTAATAACGAGCAAGTTGTGAGGTTGTCATAAAAAGTCAATTTTCCGCTATAACTCAAAAACAGAAGATCTTTGTTTTTGCACATTAAACATATTTCTTATCATAAATATTGGGTCTATCGTGCTTCTTCCTTAGGTAGTTATTGCAATCCCGCTTATCTCCGTTTTTGTATGTTGGAAGGATTATTTCTGTATTCCAATCCTTTGGTATCTCTTTCTTTTTTATTGCCTCATTCAGTATTTCTGTAAATTTGTTTATCCCTTCTTCTCCTAAATACTTTATCATTTCGGGTGTAATGTTGTCAGTCCCTGGTGCTTTTCCTATTTTTATCTTTTTTACTACACTTAATTACCTCTTCTTTCTTAATTTCTTCCACATCTTTACTTTCTTCTATAATCTCTTACTCTCTTTATATGGAATATTTAGTCCTAATTGCAGAATAACAACTTATGTTTTTAGATTCAGAGAGTTGGACTTCTGTGGTGTCTCTCTGAATATGTTTAAAAATAATTTAAGAAGAGCTTTATCTTTTACTGACCTTTCTCGTCTATTTTTTTAATATCTCTAGTCTTTAATCTATAAGTATGTTTTATATATGTATTTCTGTATTTAAAAAGAACACTCTGTTAATATACTATTATTATTATTATTATTTATCAAATTTATTTCGTCGAAAAACAAATTTAAAATATATACAATCTTATATGTAAATCACAAAAACAATAAACATTAAAAATTAACAAAGGTAGGGAGAGTCTAGAACAGTGGCCACCTTTTTATAATAACATCAATAACAACCAAAATTAACCCTTTTTTATAGAATCTGTTACCATTAGATAACAAACACTGTTTTTACTTCTACACTATTACATTCTAGAACTGAAGAAATAAAATTATAACAAAGTTTTGGAGTTGGAAGAATTTAAGATAAAAGTGGCCACTGTACCTACAGTGAGAATTCTCGATGGTTACTCATACCGATCAGGGGGAGCCCTGGTAGATGAGACCGGTGTGGGCGGATTCGAATCTCGCCTAAGAGAGGAGGTCATTTATGGTCACCAAGGAACCCGCTGCTTGGCCGAGGGCAATCATGGTCACCAAGGAACCCGCTGCATGACCTAGGTCATGTAAGGTCACCAAAGGAACCCGCTGTTGCCCGAGGCCATTTATGGTCACCAAAGGAACACGCTGTTTGACGGAATCTCTAGTGCGGTGACTAGAAGTGAGGTTCATCCCATGTGCTGGGAAACTGCAAGCCGCCAGGTAAATGTGCTTAGGAGCTGTCCTGGCCACCCTTTGATCCGGACTGCAGCTGAGTACGGTGATTGGGAGAAGCTCAGAAAGCCATTATACTTGAGGATAGTTGAAGCGAATATATAGCCTCTCACTATTAAGACAACTTCACCAATATCGGGTACGCACCGGGAGTCGATAACGCGTAGACTTTAAAGAAGCTCTGTCGAGGGCCCACCAAGCCTAAAATTGGTAGATCGGGGTGGCAAAACCGCTTAAAAACCAAGTCCTGCCACAATTGAGGTTGGATTCGATCGGGCAGTGGTCCCACTTTGCAAGAGCGCATAGCTGGGGAATAGTCCTATGCTGGACGAGGTACTCCGGTGCCGGCGGGTGAGCAGCGTGTTAAGTCAACTGCTCGGTCACTAGTGAACGCTTAGCTAGTAGAGGGTGGATAGGCAACCTCGCTCCTACCAGTGAGTTAATCTGGGAGCAATTGCACGATTGCCGGTTGTGCAACTTGCGCGCTGATTGGGCGTATCCCAATCACTTCCTCATGGAAGGAACGTGGGGGGTATGTTAACACGGGTACCTACCCCACGTAAAACAATCTTGGATCTATGTACCTACAGTGATGGTACAGTGGCCATTAGAGTATGGTACTGTGGCCACTACTGTGTAGGAGATGGGAATAGTAAAAACAATAGACATTTACAGAATAACGATTTATTTTGTAAAAAATAATTTGTATTAAAAAAGGCAACTTAAATTTAAAAAACCAGCCAAAAGCTAACAAACATTATACATAGATAAATTAATGGAAAAAACAGATTTGCTGTTCTAGTAGTGCCGCCTATTTCTACAGGTTGAGATAAATAATGTACAAATCATCAGGAACACCTAGGAAATAATATCTGAAATAAATAAAATATTGTATTAAATAATAGTACAGTAGCCTATATAACAAAGTTGTGGCCACTGTACCTACATTTAACATGGCCACTGTACCATCATCTACATGCTTTTTAAAAAAGCAGGAAAAACAAAAACTACCCAACACAATCAAAATATTATTATACCAATAAATATTTACATGTGTTAGGTATAAGCGGTCAACGCTAGTTCCTTTCGACGTTTATTTATTTAGCCACTAACAGTTATTTCACTTGCCTGTTGTATTTTACTTCAAGTACACAATTTCAGGTTGAGTTTGTTTTAAAATAAAAATATTGAGATTTAAATGGAAAAAACTTTGTTAATATACTCAGTGTCCTATTGGTACATTCTGTGCCAGATGACAGCACCTAATCTTTATAAATAAGAAAATGGCGGGAAGGTGGCCACTGTTCCTGCATGGCCACTGTTCCAGACTCTCCCCTACATACATAGACGGCTCATTATTGTACTATATTGTAATTTTATTAATTATTTTAATTTTTTCATATCTGTTTTTATTGGTTGAACAATAAGATGGTTAGTTTTGTCATTTTGACGAGCAAGGAAGGAATAGTTCAGGTTTATTTTATGAGAATGTTATCATTTGTAAAAATTCAAGGTAGGAGGAAATAAGTTTGATGGACTGAAGTAGTGGTTATTTTATAAGTATTGCAGAAATTGACAGAGAATCAACAATTCAACAAATATAGTTCAAGAAAAAACGACCAATTATTAGAAATTGTCGAAAAATGCAGATCAAAACCAGAACTTTAAAATTGAACAACAAAAATTAAAACGTGCACCAGATATTTTGCTAAAAAATGACCGGAAAATCAAGTTGCATTATAAATAAATAGTAGTACTTATTTAAAATAAAGAATAATAGTCAACAAATTCCATAAGTATAAAGTGTAAAAGTTCTTTGAAATACTTTTAAGCTTTAATAATTATAACGCTGTTTTTTATATTGTAGTACCTAGGTATATTAAAATCAAAATCATGGTTGCTTCCCTAGCCTAAATTCTCACCGCACGCCACTGACAGCTTCCCTTACTACGGCGTTAGATGATCTTTTCGATGATACGAGCTTTTAAACTTCTTACAGGTTGGAAGATTTCAAAAGAATCAGGGTCTTGACGGCGAAACTTCTCTGAAACAATTTAAAAAAAATCAAGTATATGCTTGGTATTAAGGATAGAATTCGTAGGTGTGTAGAGTTAGTTCTATTATTTTTTCATTTAAAACTTTTTAACGGTTTCTGTAATAACTAATAAAAACATTTATTAAAAACTTTTGAAATAGATGATTTGCGATTTTTAAAAATAATCAAGCTGGAGTAGTTGCCAAATATGAAACAAAAATAATAAATATAAAAAGTTAATATGACATAAATTTCGGAAATTACTTTATAAAATTTTGAGTAAAAATAATTTAGGAAAATATTTACTTGAATCGATGAAAACTTTAAGGTTGAGTGTGAAATACGTTCGTCTTGAATATGGAATGGTTTAGTAGTGATACAGAAAAGCAAGTCGTAGAAAATGTCGTCTTTGCAATATCTATGCGTAAAAAGTTTAAGAATGGGTTTTGTTCAAAATCTATTTTTAAATTTTTTACGCTATATAGCCTAAGACTCAGAAGGAAAGGTAATTGTAGAAGAAAAAGAAGCAAAAAAGGAGGTTGCAGAGATAGCAGCAGGCGACAAATAGAGATCTAAACATGGGAAAAGTAGGTACAGGAAGAAATTCCGTTCTACAATCACCTATTAAATAGGAACTAACTACTCATCCTACGAACGTACCGTCGGCGATCCATATAATAAAGTGTATTCATTTTTTAATATACTTTTTGTAAAAGTCTCAAGATGTTTATTGAGTTTATTGGTAAAGATACATTTTTTGGGCAAATTCTCGATATCCGTTTCTGTAAAGTCATAATCGGTGATAAGAATTTAGATTTTCATCCATTTTACGGAATAATATGTTGGAAAGTTCATTAATTTCCTTTAGTTATAGGCCAGTAAAATAAGACCCGTTTTGGACCGTTGGTGGAAAGCGGGAGATCATTTCGATCGCTTCGTTTGAGGTCAAATATAAGTATCCTAGGTTTGCACGGTCCCTCGACTCGAACTTACCTGAGGGCATCAAAAGAACCACGGAATCTTCGGACGTTTTTTAGTTTTTCGCTTATAACTCCAAAGCGGTGCTTTCTAACGAAAACTTCGCTATTACAAGAATTAAAGAGCATTAAATTCTGCGTCGGATGAGTATCCAACACTTTAAATTCGGTCCAGTGGTATGGTCGAAATCGACGGTCGAGAAACGACAATTTTACAAATTTTCGATTTTCCGTCAGACCGGACGCCCAAAGGCTTTCCTTATAAAAAAACCCGTTGGACTCATTCTGATTGTTAATATAAGTCGAGAAATATCAACGCTTTGATATTATAGAGGTTGCCGGATTAACTTAATTGCTATTTTTGTCATCCCCCATCATAGCAATTAGGATCAATCCATATGAAGTAGTGCAGTACTGGTCGCTCGATCATTTCGAAAAAAGATAATTTTTCGTGTATGATCACCCCTAAGTATTGGTTGATCAAAACCACTGTCATTTTATTTTTATTTCATTTGATTGAAATATGGCAGCCATATTTGTTTCGTGGTGCACGACGTTCCTTGCAGTTTTTGGATGTAAACGTAACTCTTGATATCTGAAGAACGGTTGATCCTAGAGACCTGCGGTAAAAATGATTGTATTGCTCACATGTCGGACTACATTTTTTAATTATATTGACATCTAGCAAAGACCGGAACATTCGAGAGTCGCGGCGAAGATTCGAGAACATATTGTACTAGATATATAACGATGGCCGCGGGGGAGAAAAAGAGCAGTTAATTGGAAACGCGCAGTGTGAATTAAGATATTGTAGTTTAAATAATAAATATCGGTGTATTTAAAATAATATATATTATGTAATTAGGAGATCAAGCGATAATCCGAGAAGATGTATTATAACGCCGAGGCGTTATAACATCTTCGAGGATTTAAAGAAACTTGATTTCGGTATTGCATAAGTTGTTTTATTTTATTTCGTATTTCAATCCTAATTTCTCCCTTTTAAAATTCATCCGAATTTATTGTATAATGAAGCAAGTTGCCTTGTCTGTGTCATCATACGCGTAACCAAGGAGATAAAAAGCAGCATGTCACGTGTGGCTGTTATGGAACATCAAATAATTTTTACGTTGCCAACAACAACGAAGATCAAGAACGTCTTGAACTCCGGTGTCATTGACAACGGAGATCAAGTTATACTTTATTTTACTAATTGTAGTATATAAACAATTGTTTGAAATACGAAATGAAATAATATATTATGTAATTAGGAGATCAAGCGATACTTTAAATCCAAGAAGATGTATAACGCCGAGGCGCCAGCCGAGGCTCTATAACATATTCGAGGATTTAAAGAAGCTTGATCTCCGTATTGCATAAGTTGTTTTATTTTATTTCGTATTTCAATCCTAATTTCTCCCTTTTAAAATCCATCCCAATTTATTGTATAAAGAAGCAAGTTACCTTGTCTGTGTCATCATACGCGTAACCAAGGAGATAAAAAGCAGCATGTCACGTGTGGCTGTTATGGAACATCAAATAATTTTTACGTTGCCAACAACAACGAAGATCAAGAACGTCTTGAACTCCGGTGTCATTGACAACGGAGATCAAGTTATACTTTATTTTACTAATTGTAGTATATAAACAATTGTTTGAAATACGAAATGAAATAATATATTATGTAATTAGGAGATCAACCGATACTTTAAATCCAAGAAGATGTATAACGCCGAGGCGCCAGCCGAGGCTCTATAACATATTCGAGGATTTAAAGAAGCTTGATCTCCGTATTGCATAAGTTGTTTTATTTTATTTCGTATTTCAATCCTAATTTCTCCCTTTTAAAATCCATCCCAATTTATTGTATAAAGAAGTAAGTTACCTTGTCTGTGTCATCATACGCGTAACTAAGGAGATAAAAAGCAGCATGCATGCATGCATGTGGCTATAATGCAACATCAAATTATTTACGTTGTCAACAACAACGGAGATCAAGAACGTCTTGAACTCCGGTATCATTGACAACGGAGATCAAGATATACTTTATATTACTAATTGTGTAATATAAAGAATTGTTTGAAATACGAAATGAAATAAAAAATATTAAAGTGTTTTTAATTATACTCTAATAAACAAATGAAGGATCTAGGTCGCCGAAATCACGAGGGCTAACTTGCATAGCGTATCGCGAATCACGCGGGCAACGTACGTCACTGACAGTTTTAACAGCTTATATCAGTGTTGCTTAAAATCTGATCTTAGATTTTATGTGTTTACCAGGTGGTGATCACGCGGCGACCTAGATCCTTCATTTGTTTGTTAGAGTATAGTAAAGTTTAAACCTTAGTTATTTTTAATATTTATTATTTATTAAACAGTTAACAGTATTTTTAGTTTTATTTAAAAGAACGTTATAGTGGTGTCAGGTGTGGGGTATTATGGGATTTGAGCTACTTACCAAGGGCATTAACAAATTGGCAGGTCCCAAACTCGGCTGTGAACGGGACCAGTTGGTTTGGATGATATAACGTGACGAAGACCCCGAGATGTTTTGATATCAAAACGATTACCTGGTTCCGGAATCGATACTAATGTGTTGTTAAGTGAAATGGAAGAAAATCCAAGAATACTTAAAAAAGAATTACTAGATAATTCCAGAAAGCCCAAAGAAAATTCAAGAATGCTTAAGGAAAAATTACTGGAAAATTCTAGAAGGCTTATGGAAAAATACGAAGAAAATTCTAGAATGCTTAACGAAGAGTTACTTGAAAATTCCAGAAGGCTTAAGGAAGAATTGTTGGAAAATTCCAAAGCGTTGAAAGAAAAAGTTTTCGAGTAATTACTGGAGAATTCTGGCGCGTTAGAACTATTAGAAATTAAATTGAAACAAGATAGATTAATAAAGAAGGTTGAAGAAAAAATGGTTCAAATGCAGCTACCAGCAACAATTGCGGAAGATAATACCACCAAAATGCTCGAAGATAGAATGATTCAACTACGGTTACCTCCAACATCTGGGTGTCTGTTTGGTGAAGTAAATAAACAATCTGAAGAAGAAAGGGGTCCGGCAGCAGGAATAAAACTAAAACGACCCACATTTGATGGAAAGACACCTTGGTGCACCTACTATAAACAATATGAGTCAGCCATTAGGGCCGGATGGACTATCGGGGAATAGGCCGTTTCCCTAACTGTGTCTTTTTCGCTGAAACGCGTTGAATATCCTGTAAGTAATTCTAGCAGGTCGGGAAAGCGATTACCAGCTGTTAGTCTTCTGAGATGAGATACGGAAACGCGAATCTCCAACAAGTGTACCACGCGCAGGTGAAGAATCGTGTCCAGAAGAGTGGAGAAAGTCTTCAGGAGTTTCAAGTCGATGATGCGCGGTCGGTACGATTTATTTATTCGATGGCACCAGATTTATTTTTGGACTTTCATCGATAGATTAAGAGACGGGGAAACACAACAGTCATTAATTTTAGCACGACCAAGAACAACGGACGATGCACAGAACTGTGCGAATAATGGAGCCTGTCTGTGATAAGAAGATCTATAGCGGTATACTGATGGGAAAAGCGCTGATAAAAGTTAGGAAGACAGTACCGGGTTATGAACGTTAATGTGGAGCCGGTGACATCGAAGAAGAGCCACCCTTGTGGGGCAGTGTGTACCAGTATTCCGAGCCAGGTGTATGGCTGATGTTCCAAAGCCATTGTCAAAAGACCACGGGGGAAAACCGTGTTCAGGTTCTGGACCAAGATAATTGTCACTGATCTTCTTCTTGCAAGTTCATCAGCTCTCCATTTCCTGAAAACTCACAGTGTATCGGCACTCAGATCAGCTTCACGTAGTTGCATTCTGATAGGGTTATGAGTTTACCAAGGCTTTCCCAAACTAGTTAGAACATCACCTTGTAGTTCTACAGACTCTTTAGGGCAGCTTTGCTGCCTGTACAAATATGGATCTGCTTTGATCCTCCGTCTTGTCAAAAACCGAAAGGAACTATTGTGTGACCAGGAAAGAGTTATTAGCTGTCGTGAAGTCCGTTGAACACTTTTATAAATACTTGTACGGACGGAAGGTTTTGTTGAAGACGGATCACGCCGCGCTGAAATGGCTCTTGCAGTTCCGTAATCTTGAAGGCCAGATCACAATATGATGGATTAAACGGTTACAAGAATACAATATTGCCAGTTTGGCCATTGAAATGCTGATGCTCTTTCAAGAAGACCTTGCCGACGAACTGCCGTCACTGCTGTTGTTTGGAAGAGAAGGTCTGTCAGGTATTAAGAACTACCGTCGTCTGCCGGATGAGTTACAACGATAGCAGAAAATTAAAAATTGTACTGGAATGGAAGCGTGTGGAAATAAGAAGGCCAGTCTGGGAAGCAGTCACCCCTTCCAACAGAATGATGAATTGTGTTTCTGAGGACCTTCGTATGGCAAGAGGGATTGCAGTAGCGTTTAGAAATGTATTTGGATAACTGGATGAACTCGGAAAACAGAAACCTTTTGTTGGCAAAGGTTTACACTTGCCGGATTATAAACTTTCTAGTTGTTACTTGGTAACGAAGCAGCTTTACTATCAGAAACCCAATTAGGAGGATCTGTGGGATGATTATGGGATTTGAGAGCCAAACTACTTACCAAGGGCGTTAACAAAGTGGAAGTTCCCAAACTCGGCTGTGAGTGAGACTAGTTGGATTGGAGGATCGTTCGAAACATGCCAGAAGTTATCTTTAGGGGTACGGACATGATTATCTTGGTCTGTTGGTTTGACCCAAATATGACAACTTGTGAGAAAACTAACATCTTGGCAACACTGTCGACATCAGTCTTGAATTCAGCATATTATCTATAATAAACCTAAACGACGTGTTTGGAAATTCGCCTTGATCGTGTTAACCGTTCCAGACATACTTAAAGGTATCTATACTTTTGTGTAATAAAACGTAACCTCGAACACTATAAAAATTGTCAAACTACTAAAACATAACCCCAAACACCATAAAAATGTCAAAGTAATTATATATAACCTCTAACACCCTAAATATACCGCTAGTAATAAAATCTAACCCCCAATAACCTAAAAATTGCCAAACTAGGCAATCCAACTTGTTAAATGTCTTTATTGTGGCGCCGACAGGAATGTTTGCCCACAGCGATCATTTTGGTTTGGATTTCTGAGACCAATTAGGTAATCCAATAGTCTGTCAAATGGTGCGTTTATGGCCGGGACGGGAATGTAATCCTGTGCTTGCCCACAGCGATCAAATTGGTTTGGACTGCCTAGTTGCTGAAACTTAACCTCGACCACCATAAAATATCAAATAATCAAACCAAATCCCCAACATCATAAAAACGCGGCTGTTAACCAAACAGTAACCTCCAACATAGTGCCACCTCCAAATGCCACTGTTAGTAAAATCTAACCTGTGATAGCCAATTGCATGAAATTCTGAACGTGTTTAGGCATCAAACGCATGCAATTTAAATTTCATCGTTCGCGGTAAAAACCATAAAAACCAGCTGTTAATCCAACGACCTAAGAATTTTTGGCAACGGAGGTTATCTGTTTTATGTTTCACTTGCATATTATTGCATGTTATATTCACTTGCATGTTGTTCATACCTGTGATAATCTGTTATACCGATGAACAAGTTTGTAACAACCAGGGCATTATAGTTTATAACGCCCGCTCGTGTTTACTTTCGCACCCGGAGTCGGCGTTACGTTCAATAGTAATGTGGATTATTGGGCCAGCTCCGGTTACAAAGTAAACACTGAGCGGGCGTTATAAACTACCCAAGCAGCATTTTTAGTCATCGCTACGTACCAGCAATTACCGGTGGAACTATTAAGTTGTTGCCACTAGTCACAAGCACGTAATTGCCACGGTATTATTACGTACCTGGAATAAAATGGGGAATAGTTTTTGAGTAGCAGATACGTTGCGGTAACCTCTCTGGAACTGGTCCAGCTAGCGGCGGCGTAGTAATTGCTACTTTAGTGGAACTTCTTTTTTCTTTGACACATTGTGTCGCGTGGTTGCTCTCTCTTACTCTTGCAACTTAACAAATATTCTATCATTTTCTACACTAATGCTGCGATCGTGTCACAAAATGGATTACTATTTTATTTGTAACACGTACTTTTAAAAGTACGAAAGCGGTGTTTTTCACTCTATCTAGAAGTGTGCCTCTCGAGCGTTAGCGTGAGGCAACTGAGCGCATTTGCGAAAAGCTCTTTCCTCTCATGTTGGACACATTTTTTTACGATATGTTCCAAAAGGATTGTCTCCTCTCTATAAGACTTTCTAATCTTCAACTTTAAAAACAAGCTATGTTCTACAAATATACAATGAA
Source organism: Agrypnus murinus (assembly GCA_929113105.1). NCBI lineage: Eukaryota > Metazoa > Arthropoda > Insecta > Coleoptera > Elateridae > Agrypnus > Agrypnus murinus. Next base: position 28,086,756 of record OV816028.1, on the reverse strand, counting down.
CTGAATTACGAAAATTTGTTTTTCGATAAACTAACTGCCAAGAACTTGTGCAACTGCAGGTTTACCCTCTCTAGGTAGGGAAAATGAATGTTTCTGATTATTTTGCAATTTTTCTATCTATTGTTAGTTAGACAAAATGAATTTTTTTCAGTATTTTGCAAGAGGAAAATCGAAGTTTCTGGTCATGGAGTCATTTTAACGTCGATTATTGGCCAGTCATTACGTCATTTTCACCTTTGAAGTGGCGTTATAACGATATTAATAAGACGAGTAACTGTCACAGCCTAAAGACGTCATTTTACGTCGTAAAAAAAGACGTTGTTTTATGACGTAAAGAAAACGTTAATTAACTTTGAAAATTTCCTCATATCTATGTTATTCTTCACCACCATTGTAGCTTTAAGCATAGAATAATGCGACCATAACGTGGATGCCTTGAATATTTTAGCCTTTTCGGGAAAATAAACGAGAAATACATTTTCTGTGTAATTTTTAATGTTTTTGTTGAAATACCATTCATGAAATTCTTCATATTTTTCATATAGTTTTTTGATTTTGGGGGTAACAAATCTACTATCACCTTCGCCGCCGTTTCGTCTATTTTTGAATTGTTTTCACATATATTTTCATTCATTTTTCAGAAGATAATATCAAACTTTTTTAAACACGAACAGCATACAATTCGTAAAACCACAATTTTGAATAATGGCCACCGGTTGTTTACAACTCACCTAGGTTAAAAATCTATTGTGGTTTCTAGATTATGTGATTATTGCTTAATTTTGTTTTTAAAAAAGTAATCACGGTACGTGTTAGGATTTATTATCCTGAAACTAAGTGATTTTGGCGTTTGTAGAGTTCAATTGTCCGAATGACATGTAATGACATTTTTGGAAATTTCGTGAATTTTTGCGATTAAATCCTTTAGGACGTGCAAAAAATAGCGTATATAACACTGGACTAAAGTGCCTTTTAATCCCTCATGTGTTTATTTTCTCTCACATTCGGGATTAAAAGATGCACTTTAGTCTCTGGGTATATAATATACTATTGTTTAAAAACGTTCTAAAAAGAGAAAAAACAGAATTTGGAACAGGGTCACGTGATACGCGCGCTTCGAATTTCGAACAATTTCCGAACACTTATTTGAAAAACAATTCCAATTTTTTTTGTAATCGCCAATAGTGACGTTATAATGCATTTTTGTATAGATACTTATTATTCCTAGAGTTCCTGAATGAAAACTCAAACTGTGTTATTTAAGAGTTAGGACACGTTGCCCCTAGCAACGTGGGTTATTTTTAAAAAACTCACTCCTTCAAAGATAACAACCAATCACCAGCTTACATTGCATAATATTATGAAAATCCAGTCATCGTGTTAGAGTATTAAATTTCTTACTGTAATAAACTATAAATTGCAAATTCGATGTTTAAACTTAAATAAAGAGTCGTTGGATAAAATTTTGTAACGCACGCGTGAGTTAAGGATAATATCTTACTTAACTCACTTGTACCATAAATAACTATAATACTCTAGCACGATGACTGGATTTTAATAATATTAAGTAACGTAAGCTGGTGATTGGTTGTTATCTTTGAAGGAGTGAGTTTTTTAAAAATAACCCACGTTGCTAGGGGCAACGTAGGTTATAATGTAACATAAGAGTAAACAATCACTTTCCTTATTTAAAATGACCATAGTAAACATGGTATTTATATAGAGGTGTTGGATAAAAACGATTTTTGTTACCTAATTTAAAATTTGCAAAACTACCAACCTAACAAAATAAAAATTTTAATTCTTCAAAGAAGTATATTTTATGATACGCATGATAATACCCACATGATGAGATCATAAGGTCATTAAAAAACCTAAATAGAAAAAAATAGTTAAAAGCAAGTCATTTATATACGTGTGATTCAATTTAAAAGAAATATCAAATTATTTAGGAATTTAATAGTTTTTGTTAGCAAGTTTGTCAACCTGAATTTATTATATACTGTAAAAATGAGAAAAAATTATGACCTCTAAATCTTAATAAAATCTCATATTTTAATTGTTTAAAAAAAGGTAATCGTAATCGTGTGTCTGGTTTAAGTTGTCTTAAATACGCATATATCTTCTAAAATAAATTAATAAAATAAAAAATTAATAATAAGTTATTATAATTAATCAATTATAGAAATCAATTATTAATTTGTAAACTCCCTGTATTATAATTTTATAATCTCCCGCTGAATTTAGTGACGTTTATTTTTATCACTAGCCGTGACATTTGCTTCAAATACAATAAAAAGTGCGCAAGTCTAGCTGTCAGATTTCTACATTTCCGCTGCTCGCTCCGCTCACGGCTTCAGTTTGCTGGTACTGCGGTTCTAGCGTTGATATTTCTAACATAGATTTCGAGTGTGCGGTGTTTTACTACAAAAAATTAATTAAATAATCAAAATGAGCTGGCAGGATTACGTTGACAAACAGCTCTTGGCTTCACGCTGTGTAACAAAAGCTGCAATCGCAGGACACGATGGTAATGTATGGGCCAAATCGGATGGATTTGATGTAAGTACTAAATTTTCTTTGAATTGTTTTAATTTTACTCTTTTAAGTATTTCAAATTTAAATTATACGGTTTAAAAAATCTCACCGTTTTAATAAGAATGACAAGGAGGGATCCTCAGGTTGAGTCATTATAGTAAGAACAATGACAGGTAAGGGCTGGGCTGGATAATTTTATTATTTCTAATTGAAAAATGGAGTCTGTAAAGGTTAAAGTGGGATTTAAGAAGAGATATGTTAGTGGTTTGTTAGCTCCCAGTGAGTATAAGTTGGAAAAATGGTTATTTCCAGTAATATAATGGTTTTTTAAGACAATGCAGCCGGTTTCGATACAAGATGGCCGCCGTGGTTGCTGAGGACGTGTAGTATTTCGCGATTTTAATGCTGTAGGCAGTTTTTATTCCTTCGTTTTGATAAATTGCCTCGCCCTTTTCATTATTATAAAATGTTTTTTATTAACAAAAATGAAATTGACACCCACAAATTTTTAAACGAGCCTGAAAAATATTTCAATTGTTTTATTGCTAGTGCACCTGTAGCAATTCGTTATTAAAATAGTGGTTTTAGTAGTCATTCAATTGTTTTATTAAGGGGAAAAACTGAAGATCTCGTGAGATGTTCAGGCTTTTCAACAAGATGATTTCAAGAGAGCTTTTTGTTAGATATTAAAACAATTGCTTTGTAGAATAATCACAATTAATTGCTTTACGATATTCATTTGTTTTTTGACAAACGGAATTTTCCCAACCGGTTCGTTAATGTTGAAATTTGCGGCCGAGAACCGGCCGTTTGTGTATCCATAGTAGGATATGTCCATAATATTACCGATATTTTTAGACGTGAGTGTGTTTCGATGCATTTTGAAGAAAGCGCCACGTCTGGGCATAAATAATATGATCCCCAACACGAGTGTCTTTAAATAAAATTTTCAGATGTTTCTTTGACGAGATGAATAAACTTTTACCGACCTACTCCCTTAAGCTTGCTTGATCATTTTATTGAGTTACAATCTGTTTATTATTGTTTCTTTTAAATAATAATCATAGGGGATTGTGGGTGGTTAACAAAGTTGTTAAAAGTACGTGAATCAACCCCCGCCATGCATCTATTGATCGCATTCTCTCCATCCATTCGGCGGGTGGCGGTCAATGAGCTTCTGTAGCCTTCACCTTCATGGTCACCAAGGTCTATGCATTCTCTAAATTTTTTTCATGTCATTTATGTCACATAATATTGTATCTTCTTTCACCTGAGGTTGTCTGTACAACTGATTAGACTCGAGGTCAAAATCCAAAGATTAGGGTTATCGAATCGTTTTCAGAAGTGGAAGACTAATAAAATTTAACTGTGTAAATAAAGCAAAATGTACTAATATAATACAGGGAATTTTACTCAAGAGAGAAACGATTCACGGTATTTTTCGATGACGTAATTTGCTAATTTTGCAAACCACTCCAAACCTAACCTAACCTCACTCTTATAGGCGCTACAATTTATAAGTTAAAAACGTGAAGAAACAGGAACCTAACCTAAACTGATAAGAAACTTTGCAGGAATAAACCAAATTAAACTTCAACTTGGTTTTACATCCTGAGACAGATCTCGTATTGCAGGAGGAAGCAGAGGCCGTTACCACAGATCTTTAACTTTTCATTAAATTCAAATTATTCGCTGTAAATAACAATGACTTTCAGATGCTTTCTTCCAAAATGTAACGATCAAACAGGCAAGACTGTCTCTTCTACGTGTATGGATGTTCTTGACTCTTTCACTAAACATTCTGACCGCAACTTTTATTCCTCAAAAAAAGATACAAACTGCTCAAAAAACAGCAAACTTATAAGGCACGTGCTTTATGGTGACTTAAGGTTCTTTGCGTCCAATTAGTATGGACCAAAAAATAGTTATTTAAGTAACAAGTGCAAAAAATATTTGGCACAAGACGTCAAAAGGCCGTATAAAGTTTGATAAGGCGGCAAGTGACAAAAACATTATTTGCACATATTTTTTTACAACCATTACAAAATGACGTCTTTTGACATCTTTTCGATCATTGCATATCGACATATTGATCATCATTACCATAGAAAAGATGTCACTTGAAAAAAAAAAAACAATTATTTTTGAAGTTTTCAAACGTGAACTTTAATCGACGTGAATCCTATCATTTAGGGGAAGGTTGGATACTTGTCAACATTTAGCAATGAAGTCTTAAAACACCATAAATCATCGCGTATGGTTTGTTATAACAATATTACATAGATTGATATAACAACTGTCTGGTTAATTCTATAAATCAATGAACTAAAAGAACTCAATTTCAACAGTTCAAGTATCAAGGGCAACCTTGCAATCTTTTATAGTAGTTAACAAACTGCAAAGTAATTTTTTTGTTAAGGTACGACTTTAGTATACCCAAACATGAACTTTGGTTCAATAGTGGCAACGTTGGGAAGTTTGTAGGCAGAGGAGTCGCTTCCACCCATTGACTTTGCATTGGGGCTAATATTAAAAAGCGACAAAAAAAAGAATTTGCATAAAATTTAAATACATAAAACAGACTGGCATTCATGACTTTATTTAGCATAACCTATCCTAACCTAGGGTTCCTGAATGCAAACTTAGATTTCCTATTTAGGGGCTCTAATCTAATCTAACCGTACGACTTTCGAAGGCGATTCATAGTGAGTAGCACGATGACTCTGAAATATTTGGCAAGACTGTCGTAGTTAACCTAGGGCAATCATCTACCAAAGTTCTTTTCCGGCCAATCGTAGCTGTCGACGCTACTGGTTCTCTACCAGTTTGTCGGCGAATTGAAAGTCAATTGCCCATAGACCATTGTTTTTCCCATAACCTCCATTTTAAATATTGGGTCTGTGTTCCTTCATGTTTTGGTACTGTTGGACTCCTCAGGTCCTAAACATTCTTATCATACCACATTTGTATCCAAATTTTTGTTCCAGTAACCTAGTCAGCCTCTATTATTAAAAGCCCTTCTTGCAGGGCAGAAATCATGAAAAAACTGTACAGGTGATGATTGGTTGATGTGATGTGTAAATCGATCCCTCCTATTTAGGTATTTAGATAAATGTTAGATTAATTTTATTTTTTCCAAATTTGGAGACCTCTATGGATGGGGAATAAGCGAATTGGTAGATAATGACAAAAACAACTCATGGTTACCATGATAATCGTTAAAACGTTATGCCAATCATGATCGATCTTGGTTTTTAAAGTGTCGTTTTAGAAAAAAATTATTTGGCAACGTTGTATGTCAGAATTGGTGGTAACATACCGAAATTCAAAAACGTTATCCAACAAACCTTGTTTTTATGAAATAGATTTGATCTCATCGAATAACGGCTTAGTCTCACAGTAAGTCACGAGATCCTTACATAAACTGCTATCGATTATCGAGGTGAACCCAATTTGACATCTATGCTTTCTAGACACAGCTGACGTTAGACAGTAAGTTGGAAGTAACGGGAAACCCCCAAAATTGGAAATGAATAATTCTGAATACAATAGGGCAACAAGGATGAGATCCCTACTTTCTTTGCTTTAATTCTGCTATACACATTTCAGAGTAACCGACTCCAGAAATACCACTATTTATGTATTCTTAATAAGCCCTGAAGGTCCACGGCTTTGCTTGGTGCCCTAAGTTGTGTGTTCTAGACGAAAGAGGCTACAGTTTAATGTGGACCACAGTCACTACGAACCTGAGATTTCTTAGGGTTTTCAAAAGTATAGTGTTAAATCTTTTGATTGATTAAAAATGGAGAAATCTTGATTTTTTTATAAAAAGCAGCGTTGCCATATCGACAAAAGATGACTACTAAATGAGAATTTTGCATACCAGCTTGATCGTTTTGAAAATTAACCTCAAATTGTTCTTACAAATGTTTTTCAGCAGATTTTAAATTTGTAAACAAACAGTAAATGTGGCAACACTGTTGTGAAATAATCCGGATTAAAAAATGTCAACAATATCAAGAAATATCAAGCATCATAGTTACATATTTAATACATCAATTATATTACCCCTCTCATCACTTCAACCAGGCACGTTGCTAGGGGTGGAGCTCGTGAGGCTGAAACCCCCTCTCTGAAGTATATATGCGACTTCGAATTTCCTAACTTTAAAGTTTGTTTTATTGTATGAAAGAATTTTTTGTAATTATTATATTTGATTTAATATGTTACCCCCCCCCCCCAAAAAGAAAAGAAGAAAATTCTGGCTACGGGCCTGACTTCAACAGAAGCTGATCCTATTTGTTTCATAAATACAAAAATTATAGGTCCGCTATTTATCCTAGAACATTTGGTCTCCCTAATAGCGGTCCATAAACTACGTTACAGTCATCGTTTTGCCTATTTTTGACAGCATTCCCCTCCCCCTAGATTGGCTATTTTAAAGCTGAAAATGTCTTTTACCTACCGAAGGCTTGTTTTGCACAAATTAATGTAATTAAATGTATTGTGACGTCACATATTATCTGACCCCGCCCTCTCCACTTTTTTCTACCACCGTACCTCCTCTCCCGCGAAACGTGTGTTGTAGTTTTAATGAGAATTCGAAGCGTTTGATTGTCACCTTTCACCGCCATCCTCCCCTTTTGTTGAAGAGGAGTTGTTTTGAATAGAAGGCGCGATGAAAGTTAGTCCATAAACGATGAATGTCATATAAAACAGGTAGCTTTAAGATTATACTTTGAACTCGCTCCTCTCCCCCCACACGAATTCGTTGGCAACGGTTGCAAGACGTCTCAGATCTAAATTGAATTTGCAGATCGTTAAGCCGATCAATTATCGAAAAATACTCCTCCCCCCCGAAACTTTTCTGATTGTTTTTTCTGTGTCGTAGACTTCTCTGTTGAAATTATTGTAAAGAATTGCCTTACTTTATTATTATTTTTCTAACGGATCGGCACAATTAATTTTTTCTAAATCTATTACTTCCCAAATATTTCTCAACAATGAAAGATGACAAAAGAAACTCCAGGTATCTGAAACCTGTCAACAGTTTCATTTCAAAAGCAAAAGTAATCAAAAGCTCTTTTTCCACTTGCATTCCTTTTAACCGTTTGCGTTTTGTTAGAATAATTCTTAATTTCTTTACGCTCACGATTTACTGTTTTAATAAGAAGAAAACTTGCAGTAATACCAACCAACGGTTAAAGTTGGTATGAAAAGAATTATTTTGTAAATTATTCACCAAATACCTACCATGCTTCGTGTTGTTTGCAATTTTCTTTAATCTCATTATCGTTAGTAGGTATATTACGTAAAAACAACTATTGCCACGTATAAATAGAAGATGCAAATTCACTGTTGCCAAAAAATAATATGAGAATTCTTATTCTTTTTTTTAGTTCAAGATCAAACACACAACCCACCTCTTTTTTATACCATATTGTATTAATTTATTACGACCTTGTTGGGTTTAGTCATCTTTTAATCAGAGGAGATATATAGTTGGATGGATGGAAGCTTCCTTAATTTTAAACATTCTTATCATTTGAACTTTTCCAGAATTTTTAGCCAAATTTAGGAAACCCAACAAACACCGGAACGGTTAAGGTTAAATGCTATATTTATAAAAAATGATTATTGAAAGATCGTTTCAGGAACAATAGATTACACACACACTCACGTACAAAGATTAGTCATGGAAACAATTATTGAATAGGTTAAGGTGCCAATTTGTTTAAAATAAATAAAGCCCATTCTTGTATAACAGCATGTAAGGAAAAATAAACAAAAACGATATTTCCAATTTTGTTTTGATAAATCTGCCTTTCAAGAAAACTTGTTCTAGATAAGGCTTATCTTGAGTAAACAATTCTGTTTGTAGTGCAACAAGCTCTTCACAGACGTTCTGTAGAGAATTCTAATTTTTACGAATATTTATGACCGCCTTTTTCCTGGTTATTGAGTAGAACATTTGAAGTGTTTTTCCCATGCAAGAATCGTGTACAGATAAATATAGGCCTTTATAATTTCTTATCAGTTGTCTAAAATTCGTTAAGCCAATGAATGCAGGTAAGCTGGGATTTTCTCTTCTGCTTACAGGATCTAGTATACCTTTGATTGCCCACCGAAGACTATGATTCAGAATCTGTGTCTAAGACTATTGTTATTGACGAAATCAAAATTGACCTGTTTAACGCTGAAATTTCTTTTTGGGTCTATGCACTAACCAATTCTGCAATCGAAAACTATCGCATAGTTTCGGTCCAAGAGATTATTTGCAGATTTTGGGTGTCTTACAAAACTGAACAAAAAATGACTGAAAAGTATTCGTATTTGGTTTTTCTCAACTGTGTATGTAGGCATAAGAAAAGTGTTTACGCTTACAAATACCAGCCGCCTAACAAATCTAGTAATCACTCATCGAACTGCGAAAATAACTGCCTGCATACTTTTCCGTAATCTTTGACACTCGGTCGAAGCTATCGATTAATTACCCACCCCTTCCATGACCGCCGGTGTGGAAACCGAACTCTAGCCCAAATTATTTAGTCTGGGTATATATGTTTTCAGCTTCGGATGCTCGAGAACATTTCAGATTTCCAAGTCCAAATTGTTTTTTCTATCGTATTAGGATAGTCTTGAACTAGATCCTTACTTGACCAAGTGCTGCTAAAATGTATTACTCTTCAAATACAATCTGAAATGATCAGTTTTAACTTTTTGTCTCTTGAGTTGCAGAGAATTGGCCAATCGAACCAAATTTGTATGAGAGTTACAAATAATATTTTGCGTGTGCTTTTAAACATCCTATACTGCCCTTGTGGAAAGATATTGACAATCTCAAGGAGGTCAAGCATGGGTTTGGTAATTTCTATCTAATGTCTGTCGGTCGTATGACCTTTGGTCCAATGGGACTGTTTGTTTGTTTGTTTGTTTGATTTTGGGCGAGGAATCAGGATGGCGGAGCATCCTTCGTACCTCATGGCACCAATTGCTATGATCATTTGGTCGACCCTACTAGAATTTAGCCGAATCTGGGGGAATTCCACCCCCAGTAGGGATTTTTAACGTGCCAAACATCATATTGATACGGGACCTATAGTTTTACTTCCTATCCGAGAAGAAGGCATGTTTTAAATTTTTATCCGCTATGAAAAATTACCAGCTAGGCCGGGGATCGAACCTGCGATCTTTGGATTATGAAGCAAACATGCAAACCACTAATCCACCGAGCCTGGCCCAATGGGACTGGTTTCGGGCTTATAGTTAGACCAATTGACGTTTGGTCTAACGAGATTTTTAGTCTAATGAACGTTTTGTCTAATAAACTTTTGATCCAATGGCTTTTAGCCCAAATGAACCTTTTGTCCCAATGAGACTCACCGCCTTATAGTAATTTTAGATCATTAACAGCGTCGGCACATGTTGATCCACTGGTTACTCATTGAAGCCACGGAGTGCAGTGGAACTCTTATGAAAAATGGCTGTGTACTAACAGTCAATATTACCATTAGGCATAAAATATATTGAGCCAAAAATCCCTTTGGCCGTAAGTCTCATTGGGGCGAAAGTCCATTAGACAAAACGTCATTGGACCAAAAGTAAGCAACCGATTAAGCATTTCCTCTACTTTCATGGCTATTGGAAGTCGTACTTAAATCTCTCCGAAAAAATGAACAATGATAATGTGCATACACTTCTACTATACAGTTTAGAAAACATTTGGTGAAATCTTTCGTATGAAAAAGAAAAAGAAATAAAAAATCGGTTTAGCATATATTTTTTTGTAAGTTCCTTGGACCCATTGATCTACATAGAAGGATGTTTCAAGAAGGTAGGTGTACTACTTACTACTTATTTTGTTTTAAACTTTAAAAATTTTCTCGGTCAAAGTCTTAGAGCCAATAAAATTCGCCAGTCCAAAATTTGCCGGGTAATAATAAAATTCGTATACCCATTTATTTATAGATGAAACAAACGAGCGAGAATGATTTGCATATGCGACCTTTAGAATTTGGCAGTGTGAAACTTTTGAAATGTTTTTAACCTACGTTTTAAATTAAATTTGTGTGTTTGGGCGTAGTAATTGCTGTGTGCGTTATAAAAAATGCCCTTAGTTTTTTTCTCTATGAGAATAAGTATTTTGGCACTTGGAAGAAAAAAAGTGATCAAATGCTCATTGTTATAATTAAAAAATATGGTATCTCTGTCTAACATCATATAATTGCATTGAGCTGTCTTTGTTTGATATGTTTGAGCGCTGAACTGTTAAATGCATTGAGTTAGCAGATGATCAGTGCTAGTTAGTATTACATAACTGATGTGTTTTGACTATTCAACTCACATGTCATTTATTAAAAATTGACCAATTAAAATGCAGCATTTGCTATTTTTAATCCAATGAAAATGAATTGTATCGACAATTCTCACTAGTGAAAATTGTCGACAATTTTCACTAGTGATAACAATCGACAATTTTAATAAAACACAACTATTTAACAACATTTATTTTTGAGTATTGAACCTACAATTATTAAATGTAACATTGCTACATTTATGAAAAACAATTTGATTTTTTAAAGCGTGTTCGTTGAATAGTCTCTCGAATACCATAAGTAGTCAAAGTTAAGTAGACTATTTTTGTGGTGCTTAACACTCATGTCTATCATGCTTGCGAATACCACTCGTGCTGCGCACTCGTGGTATTTAAATGCAAGCATGATAGACATTCGTGAAACCACCACAAAAATAGTCGACATAACTTTGACTACTAATGGTAGTATAAGTGATTAAATGCGACCATTCGTAATCTAGAGTGAATTAATATCTTCAAAACAAAGATCGACTTATGGGATTTCTTGGTATCAGACAAGGATCACGATGTAGTAGTAGCTACCATAGAAATTATTTTAATAAATAGACGTTTTTGAACGTTAATCTTTCTTAGAGTGGAAAGACGAAGAGCAACTATAACATCTTTGTCTAGCATTACTATTGTGACAATTAAATTGATAATAAAAGGTTACTAATAATAATAAATTATAGTCAGTCAAACAAAGATATGCCTATGTGTAGTTTCTTGATGTTAGACAAAGTTAGATTAATTATATGTCTTTTTAGATTGTTCTAAAGCAAAATAAACAATGCCCACTTTCTGTGAAGTTGTTCCTGTTATTTGTTACATGTTTTGTAGAATAAATCTCAAAAATGTCCAATAATAATAAAAATGAGCCACTTAACTAACGTCTTGATGGTTGTTTATAATGCAATAAAATGTTTTGTACCACACAAATAGGTTTGTAGCATGAGTAGAAGACCACTTAAACCGATTATTGCTGGCTCTTACTACTGTATAATCATATTTTATCGCAAGTTCAAGAAGACTACTTCTTTTAGGCCTGTTTTTTCCCTCTTTTGATCGTCACACCATGACAGATGAGAAGTGCGAGTAGGTCGGTTTGTGTGGGCACGACGACGGTGGTAATGGGTCACGCGTGCTCAAGGGACCGTAAAAGTCCAGCTGAATGTGAACGTTTTATATTATGTAAATTTTTCACTCTTCCTGGACAGATGGAAAAAGTTTTTTTTCTCTATAAAACAATTCAGTTGTTTCATTTTCCACTTAAGAAAAAAAAAACAGTCTTTCAAACTATACCTACTACGATTATTACTTTTGTAGTAGGTATCAATGAACTAAAATTACTAAAAGGAATAAATTATAATAAGTAATAGCTCTAATGGGTTGTGTTTGTAGGTCACAAAAAGGTTAACGATATTGAAGGCCTTGCATTGCCGACATTTTGCATTCTGCACCTTTTGTGTGGTTGTGATGGGAAATGTCAACTACTTTTTTTTTGATAAAGAAAACCTGTACGATGCACCTAAATAGGCTCAACTCAATAGACCTACCAGAGCAGGGCAAAATACAGCTATTTTTATTGTGGTTCGACTTCGACGAAATTGCCGTAGAAGGCTGTTAAATGTTAACATTGTTGCCTCCTCTTTTATATGGACTTTATTGATTTTCTTTAAACATTTTTCCAAGTTGAATTTAATACAAATGACAAAGGAGGCGGTTAATGCTATTGGGTTCAAATTGTCCCTTTGTCTGTTATTATTTTGCTACATAGAGAAAAAAAATGTTTTCTTGGAACTCGTTGGAAGGCATGGTTTGTTGGTTATATTTAAATAATTATTTTTGTTAAAAGTGTATCCCTCGGTTTTCTTCACCACGAAGGTGGTAATTTGTGTCACGGTCAAAATTGCGTGAGGCTAATTACTATTGGTTAAGGTTATGAAAGGTTGCTAGAATTTTATTTTTACCTACCTGTTTTGCTTTAAGTAGCTTGTTAATCTACCTAAAATGTACTGTAGTCTGAACAAAAATGAACCTGGTCTGAGTGTTAAATATTGTTAAAAATGGAATATGACATGCTTTGGTTTTAGGGTTATATTTCGGTTAGTCCATTCATACCAAGCAAGACCTAATAAAAGTGCAATGATAATTAAAATTTCCCGCCTTTACCCGATTTGATGACGTCATCGCATATGACGACCGCTACTGCAATTTCTCGGTAAAATTTCAGAACATCAGTCAAAAGATTTTCTAATCTAGAAACCGCCCTGCATAAGTTTTTTATGTCACTACTCTGATGACGTCATTAGGGTAAGTTTTTATGAGATGCATCTTTTGTGCTATCAACCTGAACTGTCACAGAAAGCTCAGCTTACGGTATCATTGTCGGTTGTTATGAAAACAAAATAACAGAACTGTACTTCTGCTAAAGTGCTACCATTCTGGTTTTGTTTTTGTGTAATAATCGTCATCATACTACTAAAGTTAAAGATTTGTATGTGTGTCCGAGCCCAATTCTCGCGTTCTATAAGGGCTAGACAGATGGGCTTGGGCTCATTCGACGCGTAATTTGCCGAGGATAATGCACGACCGAATTTTTTTAAATTAGGTTATGTTTTAAAAAAAATTTTAAATTAGGTTATGTTTTAAAAAATCGATAAATGCTGATTCTATCGTACTATTTAGTGCTATTGAGTGCTATTTGGTACTAATATGTGCTCTATCGATAGGGAATCGATTGGAGATTTATGTAGGTCATGTAAATACTGACCTACTTTAAAAAAAATCGACAAAATGCTATTTCTATCATACTTAAGTGCTTAGGCCCGTAGGGCACATTATCCTAGTAATCGTCACTGTTTTGCCCACTTTGTTATTACTATTTTGACACATTTCTAATCTTTGTTAATATTATATAGATATTGGTTTTCAACCAGGCACTTAAATATAAAAGCTACTTGGGCAAACTGACTAGTTAGATATAAACACCTTTTGGTTCTGTATCAAGTACACATCTCTAAATGATTTTCTAAATAAAACCCATACCAAAGACAAAAATTTTGCAGAAAAATGATTTTTTGTTCTATCTACTATATGTAAGTCAAAAACTGAATTTCAGGTTTTTTTTCTACTGCACCTTCAACCCTAATTGCAACTTAGAAATGAAATTTGAATCAACCGTTTGGACAATTCTTTGCCCACTCATAAATGTCAACAATTTCGGCAAAGAATATTGTAAAATTTTTGTAACATTTCTGGCTGCTACTTTTTTATAGAACAAAAAGTCAAATGACTGCAAAAACATAGATTTCATTATAAATGTTGAGAGTGTAAAAATGGGAAGAATTTGCAATTTTGACTTCGCAAATAATGTTTCTTGGTTCTTGACCGTCGTGATCTGATCGAAAGAAGGCTTTAGAATCGAGAAACAGAGTTTGATTCATAGGAACAATTTACCATGACTAAAATTTTGAACCTCTTAAGCTAGCATAGCAAAGTGAGCAGAATGACTTATAACATATTACAAAATTTAGTGTCCAATTAAAAAATGAGTGCTCGGCAATTTTTAAAACAACAATACATTTTGCTAGCTTAAATTAAAGTTAGCAGAGAATCATCCCGAGTATGTATCCATTCGGACTCATTTAACGTACATGTGTTATGTTAGGAATAACAGGTACAAATAACAGGCTACTTAAAGAGAATTAAGCAATTCTTTAGAATGTATCCACAATTAAAGCGCCACGTTACAATCACTGTTAAAATCACATCTGTTATATGGAAATAAATTTTGTCGCCGATATGACAAAGACGTATTTATTGATTTTTTAGGAATTAAAAAAGAACAGATGTTTTATATGTTATTTTTATCTATCCAACATGTTATAAATAATTTTACCTTTTAGTAAGTACGTCGTTTAGAATTAGTGCGTATAAACATATTAGTACCTGTTTTGCCTATGTGCCCCGCTTGTTTTGCCCCACGTATTATTATTACAAAAAAATGGCAAAACGATTGGCGAAAACCACAAAAAATTAGTACGAATATATATGTATTAAACTTTATTGAAAAAAATAAAGTATTGTTAATTGGCAAAACTAACATGTCAGATAAAACAAAATAATAATTTATGGCAACGATTCGCGCCAGAAACAAGAAAATACTAAAGACTTAGCTAGAGCGAATAAAACCTAATTTAGATAAACTAATGCAGATTAACACTTGTATGTTATTACTAACGGCATCAAAATCGACGATGTTTAGATTTATCGTTAAATTCAATATAACGTGGATAAAATAACATAGGCGTTAAACTAACAACAGCTTCCGAAGGATACGTACTATAAATATAACAGCTATGCCGTTATAACGTGCTGTTATGCTATAACGTATACGTTAAATGCAGTTCTAATGGATACATACTTGGACTGAATATCTATCTTTATTGTAAATTAATGTAAAAAAATTTATAAACTCGAAAATAATTTAGTGCTAATTAAACGCTACTAAATTCGCGAAATAAAACAATTTTTTGTTTATTTATTTAACTTTTTTTCTTCAATAATATAGTGCTTTGTAAGTGCTGCCTTAGTGCCCAAATACAAAATTAGATACCTAAAAGTCAAGTTAGCAGAGTACATTTTTTTTATTGTAAATTAATATGAAAAAATTATAAACTCTTAAATAATTTAGTGCTGCATGATTCACGTACAATAAAAAAATTCTTTGTTTAACAATATACTATTTGTTTATTTTTTAATAATACAGTACTTTTTATTAAGTGCGACCGTAGTACTCAAATAAAAAATTGCCGCTTAACGTTTTTTTAAAATACATTTAGCGATCTTAAATTAAAGCAAAAAAAAACATTTTTTTTAAATTGTAAATTAACGTAAAAAAAATTATAAACTCGACAATAATTTAGTGCCAATTTTTGCAGAATTCACGTGTTAAAAAATTTTTTGTTTAAGTTTTTAAATAACAGTGATTTTTAAGTGCTACTTAAGTCACCAATTAAAAAATTAGGTGCTTAGATATTTTCAAACTATTTTAATAATATTAAAATAATTTAGAAATATTTGATGCTATTAGAGTAATAATTTTTTATTTAAACTATTAAATATTATTTATATTCAATTAACTCGTCCCTCTTAGTCAAAAAACGTAAATCGGCAATTTTTATTTGACCAACTAAGGTCTCGCTTAAAAAAAGTACGATATTATTTAAAAAAGTAAACAAAGAGTATATTATTAAACAAAAACTTGGTTTATTACGCGAATCCAGCAGCACCAAAATTATTTTCGACTTTAATACATTTTTTGCATTAATTTACATTAAAAAAGTATATATTCTCTGCTAACTTTACTTTAAGCTAGCCCAAATCCATTTTTTTTAACGTTACGCACCTAATTTTTTACTTGAGCTCTAAGGTAGGTAGCACTTAACGAGTACTATATTATTCAAGAAAAATAAATAAATAAAAAAATTGTTTTAATTCTCGGATTTAGTATTTTCGAATTTATAAATTTTTTACATTAATTTACAATTTAAAAAATGCTCTGATAGCTTTAATTTCAGGTAGCAAAATGGGTTTTGTTACGTTAAGCACCTAATTTTTTACTTGAGCACTAAGGTAGCACTTAAAAGAACTATATTATTCAAGAAAAATAAATAAGTAAACAAAAAAATTGTTTTAATTCGCGTATTTAGTAGCACTAAATTATTTTCGAATTTATAAATTTTTTACTTTAATTTACAATTTAAAAAATTCTCTGATAGCATTAATTTCAGGTAGCAAAATGTATTTTAAAAAACGTCGAGCACTTAATTTTTTAATTGTGCGCTAAATTAATACTAAATCTTGAAATGTTATAGAAATAATTCTGCTCACTTTGCTATGCTATAGCTTAAAGGCGATAAATTTTGACCCGGTTGGTATCCAAACTAACGAAACAAGTTGACAATAGGGAGGCATTGTTTTTCGATGCCCTAGATAGGGTTACCTTAAAACAACCGAAATGGGTCAATTATCCAGATTTTCATGGGATTTTCGGCGCTTGAGCCATAATCTTCTTTATTAGCGGATTCTTATGGTATCTTAAAGCTCAAGTCTCTCAGATTCTTCCTTCGGGATTAAAAAATGGCTGTCAATTTTTACCATCAGGTACTGCCAAGAATTTGTAGTACTATTTTGGTGATCCGCAAAGATTTGAAAATTTTTTAAAATTTTGGAAAGATGTGGAGTGGCTCTAAGGAACCTTTACTAGTTCTAGGGACTTCAGAAACCTTTGACTTTTGGAGCCAATTGCTTACAAATATGGAATTGGCCGATTACGGTCATTTAAAGGTGGCTGCTCGAGCAGTCTGTAATGTGAGCAATATCTTTGGATGCTTTGCGTGTCAGCTTGGGTACATAAACAAAAATTCTAATCAACAGCATCTTCTGGATTGCACAGAATTTTTGCCTTGAGAGAGTGAAATGTAAATTTTTGAAGTCATTTTTACTAGCTTCCCAAAGCCTTGCCTTAATGGACAAGCCCTTATTTTGCTTCCCAATCTTCAAGTAATATCTTTCCATAAATCTTGGTGAGTTCCGCTGTATTTACTAGATTTTGTTTCATGATCTCTGCTCTATTGGAAGATTCGGCTAGCTTCGCGTCTTGATTTCAAAGATTGACCAAGCCATTGTATTACAAAAATTGTATAAACTCGTAATACAAATTATTTTCATGCGCATTTTAGCAGCAATTTTTAATGTTACAATAAGCTGCCTGGCGACGAGGATGGGATTTTCTAATATTATTTAAATAATATCATGTGTAAACCATCTCTTAGTATTTTAACTGAAATAAACATCTTTTATGGTTATATATTTTTGAATGAAATTGTTTAACTGAAAGGATAGATATCGTCAATAATGATGACGTCATAATGAGGTAAGCAACCACTTTTAATAACCGAAGTATACAAGACAGATGTGTCTAAAAGCTGTTTAATAAATCCCGTTTAAGTAATAGGAAGGATTAAAGGAAAATTATGAATGAGGATTTAAAAACAAACAAAGGCGGTTAATGTAGTACAGGCAGAGAATATTAAAATGCCAGGCTCAATTTAATATCTACAACAGAAAAAAAAAAAAGAAAGAGCACCTACACACAAAATTCAATTTAATATCTGCTCTGCTCTAAGTTCTTCTTCTCTAATGAATTTTTCATGATCCCCCAAGCAAGGAAAAAATTCTTTTTTTAACTTAGCTTCTTCCCTTTCACTTACACATAATCGTTAATTTCATAAAATTAATGCAGCTTTCCGTTTATTTTTTCCTTGTCACAAAGTTCGTGCGTTAACCTCCTTAAACTAAATTTAATATAGATTTATATTTTTATGTCAAAAAGTGCGGTTTTATTCCCTGACCACTGATCATTATTCTATTTTCATGATGGATATTTTTAGTTCAGTTGGACACCTGGAACAACGCCGTGCGCGCTGTGACGTTAAAAGTGCACGGCTGTTATTAGCGTACATGTAGTAGCGGAATTTATTAATTTCCATATTTGCATATTGCCGTTGCCGCCGTTCTTTGCTAATATTATCCGCGCCTTTGAGTTTGAATAAATATTGTTTGTTAATTCCATTTCAAAAGTTAATTTTAGTCTTTACATTAAATTTCTCTGGAATTTGCATTATTTTATTACATAAAGATTAGATTGTGATTAATTAAACTGACTCATTTTTTAATTATAAGTAATTTTGACACAGTAGTATATTATAGGAACATTCTCGATTGAATATTTATTGCGACATTCATCTACAGGATGATTAATACTAAACAAATATGTACTAATAATAATAGTAATTGGAAGTTCGTGGGTTCGCGAATTTTTATCATGACTGACTACGGTGACCGATTTATTATTCTTTGGAATTTAGTCATACTTATTCATGATTGTTCAGATTAGAATAAAATCTGAATTTTAATTGTCTTTGAATGGGTAGACATTTTATGCAATACTTGGTCAGGTACTGCATTTGTGTAAATAATATTCTTATTTATTGTCAATTAAATTTTTATTAACATAATCATTATGAATGTGTAAAAAATGCAATTTTAATAATAAAAGTGGACTCGGTGAAACTAGTAATATTAGAACTTAAATTACAGGCTATCGGAGTCTTGGTTTTAACAAGACGGAGCTCTTTACCATTTTTAAAATACGATATGGATCCTTTTTTGTTATTAATAATCTCTTATTAGTTATTGGCATTTTACGAATTATTTATAAGAAAATATAAGTATTAAATATTAATTTCTTTAATTTGATCAAGAGTTCATGCAAGTTTGCATGAATCACATATAGTTTTTTTGATCTCCCAATTTACTCTGATATCCTCCGAGCTCCACCCTTTCCCATTTACTATGGAGTGTCAAACTAATCCATTTTAAATAAAAATGATTGTAGAATTAATCTAGTTAAAAATCTTAAAGTTGTTTCCCAAGACGAATTTGACAACTATTGAAGCAACAACTATATTTCAGGACTTCTGGACCCCAAAAAGGTTGGGATTACGAAAACCAACCAAGCCGTTAACTAGCTTCTCAAAACATCTACAACTACAAATTTAAGATTTCGAAAGGAATTATACTCTTAAAATCCTTTAAAGTGTATTTTGTAAAAGATTCAAAATTTCAAAACCCTTTCAAATTCGTGTAAAAAAAACAGAATCGACACACATTGTGCATCATCCTGTATAAATGGTTAATGTTAAACGTTTATATGATCTATAGAGAATGTCTTTCCGACCGGTAGCTAATATCCCCGCATTCTTCGTGCACCTTTCTAGCCTTTTAGCCAGTACATTCTGTATAAATTTGAAGCAACACAAGCGACGAAGAATCAATGGATTATTCAAGCAAATAAACAAACAATAAATACTTCGTATATGGCCGATCGCACACGGGTGATGTGAGATCATGACTAGTATCCCAAAGGTCGTAGGTACAAGTCTCTCTTGAGACGGCAGCATTTTTCTAAATGGGAATTTAGCGATCAACAATGGGTGTATGTGATGTGTGTTGCACGTTAGTTTGGGGGAGGGCGACCTTTGAGGTGGGGGAGGGTGATCTGTTGATACCTCCGTAGTATAGGAGTAAAATACCGATATAGATGATCATACCTTGTGATATAAGAATACAACCGAAGTTCCAAGCTCGACTCTTTTTCCTTTTCCGTTTTCGGGTGATGGGGAACAAAACAAAAATAGAATCGAAAGTGAAAAAGTGTATGGATCGAAGTTCTGTTTTATAACTTCGCCTAACACGAACTTTTGATGGTTTTTGACGAAATTCGAGAGTAGCCAAAAGGGATCAGTCTAGTCTATGCTATAGATCTTTGTTATCGCAATCAAAGAACTTGACCTCCAGAGGTCACTAAAAAAGTACAGTAAATTTAAATTTTATGGAGTGCTTCAAATTTTGTAAACTTATAGAACTGACCTACTGGACAATTGCTAGTTATCTAAAAAATGTGCCGATTGTTCGTTTAAAAATTATCAGAAAGTCAATTTATATAAGTTTGCCAAGTTGGAAAAAATATAATTATGGAATATATGCTGAATCTCCTGAACAATGATAACCCTAAGAATAATGACTTCATGAGGTCAAACGGAGCATTGAATCGCATGTACGGTTATTTAAAACTGACCAGGAGATCATTTTCTATAAATTCCTAAAGTTGGAAGATAAAATATGGAATTTCTGCTGAATTTCATAGACTATGATAACTCTAGAAATAATGACCTCTTGAAGTCAAACGGTCCATTGAATCGCTTCTAGGGTAATATAGAAGTGAGCAGGAGATATATTTCTATGGATTCTCGATGTTGGGAGAAAAGATATGGAATTCTTCCTAAACAATGATAAGACTAACAATAATGACCCTTTTGATGTTAAAGGGATCATTGTTTCGCTTTTAAGCTAATTTCAAAATAGTCAGAAGGTCAATTTTTATAAATTTGCAAAGTTGGAAGACAATATAATTATGGAATTTCTGTTGAATATCCTGAACAATGATAACCCTAAAAATAGTGACTTCATGAGGTCAAACGGAGCATTGAATTGCTTTTACGGTTATTTAAAACTGACCAGGAGATCAAAGTTGGAAGAAAATATATGGAATTCCGCCTGGACAATGATAACCCTAAGAATAATGACCTCTTGAGGTTAAACGCATTATTGAGTCGCTTTTAGGGTAATTTGAAAACGACTAGAAGGTCAATTTCTGTAAATTCGCAAATTTGGAAGGAAATAGCATACGGAATTCCTCATAAACCTCATTAACAATAATAACCCTAAAAATAATGACCTCCTTAAGTGAAGTAGAGCATTGAATCGCTTTTAAGATTATAAAAATGACCAGGTCAAACGGGTCGTTGAATAGCTCTTAGGGTAATTTAGGAGCGAGCAGTAGGTCTATGGAAAAATATATGGAATTCTTCCTGAACAATGATAACCCTAAAAATAATGACCTCTTGAGGTCAAACGGATCGTTGAATAGCTTTTAGGGTATTTTATAAATGACTATAAGGTCGCCAATTTTTGTAAATCCGCAAAAGTTAGGAGAAAATATATGGAATTTCTTTTAAACCTCATCCAAATGATAATCCTAAGATTATCAATGACACGTTGAGTAGGTAACTTTTAGGGTAATTCAGGAGCAAACAGCTCGAGTTAAACGGATCACTGAATCGCTTTTAGGGTAATGTAAAAATGTCAATTCCTATAAATTTGCATAGAGCGAAGAAAATATATGGGATTTCCCCTAAACCTCATTATAATGATTTTAATCTTTAACTTTAAGAATAACGACCTTTTGAGGTCAAACGGATCATCGAATCGCTTTTAGGGTAGTTTACAAAATGGCCAAAAAGTCAACTTTTGCAGAAAATATATGAAATTGTATATTTGTATGTACATGCCTCCAGAAGTTTTTAGGGCAATTTAAAAATTGTTCAATCAACGCACAGGACATTGGTGACCTCTGGAAGCCGAACGATCTATTAGATCAGTTAAGGGTAATTTTAGACGTTGCTCAGGTTACTTGATTGTGTAAGATTGGAATCCATGCTTTTGAAATGCTAAAGCGCCTTGTTGTTTGTCTCTTATCACTTGTTTTCAAATGATTTAGGAGCCTATACCTAAACCATAAATACAAAAATGAGTCATCACAAATCACCTGGGCGACAGCGGGTTGCTTTCAACGCATTATTCTATTCCATCTCTCTATTGTGTAATGAATATATGAAAATAAAAAAGTAAACAATAGAGAGAGAGACAGATGGAATGCACTAAAGTGTTGGGAGTTCCTCGCTGTTGCCCAGGTGATTTGTGATGACTCATTTCTTGTATTTATGGTTTAGGTATAATTTGCATTCGTTGATATCTTTCGAACACTTACTTACCATGGCTTGACCAACGCAAGGGCAATCCTCCAAAGACCAATTGTAACTGAACACGCAGTACTGATGTAAAATCAGCTTTCTAAAGATCTCTAAATGTTTTCTTACATCAAAATAAACTCAAAAAATAGAGAGGAAGATACTTTTGGGTACTTCATTCAGTGTCCATTTAAATCTTTGCCTTAAATAACTAATTCGTCCTCCTCCAAGCCAACCAAGTACGACGTTATATTTAATTTCAATTTTTGTAATAGAATAAAAAAAGCGAGTCAACTTACAAAGAGTCATTACAAATGCAAATTCTATTATAAATGAAGAGAGAGAGTTGCCAACTTAAGAAAATTAATTCCGCATTTAAATGTAAATAATCCTAAAAATTTCTTATTCCTTCAATAGCGCGAAGTTTTTTAATTGAATTAAGCAGTAGGCACGTTAATGATTTATTTAAACATGTCATAACAGTTGTCGGTTTTAAGTATCGGGCAAAATTGGGTCGACATCAATATTAAATAATAATTACAAGGAAGATTCAGATAGTAAAGTGTGGCGGGCCTACTTAAAACATTAGCTCGACATTTCCATATAGAATTGCTTAATTAAATACAGATTTTAGTTTATTCAAGTGGTATTATTTTAGGGGAAAAACCAATAGAGGCTACTATAAAAATTTGATGGAACATTTGAACACAACTTCCTGAATGTTATCGCATCAGTAATGTCTGTTTGTTCTGATAACAAAATCGGAATGATTTGAATAGTAAAACGGATACGCATCATTGTATGATTTTAACGGAAGAAAAAATTTCCCGTCGCTCTACAGAATGTGTCTCGACAGCAAAGCCATTTAATTATAGCCCTTTGGTTAATTTTACAACCACTCCATGCTGGTGGTACTAGTTTGAAAAACAAGGGTTGTCTGCTTGTGTGTTTCGATGACAAAGTCCCCCAGAGAGTTCCTACTATACCCAAAATAGCACATCCTAAAGGTCTGCCTTGTTCTCTATGCCACCACCACTACAACGGTTCTCTCTACAAACTTCAATTAAACTATATGTGTCACAGAGGCCTCGCAATCTCTTCCAAAATATTGATTACGTAGATAAATGTACAGGAAAAGGGGTCTCAGAGCCATTTCAGAAAGCACCGCCAACGCCACTCTATAATAATAATTTATTAATAATTAAACGTACTCAGAATCTGGAGTTTATTAATTAAAATAACTACTCTATAACGAACCGCACTATTATACGCTAGTGATTTAACACACAAAACAAATGCTCTCTCTTCTTGCTGTACAATGTACTTCACGCTCGATTTAAATGACGGGGAAAGTAAACATGGCATGGAAAGTGTAAACACTTGATTGTTAATGCAGTGTATAGCATGTGTACGATGGGAATTTTATCAATTTTTCATTGAATAGCTAATCGGTTTCAATAAAAGCACTCTCGTGTGTGTATAGAATGTTTGTTTTTATAAATTTTCAATTTCTAAAATGATTTCAGTATATTGCTCGTTTCATTCAACTAGGAGTATAGTGCAGCGGCCGCGCCAGGTGTGTACACTCGTTTATGCTGGCACCTTTGGGGACCGCTTTGTATCATCCTCCTAATTCTGTAAACCTTTATAGGAACACATGATAGAACGGAACCGCTTCATAACGACAATTTGGTACAGCGATAATGATTTTTGCCCCTGGTTTCCACTTCGAATACCTACATAATACATTGTTGAGGTTGTAGAAGCCCCTAGACAACATTGCACTAGTGTTTGGTTTCCTGGTATACTTTAGAAGCGGTTAAAGCTATATAGAGATTCTGTTTTCGCAGTGTATTAAACAAATGCTTTCTTCGTCTAAAATCGTGGAACTTGAGTTTGACTAAAATGCCGTTTGCAAATATCTTAGAACCTACTCTTCTCCTTGTTTGCTACGCCACATTAATTTTCACACTCAGTTCGGCCTTTCTCTACGGTTTACCAAATGTCATTGATTACAGAAATAGATCATCAAGACGTTCAGTTGATATGTTAGAATATCTTCTTGAAAATTTTGGACAGAAAATGTTTCGATGTACGTGGGTCATCTACGCACTTAAGCTTTGTTCAAACTTGATCATAAATATAACCTACCCAATTCTCAAAGTTTTACACCTGTTATTTAGGACATTTGGCTTGGAATCACTGTTATTCTTATCTCCCCATCTCACAACTCGGACTCTCTGCTAACAACATCAGTTTTCCTGACCAGGCGCCGGGCTACCTTCCCTCTCTATTCCCATCTTTTATCTGGTTCGGCGTGTTCAGCTTCTATTCGGTCTGACGATGACGTCTCTTGCAACAACATCTGCTCCAGAGAGCGGATCGGAAGGCAAAGCCACTACACTGCCAAACTCCACTCCATCACACAGCTGTATGAGCAAAACCTAAAATAGCCACTGCCCTGCTTTGCATGGTAAGAGACAACGCTGCAGATGTGATACAGGACACATAATTTTTGGTAAATTGGATCTACTAACAATCAGTCTGGGGAAATCAGTCGTAAATTTGAAAATAGGGCATTTCATTAGCTTTTAATTAGCCTTTAATTCTGCATAGATTATTTTTACTTTGATCTGGGTTTTGCTAACGTTTTCTAAAGCTAACGAAACCCGTGGTTTGAAATAAAAAAGCCGAGCCATAAATTAAAAAAGGGGGATTTAATCCCCTTTATTTATTTTAGATTTATTTTTCCATAGACTTGCTTTTAATTGTGCATTTTACATTGGATTTTTGAGATGAGTTGCGTTGACTCATATCAAATGTAAAAAAAATAATCTATGCAGAATTAAAGGCTATATAAAACTAGATCATTGCCCTATTTTCAAATTTACGGCCGAGTTCTTTTTTAAATCACGGGGTTCGCTAACTTCAGAAAAAATGTAGTGAAACGCGTGTCAGAAACACACTGTACCATGCACAACTGAAAAAAGAATGGAGCCTTTAATTTTCCATAGGCTATTGTTTTCAGTTGTGCTTCGCTAGCTTTAGAACAAAGTTAGCGAAACTCGTGATTAAAAAATAGAACTGAGCCTTAAATTTGACATTAATCAGGTTTTAATTGTTTATAGACTGTTTCTTAAATTGCGCATTCTACATTAAATTCTTGATAAGAAACCATCTGAACCGTGGATTTGAAAATAGGGCATTTAATCAGCTTTTAATACTTCATAGGCTGCTTTTAATTGCCGCATTCTGTTAGATATTAATACGGGTTCCGCTTACTTTTTCAATAGCTAGCGTAACCTGAGGTCTAAAAAATGTGCTGAGCCTTAAATATGAAAATAGGACATTTAATTACACTTTAATTCTGCATAAACTATTCGTTTTAATTGTGCATTTACATTTGATTCAAGTTGCGTTAACGTTCTCTAAAGCTAGCCAAACCAGTGATTTTAAAGAAAACCAACCGAGCCTTAAATCTGAAAATAGGGCATTAAATTAGCCTTTAATTTTGCATAGATTATTTGTTTTAATGGTACATTATATTTCACTACGGTTTTGCTAACCTTTTCTAAAGCTAGCGAAACCTGTGGTTTCAACCAGCTTAAGTCTTTTGAAAATAGGGTATTTAATCAGCTTTTACTTTTTCATAGGCTGTTTTTAATTGTGCATTTATTTAACATTAGATTTTTGAAACGGGTTCCCTTAACTTTTTCTGTAGGAACCGAAACCCGTGGTTTAAAATAAAACGGCTGAACCATAAATTTAAAAACGGGGAATTTAATCAGCCTTTAATTAACATGTGGTTTTCCGTGGGCTGTTTTTTTATTTGCGAAAATTTGAACCTGTGGTTTTAACCAGCTGAGTCTTAAGTTTGAAAACAGGGTATTTAATCAGCCTTTAATTTTTCATAATTAATACGGGCTTCGCAAATTTTTTTCTATAGCTAGCGAAACCTGCGGCCCCAAAAAATGTGCTGAGTTATAAATCTGAAAATAGGGTATTAAATTAGCTTTTAATTTTGCATGGATTATTTGTTTTAATGGTACATTACATTTGATTACGGTTTCGCTAACCTTTTCTAAACCTGTGGTTTCAACCAGCTGAGTATTAAGTGTGAAAATAGGGTATTTAATCAGCCTTTAAATTTTCATAGGCTATTTCATAATTGATACAGGTTTCGCTAATTTTTTCTATAGCTAGCGAAACCTGCGGCTCTCAAACAATGTGCTTAGCCTTAAATCTGAAAATAGGGCATTAAATTTGCCTTTAATTTTGCATAGATTATTTGTTTTAATGGTACATTATATTTCACTACGGTTTCGCTAACCTTTTCTCTAAAAGCTAGCGAAACCTGTGGTTTCAACCAGCTGAATCTTAAGTTTGAAAATAGGGTATTTAATCAGTCTTTAATTTTTCATAGGCTGTTTCATAGTTGATACGGGTTTCGCAAATTTTTTCTATAGCTAGCGAAACCTCCGGTCCTCAAAAAATGTGCTGAGCATTAAATCTGAAAATAGGTTATTAAATTAGCCTTTAATTTTGCATAGATTATTTGTTTTAATGGTACATTATATTTCACTACGGTTTCGCTAACCATTTCTAAAGCTTAGCGAAACCTGTGGTTTTAACTAGCTGAATCATAAGTTTGAAAATAGGGTATTTAATTAGACTTTAATTTTGCATAGATTATTTATTTTAATGGTACATTACATTTAATTACGGTTTTGCTAACCTTTTCTAAAGCTAGCGAAATCTGTGGTTTCAACCAGCTGAGTCTTAAGTTTGAAAATAGGGTATTTAAACAGGTTTAATTTTTCATAGGCTGTTACATAATTGATACAGGTTTCGCTAATTTTTTCTATAGCTAGCGAAATCTGAGGCTTTCAAACAATGTGCTTAGCCTTAAATCTGAAAATAGGGCATTAAATTTGCCTTTAATTTTGCATAGATTATTTGTTTTAATGGTACATTATATTTCACTACGGTTTCGCTAACCTTTTCTAAAGCTAGCGAAATCTGTGGTTTCAACCAGCTGAGTCTTAAGTTTGAAAATAGGGTATTTAATCAGCCTTTAATTTTTCATAGGCTGTTTCATAATTGATAGGGGATTCGCTAATTTCTTCTATAGCTAGCGAAACCTGCGGCGCCAAAAAATGTGCTGAGCCTTAAATCTGAAAATAGGGCATTAAATTAGCCTTTAATTTTACATACATTATTTGTTTTAATAGTACATTACATTTGATTACGGTTTCGCTAACCTTTTTTAAAGCTAGCGAAACCTATGGTTTCAACCAGCTGAGTCTTAAGTGTGAATAGGGTATTTAATCAGCCTTTAGTTTTTCATAGGCTGTTTTTTAATTGTGCATTTATTTAACATTAGATTTTTGAACCGGGTTCCGTTAACTTTTCCTGCAGGAACCAAAACCCGTGGTTTAAAATAAAACAACTAAGCCATAAATTTAAAAACAGGGGATTTAATCAGCCTTTAATTAACCTGTGGTTTTCCATAGGTTGTTTTTTTTATTTTCACATTTTTCGTTAGATTTTTGATATGAGTTTCGCCAATTCATATGAAAAATCGAATATTAAATAGAATGCGTCAATCAGAATTAAAGGCTGATTAAATAACTGTCCTGTTTTCAAATTTAAGGGCTCGTCATTTCCAGAATTTTCTTACAATATCTGATAATCAAATAATAAATCTTGTTTAGCTAAAATAATAATCAGAGAAAGTTATACACGCCATGAACTACTAACTGCAAGTCAACTAAGTTTTGCTGTATTACCCTCCAGGGCCTACTTGCGCTTTCCGTTTATTAAGCGTTAACGGCAATTGTTTCAGCTTTTATTAGCATGAATTAGTAGTAGATTCAGATACAGCAGCAGAAACAGCTTCCAAATGGTAGGTGTAATTTGCAAGCTATAAAAATTGCTGCTAGATTAAAAAATGGATTTATGTATCACGTTTTCGTTTTTTTGAAGCGTTAGCTGAAACGTATAAACTTCCATGACAGACATATTCCTTACAAATTTTTGACACCTCCCTGAACATATTCCAGGGGATAATTTGTGGGCGACAAACCCTCAGAAAATATGTTCGTTAGGTGTGACTAATTGTTCAGTGAAGCGTGAAACGTTGGAGTTTTAAAAATATCTGTAACATTTGTGTCTCTTTAAAATTGTTGTGGAATTTAAAATAGTGCATGATGTATAAAAGTGCAATGAACTTGAAATTGTTTTATGTTATCAAAGTTTTATCAAACTTAACTATTTGATAAGCTTGAGATAACGGAATTTAATTAGTTAGTAACGGCTGAAACAATAATGCACTAAATAGCAGCAATTTGTAAACTTCAGTTGGATACGGTGCTTTGTCAGAAAGTAAAATGACCACTGAATGTAATACATTATAAATTTATCAGAGCAGTCACTTCTTAATTTATTAGTAGTTTTATCTCTAAAATAATGAACTAGGATTCCATTTTCATGAATCACTTGATTACAAAATTTTTAACTGTTGGTAGTTAAAAATAACTATGTTAAAAACTTAATAAAAGGTATGACTATGAATAAACTGCATTCCATATTCAAGTCACATACAGTTTTAAGAATTGCACATACGTACACATGTACTATACTAACAACGTGCAGAAGTTAATTGCATACAGGGTCTGTTTTTCAGGAATTAAAGATGAATGGATAATTATTTTTATAAAATGACTTCTGTCTGCTGGGGGAATTTTAAGTATGTAAAAATGTGTCATCAAGGCAGTTTAAAATTATTTCTGGAGTTTCAGTTAATACACGAAGAAAAAGTATTATTAATAAAAAGGAGCTTTTTAAGAATGGTTAACAGATGTGGTGAGGACTCAAAAGAATAGAATTGATAGGTTTGTGTATGAGAGTGTGACATGTTCGAAATTTAGAACGCCTACGTACAGGATGGTTTTTTTTGTTGTATGTTTGTATAAGTATAAAAAAGTCGTCTGCATCTGTAAATTTAACTGTAACTGCATTCTTTTGTTAAATTTATAATTATAGAATCAAATTACAAAATAAGTTGTATTTCAGTATTTTACTTAATTGAATAAGTTATACGGTACCTAAAAAAACTTTTCATGTTGGCAAAATTTGAAGAATGAAATCTATTGAATCTGAGATATGAAGCAAATCTAGTAACGGATGATGCTTGCCAAAATCATACAGTGTTGGACATGACTGGAAGTGGATGTCAAATGTTTTATATATAAGAAGAATCCTTCGTCAATTCCAAGGCATTGGCAGTTGGCTATCTATATTTACATCCTTGCGCCTTTGGAGCCGAAAGTTCTTTGACTCTTTCAATGTTTTGTTTTAAAAATTCAATATTGGCTAGTTGATGACATTTTAATAAAAGTGGACATCGGCTGCGATGATCTGGATATTTATTAATAATCATAGTACTCTACCCCCCTACTTCTCATCAATGCTCTATATTTATTCTACATTACCTATCTTTTTCTGAAGATAGGTTCCAGATTTTTGGAAAAACTCTTCCATTCAAGTGACTTGTGGAAACAAAATTGATTTATGAGTCGTTTATCAATAACAATTTGAATGTCATAGTAATTACTTTAAATGGCAAGCTGAATAAATTACTGATTTAATCAAAGACATTTGTTTCGAAAAAGGCCAACTAATTAGAAGTCTTTGATCATTTGATGTAGTTGTGACTCCAAACTCAGTTTTGATCTGGCTGATTGAATTGGCCAACCAAAGGAAATGATCTGACGTCCTATTGTTGCGTTACATCTACGACCCCTAATTTTTCGTTGGTCTATTTCTATGTAGAAATTCTTGTGGAGAAACTAAAATATAATTCTGGATGTCTTATCAAAAATTCGCTCTGATACGCCGCATTGTCAGATTTTACTTTGAGTTGGTCAAAGAACTTCTGAAGCTATAAGGAACCAAAATATCCCATTTACCCCCAATTAATGTTTATTACACCAAAAATATTCATTTGGTCAAAAATATTTGTTCGGGGCCATATCTTGTAAGTAGAGGTGTGCGAGTATCAGTCTTTGGGCAGCCCGCGCGGTTGTTGCCCGTTGAATGTTCCCACGGACATGGTCGGTGGCAAGATTCTATCCTACCCCAAAGCTCGCGGGTACGGACCACGGCTTCAATCGGGAAGCTGGCTGTTGTATGGTGCATTCCACAATCTGGACAGTTGTATCGTATGATTAATCGCAGAAATATCAAGTGATCAGTCAACTCGATCGGTCAGTCTCGCAAAAGCTGTCAATCCCACTTGAACGAACAGTTTTAGATGTCCGCCCAGCCTGTTGCGCGCCTGTACAGGCGGGTCGAGCTTACCTATTAATTGATTGTAACGGGTGTTCATTTAAATTCGTAATCTAGCAACCTTTGGATTATTGCCTGTCTCTATCTGCGACGTATTATATCTGTCGCTCTGTCTTCTTTCATTAAAATTCCAAAGGTTGCTAGATTACGAATTTAAATGAACATGCGTTACATTTCTTCTTGGAAGCAAGCAGGCAAAATCTTCCGTAACAAGGCAGCGATGCTAAGAAAATTTTGGTAGCAATTAGAAACTCGCGAAAAATAAAATAAAAAGAGAAAGCGAGCAGAAGGAAAACCGAAAATAACATTAAGTATGAGTTCTGCTGTTTAAAAGTCCTCTACGACATGGGAAAAACACTAGCAATGAAATTATTGAACTGCTTTATTAGCGCAACAAATCAAATAATTCTTGATATTTACAGAAGGTTTTGAATGTCTGCTTCGAAGTCTCAACGTTTAAGTAAAAAAATATTTGTTAATCGACTCCTTTTTTACATTAAAATACAAAAATTAGAACAAATTTTTCCATTGTAACTACATAGTGACTTTAAAGATTTTAATATTCCCGTTTTCGAAGTGTTTTCTCTTGGCTACGACGTGACGTAGCTGCAATTGGTCTTAGTCGTCTTCATTGTTTAAAGGCCTTTATTTGTAGACCTTTTAGGATATCTCCAAAAGAAAAATCGCAATAAGTTTTAGTGAGGGATATTAAAGGGGACTATTAATCAGGAGAATCTCTATTAAGGGCCATTGCATAGGCAGCAAAAACAAACTCTTTTTATGATGAATGAAAATAGATCGTAATTGCAATCGGGTTTTTTTCTAAATTTCACATGCAGCAAGAAGAAATTTTCCAGAAAAAGAAATGCGGAGCTTCAAGAAAAAGGTCTATATAAAGCCTAATAGAGAAATGAAATAGAAATATTGTTGCAGTAGTGCTCAGACATCTCATATTTCGTAGTTGTATATTCCTGGACAAAACCTAGTTGGCTCAAGTAGCAAGCTATCGGACTTAAGAAGATCGTAAGTTGCTCGAGTCCGATGCGCTGGTGCTCCATCTTGTTGAAACTAGTACTCTTCAATTGTCCCTTCAGATAGTGGCATTCTGAAAAAAATTGGAGCAAATAAAACCTTTTGCAACAAAAAGCACAAGTAAAAAAAACTATTCATATTTAAGAATATAGTATTATAATTTACTTTTATCGATTATAAATTTTAAAAAGATTAACGACTTGACGATTACAAACAATTGCTAAACAATGAATATTTTTAAAGATAATGTTATATAAATAATAATACGAAATGACAAAGAGCGTTTCACTATCGCGAATTTTTGCTATTCAAGTCACAGACCAATCAACCAACCTACAAACTGGTTAATAATATATTTCAACAAAATATGTAAATAGTAATATCAAACTTAGTGTTCATTAGTCTGCCTATAACAAGTTAACATAAGTAACCTAGATTAAAGTGTGCTGTTATCATTAGACCTTGAACGGTTACCAGTCACCATTAGTCTGAGATTTGTCGTTCTAAATTTGATTATTATTAATATAATATGGTATCCAGCAAGCCATATTACATTCGTACATGAATAATAAACTTCCACGAAGCAATTCTTCATGGCAGACTGCTAATAATAGAATCGTTTCTTCCCAATTAATGTAATTAGCTACAAAGATGTTCCCCAGAATCAGTTTTCGGAACGACAACCTTAACCTTGACAAGTGGGGTATATCACGCTTTTGCTTGATATACCTGCCGTCGGTCGATCGTCACCACAAGCATGCAATTTTTTCTATTCTACCTTAACTATCCTCTATTTTTCTCTCTCTTATTACTACTTTAATTAAATTCACGGCTTTCTACGACCGTTTCGTTTATTGCCCAATAACTCGGCGTTCTATTGCTTTGTTTAGCATAACCTCACAAAGAGGTAATTACTGATTTTTTGTTGTCCAAGAATCCGTTAGATTTTATGCAAATACTTATGTAATTACTGATTTTTTGTTGTCCAAGAATCCGTTAGATTTTATGCAAATACTTATGTGGCCAAGCCTGTTTTCTTATTTTTTTATAGTTTATGCGTTAACTGAATCTAACATACCAGGAAAAGGATGCAATTTAAATACAAACATTTACTTGATGGCTGCATGGATTTTTAGCTTTTTGGGTGGCGGATGTTCGTGAAGGTCACTTAATAATAATATCCGACAGGATTGTCCCAAAAATCGACTTATCGATTCGCCCTAGAATTAGGCCCCTTTGTAACCTTGACTTGATTAAATCAAATCAACCCTCACCTATTAGGCGTTGCTTTTATGAAAATATATTCTGTTGGGCGACTTTAAAGATTATAAATTTTAATTTCGCTTCGTTTTGCTTTTTTAAAAACATGAAAGCTAGTATTTTTTATGCCCCAATAATTTAATTTCTTTTTCGAGCTTTCAAATGTGTAAATGCTACATTTGTCTTATGTTAGTAGTTGCAGGTTGGCAAAAATTAAATATATTTTTCGTCAGACTTTGAGAGGGTTTGCTAATAAGAGTTTATTAATATGTATTCGAAGCAGTCAAGTGGGTTAGAAAGTAAATTAATGGGCTCGGACGTAGGATTTTTTAAAATTGGTCACGCAAGTGATTGAATCAGATGAATGGTAGTTAGTTTGAGTGACTGCAAATGTCAGTTTTGTAATTAGGCTGATTGTGTACTGTAATGAATGATTATAATGAACCTATAGAAATAAAAAAGTGCTTTCACAAATCGAATCTTAAAGACAGGAGAATTAGACCAAGAATGATAAATATATGGTTGTAGTTGATAACATAACATAAACACTTAAAAGAAATAAAAAAGTATCTATTCAGAACAACCATAAGTCGTTTTATTTTATTATTTTATCTAGCTTGAATTGGATGGAGTAAAATGGAACACCTAAAGTTTATTGGACCAAGAGTCTCGTTGGACGAAGAGACTTATCGATTCAAATACATGCTAGATTAGATGTCGCGTTGTACTGAACGTTACTTAACAAAAAAGTCCATTGATGGAAACTCATTGAAAGAAAGATTTTGCCTAGCCAGTTGCAGAACCTAAGTTGCCTATGAGACCATGGATAACACTGAGATTTGAGAGATCAGAGAGAATCAAATCCCAAATGACAGGGAACAGCTGCCGTTCTGTATAATTCTAGATAGATTCACTAAATAGTCTGTGTAACCGTTCAAAATGCCCTTTCCAATAGCATCTTAAATACGCGATATATAGACGAATTCCACACAAATAAGTTAATTTGCCTTGTCAGAATCTTCCTAAAATAGCAAAATCGCGACTCAGTTTCTCCCTCTCCAAGACTCACAGGACTCTCAAAAACTCACCAGGGTCTATTGATGCATGCAATTTCAGATCTAACCTAACCTTATCGTATGAAGTCTTTAACGTGCCCCTTTGATATTTATCCTTTCACCTAGTGAAGACACCATATGGTTAGATAACATTTTTTCCCGACTACCAAACATTCAAATCAAAAATAACCAAGATAGAATTTATCTCGTTAAGTTCCGAAGGTTTTAAACAGTCCATTTCAATCGAATTCATACAAAGTTCTGAATTTGTTGCTGAATTGGACTGGACGCTCATAAGATTAGTGCAAGAAATGATTAAGTAAACATTTTTAATAGTTTTGCTAAAAAGGGCGTAAGTCAAAAATTAAAAAGAATATAGTACTTAAATTTTGTATTACCTTTCTCACTTCCACTTGGCTAGCTCATAAATTCCTCAAATAAATATGCTTAAAAGGGGATAAATCTGAACAAATGGTTTGTTTCAACTCCCTTACCTCTGCACGTACCCTCGTCGGGGCTCCCTGGAGCATTCAATTTTTTGATTCGACATCGTTTGCACGCTTTGGATAACCATATACTTATAAGGGCATGAGTTATATGGGACGTG
The DNA here is from genome assembly GCA_929113105.1 of Agrypnus murinus. Lineage (NCBI taxonomy): Eukaryota > Metazoa > Arthropoda > Insecta > Coleoptera > Elateridae > Agrypnus > Agrypnus murinus. The sequence continues at coordinate 28,052,124 of OV816028.1, read as the reverse complement.
AGGTGCTACGAGTACATTTTATACAGGGTGTTCGAAAATAGAGGACAAGGATTTTGTTGGACGTTTTTGTTACTTGTATTAATGAAACGCTTCGGAACTCATTGCAGCGTTTTATGAAATCATCTAACATACGTGGTTGCCAGATTGTACCATATCAATTGATACGGTGTACTTAGATTTTGCGAGAAAGGTCGTCAAGAGATATCAAAATTCATACAGTAATGAAAATATCCCACATATCAATCTACTTCCTGTCAATTGTATGATTTCAAAAGAAACTTGGTTAGTTAGTTGTTGATAACCACGATAAAAGACAACAAAGCTGCCGCTGATATCACTTAAAACGGACTTACCCTTAGATGACTAATAATATGGAGGCGCTGTGATTATTTATAGCAGAGATAAGAATTTGGGGAAGTTTGTTGTAATTAAGATCAACGTTGTTTTAAATGCAGAAAACGGGATAAAGATATTTTACGGTCACTTTTATTACTCCGTTGTTTCTTGTTTTGTCATTTATAGTGTAATTAAATTAAGTAGGCTTTGAAATTATGATTTTATGACTTGCTTTAAATATTTACATCGTGTCGTTCTAAATATGCTCTCGTGTTGTTACATTGTTTGAATATTATTGAATTTCCGCTTGATTTCACTTTGGGAATATATTTGCTGCATCGAATTGAGCGCCTATATTGATTTACTTTTTGCTGTTACTAATGATGTATTAAAGTAGTTACATTGTTGCAATTCTCAAAGGTTTTCAATCATTATTACCTGTAATAACGAGCGGTTTTCGAGTTAAAACCATAAACTACAATTTTCTATTGGTTTTCTAAACATGTTTTAAGACATTAAAATGTCCGCATGTGTCAATCGGGTAAATTATACACTTTAAAAATTTTAGGTTATGTTTAATATGTATAAACCTGGTTCTTACTGCATAATTATGTAAAATATGCAATTTTTCGTATCGAGAGTCTTTAACCTAAAAAAAATCAAAGTAATAATAGGTTCTTATTTTATTATTAGTAGTAAACATAACTGATAGCGGATGTCCTTGTTACCGAACCTGAATTTATTATAAATAAATTATTAAAGGAGGACAAAGCTCTCGAAGAATTAACTAACACCACAATTAACTCTTGTTCACTTATGTAGTTGTTCTTTTCTGAAGTGGAACACTAGACTTGAACAGAAATAACAGTAAAACTGTTATCTTGATTAATTATTTATGACGACTATATATTTTAATATTAATTTTTATGTCTGGATGATATGTATACATATTGCTGACAAGAAATTTTCTTTGGGAAAGTTGTAAAAATTTTAAAAATAACAGTTAACTTTTTATTTATTAAAAAAATGAAGTTAAGTATCTAGTAACCGTTTTAGATTCTGCCATCACCTTAAAGGTTGGGATGAACAAGTATAAATTGGTTCTGCGGAATTCAATTTACATAAAAAATCAATTAGGATTTGAAGTGACTCAACAAGAGGAGCTCATCAACGAAATTTGATCCAACTAAAAGGAAGATAATTCACAGACTGAAATAACTGATTTAATTGACTTAAACAACTAAAAAAAAAAATTAATTAGTTTCTTGCCATTGATCTTTGTTCCCTTCAATATTTAACAATCGCCTACTGAATGTTACATCTTTTTAACTTCATTAAATTCAAATTGTCAAATAAATAACATTAATGATAAATGCATTAAACCATTAAATAAAACATCATTACCTCAGTAAATTAGATTGTTTCCCTTCAATTCTCTTTTATCTCATTTTAAGATCAAAATTAGATTGTGTCCCAGTTGTTTAAATTCTTTTAGACCTTAAATGTGTAAATTCTTCTCGTGGACACATTTTTTCAAGCGTAATTAAACGATTAGCCTGATTAACATGTGTTTTTCTCAGTAAAAGGATGATTCATTTTTATCTTTGGCGTCATCCATCTCCATCTGGGAACTCGCAACCTTCATCTGATATGGATTTAAAAGTACACTTTCGTAACCGTTTTCATTCCTTTTTTGTAAAAATTTATAACTCGCCGGCGATCTAATTTGACCCAATTAAAAATTACTGTAGGTTGGTAACAAAACGATTTTGTAATAATATAAGATTAAGCTCGAAAACAATTTTAATGTGGGCCGCTACTTTTCAATGCACTTCTATTATTGGGAAGGAGGTACATTATTATAATAGCATGTACAGCGTGATGTTGGCACGTCCGTTGGCGGATACGTGTGTAATTTCCGGCTGATTCAGTTACACAATAGGGGAGTATTTTTTTTAATATTATAAAATAGCATATCGGGTTAATCTTTAAAGCTTGTTAATATCCATGAAAATAATACCTCTTTTATTAGTCTGATCAATGAGCACATCATAATTTACAATCATGAAGTAGATCAACACTCTCTGGTATGTTGTTCATGGGAGAATGCACAGCACGTTATTTTTACGTTAATGGAAGACTAAAAGCTGCTGTTTAGTGTTAAAAGAGATGTAAACATGGATAAACCATTTATATATATAGACGGTGTCTCAATAAAGTAATTTTTGCACTAATTAAAAAAGACACCTAGCTGAGGTGATGTTCACAAAATTTCGATCGCATTTTTTTCAAAGATCTTATTATACAACCTTGCAAAATTTTAATGGTGCTCTATCTAGTAGACAATACTTTTTCTAGTTATGCAGTTAAAAACGCTTCACCACAAAAACTAAAAATCTATTAATGACGTCATCATTCGAAAATGCGGATAGCATTAAAAATTACTCAAAATTGAATTGACTCATATTCACAAACAAATATATCCAATTGAATATTCTGTATTTTATTTTGACACATGGTATCTCTATACATACTTATCAATATTACTCAAATAAGGTTAACAAGGTTCATTTGACGTAATTAACTTGTTTTGATAATAAGGATATTAATCATAATATAATTTTAGAATTTATTTTTTAGTTTTCTTATCTTTCTTTACAGGTAACGAAAGAAGAACTTGCAAAGTTGGTCCAAGGTTTCGAAAAACAGGATATCCTCACATCCTCCGGTGTCACCTTAGCTGGAAACCGTTACATATATCTATCTGGCACAGACCGCGTAGTGAGGGCCAAGCTCGGTAAAGTAGGCGTCCATTGCATGAAAACAACGCAAGGTTAGTATAAATATATTCTAATTTATTTTTAATTATTATTATATCTTTCGTTTTACATTTTTATCTTAATACCACATCAAAGTCATCGCTCTCATTTAAGCATAAATGCACGACTGAAAACAGTTTCTCTTTTTAAATTACATACGTGAGAGATACCAACCAACTAACCACAGATGTATGACATCTTAATATATGATGAAATACAGCAGCTGTTGTTATTAGATGATTGCATTATTCAATAACGTGCGTTAATGTATTATTGAATTTTAATATTTACACTATCGTATGATGATTAATGTGTTTTGATTTATAATGAGCGACCGAAGATGATCATTTTTTACGGGTCTAAATTGGATGCTATTGACAGAAGCCAGACAATCGTAATAACAGGAAGCTTTAGCCTTTTATGTTTGAGAAACGACTTGTTTTATTTGTGAAGAAGTAAATAAAAGACGTAATTATGTACCGAGAAAGTAAAACCACAATATATGGTTGCCATTTTCTTTTTGTATTATACATAAACACTTTCTATGAAAACAGGAAATACCTTTATTGCGAGTTAGGAATGGAAAAATATGAATAACATGTAATTATGTTTTTTTGAACACTCTGTATATTAATCAAGTTGGTTAGTAAGGCGTTAGCGTATGTATGGCTGTAGCGTATTATCATATATCATTTTATTTCCCCCTTCTATGTAAATGATACTTTACAGGCCTTTATGTAAATAAGTGAATGAGTAATTACAGCCACAGCCATGCATAATTTTACAATGCTCATTAATAAAATGCTATGGCAACTAATGTGTTGCTTAACCACAACACCATGGCAACACCTAGCTATAAATTGTGCTACCGCCTTTGATTCCAAATGTCTTTTTATAAATAATATACAATTCATAAAAAATGCTGGTGAAGATGGAAATAAAAGTTTGTACATGACACGCTTTGCAATTAATCGTTACTGGGCTCGCTGGATTATGGAGGCTCGCTCCTTCGTCGCTCGCCCCACAAACTTTTCAGCTCGCCCAAAAAGGGTAATTTACTAAGCTTGGCACGTAAATAACTATTACAGGAATGGGCGAGTATTCATTTTATCTAAAGTCATGTTCGGAAATTGACATTTTTCTGACATCAAGATCAAACCTGCTGACATGATGAGCATGTCATTATCCAGGTTGAGCGATTGAAGTCGAGATCAGAAGTCAGAATTATCCAAGTAGAGCATTTTGAACATATCTTGATCTTGATCTTTAGTGACTTCTAGAGATCAATAGAAGCTTCTAGATCAATACATGTGTAGCACTTTGCAGTTTCGAGAACCTTGGTACTTTGACCTCGTGTGATTAAGCTGATGCTTTTTGGTAGTTATTTAATGCATGATTCTTAAAGATATTCTGCTGAGTCTTCCATAAGGTATTATGCAAGCTCCTTACAGTTATCGGCGCACTATTGCTAACTCCGTTATTATTGAAACTACGATGTCGGTTAAATTAGCAAATTAGAAGTATTTTTTCTGCTGATTAACATGGCGAGGGCAAAAAATTGAAGGTCGCATTTTCGAGTTATTTATTGAATGAAATGTCCTATAACTTCCGTTAGTTTTCATTTTAAAGAGGTAATGAACATAAACTTTTGTACCTTTATTTATAATGTTAATTCAATAATTTTCAATTCTTTTTGTTTTCTTTTCGCCATGTTGATCAGCAGAAAAAATGCTGTTAATTTGCTAATTTAATCGACTTTCTAGCTCCAATAATAACGGAGATAGCAATAGTGCCCCGATAACTGCAAACACTCTGTATAGTAGCATGCGTTTCAGGCTCTTTTACTTCGCTGCTCTTTTTAGAGACTTCTATATTCTGAGCTTTGGTAATCTTTGACAAAGCTATTGAAAAAAGCACCATAACTTATATTTTTGAGATTTGTGTGACCTCTGACAAGGTAATCGATCGATAATAGGTTGTCTTCGTTGAAATTTTCACTCTCCAAAGAGATTAACATCGATGGCCGTTTGATCTCTTCGGATGTAAGAATTCTAAGAAATTCTAAAAAAATCTATTTTTTCACTCTTTCGAAAAGTAGCAGAAAAAATGGCCCTTCCTTAGTAATCTTTGCTAATTAAAATGCTGTATTTTATAACATTTTCGAATAAGCCCCTGCATACCCGCTTTTGGCGGTTTTCATACTTTTGTTACCTCTAGAAGCAATTAAAAAAATTGATATCTATTATTCTTGCGCATTAAATACAGAATCTGAACCATACTCAATTCATAGTACAGCTTCTTTGAACAACTCTCCTCCCCATACACGTCTGCTTCTCATGGTTTTGTATATTGACCTTCCATGAACGTTAAAGCACTTTCTTGTGCAGCTCTGTAGCACATGCAATGGTTTCCCATAAAGTAGTACATGCAATAACAGATGGTTTTTCAAGTTTTTGAGCTGACTGGCAATTATCTTAGTACATTCTCTTATAAGGACGCTTTATATGTGCTCTCTACACTGGTATCTGGTATTTCTGGAAAAAGTTGGGAAAAATTGTTCTTGTGCAAGCTTACCACATTTTGGCAAGCGTGGTCGTTGCACATAATTCGCTTTCCCTCGACTCATCGCTTTAAGCGATTGCTACATTTTGATCATGGATGAACTCTAAAAATTGAGGGAAATGAGGTTAGAATCTATATTATAGACCAGTTCTAAGAAATCCACATTTTGACTTTATAATATTGGTATAGTATTTTATGTCTTATGAATTGGCTTTAAAATAAGCATCTATCAATCAGTTTTTCTATATGTATTTCATGACTTAAAAGTAAAAAAATAGCCAGAGCGAGTTATGTTCTCTGCCAAAGACGTGTATCTCAATTCCCAATAATTATACCGGTTGGTTCACTTATAATATTAGTGACAAATATAGCTAATAATATGCATCTAACGAAAAACAGAAATGGTTTTAACAATTTAAAGCTTCGTTAACGTGTAATGAACATCTTTGTTTGTTATCCCAAGTAAACTTAGCAGGTCAAAGCACGTTAATGTCAGACTAGGTTCAAAGTTTCTCAGAATTATGAAAAATATAGTAGGCACATTAATGTTAGTTGAACAAATGGAATCTGTAGTGAGACACCTGAATAAGATTTGGATAATATAAGATTTTTGGCAAACAAGTTCTTTGTATCAAAATAAAAAGTTCCATGCTTACAACCTGTGAAAAATATAAAGATCTATAAGTGTAAAGGTCAAAAGTCCAACAAAAAGACCTCTAGAGGTCACTAAAACGATTTTTAATGGATGACCCCTGCTTATTCTTTCTCACTAGGTGCATAGCTTTCGAATGACGCCAACTTGATTATTTACGTTGAAATTGTACTTTTTACCTTTGGTGACTTCTGGATATCGCAGATCTGTTTTTCGCGTGTCGTGACACTGAAACTTTTTGTTCGTCTTATGTAGTAGATTTTATTAACGAACTTAAGAATTTGAATCTACATAGATCGTTCCATATGTTTTTTATTTTTAGTTTAACTTTGGAAAGTACTCCTTACGGAGCTTTAACAAGCTATAATTCAGAAACTTTAGAGCTATCAAAATTTTAGAGCTTTGGGCTTCAGGAGATATCTTAATCAAGAGGTTGTGAGTATGTAAAATTAATCAAGTTCAACGAAATCCAATTTTCGCAAGCTCTGTGCAGAGTCTATTTCTCAAACTTCTAATTTTTAGGTAGGTTAGGTTAGGTCTTCGGCAAAACCGAAAAAGTCAAAACCACAAACTTACACATTGTTGACAATAGACTTTAGAACATAGACTATAGACACCACTTAACGAATTATATAGAGTGTAGACCGAGTTCCCTGGGTTATAAACTATAAGTGGAGACTGCAGTATAGACTACAGTCAAGAGACTATGAATTATAGATATATTGTAGACTATTTCGTATGAACTGTTAGTACTAGTGTGCGAACTTTTGATTTTTGCAATGTAGCCTGGGCTATAATTATGGTTTATGTGCTATATACTTGCCCAGAAGCTTTAGATTACGAAATACGGCGTAGGAGTTATTTGGGCATCGCCTAAAAAATTTTCAAGAACATATATTAGTAGATACCAACCAACCAACCAAAGAGTTAGACTAGAGGAGCTAACCCTCGATCGGATTCTGAATGTAAGGTCTATCAGGCCCAAGCAGCCTACTTAAAATGACATCACTAGAACTCAAGCTTTTATAAACGGTGTTGACATTACTCACTTATTTTAGTTTAAAAACGCTATCTTATTTCGTCCGCTAAAATTAGCAACACCGCATTTGATAGACACATTAATTATCAATTATGGCCAAGGTGTTTGCAGAAATGGAAAAACAAACATTTTAGCAGTAGGAAGAAAACGGCAAAAGATGTCTGAAACAGTTGAAAACTATGCTTTTGCAAAAAAAACATGGAACACGCCTAAGAAGATATTAAAGAGTTCGAGGTTTCAAAATTTTACTTTTTGCAAAAAAAATACCTATGCTATTTTTAGATTTTCTTTTCGTGTGCTAATAGTTTAGTTTGAAGAACAGAAATGCCAAAGAAAAGGTATCAATAAAATTTAGTAGTTGATTTCTGGTATTCTATTCCGATTTCAAATAACAATTTTATGCTTAATGAAACCCACATTTCACTAAAACTTGAAAGCTTCTATGTGACATTAATGATACAGAATTGCATTCTGTAGATTTATTTAGTTTGCGGTGTGCAACAAATCCCTTATCTTAGGGATTTGCGCGACGAAGTGTCAACAAGCTACAAAACAGCGAACGCTGGTGTTGTGGTTTCATGCTTTGCATATTCATTTTGCTCTATATTTAACATAACCGCGTTTGGTCGCTTGAATTTAATAGATCTAAAATTAGATATCAATGATGAAAGCATTTCTAATAGATTTGTGGATACGAAACGATGAGATGAGTTTTTGGCGATGATTGATTGTCGATGTTGGAATTGCAATTAGCAAAGTGACCTACTTACTTCCTTTACAAACGTCGTTTAATGGTTCAAATAGATGGTTTAGAAATGCACATTGAAAGGATTATTTTTATGTAAACGGCTAGATTTGGGCCAGCACCTTATATGTGCACCTTCTTTAACTAGTTCACTTTTTTTGACAACCTTGATGTATGCAGTCACGCAACCACTCAATTATAGTAGCACAAACTAATAGAGCTTTTTATAATAATTGAGCACCTCGGATTTTAACCAATTAAACGGTATGTATATTTTTCCTCACACATAAATATTTTAAAGCCAACCCTATTAAAGAGAATTCCAAAGTTGCTGCTCCAGGGACCAACACATTACTTTTGCATATTAACTCAAACTCTTCGCAATCATAAATTTTTCAGCAAGGCAAGAGAGGAGATTTTTCCCCACCTGCTAAACTCATTAATTTCGGTCCTTTTTATCCTGTAATCGAAATCGTTTGACGTTTACGTGACATGAATTTTTATGAAGTCTCTTTTACTTGGGAAAATTCAAATTTTCCTGATGTTCTCCCATGACGCGTCGTGTTGATTCGGGAGACACTCTTTTTAAAAAAGTGTATTTCTGTTTGTAAATTTAATTTCCAATATACTACGTAAATTTGTCCTAACATTAAAGAGGAGGTACGCGTTTTTTTTGAAGGATTGATTCAAAGGTGGCTTTGAAGTACGCAAGGTTACTAATTGTTTTATACGACCTGCCTACTTGGTTTTATGATTTAATCAATCTATGTGCGTGCGAGCGTGGTCAGTGCTACTGCATATTTGCGCAGAATAAGGTCAATTGTTGAAAAATTACTTTCTGTTTCCTTCGTAACCTATTCTAGGATATTTGAATTCAACTTTTTTCGAGATATGAAAATTAAATTTAAGATGAAGGTTAATTTTTATTGTTTAATTAATGATTTACATTAAATTATATTTTGAATGCAAATTCATGTAGAAAAATACATCGCTCCGGCTGGGGATCGACCAGGACCCCAGGAACCGGTAGCTCAGTGGGTAGAGATACCACCTAGATTGTGTAGGGTCCTGGGTTCGATCGCCAGCCGGAGCGATATATTTTTCTGTATGAATTTGCATTCAAAATATAATTTAATAAAGATTAAACTTTTCTGAAAGGAAAAAACAAGATCAAATTGATCAAACACTTGGGACATACAACCTTGCTCCTTTCACAAGATTCTTCTCGAGATTTTTGCATTTCTTTTTCAACCATATGCAGAGGTGGAAACAGCAAGGCAATTTGGTATAGTTTAAGCTTTAGAGATATCTTAATACTTAAGGAGCAACTACTAACTATATGGGCCAAGAAACCAGAAAACTGTTCTTGATATTTTTGACTTACATATGTATTTTGGTTACTTCTTCTTGAGTCAAAGATGGCGAAAACTCATTTTTTAATATGTAACAGACATTTATGGTCTGATCTATAGATTAGGATAAGTAGGATCAAAATTTGAGAAAAAGGAGAAAAAAATGTTCTTCCAGGCTTTCTTTCGAAATCGATTTAAAAAAATCGATGAATCGATTGATCAGATTAATCGATTGTTAAAACATAATCGAAGGTCTGATTAATTACTTGTTTTGATAATTCGTGTCTTCTATATTATGGTACCGCCCGTTTTACCTTAGAGAAGGTGACAGATAGGTCATTAATTCCTAGGTTATTCTTCTGAGATCGCGATAACGAGCTGTCCCATTCTTTAAGGAAACGGAGTTTAAAGCCTTTTCTGAATTAATATAAATAGTACCGCCTTCTGAAATTTTGCTAAAGTACTATTTCGTGGTCATTGTTAATGCTACTTCTACCAAAGTTTGAGAAGCAGCTAGGATTGTGTGATAATCAAGGGCAACCACATGGTTGCTGAATGGGTAGTTAAGCGCACAATTTCGTGTAGTCGCATGTATACCTAACCGTACCGTAACCTACCGTAATTTTATACCTATCCATTCGACTACACGAAATTGTGCAATTAACTACCCATTCAGCACCCAGTTGGTTGGGCTTGGTGATAATGGACATCAATAATACAAAATCGACTGATTGATTACTCGATTGATCGGACCTTCGATTATTTTCTTAAAATAATCGATTATTTAAAAAACATAATGGAAGGTTCGATTAAGCGATTATTTAAAAAAATAAATCAAAGGTTCGATTAATCGATTATTATGCACAGCCCTAGCCACCCACACACAAAGAGCACAAAAGCGGCACTTTTCGAAGCATGGTGAACGAAACGAAGCGAGGAAGCAATGTGCATTTTTCTGCATTGACAACTTTCAATAGGTTCATAAACAAAAAAATTATTTAAAACTCGATGGAGGGGAGCAGAGGAGTTTTGCTGTTACTTTAGTTTTCTTATACTTTACATCTGCTTTCTCTAAGGGCTGTTTTTTTCGAGGTTTTCTTTGGATAATTTTAATTAATCAAATCGACAGGAATTAATTGAAATTATTCGGTTACCGACTTTTTAATTGTCCAATGAACTTTTAGTCAAATGACGTTTGGTAGCTATGAAGCTACATGCTAGAACATGAAAAGCTGTCGAAGAACATGTGCCGCAACAACAGGTCCATGTCCTGCACCCTGGGTAACGCCGCGAGCTCTCCACAGCTTAGGTCTATTAAATGCAGTGCTATTTGCTTTTATTGGCGACATTTCTGGTTGACATTGGTTCGGCTGGTCTAGCGGTGAAAATTATTGATTGATTGAAGCCATCCGAATCGACGTGAGATTGAGCAGGGGCGTTATAACCTTGATGTTGGTGTCCGTGATCAAAGAGAAAAAACCTCTTTCTTCCCGTTTACAGCAACGGGGGGTTATCGATCTTTTGTGACCCACTAAAGATTATGTTATGAACTGTTTAAAAAAAGGATAACACTAGCTTCTGCTTCATGAGAGCTTTCGATTGATATCCGATTCGCCCAATTCAGCTACAACTTTTCAAGTTTCATCGAAATATAGCTAGAGATAGCTTCCATATCCTTTCTAATTCCATTCTTTTACAAGACTACAAGCCCAGGTTCATAATAATAGTACGAACATTACTTCGAATATTCTTTTGCAGCCTACGATAATGCTGTTTCTTGTTGAAGTGAAGTACTGCTGAAACTGCTTCATGCCAACTTTCATGAAATTCTATTAGAGGGTTTCTCGCACCAGCTCTTTAAATTGCGTACTCAGTTAAACTGCGGACGTGAACCCACCAATAAAATTTAATGAAACTTGGCAATGAGTACGTGCATTACTTCACTCCAACTACTAGAAACAGCCACCTGGTGGACCAAAAGTTTTTTTGGAGAGGAAGAATTGTTGCGTGTTTTCATTTAAAATGCAGCAAATGAATATTCTGTTAATATTTTCGAAAAAAACTAGGACAGGTCAATGTTATTTTTTAAACACACTTTCTTCGACGAATTAAATTTTTCACCCCTCCCCCTCCTTTTCGGACCATGATGTCCTAGCTATTTTTCTTAAGTGCACCCCAATCTTTTTTGACGTCTTTGAGTAGGTCCTTGTAAGACGCATTGCAAAATATAATTCGCTGGTTCCTGATCTTGGTTGTTTTATAGTTTTCAAGTCAAGGGAGCGAACCCTTCCTCCCTCCAATTTATCCATAGTTAAGGGTGGTAAATGTTATATTTTTTAAATTATCTTTCAAGACCCTACTAAAAAACGCGAAAAAATATTGGGAGGCCATTTAAGAAAAAAACGCCATTGCTCGAAAACGAGTGGCGATGAAATAATTTTACTAAAGAAAGTGTTTCTTTTAAATAAAATTAAGGGATTATATCCACGTTTCGACCGACCAAAAGTTTAGGACCCCCATTTTTTTGTTAAGATTTTAGTGCTCATATCTTTGAAACTAATAGCTGTACTTAAAGTGATTCATGGTTTATTTTATAGAGCATAATCTTAGCTTTAAAATGAATCAGGTAGTCTGCGAGTTAAATATAGCCAAAAATGGAGTTTTTTTCCATAACTCTGCCACATGGCATACAAAAAGCGTTGGATTTCATTTTTAGGCCATTTGAGAAGTAGAAATGTAAATTTTTCAATAACTGGTATGTTAGAAATGGCACCAGTTTTTGAAGTTACAAGTGAACCAGGGCTTTTCATTCTGGTGCATAAAATAATTGAGTATTATACAAAAAGATAGCTTTAGGTCTAGGGAACAAAGTAAAGTAATTCACAATTGACAAACCGAAAATCTCGACTTTATAGTTGTAACGTCGGAAATTGATGTATTTTAACGGCTTGTCTGGCTTAGACGAATTGTTTCTGGCAACTCACTTTTGAGATAGTGGAAAATTCACTTCTCTATCTTTTATATGGCCTGAGAGTGATCCACCATGTAGCAAAGCTGCGAAGAAAAAGTACAAGGTGGGTAGTGTATATTCGCTAGCATGTTATGATAATACCTCATTTTTTGATCATAATTGAGAATTATTTTTGTCTACAAAAAAATTTAAATTTCAATTAAGCCTGACATGCCATGTGCACTAATATAAGTACAAGTTTGCACTCTTCTGAGCACTGCCTCTGCACATAAGCACCAACATCTGTCACGTTTTGTTTCAATCTGCGAAGCCCTAAGGGCTTAATCTTAAATTGGGTTGATGAAAATGGTCTTGAGATGGTATCCCTTGGAAACAGTATGATAGTGAATAAACTACGACAGCACTGTGGGGGGGGGGGATCTATCAGATTCCGAAGAGTTGTTTGGCAGTTATTAAGACCTGTATAGTCAATGGACTTGTAGTCTTGTCCAATACCACTCAGTGGTGCTAGGTCTAATTAGATTTTTAGTCCAATTAAGAGTTTGGCCCAATGAGGCATCGTTCAATGGTACTTTTCCACCAATAGTACTTTTAGTTAGTCCAACTAAAATGCAATAGTTATATGAACTTAAACAAAGACTACTTATTTGAAAAATGATTATGGTCCTAAAAGTCTCATTTGTTGGAGCAAATGTGCTCATGCACATGGTAGTATATGAACATACATCAAGGGGGAAGTCATCGGTAACAAATATACCAGCAGGGACAACATCGTCCATGTTCAGGCGGTGGTGATGCACAGGTTTCCTTGCATCATCATTATCAGTGTTTATGTTATATACCATAGGTTACACGAGAAGGAGAAGTCTACGTTCTGCACCCAAGGCAACGCCAAGAACCTTCCACTACGGAGGTCTGATAAATGCATTTGCTTGTACCGGCACACCCACCCCTTTTGATTCACGGAGATCGTAATTGATATTCCACTCGCCCCATTTTGCCAACTTCAGTGGTTTGACCTTTGACGTGACGAAGAACGTGACGTCGCGGGAACCTTTCAATATCAAAGTGTCTGAAAGTTATTTGTATTGGCGCTAGTTACATACAACTCCAGCAATTTTATACAATCCAAAATGCTTATGGAAAGGATAGTGCGCATACCCTTTTTCGTTGGTTACTGAACTGGTAATATGTTAAAAAAAATAAAACACTCGATAGAGTAGTAGAAAAAAATTCTGAGAAATTCGAGGAGGGATAAAACACTACGATTTTTGTGCGAAGACTTCAATAGCAAAAAGTTGCTACGTTTTTGGTGGTGTTAGTAAGTTTACATAAATTTGATGGTACACCTCGTCATGGCGATGCGAAGGAAGGGGCCCTATTCTCGGGCGCCTACTTCAGGGGGTGCCAAAAACCACTTTAGCACTACCTTAACTTTATAATAATATTAGTGATGATGATGCCCTCGGTGTAGTTTTCTCTTCGCACGGCCCTTTATATTTTTTGTTTGTTAATAGCCTATACATAAAACACTTTCTGAATAAATATAATACTTTTTTTTCTTATTTTTTTTATAATTATCACTCTTAATGCTTGTTAAATTTTAACGACTTATCAGATGAATACATACACAATGATGCAATAATATACAGAATCCGAATTTGAAAACAGTTGAGAATGTTAATTAAACACGTTAATAAGTACTGTTGAATATTTAAATTAGCTGCATTTACTTTGATAAGTCAAAGGTAGCAAGCATATACCGTTAGAAATGATTAATATTAGAATATTTCATGCTAGAAAGTGGAATGTATAATGTGCTTATGTATACCGTGTGGGCAGTCTAAAAGTTGCCAAACTGCAACAGCAACGGCAAACATGCCGCGTTCTAAAATTTGCTAACGCGATAGTATTTTTAGAGAGTAAGAATGTTGACCCATTTGCCTTATAATAACTCTCTTAAATACGAAATAAAATACGTTAAAACGACTGGGTCTTGAAACAGGAGTCTGTCATTTGCAAATAAATATGTGAAATATGTGTGGTTGCGGATAGATAGCAGTTTTAAATAGTTGCCGTGCGCAAAAACCGCAGCAGTATACTTATTTATTTATGTATTTTTGTATTATTATTAGTAGAGCAGTAGTATCTTGTTGCCAGTTGAGAATTACAAACAAGCAAATGATATAGTGTGAATGAGGTTTTAATATTAATTGAAATTTTAATTTTCTTCTTCTTTGTTTCAGCCGTTGTCGTATCCCTTTATGAAGATCCTATTCAACCCCAACAAGCTGCATCAGTTGTAGAAAAGCTAGGTGATTACTTAATTACCTGCGGTTACTAGAGGTAAGGGTTGGATTTAATTGTAAATAAATAAATAAAAGCATGTCAAGTATATAAATGTTGTTTTCTGTATAATACAATGAATACCGTACGATTCAGACAAGATTTTATATCTGATAATACTTTATTTTATTTAAATGTTAACAGTTGATAAATAAGCGAGATTAATTTTACATCAATATCAAATTGGAGAGTAACCTTTATTTCAAAAAGAAAATAATGTGAGCCAATTTTGGCATCTTATTATATCTTTAGCTGATAAATATAAAATATAGATAAAAGCTGACGACGATTTCGAATTTACTTGGGTCGATCATATAGTAATATACCTGTTAGTGTCCTTCCATCTCATGATCGCCAGTAAGCTACTATACAGAAACATAAAAACAACATAAACATAATTTGCCAACCACAGAAGAAACGATTCACAAAAAGTTGATGGATGTGTAAACGGAAAGAGCACGGTAAACACTGATGCAGGAAATAAGGGAGAATTTACAAGCAAAAGATTGGAGAAGCATGATGAAAATACGTCAATAATTCCCTATTGTAGCTCTCTAACTATAGGGATGGCAAAAATTGTTTATTTATAATAGTTCAATAATACACACTGTTCGCAGTTATCGGCGCACTATTGCTATCTCCATTATTATTGGAACTACAAAGTCAGTCAAAACTAGCAAGTATTTTTTGTTTTCGAGTTATTTTCAAAAGCAACATTTTTTTAAATGGGACAACCCTGTATATTATTGTAGAAATTAAAGGCAGCGACATTATAAATACAAAATTGTATGTTCATTACCTCTTTAAAATGAAAAATAACGAAGTTATATGACACTTTTAATATTTTTTATTTATTGAATAACTCGAAAACGCGACCTTCAATTGTTATTTTGCCTTCACCATGTTAATCAGTAGAAAAATACTGTTAATTTGCTAATTTAACCGAATTACTAGCTCCAGTAATAACGGAGATAGCAATAGTGCGCCGATAACTGCGAACAGCCTGTATATCGAAATACGATGCATATCGGGGTTTCTTTCGATATGTCGCAGATTTGCTCAGTAGCGACGTAATATGCTTCGAATTTAAATTTTAAATAAAAAAAATAATTAAAATGATTAATTATTATTTAACAATGTATAGACCCGGAGTACCGAACTTTACTCGAGCCTGACTTGACCTGTAAGGGTGACAGGTGTCCTCCCTGTGAATTGTTTTATCGTTGAACTCCGCTCATCGGATATATACGTAGAAACTTTTCTAATTTAATATCTACATATTTCACGAGGGACAGTTTTTCTCAGTTTGCTTAAAGCTGACACATCCTGTATAAATGGTACCCCTACGAACTGTATATCGTTGAAACTTATCTGATTACCAGTTGCTATACTTGCTTGTCGGTGCTTTTGCACTTGTATAGTAGCACGGCACAGAACTTTACAGGTTTTCTGTATTCTCCCCAACAAAGGAGGATTGGCCTGTCAGATACAGGTACTTTAGATACACTTTATAGGCAGGTGTAGACTAGCAGACAAGTAATAAGCAATATTGTCGATTTTGCCCTCAGAGGTGAAGATAAGGGAGGTCTAAAGGAGACGGGCTTATGTACTACTATCTATTTCTTTTTAGAGTCCTCTAACTTTGAAAGGGTATTGTTCATAAACTACTGAACCAAATTATTAAATATTTTAAAAACGAACAAATAGTAAATTTATTTCTACATACAACAGTAAAATATTATATTTCTAAGTGGTGTACTTAGCCCATTTTTACCCATTTTTATTTTTAGGGACAATTTCATTGAAAGTAAGTTAAATAATTTTTTCTCCGAAAGTATATGCCATGTATCTATGAGATTTTTGTAGGGGTTAGAAAGAAACCTTGCGGTTCTTATGCTATTAATTTTCAAACAAAAAAGGGTTTTATTTAAGATTTATATGAAGAAATAGCGAACTATGCTTTCGTGTTTATTAATAGAGATAACGTCAATATTTTTTCGCTAAATCAACACTTTTAGCAATTAGTAGGCATTACTTTCCTTCAAGAAATGTTCCTAATTTTAACAATACAAGTGCAATAACCAAAAAAAAAACAGTTTTTGTCCAAATCGTTTGTCGCTCAAATGTTTAATTTGGTTCAGTAGTGTACAATAAGCTTTCAAAGTCAGAGGACTCTAGAAAAAAAATGGATCGCAGTAATTAATAGTAATATTTATTATAATTTAATGAACAAATGAGGTTATAACTAGTCACGAAAGCGGGTTATTGTAGTAACATTGCCCTTCCGCACCTGCCCCTTTACCAACATTTGCTCTACCCGAATGTTGAAGGAGTTGAAAGAATCAGTTCAGCGACTAGAAATATACTGATTGGAAACACATGGGCTTGGTACAGGGATATAAAAGGGTTCTAAAAAATAGTGAAACAACACGAAAAAGAATATTATATTATATTCCTCTTCCTTATCGCATCGTTTTGCTATTTTTATGAACTCTTTTATCCGTATACCAAGCCTACGCATTTCCAACCGGTATACCAGCGTGCGTGTTAGTGGCAATTAGTACACCTGGTTCACGCGACGTGGTGTACTTTCGATTCAATATATCGACATAAATGATTTCGAAAGCTTTCTGTCAATATGAATATCGACGTATCGTTGCCATCTTATCACCCATTTCTAAGAGACTTTTTCCTAGCCGCCACCTCGGGACCGATCCGCTCCAACGAGCTCTCTAGTGTTGCTCTGAGTGATTATGATTATAAACAGTGCTTATTAACAGAAAAATGTATGTATTGGTTAGCTTCAAGTTGTTATAATTGGGTTTAGAAGATTTAAATACACCATTAGTCCTGGTTTGGAAAGTTCACCACCTATTAGTAAAGTATGAAATTAGCAGGAAGAAATGTATGCCGAGGTAAGGTGTCCACTTATTAAACAATACAACTTTTTAACACAATTTGAGGATCTACGAGATGAGTTGTAAGTGAACTGTTCGAAGAATAACTACAAGGCTCGCGGTTACCTAACGTAACCTAATATTTACATCGGAGCCGGACATTATTTGAGCGCGGCCGTTTCGGCGAGAAACCACTTCGGCGCAGGGACACTTCGGCGCGAACATGAATAATGAACAAAATCTATAGGTACTTACAGGTAATAAATACAGTATGATCGATGAAATACAGTTTTAGATAAATACGGTATGATGAGAAAAAAAAACTCAATATTTGCCAATCACAAAAGCTTGTATGTACTGCCAAATTTAAGAAAAAGTTTCTAAGCTGCTAAAGCATTAAAATTAAGATTCTTCTGCATATCTGCATAAGGGAAAACTTATAATAAGAACTTAATTTGTTTATTATAAATCCCTTATTGTTTATAAGAATATCATGTTTGCTAATCATGTTGTTATAAATTTTAAAAAATCAATAACTAAATATCAATAATTAAATATCGTACCACTGATAAATACGTGTCCCATTCAACGAATTTTGTCTCAGCAGGTAACACTTAAAATGTGTGTCCAGTGCTTAAATACAAAAGGCACTGGGATAACGCAATTTAACCAATCCAAGCAAAATTCTGGAATTTAAGATGGTGTATGTATGTACATAAAAATAAAAAAGGTTACTCTGATAATAGGGTAGCTTGTCCCAAAAAATTAGACTAATGGTCCAAAAAACGTTTTATTTAAAGCCCTCCGAAAGTTTTACCCTAATACCAACCGCGGAAAAATGTACATGCCTTGCTTTTACAACTGCTTTTAGTGTCTCGGCGCCGAAGTGTGCCTGTGCCGAAGTGTCCTTGCGCCGAACTGTCCGGCGTCAAACTGTCCTCTCGCTAAAACGGCCGCGCCCAAATGCCCTAGACCGTAACAACTGTCACTGTCAAAGATTCTTCTTATTTTGTATAATTTTCTGCTGTTATAATACACATGATTTCAAAATACCAAAGGCACTTTTGATAAAGTTATTTTTTGCTCATAGTATATTATAACTAGTGGGAAAAGTATGGTATTCATTGTATGTAGTTTAAGACTCGGGTCTTAATGTATAGATTCTATTTCATTTATCAAACACAATTATACACTTTTTTAAGCAGTTTTTACTGAAATCATTGATTTCTGTACCGGCTTTGATTAATCATCTAAAAATTAATTGCTTATATAGTAGCAACATGATTTCTGATTGTGATTAATGATTCATTTTTATTGTTTCTTTTTATCTTGCACTTATTTGAACAATCTGGTAAAAATATAATCACATTTTTTTTAATAGTAACGTCTTTATTATTATATGTTATTATACAGATAACAATTTGCAAAAAGGTTATTGATGATCACAGCTCCGACACTTAATACATATAATTTATTTGATAAGTATATCGCGAGGTCACTGAATTGTTTGTTATATTTATTTTGTTTTTTCTTCTTTACAGATAGCATGAGCCGCTGCCCCTAACACCATGCGGCATCATCATATTTTTTTCAATAACAGCGAACCAGCAATGTGTATATCGAGTGTATCAGTATAAAGGTTTTCAATGTGGGAACATTGAGTTTCTTTTAAACAAATAATATTATTACATACTTATAATTATTGTACACATATAAATTTGGTATCGCCGTGGGTTATTTTATAAGCATTTATACATATTATAATATTGTTTCCTTTGTTAGTAGTAATTTTTGAAAATCTTGCTAGACCTTTTGTAGCCGGTGCTTATAAAATAGTCTACCCTCCTTAATAATTTTTTTAGACTGTGGTCTCATTTCGTTATTTTTAATAATATTTAGGTTATATTTTTAGTGTCTTGTCTGTGCCCGCGGGGGTTGTCGTCATTGTTACCATGTTTAACAATAAAATAAGTAACAATGACGTATAATCGCTCTTCGGGCGGACGAAAAATAATTTAAATTCGAGCATTTCATGTAAGCTTTTCCTATACCATTGCTATTTCTAAATATTTGATACTGAAAAACTTACAGTTAGGATTTTTTAAATAAAAAATCTCTAGTCCCGCTACTTTCTTCTTTTTTATTTTTCCTTTGCCTTTTTCCAAGTTTTTAAATGTTGGCGAAAACTAGTAAATTCCTATTTTCCCTGAATATTCCCTCCCACCTCCCCTTCTTAATAAACGAACTGATTGTGAATTTTTACGGTTTGCCAATTTCAGTGAGTTAAGCACAAACATAGCTGTAAGTTGACGAGTCTTCGAAGTATTCATTTTATTTTGGTAAGATTTTTTGTATTTTAATAGCTTCGCAGTGTAAGTTATTTGAGTTTTCTTTTGCTTATCATAATTTCTGTCGAAATTGGTATGAACTGATCTAAGAACACGTATTATTTGTTTATTTTCTCTCTTTTTCGCTGCATGTAAATTTTAGTGCACTAGTTTTTTTATATCACTAATTTTTGGTTTGCTGAATTTTGTTTTTGTGATAACTTTAGGAGGTATAATAATATTAATAATTAATAATAATAATAAATAATATTAGTCTTTCAGCTATTATTATTTAGAACAGTTCGCCAATTGTAAAGCATTTCATACGTTAAATATTTAACTTATATGTTGTAAAGTTTTTTTTCACAACCTTACAAGAAATAAGTTTTTTGTAGTCTGCTGTAAACATGATGTGTTTTTTTCTATAATATAAATAATATATATTGCAAAAATGCTCAGATTGCCCTTTTTGCGATTGAATGATGGAAAAAAGGGCAAAAAAAGTTAATTTTATCATTTTTAATTTAAATTTGAGTAAAGTAGCTTTGTAAAATTTCTTATATAATTCGCAAGGGATATTGTGTCTACCTAAATAAAAACATAAATTTGTATTATAAATTGTGTCTTATTTTATATTTGAATTCTAGACGTGCTTCCTATTTGGTTATACTGCCCGGATGTTTGTGCGTAACCACAGCTACCGCTTCCTGGAATACTAAGTATCCTATCAATTGAAATTTGGGATTTTTTCTGTGGAATATTTCACCACTAATCATTAAAAAAGTGTGATTTAAAAAATTGCCGGCAACAAAAGATTCAATTAAGCAAAAAAATAGTAAAAACGTTATTAAAACCTAAAAGGTAGGTATATATAACATTAATATTTATCTTTCTGCTCCAAATAATCAAATAAATTATAATTTAACGACGTCAAATAAAAAACATGTGTAAATGGAAAATTTAACGCAACATTTTTCATTTTCACCTACTTTCTTTTGTTTTGATAAATAAATAATCGAAATTAATAAACATTTCATTACAAAATAATGTGCCGACAAGGTTTATACGTCACAAGGTGATTTTAAAAGCATTTGGCAAATTTCAGATGGCTACATCTCAGAGCGGGATCTAAGGCTTTTAACACCCCGATGCAACATCGAACTTATGTGTCCTTTTTGGTTTAAATTTGAAAATGAGAAACTAGATAAAAACATATATAATAGGCGTTGAATCTGATAATAAATATGTCGAAATCATCTTATTACTGCCACTAATTCTGTTAAAAAAAACCAATTAGTTTATGAGTTTCTGTCAAGATCAATGTTGTTGGGATTATTCTTCTAAATTTAAGCACCAAACATTAAGTTGTTATAATATCCAATATGAGCAATGCTTTTCATAGATCAACGTCTATTTTTGTACTCACTGTTGTTTTATACATCAGTGTTTATAAATGAAGCCTCAACTTACACAAATTGGAAACTCTAATGGATCATATTCTCTAAGTAAATAAAACCTGTAATGGAATACAAAACAGACTTTTATGGTTAAGCCTTAAGCGAAATAAATAAAACGCTTCAATAGGTAAATATAGTACCTTAAATAAATTATAACAAGTTAATTTAAATGTTTCAAAAATATTTAACAAGCCAATAAATGTTCAGAAATTGATATAAGAGAGGGTCTAAGGGAAAAAATGGTTTGTATCAGTTTACTTTAAGATGCTCAAAAAAACTTACCTGAAACACATGTATTTCATTGGTATTGTAGACGCATCAATAAATTACAAATAAGACCTCGCAAAAAACCTTGCAAAAAAATTATGATTATAAAGGATATTGTCTTTTAAACGGTAACAAAATGTTTTGTCAATTTATGTAAAGGTACTTGATATATCTTTATGGCTGGATTACTGATATTAAATGGTAAAATCTAACTTTGGGGTCAACTTTGGAGCTCCATAATAATCATTTCAGGATTCAATGTCCATCATGTCTCCATTGTCAGAACAAACTACTCTTTCTCCATAGTAGTGTAATTTATCTCGATTTTCCGCTTTGACCGCCATTTTTAGGAGTGTTCTTTAGATAGGAAATTCCAAGAAAACCGGACGTATTTATGGATAACGTAACGAATTTCCTAGATTAGAGATTAAAAATATCAGAAATAATTGAAGAAAGTTGAAGAAATAATTGAAAATTATCATAGGAGATACGGTAAATAACTAGAAGTAAGTAAGAAATGTTCTTGCAATTCTCACATCACAGAATATTAAGAGTTGCGTATCGGGTCAGGAACTACTGCCTGCGAGGCGGTCTGTAAAATTGTTTCTCTTTCGAGGGAATTTTACTTCAATAGTTTATAGGTAAGTCCAAATAAAATAACTGTTGCTTTCTATAATGCGATAGAAAATAAAATTTAAAAAAATAATATAAAAATATCAGTATGCCATTTGCATTAAATACTATTTGTCTTTATGAAATTATAGTAAATATAAAAATGTCAATCGCGTAATGCTTTTTATTTAAGTGTCCAGAAAAGTGATCTTTTTCGTAGGAAACATACATTTTTATCTATTGTTTATCAGAGAACAACTGGCTCGATTGGGGTAAAATTTCTACATATACATGGTGTAACTAATATAACTAGAAACCTCGTAATGAGGGGGGGTAGCTGTAATGATTTAGAACATATTTTCCTTATCAGCATGTGGTCGCTACCTGATGTATCTGACTAAACAATACAAAAAATTATTATAATTTATTGCTACTACCGATTACCTGATGAACCAGGGCCCAGAGGCAATGAAGCTTGCGCGGGAGGCAGGGGCGATTATTATTAATATTATGCAGGCCCAACGTGCGATTGCAGCCTACTTACAGATGGTATAATAGCAGAAATCCCACATTTGTGTATAAATTTTCAGAAAAACACGTAGTTAATACCTCTTACATTGTTAAGATTTTATACTAAAGCACGCATAGTTGCATACCTATACGTAATACCTAATACTAATAATTCCTATAATACTTATGCTCGTCCTGTCTTTTTGACTTTCTAGTTATACCGGGTGTTGAAAAAAAGGTGGTACCAAAACTTAAGGGTTGGTAGTAAACAAAAAAGTCCGGATAAACATATATCCGATTCTCAACTGTTTTATAGTATAGTTAGTTGATTTTGTACATTACCTATATATTATAGATCATTCGGCCAACCAGTCTTATGTCATAATCTGTTACCAACGTAAATTCGCAACTATTCCAATATTTTCACGCCTATGAAATGTAATTTATGTTGGTATTACGATTACTACGTTTATTTTCATCTTCCAAACAAAAACAAATGTCCATTGTTGTATCAAAGCAAATATGTTTGTCATCTTGGCAAGTTGAAACGTCAGAGTATACGGGGTGTAACTAATATAAGTACATTTGGTCGCGTCCTGCTCGTTTTTGAGAAAATCGCATTTTAAATTTTAAGTATGCTTCATGTACTATTGAGAGATAAATGATTGGTACGGCAGACTTTTCCTGTTTAAATAGGTCTTTCTCCATATGACTCTCTTCCATAATAAAAATATAAAATTTGAAACTGTCACTGTCAGAGTCCATGTAATATGCCAAAATTTAAAACAATCCACACTTTATAATTCAACCGTACCAATTATTTATCTCCCAATAGTACTCACATTACATTAAAAATACTAAACAAGCAAAAAAATATGTTGTTTGTTTATTTAATATTTTTAATGTAATGTCAGTACAACGGGTGTACTTAAAATTTGAAATGTGATTTTCACTTATAATATACCAAGTGCATTGATTATTGCCGGAAATTTTTTGAGTGACATTTCTGCAACGTCATAATTGCACGACACGAAGTGGAGTGCAATTAGTTGCAGAAATGCATGAAAGTAAAATTTCCAGGCATAATCAATGCACGAGGATATATTCGGAAAGAAAATCGTGACGACACAAACCATTTCTACCTATTTTAAATTTTGATTATCACTGTCAAGTTGTAACATAACATAGTTAGCCGTGGTATCCAAAATTAAAATTGACAGGAAACGTTGTGTATTTAATTTCAATTGATTTGTTCTAGTTTTTTGTAATTTGTTCAGTTGTATAGTTTAAATAAATTTGACATTTTTGACAGAAAAATTTCCACTTATTAATTTCAGTTAGGTTGGTCTACCTACAAAAAATTTTTTAGTTGCCATGGTAACGGCTCCTGAGCTAGTTTTTTTATTGGTCACTACTGAGTGTCGTACGATTTTCTCAAAAACTAACAGGAAGCTCGAATATTTGACTGCAGCCATAATACCGCGAGATAAAATACGGTAAGGACAAAATACCACGAGTGTTATATAGTTCTTTTGTAACAATATAAGATCATTTAAGTTCCGACGACTTCTTCAAGTTCGTCTGCCCTCCCCCCCTATATAAACATAAAAAGGGTAGAAACGGCTTGTACTCTTGTACCAACGATGTACCGTAATGTTGTAACATTTAAATTTCCACGGTTGGAGCACCGTGTGTTGTTTCTTTTGAAACACCCCGTATACGCATACGATTTTCTTATTTTTGGAAATTCCGTGTTGGAAGTTTTGAGATTAGGTGGGCCGGTCGATTGATTCTCGAGCGAGGGGAGCCTGGTGGTTTGAACGCTTCTCGAGGTGACTGGAGGAGAGCAGGTTTTGCGGGGCTAGCGAAAAGACGTCTGTTGTGAGGATTTTGAAAATTCTTTCCGTACCGGATTATGTTTTGGTGGACCCGGTGTCGGTCTTTTAAATTTCCTCTCGAAGCCGTTATGTAACAGGTAAGTCAATTGGTGGTTCCTCTGCTTGTCTTTTTTGTAAGATTTTCTTTTTTAGCTTTTTAGAATGGGTGCGAAAATTTAAGTATACGTTAAATGGGAACCTTTTATGTGGTTGCTCCATGACGTAAAGAAGTACCTTTTTTGTTTTCATTATTATGGTAAATTTAATTAAATTTGGAATGGTGGTTTAGTATGAAGTTACTTTTCCTCTTTTGTATTCTGGCGACATGGCCAATGGTTATTAATTTAAATGGAAGCCCTTGGATTTCATTAATGAACTTCAAATTTTGAAGATATCGACTGGATTGCCGAGAAGAGGCCCTTGAACTTTTCTTTGTTATTACAGTGTCCGAATTTTTGAAATGGACCCCAAGTTAGTATTAGTTATGTAAAGGTTAGTGGACAGTTTATTTAATTTATAAAGGATTTATAAATTTGTCTTTCTTATTCCATTTATTAAGTAAAACTTTTTATGAGCTTTTGAATTTTATGACACCTGTCATTTTTTTGCGCGCTTAGTGCGTTATCTTTATTATGGTCAATAATATAAACCTTTTGGTGTAACATTAGATTAATATTTAATATTTTGTAAAATTGTTGTTATATACAGGGTGTTTGACATTTTGATTCAGCGTACTTCTTTACGGTATGATTTTATTATCAATTTTTGAATTGCTTGGCAGTTATCGGTATACTGTAGGGATCCTTCTGGTTAACCACGATTAAGGATTTTTTTTAGTGTCAGCCACTTTGTTATTATTTTTTTATTCACTGAAAATGTTATTTATTCAGACTTGCCTGTTGGCGATTATTATGATTAAGCTAGTTTATCTTTTGTAATTAAGGGCCGGTATTATAAAACTTTTTACTTCCTAGATAAAATTTACTTTGGGAGTAAATTAATTTATTCTGTCAATTTGCATATGAGATTGACAGAACAAATGAATTTACTCTCAAACTAAATTTTATCTAGGAAGTAAAAAGTTTTATAATACCGGCCCTTACTCAATTGTTTTTTTGTAACTTATTTAATCTCATTAACCACTAGCCTTTCTAATATTATCAAACTTATTATTTATTTTCTCATCGTTGTTTTATTGTTTATTATATCTAATTAAATACGGGGGTTTCGCTGTCAACAAACTGTGTTTTTATTTAATAATCCTTTAGTGTGACTGCTTAAATATTGCTTCCGTTGGAAGATCCGGCCAACGGCTATATCGTGTTCAGTAGGATCTGGCGCCCTTATTTCAAATTTTTATCAGTGCTCCAATTACTTATATTTTCATAATTTCTCGTACTGGGACCCACGCCCAGCTAGAGCGAAACCGTGGATCGTGTAATACAATCTTTAAGTATTCACACACAGTAAACAAAAAAAAGGTAACAATGTGCTGATTAGATTTTGGAATGTGCTCCATAAAAAAAGCAGATTTTCCCATTATTATTAACTTTTATATAAACGATTTTAGGAAAACACCAAACCTTTACTAGGTGAGTGGTTGGACATTAAAGGTAGGTACTTACAGCAGTAAATCTGCAGGTGGATTTCATACGATTGGTCGGTTTGATTCAAGGTTATAAAACAAATTTAGTAAACTGTATTTAAACACGCCGCCGCAAAATTTGAATTCTGGGGTTGGGAAACTATACTTCAAGTTAAGTGTTTAAAAGGACCCGTAAAATTTTAAGTGGTAAGTGGTCAATAAATATATGTTTTAGTGAAGGTTAGTAATTCATCCTAAATATCTTAATCCAGCGATTCCAAAAATCTATTCATAAATAATATTATTCATGGCTGACTACGATTAATAAAACTAAAAAGAAATTTATATCGCTGGTCTATTTCATTGGTAGGGTGCTGGCTAACAGGAATTTCTTGCCAACTTAAGAGTCAAATTTTATTTGACTTTAAGATTTTATAGGTTAGGAGTGTCAATTAGAACGTCACTGTCAATGTGAACGTTTTAAGGGGGCGTTATTGGCGCAAAATATTAGCGTCAAAATATAGCTCACGTTTTTCATTCAGTATTTTTAGAAAGATAACATTTGATGTCGATTGCTAAACTGTTATGGTAGTGTGGATCATAGTTTGTAAGGAGTAGATATCTAAAATACATTTTATAATCGTAGTCGAACATCGCCAATCTTGTACAATTAACGTTTTCTAAAAAATAACCATAATACAGTCATTATAACACTGTTTAATAGCAAGATCTATGACAATGCATAAATATTTTTGCTTACTTATTTAGTATTGATTGAAATAAAATAGATGTACTTGGCGCGGAAATTTAAATATGCAGCACGAAAATCAGTCATTTTTAGTTGAATGCTTTCTGCACCAGGAAGCGTTGGGTGGTAATATTCGCGGGACATTTAAAAGTAATTTAACTTTTCTAATCTTTTACCTATTATTTAATAAATTCCCGAAGTAAATGTTGTTTTTCTTTACTTAAGGGCATGTGACGGTTAATTTTTAAATAAACTATTTCACTCTTAATTAGTCCTGATTAATTTCTTAAAACGAATATATATTTTCAATATTTTAATATAGTAATACTTTTCTTTTTCTTAAAATCAGCAAGAACAACTGATATATTTAAAGATATTTAGCAGTTTTATATTTCCCTTTTTAATTTCAACTACCTTAAATTATTCTTTGGCATTTAAAAATTAAAAATTTCAGTTAAACTTAAAATATTTTGAAAGTTCACGCATGTCTGGCAACACTGAGCAGAGAACTGCGATGCGATTAAATTAATTCCCTTTTGCAGACTGTAGCGCCATCTTTAGGTGTTTATAGTTTCTGAAGCTTCCTATTATTAACACTGGCGGCGATAACGCGCCCTTAAGTTATTTTTATTAACAAAATCGAATTAATTTAGTGAAATTCCTAAAGAAAATTATTTGAGAGTACTCAATTTTTACTAGTAAGCATGCCTCATTAACATGCAATATAACTTTAGTTTAATCAATTACGCTTTTATTATAATTTGTTTTTTAGCAATTAAATTCTAGCAGTAGTGCACCAATTCTCTTCTAAATAACAAACGAAAGTAAAGCTCAGATTAATTAAAATTCATTTTAAAACTTTTCTACTTACGTATAGTAGAGTAACCCATTAATTAATGTAAAATCTTGTCGAAATCGAAATTATTACTGATGTAATATGATCAATTAAAGTGGTTAAAATTGACCTTGTCTGGAAGATAAATTAAAGAAAGTTTTTAAAAAGAATTAAAGTAAAGAGACGAGTAGCTTTCGCAGATGTTTCTAAGAGAAGAAAACTCAAGCATATTCTAGTAGAAACAATTCTTAGCCATCTCTTAATCTTTGGTTGGAAGGTATTTCATGCATAAAGTGTTACATTTCTTATACTGAATACAGTACTTTCTTTTACATATTGTGGAAGCTAAATAGTTAAATATTTGAGAAGAAAACAAAATCAGTTTTAATTTTTGAAGTTACATTTAGCGTACAGTGTTCTACTATACCGACAGACTACAGAAACTAGTTTTATCTGACGATGCCGCTGGCTCGCGCGAAAATTTTTTATTAATAGTCGGCCATGCTATTACTGTGGTAAATTTCAAATAAGGACAAAGTAGATGGCGCATCGATCCAAGTTGCATTTCCACAACTAAAATTAAAAACTGCGGGAAATTTGAAAATTAATATTGTTTATTTTTCAAAATATTTATTGAAACGGATATAAAATTTATTACAGTACTTCTACATAAGATGCAAGTGTATCTTATGAACAATTTATAAATAGAACTAATGAAATAATGCGACACTATTATTTGAAAAAGTTTAAAATCAAAAGCTCTTGATTCTTTTTCATTTTTAGAGCTGGAGCTTTCCGAAGCTAAAATAATAATGTTTTGCACACTATCCTCTACTATTCCGTCTAAATTCTACATTTGTTTTTCTTCATCAATTATGTGGTCTATACAATCTCTCTATTTCAATTTGGTTTCAATTTTAATATTGTAACGAATAGTAAACCCACATATGACGTCATCAAACATTCTAGATGTATGAGTCATCAACTGTATGACTCATCAAAAACACTTGCATGTATGACTCATCAACACGCCTCATCGACGTCATTTATCAACAGCTGCATGCATCACTCATCAACACGTCATCGAACATTCTAGATGTATGAGTCATCGTATGAAAGATATAAATTGAGATCGCGAGTAGAAGGGTGGCAGTTAATGTTTAACCGGCGTCGTGTTGAAATGTACTCTGAATAATTAGTTAATACATAAATAGTTTTTATATAAATAGTCCTCAAATAAATTTGTAAATACCTAGCATTTTTAATAGTTTGTTAAATAGTTTATAGTTATAGTGTTTTTTAATTAAGTGCATTGTAAATAAGCTTTTCTTTATTAATAGACGATTTTAAACAGCATTTTTGATTATTATTTTAAAAAGAACGTTACAATATGGTTCTTCCGCTACTATTCACCATTTCACAGATAACATAGGTAGCTGAATGTAAAAACCAACGTTTGGCCCAGAGCTTGTGATTTTTGATTTGACCATGTGTTGCTAAAGAAAATATCTCTTAATACAATAGTAATAATATTAATTTTTCAACTCAGGAACAGAGTGTGTACGCAGTTTTAGGATCTCCATAAATTTGGAGTGTTCGACATTACTTTCACCTCTAAAAGGTAAATCTTCTCGACCAAGAAAATTCACTGTACTCAAAATTTACTTTAAGTCGACCCTAGCTTCTTTAATTTTTTGTTAATATCTGCAGAAAGTGACTCCAAAACACTTATTCTTTCTAAGTTTGAAAATCCTGTCTGTATCGAGCACTTTTGGGTGTTCGGGAGACCACACGACGTTCACCCATAAAACTGGCTGTCTTCTGCCCTATCCCTGTTTCCTTGGAAACTGGGTAATGGATGAAGCTGTCAGGTCAAGTGTGTGGTAGAGAAATTCGTGAGAATTCTCGACGGTTACTCATACCGATCAGGGGGAGCCCTGGTATATGATACCGGTGTGGGCGGATTCGAATCTCGCCTTGGATAAGGTCATTTATGGTCACCAATGAAACCCGCTGTTTGACCGAGGTCATTTATGGTCTCCAACGGAACCCGCTGTTTGCCCGAGGTCATTTATGGTCATCAAAGGAACCCGCTGTTTGACTGAATCCTATGTGAGGAGAAGCGAAGTGAGGTTTATCCCGGGCAGATGGGAAACTGCATGCCGCCAGGTAAATGTGCTTAGGAGCTATCCCGACCACCCTATGATCCGGACTGCAGCCGGGTACAGCGGTTGGGAGAAGCTCTGAAAGTCATTACACTTAAGGAGAGTTGAAGCGAATACATAGCCTCTCACAATCAAGACAACTTCACCTTAACGGGTACACACTGGGAGTCTATAACGTGTAGACTTAAACGAAGCTCTGTCGAGGGCCCACCAAACCTATAATTTGGTAGATCGGGGTGGCAAAACCATTTAAAAACCAAGTCCTGCCACAATTGAGGTTGGATTCGATCGGGCAGTGGCCCCAACCCCTGTCTCGGGGAGGAGCTTATGAAGGTATGAAAAAGGACTGGAGGGCTCTCTCTATTCAACTGAGTTAAGTTGGGGGAATAGTCCTATTGCTGGACGAGGTACTTACCCCCGTATGAAAGAGGACGGGAGGGTGCCGGCGGGTGAGCACGTGTTAAGTCAATCGCTCCGGTACTAGCCTGGATAGCTAGTAGAGGGTGGATAGGCAACCTCGCTCCGACCAGTGAGCAGACTGGGAGCAATTGCTTCGCAATGGCGCGCTGATTGGGCGTATCCCAATCACTTCCTCTTGGAAGGAACGTGGGGGTATGTTGATACAGGTACCCCACGTAAAACAAACTATAATAATCTGTATCGGGCACTTGCATTGAATTCTTTTTCCACAAGCACTTCCCTTTCACGGATAGCTTGGACATTAGACGATAAAAGTAGTTTACATAAGACAGCTTCGGTTCAGTGATAAAAAATTTAGGACCACCTAATTTTTTTTAAGATTTTAGTGTTAATTTAGTTAGTTTTAAGTAAGTGACTCATGATTCACTTTATAGAGCATAATCTTAACTTTAACATGAATTAGTTGCCAAGTCTGTACTTACAGATAAATCACTAAATGTACTTACTAAATATAGCCAAAACTATATGGCTCAAAATGGAGGTTTGTTTCATACGATTGCCAGTGGTGTAAAAAAATGCTGTAGATTTAGCTCTTAGACCATTTGAGAAATATAAATTCTCCAATAACAGGTAAGTTAAGCTTAAGCAAAATTGCAAGCCGTCGAAATTGCACCAACTTTTGAGGTTACAATTGTGAACCAGAGATTGAAAATTGTTTGTTGAAGAACCGAAAATATCTCTAGTTTGTAGTTTTAACGTCGGAAATTGGAGATACTCGTATTAGAAAAGTCTTTCCGCAACTCGCTTTTGAGTCATTGGAAAATTCATGCCCCTAACCTTTCATATGGCCTAAGATTGAAATCTGCAGGATTTCTTTACACCATGTAGCAAAGGAGGGAAATGTTGCCACTAGCAAAAACTTCTAAATATTCGCATCACGATTTCGGAATGGTTGGTAAACTTATGTACCATGTTTCCGTAGGCCCTTTTAATTTATTAATTGCTAAGTGGCAGATATAAAATGTCATCCCAATTTTAAATGCTCGTCAATTTTTGATATCCATTCATCAATATTGTATTGCATGCACAGGTTATTTTGTTTCTCTTTGTGATTATTTGGTTGTATGCATACTCCGCAATTGTTCAGATTCCACTTCTGATAAAAACTGGACACCCACTTCACACAAACAACACACAGAAACCGCGTAACAGAAAAACGTATCTTATCTTCTTAATACAAACTATTTAAATACATATTGCATCTTAAACCACAAGAACTGATCCCTTCGAAGGCTGTGAAGAAAAAGTCCAATTTTCAGTTTATTCAATATACCTTTCATCATGTTCAACTAACAGACTTCGCACCTCACTCGTTTTAAAGCTAAGATCATGTTCTTTAAAGTGAACCACTTAAATACATACATCTCAGTGGCGTGCGGTCCATGGAAGCAATGCTTGCTTTGAGAATTTATTAAAAATAAAAACAGCAAAAAGTATAATTATTTAGAGTACTATTTTAAATTAGGTCATTAAACTTGCACGGAAAGGTAATACCGATTCAAATGTTACATACACTGCATATAAGCACTGCTTACAAATGCTCTTCTTTTAGCCTTGGCGTGAATCAGCGAGCGTGTGGGGGATATAGTAGACGCCTAGACGGATGCTGTTTGGCTGGTTAACATTATTTGGTCGTTATTTTTATTGTGCTTCGTTTCCAAATGTTTATTACAATTTGGTTATTTGTTCGATTTAGTGTTACTTAAGTAATGTAAATCTGCGACTGAGACTGTATTTTGTCGCATTTTATTATTTTAATTTATAAGTTGGATTTTTAAAGACAAATAATTCTATTTAGTTTGCCTGTATGCAAATTTAAAATTGCATTATCGTCACGACTGCAAATTTAACTGCTTCGGTGAAAGGTTCGAGTACCTTTGATATAGCCGAATCGGGACGATTTTTTGTTCAGTTTGTAAATTATTAATAAGAAATTTTTCGCATACAGTTTTGGAGAGAAATTACAAATTATTAAGAAAGGCAGATCAAAACCAGAACTTTCAAATTTAACAACAAAGATTAAAACCTGTACCGGTATTTTGCTAAGAAAGACCGGAAAATTGATACGTAGTAGTAGTTTTTTTAAAATAAAGAATGATAGTCAACAAATTCCATAAGTATAAAGTGTAAAAGTGCTTCTTTGAAAAACTTTTAAGCTTAATAATTATATTACTGTTTTTTATTGTACCTAGCAGGGGCGGATCCAGAGAAGTATTTTGAGGGGGAAATCTTTGGAAAAATAATTGTTTTAATAAATAATAATTAAACACACATTATTTGTTTCTATTCTATGTAAACTTATTTCTAAATGGGGGAAGGGGGGGATTATTCCCTCCCCGTTAATCCGCGCCTGTACCTAGGTGTATTATAATCTTGATTGTTAATTATAAAAAAATGATTATCAAGACGTACGGAACTAAAAATGTGGACTTTTTGTGGGTTATTGTCCAAAGTTGATTCGTATTTTCGTATAAATTCGTATTTTCAACTAAGGTAGAAAGAAGCAGCATTTTTTGAACAGGAGTTTGAAGTTACCGGCTCGGACACCTGTTAGAAGAGTAGAATCAAGCTAATAAATCGCTGCAAGGAAGGAAATGTGTGAAATTACAGCAAAATTTTAAGCGTCTACTGAAAACTTTTGTGTGACTTTAGGATGCGCAGCCGCAAAACTCCGGTAGCGCATTTCTTACTTGAACGTCTTGCGGTGCACTTGGGACATAGTCAGATGGACCGATGGAAGGTGCGAGCGATGCTGCATCTTTAACCCTAATGTCGACCTTCTTCCCCGTCTGCGCAACCAACACGAAAGTTTTCGTTTGATGGACTGTATCTTTGTGACTACTTTTGCAACATTAAGTTTTACCTCTATGAATTACTATATCTCTTGAATTTTTGAATCATTCTGCCATAGTTAGTATAAGATCTAGTATAAGATTGGGTACTAAAATGTCATTACGTTGATTTAAACTGCAATTAAGATTGTTACATAAATTGCCATACCTGCAAAGTAATAAAAATAGAGCCGGAGAGTTCTAAAAGAACTATTATTTTAATTCCTTTAAGAAAAGGAATTGAAATTATAAAGAACTTGAGAAAAATATGAATTAAACCATAATCAATATTCAAAACTTTTTTTGAAGGATTTTTATCACTAAACCAAATCTCAAAAATTGTAAAATGTTAAGTGTTATTCCTAAACCAGAAAATGAAGAAACTAAATCGAGTGAATCTAGCAGGCGCAGACTAGCAGTCGGAGTTGATTCTGAACGAGCCTTGCTCCCAAATTGTCAAATTTAGACAGTTTGAAATTAAAAATTGTCATTGCAATCTGTCAAAGTTTTATAAGGTTTTTCACAACTTCAATTGTTAATTATTAAACTACAACTAATAAATATTGTTGTGAAAAATATTTTAAGCAGCAACTAATGTCGTGCACACTTTTGCTATCAGAAGGTTATTTATTAATAGTAGTTTAATAATTAACAATTGAAGTTGTGAAAAACCTTTTAAAACTTTGACAGATTGCAATGACAATTTTTAATTTCAAACTGTCTAAATTTGGCAATTTGGGAGCAAGTCTCGTTCACAATCAACTCCGACTGCTAGTCTGCGCCTGCTTGATTCACTCGGTTTAGGTTCTTCATTTTTTGGTTATAGTATAGTATCAGTATTTTAGACGTAGATTTTAGGTATATATTTCTAAAATTCCCTTTCATTTAAATTTTAAAACGCCTAAAACTATGTAGATTAATTAATGTGCATTTTGTAACGTTAATTATAAATAATGTACATTAATTATAGTTTCTTTTCACATTTTCGTAGACCGTAGTTGAGCAGTAGAGAGCAGAACGTAAGACGTGGTCAAGTTTACTTGCCACTACTACTATTGTAGATTTTAATTTAAAATAAAATTGGTAATAAAGTCAAATTAGCTACCCTAAACCAGTTACCTACATGTTTCGAACTAATAGTTCTTGTCAGTAGTAGGTAATGGTACCTAGGGACAGCGTTTTGTTTCCACAGATCTCTCAAATATGAGACTATAAGAATTAGTTATACAAGGTACCTCTAAAAGGTTTGTACAAAGTGCTTCCATATATTCCTGAGACCAAAATATGACGATTTAACCAAACTTACCTCTATCCAATAGTCGAAAACCTGTACATTTTTTGAAATAACAAAGTAATGCTTTTAGTGATGTGGATGAAATTTGAGATGTGAGTCCGTAATGATAAAATGGGTTTTTTTGACATAATTCTTTGCTTGTGGGTGTAACGTAAGTGGTCCATACTTGATCATCCACCTACAAAGAAACTTATATTTTTTAACGGTTTCGCCAATATCTTTTAGACTTTTTCTATAAACAGACCTTCTCATTTCAAACATTTTTGACTCGTGTTCGATTTTGCTATCTGCCATAGTTTAGACAAAAAAATTAATTTGATTTGCATGCCATGCACTGCAGCCGATAATGTATCTACCTAATATAAAGTGAGTTGGCGGTCAAAAAAGGTTAATAAAGCAAAAGCTCAAGTAAACTTAATATTTACAACAAAAAACACAGTAAAAGTTTAGAATGACCACCGTTTAGCATAGAGATTAATGCGAAGTATCTAAAAAATTAAACTACACTCTGCATCATTTCAGCATCGTCTTTCCGTGTGTCTGTTGTATTTTAAATTCGTCTCCACAATTCCTCTTCCGTATTACAGGTCTGCTGTACACCTAGACTTTTAAAGCTCCCCATAAAAATAATTTATCAGGCGAGCGTGGTGGCCAGTTTACGGGACCATCATTTCCTCTACAGATCTATCTATTCGGTCTTAATATGATCTGCGGACTTTGCAACACATTATCTGACTTAATTTTCTCGAACCTTTACCATTTATCTACTGTTCTTGGGAATAGCTCCTCTACGATTTATTCTATTTTCTCATGAGTGAGATTGAAAGGAAGAGATTGTTGTTTTGAAGACCGCAAAGATCAGAATCAATATCTTGTAGCTAGCATCCCAGATATCTGTCTCAGTTCTTGACATAGCTCTTTTCAGCGTTCTCTCTTTGACGTGGTTATAAGTTTCTTCAACTCTTTTCAAGGATTTTTTTGTATAAGCCTTGTGCCGTTATTAGTTCACTGCTGTCTTCACCTGGTCTCCGATTTAGATTGACTCTTTTTCTACACTGTATACAGATCTTTGACTCTATTCTTCTATATTTATATTCTACCAGTTGGGTATATTTCTCTGGCATATAACCCTAGTCGTGCTTTTGTTACGATTTTTAACGAGCACTTCTTCAGTTCTTCCTTATTTTTCTCCTTAATTTTTCTTTTCTTTTTTCTCGAATTTTATAAGATGGAAGAGGTTCTTTACTTTTCGTTTTTCTGGTCTAGTTCGAGTAGAAATGATTGTAGGATTTTAAGAACTTCCCATTTTCTAATTTTTTTTCGCAATTTTTGCTGTAGCATCGTTAAATCAATGTAGGTCTTACTGTTTCCCCTTTCAAAAGCGGGAGTATTTCCCGCGTTTAATATTACCAGGTCAAGTTCGGCAGCCCATTCATCTATGTATCTGCCCCTGTCATCAGTGATGGGCGAATTCCAGGTAGCGGACTTGGCATTAAAGTCACCTGCAAAAATTGCTTTTTTTGTTGTCCGCTATACCGGTCATCATTTTGTCAATGTGCTCCTTGAATGCCGTAATAGGAATATTTGGTGAGATATAGCATTAATTCAGTTGCCATTTGTCCAGATTTAGTATAACATATCCGCTCCTCTTGACCACTTGTCTGATAGCGATATGGCTACTTAATATCTGTATGGCTACATCCGTTAAGTTGTCTGCTATTAACCTTTACTTTTGGTGAGGTTGATATTTGGTTCGGTAATGATGATTAAGCCCTCTTTCTTTTTTTTTTGCTACCGCGTATACAATATCATGGATTTTTACAATTTTTATAATTTCTAACTGGCTTCCGTTACTCATTGGTGGAAACCCTGGTAATTGGAGATTATTTCCTATATGCTTATAGTTCCTCCCGACCTTTTCTTTCAACTGACTTTTATCAATTATCCGGGTCTATGTCCAAGATGTGTAACGTCAGCGATTATGTCACCTCGTTTGATTTCTGTCACACGCCCCAGATCTTTAAAGGTTTTACTTACTTATAGTATTTTTTAATTTAGCAGCATTATTGTCTAATAGGTCCCCGTTTTGAATCATTTTTAGTCTTCTGATATCTACTCCTACTTTCTCTAAATCTACTTTACTTTAATGGTCCTTAGAAACTTCGCATATGTTTTTCCATGGGCCTTGACAACACTTTTTCCGGGCTGCTGTTTAATTATCATTGATTAAGACTTCTTTACTTCTGGATGTTTACCAGGCTTAGTTAATATTACCACCCGGTATTTCGTGTTTTTAACGCAAGTTTCGTCCATTTTTTAAGATAATTTTGGTATACGTAGTCTAATATTACCACTTTTTTCTCTTCATTTTTTTCTTTCGCAACTTTATCTTTGAGATCCGTTTAATTACTTGAAAAGTATTTCTACATCCACGATCTTTTCTTCTAATTTAACAGGGAGGACGTGTATTACGACCACAATTGTTGTAGTAGTTGTAGTTGCAGTGGTAGTTTTTTTAACCAGTAGGCGAAATCCTCATGGACTGTCTGTCTCTTTTACAGTGTCAATAGACAGTGTTAATAAACATGTTAAGAACCATAAGAAAAACTAAAGTTAATATAGGTAACTCAAAAACAAAAGACAATAGGATGTTTCTGTTAGCATGAATAGATTCCATATAAAAAAGTGTTTCAATAATGTGCAAGTAAAAACTGTATCAAATCAACGGTTTCCGCGATATTCAAGGAAAAAGTAATTTGCCAATTCCCACTTTTCTCAAATACTCGAAAACTAAAAAAGATTAAATTGCAGGCGATATCTGAATTCAGCTTGAAATTCTGCAGAACTATCCAAATTTAACATTTCTTCTATCTCGTATAATAAGCGAGATAACACAATTGATGCCTTCAGTTTGGGACACGCTGTATAGTAGATTTGCTTCTACTATTTGTGGATCACCTCATTCCCTGGCGTCATTTAATCTTCTTATACATTCCCTTCTATTCGCATCAATGTTATCGTTTCATCAAAAAGGCAATTTACGGTTTTCAGTTCTAGCGTATCTAGTACAATTTTTTACAATCTTTTCCACTTCCTTTGCGAATCGCGTAGAAGTCTCGTCTTCCCTATCCAACAGTTCTGGAATCATTTCCGTGAACGTTACACTGTCGAAGATTCCTTTCCGGTAGAATTTCCGTTTTCTCCCTTTCTATCCGAAGTATAGTAGTATATGGTTATGGAGAGTACAAAATTCCCCCCTTAGTACTTACTACCCTTTCATTTCCTTTATTATTTGCTGCGTTGAACAAGTCACAACTATGTGTGATTTACCTGATCTCTTTTCAAATGTAGGGTGCTTCGAGTTGAGGAATACCAAGTTTAGCTCAGCTGCCCATTCGCTTACATAGTCACCCCTTCCATCTCTAACGGGTGCTCCTCACAGTGGTTATTTTGGCATTAAGTCCCCTGCTATAACTATTTCCATAGCATTGTTTCTTGTCGGTATCATTAAATAGCTTATTTTCTTTGTAATTCCTCTGTCTTGCTATTGCTATGGCTCAGCAATAATCTGTAGGTCTATTTGTTTCTCTAAAGCTGTCACATAGGCTAGATCGTGTATCATTTCTCCCCTCCCCAAGTTAGTTTGTAAAAACTTTGTCATTTAGGTTATCTTGTATATCTTCCCTCGGGGTATCTCTCCTACTGCATATACTTTTCCTTCTATTTGTTAACAATTTTTTGTAGTGTGAATACTTAATTTTGTCCGCTCTGTGTCCTTTGTCTTCGCATGGTGTGTAAAACTTCTCGTATTTGCAGTCCTTCGTCATATGTCATTCTTTCCACAGTTTATGTACGTGTTGAATAGGTCGTTTTCGTTGCATTCTGTTTTTCGATGTCCAAAGTTTAGGCACTTAAATAGAGCATCTTACTATTTGTATCCTTTCTCTAATCCTACATCTTACTTATCCTATTTTTACTCATCCTTCTTGATAAGCTCCTCGCCCATATCTTTTCTTATGTCCACTGTGGCTGTTTGGTTTCCGTCATTTGTGGGTCTGATAGATATGATTTTTATATCTTCTCCTCCTAACTCCTTGTTGCTTTTCTTTAATTCCCTCTTTAGTGTCTCAGTATCTATATCTGCAACAATTTATACCACTATGTGGTTTCTTTTCTATAGAAATCGACATTTTTATTCTTTTTTATTAGTTCTTCTCTAAGTTTCGTTGACCTATCGTCTTTCATTACCTCCAACAGTAAGTCGCCTCTGAGCGTTTTGTTTATTGTTTTTATTTTTATTCCCATCTCCTCTAGTTCTACATTTGCTTTCACTTCCTTTATTAACCGGTTTTTGGTTTTAGCCATACTCTACACATTTCCTCACTTCTTCCATATTGTAATAGTAATTCCAGTCGGAAAGTAGTAATAATAGGAGTAATCGTAGCAGGAGTAATGCCTAGTAGTCATTGTCGTGGGTATATTAATAGTATAGTCATACTAGTAGTTTAATAGTCTTATTGTTAGTATGAATACTAATCGTAGTACTATAGTAATATAGTAGCAGTGGTAGTGCTAGTAGTCACAGTCTTGGTAATAGTAGTAGCTTTTTTTAGTGGAAATGATTTATGCACGCTGTGCCCTTAGGTCAATTATGGTATAGTGATGTGGGACTCCAGCATTACTGTCTCTACCCACTAAAACTACCCTACTCAGTTCTGCTCTCCGGAATCCATCCTCTATGACATACATCAGGGAGACATAACACACTTCATGTTATGTTCATGTTTTCAAATTATCTTTTCGTAAGTTATTATTTTTATTTTCTTTGCTGCCTTCTTTCATCTTGCTCCTATGTGTTATTTATTTATAAATTCACGTACTATTTTAAAATTTCGTGTGTTAACAATCATTTCTTTGCTGATAATATCTGCTGTAATCTGTGCATATATTTCGTTCATCATTCCGTTCGCAATGTATTTCCTCTTACGCAGTTTATGTTGTGTGTACTGGCGTGTCAATTTCGCCACAATAAACGCATTTGTCGTTGCAATTTTCTTTATTCTATACGTATAGTCCTTGAAGGAGCCATGACCGGACAGTAATTGTATTAGGTAAGTAATCGGTTGTACGAAATTTACTATTTATCCAATTTTCTAACTTTTGGCTTCATCAGCTGTATTATCCCATTTATCTTGCCATGCTTTTATGGTTTTATTTCTCGCTTCCTTTTGTGTTTCGCGTTCATGTCCTCTCCCACTGGCATGCAATTTCTTTCTAGTATTAATAAAGCAATAGGTATCATTCTAGATATCACTTGTGCTGCTGCTACTGAAATTGTTCTATAGGCTGATATAGTACTAATTATATTGTTCTTCTCTGGCTACTTTGTAGCATCTTTCTATATTTTTCAAACCTGATTGTATTGTACCATGTAGGTGCACTATATAATAGTCTTGATTGTGTTGCATTGTGCATCGTGGTCCTTTTATGTTACGCGTTAGCTTTGAAAGCATTGCTGTCCTTTTGTCTAATTTCATAACCATCTATCAAGGTGTACCCCTAAGTATTTAATTGTTTTTGTTGGTGTTATTTCGTTACTTGATTGCTTGAACGCCATCTGGTTTCTAATTCTTAACTTATTGCTCCTGGAGCCGAAGAGTATTATCGCTTCTGTTTTCTTGCTGGCCTAATTCCAGTTTATTTTGGGTCATCCAGCTTACTATCTTTCCTAGTGTTTTATTAACTTTGTGTTTCAATCTGTCCGCATCTTCATCTGTCGCGAATATACGCCAGCAAATGCCAGTGTTGTTCTTACACCGTAATCTAAGTTAATATTTAATACTCCATCGTAAAGTATGTTACATAGGGTTGGGCCAAGGACTGATCCCTGTGGAACCCAGCCAAAATCTATTATACTATTAGATCCAATGATTATTTCTTTCTTATTCAGATAGCTCTGGATCAGATTTACAAGGTATTTTTGATGCCTTTCTCCATTTGCATTGTTGTCTAGCGTGTATTGTGTGATCCCAAAGTGCGTGGGTCGTGGATTTCCCATTGTGGAAGCCAAATTGGTAACGCGATAGTCCGCCTTGATTTTTTAGTTCCTTTTCAAGTCTTTCTTTGACGATAGATTCATATATTTTTCCGAGCACATTCAGTAGGCATATTGGTCGGTAGGATGAAGCCACTTTCCATGTTAGTACCACCCTGGATATTTTCCAATGTAAAGGAAACTTGCTTTTTTATTAAACCATTGAATTGGTTAATAGTAGTTGTACTGGAAGCGGTGGTAGTAGTAGACGTTGTAGTAGTCGTAGCAATCGTGGTTGTAGTAGTAGTTGTCGAAGATTGTAGTGGCAGTATCGTAGTAATAGTAGTAGTTGTCGGAAATTGTAGTGACAGTAGTCATACTAGTAGTAATAGTAGTGGTGGTACTAGTAGTTTCACTAATCGTAGTAGTAATCGTGGTGGTAGCCGTAGTAGTGAAGTAGTGTTATTGGTAGTGGTAGTAGTAGTAGTAGAAGTAGAACGAGATTGTAAAGCATGGTTTCCAATAGAATAATTCGGTTAAGTTTATGTGATGATTAATATTAACTGAAAGTGGGGGAAAATAGAGCTCCCGACTTTATAACAATTATATAGAAAGATGACTAGCACAAGATAATTTAATTATTCTGCATCTAATAAAGCGTGACCTATCGATTACGCGCCTTATCTCATTTTAGCGAAGATTTGATTTATTCCATTTTTCCTCGAAACCATTGATTTGTAATTTAGGAAAATAACAGTCTACATCTTCTATAATAAAACAAAAAATAAATTAAGAAAGTTAAAATAGAACTTGTCTATTCACATATTAGTAAAGATATACAGTGTGTCGCAAATTAGGCGGCGCCACCCTTATATCTTTTAAATTTTTTATCCAATTTGAACCAAATTTTTCTTAAAGATAGAACACATTTATGTTCTACTTGTGACCAAAGACCCATTCCCCCCTTCAAATGCAAAGCCGCCTACGATATCGAAATAAACGGAAAAAATCTGAAAATTATATTAGGCAAGTTGTTCAGAATTGGCCAAAAAGCTTCAATCCAAAATCTCACTAAAACAAGAAATTCTAAAACTAAAAAAAAATTAGTAAATTTAAAACCAATGTGTTCGGAAGCCAGTACGTGCACGTGCAGGACGCTCGGCCGAAAACATTGCTGCCGTGAGGGAGAAGAGTGGCCGAGAGCCCAAACACCTCTATTCGACATCGAGCACAGAAATTGCATTTGTCCACGGCCACTTTGCACGCATATTGACGAAAGATCTGTTGTTGCACGCGTACAAAATTCAATTTTCGCAAGAACTTAAGCCGACGGACCATTTGGCGAACATTTGGTGGACATTATCTTTCACACTTAATTGTAATGGATCAAATAACATGTTTCATTAAAGAAATATTCAATTTTGTACACCACTAAGGGCAATTGTCGAAACACCAATGCATCCACAAAAAGTCACTGTGTGTGTGTGCATTTTGTGCCGGAGGAATCATTGGACCATTTTTCTTTGAAAATGATGCTGGGAATTCGGTCACAGTGAATGGCGAGCGCTACCGCGCAATGTTGAACAATTTTGCGTGGCCAATATTGGATGATTATGACATCGATGACATGTTGTTTCAACAAGATGGCGCCACATGCCACACAGCCTACGCCACAATGGTTCTACTGCATGAGAAGTTTCCCGGGTGCATAATCTCCCGAAACAGCGAAGTCAATTGGCCACCGAGATCTTGCGATTTGACACCGTTAGACTTCATTCTTTGGGGCCATCTGAAGAGTAAAATCTATGCCAACAAGTCAACCACCATCCAGCAACTCAAAGGTGAGATTTCACGGCACATTGATGAGATTGAGGAGCAATTACGCCGAGATGTTATAAAAAAATTCGATCAGCGGATCGACGTGTGCCGCCGGAGCCGTGGCGAACATTTGGCGGACATTATCTTTCACACTTAATTGTAATGGATCAAATAACATGTTTCATTAAAGAAATATTCAATTTTGTACACCACTGATTTTTAATTAACGTTTAACATCGATCCGTCTTATTGTAACACCCTTTATATAGGACGTGCAAAAACAATACTTTAGGGTGATTTAGTTGAAATTCATTTTAATTGTATGATTTCCTAAAGAGTCATAAAAATAATTCTAATAAAATCCATGGTGACCTTATGAGAACATTGTTTTTAAATTGACCCGACTTAAAAAAATTTTTAGCAAAGTTTTTAAGTTTGTTTTTGATGAAATTTTGGATTTAAGCTTTTTGGCCAATTCTGAACAACTTTTGTTAGTAAAGAAATGCTCAATACGATTTTTTGATTTTTTCCATTTATTTTGTTTTATTATTATCATCATCATTATTTGGTTTATTATTATCATAGGTGGCTTTGTATTTGGAGGGGGAGAATGGTTTTTTAGTTACAAGTAGAACATAAATGTGTTCTATTTCTAAGGAAGATTTGGTTCAAATTGGATAAAAAATTAGAAAGATATAAGGGCGGTGCCACCTAGATTGCGACACACTGTATGTAATCATGTGACTCGTTACTACAAATAATGAATCCAAAAATAAAATGACACACCCTGTTTTACTTTCTTAGCTGTGAATAGAAGAAGATACATAAAAAGTAATACTTACGAGTACTATTGGTTTCATAATGATCTAGGACAGCAAGGCTAATATAATGCTATTTTTTATTTTATCCTATGATTTACATTGAAAAAAAGAATAAAATAGCATCATATTAGTCTTGCTGTCCTAGATCATTATGAAATCAATATAGTGCAGTTGCGGCCGAAAAATTTTCAACGGTAATTTATCAAGTTAGCACATTTTTCTGATATTCACATCGTATGAAGCTGGCTTGTATGCTATTTATGACATATCAAATGAATAAAAGTGACGTCTCTTATGAGAATTTAAAAGACAAAATTACGCAGTCGCAATTGACCGTTGAAAATTTTTCGGCCGCAACTGTACATACACGTAAGTTACGATCATTCGTTAAGGAAGCAAAAATAGTGATATGCGGTTCTTCAATTTTTTGTACACGGTACGCTGTAACTCGACCTAATTTATGAACTGAGCAATTATAATGTTAAAAAATGAAATGTTCTTGAATGCCATAAGTAAATCTACATTTACGTTGTAGAAAAAAAAACTGGAAAATTGGAGGTCATGATTTTATCTTGATCGTTTCTTAGCGAATAATCTGCAATAAAAGTAGTCTAGTCAAATTAGAACAAATAACGGAAAGTTGAGGTGGATTTTTGGATTTTTGCATAGGCCTTCCTTGGGGGTTGTTAAATAACTCCTTAAAAGTCACCATCTGAGGTGCTTTCCATTGAAGGACTGATCTACTGATCCAGTTTTACAGATCAGATCATCTTAAGGTCAGTTCATAACAAAAATAATAATTTCCAATAGAACAACTTTGGATCACAATTCTGACAAATCGCAAAAGCTAACCTATAAGTGAACAGAACTTTTTCATTGCTGAGAGTAAAATTTTGATGCAATGATGAATATTGTCAACGTAAATAAACGAGGAGAAAAAATACATTAAAGGTTTTTTTTTCAACAAAATATAATTTTTCTAACATCAACAACCAGCTCCCCCCAACGGGGGAGATAATAAGATCAGGTTGTATCATTAAACATAGGATCAATGGAACAACAAATAAACCTGATGATCCTAGGTAGCACTGGATCAGTAGAACAGTCCAATGGAAAGCACCTCTGTAGATAACGAGCTCGAAGAGATAATTAGGGTATACCACGCCCCCTAACGGTTTTTGCCGGTTTTCTCGAAAACTATTAGGTTTATCGAGATGAAAGAGGTTAGGTAAAATAAAGTTTATTTGATTCCCTATGAAGAATGTCTGAATGTTTTTTCGTACCTAGCCTTCGTTTTGTGTTATTGAAGAAAAAACATGCCATACATGGATCAGCAATTTGCACCAGTAAACTTGCCCAAAGAACTTTTGGACGTAGCGTAATCCATCAGGCGATATTGCGGTTATTCCTGGTGGCAGCCGGATGAAAATTTCGTATTGATAAGTTAATTCTTAGGAGTGCACACTGTACTATACTCTGGCCGCTCAACAGAGATAGTAATAAAAGTAAGGGGGCGTAGCCACTTCATCAGATTAGCTACTGCTAAAAACCCAACTGACACTGAAACATTTTTGTATTCTACATGAACATAACTTTCAAATGACA
Organism: Agrypnus murinus; assembly: GCA_929113105.1. Lineage (NCBI taxonomy): Eukaryota > Metazoa > Arthropoda > Insecta > Coleoptera > Elateridae > Agrypnus > Agrypnus murinus. Next base: position 28,007,139 of record OV816028.1, on the reverse strand, counting down.
TAAGATTTTAATAATAAACTACTTCTAATGAATATTCTTGATATTATTTCAATTAAATTATCTATTATCAATTTTAAAATATTTAATAGTACATGAAATGTTCAAAAACTAATCAAATAATTATTTGATGATGCTGATCTGCATCAAAGTGACGCTATCTGTCACTTTGCCGTGTGAAACGGACTCTACAGTCTCGCGCGCTGTTTCAATCCGCCCAATAGCAAAGTAGCTTTTAAATCGCCCGCTCTTTTGTGGGCGTTTTAATTATTATCTGTGTTGACCGGTCCGAGTATAGTCAATTATTTTCCAACCCAATACGTACAGGGTGTTTCGTCTTATTCAAAATCCTATTTTCCTTTATTATAAGACATTGGTATCTACCGAGTACATTTGTTTCTTGAGTGATTTTGCTGCAAAATTGAAATACACGATTCCTTGAGCAAATCTGGTGTAAATTGCTGGTCTATGTATGACATATCTTCTTTCTTCGATAACACAAAACGAAGGCCAGGCATGATAAAACATTCGGACATTTGTAGCGAGGAATTAAATAAACTTTATTTTACCTAACTTTGTTAAAAACGACAAAAACCGTTATGGGGCGTCGTTTACTTCATTATCTCTTCGAACTAACCACCTACAGGTGACTTTTAGAGGTAAAAATTTCCGCTAAAAATTTGTTCTAAATTGACTGAACTAAAAGCTACAAAATCTGTGAATTTCCGTATGTCACGACATTTTTAGAAGGGAGGTACCGTTTGCGAATCACTGCCTGTTAGGAAGTTCTGCATACTTGTTTCGCTCTGTCTATCTTTACGCGTGCAGTCGTACGATTCAATATGATTCATTCTACTTAAATTATATTCACTGCGCTTTGAGGCAAAGCATTGCGGCTATTTCCGATTGTTTCCTTATATCAGTTGCTTCACGACAAGCAAAGAGTACCTACATATATTTTAATAATGTATATCCTAGAATAGACTAACTAAAGGTTAGAATAAAAACAACCAAATATTAAATTGGAGAAGCGTTTATTGTTTATGTACAAGTTTAGACACACGCATCTAAATGTAAAAACTACAAAACCTATAGTACAAATAAATGTCAAATTGAGACATATCTCCATCATTTCACAAGATACAACAATTGAAATTAGTTAACACATTAATAAAGTATTAGCAAGTATTTAAAGAAAGAATAAATAAGACAAAAATATAATAAAGCAGATTTATACACAATATAACAAAAGGAAATCTAATGAATTCAATTTCACACATTTTTTCGACATACCACCTTGAAATTTTGGCGCATGAGTATCATCAACATCATCATTTTTTCTTTCGTCACAAATACACAGATTGTATTAAAATGTCAACATTTAACCCTTAATATTAATATTATTAGGTATAAAGATATTCCAAAAAACCAAAATTTCAAGTTTTCTACAACTATACCACCATTTTAATTTTACAATAACTGCTTAAACACTATTTTTTTCTCATTTTTGTCAGCGTACATATTTCCCTCCAACACGGGTTTTTAAAACTATAGACTACTTATTGTTTCAATCATACAAAATTGGGGCACTTTGATGTGAACAAGTGAAAAAGTAGAGAAGCTGTGATTAATTATAATAAATTTACAAAATTCCTAAACTCTTTCTAACGAGCATGGTTAACGGCAAAAATGCTTTTTTCACTATTAATTATTTTTTGGGTGCCTGCGTGCTATATGTCTAGGTAATTATATAAATTAGGAATATTTACCATTGATTGATGATAATAGCGAATATATTTACAAATTGATTCTAATAGTATTTTATACACACTGATTTTATGATGTAAACACAATAATTAATTATCTCTTGGTATTTATTATTGAATGCGTTGCCCATTATTAGCCTGTTTAATTGTGTTACAGAACATAAATCAAGTTAGCCGAGGTTGATTGCCAGTTTCAAAATGTAGCTTAGTTTTGTTAAAGCTATTGAGATTGCAATAAAGCTCTGTTATATGGGTATTATTAACCCATTTGAGAGTCACCTACTATGTGTTTACCAGTTTGACAAATGATTTTTCCTATTACGCGTAAACAAAGTCAATTTAGTGATAACGTTTTGTGCAAAAACAGTTCTATTTTATAAAAATGTTTTAGGGACATTTTTACTTGTGAAGTTAAATAGTATATTACATGTTGAGTTGGTAAAGAACACCTTTACAGGTCAAACAATATCGTGAGGCTTGGAAACTTTACCAATGAAACATGTATGCTATTTTATTTACAATAATTGGACTTAAATCGTTAAAATAAAAAGTAATTACAAATTTTAAAATAGATTTTCTATAAACTGTCATAATTCAAGCATCGCCATCTATCGACGAGAAGAAACCAAAAGAAAAAAGGTTTCATTGTCGCCGCTAGATGGCAATGTATGCTCTCAATATTTTCAAATTGGAAATTAATTAATTCCATCGGAATTATTAAATATACAATACAGAAATGTACATATTGCAACATGATAGTGAATAAAATAATTTAATAAATGGCAAAAAATGAATATCAAATGTTTAATGAATCTAAGTGCATTTAAATCTTTGACTAACAAAATATTTATACTTCTAATAATAAATAAAAGTAAATTAACGCGTAATAGGAAAAAGGTATGAGAAACACGTACTACAATGCCCAATTGTAATACTCGTGCTTTGCGTAACTCGCCTCACTGTACTCGTATTACAATAATGGTCATTGTAATTTTTCAATATACTATCGCAATGGACCTATTTGGTAAAACGGCGACAGTATTAATACTACGTCACCTTCATAATGGAAATAGCCTTTAGTTTAGAAAATAAATATTCTATTATGGCTGGAATAACTGTTGTTATCATTTTTATTAAAGATACATTTTATTGATTGAACATGATTCAGCGATTTATTTTATCAACGAACCTTCCCCTTGTGCGATCTAATCTTTACTTGATTATATAATCATTTTTGAAAACGGTTTTTAATTGGGAATTTTCGTAAAAAATTGTTAATTTACTAGAGGACGCTTTTGGAACAATATTAAATGGTCCCAATTTTCTTGATCAAACAAGGGGAGTACCATGGATTTCAAAACAAAAGGTAGCGGATTACGACGTTTAATATTGCCGCCGTTGGAGTATTGTACTATTGTAAAGACAAATAATAGCTTATGTATTGAGCTAGTCGAGATCTTTATCTAAAGTCACTGAATCAGGATGACGGAGGTGGAGTTTAATTTCATTTAGCATAACAGATGGAGATTTCTAGAATATCTTCTCTAATTAACTGCTGGTAACTATTTTTCACGCCAAACTTTTAGTTTGGTATCATATACAAAAAGCAAAAAATATGCAGAAAAGAATTTTCCTTGTCCTAGGCAGAAGGCTCTTTCCATTCTGATTGCAATAACTTTTCAACTGCTAACGTTGCTAGATTTTAGCAAAGAAGTCTAAAAGACTAAAAAATTGAGTAATTAATTTTGAAAAAATACTTGCAACAAAACTATTGGTGAGAATGTTATTGAAAAACTGAAATATGGAGACCGAAAGCACGACCTAAAAAAATTGTTATCTGTTTTACAAATAGAATTTTCTGTACTATTCATATCTTTTATAAGTTCTTTAAAAGAATATGGATTTCTAACCTAATTTTTTAAACAAGAAAACCAACAGTAGTAATAACTTCAAAAGGCGGCAATAAATAAAGTCGTCCAAGTTCAATGTCTTACAAACTTGATCCAAAACTGGCTCCATCATCATGTGTCGTGAATCCTTTGTTGAGAGAAAAACCGTTTCTTTTTTCTTCGTGCACACTTTAAAAATAGCGAATACGTGTAAAATACAAAAGTTGTTTACTGTTTGAGCGTTCTTGTTGTGCTTGTTGCTGTTGTTGCTACTTACTTGATTATTTATACTTATAGATTAAAATACTTACAAGTGATATTTTCCCCTTATTTATGACTTTAATATTATACATTTCGTCTAAAATTTTAATCACATATGTAGGCAGTTTACAGTTCAAATCGTTTTTTCTTTTGTAAATTATTTAGTCATAGTGCCCAATAATATAATTTTTATTGAAAGAAGAAAAAATATTTAGGTATAAAAAAATTACATGCAGCTCTTGTTAAGATAAAAATCATGATGGTAGTAAAAGATAAACAATATTTAAAATAAGTTATACATAATAACAAAAAACAACAATATTTAAGCAATCAACAATCAAAATATATATAAAAATTGTAATAATTCATCTCTGGCAACTAAACAGTTATAATGCTTATAGTATAAAATTATTATTTAAAAATCCAAATAAACAGAAATTAAAAAAAGCGATAAATTTAAATAGATCTTATTTCTCTTTTGTAGTAGCAATACAGAATGCTTTTTTACTTTAGAATAGTTCACGCTGTTTATCTTTATTAAAACATTTAAAAGATGAGACTATCCCTTTAAATTTCCACCATAAGTTGAAAAACACCCTGTATAACTTTTTAACCAATGATGTGAAGGATTTAAAATTAAAAAAACATTTTAAAACTTATTTACAAATATCTGATGTTTAAAATTTTTCAAACGCAAATGATTAAAAATCTACTCAAACGCAAAATACCACCAAATAACATTATTGTTGCTCTAATGAGTAATGCCGGGACCGTTTCCATAGATTCTTAAAAAAGCCTTTCTTCTTCTGGACCTCTTCACCTGAAATACAATAGACAGTATTAAATATAATAAGGAAAAAGTTGCAAGCTAAGTATTGAAAAATGATCAAAACAAACTTGCTTGGGCATATTTAAGATTAACAACTGATTGTATAAAATAGCCTTAATAACATTTTATTTGAGTGTTAAGTCTAGGATACTTCTCATGAGATGCCGTGTTAAGACTCATCAGATACGATGTTTGACACCCGCCTCTAAATTTAATAATAGAAACTCTATGAAGTATTGTTACAATGTGCTATAACCTCATCGATCAATAATTCTTATTTAGTACACCTTTGAACCTTGCTTTCACCATACCTATTTAAATTCCAAGATTTCTAAAATTTCGACGCCATATTGCATCAGTCATTTTATTTATAATGCTCATAGATCATTTTGACGGGCTCGGCGAGCAGAATACCTTTGTCATTTAGTACATTCGGAAACTCCTACTGTGCGTAATGTTCAGGGTGAAAAGTCAGGCAGTCATTTGAGATCGGGCATAGATTCGCCTAGTATCCGAGACTAGCCCAGTATGATAGAGGATTGGGCAGTCGTTTGAGGTGTCAGGCATGACTAGTATCCGAGACTAGCTTGGGTGTTCAGACTACGCGGTGTTCACTCTTCAGAAACGGCTGCTGTCTACCCAATCTCAGGTTTGTCTGGGCAACGGATGACGTAGTCAGAAAGTAACGTGTAGTAGAATTACACGCAAGTGTTTCTCGACGAAGACTCATAAACGTTTCGGATGAAGCTCTGTTAACATGAGGTACCGGTAGGGTGAATTGATAGGGTTCACCCGCTCACTTATGGGAAACTGCATGCCACCTGGTAGTCTCGGAGATGAAAGTATGAGGTACAAGCTTTGCCTGTGTAGTTCCAGTCGTCTGATCATCAGAAACCGTCTAGAGCACTATGCTTAAGGGGCGTTGAGGCGAATATATAGCCTCTCACGTTCAAGACAACTTCACCTTAATGGGTACATACCGGGATTCTACTTCAGTAGACTCGAAACGAAGCTTTGTCAGGGGCACACCAGGCATGACTGGGCGATCGAGGTGGCAAAAACCATATAAAACCAAGTCTCGCCACATCCGAGATTGGATTCGATCGGGCAGTGAAGTCCCACGTAGTATTGTATTGAATTGTATGGTGTATGAAATGGCAAGAACTTGAGTATAAAACTGCATTAAAGTAGGTTAGATTTGTTAGAAGATTATAAAGTATTCGATAAAGATTATATCATTGTGGCCTTCATCACCAATAACTAAGCCCCCGTGAATGTGTTCACGCGGAGGAGATTACTAAGAGATTAATTCGTGAATCTGAACCCATAAAAAAAGCTTAAAACCAGCAGTAGGTTCAAAATATTAGTGTTTTCTTTTGACACACTTCGCACACAATTCCAATGATTTATTTACGTGAGGCACCTGACATTCGACTTAATGCCCACGTTCCTTCAAAGAAGAAGTGATTGAGATACACCCAACCAGCGCGCATTTGTAACGCAAAATGCTACCAGTAACTCCATAGTTGGACACGAGGTTGCCTAATCATCCTCTACTAGTTCTCGAGGCTAGTACTGGTCGGGCACCTCCCAGGGATAAACCCCTTGTACAGCATTAAAACTAGTTCCACTAGTGAAGTGGATGGCCGCACGGTAAAGTCCAACTCTTACTCAGGCAGTCCGGTTTCGATTCCCGGAATCGGCAATCGATCCGGAATCGGCAATCGATCCGGAATCGGAAGTTAGATTATTCTCGTCAATAAACCTTCAGTACACTTCGTCATGATGGTAGATGGGCACGTTAAGCAGGCAGTCTCGACAATCATATAAACCATCTTTCCGTGATTGTGGTTAAATACTATACCACATTCCATTTTCCCTACCATACCCTATACCATACCATACACTATACTATACCCTATACCCATACCATACTTCATACCATAACCCGCATCATACCCTACTACCACATACCCTATACCATACCACATACCCCATACTATACCACATCTCCTCATACCATACCACATACCCTATACGATATCGACAACCTATACCATACCCATACAATACCCCATACCATACTCCATACAATACCACATTCACCACACCATATCATATCCATACCATATCCCTTACTATACCACATACTCCATACCATACCCCATACAATACCACATACTCCATGAATTACCCCGTACCATATCCCATAACATACCATACTAAATACCATTCTCCATTCTATACTCCATACCATACTATACCATATACCCCAAACCAGACTATACCTAGTACCACACCCCATACGACATAGATAACTCATACCATACTCCATTTCCCATACTATACCCCATACCCATACAATATCCCATACGGTGTCCAATACCATACCCCATACAATATCGATAACCCATACCAAACCCCAACCCCATACCATATCCAGTGCAATACCTAGTAACTACCCCATACGATATCGATAACATACCATATCCCATAGCATACATACCCATACAATACCCCATATACTCCATATCATACACCATACCATACTCCATACCGTACTGCATACACTATACCAAACCACATATCCCATACAATATCTCATACCTCATACCATACCATATCCCCATACCATATCCCCATACCATACTCAGTAGCATACCTCATACCCTACACCATACTCCATACCATACCATACTTCATACCGTACTCCATACGATACCTATACCATTCATATACCGATACCATACCCTATACCATTCATACACCATACCATACCCATACCGTATACCCAGTACCACACCCCATACCATACCCATACAGTATACCCCATACCATGCCACATACCCAGTACCATACCGCATACGATATCAGTAACATGTACCATACCCGACACCACTATCATACCCCTTATAATACAGCCCATACCGTACCCCAACCCCATTCCATACCACAACCATGTGGTATGTGGTATGTTATGGAGTATGATATAGGGTATGCGGTATGGTATTCTAATTCTTTAGGAAAGAGAAAAACAAGTGCTTAACTTTTTAGCGAAAAGTGCCAATCTCCGAAAACTGGTGTTTTCAACAAACGTAACGTTGCGCATGAATAGATTGCCAGTTCTGGAGAAGCATTCATCTTGCAACTGTACTGAACCAAGTTGTGAAAGGACCAGAACCAAAACCTTGATGAACTGCGGTACATCTGTTATAGTAAAGCAACAACATTCAATATTAGCACAAAGTTTATCGCTAGGTATTTACAGCAGTAGAAAACCCTTTCATTTCTAAAATAAATCCCAATAAATAACTTCCATTTAGGTTCAACAGTGGCTGGAAAATAGCCTACCTCCAACTGACTGGGGATGGAAAACGAATTCTTCCAAGAGATTGGTTCGTGTTACAATGACATCTCTTCCTGTTCCACGGCGTCTATTGGCGACAGTTAGCTGTAAATGTAGACAAAAATGCCAGAATACCTGTAGTTGCACCTCTATGCGGAAAAAATGTAAAGGAAACAGCTGGGCCTAATGTTGATTTAAAGATGATTGGGTGGTACGTATTTTAAATAATTCTACGAAAACCATAACAACTAATAATCAATATTTGTCTTTCAGGATGAAGAATGAATATTTTAATTAATCTAAATACCCATACAAGTAATATATCTGTATACCTAGTATATAAAATAAAATTTCTGTCATTATTTAATCTTATTAAAATATCTCTTTTTGTATAAAATATGCATAATCCGTATTTTTAATGGTGTAAATGGATTTAGAAGGTGCCAAATAGTATGAAATGATACCTTACTCGATAATATTCTAAGTCTGACTATTTGCGAAGGAGCTAATTATTAACCGCCATCTTGGAAAATGGTTCCCTAGAACTCGCACAAAAGAACCTAATACATTAATTTTGATATTTCTGAACTCTGTAGGGTTTATATGTGTTGACTGGACACTGAAACCAACACTGAGCGGTTACTTTTCATCCTCTGGTGAAAAGGACCATTTTTGGAACCTTAATTTCAGAGGTACAAAAAGGGGTGACGCGGACATGAGAGGCATGGGGAGTTTGTGTATATTTACAGCGCTCCTATGTGTACACGATAAAAAAATAAAATTTCGCTTGGGATTTATGTCCAGGTCCCCCCTTTTTAGATCTTTTATTCATGTGCTGTTTTGAGTCTCAATAAGAAAAAGCTTATTCCGATCTTTTTACGTGGATTTCTTATTTCTTACTTTGATTTTTTTATATTGTGGAATTACAGCTGCTTCACATCCAGGGGCGTGCTGGCCCACCGGGATACCGGGACATTTCCCGGTGATCTGAGAGGTGCGATAATAAAATAATTAATGTTTAATGTTAGTATTTATTTTTCACGAGTATACGTCCGGTGAATAAAAAATGAATTGCAATTTATAATTGTTGGCGTTGCCAATGGCGTTGTTTATTTTATCCAATACTACTAAAGTTGATTTGTATGTGTGTCCGAGCCCCATTCTCGCGTTCTATAAGGGCTGGAGAGATGGGCTTGGGCTCATTCGACTCGTAATTTGCCGAGGATAATGCACGACCGAGTTTTTTAAATTAGGTTATGTTTTAAAAATTTTTAAATTAGGTTATGTTTTAAAAATCGATAAATGCTGATTCTATCGTACTATTTAGTGCTATTGAGTGTTATTTGGTACTAATATGTGCTCTATCGATAGAGAATCGATTGGAGATTTATGTAGGTCATGTAAATACTGACCTACTTTAAAAAAATCGATAAATGCTATTTCTATCATACTTAAGTGCTTAGGCCCGTAGGGCCCATTATCCTAGTATTTATTCTATTTTGAACGTAACCTCGGCGTCGATAGCAAGGATAATGTTGGACATACACGGTCTTCCCCGACGACGTCGGCGAAAACGTCGTCGACGACGTCGGGGACAAGGTCGAAATAATGAGGTAATGTTTACATTTACTGTAATTTAATGCATAAACAACTTCTACTTCCAAGCTGGACTGCTATAATAAAATTATGAATATCGTATTTCTTTAATGCATCAAACTGAAAGAAAGCATTTTTGAGCATAATAAAATGCGTACTGAATCTCTTTCTTTCAAGTATTTCGAAATAGCTTATGCAATTAACAAAACTTTTCATAAGCGGAATAATATTGATATCCATCGGTAGAATTACAAATCAACTCTTTTGTTTTTTATCTATTTCATTCTTAATTTAGTTTAAAAATTAACGCAGAATTTAGGATTCTGAGTTCTGGTGCGCAAACGATGTACAATAATTTCCTATAAAGGACTTTCCGTAAAAGAACACTGGTAAAAATCTGCTGATTTTGGTATAGGAGAGGTCAATGGACAAATTATTATATAGGTATCAAATATCATTTTTTTCGTTGTTCATCAAGAATGTGCTGATTCTAGTAAAATAAATATTTTGTTGCATTTGTAGAGACCGTTTAATAAATTCAACCGAATTTGATGTAAACTGATTCTTAATTTTACAAATCATGTTTACAATATGGGTCATAACCTGATAACCTTGGAAGATAATTACAATCTGTACTACTAATAATTGTCACCTGAACACTTGATGCCATCTATTTTCTTGTATAACAGGAAATAAGTACATACTGAGAATTTTATACTTTTTGAAAGATTAATTTTATTTATGTACAATATTTTATAAATGTTGAAACTACAGTAGGTATTATTCAGCCAACTTATAAAATGTAGGAAATGCTTTTACTACTATTAATAAAAGATGACAGATATGATAACAATCAGCAGATTTTTACCATTGTCCTTTGGTAAGTGATAATCTTCCTTTTGGTTTCGGAAAATTGTACATCGTTTGCACACTGGAACTCGGAATCCTAAATCCTGCGATAATTAATTATATCCATTTTTGAACTAAATTAACAATGAAATAAAAAAAAACTAAAGTTTTCGTTTCATAATAAAAGATTGATTTGTAATTCCACCGAAAGGTGACGTCAAGGTTATTACGTTTATGAAGAGTTTTGTAAATTGCATAAGCTATTTCGAAATACGTCTAAATAAAGAAAGAGATTCAGTACACATTTTATTATGAATGATTATTATCAATAATGCTTTTTTTCATTTTGATGTTTTAAAGAAATACGATATTCATAATTTTATTATAACAGTCCAGCTGGAAGTTACAAGTTGTTTATGCATTAAATTACAGTAAATGTAAACATTACCTCATTATTTCGACCTTGTCCCCGACGTCGTCGACGACGTTTTCGCCGACGTCGTCGGGGAAGACCGTGTATGTCCTATTTAACGCTACGCGGGGGCGTTAAAATTATAAATGATATACCCACTTATAATGCCTTGTTTGTTATTGACATGTTTCTATGGTTTGTACTAGAGACCTGCACGGGATCGGGCCTGACATTCGGGCCTAAGCCTGACCCGGCCCGTGGTTCTAGTTAATACCGGGTAACAGAACGTAATTTCGAGGTTGGGTCGATCTTCTGGAGTTAATATTATTTCGGACATCTACGGGTTGTTTTTAAAGAAAAATCCAAGTAAAGTAATACTAACGGGTGATTATAAAGCCACGACATCTCAGTTGCTGTGAAATTTAAAACGAATCTGTTTTATTACTGTTTTAGACGTTATAATAAATTAATGTAATTTATTTGACGTTCAAAAAAATTATTGTTTTTAAGTAATAAAACGCATACGTTTTAAATTTCACAGCAACTGAGATGTCGAGGGTTTATAATCACCCTATTATGTATTAAGGGCTTAATTGAGTATTTTAGAGCCCGCAAAGTCAATTAGCGCTAAGACAATAAAGGGATCTAAAACACTAATTAAGCCCGAAATGCATACGTTAGTTTATGTCTGGTCTAAGTTTAAATTAATATTTAATTTTAAAATAAAAATAATTTGAAAGGTACAAAACTTCAAGTAGGTAGGTGCAGTGGTCTATAATTACTGTTATTACTATGGAGACGGCGTAAACAATGGTAGCTATTTTTCTAGTGGACTCTAAACACTTTAGCAGGCTCTAAAAAGCTTTACAGCCCTAGAGCGCTAATTTAGCAATTTACGCTCTAAAAACAGGCCCATGAATCTGTCAAAATCTTGATTTATTTAATACAAGAAAGAAGTTAGTAAAACATTTTTGGACAGTTGTGCAAATATGCAATTGAAAAATAAACAACTTTTCGTATGAATCTAAAATAGAAATCAGGAAAGAAAAGCTCTACGTCAGCAATGTTGAAGTCTAGCTAAGATAAATTGTCTGTATCTTTATGCCATTGGTACTGATACGTCAAACAGAGAAAGAAATCAATGCGGTTATTATTCTCATTTAGGTTCTCAAATGTCGTATATATAGTTACTAAAACGCCATTGAATGTCACAGTCGTAAGCAGTGTTTCCTTTGGAATGTTTGTAAAAGGAAAAACATTACCTACCTTTACCTGGTATTCGAGTGGTAAAAGTCGAAACATGTACGACAGACTAGGATATTGTTTAGCTGCAAACGGCGACTTATTTGAGCATTTAATTTAATCGGGACTATTTGAATACAAAATTTGATTTCGTTCTACTTTCTAAAGTTGCTAAATTACGAAGTGATATATATTCAGTTTTTCATAAAAAGTGGACGCGATTTACTAAAGTAGTTGGCTAAATTGCATACATATCTTAGCAGACGTTGTTTACAACTTATAGGTGAACTGCTGCTTTAAGTTTAAAAGTTCTAGGACTTTAAAATTAAATTTTAAAGTAGTAGTACTTTAAAATTGGATTTCTACTAAAATACTCCGAAAACTGCAGCTTGAGAGACCAGAATGAAATAACGTTTAAAATGTTTGGTATTAATGAATTCACATTTTATTAATTGGGTATCATTATTTTTTATTTCTAATTTATTATTTCTTGTACGTTTTTCGAATAAAAGAATAATAACAAATTATTTAAATTGTTTTAAATTAAAGATTAATGACAAATAAAATTTAAAAAAAGTCTTGCTTGTAACGGGGTTCGATCTTGCATTCCACGAGCCCGTGCTGTTTAGCAAGCCGAACGTTAACCATTGAACCACGGAGGCAAGTCGCGTCGATTTTTCAGTTTTCGGCTTTTAAATTAATATTTTGCAAATAATTCATGAATTCATAATTTCTGAAGAATTGGGATTGTTATTAAGGGTAATATTTTTGGACAGTACGTTAGAAAATCTTATCTATCGATTGCAACTATTAATTTCACCGACTTTTATTCGAGAACGAACTATTTGACATATTTCAGATTTCCCATACTAATTCCTTATAGCAAATGTTACAACGAACACGATGTATATAGAAATTAAGGTCTCGTTTTCGGCCGCTTATTTCGTAAATGCCCGCGAAAAAAGAATTTAATGAATTCAGTGGATTTATGTGGCCGAAAACAGGTAGGATTATACCAGTTTTCGACCGTTCATTTAAAATCCATGTATGTACATTTGTAGATGGCCTTTTTTCGCCCGCATTCTAAAACAGGCGGCTACCTAGCTTTCTTTTTTCCTTGACGGATGGAAAAACACGAAAAAGTGAGGAAGCAACCCCTCAATAAATTAAATAAAAAAAAGTTTTTTTATATTCAGATGACGCGTTAAAAAGACCGCTTGTCGAAATACGGAAAAGCAACATAAGTGTCAGAAAAGCAAGTAATCAGTTTAGGGTTCCTGGCACAATTATACAAGACCGACTCAAAGGAAAGATTTCAGAGAATATTTTAAGGAAAACAGGACCTCCTTCAATCATGACAAGCAAAGGGGAGCAAAAAATTGCAAATTAGTTGTTAGACACCGCTAAATGTGGTTTTCATGTGCAGAAAAACGATCTCATCGACACAGTAACTGAAATTGGTAAGGATTCTGGAAAACTCCATTTGTTTAAAAACCAACCAGTCAAAAACGGTACTTAAGTTTTCCGAAGCGTGACCTCGAGCTTTCAGAGAACCAGAGGCCATCAACAAAGCCCGCAGCCTAGTCACAGAAGAGTCGATTAGAAAATGGTTCAAGGATCTTATCTGCAAACTAATAATTTGGTGGAGATTATAGAAGATTCTAGAAGAATATTCAATGGAGATTCGGAGAGTTCGGCTATTCTCTTTGTCTTAAAACAGGCACCCCCAAAGTGGTGGAAAAACGTGTATACTATTACAAGTGGCAAGAAGAAGGGAGAACTGTATTATTAATTTTTAATGCTGACGGGTTTGTTCAACAAAGAAGTTTATTCAACTGTTCCTAACAAAAAAAAGACTGAGTTTTATATACGTTTTTATTTTTGAACCAAAGCGAAGCATAATTTTATTGTGTATGATTTACATAATATAAGTATTGTTAATTTTTATAACTTAAGAATTATTTTTATCCATTACCTTAACCCGAAAATTATTCCTGAAAAAAAGTGATATAGTGGTGGTCATGGTATCCGGGTTCGTTCGGCCTGCCTGTCAAAAACTGGATCGGTTTCGGACGGTAATTGGCGCATGGAGGCCCAAAACAGGCAAAAGTGACACTTTTATAAATGTTCTCTTTAAATGGTAACTAGGACTCTTTTAAAACATTTCGCATAATTTTTATTAAATTATTAAGGTTAAAGCTTTGCAGTGATGCTATAAAGTGATTGTAATGTTAGAAAATAATTTTGAGACACTAAAACAAAATCTGAAATTACTGAAAGTGGTCGACGACAGGCTCACTCACCCGCTATGATTAGTAAGTCAAAGGAAATTGTTTTTAACTATCGAACCTCGTTACAGAGAACTTGAATCATAAATAATTTGGGTGAAGGTTTTCGTGTTAGTAAATATTGCATTAAGTTTAATTTAATGTTAAGATTTTATAAAAATGTAGAAAAATTACCAGGGTCGGCGTAAGCTTTTGCGGAACCGGGTTCAAAAATGCATTTGGCCTAAAACAACTTCTAAATAAATTATTCATTATAAACACATTATTAGATATTACAATCGCATCGAGTTTTGAAACGAACCTGAACAACAATAATAAAACGACATAATTAACGAAATCTGTAATACTGTTTCGAATTCAAAGTAAACATAAAACCAAGTTGGCAATAGCATTCTCTTGTTGCCAATAGATGGCGCTCGCACATTTGTCAGTGTATAGCCCCTCTATTTGAAATAGTAACGACATAGACCTGATACAAACTTTAATAAAGAAAAAATTACTACATGCATGGTGTTGCGGAAATTCAATAAAAAGTTATTCAAGAATTACAATTACGGAGGTATATATCACAATAATATGGTCGTATTTACAGGACATCTTTGTCCATTATCAGTCCTTATCCAATTTTTATTAAACCTAAGATTTATTGTAAGGCGGAATGTCAAATCTGGTAACATTCAATGTCGCCAATATCGTTCTGGTGCTTTTGCTCCAGCGGCGAGATCAATCGTTGTCGCTACTATTTGAAAATAAAGGGGCTATATATGAGTGAAATTATTATCGATTAGGTACTAATCTTTCTTTTGTCATTTTTAATACCCCAATGGTTTCTAAATTAAATTCTAGGTATAATTAAAGAATTACCCCCACCAAACATTTTTTTACCAAACTGGTGTCATTTTAACGGAGATTTTATGCTGATTCTGAATATAGTAAAAAAATTGCTTCATCTACATGGAATTGAATAATAATTATATTAAGTTTCTATGATTGCCAAATCGTGTAATTTACAATTACACAATTTAGTTAGGTTAGGTTTAGGTTAAGTTAATTAGGTTGAAAAAAGTCGTATTTGCTTTTGCATAGCATTTTGGTTAGGTAGTGGTGTATTTGTGAAGGTTAGGTTTGTAGCAACCAATTATGGAGGCTTAGGGGCGTTTCCCCAAAAATGATTTACATATTCGGAATCAGCATAAAATTTCCGTTAAAATTACACTAATTTGGCAAAAAAATGTTTAGTGGGGAATTCTTTAATTGTTCCAAATTTTATTATTATTAAGTCAAATTATTTTTAAAGAACCGAAAAGGATTTTGCATCTTTCTGAAGCACGAGTGCGCAAACACTACGTTTGCGTTTAACTGTTACATTCACAAAATGTCATTTTGAAAGTGGTAAGTTTAAAAAATTATTTCTCTGTCTTTTTCATTGCAAAGTTTTTAATTGCGTCATCAAGATTTATGTAGGTTGAATGATAGAATTTGCTTTGCCAGTCGTTAAGTGACACGGAAACATCGGTGTGACTCCAACAGCGGAGAAAGCGCGAGTATTTGTAAGTTGTAAAATCCGCCTTACAAAGCGCGGGGCCGTTCAAACGCGGGGTCGGGTTCAGGGGAACGCGCTGAACCCGCCTCGCGCCGGCCCTGAAATTTATCACCCCGATTGTGAATCGAACTACGTAGTATTAATATTTAATTAGTATTCATATGTGTTATATTTAATAGTTCCAACTTATGTAGAAGAGTTGTCATTTTCCGTTGAGAATCACTTTAGCTAGTGATTCCAGCGGTAGCGCTTCTGTCCGACAAGCAGAAAGTCCTGAGTTCGATTCCCAGTCGGGGGTGATAATTTCTCTGCATTATAATAACATCTTAACATCTAAATTGAATCATAAATCTATGACATAACCCGAAAAATTAAATATTCAGTATCTAATAAGTCAATATAAAATAATAGGTATTGTAAAGTCGAAAACATATAATCAATTTAAAAATAGATAGCACACATTTTGGCATTAATCTTGGGAGTAAAATAATAAAAATTTTACTGAAAATAGCTATTAAAGTGGCCTGAACATAAAGTTTTTTCCTGGCCTGGCCTGACATGCCCAGCACGCCCCTGTATCACAATTTAGGGTTGCCAACTGACCTTTTTTTGGAAGGAAAGTCCTTCTTTCCAAGAGTGTGTCCTTCGTCCTTTCTTGTTATAGGCAAGGACGGGTTTTGTCCTTATTTAAAACAATCAACAAAAATTATTCAACATTTTAATTAAAATTTTATTTTAATCGCTGAAATTAGCTTCCGAGAATCAAGTAAATTTTAAATAAACCGCCAACCTCGTTCGAGCAAAATGAATCAAATTTGGTATAATGTAGTAATCCGGCAAATTAATCAATTATTGATTAATTAATATTAATCAATTAATAAGTGACCTTACTTTAATTAGTAATTGTAAAAAAATTATCAAAAAGTAAATAATGATAAAAAACAAACAAACAAAAATGGAGATAAATGACATTCATTAAAGAAGCAAAACACATGACCAGACCGTATGGCCGACTGGAAGGCGCGTTGGATTTACGATTTAAACCCCCGTTCTATTTCCGGTTCGGATAATTTTTTTATAATTATAATGTTTATAAAAAGAAATAACTTACAATTAAGTACTAATATGGTATGTATAATTTATTGTATCTTTACTCTTCAATAACTATACATTTTGTCAGACAAAGAAGCTAATAGAAGCTTGTGCTTGTCTTATAAACACGATTTCCCTTTATAATCATTTAGTTATATTTTTATAGTTGAAACGGCTATGAAATTAAGAGATAATTTTATGTATTATCCTTTTTTATAAATATTATAATTATAAAAAAATGTTTATTTATGAAATATAATTAATATTTTTTTAAAAAAGCTTCCCGAACCAGGAATAGATCCGGCGTTTTGTAGTCGTAAATCCAGCGCGCCTTTCAATCGACCATACTGTCTGTTCATGTATTTTTCTTCTTTAATGAATGTATTTATCACCCTTTTCTGTTTGTTTATTTTATAAATAAATCTTTTTTTTATAAATATTGTAACGAATGAAAAACTCCTACACGCCGTCAGCGAACATTCTAGATTCTGTCGGCAAGATGTATGATTCATCAACACCTGCATGCATGATTCATCGACACTTGCATGTATGATTCATCGGCGTGAGTCATCGATGGCTGCACAAAACAATATCCCAACTAGTCTAATCCAGTACGTTCTAGAACTTTATACTGGGATATAAATTGACGTTCGCGCATAGATGGAAATTCAATTAGTGTTTAACCGGCGTATCGAAATGTGCTCTGTGTAATTAGTAATCAAATATATTAGTGAATAAATAAATGTTTAATAATTGTTATAATAATACATAAATAGTTCTTATATAATGCACTTTAAGTTTGTAAATATCCAGAATTTAAGTTCGTCAAACAGTTTATAATTATAGTGTTAAATAATTAGTTAAGATTAAATTGGTGTATGTAAATAATATTTCTCTTGTGAATAGACGATTTAAACAGCATTTTTGTTATTATTTTAAAAAGAACGCTACAATATTATTTATAAAAAAGAATAATTACATAAAATGATCACCTAATTTTATAGTCGTTGTTTAAATTATGTATATTTACGTTAAATACAAATAAAACTAAATGATTATGCATATCATATTAGTATTTAATTGTAAGTTATTTCTTTTTATAAATTATAATTTATAAGTATTTGTCTATTTATGAAATATATTAAATATTATATTAAAAAAATTACTCGAACCGGGAATAGAACGGGAGTTTTAAAATCGTAAGCGTTGGATTCCTTCCAGTCGGTCATGTTGTCTGTTCATTCTTTTGCTTCTTAAATGAATTGTCATTTATCATCCTTTGTTGTTTGTTTCTTTTTTATTATTAATTACTTTTTGATGATTTTTTACAATTACTAATGAAAGTACGTTCACTTATTTATTAATTATAGTGCTTAGTAAGTATATTTACAATGCCGCCACAAAGTAAGTTGTCTGGAAAATACGATAATACAGATTTTCGAAAATCTGTATTTAATGCCGAATATAAGCTTTTAAAGTGTTTTGATAATACTATTTACAATAACTAACAATGCAGCTCGATGTTTCACGATTCTATAAATAATTCGGAAAAACTTCGATTTCTATAATAACTATCCCTTGAATTTATTACTATAGGTAAACTCGTGTATGTGTGGAGAGAACCGATCGCGAGCATTCAAGAGAGCCCTTAACGACATTGTCCGGTTTACTACATTGACGTTTCGTTTTCATTTAAATAGCATTGAAAAATATTTATCATTGTAAATGAATATAATAAATAACGTTATGGAAGTTCTTGATTGTCCTTACTCCCTACTTTCAAAAGTTGACAACCCTAGTTCACATCACAATCATTTCTATAGTATACAAAAAGGATTTCGTCTGCATCAGTTTGATGCGAAGGTTTCTTTGGAAGATACCTAGACATTTTATTTAGCAATTCTCTAAAGGCCATTAAACAATAACGATTTTTGTATAGTACATTCTACGTAAATACGCTTGTATTTGCAAAACGCAAGGAGACAATAGAACCAAGTCGGAAAATCCCATTTCTAAATAAATTTAAATAATTCAAGATTGTATTATTATGCTGATATTTAGCTTTTCTCAGTGGTTTATTAAAAAGTTAGTTGCCTTGTCAAAAGGATCAAATTTCAATTGCTGTAATAAAATATCACATAATATCCTACAACGCAAGTTATTTATAATATTTTGATATACTATATGTAGTCTATGCCAATAATAATTAACCTTAATTCTGATTTCATTTATTTTATTCCATTTGTGTATTATTACCAGCAGAAGGGAGTAGTACAACAATGTTGTTTGTTGTACATTCCTGCTTTGTTGAGGAATAAAAGGACGGCACAAAACATTAAACAATTTTACGCAAGCAGACGCCCTGTTGCGTATCTACTCTCGCTTTCTATTGATCCGGAGAAGATTGCATCAAAATGGAATGCCTAGTAGGAAAGGGCATTAACACTTCAAATTGATAATGATCGCTTAAATAATTTCTGATTGCTAGGGGTGAGCACTTCAATAAGGTAATAAGTCTCAATTGTCTACTTAAATATAAACAATTTTATAGTAATTTTCTTACCATTCGCTGTGGATTCTTGAAATTTTTGGGGCGTCGAGTCCTTTTTCGTTTCTTTTCCATTGTTTCCTAGAAAGAAAATTTAAAATGTAGTATTGTAAATAGTAAATTAATGTAGTGATAGTGAAAATAACGAAAATTAGAAAGCGGTCGAACATTTATTAAAGTAGGTATATCTACATACAAAAATACTAAAAAAGGAATGCAACATCACAGTATTATTAAATTGTTATGTTTAGTAAAATACAATGAAGCAATTCCTTAAATTAACAAAAATACTTGGAAATAACTTAATGAGATGCTGTGAACGAAATATCATCCTAGACAGAAATAGAATTCTATTAAATGGGAATTCTGGAATGAAAAAAGGGATGACTCATACATATCTATTTGAATCTGATACATCTATGTATATTTAAAATAGGTATAAAAAAAGCAAAAACAACCATAAATACATCGAGAGCAATCTGTTCATAATACCGCCATCTAGTAGAAACTCACAGAAGCATAAGACCAAATGGATCAATATTCTATTATAACCGAGAGCGTTTTCTGCATTTCATAATTTTGGAAACGTTCGAAACTTTTGAATATATAATTTTTTTAAAAGTATTTCAGGAAACACCATTTGATAAAAGCAAAAATACGTAAAGCAAAATATATACATAATTGAGAATTAAAATTACAGTTAATAGGTATGCGATAACTGAAAAGCTATCCACAAGGTGGCATTAGACTCACCATTTTCAAAAAAGCAGCAATTTCCTGTAATCAAAAACCAGACAAATAATGTTGGTATACTTATGATTACGCTCTTCAACAAATATTAACAATTTTGATACAAAAGGTCTCCAATTAACTGGTTTTTACTTTATTTAATTTGTATGCATAAACAATGATTAGAAGTGAATGTTTTTTATGAGAGACTGATTGAATGAATACTCATTACCACTACAATGAATCAAAACTTAAAGAATCACATCTAATAATCCTTTTGACTCACCTTTTCTTATAAGTAAACTAGTAACTCTTCTAAGGGCATCCCTAGGTGATCTCTGGAAGAACTTTGGAGTCAGATTAGGTGGAAGTGTAAGCGGTTTTCTACTCGAATCCCATGGGTTATGACCAGGAGCTAATCTATCTAAATGTTCTATCGATGCAGGCCGAGGATGTCTATGTTTTGGATACCATCCTCTTCCAGGTCCTCCAGCCAGTCTTAATAATTCCGCGCCCACTAAAGCTTGCTCTAAACCAGAATTACGTCTATAACCACCAGTGGAAACATTTCCAATTGTATTAAGGCTACTCATGGTGCTGCTCTGACGTGGTGCAGATTGATTATTAGGAACCTCCGGAGCTTTTCGATGAGGAGTACGCGGAATGTCACAACCTCTAGCAAAAATTGGCGTTTCTGGCAAACTGCAGGACGTTTGTAGATGATGCTCTTCTCTTTGTGACGATCGTTTCTGATAAGTTCGTCTTTTCGTGCCTTGTAATTCTGCAGGCAAGGTTCTTCTTTCAGGTGGAATATTGCGATTAGAACTACTTAAGAAATTATTCCTTCTACCTCTACTATATCCGGCGTCCATCGAACGCGTTTTTAAACTATTGGACGTCGGTTCTCTATGAGGAGGCACTGCTGGTGCTTCAGAATTCGGAGGCAAAGTTTCAGCTCTTACTTTTTGACCAAGGGGGTGTGCTATCTCAGAATATTCATCTTCATCTTCTTCGACCGGCGATGGCGGTAAAGGCGGAAAATCGTGTTGTAATACTTCTACTCTCACAGGAAAATCTGCCGAAGATGAACTTGTCATCGCTCGTGATTCTCTTTCTCGATGTGCAATAAGCATTTCTTTTGCACTTTCTGACTTTTGTATACCATTTCGCTTTGGATAATGTTGAACACTTCCACCGTCAATCAATAGTTGTCTATAATAATCTTCGGAACGCTGGATCTCATTGTGACTACTCGATTTTTGAAGATCATTCATTCTTTGCTTGCACTCAGAATTTCTAGATTCTCTGACTGGTTTGGACGGAGCAGCTTTCTTCTTTTCGTTAAGTGGACCAACTCCGTTAACTTGTAAAATACACTTATCGTCCTGAAGAACACTAGAAACTTCGATGTCGCGTCTTTCTAGTAACTCACTAATATTCTGTTCTATTTTTCGAAGCGGAGACACTTCATTACTGTTCTGTTGGGGACTTTCGGTGTCTTCTTCCTCTTCTACTGTAACAGCCAATTCTCTTCTTGGTGTCAACTCTTCTGCATTTAAAGTTGGAAGAGAAACAACTCGCACTAAAGGTGATGTTGGAGAAATAAAATCCGCTGCAGATTCCACAGGAGGTCCACTACAGCTTTCAATAACGCCTTCTCTTATCAAAGATTTAATATTATCAAAAG
This sequence comes from Agrypnus murinus, assembly GCA_929113105.1. Lineage (NCBI taxonomy): Eukaryota > Metazoa > Arthropoda > Insecta > Coleoptera > Elateridae > Agrypnus > Agrypnus murinus. Next base: position 27,985,065 of record OV816028.1, on the reverse strand, counting down.
TGGTACTATGTTTCTTAAAATCATTGCCATATTTACTTTGTGGTGTGCTGGAGCGGGAACTCGATATATCTGCGCTAAGTCTTGAAGGAGAACTTAATTCTTGACTCAAACGTCTAGCATTATTCAAATCCAAACTGTACCTAGATTTAGGAGAATTGAGCTCTTGACTTAAACGCGAATGCGGCGTACTCAAATCTACACTATATCTAGAATTTGGAGTTTGCAGTTCTCTGCTAAATCTTGAATTCAAATCAACACTAAATCTTGAATGTGGTATACTTAAATCTGAACTTAAACGAGAATTTAATGAGGAATTCGAATTTACAGAGCTTCCCATAGTCAGTAAAGGCTTCCTATCTTTCTTTCCTCGTCTAACAATATAAGTACCACTACTACTCAAATTTCCAGACCCTAACTCTGCGGGAAGCAACATATGATCGTCTGAATCAGAAAACGGCGATGCTATTTCTTCTTCAGTGCTACACGGTGGTGGATCCGGCCACTCATCGAGATCTTTTAATCTATTTGGAATCGAACTCGTACTTGAATAAGATCCAGATTTTCTTCTCCTTCTGCCTACAACTTTTGTACTTCCAGGCGTTAATAATGGATCATCCGAGTCCAGAGGAACTTCCCATGCTATGCTACTTCTTTTATTGACTGGTGGCGGTGGTGGTAACATTTCTTCGAGGGAATCATCAGAAAAGTGCTCATCATCGGCTAATTCACTTAAAGGTCTTAAAGCAGATTCTTCTAAATCACTAGAAAGATTGTCTTCACTTCCGTGCCTTCGAACTTCTCTATGACGCTCGACTGCTGTTGGCACTGTTCTTGGCGGAACTCTCGTTGGAGAAGATAAAGAATATAAACCATGTTGAAAGGGTAGGCTACCATAACGAAAACCTGGTGGTGGTGGGGGTGGTTGTAAATTAAAATCGTTATTCTCCCAACCGTAAGGACGTTGATGACGTGTTTTTGGCTGTAAAGAAAGAATTCGTTATGTTAAGTTATTATGAATAAATTTAGATAAACCCACCAGAGTAGTTTGTGTTGCAATGTGTTTAGGCTCCAAAGGGCCATTAATGATGTTATTTTGAAACTTAAGAGGAGGTGGAATCGTTTCAACTCGCCCAGGGGGTCTTGTAAGTGGAAATTCTCTAGTCCTTTTCGAGCTACTTAACTTTGCTGGCGAAACTCTACAAAGATAATATAATAATAAGTATGCATGTAAAAAGAAACTAAAAGGAAATTATAAAACTACTCGTACTTCGGAAGGAGTGTTGCTATAAGACGTTCTGCTTCTTCAGGAGGCGGCGGAAAATCGTCTGGATTCCCAGGGGGTATTTGAGCTTGCGTTACGGAAGAATTTTCTTCCGTCAGGGGTTTAAAAGCGAGAGAAAACTTGGGTTTTCGACCGTTCATACTCATATAGCCGTCATCCTCTGACTGATGACCTAATGAGGGGCTCTCGTCGTCGGGAGTAGAAGAAATATTTCCCGGGGTCGTATTAGAACTTGCTTGTTGCGATTGCGGGGGAGATGTGAGACCTGACATCTGTTGCACCTGGAATTAAAATGAATAATTGATTATGGCATGAAGTAGTATTATTTATTGTATTACTCACGTTTTGTACTTGATTCGCGTTTTCTACGTCGTCGAATTCGGAAAGAACACGATCCAAGAGCTCTATAGACCTCTGCACGTCATCATTTCCTCTGCAATTAAAGAAAAGTTTTCCAGTTAGGTTATAGGAATTAGCTACTTAATTACTTAATAAATTACATGTCCACAAAGTAAATAAGGCGGTAAAAGTGAAATGCTGTTGTTATGACAAAGATAAATATAGTAATTTGTTCTTGATCTCTGTTAGTGATTAGAAAGATTGTTAGCTATCGATTAGAGACATTAATTGGCTAATTGAATGTTGTCGAGAAGAGGATTTATAGTGTTTATAATTAGTAAAAATAAATGAAGTGGAAAAGCTGGATTTATAAAGTGAACATTGGTAATTATATGGCGTAACTTTAAACTTTAAATTATGCACTTGGTAATCTCGGTTAATTAAATAAACTTGCAACAATTATGCCAGACTTAATGTCTGCTGAGGGATTTGCTATCTTTTGACTTTTGACAATGACTCAATTTTATCAGTTAAATGGACCTTGTAATGCAGATTGTTGATGACGAATTGGAACCGCAATAATTACTTTTACAAGTGTTTGAATCACTCATTTCATAAGCTTTATAAGATTAGTACATACAAAGATCATCACAATTGTTGCTTCTGCATTGTTAATTGTTTATTAGGAATTAGACATCATTGTTTTTGATGCTGATGAAAATTTATTTGTAATGTTTATTATTAAATGTTGTAGAATCAATAAAGATAGTGTAATTTCAGGTCTCACTAATAACAATAACAATAAGAATAACAATGCAATTACTACAATAACCATCTGTTTTGACAAAATATACTAAAGTTCATTAATAAACAATAGCTCTGTAATTTAACACGAAAAGTTTTCGAAACATGCAAATTCCAATTCTAATAGATAAATAAAAGTATAGTACCTCCAGAAATATAGGAAAATCTTTTACACAAAAGAAGTATGTCATGAAATTGATCGTTATATAGTAATTTTTTGTTTATTAATTTGTTGGGCGAGGAATCAGGATGGCGGAGCATCCTTCGTACCTCATGGCACCGGTTGACTGATTAGTTTCTATTTTTTAATTACTCTAATATGTACAAAGTTTACTAGTTACTTATGTCATAAGTTCTCTAAACAGGTTTTTAAAGGCGAGGTCGGAATATAATCGACCGAGTCCTTAAAGAGTGTTAGAGGACCCATAACATACAAACTTTTTGGTTAACGTTTATATTTAACATTTAAACTAGAATGTGATTAATATAATTGTACATATGTTGCAAAAATCAGGTTCTTGGGGATTGAGGTTGTGATTGTCATAGTGACAATGTTATAAAATAAACTATTGTATTGTTGATAAATAAAATGCGACGGTTACAGATTTTTAACGTACGCTTTTGAGCTTTAGCGGCCGTTGCTATGTACAATCACATAAACGGTTATTTAGTGGAATCGTTCCTACTTATATAAATTACTTAAGTTACGAAATGTATATATGGTATACTATCAAAGTTTTTTTTTAATAATTTTGGTGGTAAGACTATAAGAATTGCTCTCTATTGCAGTCTGCTGTTGTAAAATTACTAATGAAAGGGCTTCTGAGATAACGGCGTTTAGTGTGTTCAATAAATATAGGTCATGTCGAAAGGAAATTACACTGTGAAAACCTAAATAAATTAAAATGCAAATTCAATCAATGACTATTCTTACAGGGTGCGTCAAAAAAGCTAAAAATACTAAAAAAGATTGTTTTATTAAAAGTACAAAAGTAATTTAACAAAATTACTTGCAACTTACCGGGTTTAAGAAACTTTTCAAAGTGCGCACTGTCCGCTACAATGACATGATGTAATCTCGTTTCAAAATTATCAAATTTATCACTTTTCGTAATGATAATAACTAACAGTACCGCAAGTACCGGCAGTCCAGTCATCGATCCAAATTTTTACCGACAATCCAACTCGAAAATTTGTAACCAATTAAAATACAGAATTTTTCAAATTGGTACCAATGAAATTACTTTTTATATTTTCCGTGTCCTAATGAAGCCATTAGGACACGCATTTTGCGTGTCCTAAAGAGATTTATTAGAATACGGAAAACAGTAACTTTTTATTTTTTAAAGTTAATATTAGTATTAAACAGCTGTTCTTAAAATGTCAAACTTATTTATGCTATAAAGAAAAACAAATGCGGAATTTGAATTTTCAGTGTTGCCAACTGTTGAAAAAGTTAACAAAGTTCCCCTAACAAATTTTATTTAAAATTAAATTATTTCTTTTTTAAATGATTAAAAATAAGGCAAATAAAAAAATAGTATAAAGTATTCGTTTCATAAGACGTTTTAGCGCACTTGTCCTTTAGAAAGCTCCCCGCTACGCGGGTCGGTTTCTAAACTTGGACGCGTGCGCTTAAAACGTGTCTTATGAAACTAATACTTTAATATACTATTATAGTGACAATCCAAGTCGAAAATTTTTAACCAATCAAATTACAGAATTTTTCAAATTGGGACGAATGAAATTAGTTTTATAGTGAAAAAACCACTAGAGGTTTTTTCTTAGTGAAAAAATTTATGTCAAAATGAAATGTCAAATTTAATTAAATTAATATTAACTACACACGCTAAATAAAAATTTGCTCGATGGATTGTCAAGCCGAATACAACTCGTGGTCTAATTTTTTCTTGCAAAATTTATCATTTAAGACATTCGTAGCTTTTGCTTTTGGAAAATTACACTCGTCTCCTGCGTCGACTCGTGTAGCTTTCGTTGCGAAAGCTACTCATATCTGAAATGACAAATTTTGTCGGAAAAAATTAGACCACTTGTGATATTATATGAGAGTGAGTCTACATAAAATATTGATGATAAAACATACATCAAGCAAAAAACTCTATAAAACCCTGGATTTCATCGAGTATAGATACAAGTGCATTGGGTCGGTACATTTCTCATTGGATATTGGACTAAGAAAATCAACGGCACAAGAAGTGTAACTGTGATTGTCATTTTATGACATGGTAATGCAAGTTGTTCACCCCCAACATACCTTGTCAAATAAGTGACGAAGCTGCAACATAAGTTAAATTATACCAAAGTATCTGAAGCATCTCCTTTCATCATAAACGCTCTTTTGGTAAGTCGGTCCTTTATCCATACGGACAGTCAAATCAATTAAATTCTATTATAGAATATTGTATGAACTTCTTGAAAAATCTGACTTGGAAGTTCCTTTGCCCGACGTTACTGCAATATTTTGCATATAATCTTTACCTGCAATGTTATGTTATTTAATAAAATGTTTATAATTGATCTTGCCTTTTATACTAATCCAATTCTAACTAACAACAGGAACTTACAGTCATTTTATCGTTGCTATTAATTGCGTTTAGTTGGCGTATTTCCTTCCAGCGAAGATACCAGTTTTGGAGCCATATCTGTTAATAAGGTCTCCATAACTTTTTCGGTTCAACGATTCCTGACTTAGTATGCTTTGAGCCTACTGAACACATAATTACTCCAGAAACATATACAGGGTGTATTATCGGTTTTGTTACATAGGCGATTAGCATGCAAAAAACAAAATTTCTCCGATATTGGCCCCCTAATTATTTTAGGGGAAAATTCACTTTAGCAAAGTTGTAGATCTGATCTTATTGAATACTGTATAAAACATCCCCACTTTAGCATCCTATGTTAAGTAGTTTCCAAGATTTAAGTGATTTTCTGATATAGGAAATTAACATAATGTAAATCAGAAATTCGCTAATAGCAATTACCACGCTAGATTAAGACATAATCAGAATATTACAATTGCTAACCCAACATTAAAAAAAAATAAATATTAGTACTTGAGATAGAAGACCTCGGAACAAGTTTAGGATATAAGAGTAGTGCTCTCAATATTGCAAATGTTAATCAACACAGGCTTAGTTGGCGGAAGAAACAGTTTGCCTACAACTTAACAAATCTACAAGACGAACAAGAACGTACAAAGCCTCCCTCCCTGGAAATATTCCTGTTGTTGCCTAGATCCAGTCCGTTGCAGACAAACCAACACCCATTGCACTTTTCAAAGTATGGCCATAGATTGTCTTTAGCAATTTTATTGTGGCTCACACAGATTCTCAAAAAATTGAAGAAACATTTATGGTTTGATTACTCAACTGTTAAAACTCAACTGTCCTGTAAGTAACAGTTAACATTTTTGTAAGACCCCCTCCCGTACAAATATCTTCGGTTTCCACACCCATATCCTACTTCAAAAATTAAACTATTTTTATCAAATTCTCGGGACTGCAGCAAGGCAGCGTATATCGCTATCGTGATCGTACGCACGCACACGTTAGAGCAACACTGCGACATGTGTTGCATTGCGGCAACTCTGAGCTTTCGTATGCCTGCCTCAATCTTTACGTTACCATTGTCGTTAATTACTGATTACAGTGCCCCTAGTGACATGTGAGCTTACACGGTGCATATATTGCTTCGTACCTAAAATCAGCTCTGCTTCTCCAGTTTTCCAAGTTATAGAAACAATTCACTTAATAGCCAAGTATGTCAGATTTATGCGATACGTAAGCGTGATTTTAAGCTTACTGTTTTGGGTGACTTCGGTTGATTTTCGGTGACTGTGGCTTCAGACGTTCTTAGGCAACGCCTAATCTGTTTAATTAATCTCTTCAACGCTGATTTGATTAAATATTCTACATCAGTCTTCATGATTACCAAGCAACACTGACTCAGTATCCCTATATTTTCCAGATCTCATACACCTACTAGAAAATTGTACTAAATTATTCTTTGCTCGTTACTATAAATTCCCAGTTAATAAAGTTTGACAATTTTACAAAAACTGCTATAAATGCAGCAACACGTGCAACCGTTGCATTCATAAAATTCCATTCATAAAATCAATACGGTAGGTGTTATCTTAGCCTGCTGATAGAAGTGGTTCATGTTGCTAGCTTTATCTCTATGATTTTGTTGATAGATTTAGAAAAAATTGCGAGTTTAGATGGTCAAGTTTATAGTGGTATTATGTAATCTGCGTCTGCGTACTAAATGAGGCATCTAGTCGGAAATACCTTTGTCTTTAGCAATGTAAATGAAAACACGTAAATATACAGCCCAAAGTCGTCGTAGGAACTATGAAAACTACAATTGGGTGATTTCGACAACTGTGATGATATTTTATTAGATATACCAAAGCTCTAAAGAAGGATTTTTGAGCATGGATTACCTTTAGAATAAATAGTGGTGGGCGGGCATATATAATGGACTAAAAAAACCACATGCAACAGTGTCAAAAACCTCTTCATTGCTTTTGGTGGATTATATTATAAGTTAGACATATAAGTTGCCCTTCGATCGAGCATCCTTGGTCATGATTTGATGTAAATAGTGGTGAATAGGCATAGAAGGTGGACTAAAAGAATCACATGCGAGAGTGAAAAAGACATGATCGGTCATTATTTTTCATGGATAATTTACCATACCAAAGTTTGCCCTTTAAGGAAGAATCTTTTAGCATATATTGAAGTAAATAGTGGTGGAAAAGCATATAAGGTGAACTAAAAGAAACACATGCCACAGTCGCAAAAACAAGCCTCTTTATTGTTTTCGATGGATAATATTATATGTTAGACAACCAAATGCAGCATTGGACATGGTCGTTCATTATTTGCCATGTATACTAGTATATGTTAGACATATTCCAATCATTGCTCTTTGAGGAACGATCTTTGAGCATTGACTGAAGTAAATAGAGGCGGAAAGGTTATAAAAAGATGTACCTACTAAAAGAACACCATATGCAATGGTGACAAAACATGCCCTTTCATTGTTTTTGATGGATAACCTTGTGTGTAAAGACATACCATACTTACGGTACACATATGGATTATGGTATACATATGAATTCAAGTGGATTGATGATAGTGATGGGAAGACATAGAAGGTGGACTAAAATAACCATAGGCAGTGTGGCAAAAAGATTACTCTTCATTGTTTTTGATGGATAATATTATACGTTAAGACATACTAAACTTTGTTTCTTTGGGGGAGAATCTTTAAGCATTGGAGGAAAAATCTAGACGGTAAACTAAAAGAATTCCATGCAATAGTTGCAAGAACCTGTTTCTTCATGGCTTTTGATAGATCGTATTGTGTTAGATATACCAAATATTGCGCTTTTGATTATCTATCACAGCTAACAGCTTCTGCTTCAGATGTATTTCAAGCAATACAACTATTAGTCAGTGGTGTAGAAATATTGTTCAATAACCTCCTATGATCTACTTGGTAGAACTTGTGAACAATCTTCAACATGTATTTATATCTAACAGAATGGTCTCGATATTTCGATAGACCCTTTTTAATGACTATGCCGTACAGTTTACTACCTACGAAATGTTTGATAATAAATTAATAACAATGTGACACAGCGTTTTTGAAATTCTGAATCCAGCTAAATATACTTCAATATTTCAGAAGATAATATTTAGAATTAATTATAGAATCATCTACATTTTCTCAAAATATGCGACGTCTTTAAATGCGCAACTTAGCAAACCATTATTTACAGATGAGTAGTTAATACACCATATACACCTGCATCTATGAACACTTTTATTGCTGATTGAATTTCCAGTCTTCCGGGAACTTTCGTTGCAATTTTCAATATATTGCCGTCAAATTTATGACCTAAGAGTGTGTAATTGACTCGCAAAGTTCGTCGGAACGACTTCATTCCTTAAATACCCTAGGGGACAACTCAGCGTTCTTGAAGTAGTGGTAAACACGAAGTTCAAAAAGTTTCTTCCTACGAAAAATAAAACCTTCCGTATTAAAAGAACATTTCCCTAAACCAAAAATAATCACACCTCCAAGGACCAGGAAGGTTTTTAAAATTCATACGTCTCTGAGTTATGAAAGCCATAAAAAATATTTTAGCTTCAATAAATGTACCGAAAAAAGCTTTAAATGTTGGTAACAAATTCAGTTAACAAAATGACGCGGCTTTTCCACTAAAACCATGCGCTCACAAACGACACTAAGTGGCGAGGATCACTAAAAGCTTGCTAGTATATTATGAACATCTGCGGCCACTTTAATGAAGGTAAAGCTCTTGTAGGATAGTGCCTTTGGAGTAACTTAATTAGACGTGTGCGTGTGACGCACAGGGTGTTATTGTTGTGCCAAAGGAAATGTTAAAACTGGAAGTTGTATAATAATTAAAAAGCGGAGGAACCTTCTGAAACTATCTAAATCCCTTCGTCTTCCATTTATCTATCCTCGGCGTCTCATTACATTAAAGAAAAGCTAAAAGCCCTTAATACACATACCGGATGATATCAATCACGTTAAAATATGATTGATGAATGCAATTATTGCAGCATTAGCGTTCTAAAACGTGATGCAAATTGAATTTGCAGTAACAGTAAATTACGTCCGCCTGCGCGATTTATACACAATGATTTCCGAAGAAAAACGAGTAAACAACGGTTCCTTGCATCGAAGAGAACCGAGTAGGAACAAGAAGAAAAGTTCATAACTTCATAAAAACAGCGAGGGAAATGTAAATTTATGTTAAGTTGAAACAGATACATCTGGTGGTGTCAGCTGCAGAGTTTATGTTTTAAATATGCAATGTGTTTTGATTTATTGTGCAAAATTTACCCCAAAATCCGAACATCTATTTTCAACAGCTTCTGATTTGATAGCTTATCATGCATTATTCTTTACATTGAACCTTGGATGGTGGTTTATTAACTCTTGTGGTTTAGAATTCTGAGTTGAAATTTCAACTGACAAGACGTGCCGACAAAATTATTATTCAACAGACAATCAAAATATACTATTCTATTCTAGACTTAGACTTAGATTAGTTGTTATGCCTTATTCCTATCCAAACTGACTCAGTTTGTTTAAGCGGAAAGCAGTATTCGTTATATTAAAACTTTTTGAAACAAAACGGAACCTCGAGAAATATATTGAAATTAAGGGTTCGGTTAAACGACAACTAGCATATGATCACCCAAGAAAACGATAGGAAAACCCCACGTTCGGGCAACAATAAACTATGAGATGTTATAGAAAAATAATAAAATTAAATTGAAAGAACCCTATAATGCTGGGCAAGCCAATAAACTATTGTGTTAATTAAAATAATAATATTTAATCTGATTCAGTTAGCTTTATAATATAAATAATGAAAATACAACACCCCCAATAGCTTTTCCTTTATCTATATAGACTAGTTCGGTATTGATTTAATTGAGCATGAGACTAACACAAATGCTAAAATTAACTTTATCAATCACTATACTACCTGGCAAGAAAAACTTACTACAAACACACCTGGAATTCTGCTTCTGGACGAAAAATAAATTTAAACTCTGTATTAAAAATCAATGGATACTTGCATCCCACATAAATAATAAATAAACACCTTTAAAGTTGTAAACACAATTTTTTTTTATTTATAAGGAAAATATACTGAAAATGAAATAAACTCAAACTCATATCAATTATTTAGAAAAACCTTTCTTAAGTTTGTTCAACTGAATTATAATTTTGTTAATAACCTGACAGGTGGGTTATAACAAGTTTCATTTGAACAGACCAACATAAAACAAATTTATTTAAAATCAACTCAAATAAAAATTAAGAACTATATTCTTAATCGAAATTCTTAAACTTACAACAAAATTATTTATAGAAATTGTTTTTTTTAATGATTTGGTCAAGGTTTCAGATCAGAAAACGAATTTTACATAGATTTATTACTTTTTATTGTTAAATAATCCTAAATACGTGGCGCTACCCTCGTTACAAAATTTCCCGCTGTTCACAATCAGTAACAACTTTCTTCTATAATTTTAATAAAAGAATTTATATCACAAATCCCTCTTATTGCAATTAAAAATGGAATAACTTTTTCTTTGTTCCATATAATATAATGGTAAGTATCCGTCTACTCAAGGCTTGATATTTATTTCTTTATAAAAAAACATATGATCAATCTAACCCAACTTTATTTCACAGAATTTGATTCCGGACCCGAATTATGTCCAACCTTTAACTTTTATTTAATGAAACTGTTCCTCTTCGAATGTCCTTTTATATGTTTGGGCAAAACATTTGAAAAACAAGAAAATTCTTGAACATCGCCTAAATCATGACGTCACAAAATAAAACAGGTGATTCTAATTAATGCTAATCTTAATTCTAAATAGATCAAAAGATAGTAAAAAGACAATCAAAACAACATAAGACACTATAGTCCGAAATCAATATTTACAAACAAAATTAACAAAAACGATCAGCTGTCACAAATCTCATTAAAACTTAATTACATTGAAAATACACAATTTTCCAGCTACCTCAGTACATGAAATATTTACATTATTACTCAAGGTAACCTAATCATATGGAGTGTACAAAAGTTATAACTAAATTCTAGAGAAAAACCTAACTTAAAAATCTGACAATTACGGTTTATGACCCAATGATGCTAATGCAAGTCCTGTCTTAATAAAAACACAAATTGATCAAAACTACCACTATTCTCGTCCAGGATATATAATATATAATAATATAACATTTATTAATTAAATAGGTAATGCCTAATATACAAAAATCGCTAAAGATAACTTAATACTTGACAACTTTAATTTCAAGTAGTAAATTGTTGTACATATCGTACATATAGTACATAGCAGACGTTATTATTAATTAATGAAATAATGTTACCAGATTCGATAGATTCCTTCTTAATGTTAGTAAGTTGGGTTAAATAGATTGTAGCTCGTGCAACTTATTACTAATCAATCGTTTAATTTTAGACAAAATAAATGTTTGGTTAATTGAATGTACCATCAGTATCAGCAGCTGACATAGCTGTCAAAGGTTTCGAATGATGATTTATAAAAACATCCAGTCTTCTTATGTATTATGTTAATTTAATATAGAAAGTATAGGGGATAATTAATTATGTTTAAACCATAGTAAACATTCATAATTTTAAAAGATGAAGAACTTGAAACATACATACATACATGCAAAACCACATCTCACAACGATTTTATTGTAAATAATAATCTAAATACAATAATTCTAATTATATAGTTATTAAATATCTGTATCTAATTATGAAATAACATTAGCTAAAAATAGCACGAAACTTTTACTTATTAATGTAAATAAGCATAAATTAGGTAAAGTAAGACTATCACAAGCCACAATGTCCGACGAAAATGAACACAAAACAGGATATTTTATTTCTATCGATTATTATTATGATTTTTTGTTTTTAAAAATTAAATATTTAAACATTATTATATACGTATTAGATAGATTTATAAACTAACAATAGATAGTGGACGCAATGGGACAAATGGACGCAGCCAACTGACTGAGAGAGAAATAGAGGTTGGTACAACTGAACGGAGGGACATTATTAACTTGATGCAGCGGCAACTGCATCGAAAATCTACTAAGTATACATATTATGTTAGACTGTTTCTATATAAAAAAAAATAAAGGCATATACTAATTATATTCGCAGAATACAAATTATAAATAATTGTGGTTACATATTAACTTAAGTGTGTGTATTTTTTGAGTTTAGATATTCTTCGAGAGCTTTCTAAAGTACAAAAGAATCATGATTAGCAACAGACCCGGATTAATCTACTGGGCACCCCAAAGCACTTTTACGGCTGGCGCCTTCTGATAATATATCATTAATTTCGGTCGCATTAGCTATTTGAAAAGCGTAAACAAACAGTGGTCAGGTGACCGCTTAAAGCTACGTTTACATAATGATGCGTTACCGCTTTGAGTATACGTTCTAGCACGCAAAATCCAAAGAGACGATGAAAAGGTTTAACACTAATTAAATTAGACCCGTTACGTATCATTACCAATAACAAAGCCGAGTTTAAAAGAGGTGTTTGTAATAAAAAGGACATTTTTTATGATGTAGACTCTAGACCACTATGATAAATAAAAGTTCAAGGTCGAAAAAGCTGTTATTAAATTTTTTTGAAAAATATGTATTTAACTGGTAAAACAAAAAAGAAATAAAAACAATCATCAGCGTTAACCCAAGTTTCCTCAGTAAAAAATATCGGCATCGCCTTTCTTCGCGATATTTTCTAATTGCCCTTAAAAAGTTTCGGCACCAGAGAAAATCTCTTTCTGATCAACAAGCATGCCATTCCCGGAGCCGGACATTTGGGCGCGGCCGTTCAAACGCGGCCAATTCGGCGCGAGGACATTTCGGCGCGGGCCACTTAGGCGCAGGGACACTTCGGCGCGGGCCACTTAGGCGCAGGGACACTTCGGCGCGAGAAATTGTCTAGTATTATTGTAATGAACATCTGAAAGGATGAAAGGTGAAATCTGTAGGTACCTACAGGTAATAAATATAGTATGATAAATATATAACAAAGGGATAATAATGGGAATTCGCGCAAGAGATTTATAAGAGAAAGTTAGTTGCAGCCGTATACACGTGTTTCGCACTTATTAGTGCTCATCAGTACGGCATAGCAGATAGAAGAAATAGAATTTAAGCAACAAACTAGAAACAATGTATAACACAAGGTTTCACGGATAGTAGCCAACCACACATTTGTAGTTTCGGCTCGAAGACATTGAGTTTTCAATGCAACAACAAACGTCACTGCGGAGGTAGCTATAGCCACTACCGTGAGACAACCTAATCCCAAAACATATCAACATGAATAGAAAGATTAATGCGCGTATATAAACATATAACAAAGGGATAATAATGGGAATTCGCGCAAGAGATTTATAAGAGAAAGTTAGTTGCAGCCGTATACAAGTGTTTCGCACTTATTAGTGCTCATCAGTACGGCATAGCAGATAGAAGAAATAGAATTTAAGCAACAAACTAGAAACAATGTATAACACAAGGTTTCACGGATAGTAGCCAACCACACATTTGTAGTTTCGGCTCGAAGACATTGAGTTTTCAATGCAACAACAAACGTCACTGCGGAGGTAGCTATAGCCACTACCGTGAGACAACCTAATCCCAAAACATATCAACATGAATAGAAAGATTAATGCGCGTATATAAACATATAACAAAGGGATAATAATGGGAATTCGCGCAAGAGATTTATAAGAGAAAGTTAGTTGCAGCCGTATACAAGTGTTTCGCACTTATTAGTGCTCATCAGTACGGCATAGCAGATAGAAGAAATAGAATTTAAGCAACAAACTAGAAACAATGTATAACACAAGGTTTCACAGATAGTAGCCAACCACACATTTGTAGTTTCGGCTCGAAGACATTGAGTTTTCAATGCAACAACAAACGTCACTGCGGAGGTAGCTATAGCCACTACCGTGAGACAACCTAATCCCAAAACATATCAACATGAATAGAAAGATTAATGCGCGTATATAAACATATAACAAAGGGATAATAATGGGAATTCGCGCAAGAGATTTATAAGAGAAAGTTAGTTGCAGCCGTATACACGTGTTTCGCACTTATTTTATATTTTATTTATGTTTATATACGCGCATTAATCTTTCTATTCATGTTGATATGTTTTTTGATTAGGTTGTCTCACGGTAGTGGCTATAGCTACCTCCGCAGTGACGTTTGTTGTTGCATTGAAAACTCAATGTCTTCGAGCCGAAACTACAAATGTGTGGTTGGCTACTATCTGTGAAACCTTGTGTTATACATTGTTTCTAGTTTGTTGCTTAAATTCTATTTCTTCTATCTGCTATGCCGTACTGATGAGCACTAATAAGTGCGAAACACGTGTATACGGCTGCAACTAACTTTCTCTTATAAATCTCTTGCGCGAATTCCCATTATTATCCCTTTGTTATATGTTTATATATGCGCATTAATCTTTCTATTCATATGATAAATATACAGTATAGTAGTATATAGTATAGTAGAAAAAAAACTCAATATTTGCCAATCACAAAAGCTCGTATGTAGTGCCAGATTTAAGAAAAAATCATTTTTCTAACCTATTAAAACATTAAAATCAAAATTCTTCTGCAAATCTCTGCATAAGGGAATAATTTGCAATAAGAATTCAATTTGTTTATTATAAATTCCTTATTGTTTATAAGAATATCATGTTTGATAATTATGTTAATATAACTTTTAAAAAACCAAAAATCTTATAAAACCAATTAAATGACATCTAGGAAAATTGATATTAACATTAAATATCGTACTACTGCAGCACTACAGCAGGTAAACTTATAAATGAATACTACTTAGTGTTTATACACCAGTCATGACAGTTAAAAACAAAAAGCACTGGAATAACGCAATTTAAACAATCCAAACGAAATTGTGGATTAAGAAGGCGTAGCTGTGTGCATAAAAATAAAAAAAGGTTACTCTGACAATAGGGTAGCTTGTCCCAAACAATTATTACTAATGGTCTAAAAAAACGTTTTGTTTAAAGATCTCCGAAAGTTTTACCATAATTTGCAGCGAAAAAATTTACATGCACCGATCTGTCTTTTCGTCAAAGTGTGCCTGCGGCTAAGTGTCCCGGCACCGAAGTGTGCCTGCGCCGAAGTCTCCTTGCGCTGAACTGTCTGGCGGCAAACTGTCTTCGCGCCGAATCGGCTGCGACGAGATGGCCGCGCCTAAACGGCTCCGCCCAAATGTCTTAGACCGTGCCATTCTTGCATCTAACTATGAGCGTATTTAAATTTTAGTTTTTCCTTTAAAATCTTTTCCTTTTTAAAAAAACATTGTCAAGGCTTTCGGTAATATTTTTAATTTGTAATGTCACAATACTTGCACAATAAAAATAAATACAATTGCACCGTGTAAGATGAGGTTTATCCCATTTATCCAAGCTTAAGTAAACGTCATCAGACATTAAGCACGCCCACCAATAGCGTTGCATTTGGTTTGTTTACGCTTTCCCAATAGCTAACGCGACCAGACTTTAGATGAATAGAAGTAGATATCAAAGTCCACAACTATTTTATGTTTTATTTATATTGAAGTATGTTTATTTTAAATTTTCTTATAAATTCGACAATGTCAAAAAACTCAACTATTACCACTATTACCATAAATTTAAACTCAAATTAATTTAAGGAATCATTTTTTATGTGATTTTAATTTGGCAAATCCGCAAATGTATCTATACAATTTTGAAAATCTACAGAATTAGTTATTTCTTATTCAATGCATAAAATTGATAGGACATATCATTTTTCTTGATCAAGAGAGAATCTAAGATGATTTTTTAACCTTTTGCGGGCTGAAAATCAACGCTCTCCAGAGCAGTTTGTTGTAGCCATTACAAATACTTTCGGCAGTTCAGTCCCAGACCTTTCTGAGAATCTGCCATTCTGTGAATCATGTCTGGCGCTGCGCCCTCAAAAACTGAGCCTGAAGCCCGAGCTTCGTAGGCTTCAGTGTTAAATCAGGCCTGATTAGCAATGATTGTTAATTCTCCCACAGCATTTATAACAGATGGCATTTTAAACATGAGTACGTTTAATTGTGCAGATGAAAGAGTTAACGACATTTGACAAGTGCGATTAATGACTAAAATCGATTTCTTTTCTTGGAATTTTTAAATAAAACTTGAAAGTACTGCAATTAATAAGTAATAAGAATGATGGTGTTACTGTGGTAATAACAACTTGTGTATATTTAGGCGTTAAACATTTCGATGGAGTTAGCATGCTCGCGTCATAAACCAATGTTCCCAAGTTCTAATTAAAAATTCAAAAGCATCCAAGCGACCTATGGATCCGCCTTGCCGAGTTAGCATGGGCGGATTAGTAACTATGGATCTACAGTCCACCGGTCCACCATGGGCATTAGTATCGTATACTGATCACTTCAACTATTACCTCCTTTAGAATCTGATACCAAGCGGTATTGATTACCTAAGGAGGTAATCATCCTACCACTCCGAGAACAATGGACCACTGTACTTAAGTCAAAACTAACCTCGGCGTATGAGACTGTACGTCGGCAGTGGTCCAAAACTAACGAAGAGCGCCAGCAACACGGACTGAAGAAATTACTTACATTTCGGAGTGGTAGGAAGCTGGATCTTGCATTTGGTGTCCGGCAGGATGTTCTTCGAACATTGTTAACGTCAACAATTCCTGGTACCACCATCATCCTGAGGACATCTAACCAACCATCTACAACTCAACATTTGGTCTCTTGTGCGGTAACATCACCAAGGGACCGTGAACTAAGATCCAACCAACCAAGATCCAAGCAACCATCAACAACTTTACATCTGGTCCTTCAAACCGAGAAGGATCGTGCACTAGTAAATGTTTTACACGCATTTACTACATTACCAGTGAAGTCTTCACGCTGAACTTTACATTTGATTCTTCGAACCAAGAAGGATCCTATCAAGTAAATGTCTTACAAACATTTACAATTAGTCTAACCGCCTTGCCGAGTTAGAAATAAAGTCTTCACGCTGGACTTTACATTTGATCCTTCGAACCAAGAAGGATCCTATCAAGTAGATGTCTTACAAACATTTACAATTAGTCTAACCGCCTTGCCGAGTTAGAAATAAAGTCTTCACGCTGGACTTTACATTTGATCCTTCGAACCAAGAAGGATCCTATCAAGTAAATGTCTTACAAACATTTACAATTAGTCTAACCGCCTTGCCGAGTTAGAAATAAAGTCTTCACGCTGGACTTTACATTTGATCCTTCGAACCAAGAAGGATCCTACCAAGTAGATGTCTTACAAGCATTTACCATTAGTCTAACCGCACTGCCGCGTTAGAACACACACCACGAAGGACTTTACAATTTGGTCCTTCGAGCCTGTGGGTAGTTCATTTGAAATCTACAGACGTCAAGATGTCCACCACCAACATGGAACAAATGAATCAACTCAGCAGCCAGCAAGAGCAATTGGGCCAAAAAATTGTTCAGATTCTAACCAACTCCAAGAAGGATGCTACATCCCGAAAAACAGAAGCCTACATCTCTAACCGCCTTGCCGAGTTAGAAAAACTATGGAAAGAAGTTCAGGAAAAGAACGAGATAATCCTGTCCCTCGATTTTCCTCAACATAGTTACTGTACAACAAAATACGTCAACCAGATCGAAACAATTTATAAGGAAGCCTCAAACCACCTTATGAAATGTCCAAGGGCACCTTCATCACTAATTCCCAATGAGAAGACACCAACAGGCAATGCCCTTGCAACAAACAACTTCAGGAAACAACATGGAGAACCATCCGTCATCATTCACTATTATCTAGTGGCATTACCACCATCATCATCATATCGATGTTCCTGCTGCTGTTCTGGGGTACTCGTCGACTTTGGAAAAAATATCGTCATGTCCAATCAACACGAACTCCACCTGCAGAAGAAACGCCACCCAGCCATCCTGAGATGATCGATCTCCGGCCGTTAAGATCACAATCTCCCCATTCCGAGAGCCGCCAGAATGTTTAAAACTAAACATAAAATTTAATTTTTTTTAATTTCTTTCAAAAAATAATGTAACATTAAAAGGTTAATAATTTCTAGGCCAACTCACATTTCAAAATATAAACAAAAACGTAGCAAAAATCTCTTGGTAGATTTTACGTTTTTGTTTATATTTTGAAATGTGAGTTGGCCTAGAAATTATTAACCTTTTAATGTTACATTATTTTTTGAAAGAAATTAAAAAAAATTAAATTTTATGTTTAGTTTTAAACAAAAGATGAAGTTAAATTCACGCCTGCGTGATGGGTGGCTCATGAAAAATCCTAATAATAATCTCTGGAGTACTAAATATCTTACCCAAAAACTACAGATGTGCTAAGTTTCCCACCCATCGATTTTAGAAACCACCCATATGTGGTATGTAAAACCACCAAATAATGTATTATGATTCATCTTTCAAAAAAGTTTTAATAATTTGTTTTAAACGTTTGGCAAAATACAAGAACTCGAATAAATCTGCAATGCCATATATCCCGTAAACTATCATGAATTTGTCATACATACATTAGGTTGTCCCATTTTCTAACAGTTTCTTCGAAAAATACCTATCTGATTGAATCTACCATTTCAATTTGTCGCTGTTAGCTTAGCATATCCTGTATACATGGTCTTTCTGTATAGTACGGAATGATTGGATAATCTTCTCAAGTTATTAGAAACATAAAACCTTAGTAACATTTTTTAATTAAATGCGCTTGAAAATACGGAAAAATTAGCACAAGCAGCATAAACGCAGACCTTTCAAAATTCCTACTAATTTCAATAGAATTCCAACTAATCAAAACAAAACATGGTTCTTCTGGTACTTGACATAATCAACTATTTTATAGCAGTATTCTATTAAAATAATTTAACCTACATTGTCCTGGCATATTAAAATGAATTCGTGGAAATTGAAAGAGGGTGAAATAATTCTTGGAACTATTTTATGGTAGTATTCTATTGAAAGAACTTAACCCACATTTTTACTTACTAACCTTCTTTCATTGTCCTCGAATATTAAAATGAATTCGTGGAAATTTAAAATGGTGGAAATGGATGCATGTGTAGCAATGCGGGATGCGAATCCCCATTTTTCGGTGTCTAATAGAAACAGTTTTGCAATATAAATAACTTCAGACAAAGTCCACCTAAAAAAGTTGTTTCTGCCTTATTAATTAACAAATGATCTAAATTTTAAAGGTCATCCTCAGGCAAGAACTTAAGATAAAATTAATTAAAAAGAACTTAATATAAAATTTCTCCCTCTTAAAAAACTATGTTATAATAATTATTCACATTGTTTTACAAATAGGTAAAACCTTTTATTTTAAATTTATAAATATTCGAGAACATTGTAGTGTCGTTCCCCAGGCTACACACAAAAATATGGAATGAATATTTGTGTGTAACTATTTTGCGCTACCGACCTAATTTTCTTTCTTTTCCGATTTGTTATTTGCCAGAGTAAGTTGAAGTTACTGAATCGTTGCTGGTTGCTATGACAACAAGAAAATAACAGAACTGTTATAATTCATGACATGTCTGGCTGCTTGTTATGAAACGAAATGAGTATAAACGTTGGGGGTAAAACGTTCATTGTGAACATACCGCAAAACATATCTAAGCTTACTTCTGTAATTTGTTGACAGTTAATGCTTAGAATTTAAAATTACAAAAGTAAGGTTAGCATATTTTACGGTATGTCCAATGAATGTTTTGCAGCCAACGTCAACGTCAAATTAAAAAAGTATTCATTGTAAATAAATTTTTATTTATTATATATTGTCGTTAACTTTTTGCCTATCTGTTATAAAGCACTACCGGTCTGGTATCGTAATATACTATTCCCGAATCGAAACTCGATCTCACGTTGGTCATAAGTGTCATTATGCTCTGACCGATGTTTTGAACCAGTTGTTTAATTAAGTTTAAGCTTGTCTGAATTCAAGGTTAATGTTAATATGCAACATAAAAAACGGAAATTTTCCTATAGTTTAACCTGTAAATAGCATTCTAATCACAGAGGACTTCTATAAGGGATTCTTTATTTGTATTTAACATTAACCTTGAAATCAAATTGTCAAGCTTGAAATAAAAAAAAATTGTTCTAAAATACTATACTTTTTTTTCAGGTCCAAACAATAGCGTGAAGTTTGAAATGCGACAATCTTATTAACTAGTCCAAATCAAGACGTTTTACGCTGATACACAATAAGCTTTGGTTCTAGATGTTTGATAGATGGCACAATATCTTAAATAATTAGTTTATTAATAAATTAGTTTATTTTGATTCTGATACTTTTAAAACTTTAAATAATATTTTTTTCATAAAACTATTTTTCTCTTTATTGTCAAATGTAAAACTTAAAAGATTATTTTTATTAAACGTCCTTTCTGAAAGTAGGCAGTAACGCTTCATTCGCGTTTTCTTTTGTTAATTTCTTGCCCATTGTACAATAATTTAGCTGTGTAAACCGGGTTGGCCTTGGTAGAAAGAACAACGTATTGTAATTTGTTTGTAACCAAATATCTAATTGTAACCAAAATGCAAAGCCTACTCTGAATCATAAAACATAGACTGTAACTTACTGTATTTCCATCTAACCGATCCTGCAGTATCCTGTTTCTATAGCTCGTAGGTAAGGAAATGCATCTAAGTGGGAGCGGATAAATGTCGTAGTTCGTTGATCAGTCAGAGTTTATGGTTTATGAACATCATTTAGATTGTTACGTAGCTATTTCGTTAAAAAACATTTTCCAAAAGGATTTTTCAACTTTTGTGCTAAAAATCTACAGAAACCATTACCAAACAAACATTGTGCTTGTTTAAATAATAATAATAATAATATTTATTCCATAATAAGTACATAAGTGTGACACATAGTACATAATATAGAACCTCAAGGAGGGAATTCAACATAGTTGTTCTTCCATTCCCCCCTTGCAAAATTTGCAAAGTAAGGTGCAAGATTTAGACGGATTTAAAATTAATGCATGGTTTGTTGAAAATACAGATACAGCCCCTAAATCGTTATTTAATATGTTCGTCGCATTTTCAATATCTTTAGGATGAAACGAATGGTATATCTGCGTATCATCTGCATACATGTGAATATTACAGGTCCCTACGCAATCACAAAGACCTCTGGTATACAAGGTGAACAACAGAGGTCCCAATATAGATCCCTGTGGTACCCCTCTCGTAACAGCAACAGGCATAGAGACATCTGTAGGTCCCTTGACTCTTTGCGTTCTATTGCTCAAGTAATCTTGGATCAGACCAACTGCATTATCATCAAGACCGTGAAAGTACAATATACTAAGTAGTAATTCGTGATTTATTATAAAGATAAAAAAGTCAGGAGTGTACATTTTCCTTCATCGTGAGATTTTAAGATATCATCTGTTATGTTTAACAAAGCAGTTGTACAGCTGTGAGCAGGTCGGAATCCAGATTGACATGGTGAATCACTATGGTCTCTGAATATCAATTTTCGAAGATTTCTCAACAACTCTTTTGTGTCAAACATCCAGCCGAAACCATTGCCAGAGTAAAATTGTTCGCACTTCAATACCAAGAAATGCCCCTATGTAGGATTTAATGTTTAATAGTTATCAATGTAATACATTTACAAGTTCTCCTTCCTTGGGTTTTGAAGTAGGTGGTCCCTTGGAAGGTAAGTAAACTGAGACATCTGATATGGCAAACATCAATGTGCGTTTGTGATGATGGCAAAAATGGGTAAGGCCCACTTTAGGCTCCTTGCATGCAAATGCTTACTTTGAAGTGGGTTCTATAGATTTAAGTAATTCAAGAGACAAATTAAAATGCGTTTGTTCAATCTGCCCTCAGCATATATTAACTGCAATGCCAAGAATTTGAGATTTCAAAGTAATTAGTCTCTGAACACAATCAGTTTTTGAAACCTTGACTTAGTGATAGAAAGTTTTGACATGAATGAATGTAAAATTGAAAGTTTCAGGTTGTAATTGTTTTAAATATTCAATGAACCCAGAAACTATCAAAACCTTGACTCAGTACCTTGAAACGATGAGAACGTTCGCGAACGTTCGTGCATGATAAAACCGTACCAAAAGAACGTTCTCTTGAAGAGTAAAATCAAGCACGTTTGCGAACGTCCTCATAAGAATTCTCGAAAACCTTCAGAATAATGCAGCACAAACGAGCATCAAAAGAACACTAAAAATCGAGAAGAAAACCGAAATTAAACGATCTTAAACCGTATGCTCACGAAAAATGTACACGTGTTACTCGCAGCTGCTGTCGGCGTCGGGTGTACAAAAGACAGACAGTTTTATAAGCATAGTTTGTACAATTCATGTCTCTGAAATCATCATTGACAAGACATTTGGGTTACCGCCCGGAAACACCTCTTTTTGTTTTTTTTTGTTCTAGTTAAGATTGTTAGGATAAATGTTTATTTAATTTGTTTATATTTTGTTTATAGTGACAAATAGTGACAAATGTCTGGGAAACTTTTAAAATGTATTACTTGTGCATGCAGTGGCTGGGTACGGGACGCCGGCTAGCGGTTTTGGATACTTTGCGCGATCAGCGTGTAATTCAAGGTCGGCAAAGTGTCCAGTAGCAAGATTTACGTATTTTAAGGGTCGGCGTAGTGTCCGCTGTCAGCGTTGTGTCCGGTAGACGTAAAGGTTCATACCTGAGCTTCTAATCTAAATATAATGGGACGTATTCACATGCCCTGTTAAAGGTGTTTCAAACTAAAGTTCTAATTAAAATCAACAAGAAAATAGATAGGTGCAAAAATAATAGAATTGGCCACCATGGCAATTAAACACGTTATTAACTTAATAGTGAGATTTAAATATGGCCAAATGAGTTTAATGTTTTCCAATTTCCTATTATTGCATTATTTTTCAACACATTACCTTCCAACAGTCAAATTAATTACATCTAGCATTATAAATGAGAAGAGGAAAATTGGAGTATTTTCAGCATTTTGAGAAATTTCAAGAACTTTTGAAATTATCCTTATTTTGGGTATATCTTTGCAAGTTAAAGGTATTTATATTCTCCAGTTTTGACTCCACTTTTCCATGGATTTCTTCCACTTTTGAGGGTGTATTCTCGTTTTTTCTCATTTGTGCTCTAGGAATATTTTCCAAAAATAAATGCTCGAGCATTTTCCAACACTATTTGAAACCAATTGATATCAGTCCCTACCACTTTTGCATTTTACAGAAAATATAGAGTTTTAATCATTCTGACCTTTACAGCTCATCTAATAAATCTCGATGCATCTTGGTGTTTGGTACTACGCCTAAATGAAATCAAGAGTATAGATGGTACAGCCTTTACTGCTGACTGGCACCAAAGTAATGATCATCTACTAGATTCGACGCAGGATACGCGAGAATCCCTGATCTCCTTTGTAAGTAGAATTATATGTACACCTGACGTGCTACTTGATGTCGATAGAGCCTGCTTGCCCTTGTGATTTTAACGAATCAGCTAATTAAAGCTGACTTGTTATCAGAGAAAATAAGTTGCTAATAAATTATCCCATTTTCGACGTCATCATTTAAACGTAAATAAATTGCACACTGCTGAACTGAAAGCAGAAGAAAAATATCAGTTTAACGACGCGACAGAAAATCCCATCTCGTTTCTAGCAAATCGTGGAAGTAACATTAAAAGTAATTGATATTATTATTATTGTTATTACTAGATTTTCACGGGTGCTGAGCTGATTACACGATTATTACGTCTGCAGACGCCATCAGCAGCAAGAAAGATTAATAAATAACACAGCATGAGTCAGTGTTATAAATATTTATATTGTTGCGAACTTGACCTTGTTTTTGCCGCGATAAAGAAATTCCATTTTCACATCTTTTAAACGCCACAAATTTCCCTACAGATGGATAATTTAAAAAATAATTTTATCGTAAATTGAATACGAATTATACAATAAAGAAGAAAAGGAACAAGAAAGGGGATATTTTGGCATCCTAAGTAATGCACTCGGAACTACTTTCCTAATTTAATTACGGATTATAATTTTCTGAAAGATGAATCAGATTTATTTATAGCAGCATCCATTAAACACTAAAGAAGGAAGAGTTTCTTCTCGCTAATGAAATTTAATTTGAAACAATTTCCCATAAATTCGTTCTTTATTGCATTGAAAAGTTTTAATAATATAAACGCAGATTAAACTCGCAGTCCATTTTCACGCAAGCAGCATTGAGCTGATACGATGCTGCAAATCTGGGTCATTGACAATTAGCTAGACACCAGCTTTAATAGACAATCGAAGCGGGGATTGATAATAGATATTAATAGCAGGGAGCTAATAACGCGTAGTGTCGATTTAACATCAATAAAGATACGAGAGCACGCAAAATTCATTGCACGCACTGTCAACTTTGATTTTGGTACCGCTGATTAATTGATGCATTGTGAAGTGATTTTGACGCAGCCCCTAATCCCTTCCGTAATCCTAAAATCCAAGCCTGAAATGTGGATATAAGTAGATTGCATTTTTGCGTTTTCAACTAGAAAATTTGTCTGGGTTAATTAAAAATTATCTGACGAAAACTTGTTATAGCAAATAATGACTTGCGATAGCTAAAAATTTTACAGTAGAATATCCTATCAATTTAATATAGTTTCAAAGATTTATTCTGAGCGTTGTTCTTTAATACTTCAACAAAACAAAATGTTCAGGCAAGATATCCTGGAGGTTATTGCAATACCCTGTTATTGTAACCCCTGCTGTTTGCATATTTACTCTTCTATGCATAAACATGTATTTATTAGATAATCTTAGGTATTTCTATTGGATTTCAGAAAAGAACTATTATTTTTATACATAGAAAACATATCGTGTAGCGGTCTCTGTTGTAAACTAGTTACGATTGGAGTTTTTTAAGTTATCTACCTAGCTATGAAAACAATATACTACCGCGACAATTTTCTTATGTCAAGTTGCTGTGACATTTTATAGTGTCATCTCCAAGTTTGATTTCAATCGCTTAACTTTGTCATTTATATATCAGTTTAAAAAAGTGAAAATGAAAATGATTTGTAGCTTGAACACAGAAGGGTCATGAAATTTCTAACGAAAGAAGGCAGTAGCCCGAAGAATATCCATGAGAGAATGGTGGCAGTGTATGCAGAAAATAGTCTTATTTCCAAATCAAATATGCAAGCAGTTTAAATTAGACAGGGAATCCTTTCATGATGACCCAACGTGTGGAAGACCTCTGGAAGCACGAACTGAAGAAATCATCAACAAAGTTGAAGATTTGGTGTTGACTGACCGCCGAGTAAAAGTTTCAGTTATTGCTAGAGAAATGAATGAAATTGCTATCAAAAACGGGTGTTTTTAAAATTCTACACGAAGATTTGGGAATGAGCAAAGTGTCGGCACGATAGATTCCCAGGCTGCTCAGTCCCGAACAAAAACTGTGTAGACGACAGATTTGCGAGGAGAATTTGACTGCTTTATCCCAAGATGAAGACTTCTTCTTATAACCGGGGATGAGACCTGAGTATACCATTAGAACCCTTCTACGAAACAAGAGTCCATGCAATGGATTCATAAGGGCTCTTCACCACCCAAGAAGGCGAAGACGCAATTTTCTGCAGGGAAAATGATGGCCACAGTATTCTGGGACGCATAGAGGATTCTCTTAATTGAGTATATGCCAAAAGGGACTACAATGACGGGAAATGTCTACAAAGACACAATTAGGAACTTGAAAGCGGCTATACGCGAAAAAAGACCCCACAGTTATGCTGAGAAAGCTCTGCTTCTGCACGACAACTGCAGGGTGCATAAAGCACGAATTGTTCAAGAAGTGATCAATGAATGCGGCTTTGAGGAATTACAACATCCACCTTACAGTTCCGATCACGCCCCCTCTGACTATTTTCTTTTTCCAAAACTCAAAAAACATTTGAGAGCGCGTCGCTTTTTATAGAATGATGACTTGGAAATCGCTGTGGAGTTATATTTTGCAGAATTACCAAAAGAGTTTTTTTGAAGGCATAGCGTTATTAGAAAAACACTGGAATAAGTGCGTTAGTGTTAATGGTTCTTATGTTGAAAAATAACATTTTATCTGTTCTCTAACTCGTTGTTTTCATAGCTAGATAGATAACTTAAAAACTCCCCTCGTATAATTACTATTATTCTAACCAACTTAAAAAAAGTTCAGAGCTCTTTTTATTTGAACTATCTCGTAAGTTCAATTCATTGGTGAAAATCTCATTAGAGAATTATTTTTCACATTTTAACTAAAGGTTTTGATATAATTTAAATCTGGATATATTCAGTGAGTTATGGTTATGGCGGTAAAATATTATTTTCGCAGGTAATATACCTGCTGTTTTGTATTTTCGCAAAGAAACGTTGTTGATTATGGTAAAGTTTTATTCAATCTTTCTTGGTGTTTGTAGATGGTAATTTTTTGCTTTTTTTCAACTAGATGAATGTTTTAAACTAAGTAAACATGTGTGCTTTTCTTTTTGTTTATGAATTGGCTTGTTTAATTTACAAAACTGTAAGTTCCGATCTTTGTTTTAATCTGACTATTTATCAATGTAAAGCTTAGACATGAAATACTAATGCATGAATATTTTCCTATTATTTATTTGATATTTAATATATTATTTAATATTTAATTAAAATAAATAACTATATTTTCTAGTTACTTTCACCTTGGTTTCTTGGGGGGCGACGCACCCCCTGTTCTCAGATAGAGGGGGCTAGCCGCCCCCTCTGACCCATACTTCCGACGCCCCCAGTTGACGTGACAGCTTATGACGAAATTGTTTTACATTAACTATATAGTACATGAGCAATTTTCGAACGAAAGTGCGTTTTGAATTTGCAAAAGTGTGTTTACGCTTCTCCGAATTTTTTAAAATTTTGTTAAATATAGTTTGGTGTGTCGGAAGGAGCAACTCGCTATCTCTAATCGTTTCCGAGATATTCGGAAAAAGGTACTTAGGATACAAAGGCAGATCTCTATAGAGCTATGCACATGCACAGGGTTTTCATGTCGACTTCTAGAAAGTATTTTTTGCAACTTTTTTACTATTAAGAGATTCTTTTGTTCTCTGGTGGAAGTCATAGGATTCACAGATTATTTTTTAATAAAAGTAGTTTAAAATTCAACTAAAATCAATGAACAACTCTTACCAATGGGAGTCCTTAGCACATCACCTAAAACACACGCAACAAATACTAACGTTTAGAAAATCTACGTAATCTCTTTGCCAATCCATAAAAAAAAGCCAATGCACTTATATAGATTACAGTTTTTCTTTTTGTGTTAATGCAATGTTTAATGCAACGCAGTAAAATGTTTACCCATATACGCCATATGACTCAACCAGAATCTAAAACCGATAATGAGCGTCAAGCAAGCTTCGAGTTCCAACATAATGATTAAGCATAGAATCCCCTTTACAGGGAAAAAAGAATAGAATTAGGGCAAAAAGAGGGAAGAAAAACAATAATGGTGTTATACAAGCATACATGGGAAGCGGCCTTGACGACACGTGACAGCTCCATAGGGTTTTGGTTTGGATATCGAAAGGGCGAGTTTACATTATTTACTCTATAACCTCTACATCCTCTCCCAGAAGGGATTTTCAGATCAAGTATGAAAACTCGTGTAAATTGAACTGTGTTCAACTAACTGATGGTGATGATGTTTTAAATTTATGAACGTGAAAGTTATAATGATAACGGGAATAAATTAACTCGGAAAGTGTGGAAATTTTAAAACTTGGGGAAAATATATTCACCAACAAACAATATATCATTTAAAAATAACTCACGCTGGACCAATTTGGATAAATACACTATTTTAGAGTATAAACGAAACGTATAAACTAACAAAACGAAACATTTTGTAGAACATTTAACAAGGGGATGATATGTATTATTTTGTAGTATTCGTTGGGGAAATCGTTAGTATAAACATATTTTCACATAAATTAAACCCAACAGGATATCTGATCTCAAAAGTCCATTTTATTTCACATCTACAAACAAATGATTTACACTGAAAATTTTAACAAAACAAAAACAAAGGGTATCATCACGATTGGAAACTCGTAAAAATCTAGCTTTGGTATTTTACTTTTCTCGTTTACATAAATTAATTATATTGGAATCCTTTGAGGATTGTAATTTTCCACTCTAGTAAACTTGTTAAAATTAAACTGCGTTAGGTACAAGTAAAACTTTTACGTTTTAACATTTGCATGTTTTCCATGACACGCATCCCTTATGGTCAGCTTTTATTACACAGACAATTGCTTGTTGTTGTTTAAACTACTCAAAATCAAACGAACAAATTTAATTATTTCCCAAAAATAAATTTAGGAATTTGCAAACTTTACACTTGTCTGCCCATTCTAATCGAGTTGGAATAAAAACAATTCTCTTATTACTAAAATTGAATTAAATCTCCATTTCGTTATATTATCTCCAAACAAAAACCCTTTTACATTCACCACTTACTTTTATATTGACTCTCTAGAAGAAGCGCCTTCAATTTTAGTAGACAAATATTTGATAAAACACGTTCTCCATGAAGAATTCACTATTATTTCACTTGAAAACTCGCTTTTAACAACGTTTGGAATTTAAAACTGCAAGAAGAAAAGTCCCAACTGTACTCGAACGAGTTCCCAACACACTCCTTACTCTACCATTTGCATACTAAATACCCAAATTTAGTAAACTTATGTAGTATCCACAAGCCACTTTTAAAATTGTTGTTGGAACAACTAGGCAAATTGAGCGGGATTATTTTTATTGTTAGGGGAGACCAGAGACAAAAGTAATAAGGAATGATAGTAACAACGTCCCTTTTTTTTGTTGAAACTCTTTGTTAAATTCAGTTGTCACACAGCCACACACACCAGTGTGGGAAGTAACTGTCTAATCAGAGAAAGTGTTTGATGTGCTGCGATAAATAGTTGCCTGAAGCAATGTGCATGAGTGAAAATTAACCCTCCAAGCAGATTCTACAAACAGTTGCTGTTTGTAGAAATATGTCGAAAGGAACAATTTTCACAGCACATGTCCAGATCCAAATTGATCAAAAGAAGGAAATGCAATATTCTACAAATTAATTATTGCAAATGCAATTCAATGCATAAAATAAATCTAGATTCATAAATAAAGATGAAATATCCCCCACATTAAATAACCAGATATTTAGAAATGTGAGGAGGAACGTTTAAGACGTCATCATAAGACAAACGAATAATTGGGAAAATGGTACAACTATAAACTTAGAATTGTGAAATCGGAATATTAAAAACTCAGTAAATCAAACGTACTAGACTATTACATGAACTACGAAGGCTACCCTCTATAGTAAGATAGAAGATGCAAGAAAATGTTACATCATTCCAGGTACCTGATTAATTATTATTATCTGAATAAAGTTTAGAAGAATTAAAGCCTGAGGCATCTTAGAAAAAGTAGTAATAATTATATGATGTTTCTAATTATTTTGTATAACATAACTTTGTAACAAAAAAGACAGCTACAGCATGCTCTCTTAGCGTTACCTTAAAGTAATGCTCGCTTCACTCTCCTCCCTTTACTCCCTGGGAGAGTAACAGATGATACGAGGGACGCAATTTAAATTATAAAATATTTATTGTTATTGTCTCTTTTGATTTATATTTTTTAATTGTAATTTCCACCAACATGAAACTTCTGCCCAAAACTATATATCGGTGAAAAAATCTTGCGAGCCCTAAAAGTGGATCCGATATTGTATTTAAACGAAAAGAAGGTGCGACATTAAAAGTTTCAACGTATCATCCGTATCATCATCAGCACATCCATTATATATAATTTATTATGACTATTATTTAGGGACTGGGATAATGTCAGTAAACTTGTGTCGCGCCCAACGACACAATCAAGCTCCCGATCCTTTAAATGGCCAAGAAGAGTAGCAGAAGCTAGAATTAATCAACAAGGCTTGCGGGTGGAAGTCGGTTTTCTATTTGAATTTTGAACACTATTACAAAGAAAGCCTTCATCGTAGGGTTTAAGTCCAAAGTTGGAGCGCGTTTTTATCAGTACAAAGTAGTCACATGGGCAACAACGATGTCGGAGACCAATCTCCAGATGACTTTCCAGCGCCGAAAACTCAAACAAGATATTTTCACTGGGAGCAGAGATGCGACCAAGACTACCTGAAAAATGGTCGAATACTGGCTCCAACGCTAGGGCTATCTAACGCCGAACACACGAACGAGATATCTCGGCTGGGAACAGACATAAGACCACGACTCTCAGCTAGAACATGTATGTCGGGAATAGGAACGGCAAAGAGGTCGAAAACCGGCTTTCAGATACGTAGGGCTATCGGGCCTAATAAGGGTAAGGGCATCGCCGAAAACTCGAACCAGATATCTTTACCTGGAACAGATGTACGACCGAGAAGGTCTACGTGGCGAAGGTCGAGAACTGGGGGGCGGAGACGAGGTCGATGAGAACAGGTCTTCAACCAGCGTATGTATATATGCGAGACACACGGCTATCCATCATCTATGCGGAATAATTTAATAAATAATTATAATACAAATGCAGTGCTAGTTAGAAAGAAAATCCTAATGGAAATCAAGTTTATCTCGTTCCCTTCGATTAAACTGTAATGATATTCACATAAAATCAGTCATTGCATCCATATTACCTCAAGAAGGCATTGCATGCTAAGTGATTGCCATGGCAACAGTGATCTACAACAAGAATATAAATAAATATCTCATAGAAGTAAACATGTCTTTTATTGTCTTCTACAAGAGATAACATATAAGTAGTGTACAAGACCACACACAAGCAACCTGTATTCCCACATGGTCATCTAAATACTACAAAACCATCAGATGAGTAGTTTGTTCTTAGCTACAGAATTGCAAACACTAAAAAAAATTCTGAATTGTTAAGTGTCGATTCGCCAGGAAATCCTCACGTTTGATGGGAGCTCATTGAAAAAGAAATAATGAACAGAAAGTCCTTATTTCTACAAACCTACAAGAACTAATTTCTTTGTTTTTTCCGTTAATACCCAGATAGCACGAGAAATTGGTCACTGAGTGACGTAGTAATTGAATTTTTCAGGTTATATTTGGTAACCGTCCACTGGTTTTTTTAGAAATACATGTGAAATTACTACCACTTTTAAGGTTTAAAAATATACTACTTCAAATTATAATAAAGCACATCAAATTAACTTATGAATGATTGTATAACAACAAAATTTTCCTTAAATGCCTTAGTTAAATATTTCAGTCATAGACCATACTTAAATTCTTGCAAGTTCTTTACAAAAATGTTGCATTCAATAGAAGATGAACAGAATATAAATCCGAAAAAGGAAGAAATTATAATTATTAGCAATCAATGCAAAAATAAATTTGTGTATTTGCAAAACTATTATATAGTGATTTTTGTGAATTTTGGAGAAGACAAGCGCTAGAGCAAAGACAGGGCTAGAAAAGATAACCAAAATGGACCGCGTGCACATATTCTAATAAGCGATTAGCTGATACCTTAAAATAACGAGGACACGGCTCGGCGCAAAATATTATACATTGCAGAATTTATAAGTTGCTGTGATGTGTCAAATATTAAAAATGTACTAACAAATAATAAAATATTTGTGCGAGAATAGTATGCACGTAAATGCCTGCTTTTGCCACAATTACACACTGTTTGTTTGACGAGTTATCACCAGATCTTGACGTCTTTATGACCTTTGTTACTTGAAAATATTCATTTTGATAGTAGCAAGGATGTAAAGGAAGCTGCCAAAACAGTGCCGCACAGAACAAGACAAAAAAGATATGGACGGTTCGAAAGAGGGGCAGAAGAACGTGTAATCATCTAGCAAACTTTTGTTTTATTAATTATACCTTTGTTCGTTACAGAAAATATTGTACAAACCTCTTGCGGAAAGAGATAACTATTACCAAATCTAAGCCCAAACACAAATACTCTGTAGTCTGTATGAAAAGTAAAGATATCTTCACTTCTATTAGCTTTTTACTAATGCATGCTTACTAAAACAGCCTTGGTAGTGTAATGTCTAGAGTGCTGGACTTTCAGACCGAGGTCGATTCCTGGTGTCGGCAGATCTGGTTAAGGTTTTCTGCAGTTTTCCTTAGCTGTGACACAAATGTGGGATTTGCGCTGTTCCATCTGTAAGTCGGCTGCAGCCGCACTTAGGGCCCACGTAATAATAATAATCACCCCCTCCCTCCCGCCAAGCTTATAGCTTATGGGGCCTGGCTTCCAGGCTATGGGTTGTAGCAATTATTATTTTGGAATATGACTGATAACCGCGGACCATCCTCCATTTCAAAGAAATTGAGAAAATTTATAGTTCGTGTTTTTTGGTTATTATTTAGAGATTTGAAAGAATTCAGAATTTCATTTGGTTATTCAAATTTTATTGCACTTCATCAATGGGAAAATATGATATTGCTTTTCAGTCCATTCTTATACGAGTATATACCCTGACACTTTCCAATAAATTCTTGACACTTTGATTTGAAGCATTCAGGCAGCTAACGCCTGCAGAAATCTAATTTCCTCAGCAGCATATTAAAAACTTACTTTAAGAAGTCACGGGCAATACGATCACGTATAAAATAAAACTAAGTAGTAGGAAAAGTCTATCTTCACAATCTCTAATGTCATGAAAAAAATAAACTCCAACTCGTACAGCTGTAACTTTACAAAACAAAGAATCTTTCTCAGTATTTTAAATTCGTGTAGCACTGTGACTGATGTGACTTTGGGCTTTCAGCTGATAATGAAGCAGGACTTGAAGATGGCGCTAATTTGAGATATTGTAGATTTTGAGTAGAATGCCAACCAATATAGAAAGCCTTGATGTGGTACTTTAACTAATTTAAGTGGATTAAGGTAATAAGAATAGTCATTAGAATAAGCGTCAATCACAATCACCTGTTCAGCTAACTCATCTAAGGCGTTGGTCTTAGTTAAGTATAAACAATTTTATGTCCGATTGCATTATAAAGTACTGTTTATTGTATTGTTTTGCGGCAGTGAACTGGCTTATTATTGTACTCGTAAAATAAAGTGGTAGTAGTAAAATAAAGTGTTCGATGTTAGTGGACTGTATTTTTGGGGTAATTGAAACGCCGGTAAAAACCTTAATCGTATATTAAAAATATAAACAAATAAAAACAGTTTAACTACAAATATTATAATTAAAGAGGAAGCGACACTTTTCGACCGTTCTGGTCCGTTGTTCTGAAGAGACTCTTTTTTACATCTTAAGATTCTTCAAGGCCCTTAGGGATACACCACCCACATTCTCATATGCACCAGTTTAACGTAAAACAGATGTATCCCTTAACAGGCCACCCTGAACATGCCGCCCCCTTTGAAAGCCTCGTCTTTCAACAACAATACCCATTACACAAATCCAAACTAAAACTACACAATGTTCTTTTCCTTAAAGTCCTATTTGATACCTAACTTAACCTATACATGGACCACGTAGGTCTTATCCCGACAATATAAAGTACGAACTCACTCTTCACTCATTGGTAACACACAAACTCGCGTTAACCCCCTTTTAACCACACTTCTTGGTGTCTTTATTGATATGACGCGACACTGCCCATCACTTCCAGGATGGAGCTCCACTACTCTACCTAAGTTCCATTTTAAAGGAGGCAGATTATCGTCCTTAACTATCACGACGTCTCCTACCTTCACTGTGTCTTTAGCTGCCTGCCACTTGCGCCTTTGCTGCAGCTGTGTCAGATAGTCTTTAGACCACCTTTCCCAAAAACACTGTACCATCTGTGTCATTAACTCGTACCTCTTGAGTCGACCTGGCTTCACATGTCGGAGGTCTTCTTGTGGTAAGGCCGACAGTGAACTACCGATAAGGAAATGACCGGGTGTAAGGACATTTAGGTCCTTAGGATCTTCAGTTAATGGGATCAAAGGACGGGAATTTAGACATGATTCCACCTGAGCCAATATAGTTTGTAACTCTTCAAATGTCAATCGTTGTTCTCCCACTACCCGCTTAATATGATATTTAGCCGATTTAATTACCGACTCCCATAAACCCCCAAAATGAGCAGTTCGTGGTGGAATGAAATGCCAAGATATTTTTTGTTTTAGAAAGTGCTCATGGAAGGCTACCTGTGTTTCGCAATTTTTTAATAATTTATAAAGGTCTTCTAATTCGTTTCTTGCGCCCACAAAGTTCGTTGCATTATCACAATAAATATTTAAGCTCAACCCCCTACGAGATATAAATCTCTTGAAACTATGTAAAAAAGCTTCCGTCGATAAATCACTCACGGCCTCAAGGTGAACAGCTTTTGTTGCCAAACATACAAATGCGTACATATAAGCTTTTATTGTTTTGTGTCCCCGTGTTTTGCTAACCTTTATTTCAAATGGTCCACCGAAATCTATCCCACAGTTAGTAAAAGGTCTAGATGGCGTTACCCTAGATCTTGGCAAGTTACCCATAATATATTGAAAGTCCTTAGGTTTCACTCGAAAGCAAACTATGCATTTTCTCAACATTTGTTTGACCATGTTCAAACCTGTCAATGGCCAGTATTGAAGCCTCATCGTTGCAAGCAAGGCTTGCGGGCCCGCGTGCAAGTTTTTATAGTGAAAATGCATAATAAGTAACTTCGTAAACCTATGATGGTTAGGCACAATAATGGGATGGCGCTGGTCGAAAGATAAATCCGCATGTTCCAACCTACCACCCACTCTAAGAATACCCTCAGAATCTAGAAATGGATTTAATACCCCCAATTTACTAACCCTTGAAATTTGTTTACCCTTGCCAAGATCCGTTATTTCCATTTGAAAGGCTTCCATTTGACAGCTCTTAACCAAAACCCTAGTCGCACTCGTTAATTCATCCACAGTCAAACATCCTAACCTCTTATTAATCTTATCCCTACAACTATGTACAAACCTTAAACAATATGCTATTACCCGCTGTAATTTGTAGAAATTTGAAAACTTGTCCCAAATTGAAAAATGCTTTCTAACCAAAAATGTATCTTGCTGTTTTCGTTTTTCTGGAATCTCTATATCCACAGCATATTCAAAATCTGGCCAAACCTCTTCATCTAATGACAACCAGCGCGGACCATTCCACCATGACTTACAATATCCTAATTCATCTGGACTCAACCCCCTCGAAATGACATCAGCTGGGTTGTCATTAGATTGTATATGACGCCATTGATATCCCGCTGTAAGCTGTTGAATTTCAGCTGTCCTATTACCAACGAATACCTTCCACTCTACAGGCTCCGTTGAAAGCCAGGATAACACGATAGTAGAATCGCACCAATAGGTGATTTTACTCGGTGTAAAATTGAGTACCTTTAATACCTCTGATGTTAATCTTGCACCCAGCAAAGCCCCACATAATTCTAAACGAGGCAAAGACACTACCTTTAATGGCGCAACCCTGGATTTCGAACACAGCAATTTTACATCATGTTTTCCCTGAATATCTGTTGAACGAACATATAAGCAGGCGCCATATGCCAGTTGTGATGAATCACAAAAACAATGCAACTGTATATCTTTAAACCTCTCGATTAATACCCTTCTAGGAATAAACACATTGTCCAATTTTTTTAAATTGTTTCTAAAAGATTCCCACTTTGTTTTAATTTTTAACGGTACTTCCTCATCCCATGATAATCCCTTTCTCCACAAAACTTGCAAAATTAGTTTAGCCTTAGTGAGCACTGGACCAGCCAGACCCAATGGATCAAAAATCTGAGCTACCGTAGACAATATCCCCCTTTTAGTAATTTCTCTATCCAACACCTGACTAACCTGAAAATGCAAGACGTCCCTATTTGAATCCCAATACAAACCCAAGGTTTTATGATCAGATCCATCAGAAATATAATGTTCAATTTCTTGTGCTAAATTATTTTCATATCTAGTATTAAATACTCCCCTGTCGTTAGACATCCATTTTCTCAATACAAACCCAGCCTTACTAAGAATTTCGGTTATTTCATTCTTTAATTTTCCAGCATTTTCTACGGTATCTGAACCTGACAAAAGATCATCCATATAAAAATCCCTGAGAATGATCTTAGATGCATCTGGTAGTTGTTTCATACTTCCATGTGCCAACTGTTGCAAACACCTAACTGCTAAGAATGAAGCTGGACCCGTCCCATATGTGACTGTATTTAATTCATAAATACTCAATGCTCCATTCGTCGGATCTCGCCACAAAATATTTTGAAGCTTCCTTTGATCTTCATTTACCCAAATTTGTCGATACATCTTTGCTACATCAGCGGTAACGACGATCCGATGTTCACGAAATCGCAATAAGATGGCAAACAAATCGTCCTGCAGCTTCGGCCCCACCATTAAAATATTATTTAATGACACCCCATTATCTGAAGGTGCGCTAGCATCGAATACTACCCTTAATTTTGTAGTTAATGATGTTTTCTTAACTACCCCATGGTGCGGTATGAAATACAAATCATCTGTACCAATTCCAAAATAATTATCTAAAGCTACCCTATCTATTTCCCGAACCTTGGACATATGACCCAACTCTATATATTCAGACATAAAGTCAGAATACTCCATTTTGAAAGCTTCATTTTTTGAAAACTTCCTCTCCAGATGCTCAAAACGTTTAAGAGCTATTTTAAAGGAAAATCCTAACTTCAACCCGTTGTTTTTTATTGGCAAATTTACTACGAACTTACCGCTTTCATCTCTCTTCGTAGTTTCCCTAAAAATCTCTTCGCATCTCTCTTCTTCCCTAGACCTTCTGTTTTCTTGAGGAAGTTCCTCAATTATCCAAAATCTCTCTATTTGGTCACGCAGAGCTGCATTTGATACTAAATGACAGCTTTGCATCCTAGTACCTAATCTATAATTTAAACCGTTGACAGGTCCTGCAACGATCCAACCCAATTTCGTTTTTTGCATTATAGGTTTCCCTATTCCCAATTTATATTGCTCCCCAAGAACAAGATCCCAGAAAATCGAAGAACCCAATAGAATATCTATCTTGCCCGGAGTAGCAAACCCTTCATCAGCTAATACCATATCCCTAGGGATCTTAAATAACTGATGATTTACTGCAAAAGACGGTACCCTATCTGAAATTTTATCAATAACCAAAAAGGAATTATTTGAAATCCAATCACCACATAATGACGTTATTTTTCCCGTTACAAGTTTATCGATATGCATTATGTCCTTCCCAATTCCCATTATCGACATGTTAATTCCCTTTGCAGGAAGCTGCAATTTTTCCCGAAGTTCCTTGGTCATGAATGAAGATTGCGACCCTGAATCTAATAATGCCCTGCATAAATGTTTATTTCCCTGCACGTCTTCTATTCCTACCATGGCCGTCGATAACAGTACATCTGACACTGCAACCCCAAGATTATCGTCTGTCACAAATGCTTGACTGCTCGCAACCAAATTTTCATCAACCGCATTCTCTGCCGGTACCGATGCCCCTGTTTGTTGATGTTCATGCAATACGAAGTTGTGTTTTCTTCCACAATATTTACAACCCCTTGCGAAGCAGTTTTGTACCTTATGCCCATATTTAAGGCAATTCCAACATAGATTTGCTTTATTAATTTCGTTTCTTTTGTCAGCTAAGGACAAATTCAAAAACATTTCACATGTGTGTACCGGATGGGATTCCTTCTTACAAATGACGCATTTTTGACCCAAGTTCTTTAACCCATTTGTTACAAACGTCTTGGTTCCCACTGTTTGTTTTTTTGTATCCGATTTACTAAAAATGTGTCTATTTGTTCCGAAGTTGAAGTTCGGCTTATTTGTTTCGATTTTACCACTAACCCTATGATGCGTGTCTGGTTCTAATAACTTAGATTTATCAGAAAGAAATTCCAAGAAATGGTCTATTGAAGGAAAATTATTTACCCCAATTTTGGCCTTCCATTCCTTTTTTGTTATTGTGTCTAATTTCTTTTGCATGTGAAAAATAAAATATGTTTCCCAATCTTCTACATTGTGCCCCAAATTATTTAATGCCCTAATGTTTTTTCTTAATGCACTCAGAAATTTACTAATTTGTTCATACGACTGCTTATGACCCATCATTGGAAATTCATCCAGTGCCTCTAAATGACTATATGTAATAATTTTTTTATTTTCGTACTCTATTTTTAATAAATCCAGTGCATCCCTATAATTAGCCTCAGTAATTTGCATGTCTTCAACTAGTTCTGCGGCTGAACCTATCAATGACCGTTTTAAATAAACAAACTTTTGATAACTTGATAATTTTGAATTTGAGTCTATAAGTGTACTGAATGCATCCCAAAAACTAACCCATTTATTATAACACCCATCAAATTTAGGTACATCAATAGGCGCTAACTGCATATGTATACTGGCATTATTAGGCTGTTCCCCTTGAAATTGTACATTTCGTCGTAAATGATTTTCTACATTTTGCATGTTCTGATTTTGCGTATTTTGAACTCCTTTTGCAACTAAACCTTTTGCTAACGCAAGTGTATCATAATACGTTTCCTCAAAATGTACCCTTTCCTCCTGTTGTTTTTCACTTTTATCATTTTTTTCAATTTCTAATTGAATGTGTTGAAATTCAGCCCACCACTCATTACACTTTTGAATTCTTATTTCCACCCTACTAATATCATCTAAACTGACTGATTTTATAAAATTCTCAAACCGCGTCAATTGACCCTTTATTATCCCACGCTTATGAATTAAATCGGCTAATTCGGCATTTTGTGTGCATTCATTTGCAATTATTTCATTTGGCATTTTGAAAATCAAATTAATATATATTGCTCAGATAGAATACAAAGAAATATATATAACAATGTGAAACAAAGGATTTTGTGAACGGAAATCGGTACTCACCAATAGTTGTCGAACCTACGCCGATGTCAATTAGACACGCTCCTTGCAAACCTTTTATTTTTTCTTAAAATACCCAATACTTAAAAATGTGTGGTTGAAACCATTATAAAACTATCCCAATCGTCCTCTGCTGAATGCCCGTTGAGCCTCTTGACCTGTTTTATGGTTCTCACTGGGTGCCGCTTCCCTTCGGTTATTTCTTTGAAACTGCACTTGACCCAACGATTATCACTTGATTGTATGTTTATTGCTACTGTAAATCCCAATTCACTTAAATATTTTACAATAGCAACATTCCCTTAATTAAACTGCTTCCTTGAATACACTATTCTTATCGGTTTTGCACTGATTTTTCACACTGAAATATTTCTTACAAAGAAATATCCGGCTCGATTGGACCAAAATGTTCGATGTTAGTGGACTGTATTTTTGGGGTAATTGAAACGCCGGTAAAAACCTTAATCGTATATTAAAAATATAAACAAATAAAAACAGTTTAACTACAAATATTATAATTAAAGAGGAAGCGACACTTTTCGACCGTTCTGGTCCGTTGTTCTGAAGAGACTCTTTTTTACATCTTAAGATTCTTCAAGGCCCTTAGGGATACACCACCCACATTCTCATATGCACCAGTTTAACGTAAAACAGATGTATCCCTTAACAGGCCACCCTGAACATAAAGTATGACAACTGTATATTACATGTCAAATTTTCTTCTGTCAAGAATAGATGTCAAATTTCTAAACTGATTGTTATTTAATAATTAGCCAATTTTAGGAATCGAACATAAAGTTTTGTATGCAACTCTTACATAATCGGACCTTATAGACTTGCCCTTTTTATAGGCTTTGCTCGCTTCGGTCGCTCGGCCACAAACTGGGCTTGTCTATAAAGTCCTACATTATGTACTTGTTACATAAATAGCTATTATCATGCATGAACATAAAAAATGATGAGATGCCACAATGAAAATTGCAAAAGACCAGTCCTTTATCTCCTCTAATTTAACATTCAAGACTTCCCAGAGCGTTGCAGCTCAATGCTTAAAGTAGTCAAACTTCTCCAGTTTTGAAGAATAATTCTAAAGGTTTTTCCCAATTCTGTAAAGATAGACTGTAAAGATGCAGATACGAGAAGAAAGGCTTTGCCCATCCGGTGAGTAGCATGAAAATGAGCCAATAAATTACTGCCATTACTGTTCATTCCTACTAGTCTCTTTCTCACATTAATAGAATACAGCGTCCTCGGATATCAAAATCAAACGTCTAATCCGAGTAACTAAATTTAGTTTTTATTTATCTTTTTAATGAACGAACAGTTATCTACACAATTTACGAGTCTAGGTTTGATGGTTTTTCTGAAGATTACTTATACCAGAATAGGAGGGTCTATAGTAACAGATTTCCCAAGCATACTTACAATTAATCATTTCTGATTACCGTAATCAGGTAAATATAATAAATAAATAAAATTCTTTACACTATCTAATTGTCTTTTCTGTAATTATTATTCATTAAGGGCACCAACATCTTTAATCATACCGCCCTATGAAGACAATGAATAGTAACGCGGAGAGCGACAGACATTTTCACTGCTCGGTCAGCCGGACCGAACTCTCCATTCTTTATTTCTTGTAGTATTTTGTTGGCTTTTGATAAAACAATAATTTTATTTATGTGAAAATATTTTAATTCTGTTATGAATATCTAGGGAAGAATCTAATGAAAAATAACAACAAGCAATATTTTTTAATAACAGAAAAACTAGAAGGTCTTTCTGTTAAATGAAATATAATGATTCAATATTGCAAAAACTATAACATCCATTTTGATAAAATTTTGCCTTTCTAGTGTATTAAATAGTACATTAAATAGTCACATGTGTTATGTGAAAGAATGGTTTACCTCCATGACCTACTTTCTTCCGCAGTGTTCAAAGTGACGGCTCAATACATTTGAAAAGGATAATAAATATATATATATATATACCTTCCACCTACTTACTTATTAAAGTTAAAACCAACACGGCAAAATGAAGTTTTCCAAAATAAATTTATCTCTCCAAAAAAGAAAAAAAACCGACGAAACCGTGGTCTCATAATTTTATCAATTTCAAACATCCCAAAAAATATGTCGGAGCAAGCACGCTGAAATGCCCCATACCATAAATTTTATATGTGACCAAGTCTCGAGAGAAAATTACATCTAACGAAATTGCCATCTCTTTCTCTCGAATTATGAGAGAAAAAGTTGGATGCGCAGGATGAATTTCCTCTTGGAATCGATATGTAATATAGAGGGCAACAAGGTATCAAGGTAATAATACATCACGCGGATCTGTACCTAAATTAAAGGTAACGAGGACAAACAAAAAGCACTTACTCTGTATTTCCCTGGTTTGTTCCCCTCCTCAATGCCATTCCTGCACGTGCCATTACACCTGAAACAAGGGTAAACCTTAATGTATACAATAGTTAATTATAATTTTAAAAAAAGTAATGGATAACAGTTTTGGGCAATTTGGCTGGGTATTTGGCAATTATTGTTCACAGCCTAGGGAAAGGGGAAGCTAATGTTCTTGAGAAATAAAATACTTCTCAGTGATTAATTAAAGTAATTAGAAATTTGAAGTAACAGATTGTACATACATTTTCAGAAAAAAAAATCTATGTTCACATATTTCCAGTGGCTCCATCTAGTATATACCTTAGGTATTTTATGAACGGCACCTCTGGTCTTTTAAGAATTCTTGTAAAACAATCTCTGAAAATACGATGTACATAGAATATCTACAAGATGATTGATGCATATATTTTAGTACAGTCTATTATTTACAAAATTAGGTATATCGGTATGTGAGGTTAATCTTTCCGCTAGGTTTTATCAGTTAAGGCGAATTGCGATAATTTCCATAATTACTAGAGAGCAAATAGTACGAACGATAAAGTTAGATATATCACTCTCTGTAAATAATATTCCAGATAAAATATTTATTTCTTAACTTTTATATTACTTTATCTAAATAAAAATAAAATTTTGCATAAGAAAACTAAGGTATCATTGATAATGTTCACAACTATCTATTAGTACCGCGACAATACAATATGACAATAAGTTCTTTTATCAGCATCCAAATGAGCTGAAAATATGGTCGGTACATTTTAAATGAAGCCCCTTAAAATGATTCAAGTCAGTCAATATCGT
Source organism: Agrypnus murinus (assembly GCA_929113105.1). Lineage (NCBI taxonomy): Eukaryota > Metazoa > Arthropoda > Insecta > Coleoptera > Elateridae > Agrypnus > Agrypnus murinus. The sequence goes on along the minus strand of OV816028.1, from coordinate 27,942,710 downwards.
TTCAGACTTTCTCAGTAGTGAGTTCCTGAGTATAATTTGGTAGACAATGAGTCAAATGGGTAGGTGTATTTGCAACGAAAAGCCAACTTACTGTAAAATAAAATAAAAATGGGTACTTAAAATCTTAACTTTTCAAGTTCATAGCAATGCCTTCTGGAGTCGATGTCACGATATTAGTACTATTAGTAGATTATTTTTTCATAGACAATCAAACAATTACGAATATCTGTTGAAGGTACGAACATTAGGAAATCTTCCAATCTTTTAAGTACTAAATGACGATTATCGACCCTTGTCAAAGACGATATTGTAGTATATGTTGCTCAACAACTACTAAAGAAAGCACCGATCATCATCAAAGGCGGCATAAGAGATGCCTCTGGTCTTCTAACATGACCATCACAGATCGATCAACACAGTCAATATAGTAATCACTCTCAAAAGCGGGATTAGAACTCTGCTTATCTTCTGATTACTGATCCATAATTATCAGTCGCTCCCATGCTGCCAAATGAAGCGATACAAAGGGCTGCCTTTGTTTCTAATGCCTAATGTAAGAATTGACTAAAACAAATAGTTGCCGATATTAGAGAATCGCATCTAATTTTTACATTGAAATTACCAACGTTTGAAATAAGGTAAGTGAAGTAAGCAGCTCTGATTGCATTTTCATCATTACACGATTGGTTTTCATCGTACCCTCTACTATGAAGAATTTGTACACATGTTAGAGTAACTAACTCAGACCAGTTGTAGCTGGCGTTCTTTGCTATATGGAATACCATGACTGACCTAATAAAGTTTAATTGGAGTAACAAGGTCATGAATGATGAGTAATCGGCTCCGAAGTAGTAATGAGACAGCCGATACGACAGCGAATACTGTCATGCTGACCAGACACGCGTTACCACTAGTTGACCAAACTATTTAGCTCGATTGGTTGAGTTCAAACGTCTCAACCGAGAACGATCAATATTGATCTATGTACGCATTGACTCAATGACTCAACAATCGCAAAGTTTTTCCTATACGTGTTTCCTGTTGTACTAGTGGCACCCAATTTCGAAGGTATCCGCAATCTTTGTCGTAGTTATTGGCACGATCAGAAGAATCGTTTAGGCAATTGTTTTTTCACAGTACTAGCAGATCCAAGCATCTACCGAAGACAAGCTTATATTGCTGTTGAGTACGGCGACTTTCTCATCAGCCATGGACGAGTCAACTCGTCACATTCATAACTACATTTTCTGGCAACTCGTGGACAAGAACATTACAGGTGTTGACTCAATCATGGAATCGGGTTGTAAATGCAGCTTTGTGTGCTCACGTACTGAAGGGTATTTGGTACTTGGGATATGTCAGATTCCAAGATGTAGATGTCAATGTTGAATATTTTTCATGAATACCGAAGTCTTCAGTTCTTTATGGAATAACTACGAAAGCGCTAGAAGAACTCCAACCGCGTTTAATGAAAAGCGTCCAAAACATGATTCTCATAAGCATGTGCAGGAATTGCCGTCTAAATTTTTGGAAACGGAAGCTGCGACTATATAATATACGGGACGGGGATAGAGCTGTGGATAAAGGGACTAAGATTGACTTGCTTGGACATGGGTCCAAGTAATTTAGTTCGAAAAGTGGCTACACGAAGTTAATTATTGGTTGTTTCTGTACATAAGGTTCTGAAGAAACAAATCCCAAACTTAGAAAATAAAATGACTCAAGAACTTGCTGAAGATGATTTTAACAGAAGAATCGGATTATGTGAGACTGTCTAATCGAATAAATACAAACGAAGCTTTTGTAAAAAAAAAACATTTGCTTCAATGATGAGTATACATTCTACCTAAACGAGGTAGTTAATGGTCAAAACTGTAGGTATCGGGATCCAGAAAATCCGCACGTTTCTCAGGAAGTTCTGGAAAGAAAACATTCTGGAAAATGCTATTGTAGATGAAACCTTTATTGAAGAAAGTTTAAGTGGAGAAATATACCTATCTCCATAAAAGCTTCTATTGACCTCTTGTCCCCTTCATTACTGACTGCGTAGAGAATCAGTTGGATGGAAACGGTAACAGACTAATACATGCAAATAGATTATTATCTTTTCAACAAGCTGGAGCTCCTCCTTATTATGTATTGCTAGAGCTCCTGCTTATTACGTATTGCCGGGGTGAGAGTTGTTGAATCACAGATTTCCGGGTTATTGTATGTAAAGTTAATAGTTTCTCAAACACCGCCTCAGATCATCAAACAATTGCGAAGCAGAATCACTCAAGAATGTAGAAACATTTCACAATGTGATACACCAATGTATTCAGAATGAAATTAGCTTTAAAATGATGTATTGGCATGACAAGTGCGGTTGTGCCATTTAAGATGGCTAATAAACAGCCTTGGTAGTGTAATGTCTAGCGTGCCGGACTAGGCGGCCCGGGGTCGATTCCCTGTGCCGGCAGATCTGGTTAAGGTTTTCTGCAGTTTTCCTTAGCTGTGACACAAATGTGGGATTTGCGCTGTTCCATCTGTAAGTCGGCTGCAGCCGCACATAGGGCCTACGTAATAATAATAATCGCCCCCTCCCTCCCGCACAAGCTTATAGCTTCTGGGGCCTCTTTGTAGGTTATGGGTTGTAGCAATTATTATTATTATTATAAGATAGTAATGTTAGGGGTAAAAAAGGGGGAAGCACGTGTATCATTTTTGACTTACGAAAGGTTGTCCGTTTTCAAATGAACACCCTGTATATTAAATAAAGGCTAGTTTATGTGACGTAATGTCACATCAATTTAACAAAGAAAACCCGCATTTCCTTTAAAAATGATGCACAAGTGTATACATTATTTTTTATATTTATTTGATTACGAACTTCAATTTGATCATACGCGTCTTGTATAAAGGCTGAACAATTTTTTATGTGGTAAATGTACCCTAAAATTGTTGTGGAATTTCTGAATCAACGAACACATTCCTCCGCATAGCGCATTTTCGGGAAAGAAAATATTCTAGCAATTTCTCTAAATTTTCCTGATTTATTCATTCGACGCAGACTGTTTATTGAGAGAACGGATTTATTGAACAGGAATTGCAATATTTCTAAAAATACTACGATACTTTTTTCCGCAAAAGTGAAAACCCTTTTTTATAACACAATATCCTGCTATTTTCTTATATCAAAAGGGCATTTTAAAATGCATAGACGATAAATTTTGGATCTGGTCTGTTTGAAAGAAAATCGAAAATCAATTTATCCGATTGGCTATTAAGGAGAGAACCTATCACCATGACATTATTAATTAATCCCTGAAGTTACCGAGTTGGAAACAACGAATGACATTCTATCCTGCTCAAACTTAAAGTCTTGACGAAACTTAAAATCCTAATCTGATAAGTTTAATTAGTTTTGGTAAGTTTTAAAATTAGAAGATTTGCCCCAGTTAATTTTATCATTTAAAACAGTCTGAATTATTAATTCTCTTTTTCTTTCTGTTGTTGCAAGTTGCTTAAAATGTGCAATTATTTAGAAACTCCTTACACTTATTACTTACCAGAACTTAAACTGAATATTCCGGACAACTTGAGAATAATTTATAGGGACTAAAGTTGATGAAGTTTTAAGAGAAAATTGGATTCTTAAATGTCGATAAAGAGAAGCGTAAATTTCCGAAGCCCATAAGAAATTCTTTGTTAAGTTGTATTAGAGTTTTTATTTAACTTTTTGCAATTTAAGTTGACGGTTCGTGCGCCGGAATCGAGAAAGGCACATTCCCTATAGTAAAAACGCAATATTTTTTATTAGTTAGGAACTTTTAATTCGATGTTTTAGTTTAAATTCCAAGTATTAAATAAAGTAATGGATAAAAAATGACCAAGAGCACTATAACTAAAAGATCTGGTCTTAATTCCATTAAGTTACAGATCGCCGAGTGGAAATTTTAATGATTTTGTAAGTACGCTTGATAATGTTATAAATGTCTTGTACAGACCAAATTTATTTTTTATTCTATGTGGTGATTTCAATGCTGATTCTTTATCTGATAAAAGTGGGAATTATTGCAAACTACATAATCTCTCATTATCTTATAACATGAATTCCTTAGTGAGATGGCCTACACGAATAGATAATAATAGAAATTGTGCGACCACTATTGATCATATTTTTTCAAACGGTAGCCAAATAGGTAGTTGCTGTGTTATTGATACTTATATATCAGATCACCGCAGTGTTTTATTAGAATCTAATATAATTTCTGGTAAAGTAGACAATATCACATCCAAAAGTAGATGCTATTCAAATGAAAACATACAAAACTTCTCAAATGATATAGTTTGTGAAGACTGGTCCTTTATTACAGATTTTAAGGTTCTAGACGAGGCCTTCGATTTCTTTTATGATCGATTTCTATTTCATTTTAATAATAATTTCGTTTTGAAAACTAAAAGGTACAAGAATGATAGTAAAAGTTGGGTTAATGAAACAATTAGATACTCAAGTAATCAACTTTTTAATCTGTTTAAACTTCAAAAAATTTATCCTGAGTTAAAAGATTTTTATAACAATTCAAAAAAGGTGCATGACGCATTAGTTCGAAATACTAAAAAAGATTATTATCAGAAACAAATATTTTCATCAGATAATCCAACAAAAATGTCTTGGAAAGTTGTATCTAAATTTAATAATAAAGTTAAACAACATGAAAATGTTACTTTAGTTGTTGATAACGATTGCCTTGATGACCCTAGTCAAATTGTCAACTATTTTAATGAATACTTTAAGCATATTCCATTGCAAATCTCACGAAATATTGGGCAGACTAAAAGTGGTACTAGCAGTCAAATTAATCATGAGGATAGATCCACATCTTCCTCCATATTTTTAAAACCATATACCGATGATGAGTTTGCCAACACGGTGGTAAAGAAACTAAAAAGTAAATGGTCTTCTGGACCAGACGACGTGCCAGTTGCTGTACTAAAAATTGTATCTTCGGCAATTTTGTCTCCTCTTTGCACGTTAATAAATTTATCGTTTCAAACGGGATGTTTTCCTTCAAAACTCAAAATGAGTAAAGTTCTTCCTACCTATAAAAAGGGAAACCGTCAATTAAGTGACAACTACAGACCTATAACTATAACTTCTGCCTTTTCAAAAATTTTTGAACTTGCTTTCCTGAATAGACTGCAAGAATTTCTTAAGAAACATGAAATTATAACTAAAGCTCAACATGGTTTTACTGCTAGTAAAAGCACAAATACGGCAATCCATTCATTTTATGAATGTGTTATTGAACATGTCGAAGCAGGAGAATGTCCTGTTGGGATATTTTGTGATCTCAGCAGGGCATTCGACTGCGTTGATCACAAGATTTTATTTAATAAATTATCCAATTTTGGGTTAAGAGGTAATTCATTTGAGTGGATAAAATCATTTCTAGTTTCTCGTATTCAATATGTGTCGATGTCATTTAACAGTGGTAATAATATCAAGCATTTTAATTCGAACTGCACTGAAATTAATATTGGAGTTCCCCAGGGCTCCATTCTGGGCCCTGTGTTGTTTTTATTATATATAAATGATCTTGCTTTTTTAGACCCTCAAGTCAAACTTACTATTTATGCTGATGATACCACTGCAATCATATCGGATACTTCCGAGGATGTCCTACAAATAAAATGTAAAAGTTTTTTAAACAGATTACAAAAATGGTTTATAGAAAATCGCTTGCACTTCAATTTGCAAAAAACCCAATCTGTTACGTTTCACACTCGTCAACATCCTTGTACAAATTTAAACTTGAAAATCGATAATTCCACTATTAAGAACTGTGATAATGTCACCTTCCTTGGAATTCATCTTGACAATCATTTAAGCTGGAATCTGCATTGTAATAATCTAATTTCAAAGTTAAATTCTTTGTGCTACTTATTTAAATCTCTAAGAAATATTCTTACAACACAGCAACTGATTTCTCTCTATTACGCACATGTAGAATGTAGGTTGAGATATGGTATCAGTTTTTGGGGTAGTTCAACTACAACTAAGGATGTTTTCATTATACAAAAAAAGATTCTCAGAATAATTGCAAATGTTCCCACAAGACACTCTTGCAAAGAATTATTTCACAGATTTAAAATCTTAACTGTTTTTAGCTTATTTATACTAGAACTATGTCTTAATATATTTAATAATAGATCTAAATTTTTAACAAATAACATGGTTCATAAACATGATACAAGGAATAAAAATAATTTTCACGTTCCTTTTGGCAAACTTAATATAACAAAGAATTCGCCTAATATATTAGGTTTAAAACTTTTTAATAACATACCACTACATATAAGAAATAGTTCTAGTCGCAGTAGCTTTAAATATCTTTTAAAAGAATATCTAATAAATAAGTGTGTTTATTCGACTAACGAGTTTTCTGAATAGAACTTGTAGACTTTAGTTTTATATAACAATGTTCCACTGCGATTTTGTTACATTCTTTTATGTGTAGATCATTGCTTTTCATTAATTAATGTTCCTTTTTTGTTTTTTCACAACTTTAATATGTTGTATATTTATATGTAGATCGTTGCTTCTTAATATTTGTTTTAGTGTATGTTTGTATCTACCATTTTAATATGTTACCTATTATATACCTTACACTTGTTGACAATTCCCACACGTTGTATTTTCAGTGTCTATGGAAATAAATTATTATTATTATTATTATTATAAGTAGTATGTGTGTTCCGGTATCTTCAGAAATCTACTGCTTTACATTCGTCTGACTGTCTTTTACTATAACAAGGAGTAGGCGAGGTTTGCTTGAAATAAATTTAACTGTCCATGGCGGGTTCGATTCCTTTTTGGGAAAAAATTAATATCTACTGCTTTTCATATACAGTGTGGGATTAAAGTATGGAATATTAAAAAAAAGCGAACTCAACCGGTTTTTTTTAAACGCTGAAACACGTCGATTTTGGTTTTTAAAAATACACATTAATATGTGCGATTCACCTTCTGACTTTCATTTGTTTCTAAGCTATGACGTCATCACAAAATAATTTAAATGACAATATAGATTTTTTATAGTGGAATCCGATAGTGATTTTTCTTCCCTTTTTGATCATGCAAATAAATCATAAGGTTGCATAACAAAAATTCTGAGAAAAATCGATCTGAACTTTGTAAATGTTTGTTATGACGTCACCACAAAAAATTTAAATGACAATATAGATTTTTAGTAGTGGAATCCGATAGTGATTTCTCTTCCCTTTATGATCATGCAAATAAATCATAAGATTGCATAACAAAAATTCTGAGAAAAATCGATCTGATTGATATATCGATATACCATAATATCAATAACATTAAATGTTCAGATCGATTTTTCTCAGAATGTTTGTTATGCAACCTTATGATTTATTTGCATGATCATAAAGGGAAGAAAAATCACTATCGGATTCCACTATAAAAAAATTTATATTGTCATTTAAATTTTTTTGTAATGACGTCATAACTTAGAAACAAATGATAGTCGGGAGGTGAATCGCACATATTAATGTGTATTTTTAAAAAACAAAATCGACGTGTTTCAGCGTTTTAAAAAAAAACCGGTTGAGTTCTATTTTTAATATTCCATACTTTAATCCCACCCTGTATAATCTTAAATATTAAATTATATATTTTAAAAATTATTAATTAAATTTAAAAAATTATCCCCAGGTTAGATTCGAACCCAGAACCGCAAAATTAAGAGTGGGAGTGAAATCCATCGATCCTAGGTAACGGTAGAACCTTTACGCAAAGGTTCTTTCACCCAAACCTTACCTACTTCTTGTAAACCAAACTATTACTTTTACAACCTACAAAACTCACATTTAATTTAATTTTAAAATTAAATTAAAAAGGCGTATAATAAATGAAACGAATATTATTTGGGATGTTCCTTCCTTTAAGAACATCAAGTGTGTGTAGAATTTATGTTACTTAAATCTTATTAGAAAATGCCGTTTCTTCTGGTGCTAAATAAAAAGCTAAATAAAACAGTGTTCCGTGGAACAGCGATTAAGAACCACTGATCTAAATATTGCAACGACTGTTATAAATATCAAAAACACTGGTTTAGAAAAACTTCTTTCCACAAACTATGAATTGGTCCACAATTTGGATAAATTCCACGAAATTCTTTTAAATTTCCCCAAATTTCTTGTAAATTCCTAGCAATGCTCTTAAATTTTCTGTAAATTAAATGATTTCCAAAATTTATATACGCATTAGGTTTTAACACACATTATTGCACATAAAATTTTTGGATTTTCTTTTTATTCTGAAAATTAAGAATCTCAACACCTTAATTTTTATATATTCTTATGGGCATAACAACACAATGAAAAAATAAGAAATGTAAGAATCGGAAATGTCCACTATGTCTTGTTTCTGTGCTCCACGAATAAGATTTAAGTGGGTACGATCATAAGCGGATTTCAAATTTTTTCTCCCTAAAATTTTCCCGCTTTTTCTCTAATATTAAATTTGTTCAATTGTTTAAAACAAACTCATGGTTTTCAAAATTCATGTTTTTCCTGAGGTTAACGTGGTTACAAACCTCCGGCCAAAGGCCCTCGGTTTCCTAATTCATTCTCCCTTAATGCATAATAACTTAGGTGAATTGTATAATTAATTAGGGATGACCCCGTTGTTCGGGCAACAAGTTTTTATGGTAGATATTGATAACAATAAATTGATTTATATGAAGGTACAAACAAATCATACAGCAACAGACTTCGGTTAAAGCACATTGATGATAAACCACCTAACATTACTCTTAAAAAAAATCTGCTCCGGCTAATTACAAACGTGGTGAAACATCAAGATCTCCACCACACTGAGACTTTCAGGCGGATCGCTTGTATAGAGCACTAAATAAATATAGATCTAGGAAACACAAGTAATGTACACAAAAGAAATATAAACCAAATTCTTTTTATGACAAAAATTAATTTAACATTGAACACAAACTGGAAATAATAAAAAAAAATTAAAATATAAAAGAAACTGAAATTTGGATACCACGAACAAATGAAAAATAAATCCCAAGATACTTTAATGCCTTTTATCCGAGGAGTACTTTCTGGTATCATCATAATCTTAATTACTAAATTTTATTTAAAAATTAATAAATAACCTTAAATTTTTTAAAATTAAATCAATATTTGGCGCCAATGGGTTGCCAACTAAAATTGTAACAACACAGCAACCTCTGTTTTCCATATGGTTTAATACTAAAATGGTGGATATACAACCATCTACCTCTCTTTCAAATAATGTCCAAATAAATGGTATAAATAAATAAAATTAGAATCCAGCAGCTTGCTTGAGATATGGTAAGTTCATTTATTGATTAAATTTATAAATTCCTTTCCAACATCCAACAAATTATAACGAAGGTTAAAAGTTCCATTATCCATATAAAATCTTCTTCTTTTAAATGAATTCCACAAATAAATTCACTACACTGATTATTATATCAATTAAATGCAATTATTATTAAAAATAAAAGTCAAATTCAATAATCTTCGATAATTATAGAACACCTTGACGTTTCAACAAAATATAAACTAACATTTTGACTTTTGGTTTCTTTACAAAATTATCAAACTCACTACATAACCTTAAAATATTAATATTTTTTTTTTTTAATATACATTTGTCTTTTTGTTTATCAATCTTATCTACCTTTGATAATGACATTTAATGTCGAAACAATATTGTCAGGTTAAGATACTAATAAAACTTGTGAAACTTTAGCTAATCTTTATATTTATATTATATTTCATGATTATGGAGTTCCACAAAGTAAGGCTGCAGACAGTAAACATTTGTCTTTTATTTATAGCCTATAGGAGATTGAAAAACAAACGGCCCTCGTACATTCTATGTTATTAATTAAAAATCTGGAGACATTATTAAGCGTTTTATGAAAATATTCATTGTTTATTCTTTACTTGTTTATTCTTTAACCTCTTTGTTTATTTTATTATTTATTTATTTAATTGCTTATTTGTTTATAGGTATATTTATGCCTTTCTAGAGACAGATTAACGCTATTTCAGAGGTAATAGGTAAGTTAGTTGGACAATACTTTTTGAGATTACTGAGTAGCTGCTTAAACCTGTCTGATTCCAGAGGCGCGGGGCAGTTATATGTGTAACGGGTACATTTTCCACTGGCATTTAGTATGCAGAATTTTGTATTTATTCTCATTAAAAATCTTAAGTTCGGTCCTGTAGGGCTGCGTTTTATTTGAACAAGCATTTTAAGAAAAGATTGTTTCATATTTGAGGTAATTAATGAATGTAGCGTCATAAAGATGTTGTCCTTTTCGTATCTTGCTAAATTGCATTTTGGTATAATATCAATTACTTTGAGAAAGACCTTGAAAAAATATAGAAGTTGAAAATATAATTCCCTTTGTTAGTGTTCTGCGTTTTAAATTTAAGTCAGTTTACGGCGTAGGAATCTTGTCTACACACCAGACGCTGTACCACCGCATAAGTTTGGCGCGCGAATTCCAGCGGTTCTACTTTTTTGTATTTGAGTCTAGAATCCTATAGAAGGCCAAGTGAAAAGCGTCCTTGCCGCATAAAAACAGATGTATTCACGCGTAGTTACGGGAACGAAGTTAATAAAAAGCTCTCGTTGGGGTTGGCGCGGGACTCTTACGATAAAACACCGACAGCGAACGGTCGATATGCGAGATTGACCACTGAACTTGTGCTGCTTCATAGTTTGAGTTCCGATCAATATTGATTGATCGATTTTGAATCAATATTACCGGATTACAGTTTATTAATCCTTTAGAATTGAAAGATATTCTACATATAGTGGTTACAGTTTTAATGTTCTTGCGTTATAAAGTGCAAATCCTTTTTGAAAAGATTACGTTCCGTTAAGTGGTGTTAGAAAAACTTATAATTTTTGTGGATAAACAATAGCGGGTTTGTTCTTTGGTGAAGAACCTGTAATCACAATTACTGTGTTTCGCCTGTTCTTAAGAGAAGTGCTGTTTGTTAATGAAAGAAAAATCATTTAAAGCAATCTCGAATTTAATGATCGACTCCTGTGCTTTTGTAAATTAAAATTCCGCTTAAAGAATTTAAACGCATTTAGTGGTACAAGTGGTTAAAAACAATTTTACTTTCCGAAACATTATCGTTATTTTCTAAAGGAAAGTAAATACGTTATTACGTATGAACAATTTAAAATCTTGTTTTTTGGCGTGCTCGACCCAATTAGTTTATGAAACCATATGGGCTGATGACAATAATTAAAATGAATCGTATTTCTGGTACTGAAATTCAACACTTCAAGACATCGCCGAATTTAACAACAATTTTCCGAAATAGAGGCCAATTTCCAATTTCTACTGGACTGATCTGTTCGTATTCCATGAGTTTGGTGGATATAATTAAAGATACCGTATTTTTAAGGACTGTTTTATAATGCAGTTAGTTAAGAATCTTTTAGTTAAAGAATGTTGCAATTTTTCTTTAGGAAGAGAGCTCTCTACTTTATTCAGAAATCTTTAAATTTTAATGTATTTTAAAATCATTCAAACTGATAATAGTTGAATTAATCTAATTGGCTTAACCTCATTTAGATATTTGTTTATAGATTTTGTCAACAAAGTCAAGTCAATACAAATTTAAAAATCTGAATTAATGTTTTTGAATAATTTTTGTGGTCGATCTCATAAACTTATAGGTTATTCTTGTTATTTCATGAAAGGTCTTAGATGAATTTTTATTGATTTACTCTAGTATAATTATGATCTAAAGACTATAGATTAGATTTATAATAAATATATGAGGTGTGTTTTATTTCCTAATTATATTTACTGTTATGTCTTAAACATTTTTTCTCCTTATTAAATAAATGTTATTAATTCAAAACTAAGGATCTAGAAAACGGAACCATATTAGTTATGAATGCCTTGCTTCATTTTACTTCAAAATTTTAAATAAACAAAATTTTTGATTTAACTAAATATTTTATTCATTTTCTGGTTAATAGTTTTTAATGCTTATTCAATTTACATCTTTGATTAATTATTTATAATTAATAACTTAAGCTTCATAACCAGATGGCGCCCTTTTATGAGTTTTTATGTGTGTTTTGAGACCTTTATCTATTCCTTTTCACAATTTATACAGCTGTGGAACCAATACCTACTACTTGAATAATTAATTTGTAAGAGAGAGTTTAAATCTCAAGTTGTGGCAGATATTTTGAGTTTTCAGTTACAGTAAGTATGAATTATTCTATATAATTTTATAATTTTTGTAGTTGTGTTCTTGTATAGAAAAAAAACGAGTGTTTCATATGATAACTTCAATACAGTGGTTGGGTTAGTAGTGTCATTATATTTTGGCAAAGATACAAACGACCTCGGATTTGTATGATTTCCTAAAATTCCAAGTCCATCAACTACCACTGAGTTGGTCACCACTTTCGTGGGAACTCTACGCCATACTACCGCAATTCTTTAGTTTCCATTCCGTTTTCCTTTTTTCCCCTACTCGGTCGTGCGGTACATAGTAAAAGTGTTCATAAGTAGCAGGTATTTATATGTAACACAATAACTTACGCAATCACACTAGAGGTTGAAATGTATTAACGAATAAAACAATATATTAGTGCTGTAATTTAAAATTATACGTTCCTGGATAATTATCTTTTGGGTTCAAATAAATATCTACTTCTTACTAACTTTCTCGTCAGTTTTAAACCGTTCATGTTGATGACAATGGAATTATGTAAAGTACTTGTTTACCTTTTTGGCCTTAAGAGAAAACTTAACATGATTACGGTTCTGCAGCCATGGGACAACCGCATCGCGATGCGAGGCTTCATTTACCCGCTTGGCCTGTAATTGGGGCCCCCCGGTGGCAACGCACGGTAAATTTAACAGGTTGATGCTTTTCCGAGTGATCCGAAATTGTGTATTATACACTAGGTTGCTTCTAGATATTTTCGGATCAATCCGAGCTTACGAAACCAGCGTCTGCCTTAAAACTGCTGTTAATCTTCCTTTTTAGGAGTATCAGAAGGTAAACTACATAAACGTGCATCGTCAAAAACTAAGCAAGCTTTAGTTTTCCACTTACATGAAAAGCTGTTCGTCTGCACTATTAAATTTTGAAAGGGTTATAAGATAAAATTAATCCTTTAAAAAGCCACCCTTACATAAACTTTAAGCTTTCTGAATTTTGTTGGTTAATTTAATTTAAAATTTCGTCCCCGAAGTTCAACTTTCAAGAAGGCTTTTGGTGAGGGAGATCACGGTTGTTGGTTATTGGGATGTTTGCCCTAAAAATAGATTGGCTGCAGAAAAATTCTTATCTACAAAATAAAGCACAGTTTATCCTTTGTATTATTGAGCTTGATAGACACGAACACAACAAGTCAAACTGAAATCGTTTCCAAATCAAACCCCCTAAATAAAATGATGAATGTAAATGATTTACATGTCAAGCCCAGAATATAAATGATAACAGTTTCACGACCTTTACTTTCACTATCTGGTGTTACACAAATTGCCTCCCTCGAACTCGAATTCCCGTTGGTGGGAATGTGGGTGCCAGACAGTAGAGGGTGAGTTTCACCCAAGTTTTCACCCCGTCTGGACTCACCCCATTACATTCGCTATTATGATGTAGTGTGAGGTAACCCAGGTGCTTTAAAACTTCTATATCAAAAGTTAAACAACAAGAAATTGTTTTTTATCTCTTAAGGATTTCGCATCGATTCTTTTTTTCCTCTTTTAATCGGATCCGATAAAATTGCTTGAAAGCGTTTTAAAAATAAGTAAACAAAAGACTTTTAAGCTCAAATATTTTGTCGCGAAATAAAGTTAAATCGTGGCTTAAACATTCTTAATTGAATTTCCAGTCACAGCCCTAGGCTGCTAAAGCAAATTTGCTTTTGTTGTACTTAGAAAATGACGTGCCAAGTGCACTAAATCTAATTACAATAAGTGGTAACCTCAAATGCTTTCATAATAAGGAAGACTTAATATAAAATGTCAGCGCAACATAAAATTGAATATGACGCGAAGTGGATCAAACGTCTTCATTTCGGAACAAGGCAAAAACCATTTTAGACACGGACACGTTTGGCGAAATTAACGTGATTTGTGAAAGGAGGCTCGAGATTTATTGGACAAAAAGAATGAATATTGACCTGAATTAGTGTAATATACAAAATCTGCAGTAAAAACTAAAACGGAGAGAGGATTTCTGTGTTTTGTTGCTTCTGTGTCGTGCCTTCTAGGGAGATAAGCAATCCACGTTTCTAATTACTGTGTTTTAGACACAGATACTGTTAATCAAGATAACAGATGTATATAACTACTAATGTACTGGATTTTGAGGCCACAAATTACGAAATTAAATGAGAACAACATGTTGGCTTGGCTTAGCAGATATTATTACTAAAGATAACTAGAAATTATTTTAATTTAGATTACAAGTAATCAAGAGGAATTTTCAGTAGGGGTGTATTCATTCTGCTAACTAATTTTAAGATTCAATCTGAATTACTTATTAATTTTTCAAAATATGTATCAGTAACATATTAAGCAAATTTATATTAAACCAGTTTGATCCATTAAATTCCCAATAAACAATTTTATTTATGTATATAATAGTAACCACATCATTACGATGATTAAGTTTATAAAACTTTAATTTATAAATTTAAGGTAAATATTAAATATTAACTTTCCGGGTCGGCGCTCTACCAAGTGAGCTACCAGGACAATCTACCGTAGAATGACAACTAAGATAATTGTACTCATAATGTACTTGATGTAACTGCTTGAGTCCCAGTCAGGATGATAATTTTTCACGGCTACATTTCTGCGTTCCTTACAAACCTCTTAACGGTGCTGTCTAGCTATAACTGTTTTAATAATTTTTCGATCGTGTGAAGTTGCTTGCTTAACGCACCTTCTGCCACCACAAAAAAGAAAACCGTGTAGGATAGTGATGTGTTGTGCCATTATTAATTAATTGGTTAAATTAAATTAAATTAAATTAAAAATAATTAAATGTTTTAGGATTTCAACTTACGTGTAAATATGTTAAAAATATATAATTTTGTAATACGAAACTAAAATATTATTGATCACCTCTAATAACAATAAAGTTATTAGAAAAATTTCAAACTGCTAGCTAGAAAGACCCCTTACAGAAACAATAAACACATACACCTTTGTTCAGTAACAGCGTGTACTTTCAGAGTTAAACAAAAGTAACAGAAACGTTTTCGTTACCACTCTATGATTTCTTATACAGGATGTGTAAAACGTACTGACAATAACTCGTTAAATATTGGTTCTATAAAAAAAAAATCATTAAGAAAGTTTGTTCGGCAAATTATGCTCGATAGCAACGTGAATTTCAATTTTCTTTGGCATTCCATACATTTTGTTCATCTAATAAAAAAATTCTGTTTTCTTTCTAAAACCAATTTTTTTAATGTGTTACATAAAAAAATTTCCTTAAGAATTGCGGTTGAAATTTATCTTGCAGTTGCATTTTTATGTATTTATTTTATTTATCAGTAAAATTTTCAACATACTGCTTAATTATCGACACACGTTTATCTTAGCAATGTGCTATGCTAGACATACATAGCCTTATAATTCTTACACTGTATCTTAGTAACAAATGTGATAGAAATGGAACAAAATAAGTACCAAGTGCGCAATTGTTGTGAATTGACAATGTCAAGTGATATTGCTGTATTTATAAAGTGTTGTAAATGCGGTGGATATATCTATGGCCACATCATATCAAATATCAGATATCAACGAAATATGCATAGACCCCAGTTTTATCTTATCTCATCCTGATAATGCAGAAGACAACAATTAGCTTCATTTAATGATTACCTCTGAGTTCTCAAAGTATACATATATAGTACCTCTTTTAGTAAGGGAGCATCAGGATTCGACTACATACAAATATTACTTTTTAGGACTGTCACTAGTATTTTTCGGCTTCATCCATCAGTGTATTTGCTAAAAGAAAATTTAGATAAAAAGCAATGTAATTTAATACCGACACATATACCTAACAAGAGCAGTATTTCAGAAGAGGGCAGTAAAATTTTAGTGTTTGGTGCTTTATTGTTGTTTCGATTAAATTTTCATTACAAAATTGACGAAATTTGTAGTTTATATTTTATGATATTGTGGTTGGAGGAGACTTCGTGCTTGATTATATACTTTCTAGGAAAATTGTTATGTCTGTAATTAAAGTCGAACATAACCTGACGCAAAATGTGAAATATTTTTTAAATAAATTTTGCTCGACATGTAAGCGCGTTGATATTTATTTTGTTTATCGATAATACTAAATAAATAACATTCGTAACTGTTTCAAATATGATTTGAAGGATGGCGTTGATTAACCAGTGCAGTTAGTTGAAGTAGGCAAATACTACTGCTGATGACGTGGATCGATTCTTTGCTGAACTGAACTATACCTTGAATGACGCAGGAGCACAAAGCTTAATAAAAATGTTAATAAAATTTAATTGTAATAAGAGATTATAAGAGAGGTAGCACACGCCTATAATTGCTGAAAGTTACATAATCAGCAATTCGTGGGAAGATCATGATTACTATAGAATCTTTGGAAAAGCTATAACTCCAAATTCAAATTTTTAAGTCTTAGATTACGTAGAATTCCAAAACCTCAGATATTTCAGAATTCCAAATCTTGTGTTTCAATTATCAGAAACTCGAATTTTAGAAGTTTTAAAAAATGACTATTCAGTTAGTACAGAAGATTTATTGAGTAATGATTTCAATTGAATAAACACCATTTCTAAAATTGTATTTAACTATTCGATAGAAGACCGGGAATATGTTATGGAATTATTTGATTCAGTTTTTCTTATTTAATTATGTCAATATGCTTGGTTTTGTAATTATTTATTAATAATACCAATAATTCTATGATTATGATTTCAAAAGCTTAACCTTTTCTTTTTTTGGTTGCCAAGAATAAATTCATATTGTTCTAATAATTGATCCACTAATTGGTATTCCAGGATTTGTTTAACTGTTTATAATTATTAATTTTATAATGACCTGGCACTTACCATAAAAAATAAATGAAAAGGGGTTGTCTTGGCAACTAATAATCAATAAGATTGATCAATGTAGAAATGTTAGAAAATAAAAGTTCTACAACTATGTTTTTACAACATGAAATTTTAGTAAATAGTTTTCTAAATATAATTAAATAGATATTTAATAATATAATCAGATAGATATTTAGTAAACATACTTAATAAAATGAAATTTGAAATCAAGAAGAATTTTCGATAGAATGAGGATGTCATATGGAAGATTCAACGTTCAATGGCAAAACTTAATAGTTACGTACATTTTGTTGTTTTCCTCTTTATTACCATTGGGATGATTATTGTTCGTTATTAATTAGCAACAACGATCAGAAGTAAACATCACTAGTTGGAGCCCGCTGCAAGGAGAAGAAGTAAAAGTTTGGGGTTGGAGTATGCAGCTATCGAAGTATATGGTAGTGTCTCTATTGTGACATTTTATACCAACGCAACGGCAAGTTAAGGTAATATTTATATAATATAATGAACCTTTAATAAAGGTGATAATTTGGTAACAACAATAATAATGCAAGCGTTTTAATAAGAACGTAAAGTAAATTCAGAACAACAACATAATTTAACTAATACTTCACTTAATTTTGTAACAATTTGTCATTACTTTATATTGACTTAACAATTTAATTTGTTAATAAACAAATAAATGCTAACCAAAAATATGAATAAATGATCAACTTCTGAATCCCATCAAACCAGATACTACCACGTGGGTTGCGTATACTGTGGTTTTGAAAACTACTAATACTTTTAAGCATAATTTAGTAAAATTTCAAAAATCTTGCCCTACGTTTTCAGAAAAGTACGTATAATTCATGCAGGTCAAGTGTTAAGTCGAAAAGGATTAAATGCAAGCTCTTTAGAAATTGACACCATCAGTAAAAACGTGACATCTGTTGAATTAGCTCAAGGATGCAGACGGTGCAAATTCCATTTTGGATATTGTTGAAAGAACTTAAAACGTTCTATTAATCCGAGGGATTCCCCTGTATTCTAATAGGAAACGCAGACAGAAATGATATCATTTTAATACTGACCCTTTTAATGATATCATTAAATTTGATTTGTTATTCGTTAATAACCAGATATCAGTTAATTAAGTAAAGACGATAATTTAATCTATCCAGAAATAGGTATAGTTATTTTTTTTATTTTATTGGAAGTCTAAAATCTAAATACAGTAATACACAGTTCTTTTAGTAAAACCTTTATTATTTATGTTTTGATAGAATGACCTATTGATTGATGAGTATAAAACAATGCCTTAAAAATAAGTAAGTACTGTTATACTATTTTACTAAAAACTGCAGTGTAAGGGATTTGCAAATTGTTAGGCCCTACCTTGACCGAGTGTTACAAACATAATATATACTAAAAATAAAAGTTGTCCACCGGGTTGTTTTGATTATTTTAGTAGTAATGCAGCTGTGACCAGTCACAATTCTTAGGAATATTTACGGTATCTATAGTGATGATTTTATTGCTTATCACTAGAAATCGGCAGCCATTATTTATTACATAGTATGTACTTTCTGTGAATAAATATTATTTTCAATATGTATACAGTACAGCATGCCCAAGGAATAACACAACTGACACGCGATTATCAGAAATAAAAATCCAATAATCAAAACACATAATACTACTAGTAGAATACCAAGCTACCTTACAGCGAATTTTCGAAAATATCTTATTTGACTTACTGTAAACAAAATTAATACGAAAATATTTTTTTATTCACAGACCTGCTTGTATTACACATAATAGGGGCTAACGTACCTATTAAAAGAATATGACATTATTTTACAAAGCAGTAATCACAAAACAAAAATATCGTTTTAGAAACATAATATCAAACGAGAGTACGTATCTTATTTATTTATCTGTTCTTATCCCACAAAAACGGGCCAAAATAAAGATGGGTTGTTACTTTATTAAGCTAGCTTGAACATTCTTGAAAACAAGTAGTATTGTTTGTCACCTTAAACTTTAAAATGTGTGTCATGTGCATTCATACTATTATATTTGAAAACATTAGGCTAACCTTCTTTCTTTCTTTAATGGTTATCTAACCACTGGTAAATGTGACTGCCTAAGTCTTAATGAGACACCCTGTATAATAGAAATCTTTAACGCTTAGAATTACAATTATTTGTTATATAACTATGGACATTTATATACATATATTTACATACATTATATTATATGTACTCTCCATTATGTTCCAATTTAAGTTTGTAACTTTAAAAGGATTATTTAAATAAATAAATAAAAAAATAAAAACTGCGTTTTCATAGCATTGCATTGGCGCTATACAGGGTGTTTCCGGAACATCTCGAAACATACTTTGTGAAAAAAATATGTTCTTTATAACATTTGAATTAAAATAGTAATTAGATAAAGATTGACAAAGATCAATGCTTACCTTGTTACACGAATGTGTTTAACAGAGATTTAGATCTTCATGACGTCATTATTACTATATTACACATTTTCACTTTTCTAAACTTCAATCACTAATTCAGATATTCGGATTTGAAATATAAGATAATTACATCTGCAGACAAATTCTTTTGTAAACAAACACGCGGTAATAACAATAATAAAAGCTATTGCTTGTTTAACACTAGTTTTTAAACTGACTAACAAAAAATCGTCTGAGAAGATTCCTACGTCATTAAATTACATCAATGGATTCCGAGAGTTTCAAATTATATGTGGGAAAGTAATAATTTGCTCGAAAATGCAAACAAATAATTTCCAAATTGTTAAGTGATAATATAAAGTGTACATAAAATAAGATGTTCTTTTGAGTTTTCTTTGAGTATTTGGGAATTGCCATGCAGTAATTGGTGAATAATTAATCTTTCTGTATTTAAATTCCAATCAAGTCCGATTACACTAAAAGGGTGAATCAACTACAAGTTTATTTTCAAATCATAACACCATATTGGAAAGCTGATTAATAAACTAATGATTAATTGATGAGAACCTGTTGGCAAACTAATGAGTAACGACTGACTCACCTGTTAAGCCTTGAAATCGTTTCATTTCAAATCCAATATTACAGCAGTTAAAGAGATCAGGTAACTCCACCATCACAAATTTAAAATTACACTCCTCGAAATCGGAGGCGCGAACGGTTACTTTCGGAACCGTAAAGCGGTAAAGTGGTTGTATAACATCACACCGACGACGTCTACCACATTATCTAACATCTCCAACTCTACAGGCGTTTTAGGTGCAGGTCGTCGTCTATATTTCCACCATGTAAATTCTCGTTTTAGATCGCATCTGCATTTGATCTCATTGCTAAAGTTATACGGGATCGCGAACTCGTTGGACAGGTTAATGTATTAAAAGGTCGTGAGAAAGGGGGATATTACACGGCATCTCAGCATCACAATTGTCGCTGTTTCAAAAGATAGCTCCTCTTCTGGGATGAACCTGATTTCTCACTTGAACACGAACCGCAAAAATCGAAGTGTGCTTGTTGCTTCTTTTTCTTATTTCGAATTCAAGTAGCGGGAGCTTTTAAAACGTTTTTACAAGCAACACCCAGGGGGTGAGAGAAGGGGTTAACAACAATTAGCAATTTCTGTGTTGTAGAGACTTGGTGATAATTCATGCACCCACTTAAGGTAAATGGACTACATTAAGGTATGAATGGTGAGAGACGTGTTGCTTTGGGCCGAGTAATTAATTATTCCCAAAAGGCGATCAATATAAGCAACAGTGAAATTCCCAACCGATGTTTAGGAATTTGGGATAAATTTCCGAATGCCATTTGCATTTCAGCAAAAGATATTAAAACCGCTTGCTTTAACGTTTAAAATATGCACTTTGAAAAAGGAAATGCATGCAAAAAGGTTATTAATAAACTGATAAACTTGGTTTATGTAGAAACCGCTATAAAACCGACTTGTTAGGTATAATAAAGAAAAATGAATTCGTACACGCGATTAAACAAAATTCTCGTTGAAAAGAACGCGATTAAATGTTTCCATAACAAAACTTTTCCCGAGCATGTTAAACAAAGGTCAAGCAAATAAAAACTTAACTTATTCAAGTTTTCCCCATAAATCTGTGGCCTTTTTACGACAATTCATGTCGCATAAACCTCGAATCGCCCCCGAATGGATATTAAAGCATCAAGAACTGAAAAACTCGGAAACATAAACTGATAAAGCTTAAAGCTGCCTATTGTAGGCTCAAACGGCCTGGATTTTCGCCACACTACCACGCCGACGAGGCCTGCTTGATTATTATGATTTAGTGACAATAAAAAAAAGTTTAATGCAGTAAAGGGCTATGCTTTCAACACCTCGTCGTATATTTTGCCACGTGCAACGTATCTAGCACAATTTAATAATTGTTCATTTTTTCAGATACCACGCGATGCGGCACGTAAAGGGTACATTAACCTCGTTTTGTAATATGAGAATTTCCTTAATTTATATAACTGTCTTATTATTATTTTAATTTATATTGTGCAAGTAAAAAAAGATTATTTAGATAAAAGGTACCCACACGATTTTTTCTTACCCTAATTCTTACTTATCCGGCTTTTAAGGATATTTGTATCAACATAGGGCTTAAACTAGGATCATTATCCTAGACAACGACAGTGGCGTAACTAGGTAAGATAGCGGTGCTGGAAGAGAAATTCATATGAACATTACGTGCCTCCCATTCTTTTTACATGTCACAATTAGTATTCCAAAGTAATGCTCAATGGCATGTAATAATTACGTGGTATAACTTTGACACTTTAAATATGTGAAAAACACATCCTTTTCATATCTTCGTCTTTGCCTTAAACACCTGTTGTTAGTTAAGTGGGCTTCCCCTATTTGAGAAATTTTACTTTTGTTTACCGATAAATGTGATTGGCATTATATAGATGTCGCTCCGGATATTGGTTGTAATTAATGTTAATTCCGCGTTTGTATTTAAGCCGAGCTTTAACGCAGACGAACTGGTGAATTAAATTGTCAAAATCCATTGTTTTTGCTATTTCCCCTATAAAATATATTTCTCCGAGAAGTATCGACCTGTTGTCGCTGATCCCGACGGAAGGGTTTTAGTTATACTTAGGGTCGTCATCAAAGCAGTCTGCTAATTGTTTTGAGCAATGTACTATTGATTCCATAATGATTTAGGACACCAAGGCTAATATGATGCTTTTTTTCAATGTAAATGCATAGGATAAAATAATAAAGAAATAGCATCCTACTAGCCTTATTGTCCTAGATCATTATGAAACTAATAGTACAGGATGGCGCAAGAGATGTCACCAGATTTGTTTTATAAATTACATATGTATTTTGCAAGAGATTGGTACAGAATTGATAACAAAGTAATCACAAAAGCATACAAAAATATTCATAACGGATAACATGTTCCATATGCACACAACTCACAACTTCTTGAAGACACACCCTTGCATTAATGATGACTTTCCGTCGCAAATCTTCTGAAATCGCATAGCATTATACCACTTTTCGGTTTTTTTTGTGGTACAGCTTTTCTTTTTAAAAAATCCCAAAAACCACGTTGGTTAATGTCCGGGTTATGGGGCGGCTATGGTTGGCCACCTTCAGAACGTTCAGGAAATCTATGTGACATTACATGAAAGCCAAAAGTTTCCTGTAAGAAATCAAACACAACGTTCGCAGTGTGTGGGCGCGCTCCATCCTGCATAAACCACAGTGTATGCATTGGCAGACCATGAATTTAAGAAGAGAAAGATGGCAAAATGGACAGCGATTCCATGACTGGACATTGCCACTCATACACTCACTTTTTCCATGTAACTTTCTTTCATGTGCATTATTCGCGGGTGTTCCGTTCCCCAGAATCGAATGTTTTGTTTGTTTATAACAACCATTCGCATAAAAGTAGGCTTCATCAGAAAACGACGTGCTGCGTAACACAAACTCTTCCTCGACCAACAGTGGTATTACGTGGTCGCTAATTCTCCAAAATTGACCGACCACCTTCAAATTTGCGAGACAATCTGAGTATTCTGTGCGTTGGGGGGGGGAGGCGTCATGTACCAAAGCGATCACGTAAACGTCTCTGAGTCACTGTAACACTCTTTGTTTCCTCGAACAGTAGTACAACTTTTGTCTTCTGTGCAATGGTCAATTTTCCTTTGTCCACCATTAACACAAACTACACCGTTTGGAAGGTGATAGCCCAATATAAATAGCTTCAAGAACAAGATTAAATTTGGTGACATTTCGTACGTCACGCTGTATATCCATAATTTCCTTTTATTGTTTGCATAGAATGTTTTTTACCTCTAATGCTTGCTTTAAAATTTCTATTTTCAACGAAATAAATTTCACGAAAGCAGCTCCCTTGGGAGCGTTGTGTCCCCCCGCGTCGCAGGGTCTGCGGGGGCGGTAGTTACGCCACTGGACAACGATTGTTCTTCCAATCGTTACTACGCAAACTGAACCAAGTTAAACCTCATCTAGGACCAGTACTTGTATTTTCTGTAATCTTCAGTTAAAATTAAATAATCTTAAGTTATAGTTAAACTCGATGGCGGATTTGGATGGTGTACTTTTGTAGAAGACTTAAAATAATTAATTATTACTAGAACCTTAACTTAGATCAATTTAATCCAGCATATGAGATCAAATTGTAATCTTGGGTAATTTTTGGTTGGCAGAAGCCTTGAAAGTTGATTTTTTCGTTCTTTAAGCGTTTTCTCAGATTTTTTAAAAGTTTACCACTTCAAGAAAGTGTATGTTCGTATTTTTATAATGAATTTACAATAATTGGACAATTGGATGAGTTTTTTAAAACCATTGAATTGAATGAAATTGATGAATTTATTATTAGTTTACCCACGTATAATATAAAACCTAGGCCTGATTACATCAATATTTTATTAAACAATAAAGAATTTTACCAAAGGTTTAGGTTGAATAAAGCAGTAGTTAACAATACTTTATTGCCCGCAAACTAAGATAAGTGATATAATATGCTACTGATATATATGTTAAACGCTATGATTCAAATTTTAATGTAATAGTTATTGGTCTTTAGTGTACATATTGTCATGTATTTTACATGCATAGGAAAATACAGGCTTTCAGCATCACGAATTACATATATGCAGGATGGGTTGCATACTTACTAGGCGAAGTATGTGAGATTAAAAAAATAATAATAAAGATTTAATTTTAAATTGTTCATTTTGTAAAGGATACACTCTAGAACACATTATTATATTTAACAGAAATAAGTTTTAAAGTTGATTTTCCTCTTAAATTTGATTATTTTTCTTAGTCAAAACAACGTTGTACTGCCGTTGCTATTTTTTTTAAATATAATTAGGTTTTAAAGCTATTTGCAGGTTTACACCTGAGACAGACACAGGACATGTTAGTGGATAAGTATGCACAGGTTGATTGCCTCACCTAATAGTGTAGTCTTCCAAGTTTGTGAAGTTTTCTTGTATGTCAACGATTTCAGTGTGTTTTTCATTATTTTGCTCTTTGCCAAGTTTATTTAATCTGTAGGGGCATATAGTTTATTATAATATTGTTAAGTGGGTTCTGAAAGACATTTGAGACATATATGGTAATTTTTGTATCATTTCATAGAGAAGATCTATGGGATTAAAAACCGTATTTGGCGGCGGATTTACATGGTAATCTAAAAGTATGAAATTTCATGTTATCTAGTAGTTTGGATACCTAAAAAGTTGTAAACATTGTGCTATAGGTTCTAAGGAAGGATTCTATACGCAAAGATAGATGTAATTAACTATTTTAGATTAATTATTTCATATTTTAATGTGTAACTGACGACATTCAAGATGGATGCCATTGTTCAAGCTAAACCAATCTTATTAGAGAAACAATTTAATATTGTAATACATATTTTTGAAGGGAAGAATTTTCTCTACAAAACTATAATATTAGTTTTGAGATTTATTAATATTTATAAAAAATGTTTGGTTAACAAAAAATATTTAGTAATAATTTAATTCAACTGTTTCTAGTGGAATTCACCAAATAAGTGTCAGTTTATTCTTTTGTTTCTATGAAAGGTATAAAAGAAGATTAAAATCTGGTGACTCTCTCTGTAATTTTGTATTGTTCATCCAGTATGTAAGTTCACGGAGCAAATTTCAAAAATTCTAAGGTTAAGCGCGGAAACTTATAAACCTTGACATGTGTCAAATTTTGAGGTTATAATATTATTTTGTAAAGTGGTTGTGAATTATGAAAGTTTTTTAAAAGTTAGCGAGTGAATGTAATAATTAAACAGTTTATTTAATTTAATTAAATAGTGTTGTGAATTTTAACTTGGACTTAAATATTATTTTGAAAAATAAATATTACCTGCAGTTATAAACGTTTTAAAGTTGGTGTTTGGAACTTTAGTGAGATTTTTTTCACTGTTTTTTTTATTAATCGATTTACCATATGGAAAGGAATCATTTGTTGTTTTTAATTATCAATTGGTCCAGTATCACAAATAACTTTTCCATCAAAAGACAACAAGTTGGGACACTGCTGCCATGTTGTAAATAAGCTAATGACAACTACAGTTTTTACAGAGATCTACTAGCGCAGGTCAGTAATTAAAAATAAGGTGCCAAGATTAAGTAGTTTGAATTTACGTAAGGTAATTTTGTTTGTTGTTTTTAGTTTAAAAAAAATTATTTAGCTAATAAATGAAAGAGAAATTGACAAGACAAAGAGAATTAAACTGTTTTTCAATTCATTTTCTTTTAATTAAGTTAACTGTAGTAGGTATCCAGAATTTATTTGTTTGATGTTTAAAAATTTAATTTTGTGAATTTTGTTAAAAATCTTATTTGGTTGTGTGATGATAAATAAATTAATTCATTTGAATTTTCTTTGTAAACTTTGATTTTTTTTTATTTGTTTGTATGTGGTCAGTTAATAATGTTTTGCAGATGTATTTTAAGTAGTGCCTCATTTATAGCGACCCACCTGAAAGAGTCTCAAGTTAATTTTGAAACTTGCTTTCCAGTTTTATAAAAAGTATTTAGATTAGCCGGTGCATTTTTCTTCAATAATGAAGGTAGGTGGTTTTTGCTTTGTGTATATATCCACTGTTTGTTTATTTTTTCGGATGTATGTTCCATGTGTTAATGAGCATCAATAATTATAAATCAAATTTGAAATTTTATCCTGTTACCTTTCATCATCAATTTATTTGGGGCGTTTCCAATTTATTTAAATAACTTTCAACCATATATAATTATCATCTCAATATGTTTTATATTTTCAGATGGTGCATCCTGGATAGCTTAACTGAAATTTGAGGTTTTATGCAACCGGCACTTTTTACATAACAACTGGGGATTTTAGAGGAATCTATAAATTAACAGCTGGAAGAGTGATAAATAATAGACTAACAATTCCCTTGTTTTAGTTACATGTGTTACAAAGACTAACCTATGTACGTTTTCCTGAAAATAAAGAAGAAAGAATAAGAGCAGTTACCATTTTTTTCTTTAAGCAATCTTTCAAATGTAATAGCTGCTATCGATTGCACACTTACCAATAATCTCACCTGCTAGAGAAACTACAGATATTTTTCGCAATTGAAAACTGAATATTCAAGCTTGCTGTGATGGCAACAACAAAATAAAGGACATTGTAACCCAATGACCTGGATCGTGTTATGATAGTGTAACAAGCTGATATTTGGGGTTAATTAGTTCATGTTGTTTAAATTTCCAACCTCCGGTATGGGGAATGAATTATTCCGTTTTGTCTAGAATTTAAGTTGATGTATAAAATATAAAAGGTTTTTTCGTTGAATAGAAGGGTACCTGCAATTAAATAGACATCCAGATCCATATAAATTTCTTGGTATCGAATTTTACTAAATTTAATTCTGCAAGAAAATAAAATATTTTCCCCTGCTGTGGGCACGTATTCTTCAACATTAATCAAGTCAGTTTAACCGAATAAAAGAAACAAATCTGTTCAATTTTGCCATTGGCTGTATCTGTCGTCACATTCAAGTTTTAGTGTTTAAGTTCAAAAAAATGCTTCTTAGAACATAAGGAGACGATTGCAAAAGTTTATCCTTCAGATGGAGTTACGCTTCAACTATCGAGACGGGCGCCTGGCGTGCCGCCATCTAAAAAAGGATTGCTACTCGTAGGTCCGTACACGGCGAATTCGCCCGTGTTCCGCCAACAAAATTAAAATGCG
Source organism: Agrypnus murinus (assembly GCA_929113105.1). NCBI lineage: Eukaryota > Metazoa > Arthropoda > Insecta > Coleoptera > Elateridae > Agrypnus > Agrypnus murinus. Next base: position 27,915,287 of record OV816028.1, on the reverse strand, counting down.
ATTGCACAATATTAATTCCGTAACGTAATTTAAGTCTAGTTAGAACAATATTAATTCCGTAACGTAATTTAAGTCTAGTTAGAGACCACTATTTGTGAACAATGGTTATTTGAAGTTTCGTATCACATTGACTCGGTCTACGAAGAGACCAGTATTTGTATGGGGATTCAGCAAGGTGATCTGACCCGGTTTTCCCTTGTTATGGAAATTAAATCAACGAAAGAAACCAACTATTGTCTTTGGGTCATACCGTTTAAATAAAGTGTTCTTTTAGAGAACTTATTTACAATATTAAATATTGTAAATATACAGAAATTGACGCGTTTTACTATTAATAAATCAACGTTCATCATTTCTTTTCAGAGCTAGTTATTAAAAATCCCAGCAGCGCTTCAAGTCATTATTTAAGCGCCGATCCTGCCAAGAGAGGTGTTAAATATGCAAAAATATTTGGGGCATTCTATTAAAAAAAATTACCTTAAGCGTGCCACACTTTTCTGCAACACCCTGTATATTTGAAAATGATTTCTCTAGATGCGCCTCTATCCACTACTTACATCCGTATTAGAACGACTTTTCTAGCTGTTACCGTTTAAGAGCTATCGGACTTCCCCACACTATTGCCCCACCCGGTATAGGTGGAGTACGTTCATAAAGTTTTTTAAAACAGGTGAGTCAGAGATGGCGTCCTTCCTTTGCAAGCTTGTTTATACCAGGGTTTGTCTAATGCATATGCAGACAGGGGCTCGCAGCTATTGAACGTTTTTCTCTTTATCTTTAATTTATTTTCATCAATTTTCAATTATTCAATATACATTTTTATTCATAGTAATATGTTTTAATATTTATTCCTGCATTTAAAAAATCGGTTAAAACAACAATATCATGGGATTTATCAAAAATAGCCCAGTTCGCAGTCGGTTGGTTGGCGTGATTGATCCAAGGAATAATCGGTTGTCTTAACTGATTTTCAAAATGCATTTTTTATAACACGTGCACGAATAATGGCGCTTTTGCTGCCTGTGGAGCGGGCCTAAAGGACTACTTTTTAGGCCTAGGACTACAAACGATACCTTTTTACAGATGAAATTACAGCACAGGGGAATGTAATTATAAAAGTATAAGTCCGACCCTGTTTAAAACAAGCATGTTTTGTTAGTGTGCAGTTTGATGAGTATTTTGAACTCTATCAGCTTAAACAAGGTAGTGAAATGGAGGATAATTCTCTCTAAAAATGCCTCCCCTTCAAGACTTTTCCATTTGAAACTTTGCTGGCACTAAAATGCTGCTGTGAATTGACTAGTAAAATTGATATTTAAATATCTTTCTTTGGGGAAATTTTTTTACTTTCTTATTAACATCAAATCAGTAGGTTAATAACAAGCACATTTTCCTAAAAATATTTCCATTAATTGCTTTTCTTTGGAATTAATAATAAATTGCTGTTATATTTTAATAGGGACCACTGAGATATCACAATGCAACCGGCAACCCTCAACATTCAAATCGAGAGGTATCATGCAACTTTCAAAAAGAAAAATCTTTTTTCTGTAGGTGTCTCCAGGGAAGAGAATTAAACGAAAGTAGAGCCAGCGGTCGTTAAAAAAACCACGCAATTTCAGTAACGAAAAGTCCGAACGCTTCCGGGTTAGATGAAGTGATTATTGGGTTTTCTCTTCAGCACGATCGCGACCGGTCAAAATTTAGCTTAATTTAAGCTAACGCTATAAATAATGTGATTTATGGTTGATGAAGGAAAAGAAAGTTAAGTTAAGAAAGTTAATTAAATTTAAAAATGCAAGACAATTCAAGTCTTGTTATTAGGCTAAAGATTGTTGTAGATAAGAAGGATTCAAGAGGAAAACTGTTATTGTAATGCTGTGTTCATAAAAGAGCGAGTTAATGGTTTGTAAATGTAAATTTGACTAATTTTTGTCATGGTATAAGTGGTTTTCTACGGGAAAACGGTCTGTTTCGTAAAGTAATGTGAAAGAAAATGTTTTTTCTACTTAAAATAATAGGATTCTTGGCTCCATACCCTTTAATCTTTAGTACAGCTAGATAACAGGTCATTTCATTAAAGATATAATAATTAATAATGAACTTCAACCATTAATCATTAACTGAAACCGAATAATTGTTATTAAAGATAAGTTTAGCTTCAAGTTAGATCAACTTTGAAATTGTAAGTTTAAAAATCGTAAGACTAATTTTTGAATGCCGAAATAATAAGAATTAAGAAATTTAATAATCTCGAAAGCTTAAAAACTACTGAACTTTGGGATTCACACGATACTCTTGTAACGTGTTCAAATTCTCAATGTTATAGAAATCCAACTCTATATGCGTTAATAGTAAAGTAATCTTAGTACGGTCCTGTGTAGTTCATCATACTTCAGTTGGATTAAAAATGCAGACGATATTTCGAATTAAATGGTGTTCTTTTAATACCAAAGGTGTTAACTGTTATTCCAAAATGTGTTCATACTGATAAAATTGTTTTTAGAACAAAAATGCAGGCTTTATCTTAAAGCAAATGACGTCTTCATAAATAAAGAAAGCATTCCCACGGTTATAATTTGTCTTTCGTAGCGAAAAATGCAGACAAAATTGAGTTTATAAAAATATTCCGAAATAATATCGTCTTTTTAACAAAGGAACTTAATGTCAGAAAAGACATTTAGTTTAAATTTATAGCTCCTGTACGTGCTATTTTTAACTCGGATGAACAGATTTCTCTAAATGCAGACACATAAAAAAGCATCATGTAGCCACCTGCAAAATATCGAGTTACTCCCCAAGACACAGATTTTAAGCGGTAATGTCCCATGAATTTAAACGAAACATTCTAGAAGATTTTTACGCGGTTATTTTCTGATAGGCTTAAGAAGTATGGGCTTCCTTTGGATTGCTTGGTTTAAATTTTCCCTTTCTTAAAAAAATATCACGTCACGAAAAATCGGTACCCCCAAGGAGTTAGTTAGCGACAGGCAGTGAGAAAGCGGCTTCAAGCCGAGCTGCGGACGGTTGCTCAAAGCCTCTTTGGTGTTAGTAGCATTTTTGAAATTACAGTTTTTACGTATGAAAAAAAGTTATAGTTTGAAAAGTACGAATTAGTTGTGATAATACCGTTTTGTGCTTAGTTCTGTTTACAATATAGGAAGCTTACTTGCTTCATTTTCCTGCTTAATCTGTGTTAATAAAATTAACACAAATAATCCAGTTTCCAGCTAGTTGAAAATTTGTGAAGGAAATTCAATCTTGTATTGAATTTTAATGTTTGTCATGTTGGTTAACTAACTTATGAGTAATTTAAAGTGTATTTAACAAATGAGTTACTGGGATTATTGCAGTCTAGGAGTTTTAGTATCGTGGAGTAGTACCGAATTATTACAGAAATAATTTTCGTAACATCAGTTAAGAAAGTTCAGTTAATTATTGCTGCATCTTCACAAGAATTCAAAGTTCTTCTTCTGTTTTTTATCTATAATCTGCGAGGAATTTTGTACCTAGTGTTAAGTGAAACAAGGGCATTATTGTGCAAGTATTTGTTTTGAAAGTTCAAAGAATTGTAAAATTCGACCAATGTATCAAGGACTAATGGATAACTAGAGTAAGTTTTATATGAAAATTATCTGTACCATTTTTCTAATGATTAATTTTTATAAATTTAGGTACATTGTGTTTCTTTAATCAGAATTCTTGTTAGGGTATTAACATATTAACAAAACTATTATCATCAAAACCATCAATTATAATCATTGGAGACAAGTAAATATTTTATTTACAAATAAATGAACATTTGAATTAAACCCTACTGTGATAGTATTGGACCGTTCACTTGTGAAAGTCTTTAAAATATTTTAACCAGCTTAATACTAACGTAATTAATCCTGATTATTAATTGAATTTAATCAATATAGCCAGTCTTCTCTGTTTGCGAATACTGAGGCTTAAGGACTTGCAAGTAGATGGCGCCCATATTTTTTTATTATGTCTATTACCTCTTATTTTTCTTTACAATTCGTAAGCTATGAAAATCAGACCTACGCCTGAATTATAATTTGATATTAAGAGATCTTAAAAGTCGGAGCATTACAATAAGTATCGTTTTTATGAGCTTTGCGGTAAGTATTCAGATTGTGAATTGTTTTGAGGTTACAGTGACGTCCATCGCGGGGCGTATTTTTATGTTATGTTTTATATTCAGAATAATTTAGAGTAAGAAAACTGTGTTACAATTGACAGTCCATCGTGGGGCTTCATTTTTCAGACGGTACACTCTGAATATTCAAATATTTCGAAATTGTTAATATTTAATGCTTTAAAGCTCGTATAGTGTCGACTCGTTAGAGCATTAAAACTTAAAATGTTACCATTAATAATTATAACCTTTTATTTTCCTATAAATTACATTAAGTTACTGAATTTTGAATTTTGGGTTTCCGATTGTTTCAAACATCGATGATATTAATCATGGGTCTTATACTCTGGACCTCCATAATTCAACTCTTAAAGTTTAAAACTTCGAAAGCTAGATGGCTTAACGTACTGCATCTCTCTGATTTTGAAATTTCGCAACTTAGTTCTATAGAATTTAAAAAAATTGTAAATATTTAAAGGACCCCGCACGTTTCTTATGGAAAATGCCTTTCGCTCAAAGTGACTGAAAATACTATCACTTTGTAGGTATTTTAGCACAGAACAAAAGTGTCCATGGGCGCTACTCATGAAATGCGATATTTTTTTAGAAAAATCTAAAAAACGTTTTGCAAATCGAAAAATTGTAGCTTGCTGTATGAATGTATTTTGTGTGTATATTTATGTCAATTCATGTAAAACTGTAGTTTCTATAAACTATGTTACATGTTTCTTCATGATTTATAAGTAAGAAGTCGTTAAAAAGTAACTAAAACATTCATATTTGATTCAAACATAAACTCTATTGACGTATTTCAAAGATACTACTTTGACATATGTTTTTTGTATGATATAATAATTAAAGATACATATTAAATCATGTTTAATTTTCATTTTTTTATTATAAACGTAAATAATATAAAAAGTTTCTAAGACTTAATATTTTAGGAAGGAGTTGTTGTTATTTTGTTATTGTTTGTTATTTTTTGCTTCTGTAAATAATCTTTTGGAATGTAAATAAACGTTCATTTGAATAACGTTAACAAAACCATTGCAATAGGCTTCATCTTTTTTCACAACAGGTGAATATTTATTCAATCAGTTAAGGGTTCTTTATTTTACAAAATATTTAGTTTTTTAGTGATTAGTTGTACGTCTTAAAAAATCATGGCCCAAAGAAATCGCCGGATACCATGCTTCATTTGTGATAACGCATTGATACCTCGTGCCATGGTCCGACTATCAGGAGAAGAAAACGCCGCCAAACAAGAAATAGCACTAGCTAGACGTGCTGCAAACGGCCGACCTGAGGAAAATATAACTCCCGAAACTCGCGTGTGCAATAATTACAACATTTTAATAACGCGCGAAATAGACATAATGCAAAACGATCCTGATTGAGATTAAATGTACTATCGCAAACTAACAAACGCAGTTGCTTGGTGTGCAATGCAGAAGGTGATATCCACGACCTTACGCTTGCATGTCGGATCGATATTTTTGTAAAGCCCAACATATACGTCCCTAGGAGAGCTGTATCTTGCAATGAGCATTTGAGTGATTCGGGCTTGATTTTACCAAACCTGGTGGATGGCCTAAGGTATGTCAACAGACCAGTTGTGTTGCCAGGCAAAGAGATCGCAAGATTTTTTCAAGGACTTCGAGAAAAATTGAATCACACTGGTAACATGTTTGACACTGAAGAGAACTTCACGGACACTCAATTCGCAATTGTTTCTCTCATTACTAAGGAGCAGTTCAACGACCTTTACGGATATTGCGATCCAGTTCCAGTTGGAAATTGTTTGCGTTATGTGTCAAAGAACGATTTATTATGTCTACTGTGCAAACTGAGGCATGGACTTAGTGACGAATTCTTAAGTATCGTGTTCAAATACTCTTCAAGACAAGCTACAAGCCTCGCAGTTTCTTTGGCGAAACGATCACTTGCTGTGCGATTCGTTAACGAAAATATAGGATTCCAATCGATCACACGGGAAGACTATATACAACAACACGTGAATGATTTTTCAAATCATTTATACAATAATGAACCAAGAATTCCAAAGGCTATTGTTTACAATGATTGCACTTATCTTAATATTGAAAAGAGTTCTTGCTTCAAAGTATTGCGTCAGTCATACAGCGTCCATAAAGGAAGACATTTGCTGAAGCCATCAGTTTATGTAGCTCCAGACGGTTACATATTAGATATACAGGGACCTTCTTTCTCAAATGCAGCTAATAACGACGCCAAAATTTTAATGAGCGAGTACAACCGTGCATGTTCGCACACTACAGCAGTGATTTGGTATTTAGGTTACGCAAGACACCAAAAAACTGTTAACTATCCATCACTCACCGTTTTGCATAGTATTATTAGCGCACAGAATAATCTGGGTGATCCCTAGTAATAGTAGGAATATATTGGTCATATTGGAAACATATATTCCTAATATTTCCAATATATTCCCAATTTCTGCAATATATTGGGAATTTTAAATATGATAATGTCAATGTTGCAAACACAGTTGTGGTGCTTTCACTCCAGCTGCGAGATCAATTATTGTCACTACTATTTGAAAATATAGCAGCCACAACCTTTCATTACAATATTGAAATACTTCACTCTTGAAACAATCGGATTAATATATCAAACCAAAAAAGAGATGTTATTTGCAATCGAAAATGGTTTGATTGCTTTTTAACGCCTTCTTAATAATAAATCATGAAGAAACATGTAACATAGTTTATAGAAACTACAGTTTTACATGAATTGACATAAATATACACACAAAATACGTTCATACAGCAAGCTACAATTTTTCGATTTGCAAAACGTTTTTTGGATTTTTCTAAAAAAATATCGCATTTCATGAGTAGCGCCCATGGATACTTTTGTTCTGTGCTAAAATACCTACAAAGTGATAGTATTTTCAGTCACTTTGAGCGAAAGGCATTTTCCATAAGAAACGTGCGGGGTCCTTTGAAACTTTAAAACTTTTCTTCGAAATGTTGAAATCTCGTGTCTCTAAAACTGAAAAAATATAGTTTTAAACTTCAAAAGCTGAATAATTAGTCAATGGAAATCTTAAGATTTTAATCTATGAAAACCTAAACCTCAAAATTGTTCCTTTTTGTATTTCTATTATTTCGAGGCTATTCCGATGAGCGGTTTTATTCAACTCAGTACATCAACATTGATTGAAGAAGAAAAAGAAATGGAGATGGGATTAGGCTAATGAACTGCGAACACTTTGCTCTTATTTATATTTGGCATCTGCACTGTCTATGCAATAATTTCGCTTGTCACCTCAATAAGAGAGGCAAAAAGGTGGGTCATATTTAGTATTGATTTGCGTACATAAGATTGTAATTAATAGTTATTAATTACAATTAATAACTAGAGCTTCGCAATGAGTTCCGTGCAATATTCTGCTTTAGGTTAGGCTACACATAATTCGAACTTTAACCGTTTTAAAACAGGGCTATAATTTTAGGCTTAACTTGGTAGAAACAACTTTACTGGCTTGGTGTAAACAACTTGTGCTTTAGGTGTAAACAACTAAGATATGATAGTATGTTACCATTTTATTCTGAGCGACTCGTTAAGTTCGATTAATGGTTTATTTATTCTAATTAATAGTTACTCTAATGGATAATAATAACTAAAAGAAATTTACGAGCCTTTATTGTTAATTTATTTGAATAAAATAATAGCACATGAACATGTTATTTTATATTTCCGGTGTTCTGGATACTCTTTTGGTAATTTATAGCGTAGTTTTTCGAAATTCCGAAAATTTCAATCATCCTTCTAGCTGAAAGACAACTTAAAGGACGCCCAACCCCCTCAGCCAAACATCTTGTTGCTTTGCGAAATTACCTTTAATCTATGACTGTTAAATAATCGAGAATAAGCAGCACAGTTTTACGTAACGAAAACATTAGGTTAAACGTTAACAATACAATACTAAACCTGTGAGTTATTTACGGAGTATTACGGAGTTATTATTGTTATGGCTAATAATTATTATTCAAGAAGAATCAATCTGAATAAAAAATAATAATAACACAAAAACGCAAATGGATTTATAGGTTTTCCGTAATGGATGTATTTCCTTCTACGTTGTCACGCAATGTTGTCTTACTTTACTATTAGATAATAATAATAATAATAATAATAAGATATATGAAAAAAGTAATACGAAACAAAGTTATAGACAATATTGTATACAACATTTCTTATCTGAAAAGTTCCCCTCTACTGCTTTACATTTTTTGAGTTTGATAGAACTTTTCAGTATTTTTTTTATCAAAATATATTTTCTCTTTTTCACCCACTTTGGTCTCTCCTCACAACTTTTAAAGAACATCCTAAAGAAGAATTATCAACACATAGCCAAACCTTATCATGACGCAACTCCTATGAACGTTTAATAATACAGGGTGTAACTGATATAACTAGAAGCCTCGTAATGGGGGGGGGGGGTAATGATTTTTAAACATACTTTTCTTATCAACATGTGGTCACGTCTTGCTAGTTTTCGAGAAAATCGCATTTTATTGTCATACATATTATATCACATTACATTAAAACTACGAAACAAGCCAGTTTAAATAATTTAAAAAATAAGGAAAATATGCCCTAAATCATTATAGCTACGCCCCATTACGAGGTTTCTAGTTATATTAATTACACCCTGTATAGAAATACGCCTACTATAAGAGTAGGGCTAATCATCCATTCTGATTGGCTGGAAACTGTTGAAACTAAGCGTTAATTTGAGTTTTTGGCAGTTCTATCTTATTATCAACCTGGCAGGTTATAGTGCAATAGGATGTAAGAATTGCTCGGAAGATGGTTTTTTTATTTTAATTCACTTTTCTTTTAACGATACTATTATTAGACAAATCGAATTTGTTCAATTTATTTTAGACAAAGATAAAGTCCATTAATAGCCATTTTAAGAATCACAATCTGTGCCACAACTTTAAGTTCCTTTATTAGTACTTTAAGGGTATATATTGCTGTGGATAGTAGTTTCAAAATTTTGCAAAAATTTTACAAAATGCAAAAATCTTTGTTTAAAAACTATTTCTTTTGAAATAATTGATCAACTTTTCTAGTTAAAAATGAATTTAAGTTGTTTAATTGTGTGTCATTGATTACAGAATCTATATGAACTTTTTATAAAAGTGAAATAAGTCAATTTTTTCTTTAGTTGTTATTATACCGTTTAGTTAAAAAGACATAATATGCAGTTATGTGAAAGTTATTTTTATATGTAATTCTTTTATGTTAAATTCTGATTGAATACTGTCGATGGGCAATGAGAGAGAATCAGTAAAAGGTAAATATTCTGTCAATGGTTTGGAAAAAGAATTGTGACAAATCAAAGGAAAGGACTGCCTCAACTAAGTAAAAAGCTAGGAAAGTACTTTTACGTTTATTTAATTGAAACCTGCTGAGAAGAAGATCATTGTGGAGTAATAATTAATTAAGCTATTTACACAATTAAATATGTAATATGTATCAATTTATAGACAGTTAGTTTTAAGGTTATTTCTTTAGTTTTGTATGGTGCCCAACTTATTATGTAATCTTAAAGTTAAATGAGAATTTAAATAAATTATTTATGAATCACGCTTATTAAACCTGTTTTAAAAAGTATTTCAAAATCAAATAAGAATTTGAAGTTTATTTTTAGTTAATAACCCATTTCACAATATTTACGTATGACTTCTCCTAATCTACGATAAATTTAATTTTATTTAATTAGAGCATCACACAGTAATATGTACGAAATAATAGACCCTTTCATCGTTGGTAGAGACGGTGTAGATATTTATTTACTGTTCTTATTGTTTCTTTTGACAGTAGATTTCAAATGCTTGTTTGGATATTTTGACAAAAAAAGTTAAATACTCTGGGTACGTTTCACTTTGTAGTGATTTTCATTGGTAACAAAATAGAAAAACAATTATTTTAGAAGCTCTTTAATTCAGATATGTAGTGCTTTCTGATAAAGTAACCGAGTTTTTAGTAGTTCACAGACAAAAGAAAAAAGTCAAAAAGTGTTAGCTACGGTTTACTTGTAATTAACTAAGTACCCACCAGTAATAATTTCTACGTTTATTGTGTTAAGACCTATTTCTAATTAATGGAAGCGAAATTCAGGCTCGACGTTTGGGTTGTTTAAGGTTAAGGGGTATAATAACTCCCATGTACTTAATTTACCCTTTGAGATTTACAAATTGGACATTCGATTTTAGTTAAGTAAAATCTAATAGAATTAATCTGACAGAAGACAGAATAAACATTAGATGCCGCATGTCTGTCATCTGGGATAACAATGGTATTAATGAGATTAACCTCTAACCACGAGCAAACAACGGGAACCATCAAACGATTTGGTAATTAATTGGAAACCATTCGAAATTGAACATCAAGTGTAACTGTAGAGAGTAGTGGAGTAATGAGAATAATAAGAGAAAAAAAGTCACAATTGAATAAGACGGCTAGGAAGGATGAAAGAAAGCTCGGTTAATTCGGTTGTTACACCATTTACAGAATAGGCAGGTAATGATCCGCAGGACGCGCATGACTAGAATTGGATTAGCGAATGATTCAATTTAAATACTGAAAAAAGGAAGTTGCTGAAAATGGAGAGAAGGACTATAGAGAAATAAACTTAAAGAACAACCTGAACTTTGGTATAATAATTACAAAATGTGAGGCAATTTTGTTAGAATTTATCCATTTTACTGTACCTGAAACTGAAAGTACAAAACCTCTGGTTTACATAACCGACATTTATCAAACAGCGTACGCAATTCCGTAAACCCAAATGGCGGTTTGGGAAAGTAGTTAGAAGATTAATATTCGTGAATTATGTTCCGGGGATTATATATAAATTGCTTTTAGAATTAGGCTAGCTTCCAGAAATTTCGCAGAACAAACATTCCAAATTAACAATGATAATTATTGTAACTGTTGCTGCCCTTTCCATTTTACATTTAGGTCTTGGTTGTTATATTACACAACCAATTTACGCCGCCAGGAACTTTTATTATATTTCGATGTTCGCCATGATAAATAGGTCTTCGGTCAAAGCAATATCACCTAGGATGTAGATTTATTGCTGTCTGTTTTGGCAGCAGTAGCATAAACGATCAAATAGAAAATTCATCTTGTATCGATGCGGTTGGTGGGCGAGAAGGAAAATCTAATCTTCTCAATAGAACATTTTTTCACAATCGGCAAAATACGTTACAGAAAAAACTCCTTCCTAAAATACATATTATGCAAACGGGTGATAGGAAAATCTAAATTCCTCACAATCTAAAAACCCAGCATGAATGCCAAATTCTTAATAATACTCTCCAGGAAATTACCCAGTACTCTCTTAGAGTGTATACAATGTTTGTTAAACTTCCTAGAGAGAGTTTCAATAGCACTATTGCTCGCCTTAAGCAGACCACAGTTGTTCCCTCGTTCACTATACGGAGAGTTGTGTGTGTTCATGTTTATTTTAAAACTTTCTGAAAGTCTTGACAATCTGGAAAAAGGTCTAGGATAAACCGATCGCCTTAATATTTATTTTGGAATTTAATGGCGTCTCCCCGGGGACCGAGAAATCCACTTCTTCCCCTTTTTTGCCAAACAACCGTTCCGCAGATGTAAATTTAATATTTTCAAAATTCGTTCTTGAAAACATTATGTGAAATAAGTATGCCTCATGAATTTCTGTTTTGAATTTAAGGTTATGTAGTGAGAAATGTTTTAGTTTTATTTATTGGTGTGGAGGGATAAAAAAAGAAATTGTTTTAATGTAATACGAAATTTTTATTTTCCTTTTATAGCTAACATTTTGTCTTTTGGATTGGAGAGTTGGTATATAACAGTAAAGTGGAATGAATCTTCAGTATTAATATTCAAACAATACATTTTTATCTCTAATTTCATGAATTTGATAATCGACATTCAGTTCAGATGCTACCCCAGTTTGATATTAAAGATTTGACTTTATTTGATTTATTAAACTTTAAGATTTTATTGTCTTAGTATAAACGACATTTTGAATATAGTGTTTTGAAATTGAACTTTTTGATACTGAAATTTTACACTTTGAACTTTGGAAGTCAGTAGGCGGATATCAAACTCTTTTCCGAGCTATTTAAATTTTATCACTTCGATGTTTACATTTGACGCTTTGAGATTCAGTCATATAATTTCAGTGTTTTTGACTTCCTAAATGATGACCACACCTTTGATTGCACGATGTGTAACGGTATATTTTTATCAGTCCTGAACAAATGTAGTTTTGTCTACATATTTACTGAAAAATCTTAAGTCCGGTTTTGCAAATTTGGTTCTTCTTAAAATATAAACTTGTGTCATCATTTGGTACAAATAATCCTATAAAAATTATTTAAAAAAGGTTGTGTTTCAAATCTTTTTAGAATTATAAAAAATATTTGGGTAATAAATTATTCCTTTCCGTATTTTATTTACGCACGTGTACATTGGTTGAAATAGCTTCTTTGTTAAAACTTAAAAAAAATAATAACATGGATCGTGGCAAATCTAACTTCATTTAGTTCCCATAGATATTGTAGTTTGGGTTCCGTGAAAATATTATAAAGCAAGTCACCTTTATCTAACAGATTTATGTCCGCTACGCGTTAAAAATCTCTTTTGGTTACTTACATATGCGTTTAAAAACAACTTGATGTGTTTGCTAGATTTATTAAAATAACATCTGTGTGCACAATTCGTCCGCGGAAACACAAACTGCGTAGTATCTAGTCTTTTAAGGTCAAAGTCTAGTAGCGGAATTAAGAAAATTTTCTCTATTGACTCCACGTGGACTACACAGTCCTGATTTGTTCAGATCGAGACAGGCGTTTTTTAATTGGTGTATGCAGAATTGCACCCTTCAGAATCCTGAGTATATAATAAAAATAACTTTCAGTTTTTAGGAGAGATTCACTTCAGTCGATGGTCTGAATACAGTACAGTTTATAGATTATGGCCGGTGTCGGATGCCGTGCCTTGTTAATTGAAAATTTGCAGTTAACAAAAATACCGTTGGGTAATTAGTTTTCCGGATATTGATTAAGAATTTGTGGTTAATAAAAGTACCGTTATACAGTTAAATATTTTTCCGAATGTTTGTGTTTCTAAAGAACGGGAAATCTAGTTTTTCCTATTAAAAGTGTAATAGCTTTAATACAGTTTACCGATAAAAATAAATATCGTTTAAATAGTTCTCGTACCGAAATACCGATAAAAAAATCAATAACTACAGACTACATCAAAAATGAAATCCGAGTTATGTGCTTTATAAATTCAGTTCGGATCTAAATAATAAGTGGGTTGCTTTAAGAAAAATAACAAACATTTGCCGATGGTTCTTAAAATTAATTTAATAACCAAATCTTATGGAAGTTTTATGGTTGCATTTAGTTATGTTATCTTGGGTGAATTCGTGAATAATAATTCACCTCACAGGCATTACGAGGGTTAATTCATTGTATCCTTGAATAATGTGGAAGCAAAAATCTACGAACATTCCAGTTTCTCCATTCGTCCAGCAGTAATTATTTTGGTGTGTGCAAGAGCCATTTTTGTGCAATTTAGCGTTAATTTGGTTTGTGAATTATCGACAACTACACCTGTAGTTGTCGATAATTCACAAACCAAATTAACGCTAAATTGCACAAAAATGGCTCTTGCACACACCAAAATAATTACTGCTTACGTGAATTACGTATTTTTTTGAATGTTAAATATTTATGTGAATTTCTTTGGATCTTTGTAAAATTTCTATAGTCTGTTTTTTATTTATACGTAATTTGTATACAATTTTTATTTATTTTAATAGTCAAGAGCTCTTAGGTAGGGAATTATTACTTGAATTCTTGAGTTTAAAATTTGTAATCTTTTTATATTTCTTTTCTTTGTGTTTTCTAAAATAAATATGATTTTAAAGTTAATTAAAACCAGTAAGACAGAACCATATAATTATGAAAGTTTTTATTCATATCTTCATTAAACTAAATTTTTGACTTTGTTGAAATTAACTAATATTTTGCACTAAATTTATATCGGTCTGATTTCATTTTCTGATTAGTGATTTCAGACAGATTTATTAGATTTATTTGATCTATTCAATTTATTTATTGTTATTAAGCTTCATAATCAGATGGCGCCCTTCTAGTGTATGTTTTGTGTTTTGAAACCTTTATCCATTCCTTTATAAATTAGACAACTGCAGAACCAATACCTACGACCTGAAATTTAAATTTGTAAAAAGAGAGAGATCTCAAGCCGGCAAGTTTGAGCATTTTATATACAGTAAGTATCGTACTTTGTGTTCTAAATTAGTTTAATTAATGTGAACTTTTCGTATGAAAGTTTAAGCTTTGTTTGTTCTATCGTACAGAAACTTTTGCGGTTATAAATTGGCGGTCCAACGTGGGTCAGGTATTTTGAGTGTTATTGATGGCACTATTTAGAACAGCATTTACTAGGATATCAACTAATATAACTCTTAAGGCTTTAAGGGGTGAAAGGTATGTATGAAATGACCAGTAATCAATAAATAAACGTCTCAAAACTGATAGTTCAATTTTAACAATTATGGTTCAAATTGTACGAAATAATAAAAGTAAAAAATACGGACGTGCTTTATTCTTAAAGGATCTAATTTGCATCTAATCTGATCTAATCTGCATGTGCTTAAAGAGAAAAATAAAATGCCTAACTTCTTTCAACTTTTGGTTTTTGCAACCTTCAAGATAGATAATCCACGAAAACGCATTACAGTTGACTCATCGCAAATCGCATCTGTTTGGAAGTGTAGTATCAGCAATTTCGCCATTTCTTTTTATTTGTTGGCTTTTACTTTCTCGTTTTTCATCCTTGCAAATTAATTGCTTATTTTAAGTTAATTAAATAAATTATTCTTAAAGTTGCACTACCCTACAATTACAATACAATACAACAATAAATCGTGCCGATTTTGAAAATGATTTCCATTATCGCATGCATGTATTGTTTACTTAAACTACGTCATTGTCTATTTTACACTGAAAACGAGCCATTTATGCCACTTTCTCTGATTCTTTAATATTTTTAATTTGATTTAAATTGAGTACAACAAGGTCATTCTTAAAACCTGAAATGCGGTTTTATCGGAAACTATCAGACAGCGATTACATGCTGATTAAGAAAATATCTTGTAAAGAGTGACATTTACTCCCCATTAAGAGGTAAAAAGCTATATTGATTACACCCTGTATAATATAATTTAATATAATTTCACTCGCACAGAAAACAAGTTAGACATTTTTCGTGAGTTCCATTCTATTATTCTGTATTGTTTGAGAACATCTACAAAGCTGTATATACTTTCATTTTAGAAAAATTTCATAAAATTTTCGTAGTACGACTTCCTTAGAAGTTTAAGTTATCCGCTTTTAAGTAACCGAAACTTTGTGGTGGCTATTTCGCTGCGTATGTACGTCCAAGGCAAGTTATCAAAAACATTATGATCAGAAAATTGACAAACTTGAACCGATTGGAAATCAACAATAATTACAATCAAGAATAAACTTGTTGAGATAATCATTCCAGTGGTCAATATCTACAATCCATCTGCTGAGGAGTACTTCCGATTTGTTGGTGGTGGTGCACCGTCTTGTTGATACCAGATATTGGTAATTTTGGTTTTTCAACGATTTTATCCGAATATCATAACAGATTAAAAATCTGAATTTATAAAAGTTACAAGAATCCAAAAATAGTTAACTAAAATTAGAATTAAACCGATAATTGCAGAATTTTATGGGATATTGTGGAACTCGAACGGAAAAAAGTACTGTTTGATTCTAGTGATAGAATATCGACTTGTAATTTCAACAGATACTCGATGACGTCATAGCTCGTAAGATGGTAAGGGACAATATAAATTTTCATACGAAGGACCAGAAAATCCAAACAAAAAAAAAACAAAATGACATGTCCGATGACGAGTGTTTTGCTCAAAAGTCAACCAAAACGAAATAATAAACATTATTTCATACTTTTGTTGGGCCCTGTGTAATATGAATATAAATTGAAAACACAGTTGAGGACCAAATAGCTTGTTTTATTTTATATTTATAAAAAGCCTTTTAATTTTTTAAAATTTAAAAATGTAAAAAAATTATTTTTTGCTTGTTTCGTATTTTTAATGTAATGCGAGTACAATGGACGTACTTAAAATTTAAAATGCGATTTTCTGGAAACTAGCAGGAAGCGACACATCTTGATAAGGAAAACATGTTCTAAATCATTACAGCTACTCCCCAATACGAGGTTTCTAGTTATATTAGTTACACCCTGTATATGTATATTAGTTACAGGCATTATTGCAGCTTAAATTGTAAAAACTTAGAGTAAAGGAAGCAAACATAATATAAATACAACTCACCTTACTAAAAATATAAAATTAGCCTGGATACAAAATTGCCAAATAAATTCTGAAACAGAAGAAAATAAAATTAAAATGCAAAAGTTAATTAAAAGTAAATTACATATTGCATATACGTATTATGCTTTATACACAAGGTATTTCTTATTAACTAATAATGCTTTCATAAGACAACACATGAAGATGATAAAACCAATGATAAATAAACTGAGACGCTTTATTTATCATTGGTGGGCCGTGCTAAATTTTTATCGCAAGGGTAACTATAAGGCAAAATGCATTTTCTATTTGTCAAATAGGGTCATAAATAAACAGAAAAGGCAGCTTTATTATTTATTAAAATAAGCAGGGAATCAATTCGAAATATTATAGTACAAAGCTTGTTATGAGATTATTGTAGATAGTGACTCTCGAGTCGAAAGTCAATGAATTGAGAGTCTCGACCCATTGAAATTTATTTGCATTACTCGTAGCCGGAATAATTTGTGTTTATTGTTACCCAAACCAGGCTAAAGCTGAATCACTACACGATACAGTAAATCTATGCGGGATTCCGCGTGGCGCCTTCGCTGTCAACCAATTGATCTTTCCTTATTCTGAATTCCACAAGAGACGAAACATCGATTGAACAAAGAAAGATTTATCGAAGATTCTGGAAGGGTCCAACAATGATAGATAAACAGTTTCGCCTCTCCCATCTAATATATTTATCTCGACTTAAATGGATCCTTAGAACAAAACATGTTCATTCTCAACAATTATATATTTTTTCAAGGTATTAGATTTTAAATCACGAGGGTAATGAGACGAAATACATTTTCTATTTGTCAAATGGGGGTCATAAATAAATCTAAAAATCAGCTTTTATGTTTATTATAACAGGCAAGAAATAAATTCAAAATATTGTAATATATAAGTTTTGAATTGAGTGCATTGAAAATAGTGTTAAATAAAATTCGAGACAGTATAATACAGGGTTGCACTAAATTTATTTTAACAAATCAAATAATTTCTTTAATAAATCAATCAGGATAAACCACTTTGCCTGAATTGTATAAATTTAGCAGGTTAGTAGGTAATAAAGTTCATCAATGTGGTGGGGAAATCTCGGGGAATCTGCCAAACAACTTAAATTCGTCAACCAAGTAACGCCGATGTAACGGTCCGTTGCCGAAAAGATCGTTCGTCACTGTTTTGGACCACTCTTGCCCTGCATTCGACCCATAATACTACCCTTATTGAAGAGCCAAGTGACTGGGATAATTGCACATCTTTCTTTTTTTTAATTAGAAGGCAGTCATGGGCATAGCCAAGTGTAGACTATATTTGTTTTAAGTAATTAAATTTGCACTGTAATTCAAAATTACATTTAAGCAATGTATTAATACGGTAATGCCGATCTGTTTACATTGCAAAATGCATTTTGTTGTATTAGGTATTCTGTTTGGACATTTATAACTCTCCTAATTACAATTTATTATTGGCTTCGATGTGTACTACCATCACTTTTTAAAACCCTTTAAATTGCAGTGTTAACAGTTGTTGAATAATTTGTTAACCATTTTTGCTTACAAACAAGTTTTATAATCAGTTAATTACATTTTGTTAAACCTGAATATAAAGAAAAATCCTTTAAAGGCCTTAAATAATGCTTTGTTTATAAAGATCATAAAATTAATCACCGCCCTTCCAAATTATATTCCAAAACTCACCTCTTTGTTATCACCGCTTTCGTTCAACGCGCGTAGGTGAGTGGAAGCGTGTAATGGAATTTTGTTGTTAAATAGAATTACCTTTAAGATGTATATTTTACAAAGTTTACTTTTCATAAAATATATTAATATTTTTACTTATAATGGCTAGCATAATGACAAGGCATTAGTTCTTCAGCCCTCGTCTTTTTTATCAACTGTTTGCTTTCACTTTTTTAATGTTTGGAAAAATAATAAAAGTTTTCGTCTTCTTTTAGATTTTATCAATTTTTGTTTCAAAACTTTTTCCGTTGACCCGCAGGAGAAGCCTATATTTCACGATGACGTGTATTGTTAGGATCACTTGATACCTATTATTTGTCTTGGTTTCGTATATATATATAGCAGCTGAAGATTGATTGATTGTTTATTCTATCTTGTATTTTTCATTTATCCCCATACCTATTTGTATAGCTTGGATTCTGGGTAGTTCCTCTGCTGTGATTAATCGATAGATATTTGTCCAGTTTTCTCGTGTTTTGATTCCGGTCACATCCTGGTTTGTTATTGTTACAAGAATGTATCAAAACATTCAGTGTATTTTAGACATTTTGATTTTAAAACGTCACAGGTGTTGTATGGCTCTCATCAGGCACCGTTTTATTACAAGTGTTGTTTGCATAATAATAAAATGTATATGTAGTTGATAAAAATTGGATATTAATTTACAATTTTCCAATGGAATTTAACACCATTAAATGTAGGTAGTTGATTTCGGGTGAACGATTGGCCAATGTGGAATATTACTTTAACTTCAATTGTAAAGAAATTTAAAAAGTTTTTCACTATCTGTGAATTCGTACGTTTTTAAAAGCTGAATTTATCACTACATAACGTACAATACGGCAGTACCTAGCGCTAACACTAACGATGGTTCTTTGAGTGAATAAATAAAATCTGTTATTTCAGATTTAGATATACAGATTCTAGAGATCAAGCGCAGATAAAACTGCAAAAGCTTGTAGAATTTAGAAAAAGTCAGTTCCATTTGAGCATGGGAAGAATTAAAACCTTCCAGAAGTTTCAGAAAGTCATAAACCTCTAATAACAGAACCTGTTACTTATTTTTCCTATGGATTACAAAATAACATTGCTTGTGCCTGCATTTGACGTATTACCGTAACTTTGAGATTTTATTTAATTTCATCATTCCTAGAATGCCTTCAGTGTAACGGTTCATTTTTTAACTTTCGAAAAATGCAATTTTATTTGCATAATTGATAAAAAAAACCCTTAGTGCAGTCCTGCATATGATTGTATATATTTTTTTCTTGATTTAAAAATACGTTGCGTGATGTTATTAATTTTATTATTTTCTTAATTTGTTAATTATTCTTAGGTTTAAAAAGAAAAACCTTTTTATCTCAGGGTCGCTCAAACTGTAGATATATATTGAGGTGATATTAGACCACCTCATTAAAAATTTTATTTAACGATAGTTCGTAAACGTGAAAACAAATATTTCACATATCAGATTTAAATTAAAAGAGGGACATGCTAAGTGATAGGCATAATTAATATAAAGGCTACATATAGGGTCACAGTTAGGCTCATCAATATTTAAAATAGAAATCAAGAATAAAAATTTCATGCAAACATAACCTAAATTTCATATGCATATAAAAGGTTTGATTTTCATAAAAAATGATATCAATCATTTAGATTGTTTTATCATAATACATGTTTATACAACCCAAGTTACACATTGGGATGGGTTTTTCACTTGTAGAGAAGAAGTAATCTTCTTGTTTAAATTTAGAGGTTACGATATTTAACGTAGGATGAATTTTTCTACTTTCCAAGAGACCAACTTAGTTTCGCGTTGTCAGTTAACTAAAAACAGATAATTTGGGTCAATTTTGTTATGACTTATATAGTACAATTAGTTTTTAAACTTTGTTATAGTAATCCTGAGTATATAGTGATCCTGATTTTCATTATTGAAGGTTTAAATCTTGTCGTTATGATTCAGTTTGACGATTATTAACTCTTATACTGTTTTTTCTCACCATTGTTTTTATGTAAACACTTGGAGAACTGTATGCTGGACAATTTGATCATAAATTGACTTCATTTGAATCAATATTAATGTTGGAGCTTGTAAATGCATTATCTGGTCGATTCGATATTGAAACGGATTGTAAACTTATGTTTCTCTTAAATTGTAAAGATGTTCCTGTGGAAAATTAATATGTATTAGTTGTATTGTGTAATTAGGCATCTATTTTGTAAAGGATAAACCTGTTTTGTTTAATTTTGTATGTAATTAAGCTATAACGAGATTTGTACATTGTCAATCGTTTTTGTCTCATATCTTCGTTACGATGCATTTTAGGACATAAGTGTATTACATTGTTTTAATCCTTGTTTTATGTGCTACAATCCTGTGTTTATAGAATTAAGATTTGTGAAAATTATGAACAGCTGTGAAAAAATAGTGACGTCATAAATTTTCCGTGCTTCGATTTCTTTGAAAAAATGTCAGTACGGGCAGTTGTTTTGAGTAAACCTATATAAGTTGGAGCCAAATCTAACAAAGTCAGTCGACAAAACGCTTTCGGCAAATCTATGCCCGACTCCGGATTGAAAATCTGTAAAAAAAGTTGAGGTTAAGGATAATAACCGTTGTGTTGATCATATGTTGGATGTCAACTGTAGAAATAAACAAGTTAGAATTAAATTGAAGTGTTTACCTGAATATCTTTAAAAGTTTAAAGAAGATTTTATTGTTGTTCCACAATTATTTGAAGTCAACCAGATTGTTTAAATAAATTCGGGAGAATTTATTTCCATTATCGATTTACGTATTGACGTATTCAAACAGGAAATCAGTTTATAAATACTATTGCAGTGATACCAATTGAGGATTATAAATAAAGGATAATCTTTTTATAATATACCAGGTTGGTCGTAATAAAAGGGTTCTTAGATTTGATTGACAATATTAAATTTATAAAGTTTATCCTTAATAATTTCAAAATTATTTTGTTTAACCTTAAAGGTTCTTTTAAGAACTTATCTTCTTTCAAAATAAAACAATTCAATTTCTATTATTCAAATTTATTCTTCATTAAGATAAACATTTTTATTTGTGAACAATTTTGATTTGTGTTGGTTTGTTCAAGTGAATGACTGTAATAGCCCTATGTCAGGCTATTACGACTTTTAACTACATTTGAGCAAGCTTGGGAATCAATTTTCCCATTGGTCTTATTGTACAAATTTGAACAATTTTTCTTCTTATTTCTTTCATTTTTAACATTTCTATTCATTTTTCCTTTGAATTAAATAAAGTTTATGTGTTTTAAAATTACTTATGTGTTTAATTGATGCACATACAAGCATCCAGTTTTCTTTCTTTTTGAATTTAGAGCTTAGCAGTGGTTGTCCAGTTTGCAGGAGTCCTAATGTTTGCGGTATAAGTTTTTCTCCTTTTTCAGGCATAAGAGTTAATAAGAGTCTCATAATTCAAACAATTTATGCTCTATCGAATAACCCTGAGTTGGCTGATTGGAATAAAGAAAAATATTTGGGGTGTAATTTTAATTTAATCCACCGTATATAATTTATGTTTATTTTGGAACGGTGGGCACATCATATTATAATATTTAAATATCACCTCAATATATATTACACAATAATATACAAAGATATAGATGTTTATTTTTATTTAATTTTATTAATATGAGACTGTAAATACGATCATCTAACTTTGGGTTCTATTATTAAATGATCCAAAAACTTTACCTTTATTGCTGTTATTGAATTTCATTAAATAAAGTTTGGTTAGTGACAACAATTGACATATATACCTGCAATGTCATATATGACAGTTCTTAAGTTGAAGTATGTATGATCAAGTAAGCATAGCATAAAAAAATAAATATTTGTTTAACTCTTTATTTAACACTCTTTTGTTTAGGATGTTGAAAAGAAAGAAATCTTACCCTGTCAACTTACAATTATTCCTTCCTTTAGTCAAGTCTGCAATGGATATTTTTCCAATTAGGTCAACTGACGTTCCACTCCCTTTTAAGCTTCTATAACTTCACTTTCACTACACACACCCTTCTTACAATTTTCATTCCTCATCAGTGAAACGCCAAAGACTGCTGTACAGGATCTGCAGACCACACCTCTCGAATAAGTTAATACTTATGATTATCTTCTGTGACTGGAATCTAATTACGGATATTATTCTTCAACACCTTGGTAAGTATCTACTATGACTCTTATAAATGGCCTCTCCTTATGGTACTCTTCCTATACAGGAACTACTGAAAACTACCTTATGGTACTCTTCCGATACAGGAACTGCTGAAGACTACTATTCTTCAACACCTCGGTAAGTATTGTTGATGATTCTCTTAAATTGTCTCACCCTTATGGTAATCTACTTATCCCTGAACTAATTAAAAATACTGTTCTTCAACTCCTCTGTAAATTTCTTCTATTACTTATAAATTATGTAAAATTTTTCCTCCTTATGTTTTATTTAAAATTTTCTTCTATGCTCCTTTTCTGTATTATTTTAATAATCTATATTTCTTCTTTCAACTATTACACTTAACTCTTCCTCTTTAATAAAACACTAGACTTCATTATTTTACAATTTCAACCATATTCAAAAACAAAATCTTATTATTATTAATCTCTGTGAGAAACCTCTAGTTCATTTATTTTACTTGTTATATTTATTTTCACAAGAAATATCACCCTTCTATGATGATTCTTACTGTCCTTTCAATAACAATGCTTATTACTATAGATATTATAAACTAATTTCTTTATTTAAAATTTCAATTTTGCATTATTATTGAAGGTGCAGTTTTAATTTTCATATGATCCATTAATACCCTTAACTAATATACATAATTTTCTTTTTCAGGTTGACCTTTCACTAAGATATCCTTTCTTTTACCATCCTAAGTTGTATTTAATATTGTAAACTGATATACCTTAATAAAGATATGCTATTCCAACTTGATTTATTGTATTTTAATTTTATACTGAGTTTTCTAATCTTAGGATATCGTCAAGACTTTGTTATGTTTTATTTAATGATATCCAAGAACCACGTTTGAACAATGATTCTCCATAGTTTATAATCGAATGTATTTTCTCATATTATTTACCCTTCAGTGCAAAAGTGACCATTGCAGTTGGTATTCTGCATAAAATAAGTCCGTTAAAATATCAAGGGTCATTTAAAAGAAACATTCCCAGATCGATAAAATTTGTTTCTAGAAAAATCTGCAGATCCCCTTTTAAAAGCACCGCTTTTGCAGTGTTAAAAGTTTATTTCCGAGCTTATAAGGGTTAAAATCTAATATTGGAGTTAACAAAAATCTACTTATAGTTAAATATGTATGAAAGTTACAATTTCTTTAGTAAGTAATTTACCGCCAAAAGGAGTTTTCTGGAATAGGTCGTTTAGATACCATATGTGGTGTTATTAGCTTCAGTTTTGTGTGTATAGATTCAAAAGGAATCCCCTCAAGATCCTTCGAGACTTTGCTAGAAGAAAATGACATAAACATATTTTATTGGTTAACGAATATCCCGCCACTTTTCTATTGGATTGTTTAAAGTTTCGCCCTCTTCAAAAATCAATACCACCGTGAAATAGTTTTTAGTTTTACAGTCAGTCGAAGTAAGTTTAAAACAGGGGGCTGGTTGAAGACACAACCAAGCAAGGTGGCGTTTGCCACGCGTGGGAGGTCTGTGCCTTCTTCGTGAGAAGAGAGACCCCCGGCCAAATTATTATGATATTCTGTGTGTTTAATGTTACAGTTTGACAAGTAATAATTATTTGTGTTAACGCAGTTTTGTGTATTATCGTACCGTATAGGAAGCCTACTTGCTTCAAGTTACCGTTTAAAGTTTTTAAATGCTAATGGATTTAACGCAAATAATTCAGTTTACCGGATTCTAATGAAATAATTGTGAAGAGATTTATTCAGTAATTTCAGTTAAATTTACAAATTAAAATAACCATTCTCAAGCAGTATTTAAGTCAATATAATCATCGTTCCAGTTATGAAAGTGCTAATAAGAATTATTAGTTGTCGGAAATCTTCGTATGTTGAAGTTTGTCGTTAAAATAAATGTAGTTCAGAATTCAGAAGATTGTTCCTGCATTGGTTCTTCAGGTCAGCAGTTTGGTTGTGAAAATTAAGTTAATGCCAATATTGTGCTTCTAGTGTTTGAAGTTATTTGAGTAAGAAATTTTGAACTTTGTTGGATTATTGAAAATGTAAGGTATTATACTTTTTTAACTAAGTTTTCTTTGTAATGTCTATTTGGGATCCCGAAATTTAAATTACGTTTTGTATGACAACTTTTCGAGGAAATGAGAAATCTTTCCAAATTGAGATTCCTAGACTTAGTTATCAATTTGGTGGAGCTCAACATGTTTTTATTTTGTTCCTGATTTCCATTATCTAACTAGAAGCTTTTGAGGTTAACACCCACACTTGTATTTAAATTTGCATAATAGAGATCTCAACAGCCGGTGCAATCTTTGAGTTATGCAGTAAGTATTAAGTAATTTGTTTTGTTTGGTTTCCGGAAAAATAACCTTTGTTACAACAATACTGCCGTACTAAAAGGTACGCGTTTCCAAATTAGTTGTCAGAATAGCTTCTGTGCTTTCTGTACCCAAGACAAAGGTATAGCATCTATACCACCGTTACTTTTGTCATTTAACTTTTTCATTCATATTTCTTTTATTTTAACACTGACTGAATAGCGTATAATATAGGGTGATTCATTTACTTTCGGGAAACTTCACCAACATATTCTACTGACCAAACTAATAAAAAAAAGTTCAAAATACACACATATCCGAAAATGCACCATTTCCGAGATATAAGAATTTGAAGTTTTCAAAAATCATTTACTCTAAACTTATTTTTAAAAAGCAACTGAACAAATACAGTTTCGTAGCTACTCCTATTCTTTTTCATATTGTCTAGAAAAAATCATTACACGCGTAAAGAGAAAATCATCGAAATCTACGTGCATGAAGCAACAAACATGCGCAAAATGAAGAGCTGATTCGCATGTAGCTATCAGTAATCTAATCGTTCGTGTTGTATCATACTTGAAGCTAGTGCATTACATGGTAGAGAAACTGGCAAGGAAAAGGGCAAGCTGTACATTGTACACATTGTACATGTGAATTTGCGACCAAAACCCGGTGTATTAACTATCCTGGGATCCTAGCATCCTGGAAATCTAAAGTAATGCATCAGGAATACTCTCAGGTGTACACTCCTCAAGGTCTTTTAGATCCCTAAAATGGACTCTTATTCATCTGAAGGTCTGGCTCGATCGGTGGAGTATTAAGACCAAATCCGAGCCAAATTGTTCTACCGTAAGAACGGTACCACGAGTTGGTATTCGTTTCGACAGGCGCATTTTTACCTCACCCTGTGGGTACGCGTCTCCACCATTAACTTCCTAGGGATAACTTTTGCTACTTATGAACTCAATTGGCTGCCCAAGATAAATATCGATTCAGTTTGGTCCCGATATGGAACATTGTCGGTCTACTATTATACTTCATTCCTCTACACCTAGACCAATCCACAGCCCAGCCGGCGTGCTGCCAATAGACGCGTGATTCGAATCTCTGCGAGAGCGTTATACCAATTAAGCAGTAGACCAAAACAGGACAGTAGACTTTGAAATACTAAGCCACGGACGCTGTGCAAGAATCCCTAAAATCAAGCTTAAGCTGATCTGGAGAGAATTCTCCAGGATACCTCTTTAGTATATCGAGGCTCAAACTTCTAATTCCTAATCTCCTAACCCTGACACACAGCAACATAAACACACAAACATCACACTTCCTGATACTCCGCATACTATGTTATCAAACTCAACAGCCATCAGTCCGCTATGATTAGATCTTGGCCATTAGAAGGCAAAATTCATGGGACATAATATATACGGACTAGGTACAAGAAGTTCGGAGAAACTTCTCAAGAAATTTTATATTTCAGTAGTTACAAGATTAAAAAATATAAAAATCCTAAAATAGTTGAAACAAAAGTCAACCCAAAATGGGAAAAATTGTAATTTCTTTGTTAAGGCACACGTGAAGTTCCTCTTTTTATTGTGAATGTGGATATAATTTAATTTATACTAATAAGATTAGCACATGTATAATAAGAAGATTAAACTTTTTCTAAGTTTGCGGAGTTATTGAAAATTTAAAACAACTGTATTCAATTTTAGTAGTAGGTAGTGCACTTCATGTAGATAACTATAGAAACTAAAATAAACGGATCTATAAAAAGTATGTTCATCAAAGTTTATTAATTCTATTGCAAAAATACTATTTATGAATATTTATGGTAATTAAACATTTTTGGTTTGAAATATGAGTTTCAACTTGCATAAAAACGTACAATAATTCTTTACGGTTCCGGAAAAAATTTATATGTT
This sequence comes from Agrypnus murinus, assembly GCA_929113105.1. Taxonomy (NCBI): domain Eukaryota; kingdom Metazoa; phylum Arthropoda; class Insecta; order Coleoptera; family Elateridae; genus Agrypnus; species Agrypnus murinus. Next base: position 27,888,460 of record OV816028.1, on the reverse strand, counting down.
AAATACTGATATACTGATATATGTTAAATACGTTTTTTTCAAACAAGATCGATTCTAGATTTTGTTGTAATTTCTTAATTTATACTTGCCCAGTATTGTAAGTGCAACAATAAATTACAGCAGATGCCGGCAACTGCAATTCCTATACGCTAGTGAAAACATACTAAGCGTGCTGCACGATTTGCAGCTATTTTGAAGCATATAATCCATACAAAACCATCCGAGGCAGGCGACACTTATCGAATTAGCCTGACGCTTACTTCCAGAATAATACAGCGTGTTGTGTAACAGTAGTTACACAGCGATTTCATGGACCTCGGTATCGCGCTAGCGGACTTGTTCTATTTCAGCAGGCTAGATCCAATGACAAACATCGTCGACCATGTCGATAACGATAAAAACAGGAAACAATCGCTAAACATCAATATTACCACCGATAAGCCACCACCCAACACTGACCAGCTTGCTTGCCTGATTGCTTTGTCTCCGCCACCATTATATTTGTATCATCAACAGTGACGGGTTGGAAGGGGATAGAAAGAGTGGATGCAGTGCGAAAAGCTTTCAATCTGAAAGGTTACTCTACAAGGCTGCTCTATTTGGCAGGGTAGAAATCAACATTGTTCAGTCAACTGAAGCAGTTCCTTTTGTGAACTCAACCTTTGATTTGTTTGTTTTTGCTCTCGCACACTACGTAACTCTTAATGTGACAATACAGCATACAGTAATAGCAAACATAGACTGCGATAACTTTTTACAAATGCTACGTCGTTTATGTAGTAAATCAATTAGCATTACGGGAATTAACGCGGGTTGATCATATTATTTATTACTTTGAAATAAAAAAGCGTTAATTTCCGTAAATGTTAAATCCAATGTCAAATTAAATTCAAAGCCGCCTACACCAATAAAAATCGCCCTTTAATCTAATTAAACTTACATTTTTAGGAAGCCAAACGTTCTCTTTAAAAATCAGATAATATATTCATATATATTCTTTTATAATCAGATTGATCTTAAAGCTGTTATTAGACCTTGAATTTATTTCAAGTTCAAGTCTGTGTTCTTAGTATTATGCTGCATAAACAAACTCCTGCTTTGTTGATAAATTATTTTGTCTAAGTCTTAAATTTTAAAGCTGCCACTTACAGTGTTTCTTTTATAATATACCAAGTAGGTGGGGCGCAAAATATAAATGAAAACCCCGTGCATTACATTAAGAATCTTTGCTGTAATATAAATTAATATTAATATAGGCTTCCCATTTTAAAAATAAGAAGTTTGATTGTGACGATAACAAGAAGTTTTTCCGTGTAAACAGGAAAATGTTAAAATCAGTGATGGCACATTTCATAAACTGCACCTTGATCCCATTTAAGCGGTAAGATATGTAGAGCTCTACAAACCCTTATTTCCTACAATATTTTGCATCCACACCAGTTGTGCAGTGATAAAACCAAGAAGTATGCAACATATGCATTTTCATATACGTGTACATACATATAGAAATGTTTCATCATGTAAAAGCGAAACTAGTAATATTAAAATTCTGAGCACACGCTCAGCGTTGAATGCAGCCGTAGCTTGTTTTATGCGGAAGTGCAGGCGAGCACAGCAAGCAAAAAATCTAATTAAAGAATATAAGTGAGTATAAAACCTACAAGTTCAAGAAATTTCACCAAAACGAAATAATAAATGTTTTAGTTTATTTTATACTCTCTTCTCTATGAGCTTTTATAAAAAAGCGGCACAGTAAAATCACAACACTGTTGTTGGCTTGAAAAATGCATGCAATGTCGTATAGGATTGTATACAATCTAGCACAGGGGACGTAAAATAATTAATCCCATAATTCATTACTCTTTTAAAATAGTACATACATAAAGTCGAAGAGCAAATATTTAAAGTTTCTAAATACAGGTTGGGAGATGTATATTTGAAAAAGGAAAGAGAAAATCCAACGTTTGCACAAAGTCGAAGTGCTGACAAATTACTCTCGTTTATTACTTCAATTAAATGAGTACAATTAAACTTTTACCCATTTTTCACAGTTAAAGATAAGTAATGTTCTTGATCCGTGATGATTATTAGCAGGGGGTTCGCTGAGGGTGTATTTACTCATCATAACCAACTTTTGGTAGGTAATTATTTACCTCATACTTCCCTCATTACTTCTTTTCTTAATTAAATCGAAAGGCGGCTTCAAGGGTTTCAAGAAGAAAAAATAATCAGCATTTAATTTGAAAGTTTTCATTTTTAATGAGCTTTATACACAGGATCAAAGGAAAATGGTGGAAAGCTTTGACAAAGAATCGCGCTCACTGACCTGTTATTAGTTGGTTATCTCCGGGTTATCTTTTGATCATCGACTAGGAAATATTCGATACGTACAATTTTCTTATAATTCTGAGATTTTTCTTTGATCGTCCTGCTGGATTGAAATCTTGCATCCTCAAGTTACGAAAATAAAACAAAATTTATTTTTCAATGAGCCGCTCGCGCATTATTTCGGCAATAAATCAAACCGTTACCGGCACGAATGCAATTCCCATTCGCTAAAGATGGTATAATGGATTATGCTAATGGATAGCGACGGCGATAACAATAGCATAAATGATACATTTCATACGGATACATTATAAATATTGAACTCCTGGTAATATATTTTGCATGTGCATCTTTTGCAACTCAACAATGGCTTTTGTTCTGCTGACCAGGGTAAGCATGATATATTAACAAGATATACTACAAGGGCAACAGGTTGACTGGATTTATAAAAGACCTGGTATTATTCATAAATTTGTAACTGTACACAATAACATCAACTTTTATTATGTTGTGGTAAATGTATGTAGTACACAAAATGGATCATTTTTTATATTTTAAAAGTATGTCACAATTTTCTGCAAAAATATTAATATCTTTACATCTCATCTCTTGTATTAATAAAAACGTTTTGACAGAAAGTTTCAAACCCCAGTTCACATAAAAGTTTATTCATAAAAAAGATTTCCGGCAGAAATAATTGAAACTTAAAATAACAAATCCCACACCTCTTTCTGATGCCTACAAATATGGACTATACGGACTATAAATGGTTTTCGTACATTTTGATGTCTTTTAGAGTCACAGACTTTTTTGTCACACAACAGAGATGTTTGAACGCAAACTTTTATACCCTACTAAAGTAGGCACAGCCTTTATGGCACACCTGGTCCTAACTAGTTGCATAATTTAATGCTAATTTGATGCTAATTTAATGCCATGAAAAAAAATTTATTGCTCCTTTTTTTAAAAAAATACCAACGTGTGTGCTAGCTATAGATATAGTTGGCACACACGTTAGCGTAAAAGTCAAGACAAGGGGTATATAAAGATAAAGAAGATGATATAATTTAATGCTAATTTAATGCTTCTCATATATCATGCATTCAAGTTTGTAACTCTAATAGGAACAAAGTTATTGAAACTTAAAGAAAACTATGATACGGCTGTGCTGGCTATAGATATAGTTAGCACACCCGTTAGTGTAGAACGATTACAAATAATCAATTCATAAACTATAATTTAATGCTAATTTAATGCTTCTCATCCATCATACTTTCAATAATATAGCTTTAATTGGAAAAATATTATTGACAATTAATTAAATAAACAAGCAACCATTAAGAAAATCGCGGTACGCTAGCTGCCTAATCAACTTATTGGTGTAAAGATTCGGTCACAGAATCAATATACTTATTACTCGAACTCCCGAATTTAATACCAGTCATTGGAGCACTAATTAATTTGTTACAACTCAAAAAACCTACGATATGGTAATAGATCTTCAGAAATGCCCGGTACGCTAGCTGCTTAATTTACATATAGGTGTGAAAATTTAGTCAGAGCACCAATATGCTTCCTGTTCAACGTTCTGAATTTAATGCCAGTGATTGGAGCACTGATTAATTTGTTACGACTCAAAAAACCTACGATATGGTAATAGATCTTCAGAAATGCCCGGTACGCTAGCTGCTTAATTTACATATAGGACTGAAAATTTAGCCAGAGCATCAATATGCTTCCTGTTCAACGTTCTGAATTTAATGCCAGTCATTGGAGCACTAATTAATTTGTTACGACTCATAAAACCTACGGTATGGTAATAGATCTTCAGAAATACCCGGTACGCTAGCTGCTTAATTTACATATAGGTGTGAAAATTTAGTCAGAGCATCAATATGCTTCCTGTTCAACGTTCTGAATTTAATGCCAGTCATTGGAGCACTAATTAATTTGTTACGACTCATAAAACCTACGATATGGTAATAGATCTTCAGAAATACCCGGTACGCTAGCTGCTTAATTTACATATAGGTGTGAAGATTTAGTCAGAGCATCAATATGCTTCTTGTTAAACGTTCTGGATTTAATGCCAGTCATTGCAGCACTAATTAATTTGTTACGACTCAAAAAACCTACGATACGGTAATAGATCGTCAGAAATGCCCCGTACGCTAGCTGCTTAATTTACATACAGGTTTGAAAATTTAGTCAGAGCATCAATATGCTTCCTGTTCAACGTTCTGAATTTAATTCCAGTCATTGGAGCACTAATTAATTTGTTACGACTCAAAAAACCTACGATATGGTAATAGATCTGCACAAATTCCCGGTACGCTAGCTGCTTAATTTACATATAGGTGTGAAAATGTAGTCAGAGCATCAATATGCTTCCTGTTCAACGTTCTGAATTTAATGCCAGTCATTGGAGCTCTAATTAATTTGTTACGACTCAAAAAACCTACGATATGGTAATAGATCTTCACAAATTCCCGGTAGGCTAGCTGCTTAATTTACATATAGGTGTGAAGATTTAGTCAGAGCATCAATAAGCTTTTTGTTTAACGTTCTGGATTTAATGCCAGTCATTGCAGCACTAATTAATTTGTTACGACTCAAAAAACCTACGATATGGTAATAGATCTTCAGAAATTCCCGGTACGCTAGCTGCTTAATTTACATATAGGTGTGAAGATTTAGTCAGAGCATCAATATGCTTCTTGTTTAACGTTCTGGATTTAATGCCAGTCATTGCAGCACTAATTAATTTGTTACGACTCAAAAAGCCTACGATATGGTAATAGATCTTCAGAAATGCCCGGTACGCTAGCTGATTAATTTACATATAGGTGTGACAATTTTGTCAGAGCATCAATATGCTTCCTGTTCAACGTTCTGAATTTAATGCCAGTCATTGGAGCAGTAATTAATTTGTTACGATTCAAAAAACCTACTATATGGTAATAGATCTTCAGAAATGCCCGGTACGCTAGCTGCTTAATTTACATATAGGTGTGAAAATTTAGTCAGAGCATCAATATGCTTCCTGTTCAACGTTCTGAATTTAATGCCAGTCATTGGAGCACTAATTAATTTGTTACGACTCAAAAAGCCTACGATATGGTAATAGATCTTCAGAAATGCCCGGTACGCTAGCTGCTTAATTTACATATAGGTGTGAAAATTTAGCCAGAGCATATGCTTCCTGTTCAACGTTCTGAATTTAATGCCAGTCATTGGAGCACTAATTAATTTGTTACGACTCAAAAAACCTACGGTATGGTAATAGATCTTCAGAAATGCCCGGTACGCTAGCTGCTTAATTTACATATAGGTGTGAAAATGTAGTCAGAGCATCAATATGCTTCCTGTTCAACGTTCTGAATTTAATGCCAGTCATTGGAGCTCTAATTAATTTGTTACGACTCAAAAAACCTACGATATGGTAATAGATCTTCACAAATTCCCGGTAGGCTAGCTGCTTAATTTACATATAGGTGTGAAGATTTAGTCAGAGCATCAATAAGCTTCTTGTTTAACGTTCTGGATTTAATGCCAGTCATTGCAGCACTAATTAATTTGTTACGACTCAAAAAGCCTACGATATGGTAATAGATCTTCAGAAATGCCCGGTACGCTAGCTGATTAATTTACATATAGGTGTGAAAATTTTGTCAGAGCATCAATATGCTTCCTGTTTAACGTTCTGAATTTAATGCCAGTAATTGGAGCACTAATTAATTTGTTACGACTCAAAAAACCTACGATATGGTAATAGATCTTCAGAAATTCCCGGTACGCTAGCTGCTTAATTTACATATAGGTGTGAAGATTTAGTCAGAGCATCAATATGCTTCTTGTTTAACGTTCTGGATTTAATGCCAGTCATTGCAGCACTAATTAATTTGTTACGACTCAAAAAGCCTACGATATGGTAATAGATCTTCAGAAATGCCCGGTACGCTAGCTGATTAATTTACATATAGGTGTGACAATTTTGTCAGAGCATCAATATGCTTCCTGTTCAACGTTCTGAATTTAATGCCAGTCATTGGAGCAGTAATTAATTTGTTACGATTCAAAAAACCTACTATATGGTAATAGATCTTCAGAAATGCCCGGTACGCTAGCTGCTTAATTTACATATAGGTGTGAAAATTTAGTCAGAGCATCAATATGCTTCCTGTTCAACGTTCTGAATTTAATGCCAGTCATTGGAGCACTAATTAATTTGTTACGACTCAAAAAGCCTACGATATGGTAATAGATCTTCAGAAATGCCCGGTACGCTAGCTGCTTAATTTACATATAGGTGTGAAAATTTAGTCAGAGCATCAATATGCTTCCTGTTCAACGTTCTGAATTTAATGCCAGTCATTGGAGCACTAATTAATTTGTTACGACTCAAAAAACCTACGATATGGTAATAGATCTTCACAAATGCCCGGTACGCTAGCTGCTTAATTTACATATAGGTGTGAAGATTTAGTCAGAGCATCAATATGCTTCTTGTTTAACGTTCTGGATTTAATGCCAGTCATTGCAGCACTAATTAATTTGTTACGACTCAAAAAGCCTACGATATGGTAATAGATCTTCAGAAATGCCCGGTACGCTAGCTGCTTAATTTACATATAGGAGTGAAAATTTAGTCAGAGCAATCAATATGCTTCCTGTTCAACGTTCTGAATTTAATGCCAGTCATTGGAGCACTAATTAATTTGTTACGATTCAAAACAATTATTTTTCCAAAAATTCCCCCCCCCCAAATAATTCTGTGGATCTGGCCATGGTTATAATCCATATTTAATTAGTTTCTAATTTCTACGTAAGCTATTTAAATATTGTATCTCTTTAAAAAGAGCTGGATCGAAAGTTCGCTTTAAAACTCAGGGTTCTTATTTTCGCGTAGGAATACATTACCAGATGCAAATCGCAACCAATAGCGGGATCTCACTTCAAGAACAAGTATTGATTTTTTCTTAAAAGCTGAAGGTTGCACGAGTCGCGTGTTTTGGCGTAACCAATCAGCGCACAGCAACTCAAAAGCAAGTATTGATTATTCCTCTAAAACTGCAAACGCTTATATGAGTAACCAAAGAGATTTTTTTTATAATTCTAAAATTTGAAACCAACCTTTTTTAAAATAATTTTATAGGGTTGTTTATATCGAATGCTAACGCAAGTTTACATTATGAAAAGAACGTAAATTTGCAGAACCGAACTTAAGATTTTTGTAAATATAGGGACGAAACCACAATTATTCAGAGCTGATAAAAACATACCGTTACAATACAAACAGAGATAGTTTTCACTTACCACCCTAACGTCACATGACTTTACTACCCCCTTCCTCGAGTTTCAGAACTTTTCCTATTTGTGGACGGCAGTATAGTTTAGTTAGTTGGTATATTTTTGTGTTGATTGTTTCGTGATAGTTGGTTGACTATTACTCAATGATGGCGGGTAGACCACCAAATGTATCATTTGAAGAGTTAAAAGATGTGTTAAGTGACTTTAAAACGGAAATAGTGCTGCAGAACTACGAAATTGCAAAGAAAAACAGTTTAGTGTAGGGTTGCCAACTGACCTTTTTTCGGAAGGACAGTCCTTCTTTCTAAGAGTGTGTCCTTCGTCCTTTCTTATCATAGGAAAGGACGGGTTTTGTCCTTATTTAAAACAATTAACGAAAATAAGTCAATACGTAATTAAAATTTAAAATTTTATTTTATTCACTGAAATTAAATTTCAAATTAACCGCCAACATCGTTCATGCAAAATGAATCAAATTTGCTATGAGCAGTAGTAGGTGAGGTAATTTAGTGCATTATTGTTGTTAAAAGCCATTAAAATGAGTGGTATTATTATAATTTACCGGACGAGGAAATGTGGTTAAAACTTCAGAAAAAAAAAGAAAAACGTATATGTAGAAAATTCAAGCCGCAGTTGAAGTTTTACATTATGAGACTGATTGACCATTCATTTAAGACGATATTCAAACAGTACTAAACCATCTGCTGGGGGACAGCAGGTAAGGAGAACCTCTTGAACTAGGCCTCCACCACACATTATTTTTGGAGAGGGGTAGATTCTTAGAAACTAAGATTTTTCAGGCAATGGTACCAGAAATAGCAGGCGTAAATGAATTAATATTAATTGTTGATTAATTAATATTAATCAAATAAATAGGAAATGTACTGTAATTAGTAATTGTAAAAAATCATGAAAAAGTAATTAATAATAAAAAGCAAACAAACAAAAAAGGACGAGAAATGGCATTTATTAAATAAGCAAAATACATGAACATAGAACATACAGTATGGACGACTAGAAGGCGCGCTGGACTTATAGGTAACTTACAATTAAATACTAATATGGTATGCATAATCTTTTAGTTTTATTTGTATTGTTTAAACGACTATAAAATTAAGGAATAATCATATGTAATTATTCTTTTTTATGAATATTATAATTATAAAAAAGTGTTTATTTATGACATATATTAAATATTTTATTAAAAAAAGCATTAGCCGAACCTGGAATAGACCCGAGGTTTTGTAGTCGAAATCCAGCGCGCCTTCCAGTCGGCCATGCTACAGTCTATTCATGTCTTTTTCTTCTTTAATGAATATCATTTATCATCTTTTTTCTTTTGCTTCTTTAATGAATTGTTTATTTTATAAATAAACATTTTTTTAAATATAATATTTATAAAAAAGAATAATTACATAAAATTATCCCTTAATTTTATAGTCGTTGTTAAACTACTAATCCATTTTTTTTTCTAGAGTCCTCTGACTTTGAAAGCATATTGCTCGGGAACTATTGAACCAAATTAAATATTTTAAAAACAAGCAAATAGTAAATTCATTTCTACATACAACAGTAAAATATTATATTTCTAACTGGTATACTTTTGTTTCTATCGGATGATACGCAATAAAAGGTACCCATTTTTAGGGACAATTTCATTGAAAGCAAGTTCACTAATCTTTTCTCAGAAAGTATATGCCATATATAGATGAGATTTTTGTAGGGGTTAGAAAGGAACCTTGCGGTTCTTATGCTACTAATTTTCAGACAAAAAGCGTTTTATTTAAGATTTATGTGAAAAAATAGCGAACTATGCGTTCTTGTTTATTAATAGAGATAGCCTTAAAAAATTTTCGCTAAATCAACACTTTTGATGTGTAGACATTATTGTTTATTTTTTAAAAAAATGTTCCTAATTTTAATAATAAAAATGCGGAAACAAAAAAACGAAAAAAACAATTTTTAATGACAAGCGGTTTCGACAAAAAACGGTTTTTTTGTTATTCGGAGCATTTTCTTATAGAAAATAATGCCTACATATGAAAAGTGTTAATTTAGCGAAAAAAATGAATAACGCTATCTCCATTAATAAACAAGAACACATAAATAAAACACTTTTTTGTCCAAAAATTAATAGGATAACAACAACAAGGTTTCTTTCTAACCACTACAAAAATCTCATAGATATATGAGATATACTTTCTGAGAAAAAAATATTTAACTCGCTCTCAATGAAATAGTCCCTAAAAATGGGTACCTTATATTATGTATCGTCCGATAAAAATAAAAATAAGTATATCAGTTAGAAATATGATATTTTACTGCTACATGTAGAAATAAATCTACTATTTGCTCGTTTTTAAAATATTTAATTTGGTTCAGTAGTTTTCGAGTAATGCGGTATCAAAGTCAGAGGACTCTAGAAAAAAAATGGATAGTAGGTATATTTACGTTAAATAAAAATAAAACTAAATGATTATGCATACAATATTAGTATTTTATTGTATGTTATTTCTTTTTATAAACGTTATAATTATAGAAAATGGTTTATTTATGAAATATATTAAATAATTATAGTTTATTATTAATATAATAAACAAACGTTTCTGGAAATTCTTGATTGTCCTTACTTACTACTTTCAAAAGTTGGCAACCCTAGTTTAGTGTGGGTTAAAATTAGTGCAAGTATAAATAACAAAATAAATCCTCGATCTCTCCATGCGAAAGTGGTCAGCAATATTAGAGGTTTAAGAGAATTCCTCACAGACAATTACTTTAAACCACCAGAGCCGCTAGTATATACTAAAAAGCAGAAAGAGGAAACAGAAGAAGAATTAATTCTAGATAGATCTATCGATGTATCATGTACTCCAATTGATGATATTTGCTTAACATTAACTTTGTATGAAAACTATTTCGATGATATCACTGAGTATCGATACTATAGAAGAAGTGACATCCAGAAGGTCAGAAAATGGTTGTGCTTCAAGAGAGGAAGTTTTGAAAAATTATTTTCTCACCAATTGTATCTAGAAACTAAGTTGGCATGTGGGTTCCGTTTAAAAACTCACTATCTTCCTATTTCTGGTTGTATGGGTTATTTGGACGGTAAGTAAGCTGTTATTTTCATTTTCAACAGCATTTTGCGAAAAATGTCTATGGAATTTATTTGTTATTGAAATGTTTTTCAAAATAAATTTTTTCCCTAAAATCGATTATTTGGTAATAATAATTAAAGACTGCAGTGGCGTCGCTAAGGGAAGCGTCCCAAAATTTAAGCTCTCCCCTCCCGCAGTAAAAGTTTTTCTTATTCTTGCCCTTTGAATTTGGCCCTGGATTTGAAAGCATTTTTGTTTGTTGTTATTGCAGTTACCGGGTTTTTTTAACTTTTTTTTATTATATGCGCCAAAATCAGTGAAATAAATCACTTTAGTAGTCAGACCAGCTGCATAAGCGACTAAAATTTTGTTAGAACAGAATTTTTCCACAGATATATTTCCTGTTAGTGATTCGTAGATAATCGAACTTTGTCTAATTAGGGGAAATCTACTAGCTATATAATAATATAAGATTTTTATATTACATATCGGGTTTCAATATGGAATATATTCATTTATGATATCTAGTTAACAGTTTAATATGTTGTGTTAAAGAGATAATGAGATAAGGATGTAATCCGCATTCATTCCGAAGAAATATGTAATACTAACCAAGTGACTATATTGAAAGTAATTATATTTTCATTGTTTTGAACATAATGGTATGTTATGATAAGAAATATTTGACGGGCGTCGGATGAAACAATACATTTTACTCAAGGTTTCTTGTTGGCGTGGAGATAATCCTTATAGATCCGGTTCTGAGAACTGAGGTGAAATCAATAATGAGAAATGACAAGTTTCTACATGTTAATTATGTTACACATTTTAAATGTTATGACTAATAGATTTATATTTTAGGAATGTCTGTAGTTGAAAGATATTACAAAAGTTAGAGTGTAGGACATGTAGTTAAACCTAAAAAGAGAAAAAATAGCGGTTAAATGCGGGCCTTGTTAGTCGTATTCTATTTAGAGTGTTTTCAGGAATTTATTCGAGTTCATTATCAATATAAATGTTAATTAATTATTATTGGGATGAGATATGCAAATGATACCGTGAATTAATTTAATTAGCAAAAATGATATGTACAAATGAGAGATGAGTCATGTAAACAATCATAATGTAATATGTAGAGTTGATCCGTATATGTGGTAATATCGCATGCTGATCCGCGCTAATCCGACAGGTGATTGATAGTAACCTTTCGATGAAATCACGTTTAACGATGTCTGGGGCATCCTTGGAAGCATACATCATTTAAGAAGGATCTTAGTATGAGAGATGAGATATGCAAATGATACCGTGAATTAAATTAATTTAATTAATTAGATCAATATAAAATCATTATGATCCCCCGAATGACTGCATCAATCATAATGTGATATGTAGAGTTGACATGTATTCGTGGTATACGCTGGTCCGCGTATACCGCGAGCGCGGTGAGGTCACGCGCTAGACTGCGAATGACCTTGAAATTGACCAAAAATTACTACGTTGGACCTTCATAAGAAATAACATGGGATTTTGTCGCCGAACTGTTATAGCATATCTACTATACTACCCTTTATCCTAGAAAACTCTGCTTCGCAGTAAGCGGAGGTACTTCTTTTTTTAATCTTGTACTTCTGCGAATATATATGGCTCCATAGAGGCAATGTATTTAGATCAGTGAGCAATTTATTTGCAAATTTGGGGAAGTAATAGGCATTTGCTTTCACCGACTTTTTTGTGCAAATACAGTTTTTAGCTTGCTCATTTAGGGTTTGTGCCCATAAGTGCCAATAATTCTTCCCCTCTTCTTCCTGATTTTCCATAACATTCGTCGACATTATCTTCATCTATTATGTCGTCCTTAAAATATTCTTCTGTAATCTGTTCTTATTCCACGCTCTCATCTAAGTCTAAGAAAAAATGAAGTACTGAAAAATCGTGATTTCCTGATTGCTTTTGGTACAACTTTACTTGATCGGAAATAAACGGAAACGAGCAACTCTAGCTGTTTATATTGTGAAAATGCATTCCGAGTAAAGTAAAGCTTAAACCAGCCAATATATATACGAGGGTAGATTCACTCATTTTTCTATGAGAACTGTCATTACTAATTATTTGTTGTGTCAAGTTTTGCGTAGGTGCGTGTTGTTCTTTGAAAGTTATTAATAATTAAGCTGGTCGATAACAGACAATTTTTAAAAATGGAAAAAAGTGAAGTCAGAGCGGTGATAAAGTATTTGCAAAAAAAAGGATTAACACCTACTGAAATTCACAAGGATATGACAGACGTTTTAGGGGACTCTGCCCCTTCTTACCAAGTGGTGAAAAATATGTCTCGTGAGTTTAGATTAGGCAGAACAACTTGCGAACATGCGAAAGGTGCGGGACGTCCAGTCTGTGTCACCGTTGACAAAAACATCAATTTGATCCATGATATGGTAATGGCAGATAGAAGACTGACTATTCGCCATATCGCGGAAATAACGAACATCTCTTATGGGTCAGTTGAAAATATTTTAAGAAATGTTCTTGATCTCAGAAAAATTTCGGCGCGTTGGGTTCCAAAGATGCTGACCGTCGATCAGAAACGCTCTAGAGTGCTGCTTTCGGAAGCCAATTTGGAGTACCTGACGGCCAATCGGAAGCAATTTCTCACTCGCTTTGTGACTGTGGATGAAACATGGGTGCACCAATTTGATCCTGAGACGAAAAGACAAAGTATGGAGTGGCACCACAGAGGTTCTCCACCTCCACGCAAATTTCGAGTTCAACGCGCGGCTGGAAAGATTATGGCCACAGTGTTCTGGGATGCAGAAGGAATTTTGATGATCGATTATTTGCAGCGTGGACACACAATAACGGGTTCTTATTATGCAGGGTTAATTCCAAAATTGCGCGAAAGCATCGACCGAAAAAGACCAGGAAAGTTGGCACACAAAATTTTGTTCCATCAGGACAACGCTCCAGTCCACAAGAGCTGCATTGTCATGGCTGCCATACAGAACGCTGGCTTTGAAATCCTAGAACACCCTCCATATTCACCAGACCTGGCACCCAGTGATTACCATCTATTTCCAAAATTAAAGGAAAACCTGCGTGGAAAAAAATATGGAGACGATAATGAAGTTATGACCGCAGTAAATGGCTGGTTTGAGGAGCAACCGGAAAACTTCTTCCTGAAAGGCATTGAAGCATTGGAACATCGGTGGACCAAGTGCATTGAAGTCCAGGGAGATTATGTTGAGAAATAAATAAATAATGTTTTAAAAATTCTTTCTCTTTCTATATCAGGGACCGTAAATATTGATCTTCCCTCGTATATACAAGGTTATACATCCGTTTCAGGATAGTAACCGCCTGTTCTTTGAGGCTCTCAGACGCATTTTCTTTGTGGTGCGTCACTCCACTTTTATTATTCGCTTGTGCTTCTACAATTGTCTGTGTTTCTTTGCTTCCTCTACTATTTTCTTCCACTCATTCCTGTCCTGTATTTTTCTTCCCCAATTTGTAAATCCCATTATCTCTATGTCTTTCTCGATTTGGTCGCTCCATCTGTTCTTCGGTCTTCCTTTCGGTCTGCTTGTATCTGGTTTCTATTCTGTAATCTTCTTAACCTCACTGCTATCCTTCATCCTTTTTACGTGACCATACCACTTCAGTCTTGCCGCTTTTATTGTTCTTACAATATTTTCATTCTGAAGTATCTCTTCTATTTCAAAATTCATTAGTCGTTGGTATTCCCCTTCTCTTATCTTCTTTGGTCCGTATATTTTTCTTAGGATGTTTCTTTCGAAAATCTTTAATTTCTCCTCTTCTCCGCTTGTCAGTGTTGTTGTTTCGGCCGCGTATGTAACTACCGTCCTGATTGCTGTTTTGTATATTTTCATTTTTGTTTCCCTTTTTATAGTTTTGTTCTGTTTTATTTGTTTATATTTATGGTAGGCTCGATGTCCCGCCTGTAATCGCTGTGTTATTTCATCTTTTTTGTCATTTTTGTAATTGATATTTTTTCCAAGGTATCTGAAATTCATCACTGCTTTGAATTTGTATTTATCGATTGTTATCTGTTTATTTTCCTTGTCTTCAATTTTCCGTATTTCCATAAATTTTTGTCTTTTCTTCATTTATTTCCAATCCTCTCTTCTTGGCATTTCCTATAAGTTGTAGTAGTGTCTCACTCAAGCTTTCCTTGTCTCTTGCTATAATTGCCGCGTCATCCGCATATGCCACTATCTGTACTTTTTTATTCCTTATTGTTCCTGCTATGTTGCATTCCTTTATAATTCCATCCATTACAATATTGAAAATCGTTGCCGATAGTCCGTCTCCTTGTCTCACTCCTGAATTGGTCTTGATCTCCTTTGATATACCTTCGTCCGTTAGTATCGCTGCTTTCGTGTCCTTCATTGTCATCTCCACTAGATTTATAATTTTCTGTGGTATTTTCATTCTTTGCATGTCGATTTTAATTTGTTTTCTATTGAGAATGTCGAACGCTTGTTTAAAGTCGACGAATAGTATTTGTGGTCGGATATCGTACTCGTAGCAATTTTCAACTATTTGGCTCAGGATCTGGATGGCGTCTATTGTTGACCTTCCCTGTCGAAAACCATACTGGTATTCGCCCATCCTGTCTTCTATTACTTTCCTCATTCTTTTTTGTATTGCATTCGTTAGTATCTTGTATACAGTGTTCAGCAAGCTGATCCCTCTATAATTGGCACATTTCAATGGGTTACCTTTCTTAAGTATTGGTACTATTAACCCTTCATTCCATTCTAGACGCATGTTTTCCGTTTCCCATATTTGTTCTATTATTTTATGCATCGCCCTTATTAATTCTTCTCCGGCGTACTGTATCATTTCGTTCAGGATGCAAATTAATTAGTGCTCCAATGACTGGCATTAAATTCAGAACGTTGAACAGGAAGCATATTGATGCTCTGACTAAATCTTCACACCTATATGTAAATTAAGCAGCTAGCGTACCGGGAATTTGTGAAGATCTATTACCATATCGTAGGTTTTTTGAGTCGTAACAAATTAATTAGTGCTCCAATGACTGGCATTAAATTCAGAACGTTGAACAGGAAGCATATTGATGCTCTGACTAAATTTTCACACCTATATGTAAATTAAGCAGCTAGCGTACCGGGCATTTCTGAAGATCTATTACCATATCGTAGGCTTTTTGAGTCGTAACAAATTAATTAGTGCTCCAATGACTGGCATTAAATTCAGAACGTTGAATAGGAAGCATATTGATGCTCTGACTAAATTTTCACACCTATATGTAAATTAAGCAGCTAGCGTACCGGGTATCTCTGAATATCTATTACCATATCGTAGGCTTTTTGAGTCGTAACAAATTAATTAGTGCTCCAATGACTGGCATTAAATTCAGAACGTTTAACAAGAAGCATATTGATGCTCTGACTAAATTTTCACACCTATATGTAAATTAAGCAGCTAGCGTACCGGGCATTTCTGAAGATCTATTACCATATCGTAGGCTTTTTGAGTCGTAACAAATTAATTAGTGATCCAATGACTGGCATTAAATTCAGAACGTTGAACAGGAAGCATATTGATGCTCTGACTAAATTTTCACACCTATATGTAAATTAAGCAGCTAGCGTAACGGGCATTTCTGAAGATCTATTACCATATCGTAGGCTTTTTGAGTCGTAACAAATTAATTAGTGCTCCAATGACTGGCATTAAATTCAGAACGTTGAACAGGAAGCATATTGATGCTCTGACTAAATTTTCACACCTATATGTAAATTAAGCAGCTAGCGTACCGGGCATTTCTGAAGATCTATTACCATATCGTAGGCTTTTTGAGTCGTAACAAATTAATTAGTGCTCCAATGACTGGCATTAAATTCAGAACGTTGAACAGGAAGCATATTGATGCTCTGACTAAATTTTGACACCTATATGTAAATTAAGCAGCTAGCGTACCGGGCATATCTGAAGATCTATTACCATCTCGTAGGTTTTTTGAGTCGTAACAAATTAATTAGTGCTCCAATGACTGGCATAAAATTCAGAACGTTGAACAGGAAGCATATTGATGCTCTTACTAAATTTCCAAACCTATATGTAAATTAAGCAGCTATCGTACCGGGCATTTCTGACGATCTATTACCATATCGTAGGTTTTTTGAGTCGTAACAAATTAATTAGTGCTCCAATGACTGGCATTAAATCCAGAACGTTTAACAAGAAGCATATTGATGCTCTGACTAAATTTTCACACCTATATGTAAATTAAGCAGCTAGCGTACCGGGCATTTCTGAAGATCTATTACCATATCGTAGGCTTTTTGAGTCGTAACAAATTAATTAGTGCTCCAATGACTGGCATTAAATTCAGAACGTTGAACAGGAAGCATATTGATGCTCTGACTAAATTTTCACACCTATATGTAAATTAAGCAGCTAGTGTACCGGGCATTTCTGAAGATCTATTACCAAATCGTAAGCTTTTTGAGTCGTAACAAATTAATTAGAGCTCCTATGACTGGCATTAAATTCAGAACGTTGAACAGGAAGCATATTGATGCTCTGGCTAAATTTTCACACCTATATGTAAATTAAGCAGCTAGCGTACCGGGCATTTCTGAAGATCTATTACCATATAATAGGTTTTTTGAATCGTAACAAATTAATTAGTGCTCCAATGACTGGCATTAAATTCAGAACGTTGAACAGGAAGCATATTGATGCTCTGGCTAAATTTTCACACCTATATGTAAATTAAGCAGCTAGCGTACCGGGCATTTCTGAAGATCTATTACCATATAATAGGTTTTTTGAATCGTAACAAATTAATTAGTGCTCCAATGACTGGCATTAAATTCAGAACGTTGAACAGGAAGCATATTGATGCTCTGGCTAAATTTTCACACCTATATGTAAATTAAGCAGCTAGCGTACCGGGCATTTCTGAAGATCTATTACCATATCGTAGGTTTTTTGAGTCGTAACAAATTAATTAGTGCTCCAATGACTGGCATTAAATTCAGAACGTTGAATAGGAAGCATATTGATGCTCTGACTAAATTTTCACACCTATATGTAAATTAAGCAGCTAGCGTACCGGTCATTTCTGAAGATTTATTACCATATCGTAGGCTTTTTGAGTCGTAACAAATTAATTAGTGCTCCAATGACTGGCATTAAATTCAGAACGTTGAACAGGAAGCATATTGATGCTCTGGCTAAATTTTCAGTCCTATATGTAAATTAAGCAGCTAGCGTACCGGGCATTTCTGAAGATCTATTACCATATCGTAGGTTTTTTGAGTCGTAACAAATTAATCAGTGCTCCAATCACTGGCATTAAATTCAGAACGTTGAACAGGAAGCATATTGGTGCTCTGACTAAATTTTCACACCTATATGTAAATTAAGCAGCTAGCGTACCGAGCATTTCTGAAGATCTATTACCATATCGTAGGTTTTTTGAGTCGTAACAAATTAATTAGTGCTCCAATGACTGGTATTAAATTCGGGAGTTCGAGTAATAAGTATATTGATTCTGTGACCGAATCTTTACACCAATAAGTTGATTAGGCAGCTAGCGTACCGCGATTTTCTTAATGGTTGCTTGTTTATTTAATTAATTGTCAATAATATTTTTCCAATTAAAGCTATATTATTGAAAGTATGATGGATGAGAAGCATTAAATTAGCATTAAATTATAGTTTATGAATTGATTATTTGTAATCGTTCTACACTAACGGGTGTGCTAACTATATCTATAGCCAGCACAGCCGTATCATAGTTTTCTTTAAGTTTCAATAACTTTGTTCCTATTAGAGTTACAAACTTGAATGCATGATATATGAGAAGCATTAAATTAGCATTAAATTATATTATCTTCTTTACCTTGATATACCCCTTGTCTTGACTTTTACGCAACGTGTGTGCCAACTATATCTATAGCTAGCACACACGTTGGTATTTTTTTAAAAAAAGGAGCAATAAATTTTTTTTCATGGCATTAAATTAGCATCAAATTAGCATTAAATTATGCAACTAGTTAGAACCAGGTGTGCCATAAAGGCTGTGCCTACTTTAGTAGGGTAACTTTTATTTGTATCAGCAACCTTACTTATCACCATGGTTTTTGTGAAATATCAAAACGGCTAGATGTTGGCTGCAGCACTGTATCCAAAACTATTGTGTGGAACTTGGTACCATATCAGATGGTCCAAAATCAGCCCATTCACGTTCTATACGAGGTCTGGCTATTAAATAACGACACTGCTTATGAAAAAGAGTTTTATTTTAAAATTTATTCTACAATCGAATGCTCCCCTTCAATGTGCTCCCCTCCCCTCGCCACACACCGTTCCATTCATTTTTTCCATTGGTTAAAGCCATGCTGGAAGTCTTCTTTTGTAAGAGCATTTAAGAGCTCCGCCGATCTTCGCTTCACCACTTCGATCGACTCGAACCGGGTTCCTTTTAAGGCAGACTTAATTTTCGGAAACAGTAAAAAATCACAGGGTGCTAAATCAGGCGAGTACGGCGCGTGTTCGAGCACTGGAGTGCCTCTAGCGGCTAAATAACGCTTCACAGACAGCGCATTATGGGCAGGTGCGTTGTCCTGGTGCAAGATCCACGACTTGTTTTCCACAACTACGGCCGTTTCTTACGAACTCGCTCTCGCAGTGTTGCCAAAACTTTCAAATAGTAATTTTGGTTTACAGTTTGACCCTGTGGCACCCATTCAGTCATCACGATGCCGTTGATGTCGAAAGAAACGATTAGCATGGCTTTAAATTCTTATTTCGACATCCTTGCTTTTTTCATTCTTGGCGATGCAGGAGTTTTCCAGTGCATGGATTGCCGCTTAAATTCAACATCATATTGGAATATCCATGTTTCATCGCAAGTGAAGATGTTTTCCATCAATTCAGGCTCTTCATCTAACCTCTCAAGAAAATCTGAGCAGATCTGTTGACGGACGAGCTTTTGTTCAGGGGTCAAATTTTTTGGGACCAACTTCGCACAAACTTTCTTCATGTTGAACTCGTCATGTAAAATTTTTCTGACAGTCATCGGTGTTTACAGTATCAGCAATTATCCGAATGCTCATACGACGATCTCCGCACACAATTTCATTGATTTTGGTCACTGTTTGCGGAGTTGAAACAAAGACAGGTCGACCTGGACGTTTGTCATCTTCGGTGCTCTCTCGGCCTTCAGAAAACCGTTTATACCATTCAGAAACACGCGCACGAGATAGAGAATTCTCACCATAGGCCTCTTTCAACAACTTATAGCACTCAGTCGAAGTTTTTTAATTCAACGAGAAATTTCACATTGATCCGTTGCTCGTGTTTTTCGTCACACATTTTTATCGGCACGAGAAAAAAAAAACACGTTCGTTTCTAACCTCTATAGAAAAAATACTACTACAGCGACAAAAACGTGTTTTCTTTCGTACTGGCATAGTAGACACTTCCAGCTATTCGTTTTCCCCCCTTCCCCTCTAGGACGTCTTCTGTGCGCGCAATCTCGTTATTTAATAGCCAGACCTCGTATATACAGCTCGCTTACGACACAGAATTAAACAATGTCTTAATTGCGATTCTACGCAATCATAAAGAAACTGGCAAAAACAATTGAAACGAACCAGGAAACTCCCTACAAGCTTCAGAATGCACACATCCTTACGGATAATATGAAAAGATGTAGGCTTCAAAGAGCTACAGGACTACCACGACTCTCCGAAAACGCCAATTATTGCAAAATTTTGTTTTCTGATGAAAAAATATTTATAATTAAACAATCATTTAATCCCCACAATGACAGAATACGGTCACAAGGCCTTGAAAGAGCAAACCTGACTGGACGTAAAGTCTCAAGATCGCAAAAACCCACGTCTGTTATGGTTGGGGTCGGAATAACATCAAATGGTAAAACATAGCTAAGATTTTGTGGATAGAGGAGTGAAAATTGACCAAGAAGTATACCGTCGTGATATCCTTCAGGGTTGTTTGCTTCTGTGGTGTTAACAGGATTTTCGAGAGCAAGAATGAAACTATCCAACAGTAGTGTAGAAACAATTTGTCAGCATACAATATAGCACTGAAGAATGGCCGCCTTACTTGCCGGTTCTTAATCCATATGGATTATTCTATATTAACTATTCTGGAGAGTAGAGCTTGTGCTACACCCCATCCAAATATTGAATAGCTCAAGCAATCTTTAATTGCTGCATTGGAAGATATAGATAGTGATACAGTGCGGAAAATTGTAGAACAGTTTCCAACACGTTTGAGAGCTATAATTAGAGAGAGGGATGGTTACATTGAATTTTATTTAGTCTTGTTGTTTGTTCGATACATAGCAATTAAATATTGTAAATATATATTTTGGTTACAGTTTCTTGATTCATTTAATAAAGGTGTTAAAAATATAACTGCGTCCAAACGTAATTGTCACCATGTAATTGCAGATCCAATAAAAGTACGAAAACAAAATATTTTTACTATACAACTGCAATTTTGTTCTGAGTTGTTGTGATAATATCTGCACTTGTGGTTATTAAGCCAACACATCTGCCTGGTTTTATGTCTCTAACAAATCTATATACAAGTGCATGCTTATTAGTTATTTCTTGGATAACAGGAAGGCACGTTCATATGAATGCTACTAAATAGAATGATTTGCTATCAGGACACCATTCTAGAATATCTAGAAATAAGTTTAATGACCCGACAGCACAGAAATATAGCAAAAAGTTTATACAATAATATAAATTCATATAACTGATAAAATTCAAATAATAACAATAAGCATAGATATAAATAAAATAAATATTTAAATGTAAGTAGATGGAAATAACAAATAGTCTCCATGGGACTAAAACAAAAGATTAGGTAACAAAACACGCTACATAAATACGATTATTATTATCGATCTCCAGTCAGAGTAAAATTCTTCTATATTATTATTATTATTAAATCTAGCGTTGATATGTTGTAGACGAACTGCCGATCCATCAAAACTTGATAAAACAATTATATTTAGTGCACTTAGCAAATCTTTAGTTCGTATAGAAAAAATGTCATTCTATTGTAGGTCGTCTTGGTAGCTCCCTTGGCGGAGTGTCCGCCCGGGCCTGGGTTCGATCCCGTGACAGAGTGAGAATCTTTTTACGTGGATTTGCATTTATAATTTAAAACACCCCACAGTTTAAGCAAAAAATTAGGCTGTAAGAATAAGAGTAAAAAGAAAGACCTCCAGTATGATTGACAGCCAGTATAAAAATAAAAATATAAAATTTATTTTGTTTACTAATCAATGTCAGTAAGTATGGTATGGAAGTAAAGTAAGGTTATTTATGATTAACATGCACACTTGTACACTACAGTCAGATAAAGGATATCTGGAAAACTGATTTTTTCATAGAATTTAGTTAATTCTCATTGGCCATTAGCGATGTGGGAAACGATTATCTAAATTTTAATCTAATGAAGTTTAGGTCAACTTTAATGTAAGAATTCACCTAAAACATACAAGGTGTACTGTATTAGGGATGTATACAAGTATTTACTATCTTACCTTATCAATTAATAGTTAAAAATGTGTTTTCATGTTAACGAGATTCCTCAGTTGTATAAGTTTTTGTATTTCAGAATTTTACAGCTCTTGGCAAATTTATTTTGGTGGAGGTTTGTGAAGCTGCTTCATTGCCACATTACCCATAATTGATACTATGTTAAATGTAGGGGCTCCCTTCGATTAATGAGTTTAGATAAACAACATATAATTTTGTTGCGGTTTTAGAACGTTCAATGAATATTGTTGTTGATGCTTGAAATTATTCAAGTAATGTTTTAAAAGATATAATTTAAATTTGTGAAGATAAGAAGCTGTAAAAAGATATTTTTAATTAATAAGGGCATATTTAGTTTTTAATGAGATTGTGTTCATCGACATTCATTTATAAAGTTAACGTTGTTTGTTGATAAGAGTGTTATATACCATTAGATTGGGAATTATTTTATTTATAAGATTATTCAATTAGTTTTAGGATTAATTAAAATTTATAAACAATAATCTGATTATGTTAAAATGACTTGTCAAAGTTTCATTTGTTTTATGCAAAAATTGCATTGCATTCAATTTTTTCAACCAAATCATATAAAAAGGATTTTTCTCCATTCCTCCAAAATTTCATCTTTCAAGAAGTGCACAACTTTTTGAAGAGCATAAAGTAATATAAAGGTTATGCTATACGTTAAAATGTAAACAAATCAATGTCAAGATTTTGAGATTAATGATATTTTTGTGAAACGTCAAAGTGTTTAATTTGTGTTAAAACGTTCAAGTGTTAAGTATGTGAAATTTAAGAAAGTTGGTAAATCTAAGTGATTAATTAACTAAGTGATTATTCTTTCGAGAATGGAGAAGAAACGAAATTTTATTATCTGCTAACAAGAAAAACTTATGGAATGTAAATCTTAACTGGATTTGGATATATGTAAATAAAATTTTACTTACCATGGTTTTAAAAGAATTAAATGGATTTGGAATTTCAATTAGTAAAACCTCTTAATTGGAAATATTTACAAGAGATCATTGACGTCTATTGCTTGCATTTTTTGTCAAGACTAATAAAAGCAGCCAAGCAGACACAATGGCAGTTAAAGAAAATAAAGCTGAGTATTCTTGTGGCGCCAATTAAAAAAAATTGGATTGGAAGCTCAATAAATAAAAACGTGAATTTTTCATTTATTCTCAGTAAATAAGAAATATCATGATACCAAAAGTCAATATAAAAATATAAATAAATTATTATCCTTAAATATATATTTTTTATAATTAAAGAAAATTAAATATGTGTTTAAAAGAAAATTATTAATCTCCAAATAAAGAAAATTGAACTATTTTGGGATTAATAAAACATTAATGAGAAATTCGATTTTTTTGTTGCATTTAAATATTAAAAAATAAATTCCTAATTAAGAAGTGTTTCTATCATTTTACTGCACATAAAAGAAAATCTATTTTTCTGGTATTTATTTTCAATTTTCATTTTGTTTTGTTTCTTGTTCCTTGGTATACGTTAATTAAAAATAAAGTTGTGTTATTATTATTGTTTGCCCATAATAATTATAAGGATATGATAAACCATTAAAGCTACCCGCCTGAGAGAGTCTCTGAGAAAGGAAGGCTTTGCATAACTACAATATATTTAGCCGGAGCCGGATATTTCAACTAAACGTGAGCAAGTAGTGAGTTGTGTATTTCATCTTTGTTACAATTGCATCTATGTCTGTGTCTAGTATTCAAATAAATTTGGTCTCCTAAATCTAAGGGCAATTTTTTTAATTTAAATATAGCCCTCTTAAAAAATTATTATATCATTATCTATACCATATTTTGGCAAAATATCAGAAATAGTTGCACATATAGGTATACTACGAAATACGAACATATACAAAATAGCCTTTAAATCCACACGAACACTTTTTTATTCTTATTTAATGCTAAAGACAGAACAGACGATACCATCAAATCAGATATTTACCGTTTGAATTACTTTTGTAATAACGTTATTATGTACGTTTTTGTAGTTCGGTGTATATTGGACAAACACTTCGAAATTTTGACATAAGATATAAAGAGCACGTGCGTTGTTACCGAAACAAGTTTAAACAATATTCCTTTAATGAATAAACTACAAGATATCACAACTAATCATGATTCTTTTATTTCAGAAAAATAAATAAATCGCTCGATTCGGCGCCGCACTGGACAATTTACACAAAGGTAAGTTAAACAAAAACTAACTTAGTTGTTAAACTACAATAAGTACTAATAGTATAAGGTCAGTAAATATATTACATTTTGTTCAAAAATTTAACTATGCAGTAAATTCCCAAGATTGAGAATAATACCAGGGGGGATTACTTCCATGATATTTACAGAAGGTTCCAACAATTAAATATAATATAAAATTCAAAGAGCTGCTAGACTGCAATAACAGTGAGCATCTCTGAAAACTTTTCGGAGAAACGTTCCTCAAGAAATAGATAGGACTGAGACTCAGGAATTCTATGAGTTCACACCTCTACACAGCGTGATGGTCAAATAATAATAAAACTTTTTCCATAAATCTTTCTATGTTTACATTTAGATAACAAAATTAACTAACTTAGTTCTAAAATATTGTAAAGAATAACACAAATAAAAAAAAACCAGGGCCCATTATTATTTTAATTTTAACCACGTCAAGAACTCCCGTTTACGATTAATTCCATAGTAACTACATAAATCTTACAAACACTGGTTAATGTATGGTTAATGTTTGAATGTCTCATTGAGACAAACATTTTAGACTGGCAAATAATGAAGAGTTAAGTTCTATATAAATTTCAAGAGCCTCCATTACTACTACATTCGGTAATAATCTATAGGGGGTTGAGAGTTTAGCAGAACCATGAATTTCACCAGACATAATGATACAATTACTCTCTCATGTGTAATGCGATCAAGAATTTAATCCATTAGACATGCTATCTGTTCATTTACTTGATTTTGTGTCTGGTTTCAAAACTAAATATCCTGAGAATATAAGCAAGCTTCCGAAATGAGACCGAAAATGGGATTAAATGCGCACCTTCTAAACAAAATGATCAATTCCTGTGTGTTTCAGTTAATTTAACTTGCTTCCACGTGCTGGCTGATGCTTGTTGGTTGGTAACTTATATGTATATATAATTTCGTGTAATTCCAGATAAATTCACTCAACATAACCTGGAGCAGAAAGTTTGTTTTCATTTGTTTCTGACAGGTTACGAGTGTGAAAGTTGGAACTCCAAAAAATGTTTTACATTACATTAGCGGATATTTCGAAGTATTATACGGATATGCCTTGATAATGAAAGATAAGCCGGTGAGTGTTTTCACAAAAAGTGGCATTTTTATAGGCGGTTAGAAATCTTTAGGCCCCTTTTATTACCTAATTTAAAACTGCATACAGAAATTATCTTTTTAAAAACGAAATACATCTTGCACTTACTGATACAGTTTGTTTTAAGAAAACATTGTTGTCATTCAGAATAACACAAATTATTTTTAAAACTGTGAACTTTTAAAGGCAGTTCTATCAAAAAAAGATAATAATAGGCCGAAAAATAGCAGAAAAAAGGATTAAAAAAAAAGGAAATTAGTGAATAGATGATAACCTGGAGTTCATTTCTTTTCTTTGTATGAATCTACCGAGGGCATGAATCTACCGAGGGCCGTTAAACCTGAACTTCAAAAAGTGAAAATTAATTAGTTGATATCTCAAACGATTATCCATTTGAATAGAACATCTTAGTGGTGTAGAATCTATAATTCACAAAGGTTAAACCAGATGGATACATACAATATAGATAGATATCAATTACAAAGTAGTAATAATAACATAATAGAAGCTTAAAAAGGATTTCTACCAGCACAGATAAAATTGGAGACTGGAAATTTGAAGATGGTTATGCGTATTGGAGGTAAAGAAATCAGAAATTTCCAAATAGAAATATTTCTTGCCACTCAAACTAAGTGTTTGTAAAGAATCAGGTCAATCCTGAAGAAAATAACAATTTCTTTAACGGCTTATGTTTGGATATACAGCTAATCTAATCATTTCTAAATATTTTAGTGGCCATATCTCTGAAATTAATAAATTAATGTAAATGGTTCTTATAGAGTATAATGCATTGGGTGCGAAGACCATAGGTTAAATATGTGACCGTCCACAGAAAAAGGGACCTTAACTGTTACGAGGTCGAAATTGAGTTAGTTACATTTCCTAAAAGTAGATAAAATTCTGAACAAAATGACGCCTTTTTCGTAAAAAAATTCCAAAAATTGACCGAGTTATGAATTTTTGAAGTCTTATAATGCACAAATCTTGTGAGATATCGCGATTTAAAGTGTGGCTATTTTCAACAACCGTTTTACAATGGAACATTCTTTTTCAAACTCACACTTATGGCGCTATCTTGTAGCATTTTTTGCATAGATTTTAACTAGATAACAGAAATAAAAAAGGAAAATGTAAAAAGCTTGCATACAATTGTTTATTATTAATTTAATTATAATCATTAATAATTAATTATTATTTTGTGTTCAGGGTAGAGGTTGGGAACAATCCCCTGTATAGATGAACAAATAAGTTTGGTAAGTTAATAGCAATAAAATATATAATATTAACATATAATATTACATATTAAAAATAAACGGGTTGAATCTTTTGACAGAACGCTGAATCGGCGAATATGTGCAAGACTACGAAATGTCTAGAACTAGAATTAGAAAAAAACCTGCATCCCTATGCGAGTGTAACACGCCAGACGTAAATTGCTGTTGTTATGAAGTCAGCGGATTAACGAGACAGAGAGTATGAATCAAATGGCCAGCCCGTTCTCCTGACCAGTCACCGTTATATTTTTTTATAGGGACACTTAAAATGCCACGAGTACAACAACAAACACAGTCTACAAGAATTACAAGATCAAATAACTGAGAAAACAAATCTTACTAAGCTATCAATTCAATCCGGGATTCATTACGACATTTGAATTTCTAATTAAAACATTTACAATGTTTTGTCTTTGCATGGCCTACTAGACTTGCAAATGGCAAATTTGGAGTTTGCCTATAGTTTTTAGTTACTTTTATTTTTTAACAACCCCTGTCTTGAAGTCTCCTAACCGTCACGTTGAATTGTTTTGTTTGAAATTTTTACAAAATTCTTAGCAAGCCATAATTTTCACTGATTCAGCTCACATATCTCAATAAAAATATTCAGGCTATTGGCTGATTTGAATGGAATCGTCAAGCAGTTGTATGTATCAGTTTATATCTTTGAAATCCTTTTTGCATTTCATTGTAATGTGGTATATATTTTTAAGTTGATAATGATAATCCTTTCTTGTTTTAAATGTTCCTACTATGCGGTATGCCAATATTTTCAGTTTTTGATCTAGAATTTGTATTGGACCTTTTCTTTTTAGCCTTCCAAAATCTTATCACTTTGTAGTAGTATACACTAAGAAATGAATTATTTTTGGTAACAAATTTTTCTTTGCTGAATAAGTTTTTGTTGATACAGCAAAGTTTTTGTTGTTATTACAAAAAATAAAATTAATTTACGTTATAGGAACTAATTTAATGAGTTTCCGACGCAAATAAATGTTGTTACTATTTTTAGTAAACATAACAAATTGTTTATGGTTTACAACGAAAGTCATTTGTTGTGAAAAATTAAATTATGCTAAGTGCAATACTAGTAAAGTTTGTTATATCGACCAATTTTCTCTGTTTCTGCAACAATTCTTTTTTGCTGAGAGAAAACACACTAAGCAATAAATTCTCTTTGGTAACAAATTCTCATTTGCTGAATTAGTTTTTGTTAATAGAACAAAGTGTTGTAATTACAGATTTATTTATGTTGTAGGAACAAACTAATAAGTTTCCATCGCAAATACATTTTGTTAGCTTTTTATCACACGTGTGCTCAATCGGTGATCAGCTCGGTTACGGTCTTGTCGAACTCGGAACATTATGTTCCTTTGTTGTCTCTTGTCAAGGTTGTTTCATTTGTTTGGTGAGTATTAATTATAGCTGTTACGTTGCATGTACAATGCGTCGCATTACAATGGAAATTGTACGGAAAATCTACTAGACGAGTGGATACTCGTCTGGATACCTGCACTTATTCCAATATTAATTAGTTGCGTGAGCATATTACATGAAATACTAATAGTAAATATTCTATCAAATCCAGCAAATTGTAAATTTGCTGTGACAACATATTAATTAGTAAAGTCAGCATAGTTGGTGTTAGCAAAGGCTGAAAATTTGTTTATATATTTTACAAATTGGAATTTGCTGCAGTAAGGGTTGCACTTTCAGAAAATATGAATTAGCTTCTTGTGAAATTCTGATTGTCACTTCAACAAAATAATTCTAGTAGTCCCAGCAAATGAATCTGTTTCTTTTGTTAAGGTTTTTATAGCAAAAATAATTGGTATATGCAAATGATAAATTTGCTGAGGCTATATTGATACAAAATATTTGCTGAAGTTACTCATATTTTGTTGTTGAGCATATTATTTTTTAGTGTTTAGATATTCTCTAACAAATACAAATAGAATAAGATGCTGTTTCGAGAATTTCTATTTCACAAAAGTAACTTACTACAGAAGAGTTTTCCAAAGTTCTACTAGTTATTGTTGAATATCAACAATAAGCTTTACTAGGGAAACCCCGTCAAAACATGACTGTCAAAGGGATAATTTATTGAACAACTTCCTTATATACAACGTTCGTTGTGTGATTAAAACACTTGAGGTTTGAACGGTTGATTATTTAAATGAACACACTTAAACAAAACCAGCTAAAAATGTTAAGCCTAGCATCGTCAGAACAACTACTGCAGAAGAAGTTATTTAACAAACACCCCCGATTTACTCTCCGACTTACCCTCCTCACTTATTTTATTATATATTTGAAATTTATGGTTTTAAAAATCTACAACCTTAAAAATAAATAAAAACTAGTCATGTCAAGTCCAAATGGTGCATTTCTAATATCTCAAATATGATACCTAAAGTTACCTTTATTACAAAATCTTAATAAAGTATTTTTAATTTAATTCTCCACAAAACTACCCACTAGTTAAAAAATATGATTCCATAAGAAAATGATTAATGGACGTACAATATTCTAGATAACCACAGCCAAAACAATATGGAATTTGAAAAGAAAAATAGGTTAAGTGAGATAATTTTATTGTAAATCAACAATTTCTTTTTCCTTTGGACGTCATTGTAATTGGGATTAACCCGTTATGTTTGGGTAATTATTAAATAAATAAATAAATAAATTACTCTGGTTAATCATTTTTAAACATCTTATGCCAGTAAATGTGGTTATTTTAATACTTACTAAAGTAACAACTGAACCATTTCTTATTTACTTTTTCAAGTCACATTAACACTTTTCCATTTTTGAATATAAAAAGTGCCACTTGATGCAATCACACAACACAAACACAACTTAAGATATTATACACTAGCTTCTGGCGGGATCCTCATTACTTTTCAAGATTATTTATGAATTTGTCCAAAACTTCGGAATGACACAGAAAAACTTAACACTGTAAATTCTAAACGGAACATAATAACATGACACGTTTCACAACCATCTGCACCCACCTTAATGAATATACGTAACACAAACACTTTATCTGAGTCATGATAGTAATATAATGTTGGCACGTGTCCATGGAAACCACGTGGTGCGTGCCTTTTTTACTTTGGTTCCCGTAAAAGCTTTACTCTCAGGAGGAAGAGTATGCAGCTACTGCTTTTTTTAGTTGGTATAGTGGAACTTCTTACGTATCCTGACCAGGTAATTGTCAGATAAAATTAACGTCTACTTAATTTTCGTTTTGTTGCTATTCACTACCGCAAAGTTAGTCACGTCCGGAAGATTTCAAAAATGAGACTGAATAAAATGGTAAATCATCGCATGATTTTAGAATCTGTCTGGGTTGTGCGTTGTTGGGGGTCATGGCCAATGACATGTTTCGTAAATATAAGTATGAGAAAACAAATAAACTGGTGTTTATGCAAATCTAATAAAGTCATACCATTTTATTTGCTGGAATTATTTTGGATTCTTTAAGAACTTAGAAGTTAAGATAAGTGCTGATAATTGATGATAAGCTTAACATCTGACAATATGATTGCCGTTTATGTATGCAAGATTTAGTTAATGTCAATATTAATCAATGAGTTATCAAAATAGCATTTTAATTATGTTAATCTCAAGCATATCTATTAATTAGCATATATTCTACATATTTATTTACATAATTTGTATTAACACTTAAATACTGACGTGCGATTTGTTATAACATTCTCTAGCAATTTCTATTTCTGGCATTATAATCAACCTACTTACATAGGATGATGTAAAACATCATTCCAAAGAACTTACTAGAATATGCATTATTCTGATTCATATTATCAAAATAATTCCATTTTTCACATCAAGATATCGTGTTTGAAAAGACATGTAATCACTATTAATTTTTGTGATTCTTAAGTAAAAGGAGATCCCAAATTTTTGTCAATGTTTTTGAATGCATTAAAATTTACATAAGAAGTGACAAGCGGAAATGAATCATTCGTTTTCAGTTCTTATTCTTGTACTACTTATAGTTCTTACTACTCTGCAGTTTTATTTATATAAAATCATTAACCACCTTCATACAATATGGGCCCACACAAACAATTTAATTTAACCAAATATATTAACTATGATAATGAAACAAATACTACTTCCGCTTGTTTAGAGTGTGAGAAGAATTTAAAAGGAAATCTATTAACTTGAAATATTAAGCGGCATTATGCTAACGTAGGTAATGAATTGAAATTTCTTGATGCAAACAAATAAATCGAAAACAAGGTATCAATTGATTAAAAATTATCAAACAAAATTTAACAGCGCGCATACAGCGTCATACAGATTTGCTCTCCATGTATTAATAAAATTGCATCTTTCAATATTAAATAACCTGCGTTGTTATTTAACTCTCGAATTGTGAACGATAAATATTTTTCAACTCTTAACAAATATGATTCGCTCGGGAACGAAAATGTATTTATACCAGAGAATTAAAAAATAAAATTCGCGAACGAATGAGAAATTAAATTCTTATAAGAATTATTCTTTTGCGAGCGAATCAAATTTCTTCGTTCTTCCTACCCTAGCGAAAGGTGGGAAATATGATTGTTGAGATGTGCTGACAAAAATGTTCAGCCGCATTATTAAAAGACCATAAGTCTCGCGTAAGACAGTTAAAAGCAGTAGCGTTTTTAAGACCAATTATGGTTGCAAAACTCAAATTCTAAATTCTTGTAGAAATCTACAGTATGATTATCTTTATGATGTATGCACAATGCCCATACATACCTATATATAGAATAATGTACCGTTCTTGCTAATTGGAATTCTGAACGACAAAGACAAATTTGTAGCAAAGAAATAAAATCTGTAGCAACAATTATTTTTTCGTAACTATCACCATCATATAGCCACCACCACTACGCACAAATAAAAATTGGCAGCGCGAACTAGCAATCAAGGTAGCACACCCACTATCATACAAATTTCCTATGCTGCCACTTAATATTAATTAAAGACTAATTTGTACCATCAAGATTTTTGTTTGTACTACGATTGAAATGTTTAAATAAACGATTGCCAAAACGCGCGCCTGCTGTTACGAAATTTGAAAAATCACGATATTAAAAATTGATTAAATTTGGATTCTAACTAACTGAATACCATGAACTAATTATAGACTAATTTGTACCAACACAGTTTTTATGTTGTACTAAGATTAAAATTCATAAATAAACGATTGTTTAGAAACGGGTGGCACGCGTGTTTCGAGTTTTGACAAACCACGCTAACGAAAATTCATGAAATGTGGATTTAACTAATTAAAGCCTAATTTGTACCCGCCAATAAGCTAATCAACGTTTGGTTGAGTTCAATGTGTTGTTTCTCTTCTGTTCTCTGCAAAAATCCTTCAGCTGTTCTGAGATTTTCATTATCAGTAGTAGTTATTAAAGTCATTAAACCTGATCTTGAGAATATTTTTTGCAGGATTATATTTGCAGAAATAAATAAGTTAGAAACAAATAAATAATCCCCAGTAGGTAAAGGTTAAAAAAAATCGTCTATTGCATCTGAGACGATGTCATTGTATGCATAAAAAACTAGGACGTTAACTTAGAGACCACCACGTAATGCATAAAATAATGAATTTTTATACTAGCTAAGTGAATGCAGTGGTGCAGAGTTATTCATTATACGAGGCTTGTTCAATTGAAACCCATCTTTGGTTCATAAAAACTTGATTGACAAATAAATTTACAAATAACTACCACCACAATTAAGGCACATATCCCATTGTTTCACCAACCTATGTATACCCTGCTCATAGAATTGTTGTGGCTGCTGCTTGAAGAAATCTTTCAAAGAAAACTTCTGCTCAAAGATATAAAAATCGCAAAGCGATAAATCTGAGCTATATGTGGATGCTCTAAAGACGTCCATTTCTTTTGTTGCAGATTTTCTTTTACTACGTTTGCGACATGAAGCCGAGCATTGTCGTGAAGCAGTATGACACACTCTAGGTTCTTTAAACTCTATCAGCAAGGGTCCTTCATGGTCGAAAAACAATGTCAACATCATCTTGCCTGCAGAAGGTTGTGCTTTAAGCTTCTTTGGTCGTGGTGAATTTGTAAACGCAAGTAACTAATCAGTGTGACGGGTACAAACACTACTAACGTTGCAAAACGTCAGTTGAGTGATTAAAATTGTTTCCAAGGCTAACTCGACCAAAGATGGGTTTCAATTGAACAAGCCTGTATCTTGTTGTTATTATCATTCGCCCAGGGGGGCTATCGAAGAAGCCAAATGTGTTTTGAACCGCCGTCTTTAACGCGGGCGCTTCATCGATCGAGTTCAAAATTTTACTTACTGCTTCCAAGTTTCCAATTTTCGATTCTTTCATCGAACCAGTGCATTTCCAAGTGCATTTATCCAATTGAATGTGCTAAAAAAATGTATTTATCTGCAAACGCATGACAAGACGTTGAGATATTCAACATTCCTGTAGTAGAAATAGTTTTCCTTACTAATTTATTGAAATTGTTATCGCTTAGACAATTAATAGACAATTTGTCGCGTACCATACTTATAGCCAAATATCCAATGTTTGTTGTCCTAATTAATTTTAAAATTGAATTTTTTGTAATTATGCGATTACAAAGTGTTTTCTGAGTTGCCTTGCCCTAAACCTTCCTTTACCGTTTCATAAGTACACCTAAGCTCTTATTTTCTGCGTAGTCGGAAAGGACTTTTTGTTATACTCGTGTTCCTGTTTTTCTGCAGCGATAGTGAGTTTTTCCCGCACCACCTTATATGATTGTTGTAGTCTTGTTATCAACTCGACTGCATAATTCTCATCGATATCATATCTTACACGTGTAGGTGTCAGCACATCGTCGAAAGGCATTTCGCAGTATCTTCCGTGCAATAGGAAGAACGGTGTTTCACCTGTAACGCGCTATGGATGCTGCTTCTAAGAATCATTAGCACGAATGGAATCCAAACATTTAAATCATTCTGATACTGTTTCACGAAATGCGATAAACTATCGTTTAGTGTTCTATGGAATATTCTCGACTCTGCCGTTTCCGATGTTCCTTACTCTGATCGAGAAGTCGCCTAGGCATACCAGGCAGTGTTATAATGTTAGTAACAAATGATTTTACTTTTGTATCAGCTTGTGGGTAAGGTAATGCTATTGCTTTGGGATAGCGAGTGAATTCATTCTGAAATGTTAAAATATACTTATTTCCGGATAGTAAAGTAGGAGGTGGTCCGACGATATCCATCGATGTTCTCTCGAATGGTTGCGTAACGCTTTGAAACCTCTGAACTGGTGCAAGTCGGTGATCTGGTAATGTTTTATTTCCTTGCAGGTCTTGCATTCAGAACAGTACTTCTTAATATCCGACTTAGTAAAACCATCGATGTTGTTTTTCTTGGACTTTGCTGTCCTACTAACGGAGCTTCATGGTATGTCCTAAAAAATTTCTTTCCTGTTTGTTACCACAAAAACGTGGCAATGACAGATTTATTCGCAGTTGAACCACATTATTGTTTTGTTTGATATCCCTTCCAATTAGAATCCACCTAGGATCAGTTGTTGATCTGATCTCTTGAACTTACTCCTGTATTCTTGAATAGATGGGCATCGTTGCGTATTCTCAAAAGGATTTGCATTGTTGGAATTCACTGAGCGTATAATTTCAGCTGATTCTTTGGGTACTATTTTCCTGTCTACTCTCATATAAACAATTTCGACATGTTTTGCAGCTTTGATGGCTTCGTTAAAAGTCTGGCATTTTTGTAGACTCGGAATAAGATCTTCCGTAAACCTGGTACGCAGAGATTTTTTCAGCAATTCTCGCCTAATCTAGAGTTCCTCAATGAAAACTTTAACTGTGTTATTTTAGAGTTAGGACACGGATGTCAAATTCTATCTCTTTCTAGTCCACTAAGCTGTTTGAAACAGAGATACTTTATTCTCTCTTTTTACTTTAGTGACAACATTCAGCAACTGTCAGTTATAAATTTTAGGTTATGCTTTCATGTTTATTTTTATGCATGTAAAATTTCTTAATATGCTCATTATCATTTATTTACTGTTTGTAGAGAATTTTTAAAAATACTATAGTACATATATCAATTTTTCGACAGCTTTTAATATTAATTGTATCGAATTTCAGATTTATATAATTGTCACACTGACAGTTTAATTTATTGAACCAATTTTCATGATGACCAACCTTCTAATAGTTTCAAAATATGAAATGTCACTAAGGAAATTTGACATGCGTGTCTTAACTCTAAATAACAAGGAGCTCAGTTCATATCCAGGAACCCTAGCCTAATCTTGTTCTCGGCTTCGTTGTTCCCTAGTTTTAATGTTTTATTACCTGCTATCCTTAAACGTGTAACGTAGTCATTAACTTTTTTGTTTGACCTTTGGATGCACTTGAAAATCTGTAGACCGGGAATCACGCGAGGTATGACCTTCTCACAAGAGAATCGCGGAAAACATCCAATGTTGTAGCTTGCATCACTGTTGGGTTTACGTTTAAATAACTCTTGATTTATCCTTTAATCTTGAGTTTTGCAATCTCTAGCAACTGTATGGTTGCGTTTACTGTCTCCAGCCTTACTTTGTGGAACTCCATAATCATGAAATATAATATAAATACAAAGATTAGTTAAAGTTTCACAAGTTTTATTAATATCTTAACCTGACAATATTGTTTCGACACTTTGTGTCATTATCAAAGGGAGATAAGATTGATAAACAAACACGTTGCTAAGGATAAATACATACAGAAAATAGGTAACTATATACAATACATAACAAAAACTAAATATCTAACACTTCTAATAAAGGAGAATTACTAAGCTCAGTTGTTCATTCATTAAAGGTACTGTGCGTTTAGCTTTTGAAATATACAGACATAAACGCACAGTACCTTTAATGAATGAACAAACTGAGCTTAGTAATTCTCCTTTATTAGAAGTGTTAGATATTTAGTTTTTGTTATGTATTGTATATAGTTACCTATTTTCTGTATGTATTTATCCTTAGCAACGTCTTTGTTTATCAATCTTATCTACCTTTGATAATGACACAAAGTGTCGAAATAATATTGTCAGGTTAAGATATTAATAAAACTTGTGAAACATTAACTAATCTTTGTATTTATATTATATTTCATAACTGTATGGTTGTCCATTTACTGATGGAGGCGGCACTTTCTAGCTGTTCTATAAAATCTTTAATGTTGGTACCTGTGCTGCTTTCTGTGAACACGTGAATGAAATTTAACAACCCTAACATATACTGCTGGTGTTTCGGAACCTGTTATTGTTCCAGCTGCTTAGTGTAGTTTAATCCCTATTTCTAGAAAAAACAATAGTATCCAGAGAAGTGGGGACAAAATAAAGGGGTGCGTGCAGCAACACAATCTCATATCGAATATAGAATATTGGCGGAATAGCTCCTTCTTACCAGTACAATATGAACAGCTTGTATTTTGGCGGTTTTACTCATTCACAATAACTTCTTTGCAATATTCGGATTATTTGGAATGTGCTTTTACAAAATGTTCAAACGCCGACCCACCGTTGCTGTCTTAAATCAAAATAGAACTAGAAGTGGAAGATAATGATAGAATTTTGTGTATATTCTATGTTGGTAACAAATTTCAGAAATGTATACTTAATTTCATGCCATCTCTGGGACTGTTTAAAAAATAACTTTAGTTAAGACCTACATCTAAAGCGTTGCTGAACGATTGTTATTTATTCCCTAACCTGTTTATTAAATTATTTTAAATTATCTTATTATCGATATTTATGAGTAAACCTTTTTAATATGGCCGTTGGCAGTATTCATTTTATGTCTCATTTCCTTGAAGTGTGCAAGATTAGGTTATAGTCTTGGGCACACTGAAATTTCCCTAGAGTTCCTAAATATAAACTGAGCTCTGTGTTATTTAGAGTAATTCACGCATGTCAAATTTTCCTAGCAACATTTCATATTTTGCAACTATTTATTAGAAGGTTGGTAATCATGCAAAATAAATTAAACTGTCAATTATATAAATCTGAAAATGGGTTACAGTTAATACTTTATTGAAAGCTATCGCAAATTATTAGATATAAAACAGTAGATTTAAAAATTCTCTGCAAACAGTAAATAAATGATAATTGAAAACTTTTATATGCATAAAAATAAACATGACATAAACCATAACCTAAAATTTATAACAGACAGCTGTTGAATTTTGCCACTAAAATAAAAAGAGACAAAAAAGTATCTCTGTTTCAGGCAACTTACTTTATTTTTGGCCTAAAACAGATAGATTCTGACATCCATGTCCTAACTCTAAAATAACACTGTAGCGTGTAGTGGACAGTAAAACACTGATAATTGTTTTATATTATTAGTTTAATGAGTAAACTATAAATGATGTAACTGTTAAATACAATAATGATTTGACGTGCTGCATTTGACTACTGCTTGTTGTGATCTG
Source organism: Agrypnus murinus (assembly GCA_929113105.1). Classification (NCBI taxonomy): domain Eukaryota; kingdom Metazoa; phylum Arthropoda; class Insecta; order Coleoptera; family Elateridae; genus Agrypnus; species Agrypnus murinus. Next base: position 27,850,994 of record OV816028.1, on the reverse strand, counting down.
GTTCTTCTTGTTGAAGCAATAACACGCTCGGTCCACGCGCAATAACGCGTGGGTGTAATCCGGACGGAACAAACACAGTTAAAGTTTTTATTCAGGAACTCTAAAATTTCCCTATCTACGTATCCTGAATGAAAACCCACAGGAGAGGGACAGAAGCACACATTATGTTTTGTAACTAATACTAGCTTACCAATGAACTATTCTGGAAGACACTTACCTGAAACAAACAAAAAACAATTATTCATTGTTGTACTAAGAATATAAACTTTTTTTTTTATTTGACGCCTACACTACGGGGGAACCAACATCTAAGTTCATCTGTCCCCCATCTAACATGCAACACGAATACACATCCATAGTTGAGGTGACGGAATTTTCCAATTAGAAAAATCCCGCCGCCCCAAGTGAGATTCGAACCCACGACCCTTGGAACACGAGTGATGCACTAACACCACTCGTCCACCGCCGGTCCTAATATAAACTTTTATAGAAATTAAACAGAATCAATTCTTTCTCTGAACGATTTTCTCCCGATTTTGGGGAATACCTAGTCTACATTTAAAAATTCAGATATAAGCAGATCCGGAACACATATGCCTATACAGAGGAGTGATTCTTAACATAAAAGCTTATCCAGAAAAAAAGGAGAGTCTCTCTACAGTTTTTGTAGATTGAAAACACTTAAGGCCGTTCCAGAGTAAATAAGCTGAAAATATTTTTATCACTTACTTTGAGCAATGATAAAGTTCCAATATCTTCGATTTTGACGTTATTACAATTTGCAAATTATATATGTAATGGAAATAAAAAAGGTACACTGTTAAAGGTATTTATCTTCTTCTATTCTCATGTTAAACATTTATAGATTCTTGTTTTATTACAGAACAAAACCATTTTCAATATGGAAGCAAAAATTTGCATAGCTATTCAATTATTTTTCCTCTGGTAACGATTATTAAAAAATTCAACAATATTAATTACATATTACAAAATTTAAATCGTCAAAAGACTATTGTTACTATAATAAATTAAAATCAATAAGGTATGTTGTTACAATTTTTCTTTAAAGGCTTTTCCCCAGTTCAATTTCACTTAATGTTTAACCTAAAATTTCTAACCTAACCTAACTAAACCTAAAAAATTCTTAAACGGCTTTTCTCCAGCGTGTTTATCATATTTTTGTCATTCCAAATATGAAAGTGTTTATGGGCACACCCTTTTATTGGCTTTTCCTTATTTGGTAATGTTTCTGTTCAGGCTACCTCATTGGTGAATTCAGCTTGATCTGTTTCCTTGAACATTTTTGATAAGATAATCATCATTTGTCCTTTTAAAAAGTGAGTTGTAATTTGACTTGCAAATAGAGTATTTGCTTCATTCCAGTTTTAGGAAATTTGGGATAATTTCTCTCTTTATGAGTTTATTGTGGAAATATGTGCAATTAACTTCCTGGTGATCAGTTTTTCACAGTGGTGATTGTTTGTATCACAGGAATCCAAGAGTCTTTTAAACTCTGCTGCAAGGTACATCTTTTATTTACTCTAATATTTATGGTTATTTCTAACAATTCCTTGTTTTGTGGGAATACCTTTCAACAAATATAACAAGAGGTGATAATCCACCCATTGACTATTGTTTTAAAGCCGATGAAAACATCTTTTCCGGTAGGCCTGTGGTTATGTTGATAGACTGTTAATTTATACAGAATTTCTTTCTAGGCTTTTTTCCCGGTTCATTAACTTTTCCGGCATCTACTTTTACCTGCTTTATGCTCTCTGGTTTTAGCTGCGTTCTACCTTGTTCCACCGTCCAGGACGTTGGGTATTTATTGGCTATCGTAGCCGCATCTATAAGTAAAGTATTTTATGCACAGATGCATTATAATTAGACTATTATTGCTAGATTTATCGGAACATAACTGTCTCTTTATGCCCCAAGGGCCTCTTTATGATCCGACGGGCAATAATGAAACGTCAATTAAATGTCAGAGCTGTATTTGTAGAACTTGATTGGTTCTTAATATAATTTGTAAACTTATCACCAATGAAAATAAGCTGAAATTAAGTATTTTAGATAGTAACTATAGTAACGTACTTCGTATATAAGCACATAAGTATACGTACAGCGGCTTGATGTAACCTACGTACTCATTTAATTATGTTTTTTACACAATAATAGATTTGAGATAAAAACAATCTGTGCATAAAATAGTGTATGCATTTCGGGCATAACTTGCTTTTATGGCCCTACAGCCTTTTCCTAGCCCTCGGCTGACGCCTCGGGCTAGAAATAACGCTTCTGGCCATAAAAGCTTCTTTATGCCCTTAATACATAATAGTTATTTAGGTATTAAGGGCATAAAGAAGCTTTTATGACCAGAAGCGTTATTTCTAGCCCGAGGCGTTAGCCGAGGGCTAGGAAAAGGCTGTAGGGCCATAAAAGCAAGTTATGCCCGAAATACATACACTATTTTATGCACAGTTAATTTTTTATCTCAAATCTATTATTGTGTAAAAAATCTAATTAAATGAGTACGTAGGTACATCAAGCCGCTGTGCGTATACTTATGTGCTTATACGAAGTACGTTACTATAGTTACCATTCCAAAATACTTAATTTTAGACTATTTTCATTGGTGATAAGTTTACAAATTATATTAAGAACCAATCAAGTTCTACAAATACAGCTCTGACATTTAATTGACATTTCTTTATTGCCCGTCGGATCATAAAGAGACTCTTGGGCCATAAAGAGACGGTTATGTTTAGACGAGTCTAGCAATAATAGCCTAATTATAATGCATATGTGCATAAATAACTATTATCAGCTACCAACAAGAGTAGAAAGAAGACACCCCAATACCAACACAGAACTCAACACCTAAAAAAATAAACATTTTCTCCTTCTTAATTTTTAGGTTAGGTAACAAAGTAATTCCTAAATTTGGTTTTAATAAAGCATATTAAAGGCGCAGTTGCCATTTGTTCCATATTACTTTTCTGCAGAAAGCGTAAGTCTGATTCAGTTATCCATTTTAGTTAAAATATGTAATTAAATTATTGTTATTTCGATTATATGAATTTATTGTATGTAAAATTGTATAAGATTTCTGATTTCATGATATTATTTTTATAGTATTAGGGGTTTATTTACGAATAATAGTTTTGTATAATTTATGTTTTAAAAATAAATAACCTTCTGTTTCTTGTGTATCTGTGCCTTTTATTTCTATCAACGCCTGTGCCGAGTTCCAACGGCGGCTGCTATCTTAGAGCAGACGTTCGCCGGACCCAAAGATACAATCAGATTAAGGTTAATGTTTTGTGTAATAAATTTTTAATACAACTGGAGCTTCTTTCAACACCGGAGCTAGCCGGTCAGAAAGTTCTCGTTACAATGAACAAAATCGACATCTAGCAACAGATTTTATGTAACAAAGTTCCTCTAATTGAATAATATAATTTCTTGTTATTTTTAGCATTATGAAACCTTCTCGAGCTTCTGGTATTATTGGAACGTTTAAAAGAATGAATGAGGGAAACAAAAAATCGTACCTGAACCTCATTGAAACGTAGCAGGTTCCCCTAATCACCAAGTGCCAAAAATAATATAAATTTTACAAAAAGATTAAGCAATGAATACCAAGAGAAGAAGCGATCGATCACTAAGAAACCTCTTCGAATCAGAATTCAAAGACACTTTTGACACTTAACAATCCATGCGTAATAGTTACATGACTGACTTTTTACTCAAAAGAATAAAAAGAACCAACGCCTTTTTAGGTGTCGAATTAGGACTCCAGAAAACCTCTAAAGAGCTGCAGGCAGAACGGTCCACTTCAACTATTGCGCTTTATATAATAATGATCTAGATACAATAATTATGATTTACTACATTCAAGAAAGTAGATAATATTAATACACGAAATTCTATTCCATAAAAAGATTTTTTAGGGGTTTCATTCCATTCCAACTGATATGCACTTAAATTTGAAAATTATAAAGGAATTGCTGATTCTACGGAGACACTTTCTGCTAATGAATATGAACATACTTAATATACACTTTTGCTACCTTCTCTTAAAAAGCTTTTCACCAGTGTGCTTTAAAGTACACAAGTTTGAATAATCTTTATTGTCCTGTTTACTTAAGATTAGTTTTAAAATATGTCTTTTATCTTGTAGGTATAATAAATATCTTAGTATGAAAAACGAATAATAATATATTCGATTTTCTTCTAGCTACTTGAGCAATTATTTGTTTAATTTTAGAAAAAAAAGAGACTAAAAGCAATTTTTCTCCAAATGAAGTATATATTTAAAATTTACAATTTTATCCTAATTTCCTCCATTCTATTTGACTTTTATATTTAAACAAATCCAAAAATATGTGTTCTACGTTAGAGCTTTTACTGAAAGCATAAAAGTAACGAGCACTAATGAATAAAACGTGTTCTGAGTTAAACAGAAACGTGTTGCTTTTAGCTCGTCCTCATTTTAGAACGTAATGGAAACGTAGGAAAAGTGCTCGATTTTATAAGAAATTTTCGTTGGAAATAAAATGATGATTTTTTTCTTCTCAAATCATCATCAGAAAGGAAAACTCGCTCGAATAACATTTATTTAAGGAATTATTGCAACTCTCGTATTTTAAACAGCTGTAGTATACAGTTTTAATCAAAGCCTTCTCTAACTAACATAGTTTGCTGTGAAACTATGCGCAATATCCTAATTTGGGAAATTTCCGGTAGACTGGCCATGCTAAATTCCAGGGATGGTCTATGTAGATATAAGGCCTAAAGCTTGAAAAGCGATCAAACGCTCTCAGGTAATATATCATCGCCTTGTTGACGCTAAACCCCTTATTCTTGTAGTAACAGCAACAACATTTAATTTGAAAAAGGTGCTTGCGCCATAACTCTTTTACATTATGAAAATAGTGATATATATACGTATATGGGCCTACATAATACATAATATACTATAAGTGGTAATTGCTAGTTATAAACACAGATCTTTTTAAATTGATTTTCATTAAATGCTATTGAAGAATAAGAGATAAAGTCTTATAATTTGCAGCAGCCTTTCATAGAGTATTTAAATTATTACATGCACTCCTGGTAAGTCGCAAAATAATTCTTAGTTGTAAACAGAAAAAATAATAATAGTGCAGGACACTTTATTCCACCTATTAACCTATAATGTCAGCCGAGGGCTGTTCTTCCATATTCTCCAATATGTATCTTACCCATTCTGAAGGTTAACGGCCACCAGGGTTGTTAGGATAGTAGCTGGTTATAACAATAGTTTACTTTAGTTTTGCTTGTGTTATGGTTAAGAAATTGAAAGGCCAATAATTTAATAAGAATTAATTTACAATTTAAAACACAGAAAGAAGTATTTAGATGTAAAGCTTCTAATTTAAAGTTTAAAATATGGTAGAAAAATTGATATTTAAAAATTAAAAATATAAAATTTGAAATTCATTTATAAATAAAATCTTCATAAATTTATAATTTAAAATCAAAACGTAAATGTAAAATTCAAAAACTAACAATATTGAGATGATATCGTATCATCAATTTGAAAATTTTATCAATTTAATAATACATTAAGAATATTTAAAGACTACGATAAGATCGGAAGCACAAAAATAATCAGGAATATGTTATATAAATTATCCATGCAATAAAAAGAAAGATAGTCATGCTAGGATACTAGTTTTATTTATTGAAAAGATTACATGCTAGGTTACAGTTAGATTTATCAAGCGTTGAAATAGAATTTATAGGAGTACGATCTTCACACGTATATAACCTCACTTTTATAAAAAGCTTTTAAAAAGGATATAAGTTAATTATGTTGTTTTATAATAAAACATGTTTTATGTAACACAGGTTACAAGCTTAGGATAGTTTATCCACTTTTCTTAAATGTTTTATCTTTTCACTAGATTTGAGTTTGACGTTTGATAACGCAGATAGTATTTTACCTCCTCTCACAAAACTAAGTCAGTTTCGAGTAGATATTTCACTGGGAATAGTTAAAACAGATCATTACCTTGATGTATAGAAAGTTACAATTAACTTACGGATTCCTGTATTTGGTAGAAATCATGTCATGTAAATGAAGATATGGGCTGTGTGGATATTCATTGGATTTTACAAATTTTGGTATAATTATGAGGTTTTGCACCTTTGTTTTGATTCAGTCACCTGGAGTACTGTACTCTGGACGAGAATAGGAAAGTTTTGGTCCATTTATGTTGTTTTTTATCTTGAACTTGCAGAAGCATCACTTTTGTTTTAAAACGTAAGGCCAGATTTTTAAGTTAAGTTTTTCTTTATTATTTTGTGATGATTTGTGTGAACTCCTTATGAGTGGGTTACCTGGTGAAACAATGTAAATATTCTATTTACAGAGATAGCTGGAAATTTATGTATTTCCAATGTAATTAAGTTTTAATGAGTTTCGTGACAGCTGGTTGCTTTTATTGGTTTTTCCTGTAAATATAGATTTTATTTATTTGTGACGTCATGACAGTTTCGATGTTCAGAATTTTAGTGCGATTTCGTTGTTTTTTCAAATGTTTTTCCGTAAACGCATAAAAGGGCTTTCAAAAAAGAACAAAGTCAGTCGATAAAAGCTATAGGGCGAGACCACGTTGGCTGCAGATTAAAAGCTAAAAAATAAAATAGGGTTAGAGTTGACCCACGTGTTCTATTTGTTTACAATAAACGTTAAACATATTTGAATTGGATATTCACCTGTAATATTTGGAATAAAGAAGATTTGTTTTCGTTTTCTTTTAACAGCCACACAGTTTGGTGATTGATTTAATCTCGTATAATTTTGAAGAAACAATTATTTTCCGTCATCGACCGAATTATCGACATTGTATGGAATTTACAACAGTTGATGTTAGATCACAGTTGAGTGGAACTTTATGGAAGTTTGTCGAATTTAAGGTTTTGTTCTCTGATCAGATAAATTAACAAGTTAATCATAATTTAAATTTTGTTCTCATTTTGATAAGTTCTTTAGAACACATGACATTAGTTTATTTAAATGAATCTTGCGGTGAAACAAAAAAAAATGTCATATCATTCACAAATTAACAATTCATTTAAATAAATTAAAGAGAGTTCTCAATATAATTGTTTTGTTGAAATTTATATTTTTTAGTAATCTTATTCTGAATAAATAAAACCTGTGTTTTTATAATTTGAAATAATCGTTTTTATTATTCATGTGTGATGCAAGTATCAAATTTTATACAGATTTATATACAGAGTAAAGATTATTTCACGTCCAGATTCCAGGTGTTGTATGTAGTAAGTTTTTCCTTCCAGGTACAAGAATTAATAAGATCAATATATATTTTTATTTCATGCTTAATCGAATTAAAACTGAGTTACTCCCTACTGGGAAAAAGAAAAACTATTGGGTTGTTATATTTTAATTTTTATTAAAGCTAGCCAAATCAGATCAAACATTCATAGTGTTATTATTTCACCTCATAGTTTATTGTTCGCCCGAACGTGGGACATTTTAAATGACATTCTAATTATATTTATTTATTAAATATAACATCTCAATATACAGGTTGTCCCACAACGCTGTTTACACGAAATATCTCCCTTATTTGATAAAGAAATCAACCAAAAACTATTGTGAATGATTCAAAATGGACCTACAGAAAACATCCTTATACGCTGGTTGCATAGCAACGTTTAAGAGATCATGCCAACTAGATTAATTTTTCAAATTGCACCCTCTGTTTTTTTTCACGGAAATGTATTCTTAACTTCATTCTGTATACGGTAGTATGCCTTACTTAATTATGTAATGTGCATTTAGTGGTCGAAGAAAATATTTTTTTAAAATTGAATTCATCTTAAACTTAAAGCAAATGTTGAAAATGCCCCCCTGTGGACTCTACACGGGCTTTAAAGTGCCTCAGTAGTTCCCTTGTAGACACGGCTCTAATTATATTTTTTGAATAAATAATTTAGTTAGTGAATATGAAGTGTACAATTTATAAAAAATATTTTTTATATTCAGAATACAAAATTTACATACAATTTCGCAGTAATTTAAATTTTTTAGTTACAATTGAGGATCGAAGTATTAGTATGAAAAGATCTAGAATCATATTATCGTAATATATATTTAAAATCTGAAATGAGGACCGGGAACTTAGAATTTACCTTTTCTTAATTCAAATTCCATAATTATATTTTAATTTAATTAATGTAATTTAGAATTTTTATTATAAAACTAACTTTAGTTTGCAATTTAAAATTGAGAACCTTAACTGCAGAATTTGCAGTTAAAATTTAGAAATTGGAAACTAGTAAAAATAATTCTGAATTTGAATTTGGAAGAAGTGTATTAAAATTACAAAGTAGAATTTAGAATATACAATTTAAAATTATAGTTTTTTAAAATATATTTTAGAAATTTCCAGAATACTCAACGTGAATTCAGAATTTAAAATTTGAAATTAAGTATTGAAGATTTTGAGAAAATTCCGAAAAACAATTTAGAATCTAGGATTGACACAAATTAGATTTAATGTAGATTCAAATTGAAATTTACAGGTGATTGTATAAGAAAAAAGAATTATTTAGAATTAAATTCTGAATTTAACATTGGAATTTAACATAAAATGTGTTAATTTATTTTCAAAAGAAAACTTAGCGTTAAGCATATAGATTCAGATTTCAAATTCAAAATTAAGCAAGAGTAATTTTGTATTTGGAATATAGGTTTAGAATATTCAACCTAGAAATTGCTATTCTGAATTTGAATCCAAAATTTAAATTTAAAATAAAATTGAGGTTAAACTGTAAATGAAAAATCGAAATTAAGAAAAAAAGGAAATTTTCAATAATATTCATGTAAAATGCGAATATATACTTATAATTTAGTCAACGAATTCAATTCTTTGAAACATTTGAAGCAACATCCACTGCAGGCAAGCTCCTTCATTATGTCTATAGCAAGTGCTTTGTGGCTTAGATTTAATATTGGTTGCTTTTTGTAAAAAAGACCCAAGGCAAAGAAAAATAGCAATTGCAAGTGATGCTTACTTAGATTCTATAAAAGCTCTTCTCACAAACATTACAGACAAATACGTAATTCGGAAGTTGCTTCTTTCGTTATGCATTTTATGTAAATTTCTTGATAATTATACTAGAGTACTTGAAAATAAGAATTTCTTAATTTTACATTCAGTTATTGAAACACGAATCCAGTTATATTTAAAGTTATAGTAATAAAATGGGATCTGAAAAGTCTCCGGAGGATTTCGGTAACACGGACCAGTATATAAAACTATTATCAAAAAATTAGATACCTATGTAAAAGAGAGAAAACAGCAAAATATTTCTTGTATTAGTGTAATTAACACTATTAAATGTGAACTAATTTCTAACTGGAAATGTATTGGTAATTATTAATGCAATAAAAATATTATTACACCAATAATAAATAAATGCCATCAAAATTACTAAAAATACTGAGGCAGGAAGGTGTATTGTAAGATATAAAGAAACTTGACGGAATAATTAAAAAGGCGGATCAAAGGATTCTTACCAGCATAAAAAAACGAAGAGATTATAAATTTAATTACACGCAGTTTAGCAGAAGGTAAAATTAGCAGATTTGGTTATTGTAAATTATTATGTCTGCAACGGTCTACTTTACTTGGGTACAATGTGAAAGGCATTTAAAAAATAGCGTTTAATCGAGCCTTCAAAAGAAACCTTAAAAACCTTGATAAGAGACTTTCTTCATTATCACAATCAATGCATTTCAATTTATATCTCTAGTTGTTTACTGATAGAGATATGAGTACGGTAATAAGGCAGTATAGGACTTAGGGTTAATATAGTCGCTAGAGGGCGCTACCCAAAAAGGAATTTTGACTTATCTAGCTATCGATTAGTAAGACATAAACAGTCAAAATACCACTAATCTACTTTAATTATGTTATATTAATGTTTAAGAATATGGATCATCTATCATCATCATCTAAAAATAACCTACCCAAGTTTGGATGAAGTTTCAAAGAGATCAAGCCTACAATAACATATAGACTTATGAAATCTTCATAAAATTGATATATTTAGTAAAGAAATATACGTACAATAGAGTTAGTTTAGTCAGTTCTCTTTTTAATTAATAAAGTGAAATATATATGAAACGCATATGAAATCATCATCATTTCGCAAAACACTGCTTTTCCATACATATTGAGTTGTCTAGATTTCATCTCATTGAAAATTTATTAGACGATTCGATCGTAAACATAAAAATAATTATTTCATGCAATAAAATAAAATAAAGGATAGACATGCTAGGATATTAGGTTTATTTAATCTAAAGGCTACATGTTAGGTCACAGATCGATTCATCAATTTTTAAAATAGAAATTAAGCAGGATAAAATCTCTTGCAAACATAACCTCAATTTCTATATGTAAAAAGGTCTGATTTATAAAAAGGATATCAATCATTCAGATTGTTTCATGATAATACATGTTATATGCAACCCAAGTCACATATTAGGATGATTTTTCCATTTGTCTGGAAGATTTAATTTTCCTGATTAAATTCTAGGTCTACGATCATTAACGTAAGAAGAATTTTTCTGTTTTTCCATGAGACTGACTCAGTTTCGGGCTGATATTTAACTAAAAATATGTAAATTAGGTCAATCTTGTAAAGACTAATCTAGCACAATAAACTTACAAACTCTTATACAGTGTTTACTGTCTCCAGCCTTACTTTGTGGAACTCCATAATCATGAAATATAATATAAATACAAAGATTAGCTAAAGTTTCACAAGTTGTGAAACTTGTGAAACTTTAGCTAATCTTTGTATTTATATTATATTTCTTATACAGTGTCTGCCATAAAGTTGGATCCATATGGGAAATTTTTTAATATTTTGTTTGGAAAGAAACTTTGCGGGGCAATCACCTCTTCCAAAAATACTTGAAATACACAATGTCAAAGTTGACAGGTGACATTAGGATCTGTCAAATTCGCCATTCTTTTTTAAAATGGACAAAAAAATGACCTTATTTGTTAAAATAGGGAAAAGTTTTATTAAGACAAAATACTTCTAATGACATTTTACGTTTACATACTGAGTTTGAGTAAGATATTCCGACATAGGGAAAATTTTGTTTTTTAACATTTTTTGATACACCCCCATGACTGACTATTTTTTAAATAGTAGTTAGTGTTAAATTGCTCTATTTATGATTACAACAATTCTTGAATTATTTAAACGTGGCTTAATAAAAAAGATTAATAAAATTATCCGTTATTTTCTTGGAAATTGGAAAATAATCCAGAAAGTTCCATTATTTTCTTGCTAATTTTAATATTTGTTAAAAACACCTCGACTATAATTAGCTATAAGCTATAATTAGCAAAATACCATATGCACTTGTTGCCTTCCCACTCATTTAAAGCGTTTTTAACGATTTCAAAATAGTCAGTTACGAGGATGTATCGAAAAATGTTAAAAAACAAAATTTTCTTTATGTCGGAATATCTCGTTCAAACTTGCTATGTGAATGTAAAATGTCATTAGAAATATTTTTCCTTAATAAAACTTTTCCATATTTTAACAAATAAGGTCATTTTTTGCCTATTTTAAAAAAGAATGGCGAATTTGACAGATACCTAATGTCACCTGTCAACTTTGACAAGGCGTATTTCTAGTATTTTTAGAAGCTGAAGTGATTGTCCCACAAAGCTGTTTTCCAATCAGAATATTAAAAAAATTTCCCATATGGATCCAACTTTATGGCAGACACTGTATAATGATACAGAGCATTTATTGTAATGAAGGTTTCGGCTTTGCTGATATGCTTCGTGTGTTACAAATATTGATTCTTATACAACATTTCTCACCATTGTTTGAATGCAAGCACTTGGAGGACTGTATGCTGGACAATTTGACTATAATTTGACTTCATTTAAGTTGATTTGAAAATGAATTTTGTATAAAGCATCGTTGGGTTTATCAGATCGTAGGGAGGAATTTTTATGTATGATTTTCTTCTATTGTAATGATGTTCTTAAGTAAATTTTATATGTATCAGTTACATTGTGTAATTATGTATTCAATTTGTAAAGGATAAAGCTGGATTTATTGAGTTTTGTGTATAATTAGGTCCTAATGAGTTTCGTTTATTGTCAATCGTTTTTGTTAATTTTCTAAGTCTAGATTTTGGAATATGAGTGTCTTATATTGTTTTAATCGTTATTTTGCCAGCTACAATGCTATCTTTGTAGAATTAAGATTAGTGGTAATTATAATCAGCTGTGTTTGAATAGTGACGTCATATAAAACATTCGCGAGGCGGTAGTTTGGAAAAATTGACATAATTTTCATTTGTTTCGCCAAATCATATATAAACCCCAGCTAAAATTAACAAATGGAGTCGATAAAAAGCACTTAGGGAATCCATGCTCGACTTCGGATTAAAAATCTGTAAAATAAGTGTGGTTATGTAATAATCATATGGTTGGATGTCAACAAAGGAAAAATTCAACAAAGTTTAAAGAATAATTTACCTGAACAATTTAAATTAAGGAAGATTTATTTCTTTATTCAACAATTAATATGGAAGTGTGAACGAGTTATTTTTTTAAATAAATTCAAGAAGATTTTATTTCCATTATTGACTTAAATAATCGATGGATTTACATTAATAAAATCATCTGACAGATTTGAGTGCAGTAGTACCAATATACAATAAAATTGGAGTGGATCTCATTTACTTTATATATAAGGTTGGTCAAAATAAAAGGTTTTGATTTGATTTTTCAAAAACAAAATTATACAGACAATCTGAATAATTTCAGAATTCATTTTTCTAACTTTAAAGGTTTTTAAATAATGTAACAAGAGAGAAAAAGAAAGAACCTCTTTTCGAGCAACAAATGGAGTGTTCTACCTCATTCGAGACAATGACGCATCGCACAAGCATGTAAACCAGACGCGGTTTATTCTAGCGCTTTCTAGAATACATAGAAGGTTCCAGCGACTTCTGGTGCGATTATATGAGGGTATAAAAGCGGATTCGCTGATAAAAGAGAAGTAGTCAACAGCAAGTCATGAACTGTGTATCGCGAAATAAATAGTAACTGTATAGATATATGTTGTATTAGAAATTCATAGTCTGTAAATAAATATTTCTTATTAATAGACGTTTTAACCAGCACTTTTGTTATTATTTTAAAAAGAACGTTACAGTGGTGTCAGGTGTGGGATTTTAAAATAAATAAAATCGTGTAATAATTAAATAAAGTGCTGTGAGAATAAATTTTTAGTGTTAAAATTAATTTCAACAAACCATTAAAATGGTGATGAAACTATTAAAAGATCTCAAAGTAATAGACTTGAAACATGAACTGGAAGAACGAGATTTGGAAACAACGGGCCTTAAAAACGTGTTAATAAATCGGCTAAAAGAATGGCTTTTAGAACAGCAAGAAGATCCTGAAAGTTTCCTCTTCGAAATACCTGGACCCGCAATTGATACTAGTTTGTTGTTAAGTAAAATGGAAGAAAGTTCTAGAAAAGCCGAAGAAAATTCTAGAAAGTCCGAAGAGAATTCTAGAATGTTAAAAGAGGAATTACTGGAAAAGTCCGAAGAGAATTCTAGAATGTTAAAAGAGGAATTACTTGAAAATACTAAAGCACTGGAAGAAAATGTTAAAATGCTTAAAGAAGAATTATTGGAAAAGTCCGAAGAGAATTCTAGAAAGTCTGAAGAAAATTCTAAAATGCTTAAACAAGAATTACTTGAAAATACTAAAGCGCTGGAAGAAAAAGTACTGGAAAAACACGAAGAGAATTCTAGAAGGTTTGCAGAATTACTAGAAAGGGCCGAAGAAAATGTTAGAATGCTAAAGGAAGAAATACTGGAGAATTCCAGGAAATCCGAAGACAGTTCTAGAAGGCTTAAAGGAGAATTGTTGGAAAATGTCAAAGCGTTGGAAGATAAAGTTTTCGAAGAATTTTTGGAGAATGCCAGCGCGTTAGGACTATTGGAAGGTAGATTGGCGGAACAAGATAGGGTAATAAAGATGGTAGAAGAGAAAATAGCCCAAATCCAATTACCACCAACAACTAAGAAAGACGATATAACCGAAATGCTGGAAGATAGAATGAGGCAACTACGGTTTCCCTCGTTTTCTGAGTGGCCGTGTAATGAAGTAAAGAAACAAGTTAAAGAAGAAAAGGATCCTGCCGTAGGGATAAAAGTAAAACCACCCACGTTCGATGGAAAGATACCTTGGTCCACCTACTACAAACAATTTGAGGCGGCCGCTGGGGCCAATGGATGGATATGCAAGGAAAAGGCCGTTTCTCTAACTGTGGCTTTGCGTGGAGACGCGTTGAACGTCCTGCAAACATTCCCAGCAGGGCAGGAAAACGATTACCAGTTGTTAGTGTCTAGATTGGAGATGAGATATGGAGACACGCATCTTCAACAAGTGTATCATGCGCAAGTGAGGAATCGTGTCCAGAAGAATGGAGAAAGCCTTCAGGAGTTTGAAGCCGATGTTGCGCGGCTTGTCCGATTGGCGTACCCCACGGCACCGGAATCATTTCTGGGACAACTCGCTGTGCAGACCTTCATTGATGGGTTAAGAGACGGAGAAACACAACAATCATTGAGGCTGGCACGACCAAGAACAACTAATGATGCGCTTGCTCACGCCTTAGAATTTGAAGCCGCAAAACAAGTGTCCCGAGGTCACGGGCGTGTTCGGGCCGTTGCGGAAGAAGAGGAAGGTTACAAAGATCGCCTAGAAGAGTTATTAATGAGAGTTCTTCAGAAAGAAGAGAACCGTAAAAAGAATCCTCAAGAAGTTCGAGGACCCCGTTGCTGGAACTGCGGCGAACAAGGACACATACGACGCAGTTGCCCTAAACCCAAACAAGTTCAACCGTCGGAAAAGTTAAAGGGGTTGGCAAGAGGGGACGAACGTTGACCATGAGTGAAGAAACCCCGGAGATAACCCTCCATGCCGTAACATCAAAGAATAGTACCGGCAGTTTGTTTGTGGATGGGAAGATTGCTAGCCAAGTATTAAGAACTACCATCGTCAACGATAATTGGTTGCCAGAAGAATTGCAACGACAGCAGGAGGCTGATCCCGAATTAAAAATGGTACTGGAATGGAAGCGTGTGGGCAAAAGGCCTGCCTGGGAAGTCGTCAGCCCTTTCAACAGAACCCTAAAAGCATATTGGACCCAATGGGAGTCCTTGAAGGTGGAAAACGATCTCCTAAAGCGAGTGCTAGAGAGTGTAGATGGCACCACCATGAGGTCTCAGTTCGTGGTTCCAAGGAGCCGAGTGGCTACAGTATTGCGACATCTACATGACGGTGCCTCAGGAGGACACTTCGGTGTAAAGAAGACTCTGGAAAAGGTTAGGGAGCGTTTTTATTGGGTCAACTGTAAAGAAGACGTGAAGGAGTGGTGCCGGAAATGCGAACTATGTGCCACTGGTAACGGACCCTTGGGGAAACGAAGAGCACCTATGAGGCAGTACAATGTGGGTAGTCCTTTGGAACGAATAGCTATAGATATTGCCGGACCATTTCCCGAAACCGACGATGGGAATAAATACATCTTAGTGGCAATGGACTATTTTACCAAATGGCCAGAAGCGTATGCCCTACCAAACCAGGAAGCCGCGACTGTTGCTGACGTACTAGTCAAAGAGTTCTTCAGTCGCTTCGGAGTGCCAATGGAGCTGCATTCGGATCAAGGCCGCAATTTTGAGTCTGTACTCTTTGGAGAAGTCTGTCGATTGTTGGGCATTCGCAAGACTCGGACCACACCGTTACATCCGCAGTCCGATGGAATGGTAGAACGCATGAATCGGACAATGGGCAAATATTTGGCCAAGGTCGTCTCCGATCATCAACGAGACTGGGACCAATACCTGCATCTGTTCCTGATGGCTTATCGTGCATCGGTCCACGAAACAACCGGTCAGTCACCAGCGTCTGTGATGTTTGGACGCGAGTTACGGTTACCGTGTGATCTCGAATTTGGATCTCCACCTATAGAGCAGGAGGTAGCCGGGAATGATTATGTCATCAACTTAAAGAAGAAGTTGGAGGATATTCACGACCGAACCCGAAATAATAGTCGAATCGCGAGTGACCGGATGAAGGCTAAGTACGATGTGAGAGCCCAAGAAGGAGGGTTTCAACCTGGAGAGCTTGTCTGGTTATACAACCCGCAAAGGCGTCGTGGCTATTCTCCAAAGTTACAGCGAAATTGGGAGGGTCCATACCAGGTGAAGAAACGAATAAATGACTTGATTTATCGCATCCAGAAATTGCCAAGGGGGAAACCAAAGGTGGTACACTCCAATCGTCTGGCGCACTATGAGGGAAATAATGACGCAGTCCCGGATCGGAAATATGAGGCTGAGGTGGCTATCACTACCGTAAGGCCTGAAGATGATCAGCCAACCTTTAGAGAATTTATGGCTGCGTTCTCTGGAACTAGAAAAGCGCGATTCGGAGTCACGACTGAGATGCAACAAGATCTCTTCCGGGTCCCTGGTGATTATTCCATTGCCCACTGTGTCTCCGAGGATCTCCGTATGTCCAGGGGGATCGCAGTAGTGTTTAGAAATAAATTTGGACGGCTGAATGAACTTCGAGAACAAAATCCCTCTGTTGGTAAATCCTTACGCTTGCCTGATCATGACCGATCCATTTACTACTTGGTAACCAAGCAGTTTTACTACCAGAAACCGAGTTACGCCGACTTGTGGAGGGCACTATGGAATTTGAGGATCGAGTTGCTTACCAGGGGAATTAACAAATTGGCAGTTCCCAAACTCGGCTGTGGGCGGGACCAGCTGGATTGGAGAATCGTTAGAAACATGCTGGAAGTTGTCTTTAGAGGTACGGACGTCAAGATCTTCGTCTGCAGTTTTGACCCACAGCCCGCATTAAGGCCAACGAAGAGTGTAGACTGTTATTTCTACCGTAATGGAACGTGTAGTCGAGGTGAAGACTGTCGATATCGTCATGACCCGTTCTACAGGAACCAGAGCATAGAACCTGTTCTGGGACAGAACAGACTTGAAGGGGGGGGGCAGTGTAACAAGAGAGAAAAAGAAAGAACCTCTTTTCGAGCAACAAATGGAGTGTTCTACCTCATTCGAGACAATGACGCATCGCACAAGCATGTAAACCAGACGCGGTTTATTCTAGCGCTTTCTAGAATACATAGAAGGTTCCAGCGACTTCTGGTGCGATTATATGAGGGTATAAAAGCGGATTCGCGGATAAAAGAGAAGTAGTCAACAGCAAGTCATGAACTGTGTATCGCGAAATAAATAGTAACTGTATAGATAAATGTTGTATTAGAAATTCATAGTCTGTAAATAAATATTTCTTATTAATAGACGATTTAACCAGCACTTTTGTTATTATTTTAAAAAGAACGTTACAATAATTAAATTCTTATGAATAAAAACAAATTAAATTTCTCTATTAAAATTTAATTATCAGAAATTAAATTTATTTGAACATTTGTAAATATTTTTATTTGATTACATTGATTGATGTTAGTTTGCTGAAGTGGAGAACTGTTATAGCCCTATGTCAAGTTATTAACGACTAATTAACACACTTGAGCAAGCTTAGGAAAGAATTTCCTATTTTACTTTATTGTTTTGTTCCAAATAATTTTATTTTTATTTTTTTTTAATTTGAATTTCTTTTCATTAATAAAATAAAGAGTGTTTTTAATTTATCTATGTGTTTATTTGATGTGTATACAAACATCAATTTCTTTTTCTTTTCATATTTAGAGTTTAGCTTGCTGTTGTCCAGTTGCGGAAGTCCAAGTGTCTTCATTGTAAGTTTTTTTTCTTCCAAGTATAAGAATCAATAAGATCGTGGCGCAGAGTAAATAGCACCTCAATATGTATACTCGGTAACAATGCAAGAAATCTATTACACTCAACATAAAACTCTGAAGATAATAATTCAAATGCCAGCAAGGCGGCTTAGAAGAACGTTGAGAAAACAATGAATAACTTCTACATGCTTGATGATAAGAAAGAAATTATGACAAAAAAAAGGACAATTTTGAGAAAAAAAAGCAACAGCTGTTGAGAGGTATAGTTTAAGAAGGTATATGCAACCCAACTTTTACAAACTTATTGAAAACTATTTATGAAACTGTACTTACTGTACGAAATTGAGGGAAGTTGGCCATGAAGTTTCGTATCACTATAACTAAAATGTATGATTGTACTATATATAAAAGATTATTCAGAATAAAGGTTAGGTGTGTGTTATTCAACTTATAATAATACTATAAAGTTAATGCAGTCTTTTTTAAAATATGTAGTAAAGAAAAAAATTAATTTCTGTCTAATTCTAGATTGCATTTTGAAATAATGTAAAGTCGTTAAGCAAAATCACAATTAAACTTTTTTGATAAACCGAGATATTGTATAATTTTAAAATGTAATCCTATTCGAAGATAAAATGATGAGATTTAAAATGAGTTTTGCCACAAATTCCTTCCCATATCTTTTAATTTTGAAGTTATCTTGGTTTCGAGCTAAATTTCCTCGTAATTTTGTTCGTCCAATAAAAATTATTAAAAAAAGTTAAATAACGAAACTTTCATATAAATGTAAAGCATTCAGATAAAAAATAAAATATATGGAAATAAAAACACAATCTAACAACAAACAAGCAAACACGGATGTTAGGTTTCAAATAAATTGCCCTACAATTTATCAACTTAAATTACAAAGGTTTCCCTATAAGCCACATATATACATAGGGGGTGCATGAACCGACACTGAAAACAGGGTGGGCATTTTCCAGCTGGGGACTATCCGATATCGCTACGTGCATATATCAATCCTATCAGCACATAAGCGAAATTACTGCAAAAATTGGGAAGGTTACATTATGGAATATTTAAAAAGTTTATGGCAAACCCGATAGAAGAGACGTTTATTGACACTTTTAAAATGAAAAATTGGAAAAACGAAAAAATAAAACTGAATACGCAAAGTATTGCAATTTGTACCCTCTTTAAATCAATTATTCAAACCCTTCAGGACTAATTTTTGTGTTAAGTGAACCAAATAAATAAAGCAATAAGAGGAGGAAAAAGACCAGAAGTTATATATCCCCGCTTCATTTACATACAACCGCACCAAATTAAAATCGACTCTTTTTCTTTCTTTTTTCTATTTTTGTATTTTTAACTTATTCCGTCGTTAATACTTGAACAGCTATATAAAATTTAATTTTCCTGCAATCATCTATAAAATGGACGCCTTCGATTTAGAAACCTCTAGGAAAAGATTATCACAAAACCTCCTTTAAGGAAAGAAATTGAAAAATTTCGCAGTTGAATCAAGATATCCAATTATTTCCTCGTGGTTCGATTCTATGGATAGTGGAAATTTATTGCAGTTAGGAGTTTCGTCGATGAAGTAAATCTGGTGAAATGTTGAGCCTGTCTTTAAGATTGCTACGTTTAATCTAGGTGGCATTTAGGTATAAATATTTGTGGATTTTGGACTTTAACGTAGTTGCAGCAGCTGCAGGGGAAATGCAAACGAGTATTATTATGAAAGATTGGGAGTATTAGTGTTAATCTCTGTTAAACGTTACTATCGTTGCGGTAGCAGCAGGAAATGTTCTATCAAATGTAAATCGATATTTAAATTTTGTTTGTTAAGTTTTTTATCGTTAATTATCTTTGCCGATGATTAGCAAAAACTGCAAAAACATTAAATAACTAGAACCGGGGATCGATTACCTTCGTCACTCGGGTCCAATTTGACGGTTTGTACTTTCCTTTTGTGCAGAGGATATGATTGGCTTTCGTCCTTCCCTCTCCTCCTCCAAAAACTGGGTTCGTTAAGCTCTCTTTAACGAGAGCAATAACGTTATCTAGATATAGTCCGGTATCCATTTTCCGGTGAGGAAATAGGGCGTGGCTGATAGGTCTCTCTCTACGTCGCCAATATTGTGTTTGTGTTCAACGTTGTCTAGGTTTACTTCAATTTTTAGTTTTCTGAGCCGAAATGGACTGCCAGGTTTTTCTTCCCGTCTCCAATCTTAGGCTCGTTAAGCTGTCCTCAACAAACCTAGTCTAGGTGTACTCCCGACTGATTTTCTGAGAAGAGATAAGGTGTGACTCTGACAGGCGTCGTGGCCCCCAACCATGGGCTGGGTAAGCTCTTTTCAACAAGCCCAATAACGTTAGACAGGTCTACTATGGCTTTTACTTTCATGTCCAGTTATAGGATGTGACTGACAGATCTCTTTTGTAGGTAGATAAGTTGGTTTTCAAAATCTAGCAAACAGTTGAGAATATCCTGACAATTTAACAGACAAAATTTTAAAGAAATTTTGGTATAACTCAAAAAGTTACCAAATTCTAAACGATGTGCAATGTCGTGTCGAGTACAAAAACTAAACCGTAATTATCTATTTCGAAAATAGAGATTACGTATGATACCTGGACAATGTGGCAAATAATAAACTTGAATTTATATGCCGATGACATTGAGTAAATGGAAATCAAAAACAAAATCATTTATAGAGTAACACCTTAGAAAGGGCAAAAATCCTTAAAGTTATTGATTTTAAACATTCAGTCTTAAAAGTTCTTTCTTATTACAGAACATTCACAAATTCTGACAATACTGGTTCTGTAACGCTTGTTACGATATACCGTCACTTAACAACTGCAGGCATTATTTAGTAAATTTCGTCGAGGCAGTTGCGTTCAGTTATTTTATGGTCTGCATTCCAGATAAAAAACCAAAGATAGCTGGCCGAAACCTAAGTCGAGAGATTGAGGAAGTACTAGGAACAACAAACAAAAACCAATCCAAGAAGTACTTTTGTTTGTATCAAACATGCAACACGACAGGTTATACTTGATTCCATTGTCGCTAGTGGATGAAGATTATGAAAATATTTGACACGCGAGCTATGCGTCATTCCTGTTCCTAAATTCGGAATCTCAAAATTAAAAAAAAAATATAAACGATTTTATAATCATTGTGCTGGTGGTGTACAACATAGTGCCGGAAGGGTATTTTTACTTGTATCCCCATTACACTGGTTGCATTTGTTATGCAAATGCGCTGATTGGGTGTATCTCAATTAAGAAGAAATGTGGGATTAAGTCTAATGACAGGTGCTCCACGTAAATAAATATGTATTCCGGTTATATATGTAAAGTCACAAAAATGTTGAAGGGCCGTATAGGGGAGACATGCTTAGCCAATTTGTAACCCCTATCACCACCAACGTTGTCGACCGTTCCTGGAGTCGGTTTTTGAATCATGTAATCGATATTAAAAAATACATCATGCATGCACGGGACAACACCGATACTATTATGAACAGTTGACTGATGTGTACTTTCGAAAATGTCACTGTGAATGTAGTTGCTTCCTAGAGACTTGGATAGAATCGAAACCAGAACCTAAAAAACCTCAAGAACCAATATTTCGTGTCGTACCGTGTAACGGACAGATTTCCTGATTGTCTTTTTGGTATCATCCAGTATATTGGCATTAAGTTATTTAGTTAGGTCTTGTATTCGGTATCCTGTATATCGCCTTAATTAATAAATCTTTTCGATAAAATTCGAATTTTATGTTTTTGAATAAGTGCCATCTGGTTTGAGTAATTTAATTACTTCAATATCAATTTTTTGCAATTTTCCCAATATGGGCATAGCGAGTATCCTCTACTGTGATTCGATAAAAGACCATTAACTTCGTTGTCACAATTTGTGCGGAAAAACATAGTTGCAACAAACCTATTAAAAATAGCCTCGTTACCACGTGGCTCCCATTCGACTCCACGCGACTGCAACTTTGTGTTGAAGCGTTCTCTTCTCGTAAAAATTTTCGTCAAGTTAGCACCTCGTATTTGGCGATCTATAAATTGTGATCTTATGGTGCAAATTCCTTTTTCGATGGAAAATTGGTAAAAATTAGTTAGCTATTTTATAACCTAAAACCAACGAAAATACAACATTCCTTTGTGGTGGAGATTGATCGTAGTTCATTATCTTGGAACCCTATAGTTTAAAGGGTTTCTGGTTTTTGGTTTTTCCTTTTGTCTGGAACATTTGAGTTTTCCTGATGTCCATTAGTTTGCTGTAACCTCCAAGTTTTTCCTTATTCTGAATTACATGTAGTTTCTGTTATCAGCTAGCGGAGAATACGAGACTTGGTGTCTAAAATGGCGGACGGTTGTATTTGTCGACTTTTGCAGAGTTGAAATCAATTTAATTTAATTTCATTTGGACTTCTAATCTTGGACTGAACATGTGCAGTAATATTAATTAATCAAACCAAAGTCTTTAAACTATCTAGTCATGTCATCTTCGAATGACACCTGGTGACTTAGTTCAACTTTTACGAAGTAAATATTCATTGAAATGACGCCTGTAAAGCGAAGTTTATTTTGTTAAATCAGTTTCAGGTGTGTTCTTTATACAATTTTATTTCAATGTGGGAGGACTGATGATTCTATTTATATACAAATTTATTGCAAAGTAGTTTTTTATCTTTTTACAATTATCATCTTAACACTGTTGAAATTCAATTAAAACTGGTTCATTCCAAAGAAATAGAGCTTCGTTGTTGTGGAGGCTTATTATTAATAACTTATTTATTTAATTAAATGCGCTGGCGCCCATCTCCATAGTTCTACAATCAATCGATAGACAAGAGATAGGGCTGTTACTCAAGTTGTTCAAGCTAAAGCCAGGCACGACTAAGCCATCATAGAGTATTTATTTGTTGATTTGTTTGAAAATTTAACATTACTACAAGCGGAACCTAAACCCTTATTTTTTAAAGCAAGTGCCCGAATCAGAACCGGAAGCTCAGAACTCTTGCAAAACCACCATATTACTTTCATATTTCTGCTTATAAATTGACAGTTACTAATAACGAAAACCACCATCAAACATGGCTCTGTCGACATTGACAACCACGTCAAGATATCGTCAAACTGCAAGAAGCAAACAAGCACGCACGACTTGAAGGTGAGGGTTTATGGGGAAGTGAGGTTTATCTCGGCCTAGGGGAGTATACCTAGGTCATATGGGAAACCGCATGCCACCAGGTACAGTGCTCTGCAAGCTATTCGTTTCACCCTATGACTCGTTAATCGAGTACTGTGATCTGAAGTAGCTCTAGAACCTTTACACTTAAAGGGAGTTGGTGCTTCTCACTCTCAAGACAACTTCACCTGAATAGGGTACATACCGGGAGTCTAGAACGTATAGACTTGAAAACGAAGCTCTGTCGAGGGCACACCAGGCCTATAACTGAAAGACCGGCATGGGAAACCATAACGGTCGAACAAAGATCCCCGACTTGAGTTGGGGACTAAATACTCAGGGGGGCGGTGCAGACCACACGGCGCCACAGAATTGGGGGATAGTCCGAAGCTGGACGAGGTACAATATCCTAGGAGAAAGTGCCGACGGGTGAGCACGATAATCGCTCCGGTACTAACCTGGAAAGCTAGTAGAGGATGGATAGTAACCTCGCTCCAACCAGTGAGTGACTGGTAGCACTATCCTTGATAGTCGCGCGCTAATTGAGCGTAACTCAATTCATGTCTAACTGACGGGAAGGAACACCTGAACGTTCATAAATACAATGTAACATACAATTAAGCCATCTCAACTACGGCCTATTATAAATTTATAAGGCGATAGGCTATAAAATACTGTTAGAGTGAACTCATGCGCCTGAAGTTGTTTTATCTCCTGAAGCTTGTCTTTTAGGACTCCATATGCAGCGGAGTAGGGCGGTGAGATTCATTCGCCAGAACAGTTAGTCGTACAAATTAGTCGTACAAGCTCATGTGGTATTGGCTTCTTCTAAACAGTTACAGATGTGGGGTATGACGGCTTCAGTCAACAGATTGTTCCTTGATGCAGGACATATGGACATGGCACATGTAATACATATAATGTGGTTTTTGAATGCATTCGCGTTTCTCGTGAAATGAATGAACTCTCTCGGAATGAACATTCTATTCTCCGTTAGTGACCAGAGACCTTTAACATAACCTTAAAGGTTTAGAGAAAAAATTGAAGGTTAGGCAAGTAGCTTGTCGCAGACTACTAAAGAATAGGCTAATATAATCTAGTTCGTTGCATATTATCAATGCTTGAACTTGGGTATACAGATGTGGTTTGGTATTGGTAGCTAATTAAGTAGTTCAATAATATCACAACAGAGCTATTGTTTGGAAATGGTTTGTAATTACTTATTACTTTAAACTTACGTTTTGGCTATTTTTATATAAAAAAAGACAAAAATAGCATCCTATTAGCCTTGCTGTCATTATGAAACCAATAGTACATAAGAGGTTTCACTCATGTATATCTATTACGTTCATTCACCAATTTGTACTGTGGTGTACTAGATTATTTATCCCTTATTTTGCACACACGTACAAATAGTCTACTTACATCTACGTCCTGATAGCTTTTCCCGAAAAAAGCTTAGCAAAGAAAATATTAAACGATGCTTATGGCTTCTGTTTTAAACTATAATAAAGCTGCTTGTAGACATAGCTTAAATTCAACGAACTAGCTTTAATTCTTAGTTTTTCTCTTTTATTTTTACTAAAAGAGTTTTGAACTACATCTTATAAGGTTTAATTCCCCTTTCTAAGCTTATCTTTAAAACGTCGTTCCTAATTGCACAACTACTGACCTTTTTAACTGCGGTTATGTAGAGCTCGTAAAGTTTGTAACTTTTTAGGTAAGCAGCTAGATACACTTACATCGTTTTGACACACTGCATCAAAAACTACGAAAAAGCTCTCAAGGTAAAAGCTTTTATCTAAAAGCGCTTTTTATACATATTTATTCGTTAAATTGCTCTAGACATATCTGCTTTCTTTTTTGAACATGATCTGGCATAGCTACTTTTTCACCAAATCACCTTCTCAATAGCTAAATTTCATTACAGCTTTTAAAATTCTAAAGTGAAGCTACAGGTATAAAATAAAACTACATACAAAGTTTGTTCGCTTCTTTCTATCCTTATTCAACTGCAAATCCTCCAGATAAACGGGATAAATGAAAAAACATAAAACCTACAAAATTAATGGTGGGAAAAGTTATGGCTTAACATAACCTCAAAATTATTCTGCAGTAAATCCGAAAATTAACTCGATACCTCATATTTTTTAAACAATAACAATTCATTTAACCTTAAATCCCCCTGTTTAAGCCTTTTAAACCGTTTCGTCGTAAAAATCTCCTCGCAAATGAGGCCCTGTTTAGTCGATTCGGGGCCAAGCAAGAGTTCCTAACATCTTCAGCAAAGTGTTATTCTCCGGAAACCATCACAAGTTGCATAATAAATTTCACTCTAGACACCGATACGCGTCGGTGTAACAGCCTCCTTTAGAGCTCCCTGGATAGTAGAGAAAGTCCTGTAGGACGTCGTCATCGATCCGTTCACTTTGTGCTCTGGTTGCGTGGGAAAAGACAGGGTGTGCTCCCGTTATGAGTAAATGTAAATAATTTTAGGCTGCGTTAACGATAATTATAAGCTTTAAAAGTTTTGGGAAAAAATCATTAAATCGAAAACTCCAGGTGAAAATTTAGTAAGGTGAAAGGGGGGGACTTTTAAATGTGCTTTAAACGTCTAGATAATTTATATCAAATGAATTAAGGCTTTGAGGTTAGGTTAACGAGAAAATAGTTTGTGTTTAGTAACCCACTGAGAATATACCTATGAGACCCTCGAATAGTTACCTCTAGGGGTTGTGGTCAAATTAACATATATAATATTATTTTGATTTACTTAATATAATTAAACGAGAATCTGGAAAGAGCAATCAGAATGATAATAATTAGAAATACTCTGTTACAGAAATCTGAACAGTATTTATTATTGATGTGGTTGGAATATTCCAGGTCTTCTGCTTTAAAAACAACAATTTTGCTCGGAGCGTCATAAAATAAATTTTCAAGTTAAAAAATATGAAAATAGCCTATCGATTTTCAGTCATTCATGCTCGAATTTACTAAAACATGAAAATCTAGTATGTTATGGAGATGCATTGCAGTACCTATTTTTTTGAAGCGGCTTATAATTACGGCAAAAAATGTGTTTTTGCGTTACAGTCTGTAATACTGATACTTGCAGTACTGAAACTGTTTTATTTGTAATGTTGAACATTGCAGATGATATTAATTTGTTTTCAAAATCGCACTAACTGCAATGATGAGGCAAAACGTACTAAATGTTACTATTAAATGGGCAACTATAGTATAAAAGGCTCCTGATTGAAAGCTATCATCAAATCTGGAGCTTTAAATCGAGTTTCATTGATGTTTCGAACATAGAATTGATAGCAATAAGCAGCAATTCGGCCAGGTGTAATCTAGAATTTTGTAAGTAAGTTTTTATTGTTCAGCTGAAAACACAGCTGACATGTTATTGAAATATTATCAAATCTATTTATTTTATTTATATATTAAAATATAAAAGGCTGAAGTCCTTTAAAAGTTGAAATTAAGTTAAAAACATATTATAGCATATAGGAATAAATTAACAGGTTAACTCTGAACTTCTAACAACTAAAATGCAGTGTATTCTAAAAAATAAGCTCTAACAAGTCTTCGATATCAATAGATCACTGCATATTAAACCGGAAGAACTTTCATACATCATCTGGAAGATCTGTAGGTGAGACAGAGAGGGCGAAGATAATTAAATAATTACATTTACATGTTCATTACTATAAGTGCATGTGTGGCATCAGTGCCGATAGAGTAACTACGTCTAGTCATCTTGGATGCGCTGGTCGATCAGAGTACCGCAAAACGCCGCCGTATTGGGCCAGAGAAGGGTGATCTTTAATAAAGGAAAAATTAAAACCATACTTTACGTATTTGACATAGTATTAGAGGTTTGAACTTTCAGAATAAGAAAAACCTTCTAAACTAAACGTGGATTTGATTAAATTCAATCCAGTTAAAAATAATGAAGAAATTATCATTATGGTGTCAGTTTGCGGTACTTTGATAGACCAGCGCGTCCAAGGTGACTAGATGTAGAGACTCTAGGCATGGAAGTCGCTTTGGTAGTAGGACTGCTAGCATTTTCACCTTGGGAGAGCGGAGGTAAGGAGGAAAAATTATTTAAGTCGTGCGGGTGTTATTTGTACGTTTTATAATCAAAGAAACTAATTTCTAACACCAAGTAAGTGATTTTCAGTAATACCTAAGTAAAAAAAAGTTTAGTAAGAACGTGTAATTATTTTTCGAATAATCAATTAATATTTAAAGAACTCCTCGAACGCAGTAATTTTATAAGACAAAAAAGTAAAGTACTATACAATTAAATATAATATGAAACAACTTTAGTTTTCCTTTTGTCATATAGTTAAGGATGAATAGCCATTAAACATCATACCAATAAATTCATAACATTAAGAAAAAAATAGACATAAAAAGATGGTTTGTTGTGCGTACTGACTGCCGCGCCGTGCAGTTTGCACAACAACGCGGACGAAACAAAGAAAATAGAAATAAGAAAGTGTGGCGGGATAGGTAGCAGGTTCAGGTGGACATACCTGCAACTCTCAATGGCCATTATGTATAAAGAGGCGCTATTAAAGGTCGTATTTTTGCGTTGCTTTGCGGTGGCACAGTTTTAAAACTACTTCAGTCTGCAAGTTTACATTTTTACTGTAGATTTTGATACAACACTAGATTGTTGTGTATATATTAGAAATTTAGGACCTGTCCCTTTTGTGACATTAGGCCTAGAAAACTGACAATTTTAAGGTTTGGGCAACGATTGAAGGTCCATAGAGAAAAAAGGACGAGAATCTCAGGTTTCAGCATTGGCGAATCAATATTTCCAATAACGTAAGCATAAGAAATCGAGATGTATGAGACTCTTACCATTCTTAAGTAGGTATTGGGACACCTGGCCAGACCCCCACTCCTCCGACTTTTTGCCACGCCCCTTCCCCCTCCAGGCTCCTCCCCTCGTCTGTGATTGGTTACCCCCACTCCTGTAGCTCCTCCCCTTCGCTGTGATTGGTTACCCCCACTCCTGTAGCTCCTCCCCCCTTGCTTCTGATTGGCTGACAGCGGCCATTTTGGAACTCGTCGCCATTTTGACCACGCCCGTCAGCCGCCATTACGGGAATCTGTATTACCGGCAATCTGTGTGCTGCCAATAGAGGGCGTAATGCTACAATTAGTGTGTATCGTCAATAGAGGGCGCCATGAAGAAATCTGTATTATCGACGGGCTGTGTACTACTACTAGAGGGCGGCGGCGGCGGCGTCATGAAGAAATCTGTATTACTACCGGTATGATAATGATGATGTAGAGGCAACCATTTTATATCACAGCATCTTGCGTGCGCGCGCGCTAAATTTGAATCCGTCAATTTTAAATATTTGTCATTTTTGCATATGTCATTTTTAAATCTGTCAATTTTACTGCTGTCGTTTTTACATCTGTCATTTTAAATCTGTCAATTTTGCTTCTGTCATTTTAAATTTGTCAGTTTTGCATCTGTCATTTAAATCTGTCATTTTGAATTTGTCATTTTTTTTGCATATGTCATTTAAATCTGTCATTCTTAAAGCAACCATGTGGTCGCTTGTTGTTGTTGTAGCCGAACGGAACGGAATCAAAATCTTCTCAACGACAACAATAGAACGTTAAAAAGGGGTTTATTGTATAAAATTGATGTTTACTCGTACCTTATTTAATTCAACAAACAGGCAGTCATCATAACAGTGTGTTTTCCCCATGTACATCAAACCTAGAGAAATCGTTTTAGCTTCAATCTGCTGGTTAAGCTCTGTAACCCTTTGATCTGTTAACTTATCGCTGATTCGCTTTGGTAGAAATGTAACATGCTTTTCAGCAACAATAATCACACTTTGACGCTTATCACGGCAAACGACTCTTTTGAATTGTAGTATCTCTGCAATTTCTTTTATTTTGTAATCACATAACTTCTTGATTGGCTTCTGGCTAACGGGAGATTTGTTCAATTGTTGTATTAGCAAATCCATTTTTTTTTCTATTTAAAAAAAAATAGACAAAAACAACACTCACAAAAATAATAAATGATTATTTTAACATACCTAGTTCAAGCAAACAATAACAATATTACTATCACCGTAACCGATGTCAAGACCAAACTAAAACGGAAGGGGGGTTTGACTGAGCTTTTATAAACTTCGAACCTGCGCGAATGAACATGATTTTAGATAAAATCTTAATTTATTACCAGAACAAAAAGGGTATTGTTAAAAAAAAAACCTGCACTGTCAATTAATTACTTGAGACCAGATAAAAATCTAAATTTATTACCCTCGAAGATCGGTCACATAGATAAGTGCTACCTACATTTACAGCGCAGGTGTTCTTTAGGGTATTGTTAAAAAGGGATCGACACCTGCACTGTCAAAGTAACACGAGTAGATAAAATCTAAATTTATTACCGTCGGAGCAAAAGAATATCATTAAAAAGGTAGACACCTGCACTGTCACGAGTAGATAAAATCTTAATTTATTGCCCTTCGTAACAAAAAAGGGTATTGTTAAAAAAGGGATCGACACCTGCACTGTCATGTAACACGATTAGATAAAAATTTAAATTTATTACCCTCGGTGTCGTTTTTATAATTTACTATAACATTAAAATTTTAAATTAAACTTTTAGATGTAACTATTGATAACCATTTAATTTATTACACACACACACACAGACCCTGAGCAAAGAAACTCGTTAACGAATAAAAGAACACCTGTGTTGTCCATGTAGGTAGCACTTATCTATGTGACCGATCTTCTAAATAAAGGTTGACTGTGTTAGAGCATTAAAACTATTTTTTGTCATACTTTAGACATTTTTTATTAAAAATATACCTATTTAAAGAAATGGTTTTTTCGATTTATCATAATCACATTTAACAGAAAAGTTTATTATATTTTGTATATGTTGCAAGTTAATTTTAAGATATGTTCTTTTGTAATTTACATATTAAGTTCGTATTATTTAAGTAAGTATTGTCATGTTTATAATGTTATTTATGTTTAAGTATCCCTTGTTTATAACAAACCAAATTGTTGGTAGGGTGTTATTAATAATTAATAAATATATATATAGATTATAATATTGATATACTGTAATAGCAAAATAATCAAACATTTCATCACTCTTTGTATTATTAAGTACCTGTAAATCTCGCACGTTGACGGGTCTGATTTCTAAAGTTATTTCCAGGTAAAAAGACCTTTCTGTCTCTTAGAGCATTTAAAAGAACACACTTTAAATTTTATAGAATTTTCTTTAAATAAAAAGGCACACAATTAAATCAAACCTAAACTGCTTGCCTCGTTCATTTCTGAAGTGAAAGTTATAAACACATCCTTAAAAGGGAATCATATCGAATTTTGACAACAATCTGTCTATTGCCTAATAAAAATAATATAATATTATCACTGCATTCTCTGTTCGCACAATACGTTGAAATTTATCAGATATCTAAACACAAATAGAACCGAGAAAGACACTAAAGTACAAAAGGCGATATCGAATGTAACCTTTATTTAATACAGACAGGGTCATAACTTATTCGTCACACCTGCGTTCAATAAAAAACGGTATGACAGTTGAATGAATTATATCCCCAGAGGGTTAGAATGATACACCGTTTTTTTATTCTAATAGATAAAATCTAGAAGGTATGTCAACTCTGGTGCAGAAAAAAAACATTTCAAACTGATTTATGACCCACAGGTGTTCACCGGAGAGAACGCTTGTTCCTTTGTTAAGCGGGCAAATTGACTCGAGTTTTATTTTTAGCTTATTGCATAATATTGCGCAACAATTCGAACCTATAAAGCCAACCACGGAAGTAGACAATCACTTGTTTGGGGTTACTCGAGACATCAACACATGTATGTTTTTTATGCGTACTGTTAATTATTACGTTTGTGTTTGAAGTGATTTGTGCCATTCTTGATTGTTATTACCAATTGTTGCTACAGAGTCTATGTGAAATCTACAGCTTTAATCGAACAAAAAGGTAGGATTTATTATTATTATTGTTTTTTATAATAATCGGCAATCTCGTTCTCGCATGATTTTTCACGACACTGTAACATAATCGGTTTAAAATAATTATTTAAGTTGCAGGAATAGTTTTATATATTTTTTTTAATTTCCCTAGTTTGATTATCGATTAAAGTAGTAATTGTTTTATGCGAAGTGTGATCGTTATTAGTTGTTTATCTATGGGTTGTAACATAGTTATTTAAATCATAATTTGAGGTTATGCTTTTTAGATCAATGTTTATTTAAATTAACAGCATATAATCTTTGTTGTTTTTAGCCGTTCCTTATTTATTTTTTTTATAATAATAATCTATCAAAGGGATTTAGTAACAATTTAAACTCTATATTTGTTTAAATTAGATTGTTGTTAAAAAAGTGTAATATCGATTAAAAGGTTTTATTAATTTGCATTGAAACTGATCTTCCTTTAACTTTTGTCAAAGCAAATAATTTGTAATATTTAATAGCCTGCATTGCATTCAGAGGTTATTGTTTATTTTGCGTCAATTTTTTTTTTACCATCACGTAGCATCTAAGCTTTTTATTTTTAATTAGGGGTTAAGAGAAGCAGTTCGTGAATGGTAAAAGATTTATCTGTCCATTTGTCGCTATATGATTTCTTACCTGTTGCTGTTATATTTCAAACAATTTTAGCTTATTTTGTTGTTGTTTATAATAATAATCTGTCAAAGGGATTTAGTAACAATTTTAAACTCTATATTTGTTTAAATTAGCTTGCTATTAAAAGTTTAAGAATGGCTAAAAGATTTTATTAATTTGCATTAAAATTGATCTTTATAATTAATTTATAATATTTAACAGCTTGCAGTGCATTTAAACTTTAATAATAGTAATTAGTCAATGTTTATTTAAATTAACAACATATAATCTTTGTTGTTTTAGCCTTTGTTAAGTGTGCAAGTGCGATATTTTTTTTTTGCTATTGTTGCTGTTACTCCTGTACAAAATGTCTTCTCTCTACGAAATTATCGATGAAAAAGTGTCCACCATCAAGAAATTTGGCACTCTGAAACATCGACTGGTGTTTAAAGTAGCCGTTACGCCAGTCGATGAAGATCATTTGGAGCATTTTAAAACGGCTATTAACCTAATTCTAAGGGATGTGCTAAGCCGAGCACGACCAAATGATAAAGTAGGGGCCACATTTGAGTTTGATAGTTTCAAACAAAAACTTCCCGGCTACATGAGCCTCAGGCGCTCTGATGAAATCACCTTCAATGATGTCTGGGGCATTTTAGAATCGATTTTACAGAGCGATCCTGAAGCCTTGAGTTCGGACACCTTCAGACTAATAGCTACAATCGTAACACCACCAGCCGGACAAGGTCGCTGTCGTAACGGTACGTACAGCACCTTTGCCGAAGAGTGTAGCCGTCGCAGAGGGATTGTCACGATTAACAACACCACCAGTGACAATCTATGCCTACCCAGGGCTTTGGTCGTAGGCAGGGCTCACGCAGATAACAGTGCTGATTACAAGAAGACCCGTGATAATCAGACAGTGCAAAAGATAAAGGCCGAGGAAATGATGCGAGCTGCTGGAGTAGCTTTCATTCCACCGGAGGGAGCCGGGGTCAATGAATTAAGGTTGTTCCAGCAGTTCCTGGCCCCCAACTACAAGATAGTAGTGTATAGCCACGGCTCGAGAGGTCGTTCACTTATCTTTGAGGGGGTCGTTGATAATGATGCCGCAACAAAGAACATCAAGCTGTTGTATCACGAGCATCATTATAACGTCATAACATCGTTGACCTCAGCCTTTGCCTGCGGTTATTTCTGTGAGCACTGTCATGTACCGTATAACAACAAGAGAGATCACCGGTGTGAAAAGTCCTGCGTAGGCTGCGGTAGTTCTCCGCCCTGCGAAAGAACAGCGCAGCTGATTAGGTGTCCGGACTGCAGGCGAGACTTTAAAAGTCAAGCCTGCTTTAACATCCATCAGGAGGGCAACATGTGCCTGGAAGTTAAAAAATGCGAGGGATGTTTCAAAACCATCAACATCAAGACCCGGAAGCAGGCTCACGTGTGCGGGGAGATCTATTGTAAGATCTGTCAGAGTCATAAACCCGAAAACCATTTCTGTCACATACAGCCGGCCGGGCCTAGGAACATAAAGCAAGACACCTTGTTTGTGTTCTTCGACCTGGAGACCCGGCAAGAGAAAGAAATTGCGCCCGACGTCAACCTCCACGAGCCGAATCTATGTGTTTTCCAGCAAGTCTGTTCTGAGTGTTACAACAACGACTCATCATCAACTGCTACCATCTGTGTAAGATGTGGTTTGCGAGAACAGATCTTGCGAGGAAAATGTATAGATGGTTTTCTCGCGCACCTGTTGGAGATGCGT
Organism: Agrypnus murinus; assembly: GCA_929113105.1. Lineage (NCBI taxonomy): Eukaryota > Metazoa > Arthropoda > Insecta > Coleoptera > Elateridae > Agrypnus > Agrypnus murinus. Next base: position 27,817,416 of record OV816028.1, on the reverse strand, counting down.
AAAAAATTCAAAAAAGTTGTAGCAGTTGCCCATAACGGGCAAGCTTTCGATACGCAATTCATTCTAAATTATCTGATAACCAACAACACCTCTTTGAAACCGGACCTCATTATGCGCGGTTCAAAAATTCTGCTGCTGCAACTAGATAATCTAAAGATTATCGACTCGCTCAACTTTTTGCCCATGGCTCTGGCTGACTTGCCTAAAGCGTTCGATCTACCGGCTCCCAAAGGATACTTCCCGCACCTCTTTAACATCGAGGCGAATGCCCATTACGTGGGTCCTCTTCCGGACATCAAATTTTACAGCCCCGACACCATGAAACCCCAGGCTCGTAAAGCGTTCCTAAAGTGGTACGAGGCGAACAGGGACGGGATCACGGAGTTCGACATGCAACGTGACCTGGTCGAATATTGTCGAACAGACGTTGATATTTTGAAGAGAGCCTGTATCCACTTTAGGAATCTCTTTATTGAGGAATGCGACGTTGACCCGTTCACGGAAGCCATCACCATCGCCTCTGCCTGTAATCTCATGTTCCGGAGGAAATTCCTCAAAGAAAGCACCATTGGACTGATACCAAAGGGTGGTTATAGACGCGCAGATAACCAGTCTAAGGTAGCTCTCCAATGGCTGTTGCTGGAAGAACATCAAAGAGGTGTTGAGATTCAACACGCCGGCAGGCAGAGAGAAGCTATCGTGGGCGGGTTAAAGGTTGACGGGCTGTATGGTAATACCATATTTCAATTACACGGGTGTTACTTCCACGGATGTCCCACCTGCTTCACTACCCGTCGCAACGAGCCTCTACACGACGATCCTAGCGACACCATGGATATGAGACTCGAGAAGACCCGAGCCACAACAGAGAAGTTAAAGTCGCTAGGATACGAGGTTGTTGAACAGTGGGAATGTCGCTTCCGAAGGCAGTTAACACCCGAATTCAGACAGCAGGTTGAGAAACATCCCTTGTTAGTAAACACGCCCTTAAACCCGAGAGAGGCATTTTACGGCGGCCGTACAGGGGCAGCAAAATTAAAGAGAGTTGCAAAAGACGGGGAAAAGATCCGGTATGTAGATGTATGCTCCCTTTATCCTTGGGTATGCAAGTACGCCAAATTCCCAGTTGGCCATCCAGAAGTTTACGTAGGCAAGGCGGCTTGTGAAAATCTAATCAGGGATAAAGGGGGCCTGGAAAACATCAACGGCGTGGTAAAATGTACAATGTTACCGCCACAAGATCTATACCATCCGGTCTTACCCGTCAAGATGCATCAAAAGCTGCTGTTCCCTCTATGTCGCACTTGCGCCGAAGAATTGAACCAGGCCGAATGTCAGCACGGCGTAGAGGACCGAGTCATCAACAGAACCTGGGTCTTGGACGAACTGGTAATGTCCATACGAAAGGGTTACATCGTGCAGGACATACAAGAGATCTGGTCGTACGATGTAACCCAGTACAACAAAGCGTCCAAGACCGGGGGACTGTTTTCGGGTTTCATCGACAAGTTCCTGAAGATGAAGCAGGAAGCCAGCGGTTGGCCATCTTCAATAACTGCCAACAACAACGGCGAGGATGGTATCGATGGAGCCCGGAAACAGTACGTTGATGACTACTTCGAGAACGAGGGAGTCTCCTTGGATTCGTTGAAGATCGTCAAGAACCCTGGTTTGAGATCGTTGGCCAAACTGATGCTGAATTCCTTCTGGGGTAAGTTATAATAACCTTATGTAGTTTTCTTTACTTAATATTTTTTTTTGTATTCTAGGGAAATTTGGTCAGCGTGAGAACCAGGCGAAAACAGCCATAATCAGCGAGTCCAAGGAGTTTTTCGACCTGTTGTCCAGCCCAGGCGTAGAAGTTAATCATGTGCAGGAAATAAATGACGAGGTGATTGCGGTTAACTGGCAGCATAAAGAGGAAGCAGCAGATCCTCTGTCGTCAGTTAACGTGGTCATCGCGGCATTTGTCACTGCACAGGCCCGTCTTAAGCTGTATTCCTATTTGGATCAGCTAGGAGAGAGAGTATTATACTATGACACAGGTAAGTCATTCAGTACTATCAAACATCAACACCGTTTATATTAGAGTTAATTTTTTTTTCGTTGTTTCAGATTCCGTAATATACGTTTCGAAGCCGGGCGACTTCGAGCTACCAACAGGAAGCTTCCTGGGCGACCTCACAGACGAGCTCGAAGAGTACGGTCCCGGATCGTATATTATAGAGTTTGTGTCAGGCGGGCCGAAGAACTACGCTTACAAAGTTTATTCACCGACCACGGGACAGATACACGTGGTCGTCAAGGTCAAGGGCATCACCCTAAACCACGCCGCGACTCAAAAAATAAACTTTGAGTCCATGCTTAGACTGCTGGAAGGTATGGACGAAAAGATTATTGTAGAGTCCAACAACATCCGGCGTACGGCTGACCATCAGCTTGTAACGCGAGCGGAATCAAAAGTCTATAAGATAACGTTCGCGAAGAGACGCCGTATAGAAGATTTTGATTCCGTTCCGTTCGGCTACAACAACAACAAGCGACCACGTGTATAAACATTAAAGCCCCTCTTGTATATATGTAAGTGTATAGTAGTATAGTTGTATTTTTAAGTTTTGTAAAATTTGTATAGGTAGTATTATATTTAGATCTTAAGTAGTAAAATATTATCATAACGTATATAATTATTATACAGTTCAATCGTTGTAGTAATAGATATGTGTATAGTAGTAGTATAGTTGTATTTTTAAGTTTTGTAAATTTTTGTATAGGTAGTATCATATCTAACTCTTAAGTAGCAAAATATTTGTATAGTAATAAGTACATGTACAGTTCAACTGTAGTAGCAGTAGTCGGGGGTTATGTTAATCACAAGAGATCGACCTTCGGCTTGATGTAATTATTATTATAAGTGATGATGATGATGATGTCTAGGTTTATACTTTGTGTATACTATATTCGAAATTATTTAAGAATGTAATAATTAGGTAATTAGTTGTTGTTGTAAATTGTTCAATCATCTTTTGTCAGTATAGTGTAGTTATAATAAGAATAAGGATAATTGAATATAGTTAATAATAAGTGAAGCTGACAAGAGTTATACCTTATGTACAGTAATTATTAAAAAAGATGGTGAAACTTAAGGGTGATTGAATGTAAATCACAAGAGGATACTCAGGGGAACATACTCATGAAATAGATCTGATAAACGCGATTTTGTTCTTTTCAATTATGTAGTAGTAGTAGTAGATCAAGACATTGATGAAAAGAATATTTGGCATAACAAAGCGTACAAAGCATTCAATAGGATGTTTCATGAAAAAAACGAGTATGTCTTCATGGTTATCCGAGCAGATTTCAACCTAATAATAATTGTTTAGTTATTTTGATTATTGTCTAGTTGTTTAATAATTTTAAGAAACATTGTCGTCGTAGAATAAAAGATGTTCTATCATGGTTATCCGAGAACAGATAGTTGTTTAGTTATTTAATTATTGTTGTTTTGTTGATGTTCAATAAAAATTTTGAGAAATATTGTCATAGAATAAAAATAATGTTTTATATGTGTGTAGGGTAGAACTACTTAATGTCGACCGCCTCCAGTAGTCGGCCGCATTGAGCGTTTTTTGCGTTTAACTAGTCCTAAAGAGCACAATTTTAAAAAAGCGCGCCAATTTTACAGTAGTCGGACAGGTTTGTTTAAAATTGACCAATTGAAGCAAAGCATTGCGGCAACAGAAAATTTTCAAATGGCAGTGTTAAGTTTGTATTGCCAGTGAACACGTTGTACGAGGGGAATTTTTACAGAAATCGCTTCTTGCAGTGTATCTAAAACTCGTGCCTAGTCGGATGCATTTTGTAAATTTACAGGTAAGTACGAATTCGTAACACTTTAGATAGTTTATTTAATGGATTTTGAGGTTACATTTAACATATTGCAGCAAAATACAATAATTATTAGGGTGGTCGACTTCTGGATACTGGAATAACTTAAATTCCCAGTGGTCGACATGAGGTGGTCGACTACTGGAAATTAAGTATTGGGAGTTTAAGGAATACTTTTGCATCCAAAACGAGCATAAAATCGCCCTTATCAATTTCAGGATACATTGTTCTGAATATTTTGTTATTGTACCAGTAGTCGACCGCTTTTAGAATATTCAGTATCGAGGACTGGGTTTTTTTTATTCTAAAGTCGACCGTTTTTTTGCTTGTATATTTTTTTTGTTTAAGTATCTCAGTATTTATCTAATAACTTCGTTTATTAATAATAATAATAATAACAACATTAACAGCCAGTTATTGGGATTAATAATTAATGTATTTATTTTTTCCATTTTATTAGTAAGATGGGGAAGATAAAGAGTAATTTGGAAAAAAAAAGAAAAACGAAAACTTGTAATAAAAGTTATAAACGTCCCATACATCAGTACTCAGAGGAGGCTTTATTTGAAGCGTTAAAGCAAATAAGAGAAAATAATTTAAACGTACGGAGTGCAAGTAAGATTTATGGCGTGCCGAAAACCACGATCCATGATAGACTGAGTGGAAGAATTCCCGAAAAGCATAGAAGAATGGGTCCGACACCAGTTTTGAGCACTCTTGAAGAAAAAGCTTTGGTTGAATGGTGTATAAATTTAGCCAAGTGTGGTTTCCCCAGAAAAATGGAGGATGTACTAAGTACAGTCCAAAAAATCGTACTTTTAAAAAGCGAAGATGAGAGAAAAAAATACCCTTCGTAAACGGGCGTCCTGGAAAAAAATGGTATTCTGCATTCTTCCGACGTAATCCGCAACTGGTCTATAGAAGCGCAGAAAACTTGTCAAAAGGGCGTGCAGTTCTCACAGAAGAAAGCATAAGGAAATGGTTTACTTGTTTACGAGAGTATTTGGAAACTGAAAATGCAGTGGATATTTTGGACGATACTACCAGAATCTTTAATGGGGACGAAAGTAGTTTTACGCTGTGTCCCAAAACGGGAAAAATAATAGCTCCTAGGGGCTACAGAAATGTTTATCAGATCGTTAAGGGTAAAGAAAAAGAAGCTTTGACGGTTTTGTTAGTAATTTCAGCAGATGGTGCCATAGCTCATCCATGCGTGGTGTTTCCATATTTCAGACCTCCAAAAGATGTGCGTGAAAGCATGGACCCTTCGTGGTGTTTGGGTTTAAGCGAAACGGGTTGGATGAGATCCGATTTTACAAAATGTAATAGGTTTAGGTTTATAATGAAAGAATATTTTTTAAGTTAAATTTTGTTGTTGTTTTTCTGAGTTTGCGATTTTATTTTATGTTTACAAAGAAAAGAATGTATTGTTAAGTTGAAATAATATATTTTTTACTGTTTTGTATTAATATTTGACATGATTTTTCCACTTTTAAATAAAAACGAACCTAAAATCCAAGAGCATGCAAGCAAAAAAGGTTAAGGTCGAATACTGGCGTACTTATTGTCCGACTACCCGATTTCACTGTCCGACTAACGGTGAATTGTGACTATGTTTGAATTAGCAAAATTATTTTAATTGTGGTGTCCTATACCGCCAAAAACAAAAAATACGTTTTAAATATAAACATGCAATCATATACAGGAATCTGTTTTACGTAATTAAGTTGATAAACATTGAAAATATAGCAGATTCAATTTTTAGTACTGGCTAACCGGTCGACTAGTGGTATCTCTACCCTATTATTACCATTCTCACCCGTCTGTACCAAGGTATGAAAAAGGTGATAGCTATAACTGAGAGAGAGAGAGAATGAGGTAATTACCTACGAACACCTGCCTGTGATGATGATGACGTGTCAGCGACAGGATGAAACTTGTCTGCCAGCGATGCCTGCCTGTTTACCGTATGCGTGTTACTGAGCATGCGCTGGATCTAGGTAAGTATAGGTGACTATATAAAGCCGACCGTTGTTAGCGTGTAGCAGTAGACAGTACGTGTGCAAGAGCAGCAGCAGCAGCAGCAACAGCAATTACGATGATGGCTAGCAGTCCTAATTATTGTTATGATAGCTGTGAGAGCGAACCTCTGGAAATAGGTAAGTTATTGTTGTTTATAAAACTTCAAGTTTGTATGCTAATTTGTGTCTATTTTGTTACTTCTTTAGATGAAGAAGGTTCGGATGTTGCAGATCATGCATCATCATCATCAACAACAAGTACCTACAACGACGACGGTCAAGCGTGGAACAACGAAGTCGAAGAAACAGGTAAGATGTTTAAGACTTTTGTGTGTGTGTTTATGCTTATATTAATCGATTATTGTATTATTATTGTTTAGCGTTCCTGTCGCAGCAGCAGCCTCTATACTACGCTGATGACGCTGTAGCAGCATCAGCAAACTTTACCATCATAGATACACCGGTAGCAGCAGTAGCAGCAGCTAAACGTGAAGTACGTGTTCAGCTGCTCGGGGCTGTCCAGTATCCGTTGTATGTTACGAGACCTCCAGGGGAAAAAGAAAACTACGATCATATACACAACATCCAAGTAGGACTTATTCCGCCCGATGACGACGACGACCAGGGAGAATTTGCCGTGGTAGTGAAGCTCGAGTGCGTGACTAACGTATGTGAGTATGGTGAATTGGTGTTGTCGGAACGGGACTGGTTCGAGCTGTATGATATACGAGTCGAGGCACTGTTTAAAAATTTCTTTCATGGTTGCTGTTGTTGCAACAAGGACAACAGTGTACTACATTGCGATAAACATTTGAAATTCCATCTATGTGACAATTTATACATCGAGATTATTCACAACGAGTTTTTCGGCAACAGGGTTGCCATACATGATACACAGCGGACTATAACCTTAAAAGATTACGAGTTTCAGTCTATAATGCATTTAGCACCGTTGATCAATCATCATGCTCGAACGTTACGTCACCTCGACTTTTCACGTTTCTATCACGCAAACATAGAGAACGTAGCAGAAGGTCAACTGAGACGCCATGAAGATGCCTATAAATCGCTCCCGACATCCGATTCAATTTTATTCACGTCCGAACTGTTATGCGGTTACTACTCAGCTACCAGTTTAATAGACAACACAGCAGCAGCAATTGGTGGTGGATTGAACTCATTCATTTTATTAGAAATAATAAAACATTATCCGCAAAAGTTTATCGATGCCGTACGTACACGACTGCAATCATATCAGCAACAGCAGCAGTCGGAGACGTCAACGACAACAACGTTTGCACCGTCGTATTAAGAACACCATGGCGGAAATAAACTATCTTAGAAATAGGCTGCAAAAATATTTGCACAATTTGCAAGTGTTACGCGATGATCTCAACTCATACTGTGTAATGAATAATTTGTCAAATCATATGTTACAATTGTCCATTAAATATCAAAATAAATAATATGTATAAACATTGTTGTTGTTGTTTCATTTACTAGCACAGGGTGAAGGGGTTGACTATATAAAAAGGTAGATCGTTGTCATCAGCGAGAGAGTACACGAATAAAGCCGAAGCTTTCCGACGGCGAACATCCTAAGCTACAAATCCGGTAAGTAGTCATACTATGAGAGAGAGAGAGAGAGAGAGAGAGAGAGAAAGAGTTTCAGCTTAGTGAAAGGATGCAATCCCAGAGTTAGCGCTAAAATTCAAATCTGGTAAGATGGTTGCTTTAAGAATGACAGATTTAAATGACATATGCAAAAAAAATGACAAATTCAAAATGACAGATTTAAATGACAGATGCAAAAATGACAAATTTAAAATGACAGAAGCAAAATTGACAGATTTAAAATGACAGATGTAAAAACGACAGCAGTAAAATTGACAGATTTAAAAATGACATATGCAAAAATGACAAATATTTAAAATTGACGGATTCAAATTTAGCGCGCGCGCACGCAAGATGCTGTGATATAAAATGGTTGCCTCTACATCATCATTATCATACCGGTAGTAATACAGATTTCTTCATGACGCCGCCGCCGCCGCCCTCTAGTAGTAGTACACAGCCCGTCGATAATACAGATTTCTTCATGGCGCCCTCTATTGACGATACACACTAATTGTAGCATTACGCCCTCTATTGGCAGCACACAGATTGCCGGTAATACAGATTCCCGTAATGGCGGCTGACGGGCGTGGTCAAAATGGCGACGAGTTCCAAAATGGCCGCTGTCAGCCAATCAGAAGCAAGGGGGGAGGAGCTACAGGAGTGGGGGTAACCAATCACAGCGAAGGGGAGGAGCTACAGGAGTGGGGGTAACCAATCACAGACGAGGGGAGGAGCCTGGAGGGGGAAGGGGCGTGGCAAAAAGTCGGAGGAGTGGGGGTCTGGCCAGGTGTCCCAATACCTACTTTCTTAAGAAAATTTATGATGAAGATCAGGAATTTGAGCGAAACCACTAAACATTTTTTAAAGGCCATTTTGTGACCCATTTCAATTTAAAAATATACGTATCTTTGGTATTTGACACTTAAAAGTTAAAAATGTTTTGCACTTGAAAATAAGAATTCCAAACTTTTGAAAAACTTGAAAATTTAACGTGAAAACTTAAAAGACTGAAAAGAACACATTTCTGAAAAGATACCATACCAATTAAAATCTTTGGTATATTGTAGGCTACCTCTTTTCTATGATAGTCTACTATGATAGTAATTTTCCATTTAAGAAAGAAAATTGCATTTTAAGGAATGCCTGTGATACATCAGTGACTGACCTTGTCACTTGTCCACATGGTTCATCGCACAGATCATCTGTTGGAGTCTCGAAGTAGGTAAATGCACGCAGATGTCAATGTGAATAGTATAACTTTTTGCTACAGCAGATATGGTTAAAGATCGGAGTGACGGGCTAGATGGAACCGAAGAGACTAGCCGCCCGAAGCAGTCTGCACGCACGCCCGCTGAACAAACAAACTATGATACCATTTGCAACTGTATGAGTGGGCGAAATATGCAGCGGCATACTGTGTTCTATTGTTAAATCAGCGACCAGACATTTATAGAAAAACTAGCTGCATCCTAGTGAACTCATTAGGGTATTAAAATATTCGTGCCAAAACCAATAACTGGTCAAAACAAGATTAAGGTAATCTAGTGTGCGTTGGTAGTTAGTTAGTTAGTCTACCACTCTGAAAGATGCCCGAGAATCAACTTTCCAATCTTGCAACAGGTGTCCATGCGCTCGCTGCTTTCTGTCGCTCGTTGCAATTTGTTGATGTTCCGTGATGCAGGCTGCAGTTAAGAAGATTTAAATTGAAAAAAATATTTACAGCAATTGAAAAAGCAATAGTAACAAGTAAACAATTCAAATAACTATGGACTCCATACTAAAAATCAAAATCATCATTCAAATGCATTTCTGCATCATAAACAGTTGTTACCCACAAAATGGGGATTGCTAATTGGGAAACGGTAACAACTTTTAACCGCAGTTAAATCGGTCTACTGCCAGCTAACTAGTGTGAGGTCGTAGGTCTCACAAGAGGTCTTCTGTAATGGGCGCCAAGAATCGTCTAAAATAGCTCCAGTATTTGCCGACAAAATCTGAAAAGAACAACACATTTGAGACTACTACCAATGTGGTCGACTTTTCCCAATTTAGATATTTCAAAAGCTGTAAATATAAACCCCAGATAACACACATATAAATAATTAGTCTTCAGATATGATATACAGTGCTTTATTATTAATCAAAACAAATTATCAGTAGTTAATTAAAACTAATCAATCAAGTGTAGTTTATATTTCAATCAAGGATAAAGAGCCTTGGCAGAAATTAAATGTAAGTTAGTAATTCTTCTATACATTTGAACGGGGTAAGAATTCATGCGAGCGGGAGTAATTATTTTAAACCTGATTAAACTTTAAGTCTCAAAAAAGTAACGGGCATGGACTACCTGTGATATAGATTGCGCAATCCTTAACCTCAGATTTTAATTGTTTAACCATTCCATTACGGAGTGAAGTTAAATATACGTATTCACTCGCAAATATTCCTAACAATGTAAACTAATAATAAAATAGATACACACAGATCTAAGTGCTACATGCACACTAGGGAAAAACCATTTAACACAGAAAATTATAATGCACAAATATACAGTAATGTTTTATTTACAATAAAGGATTGTTAAACGTTATTATTATCATAAATAGTTGCTACAATTTAAGTGACTCGCGATACAGTGTGTTCTTTCAATCTGAATAGGAACGCCACCAACTAGGTTCAACGTAGCGTGATCCAAGGAGACAACCAGCAACCAAGTAACTGTACGTGGGCAAGAAGCTCAACGAAAAGATGTTTTAACAACCCAAAAATACAACGAAGTGTATGAAGTTAAGGTATAATAACAAGGATAATACAAAAGCAAAAGCAAAAACAAGCATGTATTATGAAAAAATGGACACGTAAAAAAATAGAATAAAATATTGGAGGAAAATTAAACAACCGTATCTAGTTAGGTTTCGTTGTAGCTAGTCATAACCATAACCGAACTTTTGTTATTTGTTTTTCACAGTTGGTATGTGTACATCGATACGTGTGTAAACCAATAAAGATAAAACTCAAGTGGCATTATTTAGGAATTTATGATTTTATAAGCTAGGAAATATCCTAAAATAAGGTTAAACCAACCAAAGTAAAACTCAAATTGAATTTTTTTCCCGATCGGATATAAACTTTTTTTATATTTTATGAAATATCTACCGCTGAAATTTGGTTTTTACGGGGGGGATCATTTGTATAGGGATTTAGAATTAACCGATTTCTGCCTACGGCAATTAATCATGACTAAATAGTTTAGTCAGTACCAGTCCATTAATAATTAATATTGCAATTCTCCCAGAAATAATATTCGAAGATACTGTAAGGGTCGAACCAACCACAAGCCCCAGGTTATGAAATTTCAGACCAATTCACATGCAAGCAGACCCAAGTGCTGTCATCTGCACAAAACTAATCCCATACAAATCCGTAATTGTTATTTGCATAGTTAACCCTCGCAATCTCCCGAATTTAATGTCCTTCTGAAACCATTTGGTGCATGACATGTGGGCATTATATTAAAGTTTGTATTATTACAAGGAACAAAACGGGACGAGTCTTAGAAAAGTTATAAAAGCGCAAAAGTCCCGAATTCATATTTCTATGCTTAACATTAATCAAAAGCAAAAAAAGAAACTTCTTTGAAAACTTTACGATTAGACAGTAAACCAAGGACAGACGCCAGACAGAAGAGGGTGAGTTTGGTGGCAGCAACGACCTCGGAACAACCACCCCTACAGCTACCACGACGGATCGAGTTTGAGGTGAATTTATTTCAACATTAATATTTAACGAGCGCACTTTTTTTTGCAAAATTAAATTTATTTATTCAATTTCGTAGTTAGCTTTTTTTGGTGAAAGTGGATAAATATTAATGTGGCGTAGGTAAATTCTAAAAATAAATATGAGCTTTATGGACAACGTGTTGAGTTAGTGTGTGTTACGGGTTGGCAGACTCATTTATAATGCAGGAAATTAGCAATTTACATTAGATGTCAGAATATTAAAGATTTTGCAGAAATGTTCCAACATTTACATCCAGCGTGATTTCTGCTCTTATTTTGTATCTTTTAATTCGGTGTTTGCTTTAAAAGAACTAAGTGTCAGTTATTATGCAAGGGGAGCTTGAATTCCTAAATAAAAATATTAGTGCATGTATATTCCGGGGGATATAGTATGGTACAATTTCTGTTTATCTAGATTTTTGAGGTTATAACTGAACCACTCTTGCTCAGCTTAACGCTGAACCGCCATACTTAGAATTTATTACTAACCAAACGGGACCCGGAAAAGAGACAATTAATTTGGGTTCGGCAATTACGGTCAGCTGTATTCTATCGTTAGTTTTGCTGGAAGAATAGATGATAAAAATATTTTAAAATTTTCGAAGTTATCCAGGTCCATTCATTGTTCTGAAACTCCAGAAGTGTAGGATCCAATTACTCAATCAATTGTCCTATAGGTTGCTAGTAGAATAATGGAATTAATAGTGAGTTTGCAAAGCTTCAAATGTAATATGTAATTAGCAATAAAAATACTTACGCTTTGAACATATCAGAATCAGTAAATTGTGGGCTTGTTTTAATGACAGACTATGAAGTAGTTAATTAATAAACATCCTCAAAAAGAAATTAGTAAGATTGGTGTAATCCATACGGTTAGTTAAAAAAATATTCGCCGAATTCCGATCATAAAATAGAAAAAATATAAAACTTAATCATATCAAAAAACCCAATGAATATGATAGATGAATATTCCTATTGCATCCATCTGAAGCTAAACAGGATTTGTATTGTTCTGGCTTACTTACGAAGATTATAATTTCCGGCAGAGACGCAGAGACTTCTTACACTTTCGAATTATTTTCAGAAGTCGTTGGTATTAATCACACAGTCTTGCTAATTTCAGATGTAATACAGGAGATACTGAACAATATAGAGGGCGCCACCGAAATTGTTGCTGTTATTATTTAAAAGCAACGATGGGCTACAACTCGGAAAAAGACTCCCATCTGAATTGCGTTAAGTTCTTTTGCCTCTTTTTGTTATTATTTTAGTTTTGTTGAATGAACCACAAACAATTTGTCGTGCCAAGCTAGAACGAATAATTATTAATTTTTAACTTTGTTTATTAATACAAATACCTACATCGGTTAGTAAAATATGCAATACACAATTCGTGTACATAAAACAGAAACAACATCTAATTACTATATGAAGCCTACGAACACGTACGAGATTCTACACTTTAACTAATTAGGGATTCCATTCTAAATACAATTTTTTTTATTTACTAAATCCAGAATCAAATTTACTTTATTGCTATCGTATATGAAGTTCAAAACAATTAATTACAAGATAACTTAATAAATGTATATTTGCCAATGCACTGTTATAAAGGTCTGCTTAGACCTTTATTCACATTACCACTAACACATGTAAGGACTAATCACAATAAATCAAGAAAACTCAAAGACTGTTCAAAACTGGACAGGCAAAACGAGATGCTGGAACGTAGCAGTTGTAGTTGAACTCTGAACCTCTTTTATAAAAGCCGAAACTTCAGGTGTAATTCATTTCATTTCTTGGACTTGTTAACTTTGTTATTATTCATATTTTAAATATTTAGTTACTACTATAGATTGATCTAAGCTAATATCAAAACAAAACTAAATCTACATTTATTAACGACTTTTATTTATTAAATGCAAAAATCTCCACAAGGGCCGCTTAGACATTAATAAGTTTCGACGAAGGTGATAGCACACCGGGATAAATACTGTAATTTCTCGTAGAAAGTTAGGTTACACCATTAATAATTTTTGTATGTTTTATTGGTTCAAATTATTAAACAAACGCCTGCAACTCTAGATTCACACAAACAAGGGTTTAAGCAATAAACTCAACTATACGGTCTCTTAACCAGAACTTTCTTAAAACCAAACCTTAAGATTTCAAGGTAGTATATATTACCCGCTCGCATTCTACTAGCCAAACAAATTGACGCTGCTGTTGCCCGTAGACGCGTGCTTTCACGCCCCCCATGTTTCAGAACTATTCACCGAATCATACGCTAAACATGATATTCTTACTACCAATAACAAATTTACATAAAAACCTCTCTTGTGTGTTTATAAAAAAATGCAGACATCATGAAATTCTGAGACTCGAAACAACTTAGCAAATTAAAAATCCATCTAGCTATAATGATGTCTCATAAAACATGAATTTATAGTTCTAAAAGCGTTTTGTTCCTATGTGAACATTTTAATATTGGAGAAATCTGTAACAAACAGCCTGTTTGCCTAAAAAGGGATCATAACAATGCGATATATGCATGTTGTTAAAACGAATTTATTACAGTAATTTAATAGAATTAACTTTTGTCTTGTTTTTTGTCTATTTACAATTACAATAAGCAGAAATGTTTTACGAAGGCGGCTAAAAACAAATGCAAAGGAATTTTTGGTTATACAAACGGTAATTCTATTTTAACAGATACAAAGACAGAAATATTACTTCGAAGCGGAGTAAATATCCTTAAAATTGAGCTTGTTATAATTCCAAGAATTAATCCTAACATTACCACTTTTGCTCTTAACCTAATACCCATATTAGCATATCAACCATTACTAATCAAACATACCTTTTATTATTGTCCCTTTTGGTATATTTCAGGAGATTAATGGCGAGTCGAGAATTCGTTATCAGCTATCTATATCAGAGAATATTTGTAATATTGTATTTACTATTTGACTAAGATCAGAGGTTCTTACGTTACTCGTCAGAAATCAGCTCTTGCATCTTAAAAAAATTCAAAAATAGTCAAAAATACTTCTTCACATCGTCAATTTTGGAGAAAACTAGAATTCCCATTCAATCATTAAAAGTCTCGGACAATTTCCTGTATCTCTGTCTTCAAAAGCGTACGTAGATCCTGTCTTGTTGACCCTATTGTATTCTTACCATCAGAAGTCACAAGTACTTCTGGATATCAAGTTTTGAGGAAACAGCAAGTTATATTCGATCATTAGAGGTCTCCTACAAGCTTTAATATCTATGTCTTCGACAGTGCGCGTTGACCTTATCTAAGCTGCCAGTAGTTAATGACCTTCCATAGTAAAACTGATTTTAATATTTTCCTACAGTAACAACAAAATCTGCGGAAGATCTGTAACATATATGATTCGTCACCTTTGGCAGCAGTTGTAATTAATGTCACCAACTTTGCTACAAACGGTAATGCCTTTTCTAATCATTCTCAGTTGAGAATTGCAAGGATTATATTTTATGTAGATTTGTAAATCTTGATTTTAATTTAATATTAGTTGGATTTATGTACTTACTATTATAACTACTACTACTACTAAAACCCAGCCATTAAAATAGCCCGTAGAATCGATTCTAAATAGGTTGATACCTAGATTGTCTTATTTAAGAAAGATTGAAAAATACTGAATCACTACGCTCACAATTGTTCAGGCGGTAGGGATAACACAGTCAGTTACTAATGGCCACAACTACACTGTCCGAAAATACTGAGACCTAAATGATGCCAATAGAAATTATTTGTTAGACGGGTAAACAAATTTGAAGAAGCTAGAACATAGTATTCCATCAAGACTTACTGGAAGAATTTGGGAGTGTGACAAAAATAGACCAGCTTAGATAAGTTTTTTTGTACAACTTACATTACTTTTTTTATTCGACAATCAGTTTGCTTTTGGTATTTTGGTTTTGGTATTTACAAAGCAAGTATATAAAATCCACAACGATACTGCCTCTAGAGAATGCTTGCTTAAGTATATTTACAAAAACCAAGAATGTTTAAGTTTTTCGGATGGTAAAACTTTTACTAAATTTGCAAAAGTCAAACAGAGATATGAAATTTTAAATTCAAATGTTTTTGTTGGTGGTTGCTACCAACATGAAAACAAGAAAAATCCTAATAACACGTGTCGTCTAAAAATCTAAAGAATAAATTAATCTTATCTCAGAAATTTCTGTAGAAGTTTCACAAAATAATTCGTGGACCACGCTCCTAAAAACTACGTTGCAAATTACTATTGAACGTGACGCCGGCTCCGATTGCAAAGTAAACGATGAGCGGGAGTTATGAATTATAATGCCCTGGTTGTTATGGACTTGTTTATATAGTTTGTATCACAGGTATAAACAACAAATAATATGCAAGTGAAACATAAAATAATTAAAAGCAAAGGCTCAATATTACTATCAGAATGGATTCTAATATTACAACTGAAATTATATCTAAACGATCCACAAACACCAGAAAAACAGAATGTTTGGTAAAGTAGTCAAATTCTAGAATAGTTTAAATTCATATAGGTTAGCATAAAAAACTAATTAGCAAGGCAAAATAGGAACTCATTTACCAAGAGAGATAACCTCAAACAGTCAAACCTATTTAAATGAACTATATATAACCATATTAAAAAGCGTAATATAAATTCATATTTTGATGTTGTTCATGTTTAAATGATATTTTGATGTTTTGTCCGGTCGATCTGTCCTGCTTTGAAAAAGTGTAAAGCAACAGTAGGCACCACTGCGCCGTGCAAAGTGAAACTTGCAAAACAAGGCATACAACAAAACGCGACAACTATTGACTTTTTATATTCGCTAAGCGCAGTTAGATTGAATTTGCTGGGTCTTTCTCCGGTCATTTTAAAGTTCAAAGAAACTGTCTTATTGGCTGATTTAAAAAGTGTTTCAATAGTTAAGTTGATGAATGTTATTTTAGAACGCATTTGCTTCTATAAGTAGTTAAGTTACATCAATGCATTTCTAGCGAGGTAAATTAGCTGAAAACCTGAGCAAAAGCAGATAAGATAAAGATGCATTTTGCTATGAAAACAGCGTACTTAAATTAAAGGTTCGTAACACACCTAATTTCCAAATTTTTAATTTCAGGAATTTATTCAAAAAAAGGTAAACTTCACTTTGGCAAAGCAGAAGATCAAGAAATGTAAGTCACCAAAATAAACCGGTGGTTAAGAGTGTGATCGAACTGGGTTTTTTTATCCTAACTTTATTTGCTTTGTTTCAGTGATACAATGCACGGACCCAAGCTTTTCAGAAAGAAAAGTTTTGACCATTTTGCTTTAGTCTTTTCTAATTTTCCTTTACCTTACTTAGTGTTGTTTTAAAGAAGTGATTGAGAAATCCCACTATAGTTTTAAGTAGTGGTCGAGGATGTCTTCCATAACACCTGAAGGCGTTAATTGCGGGGTCACCGAATACCAGCGCAGACTCGCGCGAAAGCGAGACGCAGAGCCGTTCATGATAGTTCATCAAGTTCAAAATAGACTAGCCAATAGCGCCGATTCTTCGAACCTTAAAATTGTCCGAGAAATGGAAAACACAAGATCAATCAAATTCACCAATTGAAGAACGAACAAGCCAGAAACAAGAACCAGCAGCACAAAGAAATTCATCAAGTGAGGAACAAGAACCCTTAGCCCAGCCCACCCACTGATCTTACAACTCCAGTACCAGTAAACAGAAGACTGATCCCACAACACACTTTTTTGTTTTTATGTTAAAGACAAAACACACGGTATCATGAAATACATAAATGTCGTAATACTGATATCTTGATTAAGTCAGATGAAACTCGCTTTATCTTAAACAGGGATTTTAATACACAAAACTGTCACTATAAACTGAATAGTTTATGCAGCTTTAGAACGGTCTCTTCATAATAAAAATGTAATGGTATGGCATGAAATTTCAGTATTTTGGCGTTAGTGGGCCATATTAAATTAACAGAAGTATATAGGGAAATATTTAAGAGCGTCCAAGATCCCCGGATATGTCAGCTGCATATCTTTCTTCTTTAGGACTAAAAAAAAACACAAGAGTACATGTTCTTATGCGACTGAGGAGCTTAAAGTCCCATTTCCTCTCTTAAACCCCCGACTAGAGCAGAAGTATCGATCAAACTTAACTGGGTAACATAATGGGACATTTCAGAAGTTTACTTCAGAATTGTGTAAAAGTGTGAGCGTCGATTGGTACACTTATTTATTTCTGCATTTATTTGTTTATATACAGGGTGATACAGGGTGAATCAGAGTACCAGGAACAAACTTCAACGGCTTTGAGTAAATTTAGACTAAACGTATTTAAAAGGAGTAACGTATTTGGAGTAGAAAATGCGACCGATTCACAAGAATTAGAGGGCTACAGAAAATATATAAAATGCCTCTCCAGCAATAAAAATGTTTGGTTCGTCTGACAAAATAATTTATCATTTGATAACAAACGTCATAAAAAAACATTCCAATAAAACACATCATCAATAATCCTCCAGCGTGTTAGATTTCCAAATCTATCTTAAATATCTCACGGCAGTTTCGATTATATATAGCTTTGCATAAAGGGGTCAACTACTGCCTTTCTTTTCATGATTCAGAAACGCTTTCAATTGATTGAATTACACGTTAAAATGTAAACTTATTCCTTTTTCAATTTCAAAATACAAAAAAATCCAAATATTCAATAGAAATACTGCTTCGAAATTATTTACTGTATAGCGTATACATCTTATGGAAGTTCTATACGTAGATGGGATAGCACTCTCCACTCATATAAACTCCGGTGAATAGAGACGTTCACCGGAAAGTGTTTGCTCGAGCCAGATGCACCACTTCACCCTTGAATATAAATTGGGGATAAGCAGGCTCACGAAACTTCACTTTATAATCTATCTAGGTGTATTCGTCGACGTAAAAATCTAAACGAATGTTGAGCGTTTGAAATATTTATAAGATTCCAAATTGGGTTCTATTGCTTATTTTAAACAATAGGGGAAAAAGTGGAATTAAATCGAACGTTATGTAAATTTGAGAAAATAAAAGAGTTGCATTTACTATTGCGGTATATGAAAAATGGGAAAATCGACGAATTATTCCTTTAGTGGTTGCTGTTTACGCCGTCAGAACAGCTTAAACTCATGCATTATGGCATTCAAGTAATTGTCAATGTTTTTTTGTTATATTTGTTTCATTGTTGAATGTGTTTTAAGAAAAAAAACTATGTTTAAATCTAGAACTCTTGAATAGTTCAGTAAATACTGGACTCAGATCAAGATGCCTTGATACAAGTAAAAATTTAATTTATGAGTTCTTTTTAATCGTTAATTATAGAAAATCACTGGCTTATTAAATAAAAATTTAGTTTATTTAGGATATCTTTTTATTTCATATTATATAACATATTATTTCTTATTTTTTCTGAACTTTAACAATCATTTATAACTAAATTGTTGAATAAGCAAAACCAGGTGGGTTTTCTGCAATATATATCTTTCTTAGACCCGATTTCCAATTAAGACTTAAATGATGCCAATATGAAATGTCAAAATAATTACAACGATTTGATAATGACACTAGTGGAAGGTTGTGTAAAACCACAGTATAGTTATAACCAGTAGCTCAACTCTCGCAAATATTGAAATCCGTTTCTCGGGACGTTGGCGGGTAGTAGACAGTTATGCTTGATACGCGTAAGCGAATTCATCGATTACGTCAGAGCCTTATAGCTTTAATTGTGCGTTGGTAGTGGGTCCGTATCGTATGAAATGAAGGTTCCTTTCCTGTAATTTTCCATGCATTAGAAGGATCTTCTGGTTATTAAATTATGGTAAATATTGCATGTTATTATTGTAAGGGCCGATGTATTCACCTCCTTTTAAATTTATCTAATAATAAACGAATAAAGTTGTGAGTATATATGTGAAATGTAAGATATATTGTCTACCTTTTGTTATAAATGTTAATTCTTTAGATGGGCATGAAGTAATAATCGATTCAAAAAGTAATTTGATCGCTTTAAAAATGTGTTTACATTGCATTCTATAAAATAATTTCATCTTTAGATATCCTCGTACACTTCGGTTATTTTAAAATCGCTGGAACTGAGTCGGTACGTTTTAATGTTTACATTAATAAAATAATAAGAAATTTGTACACGTTCACAAATCTAAATGTACTCTGTTTTATTTTCAGATCAATAACTTTTAACTAATAACTTCTCACTAATAAAAAAATACTTGAAAAGGCCTACATGTTGATAGGCGAAAGTTAGTAATATTTTATATTTAATATGTTTCATTGGTAACCAGTCCTCAAAATACAAAATTATTATAATAAAGAATTTTTTATCAAAAACGATATAGTTTTAACAAAAAAAATCGAAACCAAGTGCAGTTTTCGAAAGCACTGAGTAACCAGCGAAAGCAAATTTTCTTAGGGAAGGGGGACAGGTTCGGGAAAATATCTGATGATTGTAACTATCGACTAACAATAAAATAGCGAGCATAACGTAACCTTATTGAAAGTTTCTTGTTTAATTAATTTTCGAAATTTTGGTAAATAAGCTACATACTGACGTAAAATAATCAAGTAAAAGATCTCATTGCTGAAAATAAGATTTGAATTTATTTCCAATCATAATATCAGTAGATTTCATTTGATATAGCAAGATTGGGTATAGGTACTTGAGAAACAATGCTAAGTGATACCAGCAAAGTAAACGTAAATATTTATTTTACTCTGTATTTGGTAGTAAAAAATATAAAATGTTAAAATTGGGTAAACCCTTATGACCTTATATTTATACACGTGTCAGTACTGTCAGTAATCACTTCTATCAGAAAATATTTAACAGAAATATTTAACTGCAACAGATTATTTCGCTAGCAATAATGGAAAAAGGGAAAAGCAGCTTTTACGCAACTTATCGTATGTTTACGAACTGATTGTGCCTATACTTTATCTTTTTTCTTTTAGTAGTACTATATTAAAAATATTTTAAAGTTAATGTTAACATTTTGCTGTAGATTTTAATTAAAATAATGTTATCTATATATTTAAAACACAAGGCTTATTTTTGTTCCTGTTCGTTTGAGAGCTTCTAAGCCGATTTACGTGATTCTTGTTTTTATATTGAAGTTTTCGCTGTGTAGATTAGTTAACTACTTAATTTTTAAATTTTTAAATTTTTATATTTCTAAAGTAAATAAACGTAAAATGTTTAATTTGAAACGCAAGAGTTCGGATATGTACTTGGGGCGCCATCGTGTCAACTTTTGGAACTACGTCTAAGAAATCAAGAATCACAGCCGTCTATATAATGCTGCGGCTATTTCAGCATCAGTTATACATTTTTATTCCAGTGGTTATAATAATCAAAAAATGTAAAAATGTTAAAACAGTAGACAAAATCGTATTTCTGTATTAATCCGTCATCCAGTTTTTATCGTTTTTATTCCATGTTTTTGAAATAATTATATACTGATCGACGTGTACAAGAATTTTTAAATAAGATCGAATTTAGATTTTATTCTCATCATTTCTTAATTTATACGCCTGCAGTATTTAAAAGTACTACAATAAATTAATTCTTAACGCTAGAAATAGCGTATGTCGCATCGGCGGCTGCGGCCCTTACAGTCTAGCCTGAATAGACAACTAATGTATAGACAAACCTTCCCATGCTGCCATAGTTCTACTTTACGAGTTCTAGAAGATCGATTTCCTAATTCGTTTTTATAATCTTAGACACTATATTTTCTTTAGTCTTTAAATTTTTAAAACCATAAATTTAAAATACTTTGTACCTATCTAAAACACAAGACTTGTTTTTGTTACGCTACGTTAAGGAGTTTTACTGAGACAATCTATGTAATTCCCAATTAATGGTTGTACGCTGTAGATTTGCCTGGGCTCCTTAGCTTTGTGATTTTTTAATTATTTATATTTTAAAAGTGTTGTTTATAATCGATGCATTTCTCGAGACCGAATGTTTATTTACATCACTCAGTTCGTCATGTTTCGAAACTAAACATCCTCCCTCTACTTGCTTACTACGTCTTTTCAGTTGAGTGCCATAGTATTTGATGTGGAGCATTTTTGCAAAATTCGATACGAGTCTCTGCTGTATATTCATTTTTTCGTAATTTCGTTTTATTCATTTCAGATTCGAATATTCGATGAAAAAGTAGAATAACTAATAGAAGTAAAACTAATGTGCGAAGAACCATCTAGAAAATTGGTATATTAAGCATATAACTACAATAAATAAATAAATAAATATGATATATGGATTAAATGTAGAATTTCCATACGTATTGCAGTGATATACTCATAATAAGAAAATTCCAAGTTCTGGGCACCAATTATAATTGATAGTCTCAATAGTCTCAATGTAAAATAGTTCGATATCTCATTAATAAAATGTTTGTCCGAAATTATTTTTGACTGGCCAGTATAATGAATTTTGAATCACTTACGATTTTCCGCACATTAGATACATCCTTTAACCGATCCCGGGAACAACAGACTGCTATATTAACCACTGCCAACCTCTTCACTGGTGGAAGTGTAAAAATTGCTTGATTGCAATAAAATTAATTCTTTAGGGCCGGCGGTGGACGAGTGGTGTTTAGTGCATCACTCGTGTTCCAAGGGTCGTGGGTGCGAATCTCACTTGGGGCGACGGGATTTTTCTAATTGGAAAATTCCGTCACCTCAACTATGGATGTGTGTATTCGTGTTGCATGTTAGATGACCTTAGATGTTGGTTCCCCCGTAATGTAGGCGTCAAATTAAAAAAAAATTAATTCTTCTTAATTTTTTTTATCAGATTAAATTTTTGATCTTATTTAAAGCAATCCAAATCGATTCTATAATTTATATTCTTCTTGAAATTATGACGATAACGTAAGTTATATATATATTTCTTGCACGAAATATTTTTTTTATATTTATAACCTCCCTTTATTTTTAAATTATGAAAATGCTTGTTTTAAAAGGTTAATCAAAATAGAAACGACACAACCTCCTCTCACTGCATTCTGGAGATTACTGAATGTTTTTTTCCATTATAATTTACATTAAAAACATATAGAAACAAAAACAATATAATACTTATGAAGTAATCCATGGATTGAATTATCATTTAACATTTTTCAATAAAATATAAATTTCTTTAAATTTTTCATTTGATTACATAAAAAGAAGCCCCCAACACTTCCTTAAAATAACAATATAACATTTCTATCTATAAAACCCAACAATAACTTACAATTTGAGTAGCACAAACAAATTCACACGGTCGACTAAAATTGTATTAATTTCCATTTAAATATGTCCACATACCAATTTTACCCGTTAATCTTTACACAATATGTTTATTTAACTTTAAGATGTAAACCAACAAAGCTCCAACAATAACCTCATGAACCTATATAAATTAAATTAGAACGGTGGCTCGACAAGCCAACACTATGAACCGTAAAAGGAAAAATCACCCATTCTTGAAATTAAGTAAGGTAAGTAACTTTTATATATGCATATCTACTCATAATAGCCCGTTTTATTTAATTATAGATGCATTTTACCAAATCTGAGCTATTGTCGGAAGATTAAGAAAATATTTCAACGTACCAGTCGTTGTATTAAAAATTACAATTATAAAGTTATATACACACTTAAATAGTATCCTTTTGTTGAAATATAAACTTTTTATGCATGTTAACATAATATGAATAAATTATTCCACTAAAGAAACCCATTTTGAAAATTATTTTCAAAGTTTGGGGTTATGTAAAGAATAGATCGGAACGTTAAATAACCTTGCATGAAATGTAACTTTAACAAGAAAATATTGCAAATAAGATGTATTTATCTTAACTCCTTATTTAACTGGCTTCAACTGTACTTTTGAAACTATAAAATAAACCTTTTAACATGGATTAGTATATGAACGCCTGAAAGATAGGCAACCCAAATTACCTATTTAAAATTTTTGACTGCAGATACAACATTATGTAGTATATATGTAGATTAACCGGAGGGGAGAGGTAAGCCAGGGAGGGAGATATGTCGGAAGAGAGAAGGGTAAGCTGGGAGAGGGGGCTAGGCTTAGAAATTTCTACTGGCTATGTTTGGTTGCGTTTATTTAAGTAATCATCCATGAAAATCCGAAGGATTGTAATCACACAACGATGTAGTATATAAGGAAATCCTTCAATCAATTACTCTTTTGACCACCATGCCCTTGACGGGGTTTCCTTAGTAATTATTAATAAATTCTGTTAATTAAAAGGGATACCCAACTCCAATTTATTATATTTTCAATACTCGTATAACATTAATTCAAAAAGTATCTATATCAAGGTTATATATAGCATCTTGTAAATAGAAAAGTTAAAAACAGCTCTTTTGGTTTAATGTAGAGCATACATGGTCTTCCGCGACGACGTCGTCGGGGAAGTGTTTCAAATAATGAAGCAATGCTTATATTTGCTGTAATTTAATGCATAAATAAGTTCAGCTCAGACTAGATTGTGTAATAAAATTATAAGTATCGTATTTCTTTAAAACGTGCGTATTAAAAGGAAAGAAATAATTATTGAGTTCAGAATAAAAGGTCGACTAAAATCTCTTTCTTTTATTAGAAGTATTTAGTATTATGCAGCCAATAATGTCTTTCATTGTGATAAAAAAAGGTTTTAACGAAATACGATACTATCTCGACCTCCAACTTGTTTATGCAATAAATCAAACATTGCATCATTATCCCGACCATGTCCCAGACGTCGTCGACGACGTCTTCGGCGACATGGTCGCGGAAGACCGTGAGTGTGCCCATTAGATTATCTTAAACCATGTTTTTCTTTTAGGGATTAAAATGTTGTTGCTTAGAGTGGCTTCGTGGCTTCTTATACGGGATTTTTAAAAAAGCATTCAGATAGAATGATATTGGTTACAGGGATTAAGTACCTGCAATGGATTCCTACTATTTGTCTTGTACCAGCAAATAAGTATTCGGTCATTTCTTGTAGAAACTTACCTGAAACAAAAGAAAATAACAATTAATAAGGAAAAAAATTCAGTAAAGTACAGGTATTTTCATTTAAAAAACCTCACAAAAATTAGATTATTTGACTATAGTAACGTATTTCCAGTAGAATAATACAAAAGTGCATTCGTATTGCACATTTGGCAGAAATAACTGAGAGATATAAAACATCCACTATAAAGACTAGTAAAAACATAACTAACTCTCCCACTTTTAATTAAAACTCGGCGGCAAGTTTTTCAGCAGTTAGTGCTAGACTACTAG
Organism: Agrypnus murinus; assembly: GCA_929113105.1. Taxonomy (NCBI): domain Eukaryota; kingdom Metazoa; phylum Arthropoda; class Insecta; order Coleoptera; family Elateridae; genus Agrypnus; species Agrypnus murinus. Next base: position 27,792,746 of record OV816028.1, on the reverse strand, counting down.
TTCCTATTCATACACTAAATGGATTAAGATTGCATTTGAATCTTAAAGGGGTAGGTAATATAAAAACCTTAATTTAGTGCTAAACTTGGTTTTCATATCTACTCAAATAATACATAAAATTACTCAAGAAAGCATAGAAAACGGTAATTTACTTTTCTGCAGATTTCATTAAATTTACTTTTACGATTCATTATGTGCAGTGGGAGTGGAAAAAAGTAAAAAACTATGAAAGTAGCAGGCATTCATTTATGTAAATGCGTTGAATATATAAATATGGAGCTTTTTGTCCTAATTATTATATTAGGTAAACACCACTTTTATGTATTTTCTGAACTAAAATATTCATTGATTAGGTTGTATACACGATAACAGAACAAACAATTTAAATTGTATGTATTACACGATATGAGCAAAGTCACTACTTAATTTAATACCAATCGGTGCCATGAGGTACGACGGATGCTCCGCCATCCTGATTCCTCGCCCAAACACAAACAAACAAACAAACTTAGCAACTGAACACGTCACTTAAGATTGACAACATTGAAATTTTCATACATACATACATATAATCCATTCTCCTTTTACCGCATTTCACAGTGTCTGGGTTCCACACAAACTCATATGGAAGTGCAACGGAGGTAATGAAGATATTGTAGCAAGTACATTACGCTTCCCCATACTTTATCACTCATTCAACTTTCATACCTTAACCTAAGGAGCTCAAACACGATAGTACTAAATTTTTAAAATTCAGTCGCAACCGAGGTTTGAACCCCTGTCCCTCTGAACGAGAGGTAGAATCTCTACCACTCGACCACGGAGGGCCTTTTCATTTATCAAGATAAATCAAGACTTCCTAATCTACTACAAACAAGCTAAAAATCAAACGAGCAGAAGCCGAAAACTTGAAAACATCAGATAATTATGAATCATACAGACATTATAAATAGTAACACTATGCTTAGATATATACAAAAACTTTGAATGTAGGTCTATGCCTCTTTAGCTGCAGAGAAATACTACCGTGAGATTAACCAGAGCGATTCAGTCAGCTCTAATTGCATAGTAATCAGTATACTAGTAGAAAGTAGTGGTTACTACAATTTCAGTTCTAAAAGTCCAGCTTTGGACTCTTCAACTTTTATTTGAATATTTAAAAAGCTCTGGAGCTTAGCTTTCAAATTTCGAGAGTTCAAGGAATTTAAAATCTAGAAAGTATTTCTTTAATAAAACCAGAAGCTCAAATCTACCTAAAAGTCTAAAATGGGATCTCAAAACTGTAAACCTGAAAGCTAAAATCTTTCCCGTTTAAAGTCGGCTTTGAATTTTCTAATGTTTGTAACTTTGGTTTGTTAATTTTGGTATCGTCCAATATCCCAAAAATCTCATGTCAGTTTTTGAAATCCTGAAACTAGAATTTATTCTAGAAAATGCTGAAAGTTATAGCACTGTAGATCTTAAACGACACAGATTATTGAGATTTTAGTTTTTTTGCATTTAGCTAGCGAGAACTGTGGAAAAGTTGAAAATCTTAATTCATGAAACATACATTTTATTACTTTAATAAACAAATTGTTCAAACTCAAACAAAATTTAATATACTAGAACATACAAATACTGAAAATTTTAAACCTAAAAATATAATCGCCCGAAGTTTTCAAATTTAGGGTCATCATACTTTCAAAACTGTATTACATTGAGCAGTAAAAGTTTGCAATAAAATATTACCTACTTATTTCATTTTGGTTGACTTTTGCAAAAAGTCTAACCTAGCAAAACGCTGAATTAGATAAAATTTGGAAGTCTTCTACATGTTTTTGTACCTCGATTTACAAATAACACGATACGATATGAACTGGTCCTGTTCAAATATTTCCATATTACCAAACAACACAGAACCAAATATTTCTACCTTCAATATTTTGTATCAACAAGATGGTGCACCACCACACTATATATGGTTATTTCAAAGCTGTTATTCAAATCTAAGCCTGTCAAACGATCTATTGCGCTGTCGCCTGATTGCAGATACAAAATATTGAAGCTAGTAGTAAATGGGCCTTCCTTGTATGAGAATATTTGAAGAAGAGCCGGTATCAATTTAAAACGAAGAAAATCGGGATACATCACACAATTTAAAGGACTATAATATAAAAATGTGTCGCCCTCCACTATCTTATTTTAGACCCTCTTTTTTGCATCGCTAGGCTTGGAAAAGATCGCAAAAATCGCGAGGATTTTTTTTGGAAAAAAAGACGAAATATAATCTAAAAAAACATCGATGCTGTCGTAGCTCGTTAGGTGATGAATACTCTACATGTGTTCCGGTTTGTTAGACCTTCTTCAAAGAGCTGCTCGTAAGTTTCTGCTTTAGAAGCAAACCTACCCGACTGAAGTCGCACATAACCCCTAGAAATCGTTACCATCTGCATTTAAAAAATTCTTAGAATATAAATCTATTATAAGGTTCCTGAAACTTGCTTGGTCATTTACAACGAATGCGTTACTATTAAAGGCTTTTTTTAATTTACAACTATTCTAGCAAATCTAATCTCTCATCTTTCTCTTGCACTTGCAATAGATCCATTCTATCTACGTATACGAAATGATTAATATCTATGCAAAGGCTATTCCAGATGATTGCTTATTATTTAAAATATTGCGTTTGTGTTCCGTTAGACGTTTCTTTACGTTTCTTGACAATACATGTTATACACGTCCGATTTGCTGGTCTTTTTCTTTTTACCCTTGTTATTAATTAATAGTTTCCCTATGCTATTTGTATTGGCACAAATTATATTACAATTTGTATATATAATATTATAAATAAATGTTTATTCAAAATAGACACGTAACAAAAAAAAAACAAATCGACGTGTTTGGGCGTTCTTCTCGCATGTTAACAAGAAAAGAATAATAAGTTTTTTTTCTAGACTTGTGCTTCTCATTGTGTAATTCAACTGCATGCAGGGTGATTCAGAAATAACTGATATTGTTTAAATGGTAGGTAGACGGGAGGCAGTAGAACTAATTTGCCTTGACAAGTATAGGTAAAAAATGAATAGTTTTCAGAAAATGAATTTTGAATTACAGAAGGAAATCTTGTTTTTGAAAACAGAAATGCGATATGTTTTGTCTGCAACTTAAAAAAAATCGGAGTTTGTTATTGTTATGTTAAGGTTGAATGGCACTGTAAGCAAATTTATGTGTTTGTACTTTAAGTTCACAGTCACAATTTTATATATATAGATATTATGTAGAATTTTTGTTAACTAATTACTATTTTTATTTTGTTTTGAAGAATTTGAATATTAACGAATATATTCTTATTGGAATTGAAACGGAAGTGCTTATGCTACAAATACTGTAAAAATAAAGTCAGTTATAAAGTAATTAATAATTTACAATAATGTAACAAGAGAGAAAAAGAAAGAACCTCTTCTCGAACAACAAATGGAATATTCTACAGCAATCGAGAGGATTACTCATCGCACGAAGCCGGTGAAAGAGACGCGGTTATTCTAGAAATATATAGTAGTTTCTAGCGGGTTCTAGAAGATTTACATGGGGGTATATAATCGACTTCGCGGATAAAAAGAGGAGTCAACAGCGAGTCATTAACTGTGTATCACGAAATAAATAGTAAATGTGAAGATAAATGTTGTATTAGAAATTCATAGTCTGTAAATAATAGTTTTAATGGTTTATAATCATAGCGTTAATTTATAGTGTATTCATTAGTGTTTGTAAATAAATATTTCTTATTAATAGACGATTTAAACAGCACTTTTGTTATTATTTTAAAAAGAACGTTACAGTGGTGTCAGGTGTCGGTTTTAAAATAAATAAAATCGTGTAATAAACAAAGTGCTGTGAGAATAAACTGTTAGTGTTAAAAACAATTACAACTAATAATTAAAATGGCGATGAAATTGTTAAAAGATCTGAAGGTAATAGACTTAAAACGTGAACTGGAAGAACGGGATTTGGATACAACGGGCCTTAAAAGTGTGTTCTCTTCGAAATACCTGGATCCGCAATTGATACTAGTTTGTTGTTAAGTAAAATGGAAGTCCGAAGAAAATTCTAGAATGTTAAAAGAAGAACTACTGGAAAAGTCCGAAGAGAATTCTAGAATGTTAAAAGAAGAACTACTAGAAAAGTCGGAAGAGAATTCTAGAATGTTAAAAGAAGAATTACTGGAAAATTTTAAAAAGGCCGAAGAAAATGTTAGAATGTTAAAGGAAGAAATACTGGAGAATTCCAGGAAATCCGAAGAAAACTCAAGAAGGCTTAAAGAAGAATTACTAGAAAAGTCCGAAGAAACTTCTAGAAGGCTTAAAGGAGAATTACTGGACCATGTCAAAGCGTTAGAAGAAAAAGTTTTTGAAGAATTGTTGGAAAATTCCAGCGCGTTAGGACTATTGGAAATTAAATTAGAGAAACAGGATAAGGTAATAAAGATGGTAGAAGAGAGAATAGCCCAAATACAATTACCACCAACAACTGAGAAAGATTTAGCGTAACTAAAATGTTGGAAGATAGAATGAGTCAATTACGGTTTCCCTCAACTTCTGAGTGGCCGAAACAATTTAAAGAAGAAAAGGATCCTGCCGTATGGATAAAAGTAAAACCACCCACGTTCGATGGAAAAATACCTTGGTCCTCCTACTACAAACAATTTGAGGTGGCCGCTGGGGCCAACGGATGTACAAGCAAGGAAAAGGCCGTTTCTTTAACTGTGGCTTTGCGTGGAGACGCGTTGAACGTCCTGCAAACAATCCCAGCAGGACAGGAAAATGATTACCAGTTATTAGTGTCTAGATTGGAGATAAGATATGGAGACGCGCATCTTCAACAAGTGTATCACGCGCAAGTGAAGAATCGTATCCAGAAGAATGGAGAAAGCCTTCAGGAGTTTGAAGCCAATGTTGCGCGGCTTGTCCGATTGGCGTACCCTACGGCACCCGATTCATTTCTGGGACAACTCGCTGTGCAGACCTTCATTGATAGGTTAAGAGACGGGGAAACACAACAATCATTGAGGCTGGCACGACCAAGAACAACTGATGATGCGCTTGCTCACGCCTTAGAATTTGAAGCTGCAAAACAAGCGTCCCGAGGTCACGGGCGTGTTCGGGCCGTTGTGGAAGAAGAAGAAGGTTCTAAAGATCACCTAGAGGAGTTAGTACTGAGAGTTCTCCGGAAGGAAGAAAGCCGTAAGAAGAATCATCAAGAAGTTCGAGGGCCTCGTTGTTGGAATTGCGGCGAACAAGGGCACATACGACGTCGTTGCCCTAAACCAAAATAGGTTCAGGTCGACGAAAGGGGGCGAACGTTGACCTTGAGTGGAGATGCCCCGGAGATCACCATCCATGCCGTAACATCGAAGAACAATACCAGCAGTTTGTTCGTAGATGGGAAGATTGCTAATCGAACTGTCCCCCTACTCATTGATACGGGGGCGACAAAATCGATTATACGCCCTGACGTTCTACGAAGAAGTATTAAGTTGTTACCGACAACTACTCAACTCCGTACAGCAACAGGTGAAGTGATACCAACACGCGGAGTGGTGAAGATGAGGATTGACATTGGAAGTGAAGAACGTGATCATGAGGTGCTGGTAGCCGACATCATTGACGAATTCATCTTGGGAATGGACCTCCTGAGAAAATTTGGTTTTACATTGGACTTGAAGGAGGGTGTTTTGAAGGTTGGTAATGAAGAACTTCCGTTGCACCCACGAGAAGATCCTGTCGTAAGGGTTTTGCTGAAAGAAGATGTGATATTGCCGGGTCAAAGCGAGATGGTTGTCGAGGCAGGTTTGGATGGAGATCTTCGGGTAGGATGTGTGCGAATGATGGAGCCTGTTTGTGATAAGAAGATCCATAGTGGCGTACTGGTGGGAAAAGCGCTGATCAAGGTTGGAAAGACAGTACCGGTGAGGCTTATGAACGTTAATGTGGATCCGGTGACATTGAAGAAAAGTACCCTTGTGGGACAGTGTGTGCCAGTATTCCGAGTAGCCAGGTGTATGGCTGATGTTCCAAAACCAGTGCCCAAAAACCATGGTGAAAAATTAGTGGGTATGATTGTTATTTCGTGCGAAGACCTAAATAGAACGGAAGTGAAAGAGGTACAGGGTTTGGTTCACCGATACCAAGATATCTTCGCTCTTGACGATAACCAGAAGGGACCAACAGATATAGTAAAACATAAAATCAATACAGGCAACTCTATGCCTGTCCGTCAGCAGCCGAGGCGTCTACCTCTAGCAAGGCGAGCAGAAGCCGAGAAGATTATTACCGATATGGAAGAACAAGGGGTCATCGAGCCATCCAGCAGTCCATGGGCATCACCGGTGGTCCTGGTCAGTAAGAAGGACGGGTCAACGAGATTTTGTGTGGACTATCGGCAGCTCAATAACGTGACCAAGAAATACAGCTATCCCTTACCACGCATCGACGACACGTTAGATACCCTGTCTGGTTCGCGATGGTTTTCGACTTTGGACTTGAAGAGTGGTTATTGGCAAGTTGAAATGGAACCTGAAGACCGGGAGAAGACCGCGTTCACTATTGGTTCTGGACTATGGCAGTTTACAGTTATGCCTTTCGGTCTATGTAACGCTCCGGCTACCTTTGAGCGTCTAATGGAGACCATCCTGAGAGGGCTGTCGTGGAAGACCTGCCTGGTATACCTAGATGATGTGATTGTAGTCGGAAAATAATTCAACGAACATTTGAAAAATCTAGAGGAAGTGTTTCGAAGATTACGTGGAGCCAATCTGAAACTGAGTCCGAAAAAGTGCCACATATTCAGAAAGGAAGTGAAATATCTCGGGCACGTCGTATCACAAAATGGAGTGGCTACGATAAGATTCGTGTAGTTCAAGAGTGGCCAACACCGAAAGATAAACACCAAGTTCGTAGTTTTCTTGGGTTATGTACCTACTACAGGCGTTTCGTTCCTGGGTTTGCCAATATAGCGAAGCCCCTGACAAGGTTAACTGAAGATGGGCGCGAGTATGTTTGGAGCGGAGAGTGCGAAACAGCTTTCCAACAGTTGAAGCGTGCCCTGACAACAGCACCAATATTGAGATATCCACGGACAGAAGGGAAATTCATACTTGACACAGATGCAAGTAACCTGGCCATTGGGGGTGTGCTTTCTCAGATACAGGATGGACAAGAAAAGGTCATCGGCTATTTTAGTAAGGTTTTGTCGAAAGCCGAAAGGAATTATTGTGTGACCAGAAAAGAATTATTGGCCGTCGTGAAGTCCGTTGAGCACTTCTACAAATACTTGTACGGACGGAAGTTTTTATTGAGGACGGACCATGCAGCGTTAAAATGGCTTCTACAATTCCGTAATCCTGAAGGCCAGGTCGCAAGGTGGATCGAACGATTACAAGGATACGACTTTGACACAGAACATCGAGCGGGCACTAGTCATCGAAATGCCGATGCTCTTTCAAGAAGACCCTGTCCAACGGACTGCCGTCATTGCTCTCGTTTGGAAGAGAGGCTTTGCCAAGTATTAAGGACTACCATCGTCAACGACAATTGGTTGCCGGAAGAATTGCAACGACAGCAGGAGGCTGATCCCGAACTAAAAATGGTACTGGAATGGAAGCGTGTGGGAGAAAGGCCTGCCTGGGAAGCTGTCAGTCCTTTCAACAGAACCCTCAAAGCATATTGGGCCCAATGGGAGTCCTTGAAGGTGGAAGACGATCTCCTGAAGCGAGTACTGGAGAGTGAAGATGGCACCACCATTAGGTCTCAGTTCGTGGTTCCAAGGAGGCGAGTGGCTACAGTATTGCGACATCTCCATGACGGTGTCTCAGGAGGACACTTTGGTGTGAAGAAAACTTTGGAGAAAGTTAGAGAGCGTTTCTATTGGGTCAATTGTAAAGAAGACGTGAAAGAGTGGTGCCGAAAGTGCGAACTTTGTGCCACTGGCAACGGACCCTTGGGGAAACGAAGAGCACCTATGAGGCAGTAGAATGTGGGTAGTCCCCTGGAAAGAATAGCTATAGATATTGCCGGACCATTTCCCGAAACCGACGATGGGAATAAATACATCTTAGTGGCAATGGACTATTTTACCAAATGGCCAGAAGCATATGCCCTACCAAACCAGGAAGCTGCAACTGTTGCTGAAGTACTAGTTAAAGAGTTTTTCAGTCGCTTCGGAGTGCCAATGGAGCTGCATTCAGACCAAGGCCGCAATTTTGAGTCTGTACTCTTTGGAGAAGTCTGTGGATTGTTGGGCATTCGCAAGACTCGGACCACACCGTTACATCCGCAGTCCGATGGAATGGTAGAACGCATGAATCGGACAATGGGCAAATATTTGACCAAGGTCGTCTCCGATCATCAACGAGACTGGGACCAATATCTGCACTTGTTCCTAATGGCTTATCGTGCATCGGTCCACGAAACAACCGGTCAGTCACCAGCGTCTGTGATGTTTGGACGCGAGTTACGGTTACCGTGTGATCTGGAATTTGGATTCCCACCTATAGAGCAAGAGGTAGCCGGGAATGATTACGTCATCAACTTAAAGAAGAAGTTGGAGGATATTCACGACCGAACCCGAAACACTAGCCGAATCGCGAGTGACCGGATGAAAGCTACGTACGATGTGAGAGCCCAAGAAGGAGGGTTTCAACCTAGAGAGCTTGTCTGGTTATACAACCCGCAAAGACGTCGTGGCTATTCTCCAAAGTTACAGCGGAATTGGGAGGGCCCATACCAGGTGAAGAAACGAATAAATGACTTGATTTATCGCATCCAGAAATTGCCAAGAGGGAAACCAAAGGTGGTACACTCCAACCGTCTGGCGCACTATGAGGGAAACAATAACGTAGTCGCGGATCGAGAAGATGATGTTGAGGTTGCTGTCAATACCGTAAGGCCTGAAGATGATCAGCCAACCTTTAGAGAATTTATGGCTGCGTTTTCCGGAACTAGAAAAGCCCGATTCGGAGTCACGACCGAGATGCAACAAGACCTCTTCCGAGTCCCTGGTGATTATTCCATTGCCCACTGTGTCTCCGAAGATCTCCGCATGTCCAGGGGGATCGCAGTAGTGTTTAGAAATAAATTTGGACGGCTGGATAAACTTCGAAATCAGAATCCCTCTGTTGGCAAAGCCTTACACTTGCCTGATCATGACCGCTCCATTTACTACTTGGTAACCAAGCAGTTTTACTACCAGAAACCGAGTTACGCCGACTTGTGGAGGGCATTATGGGATTTGAAGACCGAGTTGCTTACCAGGGGTATTAACAAACTGGCAGTTCCCAAACTGGGTTGTGGGCGGGACCAGCTGGATTGGAGAATCGTTAGAAACATGCTGGAAGTTGTCTTTAGAGGTACGGACGTCAAGATCTTCGTCTGCAGTTTTGACCCACAGCCCGCATTAAGGCCAACGAAGAGTGTAGACTGTTACTTCTACCGTAATGGAACGTGTAGTCGAAGTGAAGACTGTCGATATCGTCATGACCCGTTCTACAGGAACCAGATCATAAAACCTGTTCTGGGACAGAACAGACTTGAAGAGGGGGGCAGTGTAACAAGAGAGAAAAAGAAAGAACCTCTTCTCGAACAACAAATGGAATATTCTACAGCAATCGAGAGGATTACTCATCGCACGAAGCCGGTAAAAGAGACGCGGTTATTCTAGAAATATATAGTAGTTTCTAGCGGGTTCTAGAAGATTTACATGGGGGTATATAATCGACTTCGCGGATAAAAAGAGGAGTCAACAGTAAGTCATTAACTGTGTATCACGAAATAAATAGTAAATGTAAAGATAAATGTTGTATTAGAAATTCATAGTCTGTAAATAATAGTTTTAATGGTTTATAATCATAGCGTTAATTTATAGTGTATTCATTAGTGTTTGTAAATAAATATTTCTTATTAATAGACGATTTAAACAGCACTTTTGTTATTATTTTAAAAAGAATGTTACAATAATATTATTAAAATATCAGGTTGGCCAATAAATACAAAATAAAATATATCATGATGGATAGATTTAGATAACTTAATACGTTTTTAAACTTAATTAGATTTTATTAACAAATAATAAAATCAAATTTAATAATAATGAACTCATTGTGCAATATTCTGTAAGGTCAGATGTATTCTATTTCCACGTCCATGGTCGATCTGACAACGAATCTGCATGATCTCATTTATGCCGCATTTCTTTCTACAAAACATAGGGGAACCCCACAATTGCAGCATCTTGTTTTGACTACAATCAGGATTGAAGTGTTAATTATTTCTTAAAACTCAACTAATACCCCTATTAAAACTAACTGACCATTCACACCCTGCAAATATCCACAAAAACAACCCAATAGTAAATATCTAATTACACTTAACACTAAATATTCTAACAATATGAAGTATTATTTTAAAAAATTAATTAAATTTCTCCGACGTGTTCCGTAAATTCAATTGTTCATACCTTATTCTATTGTCAAAATTTCGGTACGTACAGGCATTATCTAAAAAGTATTATTTAGTATACACAAACTGGATAAAAAATAATTCACAAATGCTACAATAACGTTGGAATAGTAATCTAAGATAAATATTACATAATTTAGGTCCGTAATGCTAATGAAGTAATGAGTAAAATGAATCGCTTCTAAAATAATATAAACAGATGTCCAGAATAATAAATCCATTTTTATTCATAATAATACCATGTGATGACTCTCACTAAGCACTTTTATTCGAGTATTTTTGAAGTGTCAACGTTTGTGTTTGTTAAGTTTTTCTGCAGTTTCACAAACGTCTGTTAGCTTGTTATTTTACCTTGACAATCTAGTAAGAAACTTATCAACCAGACTGGCTGGGCCGGCTTCAGTTCGGTAAATTTTTTGAGTGCTCCAAAATTTTTAATGCAAATTTTTTTGAGATAGAAAACTTTTTCATTTTTGTGATCTATCCACCTTCATAGTTTGTCCATAAACCCGCGTGCATTATAAAAGAATCACCCTGTATATCTTGCCACCGAAAATGTGGCCAAATGTATTGACATCAACATGTATTGACGTTTTTCTGCGATTGTTGAACAACTTTTAGAAAAATAGTTTGAAATAATTGAAATAAACGTCAAAAACAGGCATCAGCAAACCATCTATAGGTTTAGCTCTCCCAGAAATATATCTTCACGCTGACGGCATAGCAACTTCTCTTTCACTTACCACCACAAGTAACAAACGTTCCTTCTGCACATTTTCTTTTAACTTCCCAGATCATAAAAATTCATACAGAGACTTGTACAATGTCAAAAGCCAACAATACTTGGTGAATTCCGAAGTTCCTTATTTTTCATAAAAATTTTGTGGAATTTGTTAAAATAATCTCAAGCAAACAGTATGACATATTTATTCTAATAATTAGTAAGTATACGATTAATGACTTTAGTAGATCTGATTTTTTATCTACTTAGTTACCTACAAGCTCCTGTTGCAATTAGTGACCGCTCGAGTCTGTGCCTTTTAAGCATTTAAATAAACATTAATTTACCTAACCTCCTTCATCACGATAAACCTAATAGTTTCCGAGAAAAACGACAAAAACCGTTAGGGGGCGTGGTTTACCCTCATTATCTCCTCTAGCTCGCCACCTACAGACGGTGAATTTTAGGGAGTTATTTAACAGCCCTCCAGGAAGACCTATGCAAAAATCCACGGATTTCCCTCAACTTTCCGCTATTTTTTCTAATTTGACTGGACTATAATAATAAATGTCGGATTCGGAAAATTAGTGGGGGAAAATTAGTTAGTTTGCGTTATAATATAAGGGTCGCTATTTGATCACCGACCTAGCTAGTAATTTTTCATAGTAGAGAAAATCTTTAAAAATGTCCTCTTGTCGAATAAGAATCGTAGAATAAATCGTAGGCCCCGTGTCAATGCGATGTTTGGCACGTTAAAAATCTATACTGGGGATGGAATCGGGACCTGGGATCGGCCATATGATCGTAGCAATTGGTGCCATAAAGTGCGAAGGATGTTCCGCCAACCCGATTCCTAGTCCAGAAACAAAATAAACAAATAATGAAATCATCCAGAAATGTATTGACTAAAAAGTCTTATGAACTAAGAACATAAAACAAATTCTGGAAAATTACAAAGTTGCACACGATTTAAGACTTTATAGCTTGTGAAATCCAATTGGGTGAAATAAAAGGACCAAACCAGGACGAGCCACCCTGCGCTAACTAAAAACATATCCGTTAAAAAGCAACAATTTACTTACTACTTGGAACAATAATACCCAGCATGCATTTTTGTAATTCGGCTACTGCTGCAGCATTACACCATTTAACTAATAGTGCAATAAAATTTTATTGCTTGTAAAATAAACTTGATGAAATTACTTTGACGAACTCTTGTTTATGTGGTTTTACAAAAACTTTTACAGTTATTTCTCCGTTATCAACATTATTCTGGGTATAAAATCTCGCAGGAAAAACAACAAATTTCTGGCTTTCCAGCGTCGGTGCGACCGACCGACGGTGCAACGGGTTATTTTAAAGCATAAGCACGCTTAATACGACGATTCGCTGATTTTAATTAAGGTAATTGAATTTTGCTAAATTTCTCGCGAATGAATCAGTTTAGGATTAAGCAAACGAGAATTTATCTGTTAATTGTTGCTTGCTTTTCACTTTGAACCTTGATGTGCTCAAGTGTTAAGTTGAGCGCAAAATGTTTTGTTGACAGCTCCCCAATTTTCAGTTTCGCTAATTTGAAATGTTTAAAATAATAATTTTTTCTGTTTCTATCGCGTTTTAAAACAAATAAAACTTTTATTGTGTATAAATCATAATTTAGGCAAGAAAACTCCGACTACAAATATAAAACTGTCGTTAACAGAAAGGCAAACTTCCATTTAACCATAGAGAGAAATCCAAACTTCATTCCTTTGTCATCCCTTTGAAATCGAAAGCGAGAGAAAGCACACAGGACTAAAAATCACCAGAAAGCCTGTAATCTGCTGGCAACATCTGCGTTCGAAGCAAATCTGACCTATATTCCAAGGAATTAGGAGGACGACTAAAAACTCCAAGATGCGACAGGAATAAAAAATGTTATATACAATTTTTAGACGATCTATGGAACTTGTTTTGTATAATATGTGAGGTTATGTTTAAGAAAAGATATCCAACCTTTTTTCTTAATATAACATCATTAAGACCTTAAGAACCCTCCTATCTACAAACTAAGACTAGAAATTTAGTCTCTATTTTTATGAAATTACAGTGCAATCCGCTGTCCCTTTTGAGAAAGGGTGTGATGGGATAATAATAGTTATAATAGTGATCCTCTGTGACATGTTTCTACAATTAATGCTAATTATCTTGTAGCAATTACAGCCGCAGGAAAGATAAAGTTGAACAGCAATTAGTTATGTATGTATTCAACGTGCATGTGTTTGTTGCACTATGAGCAAACAGCTTCTGAAAATCCCATGTTTCTGTTTCCAAAACATTCTTCTGTTTTACTTTAAAAATTACTTAATTAGAAGAAATAAAAACATACTTTTTTCTAACTTTTTATTAAACTAACTTTTGTTAAATATATCAATCCTAACATATATATAATCAATATTCATAATTAGTGCGATAAACAACTACAGATAATGCAAATGAATTAATTAAGTCATAATCCATTCCCCTTTTACCGCATTTGCAATGTCGGGGTTTCACCAAAACTCTTATGAATAATAAACCTTATCCTAATGAGCTTAAATACGCTTGTACTAAATTTTCAAAATTCAGTTGTAACCGAGACTTGAATCCATGTCCCCCTGATAGAGAAGCAGGACTCTATCAATTCACCACGAAGAGTCTTTTAAAACTAATTAGCGAAGTGTCTAGCGTGCTAGAAATTTGAGTATTCATTTTATAGTAAAATTTCTTGGTACAGCTCTATGTACAGTGGAGTTCAATTCCCACGTTCAATATGCGTTCTTGTCGAATATTTAAGGACGGCTGTACTTTAATAAACAAATTCATTCAGTAAAATATGCATGATCATTTTACTAACTAATAAAGATATTGAGCTTCTTGTGGTCGAAAAGCACGTACAGATCTCATATAAAACTAATTTATTCGTCTGCAATATTTTTTTGTCATATCCTTTGTATTTTAGTGGCCAACAAGATATTGTTTACAGTAAAACATTTTATGACGAGAATTTAAACAGGGAGAAATATAACAAATTTCGTTAGTCTCAAGTTTATTATCACAGATTGCCGGTAAGTTTTGATAAGCACTTCTTAAATGCAAATATAATAAGTAATTTTGCATTTGCCTTATCGAATAAATTTAGTTTTAGTCTGTTAGGACCGTTTAAAAAACCTTATCCTAAGTTTGTAAAAATCATTTTCGTACTCTTCCAAGACAGGCTAACAGCGGCTCTCAAAGCCAGAGTTAGAGGCTTTTGTTCCGACGCCTCGCGTCGGTCACTGGTCGACGCTGTTATTACTTATACAACTAATATGGAAATGTGTGTATATTTTCTGAGCGCTCCATATTGTAGAGTGCGTTAGTTAAAAACGAATTTGGGTGAACAAAATTAGTTCATAATTTCAGTAATGTGGGTCTAATTAATGACTAATATTGGGGAAAAGTGTTTTTTTGTTGTATTCTCGTACCGTATAATTGAATAAGGGATTATCAGTTTTACCGTGTTGAGAATCTATTTGCGTTTCGGTCTAGTTTTCAGAGTAAATGGAGACCAGTATTAAGGACATACCGTGTGAACACTGAATGTTTAAAGAACTTGTATATAGTTATTCAACAGTGTAGTAATAATAAAATGACGCACTACATTCTCTATGAAGAATTGATATTAAAAAGTTTAAGCAACATTCAAGTTAGTATTTAAGTACCTTTGCAGTTAAAGTTAATAATAATAACGAATCTATTCCGTAATGGAGATTATTGCAAAGTTCAAAGTATTTCGTTAAGGTAAAATAGTTAAAAATTTACGAAATGTTTGCGAAATGTTCTGCTTCAGTTTGTAGCTTCAGTGAAATTTTGTGTTTGATCAGTGCTTTTCATTTTAATGATATTTAGTGGAGTTTGTACTAAAACTTTGTACGCGGCACGCTTTGCAATTAAACTTTACTGGGCTCACTGGAATATGGAGGCTCGCTCCATCGTCGCTCGCCCCATATACATTTCAACTTGCTCGTCAAGATTATTTTACAAAGCTTGTGCCGAGAAATGATTTTTGATTTTCGCTTGGAAACAAAACTTGCATTTTTTGGCATTATTGAAGGTTAATTTTGTGGTAGATCAAGCGTGACAATATATGACACGGTATGAAGTGTTAATAAAAATAAATTTAATTTTTTAGTTCCAAGTATATTATTGAGCTTAATTTTGAAGTTAGCTAGTGCAGACAAGGTTCCACAAGACATTCGGTTATCAATGTTTTGATGATAAATGAGATACCTGTTAAAGAAGAAAAAAAGAGATTTGTGCCTGCGATGCAAAAGAAAAATTACAGGGCAGTTGAAATTTGAAAGCACCTACACTACTAATTCTCAGCTGATTTATAAACAACATGATATTTCGACAGCGTATTAAATTTGCAGCAAAATAATATAGGATCTGGACCTTAAATTACTCCAGATCTCCTGTTTTAAACAGCTAGATGTGGTTATACGGTAATATGACCCATGAGTTTCTATAACGTACGTTTTTTCTGTTGTAGAAGAAAGAGCTTTCAACAGTTGATAATACTGATAAACTGAAACTCCGGTAACTCTGCAATTCTTGGTTGTAAATCTATAATTAATCTAATAACTGCTATGGCAATTGTAAGCTAAAATACATCAACGTCAACAAAAAAGTCAAATTAGCAGAAAATGAATACATAATTTAATACCTGGTAGGTGGGCAATTAGTGAATAAATTGCTTTGAAAAAATAGAAATGAATCCTGGTTAACTATGCATGCTCATATACACTAATTAATCACGTAACAAAATCAATTACCTTATTTTAGAAGTTTTAGAAAAAAATTATCAAAAGTACAAATAATACAAAGTGTTGATAAGGAGAACCTCTAAATACCTCTACACTCCTACTAGGTACATTCAAAGCGAAAAATGTTCCAGAAAACAAAGGATATCATTTCCCATCGAGATTACAAATCAGCAACTTTGGGACATCATTGTCTCTTGGGAGATGAAAATCCAAAACGTATAGGCATGTTGAACCTGCGAAATAGTAATAATTGCCCCTCCCTTCCGTACAAGCTTCATAGCATCTGTGGCCCGATTCGCCATGTAATGGGTAGTAGCAATTATTATTAATTATATACTATTTATGGAGTATTTATCTCGACGAGCTGAATTGATTGCGATCACTTTTTATCGTCCGGAAATAACTTTCAATGTTAAGTCTGTGGGAAATAATCTGTACTATTGAAGTCTATGTAAATTCAGTTTGCTCATATTTTTCCACTCCATGCGGTGCCCCATGGAAACGTATAAAAATCGGCTAAACGGTCAGTATTTTCTAATAAAGATCAATGTTTATTGGTAAACCGACACGTATACAAAATGGTGTTAACTCACGCAAGTAGGTTAGGTTAAGTTACTTTCGAAAGGATTAGGTTAGGTGCGGAGAAACCTAGTTCAGGTTAAGAAAATGATTTTAACAGTTGATAGAAAGATGGTTGTCAGGTTCGGTGCTGAGCACCTTGAAAGGTCAATAGTTATTGAGTTTAATGAACGAATTGAGTTCCATAGACAGCATTAAAGCATTAGGTATATTCCGAGATAAATAATTGAAACGGTTGTGGGCGGATTTTTAAAAGTTTTGGCATATCACACCGACTTTGACAGTGACAGTTTCATGAAGATCTGAAGTTTCAGATCTTCAGAAGTTAAAACTGTCGAAAGCTTAAGGAGATTTTAAAGATTCAGCAGTTTAAAATTATAAAGTAGAATTGTTTTTGAGTTTCAGAATTTCAGTGCTCAAACAAAATATCCAGATTCTTAAGTAGGTGTCAAGCTTAAATAACGTATTGTAGCTATCCATTTTTCTGCGCAAAGTTTTTCAAATAGCTCAAAAGAATGCTTAAAAACAGACAAATGAGCTTGGCATATCACTGTTAACCAGAGACTTGCACAAAATCAAAACCTGAAAAACAGGGACGAACCGATATTTTGTGTGGTACCTGAACCGGAATCTGAACTCCTGAATATAAGTACCAGAATCAGAACCGAACCCGAAAAAAATACCGGTTTTATTCGATTTTTTAAGGTTTCCGACACAAATTTCTGATAATTTTACATTTAAAGACGAAGCATTCCCAATTTTTTTTAAATATTTTTAAATGCCCTGCCTGCTTTGTTGTTTCGATATGCATGGTTAAAGTACTGATACTGACGTCTTATAATCTTCATACATTAATATTACGGTTTTTTGTTTCTGTATTTTTACGTGTGTCTGTATGTAATCTTTAGTCATGAGTTATTCATGATGTGTTCAACTTTAAACGGGCAATAACTACCAATACAAATTTTAGTTTTTTTTGCATATCTATGACATTATTGTGTGTATACTTATCAAAAAGTCAAAAGACTAGTCAAAATGACTAAGGGAAATTATTATTTTAGGGCTATTACTCCCCCCCTACACGTATGGTTATTTACAGTTATTTGCTGTCCTCATCTTCGAATGAACCATTGGCTGTTTGTCATAATGATGTCCCTTGGGGAACAACCATTTCTTGCTTCTCCGGTTTATAAAATCCCATTTTAACCTATAAAGTTAACGCAAGTCGTTCAAGTCAATAGCGGTTACTTGGTGAAGTTCGTTTAATTTGGCAGAACAGCGAAACAAAAGAACGGAATACATCACGTGAATGAATGGCTTGTTTTTCGTCAACAAGAACATTGTTCAGGTAAAATATATATTTTTTGGCGATCTGGTATGAAGCTGGTACTAACTATAAGTGATTATTGGATCTTTTGTAATTGAACACTTACCAGTTTTGTAGTTTCGAACCTTCGTACGTTAAAAACTCTTAGAGATTCGAAACTTTGGCCATTTCGAGTTATGTAAATTAGTTTTTGGCGTTTTAAAGTTTGTTGTTTAAATTTTTTAAATTTCTGATTATAAGTTTTAGATTTAAAAATTTCAAGAATTTGAATTTTCGCACTTGATATTTCATCGATTTAACTTTTGAAGTATTTTTCAAAACAGTTCAAAGTTTCAAACTCTAGGTTTTATCATTTGTTTAGTCTCGAAGTTTCAGAGTTTTTACCTTTGAGTCAATATCTTTAGAATTACAGGCATTCGTGTAATAGCCTTCATTTGCTGCGAATAATAATAATTCTATAGTATTTGAGTTGCATTGTTTTAAGAAACTAGTCAACTCAGTCTAAGGCTATTAAATTGAGATTAGACGTAACACTTAACTAAAACAATTCTAGACTTAAAATTTGACTATTCTAGAAATTTTCTAATTTTAGATTTTCCAACCTTTGTGAAGTTAGTTTCAGATGTTCAATTGAAAAACTTTGGAAGTATCGTAAATTGAATATCATAGACTATTACTCCTAGTGTTGCCAAGGTAAAAAATTCTAGGGAGTAGATAACCGAAAACAAGTAATTCCTTATTTACCTACTTCAATTTCAAACACGGAAACATGACAAGGCGCATTATTTAAAGACGAACAAAGTAATATTTTTTTTCACAACGAATGTATTTATCTTGTGTCAGCTTTAATTCTGATTAGTCAAGTCTTGTCTTCATTTATTAATCAGCTGCTTTGTTCGTCTTTCCGTTTCAATTATATCCTGTCTTTTCTGTTTACAATGAAGACATTATTAGTAATTCAACCTATGTCACAGTCGAATTAGCACAAAACTGGCAGGTGCATTACAATGCCTAAATAATGAAATTCTTTTGCTTCTCAAACCTTCCTCACCCATCTTATTTGCTGTCCTACTTTCACGATGTCCATGTATATTTTATATTCCAAGCTATTTCCAGCTCGCCCCCTGAAAATCTCCAACGGCATTTATATTTAATGCTTTTGTCGTTCAATGCAAATTCCAGGCGACACACTAACTTCACTTAAATTTTTTAATGCATAAATAGATCTTAACAACACAAAAGGATAAATTAAAGAAAGCGAAGGAGAACTTTAAAAGTTTCATTTTCTAAGGCCTCAGAATTAACTTTGCCGTAGGGTGTTTGCTGTTGCAAACTGTAATTAAAATAAAATTCACGTCCCCTTTGAGAGGTTCCACTTTATAACGTTTTAGATTCATAAAGAAATTGTTGTGTTGTTGACTCTAACCTTTTATGAAATGCTAAACAGTATAAGAAATAATTTTACGATCCTTGAAAACAAAATTCTTCAATTCTAGTTGATAAGAGTTTCATTTCCCTTTAATATATTTATTTCAGTTTTAGTTATACTGATATGTTAAACAACAATTTTGTTGATTAGAGATTACTTTTTACTATAAATTAAGAGTTACTTGTTTAGTTAGTACAAAAAATGCATGTTTTGAGGCGCATAAGTAATTTGCCTTATATTGAATTTGAACAATACCTCAATACTAGATGAGATTGAGTTGATGATGTGTAGAGTAAACTGTTTTTAAAGATTTATTTAGCAAGTTATATAAAGTTCAAGTTTTCAGCCCGGTCCTGCACGTTCTGCTAGACATTCTCTTTTATGTAGCATAACGCTTAGGAGTGAGTAGTTTGTTGAACTTAAATGATCTGTCAATAAAGCACGATTTTGCTTAAGCCGCAGAATACTAAGAATGACACTGTTGGTCTTGAAATACATAAATCGTAATCGTAAATAAAACACGTTATGTCCTTTTTACTTATATTGTAGTTTGTTTATCTTAAGATAAATTCAAGGTCTAGCCAAGGCCTAGCTAATAACAGCTTTAAAATAAAAATATTTGATTTTTAAAGAGAACATTTAGTTTCCTAATAAGGTAAGTAAATTAGATTAACTAGCAATTTTTATTATTGTAGGGGACTTTGAATTTAATTTGAAACACATAAAAACCATTCGGCTTTATAAACAAATTACATTACGAGTTCGAATCTGCTATGTTAGTAGAATGTTTACAACCTAAATAATTACTTGATTCTAGTAATCCTTTTTAGTAAAACTAAAATCTCATGGATTAAATAAGCATTAAACACTATTTATTACAATAAAATCAGAATGCAAAAGACAGTTGTGTACACACATTTTTATGTTGTTTAATGGCATTCGAAAATACACAGAAGAATAAATCCTACTTTTAATTTTAAATTAAAGAGCGATTTTCAATTGAAGTACGTGTTGCAGTAAAGTGCTGAATGAAGTATTAGCGATTTTTATTATTAATAAATTTTATTTAAAACAGAAAACACCATCGAATAAACTTTTGATAATAAACATAATCAGTTTATGATAGCAAGAACGCTTAGGTTGATGTCATCGTTTACAAAGACTTGTAACATTGTATTGTAATATTGTAACTTGTAACAAAATATTGGACAAGGGTCCAATATTTCTCTTCGGAATTTCCTGTCAACTCGGCCAGCTAAAATACATATAGCATAGGTATCACTTTACATTACAGTGTTATCTCAATGCTCGACCATTTTTATTTACTATTACTTAGATTGAAGCAAAATATAGCAGGACCGTATTAGCAAAAAGTATAGTAAACAATTTATTACAAATTACAAAATCTTTTCAAGCTAGAGTTTTTTCTTTAGTTTTAGATTCTATCTCTGACGCTCTTTAACCATCTGCGTTATTGTCCGTTTATTTTGAGACCTCTGTATAAATTATATCCGATTATCCGATACAATCACTTAGAGTGGTTACCTCAGGGAAACTGATGTTATAGGTTCACGATAAACAATAAAGTGCTCCATTTGAAAGATGGAATTAGACGAAAACTTTTACAAAAAAATGGCAGTCCTTTTATATGATTTGGTCCATATAAATAAATTCTTGAAAAACTTTACAAAATAAAAGAATGGTGACGAAAAATGTCTTAACCCTATTATTATTTATAATTTTTCATTATTGCAAAAACTAACTAAACGGTTTTGTAGAAAATTAAATTCCAAATTCAACGATATACGAAAAATATAATTAACCTTAAACATTTAGTGTTCTTAAGGTGACTATTTCTTAAGACTAACACATGGCTTAATTAACTAATATATAAACCTATATAATATTAATATTATATGCTTTAGGCAATTTTGTAACCTTGTCGAGTTATAATATTTTAGCTGTGCCAATAAACTTCATGTCCCTCTACATATGTAGAAAATCAGATGTAATGAATTTAATACTGATGAGATATAAAATTAGTTGAAGTTGACGTCTGGAGTAGGTGGGTGTATTCAGTCGCTTATAAACGTTGAAGCGGGAAGGTTGTAGAAGGTGTAGGATCATCTTTAGTGAACTTTCTATTGTTTTTTGCGTCCGCCTTTATTTCTGATATTTTATCATGTGACTTTGAATTAGAGTTCTGAATTGTTTATAGCGTCGGAAATTGGAAATAAATAAAGATTGTTAATAATCTTTTTATGAAGCAAATTATCGATAATAATAACTTTGTACATTTTAATTGTTCATGCAAAAGCAATATAATGCAGTTATTAGAGTATCGCTCTCCATCTATCGTGCTTAATAGACTTCGCCTTTTTTTTCTTTTTTCATTTATATCATTGAGTACAGCACAAAAATCTATTAACATGAACGAAGTTGACTCCCCACTACTTCCTATGGCTTGTTACTTTAGTAAACGCTGCTTTAACAATAAGAAAAGAATAAAAACGATTTTTTTGAACATTTAGTTGCACGACTACATTTAATTATTTTGCAGGTATTTGCATTAAAGGGACTGTCTCATGATGTGCTGTAATGTTTATAAATATCTCCCAACTTTCTTATTTCCATTATTTATTCATACGAACGGTGTTGTATTACATTACTTTAACAGTACTGTTTTACAGTTCTATCATCTACTGGCTAAAAAGAACAAAATCTTTTAAGAAAAAATAAGTTGAAAATATCATATGACTATGTTGAATAATCAACAAGTTGTTGTTTTCTTAATTACCAATACCCTTTTGTATTGGCTGCAGATATTAGAATAATTAGGAAGATTCAAGTTTACAAAAAAATAAAAAAAAACTAAATTCCACCTCCATTTAAATACAACTGCTGCAAATCATCAATCACTGTAAAGCGTGACGGAAAACACAATTATTTTCGCATCACGTTTTCATTCCCACAAAAAATATTCCACCCTGCAGCAAAATACCAAAAATGTAATACGTCGAGCATTTAGTGAAATTTTAATACGAATAATCTTGCGTCTTTTTAGATATGCACGATATACAAAATGGAAAACGCGATGGAAAATATTTCACGTTTCAAAAATAAAAGAAAATCCCAACTCACACACACGCGAAACCTAATGCATTAAATACGTACATTTTATAAAGGGTTTTATTTAATCGATCCTCCTGACCGCGTTAAAATTCGTAAATATTTATGTTTCATTTAAATAATTTTACAATCGACCAAATTGATTAGCTAATAAAAATTTAAGCTGTTTATGTGCATCTTTAGCATGTTTAATTCAATATGGTTGCTGTTTAAAATTCAAAAGTTGTAGTTTATACACCAAATGTGAACGGTAGAGTTGTATAGTAGTAAAAGCTCAAGTGTTCTAAGGTTAGAGAAATCTTCATAAATTTCTTATTAGTTGTACCTACCAACGGTATAAGGGTGAATGAATTAAATTATAACTTTTGGTTTACATTCAACGTAGAAGGAGCTACTTCTTGTAAAGTGCGCTTTAATTACGTTGTGTTTATTTATTTATCAGACAATTTGGTTACCCACAACCGGAACTAAGGAATGATGTTAATAAAACGATTTACTTGAAGTTAACTAAGGAACAATAGGCTTTTATATAATTAAAAGCATGAAAAGAAAATGACCAAAATGATTTCATGACAAGAACAATTATGAATACAGTACAAGTTAAGAGGTAGTAATGCGCCATAGCAAATATATAAACAGCTTGTTATAATTCTAGCCAAGACGTTTGATTTCGAATTTTCTGGTTATAAAGTCTGTGGTATATGTAAAGTTTATATACAACGTACAACAATACAATATAATTACTTCTTACGCAATAGTGTTACAAGTATATCATCTACAATCCAACTCTTGTCTAAAGTGTAACATCTATACATGATTCTCATGTGCATTGTGTTATTCGGAAGTTAGGTTAGGTTGGGTTAGATTAGGTTAAGTTACTTAGGTGAGGTTAGATGAGGGGACAGAGATGGTGATGATCTACCACTCACTTATTTTTGCGGCGTCTCTTGGAACTCCATAATAATGTAATAAATAAAGATTAATAAAAAGTTTCACAGTTTTTATTAAATTATAACTTTTTATTATCTTTATTCATTTCATTCTCGTTCCTTGTTTATGTTCCTGCTTTGTATTCATTAATATGTATAAAATATGTTATATGTATAGTTAAGCATATAGTGTTACATAATATTTTGTAATGGAGCATGCTGTATATAAATAATGTAACCTTTAAACAGTAGAAGAAATATCTATAGCAAGAAAAGCACATATTGATATAAAAGATACATATGAAAGGGAAATGATCACTTGGTAACTTTCTCCACAAGGAAAGAAAGTAAGAAGAAGCGGTAAAGGTATGCTACGTTAATACCGAAGAAAATAAACAATATTGAAGTGTTAGATAAATAAATTAAAGTAAATTTTAAATAAAGAACTGAAAGAAGACATAGAAGAAGGGTGTGTCAGAATGACGGACAAAGTTAAGCAGAATAGACTTAAACACGCATTTGTAACGCTACCATCAGCCGTCGCCGTCCTTTGGATTTTGAGGCCCCGAGCACAAATATGGAGTGGGGGATTTTGGGCCGCCAGTAAATAAAAAAGTGATCAGAAAAAATCTTTTTATTTTTTCTTGTGTTCTAAATCATTACAGCTATTCCCCATTACGAGGTTATGTTATAGGTTAGGTTATATAACTATATTAGTTACACCCTGTATACAAAATGTTCTCGAACGAACGACTAGCGGTGCAACGAGCCCCCGCTGTGGAATTCCGTGCCGATGTAAGCACTACTAAGCACTGTTGTTAGATGAGTCGCGGCGGAGCGGGATTTATCCACTACCCCCATCAGTAGTTTTAGTCCGGCCAGCCGCGACTCTTCGGTTACAAACGTCTTACCGTTTACTCTTTTATAAAAACGTTCTAACGGTGAGACGTTTGGAACTTTGGTGTGCTTCATTTTAAAAGTAAGCTTTAGCTTATGGCCAAAAATTGTCATAAGAGGAAAAGGGAAGAAAACTGCCACAACTGGTGGTGTCAATGGGGTCAATGGTGTGGGGCGTGTGGCAACAACTGGGCACAGGTTTAAAGAATGTAAGAGAGGATGTTTCTGCTACCTTTTGCAATGATAAAGAAAGTGCTGCAGGATATAGGGCCGAACCACTGAAATGGCCAGTACACAATAAAATGGTAGAGGAAACGGGGTCAAAGGGTGAGGTTAAGAAAAGACCATAATAATGATAATACAGGTTAATAATATGCTGTTCAATCACCTAGGCAATTAAATTAAAGAAAGTATTAAAAACAAAATATAATACAAAATATTTGTATTATTAAAATTCAAAGTGGGAAATTATTTACAAAATAAGTCAGTGTGGCAAAATTAAAACCCACATTTAAAAATGAGATGTATAAAATTCACAGAAGACACGCTAAGACAGCTATTTCGATCTTTTGGATCTCATCAGCTAGTGGTAGTCTCCTGTGAATTATATACACATCATCCAGGCTTATTACATACATAATAAATAACATTAATATCGAAAATAACATTAATATCGAGAAATGAATGTTAACGACATCTGTAGTCATTTACTGTATTAAGCGGTGTTCACTGCCGCTTTATATACCGCACATTTTTGACTATGTATATAAGGCTGGATGACATGTAATGTAATTTTGTCACGCTGACTTAGAGAGGGTATATTCCCAAAAGATTGGAAAAAGGGATTCTTAGTACTGATATTGATAGAAAAACCTAATAAAAATGGGAAGGAACCTAAGCATATAAACCACTGTGAACACACGACTGCCGAAATATAAGAAGATACTGAAAAGAGTACAAAGAAAGAATGCAATAATAATTGTTAGATCCTACAGGACAATCTCTACCAGAGCAATTCAAGTTTTGCAGAGGTAATACCCACACATTTATAAGTCAATATACAAAAGAGCTGAGAGAATTGCTGCTAGAAAAAACACCTAGGGAACATTCAAAAAGGACGTTCGCAAAAATTTGGTTGTTTCTGGCAATTGTTCATGACTGGTTCGATTAGTTTTTTGTCGTAAATGGAAAATAAAGCCGTTTCATGCTTGGACCTTCGTTTTCAAAAACGATTTTTTTTTTCTTGGACACTTACATTAGTGATGGCGCTTTGTATAACTTTATTCTGCCGTTAGCAAGCAGCCGCCACGGCTCAATGGATTTCGCTCCCGCTCTTAATTTTGCAAATCCGTGTTCAAATACAATCAATCAAATTTTTTTATTTAATTAACAATTTATAAAATATGGCAAATCATTGGCATGCAACTCTTAATATAAAACATAAAAATTTTAAAATTATAAAAATTAAGAGACTTTTTCAACGTCTGTCTTTCAAATAACAGAAATAACGATCTGATAATGTTTTAAGTGTCTCGTGTTTTTTTTACGGAAGATTTTTTTATGTAGTACCTGCTCTAGTATACTTTTAATGTAATTTATTTTTATGTTTGTAGAGTTTTTGCCTTGAATAAGGCCCAAACCAGGGTTGAAATGTTGACTAGTTGACTTATAAAAAATAAGGAAATTTCAAAATATGAAGACTCGTTATTCTAACTGGGTCATTCTACCAAATGCAAGAAACAGGTTACTGCAATTTTATTTCGAACTATTTTAGCTTTTATCTGCTACTAATTCTAAAATACATTTTTAGCTGTTACCTAAAAAAATATGTATGTAATATGTATAAAGTAAAACATCAGAATAATTTAAACCTGAAATCACATCTTGTGCTCTATTACTTTACAGAGTTGTCTACTTCTCGATGTATAAATTCAGTATTTTTTATAATTATGAATAATAGAACAAAATTACACCTAACAGAAAGGTTTGCATTTGTCGGTTTTAGTTTGTTATTTATATTTCATCACTTCTGTTTACTCCACAACTTCTCTGCGCAATTTTATGTAATTACTTTAAAATGAATTCAAGTTATCAGTTCAATACGCATTTTGACGAATTTTCGGAACATGTGATCCGCAATAATCTAACCCCAAAGTGAATATAGCTATGGTTGTTTATTTCACGGAACGTCATTTCAGTGTTTGTACAGGAATGACGATCATTTCTCCAAAGAAGTATTGCATCCTTTTCTGGTATTTGAGTTGTTTGAATATGAGCACAACAATATGTTTTTTGTCTATTTGTTATAAATAAATAGGAATAATCAAGAAAATATAGTGTTTATTTATCAAAGTTCGATTGTTACAATTTTTCTTTAAAGGCTTTTCCCCAGTTCAATTTCACTTAATGGTTAACCTAAAATTTCTCTTTCTTAAAAGGCTTTTCTCTAGTGTGTTTATCACATTTCTGTCATTCCATATATGGTAGTGTTTATGGGCACCTAGTTTTATTGGCTTTGCCATATTTGGTAATATTTCCGTTCAGGCTACCTCATTGGTTAATTCAGTTTTATCTCGGTTTTCTTGAACATTTTGATAAGATAATCACTTTTATCATTTTAAAAAGTTAGTTGTAATTTGACTTGCAAATAGAGTGTTTACTTCATTCCAGTTTTATGAAATTTTTGATAATTTCTCTCTTTATGAGTTTATTGTGGAATGTAGTTTAGTCCTGGTGATCAGTTTTTCACGGTGGTGATTGTTTGGGTCACAGGAATCCAATTTATTGGTCTTTTAAGCTCTACTGCAAGGTATACTTTTTTATGACTCTATATGATTATCTTTAACAGCTCCTTGTTTTATGGAAATACTTTTCTAACCAAATACAACAAGAGGTGATAATCCACCCGTATCTATCGTTTAAAGCCGATGAAAACATCTTTCCCGGTAGGCCTGTGGTTATGTTGATAAACAGTTAATTTATACAGAATTTCTAGGCTTTTTTCCCCTTTTCCGGTTCTTTTAGTTTCCGGTAAGTACTTTAACCTCCTTCTTCACGATCTGGTTATAGCAGCATTCTACCTGTAATTAAAGTATTTTTACCAGCTACCTACAAGTGTAAAAGAGGACAAACCAACTCCAACATCAACTCAGAACTCAATGCCTAAACGAAAACATATTTTTCTCTTAACTTTTAGGTTATGTAAACACAGTGATTCATAAAATTCATTTTAACAGATTATATTAAAAGCGCAGTTGCCGCTTGCATTACTTTTCTGCAGAAAGCGTAAGTCTGATTCAAATATTCAATTAAGTTAAGATATGTAATTAAATAATTGTTATTTTGATTGTGTAAATTTATTGATTGTAGAATTGTTTAGGATTTCCGATTCCATAACGTAATATTTTTTACTTTTATTATTATTAAGTTTATTTACAAATAGTGTAAATGTATTTATGTTCTGTATAATCATTGCATATGGTGTGTGCCACATAATTTCTTTTTTTGTTTTAGAATAAATAACCTTCTGTTTGTTTTATATCTGTGCCTTTTATTTCTATCTACGCTTGTGCTGAGTTCAAACGCCGGCTGCTATCTTAGAGCAGACGTTTGCCGCACCCAGAAATTCGTTCAGTTTAAGGTTAATGTTTTGTGTAATAAATTTTAATATAGCTTGGACTTCTTTTAACAACGTGGGCTAGCCGGTCAGGAAGTTCCCGTTATACGATTTTTTCATTCGGTAGAAAAACCCACCTATACATACATACATACTTCTTATGTAGAAAAAGAATTTTCAATTTTTACGATATTAAAATTTTCGCATTTGATATTAAAAACGATAATATAAATATCAATTTTATATTATAAATTGTTAATTGAATTTAGACACCCGGGTCCGTAAAATGTAGAATGGAAGCAGAATCCGCCGATCGCGGCGGCTGCTTGCTAAACGAATAGAGTTATGATATCGTATAAGCGCTATCAATAGTTGTTTAACAAACAAAATTGTTTTCAAAAACGAAGGCCCATGCACTCAAGCGGCTTTCATATCCATTTATGATATATAAAAAAGAATCTAACTTGTAATGAACAGTTAAATCTTCTTTGTCTACCTCTTGCTAGTTCAACATTTGAAAGAGTAATTTGTATTAAACATTTGTTGATTTGTCATTGATCTGACGTGATGTGTTGTTGATGCTCATGGAACCCGGTAAGAGTTGGTTGAATCACTGGCTCTGCTTAGATAATCCGATATTCCAGAAACCTACCGATCACAATCGTTGAATGAGATCCCATAATTAGTTTTTGCAATATTTCCTGAATTGTACCACTAAAGGACGAAATTACGTCTACTTCGATTCGGTTTTGTAATCGACCTAAAGCGCAATTTGTATTGGAATATTGTGAGGAAATAATAGATGCAATGGATACAACTATGCCCTAATATTAAGACCCCATAACGAAAATGCGAGATTTCCTGATGTTTACTTATGCAGCTGTTGCAGAAAGGTACAGAGTGGCCCACGCAAGATGATCCTGTACCTTATCTTGGAAACTGTAAGAGTTACAAAAAAATGTTAAATATCAAAGTTGGTTGGTGTGAAACAAATTTTAATTTTATAATATTTTGTATATACAGGATGAGTCATATTGCTGTGGCTACTATCAGCTTTTTATTTTCAATGGAACACCCTGTATATTTTTACTGTTTTTCATTCTACACTTTATTTTAAGTATGCTTGCCTAATGTATTTATCAAAAGTCTGCACAGATTCTGAGCAAACTCAGTTTTTCTGTTATTTTTTCAAGTTTTTTCAAAAAATAAATTTACATAGTATAAGTAAATTTATTACTGAATAGTATACAGGGTGTTCAATCTGATATACCAAAGGTATAAATCTTTGAACAGGGAAATCTCACTTTTTTCAAATGGGACAGCCTGTATATTTAAATTTTATGTGATTTAGTTTTTTATTCCCTACCAACTCATGTATATATGTTCCATCTAAAAGTGAACAGTTTCAAAGTTATCAGCATTTTCCTGTTTTTTCGAAATTTTTCCTGCTAATTTGGATGGGAAGATTTTCAGCGTTACAGAAGCAGCTCTATTGGCTAATCATTTTTTTGGTTAAGAACTAGATTGACTATTATCAGTTACTATCGTTTTCAATGAGTATCGGTGTTTAACTACTGTCATTTGTCACCGCCGTGGTCACACAATATACATAGCAATGCAGGGAGGTTACGTCGAAGATATATTATAATCGTTCACTAGTTTATGTTTTACTGTAGTAAATTATTCTTATCCTTCTTATCTGTTGCTGTTTGTTTGAAATGAAAATATTCTAACACACATCTTACAGTTATTGTTCAGCAATTTGATAATAGCTCTTTAATATACCCCATTCTGCATCGGTAAAAATCAGTTGAATCCTACTATTTTTTTTAGATGAAAACTAATAATGAAAACTAGCGTAGCTAGTAAAACATAAACTAGCGAACGATTATAATATATCTTCGACGTAACCTCCCTGCATTGCTATGTATATTGGATGACCATGGCGATGACAAATGACAGTACTTAAAAACCGATACTCATTGAAATCGATAGTAACTGATAATAGTCAATCTAGTTCTTAACCAAAGAAAAGATTAGCCAATGGATAGAGCTGCTTGTGTAATGCTGAAAATCTCATCCAAATTAGCACGGAAAATATCGAAAAAACAGGAAAACGCTGATAACTTTGAAACTGTTCACTTTTAGATAGAACATATATACATGAGTTGGTAGGGAATCAAAAGTTAAATCACATAAAATTTAAATATACAGGTTGTCCCATTTGAAAAAAGTGAGATTTCCCTGTTCAAAGATTTATACCTTTGGTATATCAGATTGAACACCCTGTATACTATTTAGTAATAAATTTATGCAGAAACGCGGATTTATTTATTTATTTATTTAGATAAGTTTACAGGATTAGAATCCCAATTATAAACCCCAACTAACAATAGTAGAAATATTCATATAAATTACAATAATAAATTATAATATAAATTACAATATTAAAATATAAGTTAAAACAATATACATAGTAATACAGTACATAAACAAATTATTTATAGGTAATACACGAGCATGCTCTTCTTAAAAATCTAAATTACAGATATACAACTACTTCAAGTTTGTTTTCTATGATTTTTTTTCTAAATACAGAATAATGATCACCAAAGATATCACAGCAATTTTGTAATTGATTGTAATTCATGCACATAATATTAATAGGTGACTTAAGATTATAATTTCTAAGTGGAGTAGTGTTGTAAAACGTACAATTATTTCTAGTTTTCATGCAAGGAATACAAAAATTAAGTTGAGCTAACATTTGTTCGTCTAATATGAACCCGTGTATTAATTTGTACAAATAAAGAACGGAAGATATTTGTCTCCTTACATGAAGAGGTAATAAATGTAATTGCTGAAGAATATCGTGATAATCTATAGAGTTAATATTTGTATAGGATAATGTTACTCTGATTCTTCTAATAAAGTTTTTTTGCAAGCTCTCTATTTTATGAATACCTTTAGCATATATGGGGTACCATATAATGCAACAGTATTCCAATTTAGATCTTACAAAGCAGTAATATAACGAAAGTAGCGTTCGATAGTTGGTAAAATTTATAGCATTTCTTAGAATAAAACCCAGATTCTTATAAGCCTGGCCAACAATGAATGCAACATGAGGGTTGAAAGACAATTTGCCATCAAATAAGACGCCAAGGTCTTTAATACTATCAACTCTAGCTAAATTTACATCACTCATCGTGTAGATGTATTGAACAGGGGTGCTGGAGTATGTATAAGACATAGTTTTACATTTGCTAATATTAAAAGGTAAAAGATTCTCGTTAGACCACTGAATGAGGTTATTAACATCATTTTGTAACAAAGTACAGTCATTAACATTGTTGATTACTCTGAAGATCTTTAGATCGTCAGCAAATAACAAGATTTTACTATTCTGAATAACATTGGCAATATCATTAATAAACATAACAAACAGCAAGGGTCCAAGATTGGATCCTTGCGGTACACCTGACGTGGCTATATACGGTGAAGATTTAAACCCATTAATAGAAACATATAGCTGGCGATCTGATAGATAGGATAAGATAAGTTCAATCAAATTATGAGATAAATTAAAACCGCATAATTTAACTAACAGAGTGAAATGATCGACCTTATCAAACGCCTTCGCAAAATCGGTGTAAATGACATCCATTTGTGCGTTTCTAGAAAAAGCCTCATCAATTGTATACTGCACAAAACTCATTAAATTGCCGTTGGTTGACTTGCCTTGCTGAAAGCCATATTGAAAGGGAGTGATCTTATTTTTAATGTGATTAAAGACGTTGTTGTAAATGATGTTTTCAAATACCTTAGAAATGTTTGATAGGATAGCAATAGGACGATAATTGGTTATAACATTCTTATTTCCTGATTTATAAATTGGAGATATTCTTGACATTTTTAATTTATTAGGATACACACAATTCTTAAGTGCTAGATTAAATATAATAGCTAAAGGTTTTGCAAGAGAATCTTTACATCCTTTTAAAATATAAGAAGGAATATTATCGAAGCCAACAGTTTTTTTGTTTGGTAATTTGTCAATTGATTTGATAATTTCTTCATACGAGATATTAACTATGTTGCAAAAATCACTATCCATGTCGGTATTTAGATCAGTTAACATCCTATTACTCCTCGGTAAGAACACTGATTGAAAATAATCAGCAAATGCTTGCGCGATGTTTTGACCACCAGTTATATCTTCTCCATCATAGATCATGGTAGATGGAATTTTATTACTACCTTCCCTTTTCATGTTAACAAATTTCCAAAATTCCTTAGGGTCTTCTTGTATGTTACGTTCTGTCAGTCTTACGAAGTCTCTATAAGCATTGTTGATATCTTTTTTGATTTTTCCTCTTAAAAGCTTATATTCTTGCAAGCATTGCTGAATCCCAGTTTTCTTATACAATCTTCTGTTACGTTCTTTGGCTTTGATGTCACGGATAATGCTAGGAGAAAACCATTTCGGAAATTTTATTAATTTAATAACTGATTTGGGAACACATTCGTCAAAGACCATATACAGTATTTCGTAAAGATAATCAAGAGCTGCATCCACATCATCAAATTCGTTCAGGATATCCCAATTAGTCTCATTAATTTTTTGGTACATCAACAAAAAGTTTCCTTGACTAAAATTATACAACCGATGCACATTATTGGGGCATAATTTGGTAGTCAGACTTAGTGAAAATAATTCAATTAGCAGAGTTGGATGATGTACATCTTCAGTTGTAAATGCATCTTGAATACGGCTTACTGAACAGTCAACGTTAGTTATTACTCTATCAAGAGTTCGATTGTTAACATTTACAATGGTATTTTGTTGTTCTCCACCAATTATTTCACAAAAATTATTGAATTTCTCAGTTATATTTAGATTACTATCATTAATGTTTAAATCGCCGATTATAATAAATTTATTATTTCTAGACAAGATAGACGATTCTAATTGATCAAATAGTTGTTCATACTGAATCATGCTAGTAGCTGGAGGTACATATAACACATATAAATACAAAGATTGCCAATTAAAGTTAACTTTAATACATAATATATCAATAGCTGGATCAACATTTTCACAATTAACTTTTACACAACCAATAGATGACCGGATCGCTGCTAAGACACCACCACCTAACTGCTTATTTACCTCCCTGTAGCTCCTATCATTGCGGAATACTTGAAATTTATCATTAAAAAGTTCACTGGTATTAATACCATCATGGAGCCAAGTTTCGGTGATTATAATAAAATCGTAATCACAGGCCAGCGCACTGGTATAGAACTCATTCGTTTTAGTACGTAATCCACGACTATTTTGATAATACATAGTAATTGCATTATTAGGAGTTAGTTGGGGAGCTATTAGTTTTTTTTATTGTTATCCGAAACAATTGTAGGCGTACCATTAATATATCTGATGGTTAAATTCGGCTCACCCGCTTCAGTTCTGCTGCGGAGCTTCTTACGCAATTCTTCCAGAAATTTACGCTGCGTTGGAGTTCGATCAGATGCTAGTTGAACTGCGGTATGACCGGAGTTTCTTCTATTCCTCAAAATTTTGATTACATCGCTCTCAGATTTTAAAATAGCTTTAATCGGTCTAACCTTTCCTTGCACAATCGACCCCAATCGAAATACCTGTAGCGAGCTAGTGTCTACTTCTCTAGTTATATTGTTTATTATGTTTGTTACTTGAGTGAGGTCATGGGTTTTTCGCACATCAGGTTGGTCGGAAGTAGCTTCGGCTATGTTATAAATAATCAAGTTAGATGCTCGTTTTATTCTTTCATTAAACTCAGTAATTATTGATTCCGTAATTTCTAAGTCTGTAGAGGCCTTAATAGTTTTTAGACTGTTTATTTCAGTTTTAAGATGTTCAACTTCCAATGATAAGTTAGTTACCAGCTTATTTAATTCAGATAATGTTTTGCGCTCTGATGTACAATTATCACAATGATAGACTACTTTGCGTTTGTCGCTCGTTAGATATTGTTGAATGTCTGATCGAGACAATCCAGAGCATGTTGTATGAATTGGCACACCACACTTACTGCAATTAACTTCTTTATCTTGACTAAGCGGCTTATCGCAAACTACACAGTTTTTAATTAGAGGCATCACAGAATTTCACTTCGAATATAAGAGAAGAGACAGTTTATCGTAAGTATTAAGAATAAACGAAAGTACACACTATTTAAAACGACAAAAGGGAATTAATAGGACCATTAAATGTAACTTTTTGAAATTTAGTTGTTAAAATGTAATGTGTACTATATAGTGATCGATGTAATATGTGCTTAAGCTTTATCTTTTCTGCTTTAAATCTATTATTGAACAATTTTAACATACCACAATCAATTGAACAATGAAAATATCTACTTAAACTCACATTTAATATATCCAGCTGATAATTGAAGTATAAATATATCACTACTATCGATTTTTCATATTAATTAATAATTGAATAGCACAGTAATTTAGCACAATAATACAACACAAGCACACAAGAACATGCTCTTAAGTGAGTATAAAACTTTTCCTTGTTGTTGTTGACTTGACCTTCATTCAGTTTAGATATATATAAGCGTCGTGTATTATTATAATCGTTTAAATGTAACTTGCACTATGTAAATTTATTTTTTGAAAAACTTGGATTTTTGAAAAAATAACAGAAAAACTGAGTTTGCTCAGAAACTGTGCAGACTTTTGATAAATACATTAGGCAAACATACTTAAAATAAAGTGTAGAATCAAAAACAGTAAAAATATACAGGGTGTTCCATTGAAAATAAAAAAGTTGATAGTAGCCACTGAATATGACTCACCCTGTATATACAAAACTATTAGAAAATTAAAATTTGTTTTACACCAACCAACTTTGGTATTTAACATGCCTTCTTAACTCTTACAATTTCCAAGATAAGGTACAGGATCATCTTGCGTGGGCCACCCTGTACAGTCTTGGGATAGTTCAGGCTTCAGCAGATAACACAAATGTAGAGTAAAAATAGATCTAGCTGGTTATTTCTACACAGACAGCAAGCAAAACAATAAAAATATTATAAATACTAGATATGATTTATTTATTGTCAGCATGCTCGAAAATGCTTCCTTAAAGAGCGGCTATTAGACACTACTTTAAATTGGAATTAATCAGTATAATCTTTATAGACATGTAAGGTCAAATTTAAAATCTTGGTGTTTTATAAACTGCTTTTTACCTATTATAATCATCCATATCTGCATGCTGAGTGATAATTCTGGTTTTTATCCAATTGAGCCTAAATAAAATTGTTTGCTGAGATATTTAACATATTAGCAAAGCAAAGCAATGAATTGCTAATTGTTTACAGTAACCATGATCGTTTATTATTTACAGCTAATTAACGTATGCTGCTTGAACAGCGTGTTCAATAGACGCAGGTCCAAATAATGCTTGAATAAAAATTGGTTTCTTAATAAGTAATTTCAGCTAAAAATCTATCACTTTTATAATAGTGCACTATTTTCATGATAAAATAAAATAAGAATTGTTCGAAGTATTATTAGCTACACAAAAGCCTAATGCATAGACATTTGTCAAGATATAATTTCCCTAGGTAAATTCGAACCTGATACTATACTGATTCATTATCATACATCAACTTAACAATAATTACTGACAGGTAACCTGCAACAAGATAGTAACACTTCTGTTATGCTTTCCTCTTCTTCTACAACATTAATATCGATTTCATATCATTCGCAAGTATATGCTATACATTAGAAGAAATGAATTGAATAACTTGTCCCAATTCAAAACAATAACTCAATTTTCATACAAAATTCAACCATTCCACTTTCACTATCCGGTAAACTAAACCACTCGAGGAAAATGAACTTGACAATGCTGAAGACGGCCATTGTCGTTCCAGTTACTCTTGAATCATAACTCTCAATTATTATCCAACAAGCTTAAAAGCCATTGATCTTGAAAATCTGTAAAGTGCACCCCGAAAGCTAACACGGCCGATTGTTCGATTACGATTCACAATTGAATAGTTAATTCTGTTGTGGTATAAAGTCGGCGTTTGTAATTCCGTTGACACAGCGTCGGAATTCCAGGGATAACTTGCCGGATCTCCCGGAATTTTATTTGTAAATATTATAGATGGTTTTAAACAACTTGAACAATCCTCTCTGGTTCGAGGTAACCCAAAAAGCTAGAGAAAATGGTGTAGCAAAAGAGGCAATTTAATAAAAGCTTACCGTGACAGGATCAAGGACCCTTTGATTCTAATCACGCTTCTAGTTTGTAGTTACTGTCTCCTTAATATCCGATTAAACCACCCTGTTCACATATTCATAAAAGCCCCGCCACTCATTTCCTTCAGTAGACGTGATTTGCAAGCGCGGGGGTGGAATATTAACATTTATTATGTGTGATCTTTCCCTGAGAGTGCTTATTATAGCTTGATTGCCGCTTAGAGGGGCGATGATAGATATTTTTAGGGTAAATATTCGCGCGTTTGAAAATTAAATTTCACTCACCAAGCTAGAATAGAAATGATCGTCCCAGAAGGTACCATAATAATATCTTATATAATAATCGATATATCCCAATATTGATTTACAACATGATAAAGTTTGGTGTATATTTCAAACGATTTATTACCCTCGAATTATTTGACATCCAGAGGAGTAGATAAGGAAAATCAGAGGGTAAGACGACGTGACCATATACTGCAGGGACAGATAAACACTCCCCTAATTCCGGGTGTCAAAGCTATTATGTGGGTTTTAGGAAAAATAACTCGCAGTAGAGTGCTATGGATAATATACAATGGTTTCGTTATAATCTAGGGGATTTATATCGCTACCACGTTAAGTTTAAGTTAAAATAAATTTTCTATTCTTTGATGTTTCAAGAAATTGAGTTATTGGGGCGCGCCAAAGATTGACCTGCATTTTAGTGGAATTTTATTAAATGTAACTATGCGGTAGGGTAATTGCCAAATCGGAAGACTTGAAGGTTATGTTAAAGCTAAAGCTTGCGTACATGATTGATTACCTATCGACGTAATTTTGTTAGAGTCCCTACATCTAGTTACCTAGGCCAGCTGGTCGACCAGAGTACCGCAAACTGCCGCCATATTGGGGCAAACGAAGCACGAAATTGTTCATTATTTGTTCTGTATTGAATTTAATCAAATCCACGTTTACTTTAAAAGGTTTTTCTTATTTTGAAAGATCAAACCTCTAATATGTCAAACACGTAAAACGGTTTTAATTTGTCCATTATTAAAAATCACCCTTCTCTGCCCCAATATGGGCGGCGGTTTACGGTACTCTGATCGACCAGCTGGCCTAGGTGACTAGATGCAGTGACTCTAAATCTTGTTACTGTACAATGCCATCTATATTTATTGGCGCGTCCCAATAATGGAACCTCAAGCCAGCTCACTGATTTTTGACAAGGAATGGAACCCGCTATACTAGATTTTTCATCAACAAAACGGACCTCGATAAAGTATAGTATTTTACATTATTAGCAAGGTAAACCTGTTTTTACTGGCGATAGAAGTAAATGACTGGCGAGCCGACAGGCGAGCCTGTCACCTTATTGAGCCAGTAAAAACAGTTACCTTGCGTATAATATATAATATTTTATTTCTTATTCATTTGTAAACAACACACAACATTTATTGTATCTATAAAACCTGACCCTAGTCCTAGCAATGACAATAAAATGTGACACTTTTCAATAATTTTATAAACCGTAGAAGTGTGGGTAGATGTAGATGTTATTATGACGTTATGTTATGTTATGATGATTAATTGGTCTATAAATGTCATATTCTACTAACGTGTAAGATTTTTCGTAAAACAGGTGAGCTGTCAGTTTTACAAGTCAGTAGCTTGTAAAACTAACCTTTCGTTGTTTGTGTTCCGTCACATTAAATGACGTTTATTTCCCCCTTCTATGTAAATGCCACTTTACAGGCCTTTATGTAACTAAGTAAATGAGTAATTACAGCTAAACCCCTGTAAAACTTTACGGGCTCCTAAAAGGGACCTGTAAAATTTTACAATGCTCATCAACAAACAGCTATGGCAACTAATGTGTTTCTTAACCACAACACCATGGCAACCCCTAGGTATAAATTGTGCTACCGCCTTTGATTACAAAATGTCTTTTTATAAAAAATACACAATTCATAAAAAAATGCTAGTGAAGGCGGAAATAAAAGTTTGTACGCGACACGCTTTGCAATTAATCGTTACTGGGCTCGCTGGATTATGGAGGCTCGCTCCTTCGTCGCTCGCCCAACAAACTTTCCAGCTCGCCCGTAAAGATTAATTTACAAAGCTTGACACGTAAATAACTATTACAAGTGAGAAACAAATAAAATATTTTTCAGGGTACAGCAA
Organism: Agrypnus murinus; assembly: GCA_929113105.1. Lineage (NCBI taxonomy): Eukaryota > Metazoa > Arthropoda > Insecta > Coleoptera > Elateridae > Agrypnus > Agrypnus murinus. The sequence continues at coordinate 27,754,363 of OV816028.1, read as the reverse complement.
GGACGACAATCTGATTCTGTTACAATCCGCTCGCAGAGCTAAAAGTAAAGACAATAAGTATAGATTGTATTCAAATTATATATTATAGTAAAATTCAGTTGTACCTTCCCTGATTATGAATAAGTCCCCTAAATTAATATTAACAAGCATTAAATATATTTTTCAAAATTACCTCTGTTGTGCATGCACATTAAGGGAAGTCAATTTTGCGAACCTACTTTTATACAATTACAGCATGAAACTATATGCATTTGCGGTAATAAAGTTTACCTTATTTTAGAAATGGCTCTGATGTCATTCGCTTGCTGCACGAAGTAGTAATGTAGTTAATGTTTTACTTTATGGACGACCAGGAACTACTAGAAATAATGTAACATAGTGAAGTACATCCTTTGCGACAAAGTGTTTTAGTGCTCATTTATTTTACGATGCCTGTCTATGGTTATTTTATTTGATATTACTAATGGCGTAAACGCTTCAAAGGTTCTGAAAATTAGATTAGATATAACATTTCGTCATATATATTTCGCAAGAGTTAAATTTATTTCTAATTACATTTTTTCGGGTTAATTCAAGGCAGTGAATCAATATTTCTTTTATGTATTTAATGTTAAAGGTGTGTAATCTACAACATAATGGACCCTTCCTTCTGAGGCAAAATTAAAATGTAGAATTCGTAGGTTCGTAAGACTCGCTTGTTCTGAGGCGCCAAGATACATCTTACACTATATTATAACGATGGAGATGACTTCTTGCCCTTTAATTCTGGAGTTGTTGTTGACTTGAAGTTCGAAGCATTCTTATGTGTGGGACATATGCCAATCTAGCCTTCCTTAACAACTTATAGCGATACTGGCTTATTAGACGGAGTCTTTAAAACTGCCCCATCTTTTCACAACCTGATTTTTCAGCAGAGTCTTACCAAAACTAAAAAAGTCCACGATGCTAGGGTCACTAAAATAGTTCCGGACTGCCAAATTTCCTAAGGGGCTAAAGAAAATAGTCGTTGCTTATTCTGTTCTTCGACTTCTCCACTTCTGAAGACCTCCGTCGCATTACTTACTGCAGAGCAGCACATCAATCACAAAGCAGGGTACGAAGATAATCCTTCTTCACTGATCTAGTGTTTTCGAAAAACACATAATTTTAGGAAAAAATTAGTCGAATAAAAACGATAAATAACTTATTTTTCTACTAAAAGGTCTGTTATATTTTCTTCGTAGTACCAGCCGTTATATTTGCAAAAACGCATTTATCAAGATGGCGGCCGAAGCATACCCGCCCACGCGCCAACTTGGTTTTAACTCAGGATTGACCCACTAACAAATTCCAATAATAAGAGTGCTGTTGGAATTTGATGCATTTTGGACCCATATTTTTCGGTCTGCCGACTGGGCTACATGGAAAACTACTTATCCCGGTATCTGACTTGATCGATGGAGCAGCATCGAGGCAGTAATTCGTAAATGGTAGTTCTGGCTCTATTCTGTGATGTGTTATTTAGAGCAACACTCTAATACACTATTTCTAAGGACTTACCAAGGGATTTTTGTTTCTTTGGGGTTATTTAGGAACTATTTGGTAATTTTTAGATTACCACCGGTATACTCTAAGCTCTAAGGGGTGAGTCTATAGTGTCATTGGGATATATTTAGAAACACACAGTTGGTGACGATTAAGGTGGCTAACTACATATATGAATCGTTTATGCATTTTTGCAAAAACAAAAGCAATTAAATTGTTCTTTTAAATAAATAGCAAACTTTTACTTAATTTAACGATCTTCGATCTCTTGTGGTTTCTCAGATCCTTTCTAGTGTACAGAGTGGCTTACGTAAGATAACCATATAACTTATCTTGGAAACTGTAAGGATGACAAAAAAAGTTGAATACCAAAGTTGGTTGATATGAAGCAAATTTTAATCTTATAATATTTTTGTATATAAAAACTTTTTTATTTTAAATAAAACCACCCTTTTTTGACATTTTTGACACTTTATTATAAGTATTTCTGATCAACATATAACCCGAAACTCTGCACAGTTTTGGAATAAATTCGATTTCTTTAGTTTTTTGCTTACTAAAAGGAATATTTGTATTTTTCAAATCACATTTTGACGGACACGTGATAAAATTCCTGGAGTATTTCTGATTGTTCGAAATCCATAACTTAAATCGTATATCTTTTATTACTCCACGATAATAATTTTTTGAACGTCAAATAATATATATTATGTAATTAGGAGATCAAGCGATACTTTAAATCCAAGAAGATGTATAACGCCGAGGCGTTATAACATCTTCGAGGATTTAAAGAAGCTTGATCTCCGTATTGCATAAGTTGTTTTATTTTATTTCGTATTTCAATCCTAATTTCTCCCTTTTAAAATCCATCAGAATTTATTGTATAAAGAAGCAAGTTGCCTTGTCTGTGTCATCATACGCGTAACTAAGGAGATAAAAAGCAGCATGCATGCATACATGTGGCTATAATGCAACATCAAATTATTTACGTTGTCAGCAACAACGGAGATCAGGAACGTCTTGAACTCCGGTATGCATCATTGACAACGGAGATCAAGATATACTTTATATTACTAATTGTGGTATATAAAGAATTGTTTGAAATACGAAATGAAATAAATTACATTAATTGCCAATGTCAGTTTAGCGTGCTAGCGTACTATATAAAATACCTACGTTCTATATCTCACAGCAACCGATATGTCGACAGTTTATAATCAGTCAGTTTACATTTTCTTTTTGTTTCAGTTTTTGTTATTAGTTAAAATTATAAAATAAATTTGTGTTGTTATTGTTGAAAGATTGCTTTGTGTATATGTCTTATATTACTATGTAGCTAGATATATGATAATTTAGTGCCCTATTGAAGCGACCTGCTTCAGAGTCTCAATTTGTGGAGAGTTAGACTTTCCGGAGCAATTATTTTAATTAAAGGTAAGAAAGTGTCGTACCCTCTGTGCCTGTTATTAAACCACAATAAAATTTTATAACAATATGTATTAATCAAAAATACTTAAAAAAGAAAAAGATATACACAGTGGTTCTTTTTATAATTTCCAAGATAAGATATAGAGTAATCTAGCGTGAGTCACCGTGTATATACTACAAATTGACACTTTTGTTATCACTTTTAAATTAAATCCTATATCCTCTTGCTCTTACTCAAGCTCTTAAGATTACTAATCATTAATACAATATTGTTCGCATTTTAGTTAATGAGGTAAGAGTGAATATTTTTCTTGCTATTATCGTCCAGCAAGGATAGATGGATTGTTATTCGCCCTTAGAGTCTACGAATTTTTTAAATAAAATCATCTCAAGACAATAATTTTGACAGAAACTGTTTTGCTATATCAAGTTGTTAAAAAAGTAGAATAAATACTTGTAGTATATTAATTATTATACCTTTATTGTAACTTATATAAGGGTGTCAATTTAGTACCGGATTCTTAGCCTATACTTATACTATTAATTTTCTGGAAAATTTAAGATTGGGAATGATAATGCGATACCATAATGCATATTTAGAAAATATCCTCGTGTATACAGGGTTTGTCACAAAAGTATAGCAAAGAAAAAATTGATTTTTTTTAATGGAATACCCTGTGTATTTTTACATATTTGAATTTTACATTGAATTTAAGTATAGGAGAAGAATTTCGCAATAAATCGACACCCTGTATATATAAATGAAACGAAGTACCTATAATAAAAGTCTCTTTTGCTTTATATTTAGGAAAGTTCTGGAAAAACTACAGGAAATAACCGCTAAAAACGTTTAAGCAGCTTAAAGTTTCTCAATCTTTCCGTTACTCGCAGAAACGGTGTTACCAACAGCTAGTAAACACATTTTAAAAAATATTAAATGCTGCGCGTTAGGGAAATGCTTCACTTCATTATTAATAAAAAACATCAGTTAATAATCGCATTAATTCACTTTAAATAATAATTGTCAAATTTGCTATAACTAAATCATAGTAACAGAAAAACTTACGTCCATGTGTTCCAGTATAACCAAAAGTAATTACAGCATCACATCTGAAACAAAAAAGAAATTGTCATTACCTCTGTTTTGCAGAATCCGGCCTAATTTGATACACTTTTTTCTGACAGTACAAAACAGTTTTTTCCCTTCGTCTCTTGTTTTTTCGTCGTATCTGTATCTACCTCTGTGAAAATTAAAACGTAAATCTGATTATTTTCCCCAAGCCCACAGATACATAAAGCCGAAAAAGAAAATCTACGTTTTCCAGAGCGCGATTCAAATCTTTAAAATTGCTACCTCACTGAAAGTATTTATTTTCCTTCTTTTGCTAATAAGTAAAAATCAATACTTATCATTAGCGTTAGCGTAAGCATTTTACGAAATATCTTGGAAGATCTATAAAATTTTATATTTATATCATTACCCGATATAAAAATGTAATCTGAGCTATTCCTGAAAATTTCCTCGAAGGTAGTCTCAATATAACATATATAAAATCCGAAAAAGTCAATATAGTTTTCCTTATCGCATTTCATATATATTCTCCCCTGTACTACGCTCAGTTCTTCACATCAGTGCAAATTTTTTCCAGTAAATATATTTTTTGCTCATCAAGAGACGAGGACAGATAACATCAATCGTTTATCCCCGTAACATGTCTAAAACTCATCAAGGTTCAGGGAAACTTCCGAAAGCCTGTTCCAAATAAAACACAGTTGCAGTAACCCTAATGCGGAGCTTACGTTTATATGGCTGTTCCCCCCAATAACAACTTGGCACTAATCATTATAGACATCTCTATTTATCTACTCAAAACATTGGCAGAATCACAAACCATGTAATTGTAAACAAAGAAAAACAATGGAAAACATTCTTAAGACCTAGGAACTGCATAAAATAAATAAAAGGCGCGCTTAAGTGGAAATGATATTTTTGCAGCAAGGAGAAAATATCAAAGGGAGTAAATAGAGAGATTATTGGATATTTAAGATTTTTGCAGGGGGAAAAATTGAAACTGTAATAAATTTCAGATCAGTTTCAAATACATTACATCTTTAGAAAAACTTGCATTTACGGCACATTTAACAGATTAGTTGTATATGAAACTTTTTTTTATTGTATGTTGTCTACAGAGCATGTGGAAGGCAAGTCTATTTTATAAACGTTATTATGAAAAATTATTGAATGATTCAGAATTTAGGAGCATTATCTGACTCAATACTAAAATTATTATATTCATACATAAATTACTATCTTCTTCTATCTCAAATGAAAACCAAATAAAAATAACACAAATCATCTGCATCAAACATAATTGTCAGACGGTAATTAACATAAACTCTTAAGTTGCCGAAATGTTTCGAAGCCATCCAGAAGTAGTTATACTTAAATTTATATCAACAAAGTGGAATTCGAAATACGGTAACAAAATGGCGAAATTTGACTTAACATAAGCTACTGGTGTTAATCCATTTCATCAGACAGCTTCTTATGGAGATTAGTTAAAAATACCGTAAGATAATGTAGGCAACACCACAATGCGAGTAAAACGACTAACAAACTGTTGATGTTCTATAAAATTTATATACCAATGAAAGGTAAGTCATCTACAAAAATGGCTAACCTAAGTGAATAACGAGCCTGAACTTTTAATTGATCACGAATGTATATAACCGAATTAAACACAAACATATAACTTATTTAATTTATAATATTTTCAGCGTTTCAACTTGTTGGGTTTAATTGATTCAGTTCTGTATTAAGATATTGTAATAATGGAAGTCTGAAACCACACGCTTTGAATGATTTATATATGTAGTGATACTTCCAACTCTTTGGTACATAAACTAATTACAGGTGTTATCTCATTATCTAAATTAATAAATATTATACCAAGCATAAAGAAAAACTTGAATTTTCATCCAAATGATATCTAGAAAATATTCTGCAACAAATAAAGGTTCCAATGTTGGTATTAGAGTAATTTCACCACCAGAAATAGTTTTCTGGCACTTTTTATTCTAAATACATACGTATATTCGAATTTGTTACCTATCCATTTTTTACAGCAGTTAAATCACTACTAGCGAAACCTCGTCAAAACATGACGGTCAAAAAGCTAATTTATTGTAGTATATCCTTATATACAACGTTCGTTGTGCGATTATAATCCTTCGGGTTTCCAAGAGTGATTATTGCTATTAATATTTATTAAATAAATATAACCAAACAAAAAAAGTTGGAAATACCATTCCCAGACGAACTGTTAAAACGCGTTATTTAACAAACATGTGACGAAGCAAGCTCTGTAAGTAGACAATTCACCTTGGGGAATTGGGCATATTGAAATAGATCGATTACTAATAATAATTTGTAATTAAAAATTTAAATAGTTAAAAAATCACAATCTCAAAAGCGATCAAAACTTTAATATAAAAAAGAATAAAACAAATCAGTTTTGTAGAACTCGTAGACGAAATAGATCAAAATGAGCTGTGTTTTAAATATATAGATTAGTAAATAACAGTTGACCTATACAATAAAGTTCAATATGGCCGGTGTATTCACTATCGAAGGACATAAGATTTTCGTAATCTAAAGTTATAATCGCCCCAGTCATTTACAACTTTTACAATAATTTGCTAACGTATCTCACAATGATTTGTTTTGTCCGAACAATAAATGAAATAGCTATAAATCAGCAATTGCCATTAGGCCATATAATATTTGTATAATTTGTCTACTTTCAACGGTTTTCAACTACTTCATCTTTTATAATCGTGAATAGTTCCAAAAGTTAAGAACGGTGGCAACTGAGATGACGCTGCAAGTGGATGGTTTTTTCTCGTGCGTATCCAAATAAATGTTTTAGATTTATTTATTTAAAAATATAAGACTTAAATAACTACATGCATTAAGTAGTGTTGACTAATATACATGGCGAAAACTTCAATATAAAAAAGAATAACGCAAGTCGGTCCAGTAGAACTCTCAAACAAACTGGAACAAAAATGAGCCTTGTGCTTTAAATATATAGATTGTAACACTGATTTTAACTTTTATATTGTTTGCCTATTAAACTTTATTTTGATTGCATTTATTATTATACCGTTTTTATAATAATACACACTGTATATTAAATAAAGGTATAATTTATTATTATTGTAATACAATTTTGGAAAGGATAGATAGCTAAACCTTTATCAGAGGCGCAGGCGAGTTTCCTTGATAGACCGTGCGATAGACAGACATTTTGTCATTTTTAAAAAGAGATCTGAGCGAGTACTTTGTACATGTATTACAACTAATAATCTTAGTTATTAACATATTTTAATTAAACAAGAAGGCCATTTTATTTTATAGAAGGTATGTTAATGTTATCTTATTATCATACTTAAGTATTGTTTAATACTTTTTGGTGCGATGCCTAATTTTGAGTAATTTTGCATTTTAGATTTGACGGCCTGTATGTAAGTCAGTAAATCAGAAAATTAGCAATTTAGCAGGTTTGAAAGCTAGCAAACATAATTAATATTTTACTGCATCAACATACTGACTAAATTATCATCATCAATTATCACTTTTCCAAGCCTACCACTGGAAATACGCCTGAGATCAATAACCGACGGAAGTTCTCATTGGAATCCGTTGCAGAGATCCAACGTTGCTATTATTCGATACGTTTACCAGTTAAGAAAATCCAGATTCAGGTCAGACTACTCCAAATTTTGTTGTACCACAGATATGCAATCGCTTCCTGTGGCGATTATCGAATATCGATCAATATTTATCATTCTAACGATTTAAACTTATTTTATAAGACTATACATATATTATCTTACTTTAATTATTTTCAAACTAATATAAATAGAGTTGCAATAACTACAAATGTAAACCTCAAATAGCTATTTTGGGTATTTTGGATAATAAATAAATTAATTATCTATACCTATCAATACGTAACTCTTAATAATGAAATTTATTTTTTTACACAATTATTTTTGGGTTTAAAATCATTAAATTTAATAACGCATTTATGATTATTTCATTTATAAAGTATAATAACTACTCAAATACTAACAACCCTATTTTCTTAGTTTTCAAACAGCGTAAAACTAAGTGGCGCCAAATAAAATTAAAATAAACATTTTTTTGTAAGTAATGATTTGTGCCTTCAATGAACCCACGACCCAAGCCACCAGACGAGGAGCTGCCGTTAGCTGTAAGCCCGGAAGGGTTACAAGATACAATTTATTTAAACATCTCGTAGTAACTAAATATAATTTTTCAGAAACTAATTTTTTGCTTCTTTCTTGTAAAAACTTAATTTCTTCGAATCTTAATGTGTTTAGCATTCAAGAATTTCAAGATTAAACAGCTGAAAGTTTTATCGTCATTTATCGTCTTGAAAGATAGTTACCTATTGTTTTATGTAGAGGCTCCAACCTCTTGTTTTTATAAAATATTTAGTTTATTTAACTTTAAATAAACTAAATTTAATATTTATATTTTTCCTTTGTTTATTGTTAAATTCTAAATTCTATTATTTCATTAAATGAAATGAAATGTATTGGATATCAAAAATTGATTAAAAAAATAAGGACAGGATAGGGTTCTGTTTCCTTTCTTTAAGAATTCTCCAAATGAAGCATAAACGAAATTTGAAATAATTTATACTGTCAAAAAGGGCGTTCTTTATTAAGTTATACAAGAAGAATTATTATCAAGCTATCAACAAAAGACATAACCTTACTTCACTAGGAAAGTATTGAATTTTTGTGTTTGATTTTTATGGTTGGTTAAATGAAAGGCAATTTTTATTTAAGGAAAATTATTAATTATTAATCAGGTTTGCAACTTACCTTACAAAACCTGAAATTAATTAATTATACAAATAACTTCTAATAATATACAAGCAAGTAATATCTATTCTCTTTTTATGATACTCATTTTCAATAATAATAATACTCTATCATTTTGTTTTAGCACTATAAACAACGCCAGCTTTCCAACGTTATAATCTATAGAGAAAATCTTCACTTCCATTCCCTTTTCTTTGAGATCTGCTAATTATACCTTACTTATCGAGAATGGATCAAGCATTAAGAAAACTCAAAGTTTCTTTTCCAAATAGTATCTGGAAGCCCTTTTGTGGTTAACACTTCTATTTAAATAAACTTTCCTTCATAACTAAAGTATTTTTAATATCGATATAAATATGTTTATATTTTACACTTTATAATCTTTAAATTGGATAATTTATAAATTTTTTATTTACAAAAACTATACATAATTTTTGTTTTTTAACTTTCCATGAATGTTCGTTGTCCAACTTACCTTTCAAGTCTATCTTAACATTCAATTAATCAGCTTGAAAGATACTTGGATTTCCTCAATTGGATTTTTAATTGTTAATGGTTTATGAGACACATCGCAACTAGCAAAGCGGAATGGGTAGCCGCATGATAGAGAGTTGATCTCTCAAACAAAAGGACCGAGTTTGATTTTCCTACAAGCTTCTTTAGAAATACTTACACTTTTTTGAACAATAAAGAGAATATAATGTTTAAAATTTGGCAGATCGTAGTTTATTTGATAGTACAATATCAAAATAAATTATTTATTTATTTATGTAATATCACCCAAACAAAACGGGCAATGCCCAATTACATTGTCGGGGAATCCCGAGATTTTAAATTAAAATACATTAATTTCAATTACATATAGTTCAAACATAAGAGAGAAAAAAAAACAACTAAAGCTTAAATAATAATTATAAACAACAAAGCAATAACATACTGTTTCAGTTTATTAAGACGAAACCTACAGTTATTACCTTACTATCATTTATCATCATTATAAATTATCATTATCATCATCCAAAGTGATCGTTTAATTGATACAAGTCAGGTTAGGTATAGCGTGGAACGATTACTATTAATTACAAATTATAGAATCTCCTAAAATCAGTCATTCACAGTTAAATGTTTGGATAGGTATCTACAATTATTTTTTTTTCTATAAACTTACATCACTTTCTAAATAGAATTGAATTTGCATTTCCAAAACTTGCATTTTTAGAAATACATATTTTTTTAATAAGAAATCAATCAGCTTTATATTGTACTTAAAAACCTAAAAAGATTACTGTCATAAACCAGTATATAACAATAATAAGAATAATCTTAAAAAGAAAGCCTTAAAGCACCTGTTTTATGACGTATTAAGTCCGAGGACGTTATAAAAATCCCTCTTCCTCTGTAAATTCCTATTGCTGGAAAATCCTTCGACAGCAACCGTAATAATACAAGCACATACCTACTACATAGGAAATTCTAAGTAATTCTTGTACATTTTAAATGTAATGGTGCTAAAATATTACAAAAGCTCTACACTACATAAAAGTTGGGAAACGTAAAAAGCCAAGTTTTCGCATTATTAAAAATTCTCAGCGGTAAAATTTGAAAGCGCAAAATTTGTAAAAGGAAAAATATTGCTTTGTAAATTTGCGATCTCTACAAAGTTTTCCATTTCTTCTTTTGCTCGGTATAAGATAAATATAGGAATAACGAATTAAGAATTGAAATATCTCATAAAAGTATAAAAAAGCACATCTCAGTTTCAGGTTTTTTCAAGGAAACAACTGAATCGTTAAAGAAGATGAAGAAAAGCGTCTAATAGGCTCGGTGCGTGTCTGATGAGCACAAAAGAGCCATTTAGACGAAAAGCTGTTCTTATCACCAGTTTGCAACTTCACGCATTTTGTCGCACTTCACATAAATCCGGATAAAAGATGAGATGAGTTACGGAGTGACGGAAAACAGTCGAAAAATACGTAGCCCACATAGATCTACTAGCACTAAAGCGTTTAAAAATAATTGTTTGTTTATTTGAAATGTCTTCATAAATAGCCTTGGTGGTTATTTCTAAATATCGAAGAAATAACCAGATACGTATAATATAAAGGGCAAGCACAGCGTTTCTTAAAGGAATAGGGATAATAAAACCAGAAAAAATACTATTGAATATCTCAGCAAAGCGCGGAATAACAAATAAATTTCGTTTTCATTTTCTAGACTTACTTACAAGATTGTTTGCTACAGAAAACCAATTTAATAAAATGCAAGGTTCGATCTCTAAGCCAAACCCAATAAGCTTTATGCAAATACGGTACACTTGACTTCCCTTTTTATTATCCTAACAAGATTGTATCAATAGTTACAATGTTAGTATGTCCAAAAATGGGTTAATGGTAGACAATATGTGTTTTTGGAAATCTATTTAGGAAAATCTATTTTAGAAATTATTTGGATGTAGAAATATTGTATTTTTATTATTTAGTTATAACTGTCACTCTCTAATACATCCTTTTAAACATGTTGTTTTTGCTATATATTATGTAAGTAATCTATAGATGCTGAATCGGTCTGTATAAGGGTAGAATTTATTTCTCCAATGAGGGCTTCTTCATAGAATACAGCTGCTACTGAAGAGTTGTTAAAAACACCAACTCTGCACCAGGAAATATGATCAGATTAAATCATTTTATTTAATAGCTTAGTGAGCCTTTCCTTAATAAAATTTATATTATCCATACCATGCAAGATACATAGTTAACAGTAAGAAATGTTCCTACATATGTATCTACACACATACTCAAACCTTTTCGGGAAATTAGCATGTGGTGAGCGCAATCGCGAACTACTCGCATTTATAATAGGGGCTACAATCAAATTGAATAATAACTTCATGCACTGACATACTAAATCATGCTTGCGAAAAGTATTTTCATCGAGAAGATCTGATAAAACATGGACGGTTTTACAGTAATTATAACTTAAAACATAAAATTCATATTACGCTCTTTATTGGTTACAATCTGTGTTGAAGTACCTAGACATTCAGTAAAGGCATTCATGTGAGCCGTCGGTCAAGATGAATACCTAGGTATTTAACATCTTCTCGCTGGATAAGTTGATGGCTGCTCAAGAAGATTGGAGGACATATATCTTTGCGTAGAGTGAAAGTTACATGCCTTATTTGGTTCCATTAGCTTAGATGCGCCATTTTTGAGCCAAGTTTCGATTTTATTTAGATGGTTTTGTAACGTGATGCTACAGTCGGGTTGTTGTGCGATGCCACAACAGTTGTATCATCAGCAAGATTTTCGTTAGATTTGAAGTTGGAAGGTCGGAGGTGTACAGTAAATACAGCGTTGGTCCCAACACACTACCCCGAGGCACTCCTAAATTTCTCGGAAAGATTATAGAAGATTATAGAACTGAACAGTAACGTTTATGTTCTTGATCAATATGGATTAGGTCAATTAATCTATGCATTTGTTCTATAGTTGCATGTTTTTCTTGAAATCCAAACTAGTGTTGTTATATCAAATTCTGTAGGAAGGGTTTTTTAATCTTTCTAAGAAAATTCACAACACTTTTGATAAAGCAGGAAAGAGACTGATAGGTCGGTAAAAAATGCCTTCTCGGGAGGTTTTCCAGGTTTGAGAATTGGCACGATCTGTGCAACTTTCCATTGGTCAGGAAATAATCTTATTTTTAATATGGCATTGAATATGTGTGTGATCAGTTTCACACGATTTTCTGATAGATTTCTTAGGATTCTTCCAAAAGTGCTACCTATAAGACTATTACAGTAAAGTCGTCTTTCCGTCCTGTAAAGTTATTTATTTAATTAACTTGAAATTTTGCATGAAAAGCTTGAGCGAAACATGAGCGCAGTTCAGAGTTTGAATTTCTAGACTACGAAAAATAAGGAGCAGTTATTTGAGTATTAAAGAAATTAATAGAAGAAGTTAGCCCATTGCAAATCATCAGGCTCGGGCATGACCTTAGCGATCGTTTACTTAAGCACAAATTCCGTTTAGTGGGACGTATAAAACTAAATACTATTAGTTTTAAGCGTTAAAGTTAAGTGATTTACATTAAAGTGTCTTACATGGTTTGTGAATATATTACTTTTTTTTTAGAAAAGATTTTTGTGATTTCATCTTAGGTTGCATAGTATGCAATGTGGAATGTACTTGTTCCTCAAACCCATATTTTACAATTTGAAAAATTGTAAAATTTACGATTTGACTTTTCTTTTTTGTAAAACTGTTAGTTACCAACAGTTCTAAAATGTAAACTTTTCAATTTTCAGCCTACTGAATTCAAAGTGAGAGTTTTGGATTTGGAGTTCTTTTGGGATCCTTACATCGAGAATATGTTGCCATGGCAAGGTATTGTCACATATAGCATACATGTTCAAGGCCTTGTTGGGGTATATGTTGATCACAAGTCAATCACAAAAACAGGTACAGGCAACCAAGAATCTGGTAAATGGATAATCTTTCATGGATTATTTCTCGCTGAAATATCAGTTCAGTCTTACTGACTTACCCCCTTATTGGCTTGGCCCTTCAGCTTCTTGAACTCTTTCCAAAAAGAAAAACTGCCAAAAATGACGCAGATTCTCAGCGTTAAATGACGAATGAACAATGCAAGGATGTTAACGAAACAGAGTTCCAGGTATGTTTCCAGTAATGACAACAATGGCTAACATTTGCCAATACCTCGAATCGGGCTTGCTTCGAAGCTGACAATACTCAATAAACATTTTTATTTATGTAACTACAACCTTACGATCACCAGGTTTATATAAGTTTAATTTATATAATTTAATAATGTCAACATTTTTGTTTCCTTTAGAAACCAAGCTCCCTAAGTTTATAATGACAGCGAACACTTTAATTAGCAACAGTGTGTAACTTCAGAGTTTATAAACAATAGTAACAGAAACGTTTTCGTTACCACTATATAACCTCGTATATTATACTATTAACTATTTTTAGTGATCAAATGTAGTTGCGTATCTATTGAGGTGTTGGTAATATTTCGGTTACCAAGTTTTCATTATACTTTCCATCTCGAAATAACAATATTTTCTCTTTTGAACACCTATGTGTAATATTATACTGTCTCACTTTAAGTAACAATAAATTTTAATTTACCTATTTGAAAATTGCATTTTAATTTTTAAACGTTTATTTAAAAAGTTCAATAAATGTATTGCCTTATAAACTACTTTAAAGGAATATTAATTTCGAGCTCACTTTGTTATAATAAGTTAAATATTTAATTTTAAATAATGCCGATTCAGGCATCTCTTCCAAGTTTGTTGTTATGGCAAAAGGCATTATCTTTTAGAGTATTTACTCTTATAAACGTTGGAAACTGTAAATCACTCATAATTTAAGTGACACTATATATATATATATATGGAAGTCTTGTTATTGCAGTATTTTTATTTTAATTTTTAAATTTCCCGCTTTAACTAGTTGTGTTTCAGTTATGAACTATAATCTCTGTCAGTTGTTAGTCCACTCGGCATGTCGGCAAAGTAGAGTGTGGTTGGTAAAAATTAAGAAAGAAAGGATTATCATTAATTATCTGGAAAGGACATGGAAGAGAAAATGGCGACATTATATTTTTTCTACAATGTATTTTGTCAACTGAAAAATGTTAAATAAAAGTTATCTACAACATTATATAACCTTAATAAATTTTAGTCTTTTAAAGATAAAAGATTGCGTGGTCTTTTCATAATGCTATTTAAAATTGTACAAATGAAAGAAATAGGGTGTAAATTTTCGTCCTTGGCAACTGTGCCTTACGCGAGAAAAAGAGTACACTGCTTTTCTCCCCTGCAAAAAAGGAAGAAGGAAAAATCTTTGAAAATTTTCCGTGGAAATGTACTGATGTATTTAACTTTTTCCAAGATTTCACTAAGCCACTATCCATATTTGAATTACAACATTCAACAAATGATTAAGCTTATGAACAGAAATATGGGACATATTGCAGCCAACAACATCATTATATAACTCCAAACACATTACTTTTATAATCAGTTAATAGTACAGTATAAAGGTATATTAATTAATTAATTTTTAATTTCACGCCTACACTACGGGGGAACCAACATCTAAGGTCATCTGTCCCCAATCTAACATGCAACACGAATACACACATCCATAGTTGAGGTGGCGGAATTTTCCAATTAGAAAGATCCCGCCGCCCCAAGTGGGATTCGAACACACGACCCTTGGAACACGAGTGATGCACTGACACCACTCGTCCACCGCCGGCTATAAAGGTATATTGTCGGCACTTTAAAGTTTATAAGACGCTTCGGATAATGCACACAATAGCTTCAAACCACGACCAGTTCGCCGAGACTTGCTGATCGCCATCGAATTGCATGCTGCTAACAACGAGGATGGTATATCACAGCATAACTGTTGTTCCGTAGCCAGCCAGCCCGTTTTATAACAGCCCGAGAATCAACAAGGTCACACACGACGGCTTTTAATATATAACTATACTTGTTAATGGTAAACCTTATATAGATTTGGTAATGTACAGCGACCGGCAAAAAGTATGTATCATATGGAAAACATTTTTATTTTAGATTTCTGGAAAAATCTATTCTTGGTAAAAGATAAATTAAAAAAAATTGAAAGTCGAAAAGAAAATTTCTTTCAAGGTCGAACCTTGATTAATTGAAATTTAACGATAAAATATGATTACAAATAAGCCTCCTTAATAATATTTTGGGCTATTTTTAGATTTAAGGGCAGTTTTTTTCTTGCTGTAATTTTAGTCTTTTGAACTGGCCTCGTATATCATAATCGCGGGATCGGATTTGTTTAACATTTTCTAATGTTCTAGGATTAACACACATTTTTATCAAAAACAAATCTTTTCCAGAAATCGAAAAACTATAGCAGCGGTTACTAATAAGTTTTATAGAAAAATGATAGGGATATTTACATCACCTCATTGTATAGAGCTAGTAGTAACATTATAAAACTCTAATAAACTTGTGGACATTTTATATACTTACAATACTTTATATACCTTTTATATAACTAGGTGTTACCATAAGTAATAAAAAATGTTTATTGGGTAGCCTTTCGTGCACAGGGTTGTAAATAATAAATATTTAATGAATAAGGAAAATCCTAGCGAATGAGATTTAAGGTCACAGTCAATAAACCAATCAAAAACAGTAAGTAACTAAGTTAGTCAAAGTAATGGCCCACGAACAGTTTGGAACATAACGGCTTTATCTGAGTTGAAGGATAGTGGCTGTATGATAAAATGTGTGTTACATCTAATTATTTCTTTTAGGGACACTACATCTCCGAGTTTCTAGCCAATATTTTTAATTATCTTTGTAGTCTCCAAATTGTAAGTAAAGCAGAATTTCTGCTTACCCTTGGGTGTTATTGTAACTATGCAACTAATAACTAAATTAAAAGTTAACGTTTTCTAAGTTTAGTTGTAGCATCAACGGAGCTTTAACGGCTTGAGAGGATGCTCCAGGCAGTTGTAACATCATTATTAAAGTAGCAACAAAGTAATATTAAAGGATTAATTTCCTGAATTTACTATTAGTGCTAAGCAATGATAGCTACCAGCCTAGGAAGAAAATGATCCGAGCTTTTTAGTTTGCAAATAAATGATCATTTCATCTCTTTTATTCTCCCCCTTTCACTTTATTATTCTTACATAAATACGAAACAAAAAACTGTTACGTTTCCAACTTCTTAAAATAATTCAAAATGGTAGTATTCTATATTCAGGAGAAAAAAGGCCTCTAAAAAATATCTGATCTTCATAAATTGCAAAGAATAATCATTTTCCCTTCTCGATCTATGTCAGCAAGTATTTGATTGAAGATAATAACTATTTTATGTTTATTAGGAGAGGCTTCAGCAAAAATCTCCATTATGACAACATCTAAACTATAGAGGAATATTTTTTAAATCCGAAAGATACTATGTATATATACTAAAATGATAAAACGGGTTTATTTTTGATCAGATTTTCCTGCTGCTATTACGCCCGATTATACGCTCGATAAAACTGTTAAAGATTTATGTGGCTTGTTGAGAGTTTCGACAGAATACGAATCTCTATATTCCGAAACGGTACATGTCGGAAACAAATATAATTTCGCATTGATGTTACAAAAAAATTTACAAGCAGCAGGCTATCAATAATTCTACAAAATTAGATTTAGTACAGGAAAATATGTTCAATTTCTCGGGAGGATTTCTCACTATTCGAAAAAAAGGGCAAAAGGGCAAAAGTTACGTCAATACCGCAAAAAGAAAGGTCACCACAAGTAAAGCATCCCTAATAAACTGTCAGGTAAAATCCGACGTGGAGAACATCAAAAGCTCTCCCACCGGGCTAAGGTTAGTTACAAAGAGTTCGAATACGCTTTTACTGACGTCAACTGCGTTATTAAAGGAATTATTATATAATCATTTTATTCATCCCTTGTAATTCTAGCTACACAAGAAAATAAGGAAATGCTATTTTCAACGAATCAACAACAACCACCCACACTGAAACATTAAATACAGCTTCCATCTTTAATAAAATAAAAGATTTAGGGGTTGTTACTAATAAAATAACAATTAAGCGAATCACATAAATAGTAGCAGTTTCCTAACGCAGAAAAATTTAATTAAATCCGCGGTGCAGGTGCAAGGGTATAAAGGATCTCCTTAAGGGAGGACAAATTACCCTCATTTATTTCTGACGACAAAATTACTTTGAAGTATTTCGCTGTTCTCCAGACGACTCTCTTTTATTTATTTGCTGGTATAAGGCAGATTGCCGGTTGTCTTTATGAAGTTAGGCGATGATCTTTAATTGTCGAGCTTTTGTAATTTTGATCAACGACAATTAGAGCTTTATGTAGTTACGCTTAAAAAATATTCATAAGACTTATCAAAAACCAAACTAATGTAAATTTACTAGAGACTGGAAACCATTAGCATTTTCTTTAAATTTAGTGTGTAAATATTCTACCTACCTATTCTATCTACTTACTCTTATGTTATGGCCCGGTTTCCTTGTTAATTTATAAATATTTGCTTGATATGTGATTACTTATTCCAATTTAATCATTAAGGTTTTAAAAGATTAAAGAATGGAAATAAAAGATGCTCCTATTAAACAATGAGTTTTCTTTCGTTAAATGTAAAAAGATGAAAAAGAAGAAGCATTTAAAAACATCAATAAAGTTATAATGCAGAATTCATCTACTAAATGTTCAAGTCAAAGTTTATTCCTTATGGATATTTTAGTTTTGGTAGTTCATTTATAAAGAGGGAAGACTAACGTTTGTTGTTGATAATACCATTATAACGACACAAATGGAAAGGAGACGTTTTCCGTTTGATGATAGGCGCTGTATACCTGTAGTATTGTAGTGTCTCTACTATTGCATCTTGTTCCACGATAACTAAAGGTAATTTTTATTAAACTGGTCATAAGAATAATAATGCGACTTTTGAATAAATAAAGTTAAATCGTAACAATACTAAATAAATACGTAAGTTAATTATTAGTAGTAATTAATAGTTAATTAAAATTCAGTTTATATTTAACCCAAAAACTCTAACAAGCAGAGATTATTCTATGTCAACTAAATTATTTAATTTATTTAACAATATGAATCAGTTATATGAATGACCTAGTTGAGTAAATAATCAAATGAATAATCAAAATAATCAAATAATCAGTGAATTTAAACCTATAGGGCGCGCGCCGCCTTAGGAGGAATCAAAATAGAAAAAAGGGGGGCGCGAAGACATAAAAATAAAATGAAATAAATAAAAATTATTAAAAGTTTCACAGTTTTATTAAAATATACCTGACAATATTGTTTCGACAGCTATGCTGTCATTATCAAAGGTAATATAATTATAAACAAACACGTCGCTAAGGTAGATACAAAATAGGTAACTAGATAAAATAATAATAATAATAAAAAAAAAAAAAAAAAAAATCATAATTAAACATCTAATACTGGAAGTATTATAAAATTTTAATAAAACTGTGAAACTTTTAATAATCTTTATTTATTTCATGATTATGGAGTTCCACAAAATAAGGCTGGAAACAATAAACAAAAAAAAAATAAATAAAAATAAAAGATAAAAAATTTGAAAACTTTTTATTGAAACAAAAATAAGAAAATATACATTCTGTTAATACCAAAATAAAATGTCACTCTTAAAAATAGGTAACTATTGTGGAGATGATTTAAAATTAAAAATAAAAATAATTTAAATTGATTTGCCTGACTTTACCTCATTTGACTTTGAAACAGGCAATAAATAGAGAAATAAAGACTATAAAAAAATTATTTGATTTTAATTTGGCTAGCTGTAATGTGAAATAAACACCCCAATGCCTTTTAAGTAGACGAACTCAGTTTTCTTGGTTTTGTTTGAGCATGAAACAATTGTAGAACGCCATTGAATGAACATACCACTCTTTAAACCTATAAAAAGCTTGCTCCAAAAACACCTGGAATTACACAGCTGATCGAGAACAGTTTGAATATTCTTTATGTTACAAACAGCTAAATAAATTGTATAAATAAATATACAAATTTATATAAACAAGAACACAAACAGTATCTATTCAATAACGAAAATAGATGGAAAAAGAATAATTGTGAAACATAAATTCAAATAAATAAAAAAATAAGGAAAAAATAAAGAAAATCCAATGGGATTCATTTATAGTTGCTTAAATAAATTATATTTTGTTTATAAAATGACATTAATAGTATATTAAAGAACGAGTTTCATAACGCAAGATTTATTGCACGAGTCCAAAGGACGAGTGCAATAATGATCTATGAAACGAGTTTTTTATTTTGCTATTTTTGCTATTTTGTATCTTTTATTCCCTTTTTAAATAAAAAAAATCGAAATTTCAAAATTTAGGGATTTTTGTGGTAGTTGACAGCACTGATCTGACATTTAAAAATCCATTGATTGACACAGAAAACTGAGTGAAGTTTTGGTCAATTTTCTGTTTTTTTCAATGCTACCAACTTTGAAAAAGTTGGGCTATTAAAGCACTCAAATGAGTTATTAACGCACTGTTTTGGGTGCTTTAAAAGCTTTATTACAGACGCAAAATAGAAAAAAATTATTTTTAGCTGCACAATATAATAAATATCTGAGCACACTACTCTCTATAAACAAATATCATCTACAATTACTATTGCTAATGAGCTCTTTATTTTATTTTGTCTTTTATTGTTATTTAATTTCTGATCAGAAAAATAATTCTTACTTTAGTAGTCGTTATTACGTCCACGAAAATATTGTAATAATATCCCCGCTGGGAAAATAAATGGTACTGTAGACACAGCAACAACCTGGAGAAATATTTCAGCTGTCAACTCCACATTGATAAATGCTGGTAAATCGAAAACATCGATTTAAAAACAATTCTTAATTTTAAAATATAATTCCATGGAAATCTCATATAAAACTGATCGTGGTTCGTCTTAAATACAGTAGAGTTCTTGTAAAGCTTGTTACCAAAAATAATGGGTACATGTAGGGTTATGTACTAATTCTGGAGTCAGAGAAACGTGGTTTCTGCCTTTACATTTTCTGCTAACTGAAGTTGTTTTTTGTTATAATATTCTTCATATGCACTATATTCTTTCTTTATATTCACATATTCAGTGTATTGCGGTGATTTTCTATATAAAAATAAAAATATAAAATAAGATCCAACCACATATATTCTTAATACCCTTTTTAACTAGCTCAGGTTTGTTCGGTGGAACAAAATTATTTGACTTTCGAGACTCTTATATTCTTTTATGCCTGGAAACAAGAATTGACAATGACATATATTATCAAACATGAATTATAAGCAGTTATGCTTCTGCAAACTGGACACCTATAACTGTTATCTGAACTGGAAAAAAAATACTTCTGTAGGATTGTAATAGCATCAATTAAACACATGCGTAAATTGAATAACATAAAAACTTTATTCAAACAAATATTTTTAAAATCAAGAAAGAGAAAAATCAAAGTTAAGAAAAAATGTATATACAAATGTAATTAGGAATAAATCCTGTGGTTTGTTTAAACGTAAAAGAAAGTCGTATTTGTCTGACAATAAGGACCAAATACTGTTATCCGATTAAACAAACTAACAAAACAACTATTCAAAATAACCAAAACTCATAAAAAAAATAAAACTTTCTTAAACCAAATATGACTTGTTTATTTATATTTCAAAACAAAAACCAATTCTTACAAAGAATTCAAGAAATTTAATCAAATCAAACTTTAATTCCCTAAGATGAACTTCTCAAATTAGTATTAACTTTTTTCAATTTATTTACAAAGACAATTATTTACGCAACCAACCTTATATATTTCCGAACAGTTTCCTTTTTTTTTAAAACCAATATCCAAATTGGCAATCCTGCTATTATAAATGTAATATCAGCTGAGCGTTGTTTACGAAAATCGATGCGTCGATCAATACACAAATTAAATTCACTTTATCTATTATTATAACACACGAAGAAAATAATTTCACTTTTAATTATAAATATAGCACAATGCTAATTAAATCTTCCATAAAATTCTCGTAGATAAACAGATAAACACCTTTATTTAATTTATTTCAACTTTTGTTTATAAAAATAATTTTTGACAGTTGTCAAACATCTGTTAGGTACATCTAACCTTAAATTTTACAGTTTTCAAAACTGGAGCCGACGTGGATACTTCCCATACAAAATATCGACTGCTTCTGTTGGAAAATGCAGGGGTTTATATATGAAATGCCATAACAAAAGAAGTCTATGACAGCTTATTCAAAACAATTGCGAAACGACGCTTCCATGACGTCATAATCCAGAAAACAGGTGTTTGAGATTAACGCAAATCCCAGATCTGACAATCAACTTGTAGCATTTAAAACACTGATCAAAAAACTATAGTAGATATATGGTCCTCAAATGAGAAATAAAGGAGATATCATCAAAAAACACCCAACGATGACAATTCTCGTTAAACACAATTTTAGATACCTAATTAAACAAAGTAGGAGTTCATCTTTACAGATATGCTAAATTGCTACTCAAAGTGAGTGCTACAATTGTTTTACACATAAAAATACCTTTACAAATCAATACAAATATGTTTTTGTTACAGTTTAAACATCGATAAATATTAAAAGATGCTTTCACAAGCCACAGCTTCAAAATAACTTCTACGTTAAACAATTTGTGCTTAAAATGTCCAGTGTACATTGCTTAAGGCACACATATAAAAACAATGACCAAATAAACCAGGATAAAGGCTATAAGAGTGCATTTTCCCGAACTAAGAGGATCACAATACCTCCATAATTAGTAATGAGCAGAATCTTATTATATTAATTCAAAATCTAATTATGTCATCTCAATCATGACAAGATTAATCTACATCAACTATTTACAGGCAAAGAACCGTGCAAACTTGAGCTGGCCTCCAAGAATACCAAAGAATTTGCTTAACGCTGAAAGAACGTAACATAAAATTTTATATATGAAGATATCTTTCCAAGACAAGTGGAAAAGCTGGCCTAAAGTGTAACTTAGGTTACCTATACATGATTGTGATACCACAGTCTATCTACATCATATCCTTTTTATTTATATTGTGATTTATTTAACAGTGCATGAAATATTAGAAAAGTTAGGTTATATTCGCATGAAATCTTTTAAATTAAGTTATTGCTTTAAAACTTTGATAAATCTAACTAAGCTCCTAACTATATTCTTTAATGATTATATACTCATGATCTAATATGCCCCTAATTTAATTTATGAGCCGATACTAAATTTTCATTTTAACGTTACCGATCTTTTATTTATGAAATTTTCAAAACGGTGATACCAAATCACCTCAGTATGTTCTTTATATACACTTCGCCAAAAACAATTGGAAAATAACAAAATTGAACAAAATCGAGTGGCGATGACGCGATATAAATTTAACAAAAATAAAAATTATTGAATTTCTTAATTGTAATTACATAGGAATGCAGTTCATAAAAAGACGAACAAAATTATATAACATATTAATGTTCTAATATGCCCCTCAAAAGCCTGGAATTAATTAAAAATGACAAATGTCAAATGGATAATTACATTTATGATTATTTATTAATTACATGAATTCAAGTCATGATACTATATGGAACAGCTGCTTTACAACACATAGCAACTTTCCTGCATACATTTACATTATATACAACTCAACACTTAGAGAAAATTGGATCAACATTTAATGTCTATAAAACAACTTAACTAAGAAATATCCTAAACCATTCTCGTTCTTTCTGCAATCATGTTAGAAGTCAATTTTAACTGCGACAGCTTACATATATATGTGAAATGAAACTAAGATCTCTATTAAGAGCTGATGCGATATCCTAATGCTGCTCAACTAGCTATTCAGTGCATGTTTTATATTATAAACTAAATTAACCCATATTATTTTCCTACGTTGTGATATTTTTTATTTAAGTGAGGTTACTTTATCCTGATAATCGTAATTTCTCTAACAACGTTTTATTAATTCTGTTTTATTAGTTTTTAGAATAATATTGCATGTAAAACTCTAAGAATAAATAAATTAACTTCTTAGCACGTGTTTATATTTGTTTTTCTTGCATGAGTATAATTAAAATGGTTTTATAAAATTTCTAATTTTCCCCACGTTATCGGGAGTTAAAACCTTTATATTATTATTATTATTATTATTATTACTGAGTTCTGGTATCATATAACGATATTATCGCAGTACATGTACTAAGTAACACGCTAAACACAATAATATTTATACTAGCAGATATACCTCTAGAAAGTTCGGTTGGCAGTGTTGCTAAATGTGGCGTAATTTTGCTATTTGTGCGGAATTTTAACTCAATTTTGTTGCCGCACATCAGTAAAAATTAGATCGACTTCCAAAAAAATCATTGGAAGTGGGGCGCGTTTAAAACTGATACGAGAAGTTGGGTAAAATATTAAAATGTTGAGAACCGCTGCTGTACATCATAATTGATGGAGAAATCCATATGAGAGTAATGCCGCTAATAACGTTAGAGTTCTTACTTATTACATCTTTTATGTGACTCTGCTTAACGAACAATTAAAGTGCAAAATCTAACACAGATACTCAAATTCTAACACATTTAGAATTGAACTTTTTGCTCTGTGCATTGTGATCTATCGATTTTTTTGTTTTGCGAGTTTTAATAATGCCACACCCGGTTCCTGCATGCGGTCAATCTATTTCCTGCTTTATTCACTTATGTCGAGATAAACGTACTAAATATTTAATACCATAATCCATCATTTTCAGGCGGCGTTCCCGGCGGAATAATGAAGTGTGCGGTGATAAGGAACTGGGAAAGCGATCTACGGTTCGCTTGGAACTAAAAGCAGATTGAATATATATGTATAATCCACTTTAAGTTCCATCCCCCTACCTACTACCTTTCCGTTTAATTTGATCCTCAAAAATATCAAGTGATATTCAGTAATTCTTTTAAATACCCATCTGTGTCACTCCACACGCAACAAAAATGGAAGGAAACGAACGAACGACTATTTTTTGAAAGATTGTCAGATTTCATCTTGCCTGGAAATAAAGAGGTTTTTCATCATTTTCTTACTTATGTTCTTTTGAGAGATTTGTCAACAGAGAGTTCAACATAGAAAGTACAAACGCACTTTCGGTAGATTTATTTCAGTATCCCGACTTTGGAACAGGCACTTCCAAAAGAGGACTTCCTCTACAGAGACAGTATTACAATAGGGACTTTTTTTTCTTTACCGTTAAAGTAGGAAGTGACGTATATTAGCGCCTCCCAAGGGTCGATCTATTTTGTAAAAAATAACAGCTCTGTGAGCTTTGCATCTTTGAGAGTGCGGAGATAAAAGATCTGAAAAAGGAATTTTTAATGGGCTTTTGAGGGTATTGAGTTGATAACTCGGGCAGCTCGAGTGCTTTGACGGAGCAACCAAGTGCACTGGCACGTTACACTTCGGACGCTATATTTGAATCTTAAATCGAGGAATGTATTTAATAAAAAAAAAATACAAAAATAGTTTTTTATCTAAAAAAATCGTAAAAGAAGAGGTAAAAACTTCATAATAAAAGTATGTATTTGTTATATTTCAAGCTATTTTACGTAGAACTAATCTGTTTTTTGTGTGTGCTTAAGGGGTGGGTAATATGCAATACAAAATGTAGTTAAAATACTTATATTTTTGTTATTTTTTATTTTTAAGACAAAACTTCTTGTAGGTAGGTTATTTTAACATAGATCTATAAAATTATAATTAAAAAAATTATTTTTGACGCTCCGTTTGGCAAATAAGTTTTATTTACTTTTCTTGCAAACAAATAAACTTACAAACTCCTAATTTGGAATATACTCTCTACGCATTAAGAGCGAGGAGTTGATCTAAATTTTATTACGCTTTCAAAATTTAAAAATTGCATTTCTATGTAAAATATTTTAAATAACTATAATTTAATGCTAGAAGACAATAAAAACGGATTTAAATGAAACAGAAGTGTTAAAACTTTAATAAAAATTAGCTAACCTCTTGAACATCAAAATTTCACATAATTTAATACTACATTCAAACTGTAGCAATAAATAGAACGTGATAAAAGTAAATAAATATTTCATTATGATGAATTTTTTTCTCAACTGACTGAAAATTTCCCAGTGTAAATTCCAATAAAGGATAGGTAGTTGTTGTTACCTGCCGCTGTGACCCTACTGTTAATCCTATAGTACAATAGAAAAGTAACTTGTAATTCCATAACAAAAGAGTCAAGATAAACAACCACAATTTCTAAGAAAGTGCTTTTTAGATCTTCTGCATGTTGAAAATACATATACTCATAAAATTTTCCTAAATATTTTGACAAAAGCAAACTTTTGGTGTTGCATTTAGTTAGTGTTGGTTCAACTGTTGGTTGGCCAGCTTCAGACGCTTAGTGTTTCTGTGTTTTTGATATTTAGCGTAATTTGACTGCTTTTGATACTGGTTTTACGATTTGGATTAACGATTTGGCTTTTGTTCTTGTTATATTGGGTGTGACTGCTTTCGATTTCGGGTTTTGAGATTTCGATTAACGATTTGGATTTTATGACTTTGGCGTAATACTAGTTCTTAGTTACATTGTGCGGTTTGGATTTAGAGTTGAACCTCTGGATTACAAATCTAGGCGTTGTACGATTTTATATTGGATATAGTTCATCAATTAAAATGCCACGAAGTAGCGGAATAGTGAGAAAGCGCAATAAGGCATCAATAGCACGAAGGCAGTTTTGGAAAAGAACTAAAACTTTGCAGATGATAAACAACGCAAGCACATATGTTCCAGAAGATGCTCACGTACCGTTCTTTGAAAAGTAAGTATTACAGCTGCTAATTCCAAAATGATTAATTATTAGTATACATACAAATACTTTTTCTATTTGCGTGTGCAAAGGAAGTCATTTGAACACGCATTTTCCGTGTCTAAAAGACATTTATTTCAAGTAACATTTTATTTTTTAAAGTTGATGGTACTGTCAAAATGTCAAACCTATTTACGTTGTTAGTAATTTCTGCAAATAGAAAAAATAGTATTGGGACGCGTCAAAGATTGACCTGCATTCTAACCGAATTTTATTAAATCCAATTATGCGGTAGGATAATTGTCAAACTAGAAAGTTCGAAGGTTATGTTACAACTAAAGCATGCATCTCATTGGTTGCATACACGATCACCTACCGCATATCGACGTCATTTTGTTTAATTTTGTTGCTGTACAATGCCGTCTATATTTATTAGCGGGTCCCAATAAAGTATTCGTATCATAAAACGTTTTATCGCACTTGCCCTTTAGAGAACTCCCCGCACGCGGGTCGTTTTGTAAACTTGGACGCGTGCGCTAAAAACGTATCTTATGAAACTAATACTTTAATATACTATAGTAATGCAATAAAATTTATACTTTGATTAATGAACATTTTTTATTTCAGCTTACCGGAAGAAAAACTACCAGAGTTATACATAGAAAAAGAGACCCCATCTACTTCAACTCCAACATTACTAGGGAATCGCGTTGTAGATGTGGAATATTTTATAGATCAAGTGAGAAAATTAACAATGCACGATATTAAATGTACCTTAGGAAGAATGACATTTTTGGGCGAAAAGAGAAATGGCTTAACTTCATATTTTACTTATCATTGTAAAAGCTGTAATAGAACTACTACCCTCACAACGCAAAAACCAGATACAAATGTCAATCAAGCGTTAGTGTGGGGAGCTTCAAGTGTTAGAATTGGGTATTCGCAAACAGAAGAACTGTTGTCTGTTATGGATATACCGATGATGATGAAGACGACATACAAAAAGGTAGAAACTTTGATTCATATGAAATGGCAACAACACTTGGTGGAACAAATGAAGGAAAACGCCCAAGAAGAAAAGCGATTGGCTATTGAAGAAGGACACTACGAGCAAGGGATACCTTATATAACAGTTGTAGTTGATGGAAGTTGGGCAAAGAGAACTTACGGTCATAGTTACTCGTCTCTTTCTGGTGTAGCTTGCATAATTGGTTATAAAACAAAGAAACTTGTGTATATTGGTGTGAAGAACAAGTTTTGCTATTCTTGTACAGTCGGTAGTCGTGAACATGTATGTTATAAAAATTATTCAGGTCCATCCACAAGTATGGAACAAACAGTAATAGTTGAAGGGTTTAATAGAAGTGAATCGGATTACGGAATACGATATAAATATTTTGTAGGGGACGGCGACTCTAGTGTTTATACGCGAATAATAGAACATGTTACCTACGGCAGATATGTCGTTAAACTGGAATGTGCCAATCATTGTACTCGAGCGTTTACAGCAAAACTACACAATTTAGTAAAGAATACATTTAGTGTTACGGCAAGAAACATAATTAAATCAAAGATTCCAGTTTTTAGCGGACTTATAAGAACAATTATTTCCCGCACGTCGAATGTAGATGAGCTAAGAACCGACCTAAAAAATTCCATGATGCATGTGTTTGGAGATCATGAAAATTGCAGGCCAGAGGTTTGTTCTAAACAAACTAGCACGGCCAATAATTCTATACCTTTATTAAGATCGTCTGCAATATTACCGGAGTTATTAAAGGTATGCAATGGACTCGTGCGAAAAGCTGATCGATTGACACAAAATGTGACAACGAACTGTGCTGAAAGATATATGGCAATGATTGCAAAATTTACAGGAGGGAAAAGAACAAATCTTGTTCAGAAAGGGATCTACCATAACAGATGTTTTGGAGCTGGATTAGCGTATAATATGGGGCCATTATTTCATGCTCTCTCTACTACTAAGAAGGATAAATACTTTTTAAACAATTTTTCTATAAGACGATCCAAACGGAAGGTATATAAACGAAAAAGGCGTTTAATTAATAAGAATTCTCAAGAAGATATGGATTACGGTCAAAATGCAGCTCAACCAGATCAAGATGATGAAGAGATGGAACTGTCGAAAAAAGCAATAGTCCACGAACTAAGCAGTGACGATATTTTCCAGATAGCCCGAGATACCATTGGGCAAAGGCAAAATATTCAATGGCATCAAGCCCGAAAAAACAGGCTTACGGCTTCAAATTTTGGAAGAATATGCAGAAGAAGAACCAGTACCCCCTGTCATAACCTAATAAAGGAACTGTTGTACAGGAACACCGACTTGAAAACCAAGGCGATCCAGTATGGCATCGAAAATGAAAGAAACGCCATTACACGTTTCGAAAGTGTAACTAATTCAAAAGTTAACGAGTGCGGTTTTCATGTTTGTAACGAATATCGCTTTTTAGGTGCATCTCCAGATGGGATTACAGAAAACGAAGAACTTGTCGAAGTGAAGTGCTTATTTTCTATTAGGGACAAGACTGTAAAGAAAGCCTTAGAAAGTAAAGCTTACTTGTGCGTCAAAATGACTTCAAATGGTGAATTATATTTAAAAAAAAGTCACCCCTACTTTTATCAAATTCAGGGGCAGTTAAATATATGTCAAAAACAATATTGCAATTTGGTGTTATTTACAAACAAAGATATAGTAATTGTACAAATCGAACGTGATCGGCAATTTTGGCAAAATACAATGTTATCAAAACTCATTGAATTTTGGGAACAATGCGTTTTACCAGAATTAGCTGATCCTAGAATTCCAAGAGGACTAAAAGCTAGAGATAGGAGTTAATTAAATTTATAATAAAGTTACTCAAAGTTAATCAATTTTGTTTCATTTGCCTACAGCAAGAAGAAAATATACATTTACTAATTCACAAGTCTTTGTGTTCAAATTAACTAGTTTTTATAATAATTATACTGAAGATTTACTCAATTAACCTTTAAATTGTAATTAAAATGTTCAAGTTTATACATACATCTAGACAAGTGTAAACTAAATTACTACTCAGTTTTCAGTTTGGTTTTTAATCTATAGTAGGTAGCAATTTGTATTTAAAAATATTTTTTTTATAAAAATAATTTAAAATAATACTTCTTTAATTATTATCAACTAAGATTTCTCTACAGAAAGCAATCCTTTCAATATAATTTCTTGTCAGTTCTAATAGTTATACAATAAAGGTATTTGTAACAAAACTCCAGGTAAGTAAAAAGAATCCCTGATGGGGTTTACCCACCTAGCAACAATGGAGATTATGTTATTATACCTTACTTAATCCATTCATTGCACTTACGTTTAGAAAAATGTGTTGGAAACTTGTCGTTTGGGTGGCCTAACATATATTTATTTAACACAAGTACTCAAGAGCCATCTCTTCAGTATTTGGCTGAAGTTTTATCTATTGTTCATCACAAAACTGTAGCATAAAATACTAAAATCGTTCTCCTTTGCTGGTATTATTTCTATGCAAAATACATGGTGGGTATTATCTCATTTTTTAGTTGGAACTTTTGTTTCATATTTACAAAAATATTTTATTTAAATAAATCTAAACAAAGCGAATAATATTAGAGTGTAACGTATACAAAATTGATAGACGCTCACATAGATCCTCATAACATACTTACAAATAAAAATAAACACAATAAAACTATTGTTGAGAATGAATTAGTTGATGCAAATATTATTGATATACTCAAATATTTAATAAATTCTGAATAACTGGAAAATGTTTAACTTAAATAACAGCAGTGTGGTGTCTATGACGACAAGTGACAAAATAATAAAAAAAATCACAGATGAAGCTATACCGCGATTTATATTTATTGATTCAAGTTAAGAATTTTTAAAAGTATTACAATTTGCCAGTTTGACAAGTAATATATCGACACTTTGTAAGATTGTTACTACACTTAGAAGTATCTTGTATGCCGTTCTCTTTGGTTCTCTAGCGTTGGCTGGGCCTCGGCTCTTTTTATGGGTTTCCATCATTACGTAGTTCTGTTTGGTTCTGTCCTGACTTTGACCAATGAAAGAACTTTCAGAGATTGCGAAACTACAGTGTCAGCTAGAACAGTTACGTCAGCCGGATATGGCGTGAGTCCTGGTTTTAATATAGCTTGTGACATCATCATCTATGCTGTGTTCTGCTAAAAATGTAAAAGTAGTGCAGTCCTCTGTCACTGCTAAAAAGTATTTATTCCTGCACAGACAAAGGGAAAATTTAACCCTACTATAAAAGCTAAAGCATAAGTGATTTAATCACTGTGTATTATTCACTTTTAGAAAAGTTGATTTGAATAGTAAGAGTATGGAAATTCTATATGGTTATGGAATATAATTATGTTAGAAAACCAGAGATACTGGTATTGGAAATTGAATAGATTTAATAAAAGTATTTATTACGTTTAAGGAGTATACTGTTATTAATACTGTGACATTGGAGAATAATCAAGACAAAACAGAAAGGACTGGCTCTTCTAATAAACAAGGTAGGAAAACGTTTCCTTCCAATTTTATTTGGAATCTTATGGAAAAAACAGTCTGGATACTGTGAAGTGAAAATTCATTCATTAAGCAATGTGCTCAAATTAATTTATTTACTAGATTTTGATTTAATAGTCCGTTAGTTTTAAATTCATCTTTATTACCTCACACCATAGAGAATCCAACGTCGCCCTGAGATAATTTTTTCATAAATATTTTACTCTTTATAAGTTAACTGGAGCCCAACTTAATTGCGTAATGTTATCATATTTCTATGTTCTAGCAGCATTTCACCACGTATTTATTTGTATTCCAACGTGGGCGAATTTTAGGTTTATTTTTTGTGGCATTCCATCGCAATACATAAAATAACGTAAATGTACCTGATAAAGTATCGATTACATAACTCGCGTTCATATCCGAAATACTAAATTAAGATTTCAACTTAAAAAATGCGTATATTGATTGACTATTTGCTATTTTGGTTTTTTTTGTTTACGTTGGGTAAGTTGCTCTATTCGCCAATTTACCACGATATGAACTTCACCAAGATTCCGTCCGTGCGCTGGCCCACAGAACAAAGTCGTCACAACATGGCTCGAAAACAACATACCCGATTTCTAGCCTCTCCACATTGCTGTCTCACAACCCGGAACTGAATCCACTGGATTACAAATTACGATCCTTTTAGACAGAACAAGACACCAAAAATCTCTCTTTTCTAACTAAGGCGAACCCTCCAATCTATAGGATGCGTGTCGCAATAGATGACTGGTTCGATCATTTCAAGGTTTGTATGAAGGCAAATGCTCTTTTGAATAATTAGTTTTTTACTTAATTTCGTGTTGACAATATTAAAAAGTTCATTGTAGATTCCATTATCTAACAAAAAAACTATGTAAGTGTTTATGAGACTACTAATACATAATGACTTAAAAACCAGTGCTGTTTCAACTTTGAAGCTCGTCACTAAAGTTTCATTTAAGAATATTCCGTTTGCAATTTATCCTAAACAGCGTTTTTCGTATAATAACACTAACTAAGTAACTACTAGTAGCGCGTTATTGAGGTTTTAAGCTAAGTTCATGAAGGTTGAAAGTCATGTTCCACTTCTATCCAACGATATAAGCCTTAAAAGTAGTAAATTCATATATGGCTGAATGCCCTCATAATGGTCCTTTCCCCCACTTAGCAGGTCAGAGTATGGAGATAAATAACTTTCTAATCATAAGTAAAATAGTTTGGGGTTTAATAATATTTGTGACCGTCCACAGGAAAAGGGGACCTTAACTGTGCATAGCTAATTTATCAGGAGAGGCTAACCTAGATGTTTGGGCAAATTTTTTCGATTTTGAGATTTTGATTGGTAACACTGCTCAGGCATGTCCTGCACCTTGTACTAAAGTTTGTTTCAGGACGATAATTCACGCGGAAGTATATAAAAAAGGGTTCGTTTCCAACCTTTACCCTGAACACGAAAGGGACCTTAACTTTGCACATACTGAAATCGCGATACCTCACAAGATTTTTGCATTATAAAACTTAAAAATTCATAACTCGGTCAATTTTTGGAATTTTTTTACGAAAAAGAAGGCATTTCGTTCAGAGTTTTATCTACTTCTAGGAAATGTAACTAACTCGATTTAGACCTCGGAACAGTTAAGGTCCCTTTTCCTGTGGACGGTCACATTTGATGAAAAGTTGCATATAGAGCACTGTACCAATTTTTAACAGTTAGCAGCCGTTCTTGTCAAACTGCACTACAGTTCACATTGAGGATTAACCAAGATAAGATTTTAGCTCAAGACCAAGCACTTGATTACCATGCTAGTACATTATACAAAAAGTGGAAACTAAAATGGTAAAAATTATAACTAAACTAAAATGCTAAAAAAGTCGGAACTCGAAGTCGAAACAAATTGTTTAGATTATGCAACCCAAATAACACATTAAAGCTGCCTTGATTACTATTTTCATGTAAAAACAATAAAAGATCAGAGAAAGGAGTTACTATTGTGTCATTTTTTATTCTGACAGTACCTAAGTAATTCATTGAGGTTATGTTATTGAAGTTATATCTTTTTGCAAAATTTTTATTGTCTTTATTGTTTCCGTATTAAAAAAGTAATCCAGTTATGCTAGTATGCAGTTATGTCTAATGTAGGTTTACCAAAACTAAATCAACAGAACCAACTGTTTTTAGAATTTAAAAGTGTCTTTAGCATTTCACATGGTATAACCAAAAACGCAAATCGTAAGAAAAAACTAAAGGTCGATTAAAAGTTTGTTGTTTTATAAGTACTGTTGCGTAACCGAATATCACAATCGGTACTGCAGTTATGCAGTTTTCTAAACGAAAACCTTCCGAAACGAAAATTCCTGCAAAACCCGAGAAAGCCCCTCGAAGCCATTCCATATGAATTAAAAACGATTTGAACTGAACCAAATTCTTTAATATCAGCCGCTTTCGGTATTTCAGATCTATTTACTCGAAGATCTCGGTTTCCATAGTATCCACTGTTGTAAATTTGGCAACAGAGCTTTCAGAGCAAAAAGAGTTGAAATACTGAACGCAGCAATTATTAATAACGGAAACTTATTTTGAAAAGTGGGAGAGAAAATTTAAAGCCGCCTCTTGCGGCGTATGTTTTCCTATAGAAGAATATATGACGTTTCCTGTATGAATAATATTAACGTATTTTGTGTGAACTCTAAGTAAGAAATTAGGATTTCTATATTGGGATCATATACAGAGTGTGCCAAAAGTATGGAATAAACCGAATAAGACTGAAACAAATGATTTTTTGTAAAAATCCTGAAACACGGCGATTATCCTGTTTAGAAATGCACATGTATCTATGGAAAAATAACTTTTCGTATAAAAATTTTGATACCCTATAAAAAATAATAAAATAAAAAATATCCCCATAAAAAACAGTGAGGACTGTAAGGCCAAGCGGTCTAGCCGACCACTCGATCGGCCATCGTCTACCAATCCACCTTGCAGGAAAACAACGATTACAACAACACGCGCATAACGCGGTGTTGCGCCATCTTGTTAATAACATACAAAGAATATTATTTGGCACATCTGGATCATCTATGGTTTGGGAAAAGTATCGCAAATGCTGAAAAATAAAGTCATTTTGGAGAAACTCGACAAATCTTTCTCCAGTAAGGTTTCCGCCAAAGAAATGAACCTATTATTCAGATGTCCATTATTCTAATCCAGGCATTTTCCTTTTTGTGGATGTTGAGTTTGTGCTTCAACTTCAACCATCCAAAGTTTTAACGTTTTGTAGCACAAAAATTAAATAATTCATGTATACTTAATCTACATTAACACAAAAAGGTGCAGAATTAGAAACTTAAATAAAATGATTGGCTTTGATACGAAAAATATCTATGACATGGACCATGAAGCACTTTCTGCTTGCTTTTTCGACACTCATAACAAGTCGTTACCCACAGATTGAAAGTTACTGATTTCTTTTTAATTTCTTTCTGGTTATTTACTTTAAGTACATAGATTAACAACCTTCTAAGCGAATTATGTAAAAGTTTTCGATTGAGATAGACTAGACATATTTGATTTTGACATGATTTCTAGTGTGATTGATTTTGAAATGAAATCTACGAAATATTTGTTTTTAAAATTTTGAGAGATTTGTAGAATGGATTCATAGATTTTGCACGTACTTTGTAGATGTGACTAGATAAAGACATGGTAGATGGAACAAGTAAAATTACTGTTTTACTTCCTATAATAAGTGAGAAGATTCGAATAGTGCAAATGTGCCTACATTTATCGGAATTCATGATGTTGGGCTTTCAGGATATTGTCTGTAACTTATAAGGAGATATCATTTATCCCTTTATTTATATTTTTATTTCATAGTATATCATCTTTTAAAAAACATTTTTATCTTTATTTGCATGCCGATGTATAGAACACAATAAAGGTAAATATTTACTATACAGGTGATGAGTGGCTTTGTTAAAATATCCAACAGCAAAGTTTCAGACTTAATATATGTTACATGAATATTTTTACATAATGTTGTGGTTAGATTATCTCTCCAAAACCGTGTTTTAGTAATTAGTTAGGAATTTCAACGTTATCCCTGAAAAAGTTACATTCCAAAATAAAATCTAAACGAAAACTTAGTGAAAGGTAATATAATTACAGAGGAAAGAGTTTTGTATAATGTTAACAGGAAAATTGGACTATAATAAGATAATAGCATGCAGCAACATTGCATGTTACATGGCAAGCACGTGCTACATTGGTGGCGTGCTTCTAAAAGCAGCAAATCATGATTTTACTATAGATATGAAATTATGCATTACTCTTATCGGTTGTTTATGCCGATAGTAATCCGGAAAATTACTAAACTTGCAGCTTCCACACTTTATCTGCAAAATATTAATAATGGGCAGCACCTAAAATGCTGCAATAGAATTGACTTTTAATTTGACATGAATAACAAAAGTTTGGTATGTGCGCAATTTGACATTTCAAAACTATTGTTTGAAAAATAGATATTGTTTACTATTTATCTTCTGTTTGCCTTCAGCAAGTATCCAGTAGCCAAGTATCCTGACAGCCAGAAATACAGGCAACTTTTCCAACTTTAATTTTTAATCTACTAATCTTAACTTTTTAATGACTAGAACTATATTTAAAAACCAATAAAATATTTATATTATGTGTATAAGAAGTAATAGTTATCATTGAAACAGATTAGAAACGATTCGAACTCGACTCGAAGTATGCGTTGTTTTATACAATAATAAATGTTATACAACATAAAGTGATAATTTATGTACGTGCAAGTTATGTATTGTCATGTTATTAACATGCCAAAATTTAAGCAACAACATTTACATCCATGCTGTATAATAACTTTTAAGCGAATCGAATTTTCACTAAATTCTTTTTTAAAAAATAAATAAAACTGTTTCATTTTGATAAAGAAACACTCTATAACATTTTGAGATTATAAGATTTTGTATTCAAAAAAGGAAGTAATTAAGTGTTTTTAATTAATTATTTCATATTTTAATGTATAATTAAATGTATTTGAAAATTGATTCAATCAACAGGTAATAGCCATCTTGTTATAGAGTTTTAGCATGGATATTTACTACCATTGAAAAAAAAGAAAATTTTCTCTACCCAACTATAATAGTTGTTTAAACAATTAATTTAATTTTAAATAACAATATGGTTATGTAGTTTTAGTAACTGTTTTATTCAATTATTTTCCACTAAAAAAAGTTACTAATTTAGTGTATTCCACTAGAAAAATAACCAGGTTCTCTTTTGTTTTCTAAAAACGTATAAAGAGAACAATCAATTTGGTGTCTCTCTTTTTGTAAATTTAGTTGTACAAACCACGTGTATGCAGAGCATATTTTATAAAAAAATTTAACGTTATATTGTGAGTAGATACGTCAACGACATCAAAAATTTGAGGTTATATTTTGATGTTACGTCAAAATGCTTAGTTTCATTAAAGTTTTTGTGAATATAACTAGTTCAAATAATAATAAACAATTTCATTTAAATAAATAAATAGTGTTGTGATGTTTATTAAAAGACGGATAATGGTCCTTGGATTTGGGATGGAAAATGCACTTTTTGCGGTTTTAATAATTTCAACTTTGTTTAATAATACAAGACTTTTTCATGAAAAGAGATGAATTTTAGTGAAATTTCAACCATTCTGACTTTGAACCATATGGAAACAGGAAATTTTGCAGATTACTACTAATTTCGGTCGGTAATTCTTAAAAGGCGCCAATAATTTAAATTTTGTAAAGAATGTAAGGTATTTATTTTAAAGTAGTTAGATTAATGATAGAAATATTAATTTTCAAGATAAAAACAATTATACTGTCTTAAAATTAATTTTTCTTTAATGTTTTATGATATCCAATTTTCTTTTTATTTCGTTAATTTTAAGCGTTTTCAAATTTTTAATTTAGTTTGTTTATTTTGTGTGCTTGTTTTGTTGAATAAAATTTGTGTAAAATTTGTCATTGTGTGTGGAGTTTATAATGTTTTCTAGATCTATATTATTTAGTACCCTATTACAGCGACCCGCATGGACAAGTCTCATTCATGTAAAGAACTTACTTTCAATAATAAATATTGCGGTTATTATTCAAAGACGCCTTTTAGACGCAGAACAGAAAGTAGGTATCATATATTATTACTGGAACTACTAAAATATAATTTAGCAAACGTTTCAACTACTCGTATAACTACCACATTTTACTGTGAATTACAGCAGCATTTTCATAATAAATGGGAGTTAATCAGAAATTTTCAAAAAAAAAACGAAACTACTCCCAAAAGATGTCAGATAGGTAAAAAAAGGAAATAAAAATGATATAAGAAGCAGAATGGAGAAAGTTATTTTTGTAAGAAAAAGGATATAACTAGAAAATGTGATTACGGTCTAA
This sequence comes from Agrypnus murinus, assembly GCA_929113105.1. Lineage (NCBI taxonomy): Eukaryota > Metazoa > Arthropoda > Insecta > Coleoptera > Elateridae > Agrypnus > Agrypnus murinus. Next base: position 27,716,997 of record OV816028.1, on the reverse strand, counting down.
GAGATTATTTTAGCCTTTTTCTATTAAACAGAGCAGAATAAGTTTTTTTACATGTTATACGTTTCGTGTAATTATATTTAATGAATATATTAACTTCGTCTATAACATGCAATCAATGTATTTGAAATGAGCTATAACATTTAAGATTCAATACTAAAAGAACTAAGACTGCGAAGAAAAACTAATTTCATTTCCGATAAATTAAATTAATAATTTTGGGTATCTATGATTTTATCATATTTTGAGATGAAAATGCAAATAACTTAATTCTAGGTGTTGTAACAACCTTAATCTCAACAATTAAACAAACAAATTAATCCCACACATGGGTTTCAATTATGACCTACTAACATTCCACCAAATGAAATAAACAGAAAATTCACTTATACTTACATTAACATATCTCCCGGCAGAGACTTACTGATTCGAATTGCTTTTAAATAAGTGTCGTGGGTGTTAATTACAAAGATTTACTAATTGGAGATGGGAAGCAGGACTAATTAAAAAGATAGAAGGTGCCACCCGGATTGTTCGATTTGAGATTATGATGTTGAGATTTATCCGTGACGTGAGTGGAACTTCAACAATTTGTTGTGGCAAACTATAGCACTAAATTAAATTCAAAAGAATCGTTTACAATACAAACTTAATCATAGTTACCGATATTTGAAAACCGACACGCATTATTAATTTCTATATTATAACTTAATTTGGGATCCCATTTTAAATACATTTGCATTAAATTCTTTATTTAATACAGAAAAATATATTTTGATTGTTGACAAAGATTGAAACCACAATCAATATTGCTCAAATAACTTATAGGCAAGACGCTGTATCAATAGTTCTTTTTAGTTTTAGTATCCTTTATTTATTTATTTCATCTTACCACACACCGAAAAAGGCTTAAATTAAACAAACTAACAAACAACATTTAAAGTTACATGGACATAAAAGTAATAATTATCAGTACACAAATTGAATCCTAAACAATTTGTATCAAAAACTAAATCTTAGGGCGTGGCAACTATTTCCACTCTGAAGATTGTTGATTTCTTGAATATTTAAGAGTTTTGCAAAATTTAGTTTTTTTTATCAAAACCAATATCATAACAATTCGACTATTTAACGATGCGTATTTAAACAGTGGAAGTTAATTTGTTGCACACAAATACAAAATTTGCAACAATTTGCATTTCATTTTAGAAGTGGAAGTTCTTTAAACCCAATTTAAACCATAAAACTCGACAAACGGTAAATTACACAAACTTGCGTTGTAAAAAATCAAAAATCCGTCCCGATAAAAATTCAACGGGTGGATAAACTCACGTTACGGGATTGAGTGGTCGCAATTGACGTCCTGTATTAAGCTAGACCAGACTATTATCCTTCCACTTCGAAAGGGTAAACTCTGAATTCGTTTTTTAAAGTTAGTTTTAAAAGAGGCTGTATGCATTTAACCAATCAAACTTAAGGATGACAATCTGCATCACCAATAACAAAATTAGATGAAATTGTGTTATTTATTAAAAGGTACACAGAACCATTAAACGTAGAATTTGAAGCAATAAAACTTTCTGATCAAATAAGAATAATGACTTGAAAACAATCTGTTCTTTTAACATTGAAAGAAACTTGATACAATATGCGAGATTATTTATCCAAGATTAAATCATAAAATAGTTAATAAATTTCGTTTGTACCACATTTTATTGCCTCTAAGCCCACATTTTGTTCGTTTTAAAAAATATTAAGCGGCATTTTAAAGAATACGTGACTAAAGATACACCCGTGGGAAATAGATTTTTTCGTGCAAGTGTTGACTTGGTTTCAACTGGATACGACGAAATTTAGGTTAGATAGGACTGTCTTCATTTTGAGATTATTTGTCCGCAACAATAGAAGATCGGGATATTTATTTTTTAATTCAATTGGCCGCCCAGAGAATTACTTGTTATGGTTTTTCGAAATTAGATAATGAAAAGTTCTGCTGTATGTAAAAAAGCGTTTCGTGCAAGTGCATAACATTAATACTTAAACTTAAGTAAAATACTGAAATGGACAAAATAAAAAGCAGAAATGTTGTATTTGAATCTTTTAACCTCAAAATGGGTGAAAACGTACGCACTGGGAAAGTTGATTTGTATATTTAGCTTGATAATAATTAATTATTGAGGCAATAATTGATCAAACATTATCTCTGCCTAAATATAGCCCGCCCACCATCTAAAAGCAAATTATTACTTTCAAACAATTTAGCTAGCCGGTACATTTTTCTTTGATGGTAAAGGTAATATATTTTGTATATGCCTTCACTGTACTTTTGCCAAGGTCTGTTTTATGTATTTGTTGGTGCTCCCAATTTTAATTCAATTTTAACAACTTATCAATTTTTATTCATCATTTTCTTAATCAATCTATTAATTAGTTTATTAGCATAAATCAGACATTACAACAGCAGCACCCCGTTGCCCCCACAATTCATATAAAATGTTTTTGCTTGTCATATGTATGTGCTTCTCCTCTTCCTTACAATATTCAGATGTTTATACTTTATAAAAAAGATCAAATATTTCAGTACAATAAACAACTGTAAAAGAATTGAAAATAGTGTTGAATAAATTTTCACGTGAATTAATGTTTCCAATTTTGTTTTTTGCCTCTTCCCAGTCCTTTATTTTATGCTTAAAATCCGTTTTTTAATGATGAACAATTAAGGGTTGAGGATGCGCAAGTGTTCTTCTAATCAATGCATCTATAATGGCTTTCGATCCCCACATCCGATATACGATAGGGTTTAAAATTTCAGCAGCAGAACATTATAGGGAGAATTCAATGGGAATATACTAGGTGATAAGGAGCCCACCGCAGTCATCTTATTCGGTGTGACGTGTCCCGGAATTCCGGCGAACTTACACCTTATATTCCCTGAAGACGATGACACAGATGCCTTTGGAATATACATCACTCTGTTATTGACATCCAATATGTTAGCTTATAAAAACATGCGGAGCACACATCATAAAAATGTGTCAAAAATGAATTATAGTCTGTTCTAAAATTAAAATGAACCAGGAGAAAACTTAGTTTTGGGGAAAAATTGCTGTATATTCTCAAGGCGATGTTTTATTTATAAAGCAGAGGCGCTTAAAAGTTTAAAGTAGGTATCAGCTTTGAGTTTAATTTCGTTGGTTATTACGAAACTTTTGCAGGTAAGGATTTCGGAATTTCAGTTTTTCACAGATTCGTTAAATCATCTTTAAGGATTTATTGTATATAAACTTAAGTGAGACTGGAGTAAATTAAATTTTGCAGGATTTAGATTTAACTTAAAAACGTTTTTTTGTTCTTCTGAAAAAACACTTCAGCTCCTGGAGATTTGCTTTACTTTCAACAAAATAAATCTCAAATTAAATGAAGAATTGGAAGAGACGGAAATCGTAAGGAATCCAGTTGTGATAAAACGTGTAACTTTGTACGTAATCAAAGCATGGAGTAACAAGAAAAATACGGAAATTAGGGGTAGTAGTTTTCTCCCTTGCACTAATAAAACATCCTTTGCAGCAAGGGGAGTTAAGTCCATCTTTCACATAAATAACAGAAGTTTGCTCTAATTTAAGGGAAAGAAATATAAAGGATCTACCGTAGAAAATTTGAACTAAGTCTGTAATTTATAAGTTTAAGTGCAGAATCCCTATTTACTATTTTATGTGCGGCTGGAGTAAAATTTTTAAACCAAAATAATAAAGTTAAATTATGGTTAACATAGTTTATAATTCTGTTTTAAACCAACAAAGTAGTTTATGAATAAATTAAAAACATAATTAAAACTGTACATCAAATAAAGATTATTTTTCAAGTGTATTTGTTTTTTTACACTAACTCTATGTATTAATTTTTAAAATATTTAATAGAATATCTGTTTTTAACTAAATAATATAAAATAAATAAAAAAAAAACTTAATAATTCTTAAAACATTAGGTAACATTTCATTTTAATATATAAATGTGAGTACAATTTGCATAAAACAATACAAAAATTTAGAGACAGTGTAATTTATTTTAATTCCAATTTATGGGGTTTTAGAAATTCCTTATTTTATTTTATTTTAAAACTGTATTAAAATGTATAAAAATGTTAATTGTGATTTAAACAACTTACTTGAAGTTGATACGTTGAGATGTATTAAATCTTAATTTAATTAATTTAAAAATATGGCTAATTAAAAAATAAGTAATATTTAACATTAAGCAATATTTAAATTAATTTAATTAATTTAACAATAAACAAAAATAAACCAATAAAAATGGCAATTTTTCATAATCAAAGACATCAAATTATTTTTAGATTATTTATTTATTATGCTTCAACCTTGTATAAATCAAAAGAAAACTAATTACAACTTAAAGAATATTTGCTTTTATTTATTATAGAAATTATTGAAATCAATATATTGCGGTGATATCAAATCACCTCATTGAAAATTTTATTAACGATAGATCGGAAACGTGAAAACAAATATTTCACATATCAGATTTAAATTAAAAGAGGGACATGCTAAGTGTCTATCTATTTTGTAAAGGATAAACCTGTTTTATTTCAATTTTTTATGTAATTAAGCTATAACGAGATTTGTACATTGTCAATCGTTTTCATCTTGTATTTTCGTTACGATGCATTTTGGGATACAAGTGTGTTACATTGTTTTAATGCTTGTTTTAAGTGCTACAATTCTGTAATCATAGATTTAAGATTCGTGATAATTATGAACAGCTATGCGGATCAGTGACGTCATCAATTTTACGTGTTTCGTTTTTGTTTTGGAAAAATGTCAGTGCAGGCTTTTGTTTCAACAAAATCTATATAAGTTGGAGCCAAATTTAACAAAGGCAGTCGACAAAACGTTCACGGCAACACCTATGCCCGACTCCGGATAAAAATCTGTAATATAAAGTGAGGTTAGTTGTTTGGACCATGTGATTGACGTAAACGTCATATATAAATAGAATTTGAATAAAGTTAAAGTGTTACCTGAATATTTTTATAAGTTTAAAGAAGACTTCATTGTTGTTCCACAATTATTTAAAGTGAACGTGATTATTTAAATAAATTCAGGAGAATTTATTTTTCTTCATCGATCTACGTATTGATGTTTTAAAAAACAGGAAATCGGCTGTCAGGTTTTGTCACAGTGATACCAATTGAGGATTTATTTAAAGGAATTTATTTTTTTATAATTTATACCAGGTTGGTCATAATAAAAGGGTTCTTTAATTTCATTGATAATATTAAACTCATAAAGTTTATCCTTAATAATTCAAATTTATTTTGTTTAGTTTTTAAGGTTCCTTTGAGAACTTATTTGCTTTCAAATAAATAAAACAATTCAATTTCTTTTATTTCAATTTATTTTTTTATTAAGATAAACAGTTTTATTTATAAACAATTTTTGATTTGTGTTGGTTTGTTCAAGTGTATGACCGTAATGGCCCTATGCCAGGCTATTACAACTTTTAATCACATTTGAGCAAGCCTGGGAATTTATTTCCCAATTTATTAATTGTATTAATTTGAACAACATTTTTTGCCATTTACTTTTCAATTGAATTTTTATTTGTTCATTAAATAAAGTTTATGTGTTTTTAAATTTACTTATGTATTTAATTGATGCATATACAAGCATTCAGTTTTCTTTCTCTTTGAATTTAGAGTTTAGCAGTGGTTGTCCAGTTTGCAGGAGCCCTAGTGTTTGTAACATAAGTCTTTCTCCTTCTTCAGGCATAAGTGTTAATAAGAGTCTCATAATTCGAATAATTTATGCTTTACCGAATAACCCTGAGATGGCTGATTGGAATAAAGAAAAATATCTGTGGTCTATTTTTATTTTAATCCACTGTATATAATTTATGTTTTATTTGGAACGGCATACTATATTTTATTTTAATATTACCGCAATATATAGTACATTTAAAAAAATAAATACATACTAAGGAAGGAGTATTAAAATATAATTAAAAATTAAAATAACTTCAATTGTTTAAGTTTTTTTATTTTTTTAAATTTATATCTAATATTCCAATTCATATTAAAACAACAGTTTTGTATTTTTGATGCTTCTAACATAATAAAAAGTCGATTAGAAAACTATGTAGTTCGCTGACTCTATAGATCTTTTTTACGCTGCGAGCACTCTCTGAACATTTAGATAAATTAAAAAAAAGGATTCTAATTTTTCGAAGTTTCGATTTACCTTATTCAGAGGCGGATGCAGAGAATTATTGGGGGGGGGGGAATTTTTGAAAAAATAATTGTTTTAAATAAATAATAATTAAACAAACATTGTTTGTTTTTATCCTATGTATATTTATTTATAAATGTTATATATTGCACAATATTTAATAAACATTAACTACTTTTACATTCAAAATTTATTTAACTATAATACTAAAGTATATAGGATTTAAAATGGGGGGGGATTTTCCCCATATCCCCCCCGTGGATCCGCACCTGCCTTATTATAAAAAATAGAAATGCAGGTTAAACAAATCATCTTTGACAATTTCTACAGAAACATACAAGTTACTTACAATCCAAGCAGTATAATAAATTTAAGAATTTACAATTTTTCCGTATTAAATAATATCATATTCTTATTGCTTTGTGTGAAGTTGTTGAGTAGTGAAAAATAATCCTTGGCTAATAATATTTTTTTAATTAATAAGCTGTGACTGATTTCAATGAACTTTTATTCCATATTTTTATTTTTTTTTAATTTTAATTTATCCTATTGCCGTTTTTATAATGTTTCTTTGTTGATTGTTAAGTTAGAAAACTTTTTTTTTAATTTAATTTCTTATACGCAGTGTCCATTATTTAATTTTTATGATTAATCTAGAGCAAGAGCGACATTTTGTATAAAGTTAATTGTTACTTTGAATATGTTATTTAACTTTTATCCAATAAGTAAGTAACACAGAATATAATACGTAAACTGTCAGGCAAATTAAACAAGACTCGTATATAGGCAGTTCGAAAATCAGCTGTGGTCACAGGTGATTGTTAGGTTGCGTAAACATATCACGGTCGAATTTTTCTTCAAATTTGCCAGTTTTATTTGAATTTCGGACAAAATAAATTAGTCATGTAAATATTGAAATTATAAAAAAAATATATTAACTATAACGATATTAAGTAATAGAAATAATGTATAATATTATGATTTATTTTCAAATATAACGTCCAAAAAAGTCAATTTGTCATTTTTTAAAGTTTATCATTTTTTTATCAAAAATTGTGTCAGCTAGAAAAAATTGATAGAGTAAAATATGCTTATTTTTACTCAATAAATACGAAAAAATTACATGAATAAATTACAGACCGATTTAAAGGGATATTGAAAATTACTGTTATAGGTGTTGTCTATCTATGGACTTGAATAATATTAATTTAAAAACCTTCTGAAATGATGAAAATGTTCAAAATCGCTATAAATCGGTCTGTAATTTTTTTTTTAGTTTTCATCGAGTAAAAATAAGCATTTTTTACTCTTATCATTTTTTTCTATCCGACGCCATTTTCGATGAAAAGATGAGAAACGTTCAAAAATGGCAAATTGTTGTTCTCAATTTTGCTGGAAATTGAAGCAGTCTAGGAAAAAAAACGCAGTAGACAAAATTTATGAATTCAATGCCGTTAAAAAAATTTAAAAATATTTCTTTTTCTAATTCTAAAATTTTTTTGGAGCTGGATACGTGTTTACCCTGTTTTAGAGGTCAAATATAAATTTTTTCATATAGGAGACATGCGACATTCGAAAGTAGAGGTTTCGAGCTTTAAAATGAGCACCGCCGGCCTTTCTAAGTTGCGCCAATTTTTGGATCTAGCCAGTGGTTGAGTTCAGAAAGAATGACCCATATATATTTTGTTTAAATGTTAGAATTGAATTTTTAAAATTCAACTACTTTTTAGTGCGTAAATTAATTAAAAAAGAAAATAAAATAAATTAAAAAAATTATGCTGTAAAATAACATCGGGATTTGAACCGGTGATCAACTATCAGAAATCATCCCAATTCAAATAAAACCACCGAATTTGAAGAAATTTCATCAGCAATATTTCCAAGTTCGATCCTGATATATTTAGGCAACCCAACAGTCACGTGTGAGCACAGCCGATTTTTTAACTACCTATATGAGTGTTATTTAATTTGTCTTCCAGTTTACATAATCGTCCTGTTCTACCCTCGTCGGGTTATCGAATATGTAATAAACATTATTTAATTAATAAATCTTAATCGAATATGTATAATTTCTTGCTTTTTAATAAGCTTATAATTCTGGAGTAACTTACGCTACGTTCTTTCAGTCTGAGATGACAAACTATAAAATCGATATAAATCTGTTTTCGTAAATTCAAACAAACAAACAAGTAAATAATTCAATTTCTAATACAGAAACAATATATAAATATTTAAATGTACAAACTAAATGCAGCTCAAATTAACATAATTAATTAATTGAAATCTTTATTTTAACTTTCATGGAGTTTCATCCTTATTATTTATTTAGGTTTATTATTATTTATATAATTATAAATCTAAAAGAAAGGAAAAGCGGCGTTTTTAATAAATTTACAGCGCATTTAGAAAAGTAATTTTTAAAAATTCAGTGAAATCCGATTTAACTCGAGTAATAATTAAACTTTTTATATTTATTCTAAGACAAAGTTTGTAAATATTTGAAGTGTTAAGCATAAAAATTAAACATTTTCAAGTCTGAGCTTTTCTTAACGTAAATTTTGATTAAACTTATATGTTATTCTTGAAAACTTTGAACACAATCTATTTAGATTTCTATGTATAAAAAAAGTAAATTAAATTTATACGTAATTTCCATGAAAAAAGTAAAATCATTTCGTTTCTTTAAATTGAGATTCCATATAATTCATTTTAGAATTTATATAGTACATGTTTTTGTACTATATAAAAGTATTCTAATTAAATTTAAATGTGTTAAGATGTTGTAAATGTGTGGAGAAATTATTACCCCGATTGGGAATCGAACCCAGGACTTGCCGGCATTGATTGCAATTCTTCTGCATAATTTAACATTATTTAATTTCACAAAATCATCTAACTGAATTAATTATTCTAAATAAAGTTTTATGTAATAATAAACAATGCTTCAGATGATTTCAGATACAGTTATATATCTACAGATTGTAAAAATTATAGTTGTAGATGAAACAATGAATGTAATATAAGGATTTGTACTTTCTGGGAATTAAGCAACATTTAATATATACTTTTTCCATTCAGTTTCACATATCGAGATGCAATATTTGTAAATTTATATAAATTAATGAAAAACAATTCTAATTATTTTTGATCAATGATGTAAATTGATCGACTCACAAGTGCCTAAATAATAACCACAATAATCTTTCAATGAATAAGCTTTAAAGTCTTCTTTTTTTTTGATTCGGTAACATAATTTCTATAAACTAATATAAAACTATTAATTTCTAATTTATTTGCAATTTATCTAACAGAGAAATATTTGAGTATCTACATTCTCTAAATATAGTTTAATAGATCTACTTTACATTTTTAAATTTAAAACTACAAAATGTATATTTAAAGATATTTAAATAAAAACATCAAGCAATTTTTATATAAAGTGTGTATTAATTTTCAATTAATCCTAAGATTTTTATATAGTTATTTTCACAATTTGATCCTGCCAAAACTCATTTTTATATTCAGTTTATACAAATTCCATTGTCATAAATTAATTAGAATTTGTTTAAATTTTTAATATATTTAAAAAACATCAACTTTAGATGTTTCTGTACTTTCTCAAGATTAAGCAAAATTTTACAAGTTAGTGCAATCTGCATAAGATGTTAGTGATTATTTAAGCACATATTTAGCAGTACCATATATGGTGAGCTTCCTAAACGTATCGTTGTGATATGAGCTATTGCTTCTTTGATTATTTTTACAACTTGTAAAAGCTACCAGAAATTTACGCATAAACACAAGGAACACTTGAGAAAAAGTTATATTACAACTAAATATGAAAAAAATCTAATCTAACTGTGTCAAAGATAAACTGAGGTTGGACCATAATTTATTTTGAAATTACAAAATTTCTTTTGAAAATCTAAATATATTCTTAAGAGTTATTTACTTTTGCTAAACATGGTACTTGGTAGTTCTGGTTGGCCAATTTCGACTTTTTTCGACCAATGATATAGATTAAATAGTACACAGTAAAGAATTAGCCCCGTGCACAATTAGAGTACTGGGTGAAGATTTTAGAGTAGAAAAGTTTTTTTCCTGGGTTCCTATAATATATTGTTTTCAATACATTCTTATGTTTTGATTATGTATACTTTTTATGTATGTTTCCATTGCAATAAATAAATAAATCACTTCCCCAGAATTTAAAAAACCTGCACTACTTTCACTCTTAACTTTAGTACCTACTTCCTAAAATTCCAACCTAAATAGAAAACAAATTATACAAAAGTTTTATAACAATCCACTGTAAAGAGACAATATTTCTCCCATGTAGAGTAAAATATTCAAAAGCCAAAAGTAAAGTCTTAGTAGAAAACGATTAGAAAGTTAACTAACTGTTTTAGTGTGAAAAAGTTACAATGTATTGGATCTATTCACACACTTTCTAGAGTGTGTCTAGTGTTAGGATTTTACAATAAGTTTTCTACTGTAGGCAATTTTTAATGGCTTATTTTACTAACTATCAATTGTTAAGTTTGTTTACCATACCTAAATATGGCTATGAAATAAGGTGACTAAGTAAATAAGTAAAATTTCAAAAGCTACTAATAAGTTGTTATTAATGAAGGTAATTATACGGTGTCTGACTAAATACAAGCTAAACTAACTAAGATTCTAAAATCTCAAACACCTTCTATTTTATACGTAACACTGGAATTAATTCATTAACTAAATACAACCGTATAAATTACAAACGGTGTGCGAGAAGAAGCAAAACTGAACACAACTAGAAATTTGCTTCAGCATTTATCTGGTGATTCAAGCAAGCATAAAAGGTTTTAGTCGAAAGTTCTCGTTCTGAAACTTAAAGTTTCTCTATCGCCATCCCCTCAACGGCCAACGGGTTTCAGCGATAGTTTTACCGTCTTGCATAATTAATGTATATTGTATTTACTTTTCTCTTTAAGTAAACTTTCCGTTAGTTATTGCAGTAGTCCCTTCGTTTTCTTGCTGCACAAGTTTATTGATTAAAACAGTACAAAAGTGTAAACATTTGCATTTATATTAAAATTCTGTCTTCGGTTTCTCCCTTACTAAACTAAGGGGGATGAAGTTTAGTTATAGGAGAAGACTTCATACTATAATATCACTAGTAAATCGTCTTAAATATTCAAAGAAGAAAAAAGGAGGTTCAATATATAAAGCTTTTATAAGATGAGGGATCTTTCCCTCCTTTTATATTGAGAAATTGATGTATACAATATACTTATATGTTACAGGAAGATGTCATGTTGCTGTAATAATAAAGCAAAACTGAAAAAGAAATACTGGCTTATTTGACATCAACATATCAATAATGTGTTATGCATAAGTAAATATTACGTGAGTCTGGCAAATGCAGTCTATAATCATATCGAATAAAAAAGTTTTAAAACCAAAAATTAATCTAAAAGCTAGAATGTATTTTGACAAGACTACAATGTGGACACACATCGATGTACTATTGGTTTCATAATGATCTAGGACAACAAGGCTAATATGTTTATTATTTTATCCTATGCATTTACATTGAAAAAAAAGAATAATATAGCATCATGTTAGCCTTACTGTCTAGATCATTATGAAAAACCATAAAGTGTTAGACATTGTTGCATACCGTGGAAATCTAAGGTTTCTTAAACAATGAGGCAATAGATATTCATAAAAAGTCGACTTATTAATTATTTTAGCAAAAAAATATCACCCTGACTGTAGATCGAATCCAGATCTTTGACTCTCCGTGCCGATGCTCTATCCAAGTGAGCTACCAGGGCAATTCTTATCGACAAAATAGTCTTTTGTCAAAAAAACTAGAATTTTGGAAGTTATGTATTGAGAACAACCAACCTCAAGTTTTTGAAACACTGCATGATTTTCTCTCTGAAACGGATGTTCACGTATCTCAAGAAATTAAGGAAGAAATTATACAACGTATGAATGGACTGAAGGCAGCTTTCGAAAAATAATTTCTCAAACGTGAAACAGATGACCACAGGATTGTGTGCCCTTTCAGTGAAAAGTATTTCCAGTGTGCATCTTTATCAGTCCGAGAAAAAGTTAAGTTGATTGAACTGAAAACGGATTCTTCACTAAAGGTGGAATTTGAAAAGAAATCCCTCATCTCATTCTGGGCTGACTTAAAAGAAGAATATCCTGAACTATTTAACAAGGCAATTACTATTCTGATACCGTTCACAAGCACCGTATCAGTGGAGAGGCCTTTCTCGTCCTACACTTACTTAAAAAATAAGTACAGGAACAAATTATCCAGGTTAAGTCCGGACATGAGACTGTATTTGTCATATTCCAATTCGTTTGACTAAAGAAAAGCCACATAGCAAGTAAAAACTCCAACCATCCAATATTTGTGTTACACGCCCCAGCATACCATTAAGGCTTCGCTTATAGGAGAAAACAAAATCCTTTAGGATCAAACATCTAACTAAAGAGTAAGACCCGCGTTAACGGGGTTTGTATAACTGGTAAAAAGAAAAATGTCTCTGTATATAGTGTTATTACTGTACCTGTATGTAGATGTTAGTAACTATACATAATGAGGGTGGGGTACGTGGAGCAGTGATGATAGATCAAGGGGTACGCAAGTAAAAAAAGGTTGAGAAACGCTGAACTAGAAGAAGAAGAAATGTTTAATTCACACTAACAAGAAAACTATCAAAACTGATGTCACCAGCAAACGACATAAATTAAAAGTATAATTTATGTCGATAACCAACTAAAAATTTAAACAATTACAAAATATTAAAACAAGAAAATGGGGAAAATATCTAATCAAAATAAAGATAAGGGTGCTAAGTTCACTTACTCTAGTTGATTACGTAGAGTAGATTTTTAAAGTATTAAATCACCGTCACAAATTTAGTGTATATATTTATTTATGCTAGACGGACGTTTCGTATGTGAGATCTATAATTATACGTAAGATTTTGGTTATGTGTGTAAAATAATCAGAATGCAGATATGCAATACTAATATTTTTTCACATGCTATTTTTCTTAATGCGATTCTTATCAATGTGTTATGTGATGTTGATATTAACGAGCTCTGTGAAATAAATTAACCGCATAGTGCACTATATGCTTGGAAAGCGCCAGTCCGGCGTGGCTTAACACTCAATTCTACCTAGGTGTCATAAGTAAAATCACACCAGTGGCTTAGGCCAATATGATGCATGGCGGGTGCTCGTTTCCCTCCAGGCTGCTGTATGTCAAAAAAGTAAAAGTGAAGAAATGGCAAGCAGGCGTATGACCCTTAAGCATCTACTCAATACGATATGTAAAAACTAAAATGTAATATGTAAAAAAATATTTAAATCTTTAAAATAAACATGTTGAAAGAAATACTTAACACAGAGTTTTTACGCTTTTCCATAAATCAAAATCTCACAGCTCTCTTTTAACCATTTTCTGGATTAATTTTCTAAGATAACAAACATTGAACATCCAATAACTTAGAAATCAATATCGGAAGAAGCTTTCGTAACTTTAGAGCACTGAAATAGTTAATTCGTTACTTTTATCTACACAATATGGTGCTTGTATCGAATGGCGGCTCTTTTATTATATTTCTAATTTGTAACTTTATACCAAGTTTGGATTAACAAAATGGAATTGCTATTTTTATATCAAATGAGCTTTTTCTCTCATTTTCGAACGCAAAAGTAGCATTTCCCATCCGGATACAAACAATTCTTTTTCGAAAACTGCATTAATATTAAGTAAAATTGAAATAAAAATTATAGAACTGTCAACATTAATTTTTATTTGACAGTTTATATAATATATAAAATTAATCCCAGTCAAATTTACTCTGAATTAATGCATTTTATTCAATAAATTAATTCGAAAGACCCTGGAGGCGAAGTACTTTTACGATCTGTTTACGAAAACGGATCACTTCGCTCATTAAAGATTTTAACATTTTTTGACAATTTAAAAAATATATATTATTTATTATAATCCAGTTTAATTTAAGGAAATAAGAAGTTGCTTCTATAGTCAATAAAGTATATTAAATTTATATATTTTTTTCCATTGATGCTATTTGGGGAAAATGAAATATCCATTCCATTAATTCGCACATGATTCATTATGTCAATAAAATTTCTTTATTGTTTCCTGAAAATTATGAATTTGTTTGGAAGCGATGCGTACAAATGTATAAATTACAATGTTTACCATTGAAACTGATTTTCTGATGGAGGAAATGTTGAAAGCATCGAGTAAACATAATCCACTAATAAATCGTGATCTAGTTTTCTGTATACATTTGATTTGGAACAGATCCAGAATTCCACTAGTCGAGTTATGTGTGTATCAATTCTTGTTGATCTACGTTGAAAATAGGGTATTAAGCACATTTACTATATTAAAATAGTGATCCGCGTGGTATTCGCCTCCGAAACTCGTTAATGCCGTTTGATTCTGAAAACTGCTTTACGTTAACTTAAATCCATTTTATGCAGCTCCGCTGCATCCTTCGTATCATCAACTTGTTAAATCCAATTTTCCTGGATGACATTCGTCTTTTGATTACATTTGTTATGACAGCGTGAAGTCTTTTCAAGTACCACTTATTATAATTAGGTTTATTGCACTTGGCACCTCGCTCTTATACTAGCGGTACACTAGAAGTGAAGCAAATTTGGTTTGGCAAAATGTATTTCCTCCACAATAAAATACTAGAGAGGAAAAGAAATAATCCTAACAAGATTTCAAAAACTTTTTGCCCTAGGTACTACATAAGCGCATACCTATAAAGTTTTACTTTTCCAAGCCATTCTTCTTTATCTCTTTGTTACAACATACTTGTGTTTTCAGTCTCTAATTATACGCTTCGTGATCTTTCCTGATCCCCGTACAAGATAAATGAAGATGCCTATAATGATTAGTGCTGTACCACCGCTGCAGGAACAACAACATAACTTAAGCCCAGTACGTTAGAGTTACGGCGCTGTTTTAGGGTAGATTTAGACAAAGTTTACGCTCCAGCTTCTTACTAGAAAGTTTTATTGTTGTTATTTTGCCTTAGTAAACTCGAAAATACTAAAAGCGCCCGTAAAATGTAAACAACCGACGCGCTAGATGTTTTTGAGATTTTCTTTGTGATTTAGAACTTCTTTCAGCTTTAGCGCCCTATATTTTACGTGAATATTTAAATTGTAAACGACTAGTTTTAAAGAAATAAATGATCCGTCGGAAAGATTTAAAAACTATTTAATGAGAGTCTGATAAGATCAGAATGACAGTTTTAATTATTTGAAAAGATACTTTTGCATAAGAGTTAAGAATTCAGAATTTATTTGAGCATTTATTAAAGTAAAGAAAAGCAAAAATTATATAATGTAAGCATTGATTTAAAATTGGATGAAATTAAGGTATTAGAGTTTGTGCTTTAAAAATAATTTATAACCATAAGCCACTAAATATGTATGTTCACTATACGGCTGTTTATAGATTCCAAGATTTCATTATTTCATAATTTAGAAATGCAGTGAAGTTCATGGTTTGAGAGTGTATACAGTCTAAAACTGCTTTTTTTAATAGAACTTGTACTTGCTCAACAATATACATTGTTATACAAGGTATTGCTAACAAAGGTAACGTAACAGAATGAAGTAATGTGAGTGGCAATTAATAGCCGCTTGAAATAATAACTAGGGTTCACTTGCACTTTAGTTTACCGTATGTTCACTAGGTTTTTGATTTTTAGTGTTATTTGGAAAACTGCTTTTATACACTGACTGACTCGATTATTAAATTTAATAAATTTTCCCATTAAAAATTCTTTTGATATATACAACCTGAAATGTAACGCTTAATATTTTTAAAAACGTTAGTATCGGTGTAAACAAACCGGGTTTTTGTCATGGTTTTATTGCTTCAGTTAAGCGGTTCATGAATTTAAATAATTCCATTGCATGAATTTGTCTGTTATTTTAGCTGTTGATTATTTTTTTAAATAATTAAATAAACTTTCGATTGCTGTTTTCATGTTTAGATAGAAATATCTATATAGAATAAAAGCTAGTATTCCCCACCTATGGTAACTAAGTAGTTTCGGATTGGATTGAGATTCGTTTATTTCATCTTTTAATCATGTTTGAGCAACATTATCTATTACACACTCCAGAGGTGATTCGTCTTGCACGTATCTTCGTTTATATAAGTTGTGATTAGAGCTTCTTATATACATATATCATGGAAGTATATTAACAGTTTTTAGAGTTTTCCATTATAGTTCTATTGCTACTTGCTTCTTTATATAATGCGTTTGAGTTTGTCAACTGGCGAAACTATTATATGTATAAACCACGCCTGGATTTAAATCTAGTTGCTGGTGGTTCGTGTCGATGAAGAGGATATTATTATGGGTTTGCTTACATCTTTCAGTTTCCCGTCCCGTCTGTTATTGTTTCTAATCTAATTATTGCCACTAAAATGTATGGTAAATTAACGTAATTTAATAGATCATATTACATTAATATTTAATCCCCATTCGGAAAGAGTAAAATTGACCAATTGTTTGAATCAAATCAATATAATGCAAAGAAAATTTATTATAAAGGTATTTCATCTAAGTCCGACAAACAATTTGCTGTTTCCCAAACGTCTACAATGATATATTTTAAAAACAGTTCTATTAGTATATTAACTATTAACATAGGTAATTAAAATAAGAACATAACAACTAAAACATTAGTACATTAATAGTTTTTCTACTCTAGTTCTACTCCTGAAGGAAGTCTTTCCTTTTCGTTCCATTTCTGCTATGCGACGTTTTAACTTTGCTTCATTGTAAAGAGTGTAACTAATATAACTAGAAATGTAATAGGGGTAGTTGTAATGATTTAGAACCTATTTTCCTTATAAACATGGTAGTTTCCGAAAAAATGGCATTTCAAATTTTAAGGACATCCCTGTTGTTATGTTTATTTAATGCCGAATGCCGAAAGATGGTGCATAATCGAGAAGTTGACCTTGCGTTATCACTTTATTGTTACTTTATTTTGTATTTGAGCACGTTCAGCTTTAATTAAATTCTTAAAATATAACAGGTCCGTATTTAGAAACATGTTGTAACGGTTCATTTTTTTAACTTCCGAAAAATGCAATTTTAATTGAATAAATGATAAAAACCCTTAGTGCGGTTCTGTATATTAATGTATATCTTTTCTTGATTTAAAATTGTGTTGGTATTCGATATAAATGTGAGTTTTTAAATATCAAGGGTCACTTTTAAAAAAGAAATATTCCAGACTAATAAAATTATTTCTAGAAAAATCTATAGACTTCGTTTTAAACAAAGGTATACCGTTTTTGCACATGTTAGCATTTACCATCTTTTGTTTTCGTGAATAAGAATATTCTCGAATGAATTTGTCCCCTAAATTTAAATGGCCAGCGATTTCAGTGGATGTGAATGTACATTTTAAATATTCTCATACACATTTAAGTTGAAATTCTATGAACAAATATCATTAAAACCTATCTTGCCTTAATTTATGATTTCCTTGTACGTGCTGTCTGCAAATCTTTGGTTGGCTTAAAAAAAGTCATGTCATTTCCTTATTGGTCTATTCGAAATGCTCCCTCTAAAGATTGCCCGTCACCATGTAAGTTTGAATCCTTTTTTAAGCAGAGTCCGAAATAAGCCTTTGGAGAACACGGAGCTCTGGGCTATAATATTTTACGAATAGGGTTGGTCGTGCCGTCGGAAATTCCCAAATATCGAGTACAGTGTTTAAATTACAGTGAAAGTTGTAGAAATTTAAGTGATTGAATTTAGAAATCGTTGTAATAACTACCGTAAAAATACTTAATTATTTAGTTCCGTACGATTTACTGTTTTATAATTAAAGTGTGGGTCAAAGTTTTGCTACCGAATTTACGTTTTATGAACAATTTGTTCTGATACTAATATTGTTAGTACAACGAAAAACTATAACTATTGAATTTAACGCATCATAAATTAATATTAAATGGAATCTCGTCTTAAAGTAATTCGTAGATGGAAGTTTTAAATCTAAATAACGTTTAAATTGTAAGGATACGTTTTGAGAGACACAGGTAAATAAAAATAATTAATTAACTAACCGACTTGTTGCGTAAGCAAACACTTCCTTGTCCGGTTTTTCCTCTCTTCGGTCTCGATTTTATATAACCACTGTAAAACAAAACACAATCCTGAGTACGTTGCCGCACCTCAAAAGGAGCTCCTCCAAGAAGGAGAAGATTGATATAAGATCACTCACTCACTCACTACTCAATGAATGCTCTATGTTTTATTCTATAGAAACTAAAAAGTAATAACTTATAGGGATTGTCTAATATCGCTCATAAAATAAGAAAATCACAGAGAATAATACAATCAGCAAAAGACTGTCTTATATCAGTTTAAATTAAGTAAATACATATAACATCACATTTTAGGTTGAGTCGGATAAGCACTGAACGCTGCCTTTTCGAACAGATAAGCACCGACTCCTGACAAACAGGCCCAGGAAAGCACTGAACGTTTCCTTTTCGAACAGATAAGGTCTGGGCCACGCATGCTCTCCAGCAAAGCACTGAACGCTGCCTTTTCGATCAGATAAATATGCTGGGACAACACAAACACCAGGAAATATTAGTTAGACCCAGAACAGCACTGAACGCTGCCTTTTCGATCAGATAAAATCTGGGTCTCTATAAAGTCAAAAGGAAAGATATCAATTAGAGTAATTTAAAAGCATTCCAGAATAATTGCAAGTAAAGTAAGAAGGTTTATAGTACTGTCTAACCCTATAGGTGTGGCTACTCAATAAAATCGACAATATAACTCACGTTCTCATTAAATCAACTCACTCCACAGTCACTCCTCAAAAGATGAACAAAATACTCGTGAGCGAACTCACCAATTAAGTAGTGGTTGTCTCATTAACACTAATTGCCACTTTAACACTTTGGACAACACAATCAACTTTACTCGTCGAGGTAAAATTAATGACTGAATGGTTTACACTAAAAATTACGGGAAACTAGGTGATAAGAATAACAAAACAGGTTGTTATACAATGTTTATTACCCAACACCCAAAATAAAAGAACAACTTGAATGTGTTTTTAAACAAGAAAAAAAGAAATTATAATACTTATTATCTAACAAAATGATGAACACTTATGGTGGCGTTTTCCGCAATAAACAAAAACATTTTCACGACTAACTTTATTAATAAGTGGTGTTTAAAAAGAATATTTTTAATCGCTAACAATGAAGTTTATATGATTGTTCTAGTTAATTAAAAAGGCAACTTAATTAAAAATCAGTTCTACAAAAAGACAATTATACTGAACTTTAGTTCCTTGGTTTATGGATTTTGCAGCCATATCCAAATTTAGGGTGTTTTCCAGATTCTTCTGTTTCATCAGGCGTTGGAGCGTGGTGACAAGTGTTTGTTCAAACTTAAAAGGCAATATTGTATTAATTGCTTTGTAAGGTGATGTTGGAGTAAATTAATCGAAGAAGGTATTGTGACTTTACGAATTTTATTTTGTCAATGTTAATATAAAAGGACTATCATTTAGTATTAAATATTTTGATCTATTATTTTCACTGTTGTTTACTACGATGCTTTATATGAAAGTTTTTTTATTTTTTTGGTTTTAAATAAACTTATAATTAAATTGAATTAATCTGAATATTACAAGACCATATATTTATGGAAGTCTTTAAATATTTTAGTCAATCTAACTTTGACTTAACCGATTATGACTAAACAAAATCAAATTAAATTTATTATATCTGATTCCAGTTTCTGGTTACTGGTATCGAGTCAATATTTTTATAAAAATTACTGGATTTTCCTAATCAGATGGCGCCCTAATAATATGTATTTTCTTATGTCTTAAATCTTTATCTATTCCTTTATTACAATCTGAAGCTATTGGAAACAATACCTGCGACCTGAAATTAAATTTGCAAAGATAAGATCTCAAGCCGAGGCAATGTTGAGCTGTGCAGTACGTATTAAAAATTTTGTGTTGTACAGTTTGCGTAAGAACTTTGAAAGTTAAATAAATTTGCTTTGTTGTCTTTGTGTGTTAAAATAATGAGTGTTGCAATGTATAGCGGTTTTTCTTGATTATTGGTCATTTCATACACTCATCTTTCACCCCTTAAACGATTTTCAGCTTTACATACAGAATTACATCCTGTATAATGCGTTTGAGTTTATAAACTAGCGAAATAATTGATAAATCTAGTTGCTGGTAGTTATTATGTGTATGGTTAGGTATTATTATGGGTTAGCTTACATTCTTCAGCCATGGATAAAGTTTCGCTTGTTATTTCTGATCTAATTATTGTCACTAAAATCTATGTAAATTAACGTAATTTAAAAGATGTTACATTCATAGATACTCCCAATTCGGAAAGAGTAAATTTGACTAGTTGTTTAAATTAAATCAATATAATGCAAAGAAAATTGATTATAAAGATATTTCAACTACGTCTGACAAACATTTTGCCGTTTCCCAAACGTCACAATGTTATCTTTTAAAAATATTTAATTAGTCAATAGGACTTCGAAATTCAAACATAAAAACATAGCATACATTTATTTACAACAAAATATTATTAAACAATATTAGTTTGTTGTTATAAACAAGTCTTAAATAATTTCTATTTAGAAATAAGAAAGGACAATTTCAATGCAATGAAATTGATAAATTGTCTAGTAAACTGTTGCTACATTTATCAGTTGTTTAAAGAAATTAGTTACTTATTGAAATACTATCTATGACGTAATTAACGGTTACCGAAATATCGTTAAGCTTTGACATATTACACACATTGACAAGTATTTCGCAAAATTTTATGAATTTTGTATAGTGAAAATTCAATAGTAAAGTACTTTCATAAACATAATTACAAATAAAAAAAATAGTCCGAAACTCACGTATACATAAATCTTTTGTTTATCTAACAGTTTCAATAAGAACTTCTTTCGCTCTCATCTCTACAATTAGTGAAGCATCTTACCTTACCAGTAGTGGCGTAACTATCGCTTCCCCGCGGACCATGCCTTCCAAAACCTTCCAAACGGCGCTAATTTCGTAAAATTTTATTCCGTTGGGTATAGAAATTCTAATACTAGCATTGGAGGTAAAAAACATTCTATGTGGTATTCTACAGTAATGAATTATTATTAATAACTGAATATTTTATTTTACCAAAAGCTACCTACGTATAATTGTATAAATATGAGGGGCCCAAACATAAATTTCGCAGGAACGCGCAATCTTACGTAGTTACGCCACTGCTTACCACGAAATCTTATCCAAACCAGGAAAGTCATTTACATTACTAACTTGTAGTGTCAAAAAAAAAAAACGGAATTAACTTTAAACTCACTTTAGGAATATTCGGTAAGTGGATATATCAAACCCAGGACTTAAATTGTTTACATTTCACAGAGTTTAATGTTCAAATTGGGTTAAAAAAGTTTTATCCAACACCTAATAATGACGCTATTAATATGTTGATTTTGCATAGGTAATGTGATATATTACTCACTAGTGAGAGAATATTCAAAAGGTCACTACTTCCATAAATTCCATGACCTTCCAATTAAATTATAATGATTTTTGACAAATACAAAAATTAATGTGTCAAATGAATTACCTCACTGAAAAGATTATTATTCGAATAAAAACTCATTAAAAAGAAGTGTTGGATAAAACGTTGTATTGCACACGTGTAATTTCACATAGTCACTTAAGAAAATTAGTAAGTCAACCTGACGGTCTCGTGGCTAAACTTTTCTTGCGTAACTAATATGCATTATTACACACTTGTACAATAAATACCTATTAAGTCTACAGGGTGTAGAACAGCGTTATGCACAATACAGAATTACGTGCATTTTTTCAAACCTTAATATTATCTCACCTAATGATTTTGCAATACAGATATTAAGGAATGCTATAAAGAAAAAAAATATGAATCGAATGATACCTTTGGTTTCGGATTGCATTTGATTGTAGCCATAAAAAAATAAACAAAATAAAACTTCCGTTAATACAAAAATTAGTTATGCCTTCGAACGACGAACATTGGAACGACGAAGGGAAAGTATTTGACACCTAAATGTCATTTTTAAGGTTAGATTTAACTGCTTGACAGACAATATAACCTTAAAAAGTAGGTAGCAAATATTTTCTATTAAGCGCTCTAATGTTTCCAATGCATAACTGATTTTTGCATAAACCAAAAATTTCTTTCGTATTTTTCGTACATTCGTGTTTTTTCTTTATAGCATTCTTTAATATCTTTATTGTAAAACAATTAGGGGAAATACTATTAAGATTTGAATAAAAGGCACGCAAATCTGTATTGTGCGTGATGCGATTCTACACCCTATACGTTAAAAGACAATGTTATGAAATTGGCCATCACATGAAGCTGTTTAAGTCCAACCACTTTTTAAATCTCAAAACTACTTGAAAGGATCATAACTAAATTTAGATTAATAGCCCTCCGACAGTACCGCAGGAGTATGCTTAATATTTTTATGATTATTTTAAGCTTCAGCAGATTTTAAACAATCGCGGCAAAATGAACTTCAATCTCATGAAATTGTAAGCACACCACCGCGCATATACTTGCTAACAGTACGATAACTTTCAACAAAATTTCGCTTAATTCGAACTGTTTAACTCAACACATACACTTTGGATCAAATTTAATAGCTGCCGCCATATTAACCAACTTTGCACTTTGAATGCGGTACGAGTACAATCGCAGCGTCTCAAGCAGATTATATCTTCTGTTATTGTATTCCCCGGACGAAATATCGCGAAAAAAGGAAACCACCCTATAACACATGGGATAAAAGAGGAAAGAAATGTTTTAAATTTATCATGAGGTCATCACTAGCCAATGGTAAATAAGCAAGAACTACCTCTAATATAATATAATATTTTTAGAGACTAATCTCTAACTTCAAGTGGATTTCTAGAATAAAATATGTTTATAATTACCTTAAAATGTTTCTTTTCCAGACTATTCATTTTTTATAGGTATGATAAGCGAGATGAAATGATTTCATTACTTGCTAAATGGGTCGTAAATAAATCAAAAAATCAGCTTCTTATTTCTTAAAGTTTTAACAAGCAACGTATGAAATATTACAAAACAAAGTTTGTGTTAATTTCACTACAAAGCGTGAAAAATAAATTCCTGACATAGTAATTCGAAATATTATAATACAGGGTCGTATTACATTTTATTTTGACAACGAGAAAACATTCCACACATTATTTTATAATACAAGGTTCATCTAATAAATCCCAAACAATATACATTCGCAACTCAAGTAACACCGTTACATGATTTAACCAACGCATAGGTCATCTGGATTTGGAGAGTACAATTTCATCGAGTCCCATTCTATCTGTAATTCCTTTCTAAACTGCTGGTTATTGAAATGAAAGAGGCACCTGCGTGACTTCTCTGGCTTGTTTTGATTGAATTTTGTGATGTATACTAGCGTACGTTGCTGTTAGGTTCATAAAGACAACGCTAGTTTTCTTGTTTGTTTCAATCCCGCTATGTACTTGATCGATGCAGGATATTCCTGGCTAGAAATCCGCTTGTTGAAAGTTAAGGTGATTTTTTGTCTGTGCCCAATGAATGAAGAGCATAGCAATGATATTCCGCAGTAGCTTTTGGCGACGGGGTATGGTTTTCCTGATCTAGAATCGGTTACCAGCTTGCCCTTTAACCAAGATTTTGACGTTGTTGTATTGGGTCAGCCTCTGTTGGCATCTATCTCTATTACACTGTTGCAGAATGTCATCTAAACTTCGAGCTTTTCCTATCTTCAAATAATTAGTTGAGCGGTTTCCAATTTTGTTAAAGTCAAGTATGGTCGTTTGTTTATTTGTTCGGTTATTTGTTTCTTTCCGTAGTGATACGTACTTTGAAGTTCTGATCTGGTTTTCGATTTAGATTGTGTAATTGGCGAAATATATATTGCCTGCACTGCAAACTTCGAATCTTAAAAGTGACGTTTGGCAAGCTCATGAAACTACTTGCTTGTAGTAACCAACAAAGAGGGAGGAGGATATGGGCAACGCTGTATGCTCAGTAGAGAATAGTAGTATGATCAATAGCCCCAGCAGTTGCTGAGAGTTTTCTAAGTGTATAGCCAAAAAGTGTGTGCAAGTCTCCCGCACATTGAACGCAAGAACATAGGAATTTTGTCCTTGAAAGATAGGCAATGTATTGAATGTCCCCAAAAATTGACTGGACAAAATAATTTGCAATTTGAGGAACTTGCGTGAAATTTTGACATAGTTTCCAGCTCAGCGTTTACATGTTCTTAAATTCAAAATTTAATTTCACACAATTACGGGTCCTGTCTCACATGAATTGGACCAAGAAATAAAATAACAAAATAAAATGGAATAAAAGGAATTAAGTGATTTATTTGTTGCTAATATTGTATGATCAAAAAGTCTTTTGGATCGTAATAGCCATAGAATCTAAAATCCATCTATAGAATTATTTACTTCTATTGCCCGTAGTTTTTGTGAACTGTACAGAGTAGCGCCAATGTTTCTTGAGTAGCGCTAATGGAGACACAGCCACCTGTGTCAAGAAAATATGACGCGCTGACACCGCTAAACAGAGCCCCATAGTACACAGAAAATGTTAGGTTAGCGTACGCTATTATTATTTCTTGTGTCTGCAGTTATTTTAAGTATTGCTTAATAACATTTATAAAAAGAACGCAGAATGGAATTTATTTGAACTATTATCTATTGACATGACAGTTGTGAAGTAAATGTGAAAAAATAATAGAAATAAATAATTTCATAGATAGCTTGTTAATTTCATGGCAACCCTGATCCAAAGACTTTTGATCATACTATATAATAATGCACAATCAAAACCATAATCTTCTAATCGCTGATAATTATTTGTTGAATGATTAATATTAATTACAGAGACATGTAGTGGTCCAAGTACGTGAGAAATGGCTCGTATTATAATAGATATATAACTATCTATCATATCTGTTCAACTATGTTTTGTTTACAACAAATAATAAATTAAACAAAAAGTAGTTGATTAAAAAAAGCTTAAAAAGAATTGGTTTAAAGCAAGCTTCCCTACAAAAGTAAAAGCACGTCAACTAAATTCAAGTTAAAAAGGTCTTATCTTCCAAAAAAGAAAAGGGAGTATTTTCTAGAACAAATAAAGTTTGATTTCTAGTAAACTAAAAAAAGGCTTCGGAAACTTATCTGGCCTTCCCAACTAATTCTTGATCCTTGCAAAAAAGAATTTGTGGGACCTATATTTTAGCTTTTTCTTGTTTTAACACACAAAAAAGTCTAAGGAAAACTTGGAAGAGCATGTTCAAACACTTATACGTAGAATTGTGTCCATACCCAGTTAGTTTGAATTTCAAAAATGTCCTAGACTAGATTAGCTTTTTATCAGTAGATCACAGTTTTGATTAAAGTGATTGATACCTAATTGACTTTTAGGAACGCAAGTTTGTTGCTAAATTAACCTTGTTGATTTAGATTTTCTACTCACTTTAATGTCCAATAAACTTTCTAAGGTTTAAGAGAATAAACTTTCGGCTAGCTAGACATGTGATTGTTTTACAAAGTGGCCAGGAATGGGATTTAAAGTTTGGACGCTCTGAAGTTAATCAATTGGGCTTTCTCTAGATTAGGACAGAATCTCTTCAATGGTTTCAGTAAAAAAAACTTTTATCAGCTTTAGTTTTTGGATTTATCCTTTTTTACATGCCATTTTAATTTTGTCCCTCTTTTAATGGAATAAATTAAATACTTACATTTAAATCCTAATCCTTGGTTACTGGCACATTTCCATCGAGGCTCCAAGCACTTTTAATCAACCTGAAACAAAACAATAAAGGATAAATCTAGGAAAAAAATAATCTTAACCGAAAACTTTGGCCAATTTGCTTTCACACCAAGGACGAAAAGCTTCACGTAGGAAAAACGCATACGCACATCAAAGCTCGAAAAGAAAGTAGCCGTAAAATATCTTGACCCTGACGGTAAATCAATAAAATAAACCCTTGTTATTTTCCTGCCATTCTTATACGTATCGGAAATAGACGATACAAGCGCGATTGCAATCGCAAGTATCGAAAACCGAAAAAAAGGAGTTACATTTAAAAAAACGTATATAATAATAGTGTGTATACGCACGCTCTGGCGCAATGTTATATAAACGGAGAGCAACGTCCTGCCGAATATGGAAAAACGAGTACAAAACAACCGCCCTCGTTTTATACTTGCATCTCCCAAGTCCATTCAACTGTTAAGTAGATACTTTGAATGCTTTACAGGGATATAGTATTGCAAAAAAAGCGCGCAAGTTCTCCAAATATGTATGAAATATGCTTGTAATACAATTCAACCTGTTCTCAATCTGATCTTGCAAAATGCGCTTTGATCTTAATCGATTTCTAGCGACGACTTAGATGGCATGAAAATAAAATATCAGGCATAACTAAAAAGCGAGAAATAACTGATTTAGAGTAGAGGTCCTTAATACGTACTTACATTTTTACATACAAAAACATAATCACTGTATTTAATTTAACATGGCGTACATACTATCAATACATTTTAAAATAATTTATTATGTATAACACTAGTCGTACTTCTTGGCGCCGATCTTTTTGACCCTACTGAAATATAGTCTTATTTATGCATGTATGTTTTACGTGGCATACCTGTAATAACTTTATCCCCACGTTCCTTCCAAGAGGAAGTAATTGAGATACGCTCAATCAACTCAGAATTGCATAGCAATTGCTACCAGTTACTCACTGGTCGGAGCCAGGTTGCCTATTCACCCTCTAGTAGCTCAACAGGTTAGTATCGGAGTGTTTAACTTAATAAGTGCTCAACCGCCGAAATCCACCCGTCCTCTTTCATACGGGGTCAAGCTCCTCGCCCAGCAATAGAATTATTTTCCCAACCCAGGTTAGGTACATCAGAACACTCAGCCCTCTTTCATGCCTTCATAAGTTCCTTCACCTAGCCTAAGTTAGGGCCACTGCCAGATCAGATGTGGCGGGACTTGGTTTTTAAATGGTTTTGCCATCCCGTTCTCCCAGTTATAGGCTTAGTGAGCACCTGATAAAGCTTCGTTTTGAGGCTACTCCATAGGGCCCGTCGAAGTAGCATCTCGGTGTGTACCCGTTAGGTGAAGTTGTCTTGAGCGTGAGAGGCTATAGATGGCATCAACGTCCCTTAACCGCCACAATGGCAGACCGCACAACTATATATCAAAATTAAGTGATCTAGTCCCGAATTAAGTGCCCTTATATGTTTCTTACAATCTAAGGATTTCCTAACTGTAATAAGCCCCAGAATAGCCACAAAGAACTAAGTTACAGTAAATATAATGTTCCAGAAAATACGGGCTAATTTAGGCTCAGTGTCTGAGACTGGCCAGTCCACCGGGAAAATGGCTTGGAGGAGGCGATTCTTTTTTTGGTCTAAGTTTACACAAATTTACTAGGCAGGTTTTGGCATTTACTAGGTAAATACATTTTGTTATATGTTATATTTTGTTATATGTATATACGCAGTCGGTATCGCTCATTTTTGAAGAAATTTAGTTAAAAATACACTTCTCATAAATAGTTATATCAAATTTGTGGGTTCGACTAAGTACAAAGTTCCGTTTTGGCACCTGGTCGTTATGCGATTAGGACTGGCTTTTGAGATCGTTACCTCACAATTACCAAGGCCTTAAACACATCACGTAGCATGATTAACGCCAAAACCCACCTACCATTTGTTTTGTTTCGGTAGTAGGAATAATATGCTTAATAAAAAAAGAGAATACGTAAAAAGAAATATTTTTTAAATAAATCTAACGTTTAGATTACGTTACACACTATTTCAAAGACAAATCAACAAAAAAATATTATGCAATTTTGCATGTTGTCAAAGTATTTTACTTTTAATCCACAACGGCAATCTCAATATTCGAAAACAATAATATGGAAAAACAAACACATATCCCACATCGTGTTGACCAACTGTTAACTAATGGGCGGTCTTGCCTACATTCTCAAACTTTTCCCCCTTCCCCAATAGCGAGATCTCACTTCAAGAACAAGTATTGATTTTTTCTAGTACCCAATCAACGAAGCGCGTGTTTTGGCTTAACCAATCAGAGCACAGCAACTCAACAGCAAGTATTGATTTTTCCTCTAAAACTGCAAACGCTTATATGAGTAACCAAAAAGATTTTTTATAATTCTAAGATTTGAAACCAACCTTTTTTTTAAATAATTTTATAGGGATGTTTATATCGAATGCTAACGCAAGTTTACATTATGAAAAGAATTCAAATTTTCAGAACCGGACTTAAGATGTTTGTAAATATGTGGACGAAACCACAATTATTCAGAGCTTGTAAAAATATACCGTTACAACAAAAACCCCCGCAAAAAGGGAAATCTTTTTCCAGTTGACAACACTGCTGATGGCTACCGGTAAGAAGTATTTTCATTGCAGCGCACCGGTCGGGGATTTGAAGGTTTTTATCGAAACTAATTACAGTTTGCAGTTATATTGATCATCTGGTGAGTTACCGATTAAATATTTTTTCAATTTTTTACAGATAATTGGCAGATACTGACAGATAATGGGGACCGAAAATAGTCCCACCGGGCGTTTGCCCGGTTGGCCGGAGGGCCAGTCTGCCACTGTCACCGGGTTCTAAATGCCTACATTACATTTAAAAAAATCAACCCTCATAGTATAAGAAACAACAAACAATTTTAAGTAGCTGCTAGAATTAAAGGCTTTTAACAGACCAGAAATTATGGACACATCCCCCCCCCCAGGAATACACCCTCGCACCAATTGAAAGACTCTTATCCACAAGAGTATGCATAAAATCGGTTATAAATCGATGTATAGATACCCGAAGTAGTTACTAGAATTAAGGGTTCTTGATTTTTTTTGATCTGAATGATACTAACTTCGACTATTAAATAAATAAATTCTGATCATAAAAAATCATGAGCCCTTAATGTTAGCTTAAATACTTAGAATGTTGTTACAAAGATTTCTAAATGATTTTATACAAAATCTTGTGAATACGAATATTTGAATAGGTGCTTGAAGGTATTTTAAGGAAAGGGTGGTGGTACTAAATTCTGCCCACAAAAAACTCAAGAGCCCTTAATTCTAGCAACTATTTACAATGTTTCTACGTAGATTTCTTACACGCTTCTACGAGTCCAAATAGGTGCGCGGGGGTGTTTTTCGTCATAAGGGTGATACACTAAATTCTGGGCACAGAAAACTGAAAGGCCCTTAATTCTAACAGCTA
Organism: Agrypnus murinus; assembly: GCA_929113105.1. Classification (NCBI taxonomy): domain Eukaryota; kingdom Metazoa; phylum Arthropoda; class Insecta; order Coleoptera; family Elateridae; genus Agrypnus; species Agrypnus murinus. The sequence goes on along the minus strand of OV816028.1, from coordinate 27,687,308 downwards.
CTTAAAATATCTCTATGATGATGATTTCTAAGCATAAAATCGCTTCATCATCGACATAAATTGTCGATACGGCACTTTGACAACTGCTGGTGTGTTTTTTCCATACAAAGGTTGATTTTTAAAAAATCTACTATAGGCAGTTGAGAGCTCTAAATTAGCCCTTAATTCCTACAGTATTACATTTAATTTAATTTAGTTATAGTATATTTATTTTTTATTGTGACCGTTTTAGGTTCTACTAAACTTAAGAAAATCTATAATTTTTGAGAACAATTCGAGTCCAGGACACTTAATTAGCCCTTAATTCTGATTATAATATTTGATTGTGTGCTCTGTCGTTTTAAGGAGTTGTTCGCAAACCATAATTAACAACAATGATATTTTTTCTGTCATGTTTTTGTAGCAACGAATAGACTTTCTAGTAAAGTAATAACTTGATAAACTTTTTTACTACACTTACGTTAGATAAACGAACCTGAATACCATTTACATAATATAAAAAGAAATTACTTTTCCCGCAGGCAATAAATTCCTTATAGGAAAACTCTTTTTTGATAAAATCATTGTTTAGTTTGTTAATCGAAATGAAAACTGCCATAGCTCACGCGATCACACAATATAGTATGTACACTTATATATATTTTTTTCTAACTTGTGCAGGTCGCTAGATAAACCGTTACTACCAACCACAATCATGTAAATTCTTATGAAAATAATAAAATAAAAATCTCGAAAATAAAATAGAAGCATTTTATAGCAGTAATAAGATTTTACACCGGTAGCACTTAATTTAATTCCTTTTACTCTATGTAGTTCCATACTTGAAACACTATTTCAAGCTTTGTTACTTTAAAAGTACATAGGTAGAGGAAGTTCAAGTAAAAGTACAAAAACAAAAATATATGATAGAGATCTTTCCTGTCTTTAGCAAAAACATGTCCTTTATTAGTTGATATAATTTTGTGTAAGGCTAAAAGATATGAGGGTTCGACAAAAAGCTCCGTAGCTGAATGCTGGTTCCTTGTATTGGATTTTCTTGTTTTACTTTATCAGCGGTAACATTAATAAAACATACATTAAGCTCGTCATAAATATATACAGTATTATTAGATTAAACAACATGTTTAAACAAAATAAAAAACACGCTTTGAAATTCATAAAATCATAATTAATGATAATGGTATCGTCAAATCAATAATTCCCCTTATTCACGTGGGAGATTATAAAAGCTTCTACTAATGTTCTACGTTGTTCTGATAAAATGTTCCATTCATTCAGTTATAGCTAGCTCATCCTACATGATTATCTTTTTCTAAAGAAATTGCAGAGTATTAAGGATTACATACATTCATTCATTCCTTGCATGACGAGTTTAAAGAACGATGTTTTATCTGCTGGAATGTTTTTAAAAATAAGCAAAATGGTTCTTTTCATTACATGAGCAGATTTTATTCTCTTGGTTGTATTTTTATTATGCTTGTTTCAACGCCTCACTATTTAGTCCAGATTAGTTGATAAAAGTATATAAAAAGGATTCATTTCAATCTCTCAAACAGTAGTACTTACACCGCAGAATATTAGTTTTCCGTGAACTTGCCGTAACTGAAAAGAAAACCGTCGTAATGAAAAGAAAACTATCGCTTATATTTTATAACACGATGCTGTTTATAATATTTGTCTAATTTTTTTAGAGTTTATTGAGTAAATGATGTAGTTAAATATTAATTATTAATTAATGTAATATGATATTTCGAAGATTTAACCGACTAAATTATATGTAAATCTTGTGTAAATAAACTCAGTGTTTTAGTCAAGTAATGTTTTATTTCAATTAAGCTACTAAATTAAGCGACCAAGGAAACAAATAACCATCAATATAGTCGAACAACCGAAGATTGTATTCACTTCACAAGTGGTAAGTGTAAAATATCTGTGGTTGTGGGTACGAATTAAATTTGTACAAAACCTCACAATACATGTAATTGAGATAAGTATGTGATTAGCAAGCGATTAACTATTAGCGGCATATGCCAGTGTTTGTAACGTTAAATGTTTTTAATTTGATAAACATAATTTTATATGCATAAATAATAAAGGAACCCCAGTACGGTTCTGTGCAGTTTAACAAAATTTGGTTGCGTCAAAACTTCAAACATTGCGTTAAATAATGCTTTCTTTCAAGTATTAAAAGTCACCTCTGTGTATTCATAAATAATCTTATAGAATCAGCAAAGTTTTCGTTGGTGTGAACGGTCATTTTAACAGGTCCTCGGGCTTATAATCTTTCTTTCGTAGAAAAAGAAACATTAATAGAATCCATTTGGCCTTAATTTATGATTTCCCCGTACGTGTTCTTTAGCAGGTTTTGGATAAATACTCTCTCGATCCCAGTGTATCAAATTACTGCAAATACTGCAGACCTCAATTATGAGTGAAATCCCTTTATTTCAAATATTCTTTGTTCTGAAATATTAATCTTTGATTGGCTTGTAAGCCGCGTATTTCGTTATTGGCCGATTTAAAATGTCCCTCTTAAGATCATTTGCCGTTATGTAAAACTGAAGCCTTTTTTCAGTTCAGTCAGTCAGTAATATGCACTCGAATACAGCATAGGGGTAGACGGCCAGGTCCCGTCGCGGGCCATCGCTACGAGGCCTTAAAAGTCCGCCAAGTGAAATGAGTTAATTTTCGTTCGAGTATGTTTTGTGATTACTGTTCGATTTGTTTATAGTAAAACTATAAACTAATTGTTTTATACTGCCGTTTAGTCTCTCGAATTGTTAGATTTAACAACAATTAACCTACAGATTTTCAGTACAGTTAGCTCATTGGCTAATAATTTTAATTGATAGTTGACTAATAGTTGATCACTACTAAGTGAATTCAATTTTAAATTGAACATTAAAGTTTAGTATTTCGTTTTATCAATTTGTGAACCATTATAGTGTGTGGTTAATTGACATTTTGTGTGAAGGCTTCAATAATAGATTGAACCTTTTCCGGTAATTTATCGTAGTAATAAATATATTTTGAAACTGTAAAAAGTTTACAACCATTTTCATGCATTTAAGTAACATTTAAGTAATTTTGAGTACCGTTCCAGTTAAAAGTAATAATAATAATGAATTTATTATTTAGGGCAATTATTGCAAATAGTTATGTTAAAGTCAACGAATCTCGTTTTGGGGTTCAGTTGGGGTAACACCCACAACTGAATTTATATTTGCATAATTAGAGATCTCAGCCGGTGCATATAGTACAGTAAGTATTTGACGATTTGAGTTTTTTATTAAGATTACAGTAACAGTCGATTGTGGGATTTTTTAAATTAGTATTTTGAATTTTAGAGTAATGAAAAAGCTCTGTTACAAATGACGCCTGATCGTGTGGCTTTTGTTTTGACGAATATAGGCTGTTACATGTTGCCTTTAATCATTTGATATCCAATATATTCAACAAAGAAACTTGATTATTTTTAGAATAAAGTAGTACCATGATTCGCGATTATTACAGTTCAATACTTTGTAGTTTATAAAGTTTTGTACACATAACTTTGCCTTAATGCTATTAGAATCGAGTAATGACGAGAAACATAGAAATGAAAGCGAAACAGCCGCTGTATTGTAACAACCGCCTCTGAGAAGCAATTTCAACAAAAAGTACCATACTTTATAATTCACACTACGCGTTATACATTCTACCGTTCTGCAAGATTCACCATAAGTATTCCCCAAGTGTCCCAACTTACATAAAATAAGTTCGTAATTAACACACATCACTATTTAATAATATATCAAAATTTTGTTACTTGCTATGCGTTTGCATTAAGTTGTATAGTTGTATAGCGTTTATAGGGATTTTCGCATTCTCTCTCCTTTTAGTTGCCATTTTGTTTGGAACTAACTTCCGGTTGTTTCTTGATAAGAGACCTGAGACTTCACTTCGTTATATACGTTGGTCAAGCTAGTACTTTATAAAGAATATTTAGTGGGCATCGCCGTTTAATTAATCTTTTCCTTTGTGTTGTGAATTGCCTTGGTGCAGATCTATGGTTAATTTGTGGGACTGATTTTCCAATTTAGATTGGAATCGTAAGGAGATTTTTCCACTACTTCTTTATAGAGGTTATAGGAGCACGTTCTCGATTCGATATCTAATTAAGATTAGCCGCGTTTGGGAGCGGTATAACTCATTCAGAAGGTCACCTTTTTATCTAAGACCTTTTTCTTTTCTGGTTTATCTTGCATATCTTATATCTTCCTGGTTATCTAACCATAATTACATCCACTCCAATGTAACTGTGGGTTGTTAAAACACCACTACGTTCGAACTGGTTGGTGGCGTTCCTCTTCGGAGTGAAAGAAGACACCTGTATCGTGAGTCAGTTATATTAAAACAACTCGTTACATCAAAATTAACGTTTAACAATCTATATTTTCTGTAATCAAAGCTTTACTGTATATATTTGTATATAATAACTTTCTGTGTTAAATGGTTTTTCTCTAGTGTGCGTGTAGCACTTATATCTACGTATCTATTTGATATATAATATTTTATCACCTTACATTGTTAGCAATATTTTGCGAGTGTGTAAACGTATAAGCTTTGCTCCGTAATAGTTGAACAGCTCACTACTGGAGGTGAGGGTTGCGCAATCTGATTGGTACCCGTAGTCGCGATAATTTTACCGTGCCCTTTCGTTTATTGCATTTTGTGACTTGAAGTTTAGTCAGGTTTAAAGTAAATAGTCACTCGCATGCATTCGCTTCCATGAACCACATTAAGAATTAATCATTTGTATATATATATAATTAATTATTTTTGCCAAGGCTATTTGTCCTTGATTAAGATATAACCATACGTGACTGATTTACTTTAATTTGTTCTCATTGACTTGCCTGATAATTTGTTTAGTTGTTAATAAAGAACTGTACATAGTGTACATCCCTTACTTGACGACTTATTATTTATATGTTTGGTATTTGGGGTTTGTATTTTCAGCTATCGAGGAGCCAATATTGGGAGAAGTCGACCACATTGGTAAAAGTCGCAAATGTGTTGCTCTTTTCAGATTTTGTCGGCCAATACTGTAGCTATTTTAGACGATTCTTGGCGCCCATTACAGAAGACCTTTAGTGAGACCCACGACCTCACACTAGTTAGCTGGCAGCCGACAGAATTAACTGCGGTTAAAGGTTGTTACCGTTTCCCAATAAGCACTACCCATTTTGTGGGTAACAATTTTTAATTAATTTCTTCTTTTGACCACCTTTTGAGAATCACCTGTTTCTATCAATCAACGATACTTCAACGATAACTATCATTTACTTATACACATAATATGAATATTTTATTGAGTAAGTTGGAATTAAAATAGTTCAAATAATTCCAGATTTCGATTGTGTTTTATTGTCTACTAACTATTATTAAATTAAATTAAACTATTTGTATAAATAAGTTAAAAGTTATAATTTCAATCTAATAAATTCAATAAATAGTCTCTATTTTAAAAACAATGTAGACCGCACGATCTGTCAAAATGTCAAATACAGGAACAAATAATTAATTCAAAAAAGATACGTGTGCAATAATGAGGTGATATTTCTCTCGACGATGAACATTTGAAACGAAGTCGTTATCCTTCAATCTCCTGAAATCCGTCTTCAAAATTGTCGACTTAAGCAGTCAACGTCCCGAAAGCTCAAAGCCAAAAGCAGATATCGGTGGCTTTTAGGAGAAAAAGTCAAGGCATTAAAAATAAAATAGTCTTTATTAGGTCCCGTTTTTCATAAATCATCATTTTTGGATAGCAAAGGAAAAAATGCGAAATTTTCTACAATTTCAGTTTTGTTATTTTCTCTGCATTTTTCTTCTTGATTACATTTTGTTTGTATTTTAGGGCCACTTCATATTTTAGGAGAGCGTGATGCGATTCATCATTCGATATCTGTTGGTTTCCGTCTTTCTCTCTATACATACAAAGACGATCCCACCTAGTAAAAGATTGATTGAAATTTTTATCTGCCGCTTTTGCGTTTACCCGTTTTATCTGTTCGTATGTTTTTCGCGTACTGTGTGACCTCAGGTGTCATTTGTAATTGATGCGGTGGATTGACGAATCCTGAAAATTTTTTATAACGTTCGTTTTGATGGAAACACACATGGGTAAAAGGATTTATGTATAATTTTCTTTTCAATCAAACTAATAATTTTTTAATTATCGCGAGAAAGGATTAATCACTAAAACATTCAAACATACGATCTTACATCGAAAAATTCTAATTTCAGCAACTTTCACTCCAAGTTTATTTTATTCAGCTCAAGCTGAAGTGTCTACTATGAATATTTCATGTTCTGCCAGATTACTTAAGAAACAAGCAGTGCCATCGTAACTGTAACTGCTTTTGGAGTTCAGGAGTTTGTGTTAGTCTCCGTAAACAATTAAGCATGCGGGCACATCTGCCCTTGATGAGGGTCGTCACGACGCACAGCTTTGTGATTATTTGACATGTCTGAATGTTTGGAAACTTTCACATACTGCATATAACTACACGTTTTACTAGATTGTTCAATACAGAATTTAATCAAACTTCACTAACAAGAATTTATGACCTGGAAAGTTTTAAAATTTAAAGGATGCATCACTGTGGCGGTTAATAAAAGAAGTGAGAAGAAACGCTCCAGATACGTTAGCTTCCAAAAGGTGACTTATTGCCGAGGCGGTAGTCAAGGTGAAGCCGTAAAATGAATTTTATTGATATCGCCCTAGCCTAGGCCACAGTTAAAAGGAAAACCCGATTTATCCTTATTGCCTTCCTTGCTCCTTTAACGCCATTGAATCTATGCTCCGGCCTATTTCTATTTGTTGTTTTTGCCACAAGATACAACCATGAACTTCAAAAGGGCTTTCTTTATAAATTGATATTGCATTAAAATTTTATATTGATAGAAATATCTACTGAGCTAGATAAATCAATTTTATATTATTTACTCTTATCGGATTTCTAAGCAATTTCGAAACATTTTTTAAATATTTTTGATGAGAGAGGAATTGTTTGCCAATAATAAAAGCATACAAACGCATTAGGTTATTCTATTAGCGAGAAAGCATAACCTTAAGGATCTATAGAATTCACGAGCATTCATCGTTTTGGATATAAGCTCGAAATAATCTTCCGTAATGTGGGCGGATTCGTTTGCTAAAATTCCACGCTCACATTGAGTATTGGGAGCCACACATCTCTTTCCCAATCATTTTTTTTCAACACCGTAACGCATGAAATTTAGATTTCAGACCATATTTTACAGGCGTAAATGATTTAATATTAACTTTTGATCGATTAATATTATTCAATTGATATGTTAACGTACCGTAATTAGTAATATTGTTAAACAAGAATTAAAAAGTAATTATTAATATATAAAAACAAACAAAGTATGATAAATGGGCATTCATTAAAGAAGAAAGGTATAACTGCAGCCAGCATGGACGTGTGGAGGGCGCCCTAGTCTTATAATTACAAAACGCCAGTTCGGTTCCCGTTCCAGCCTTCTTTCTTTATAGAATAATTTATGAAATATTTAATATATTTTATAAATTAATAATTTTTTCAATTCAATTTAAAAAAATTATTTTCTGCGGTGGTGATTTGTATAGAAATGATTTCACAAAATATAATCTACAAATACATATTGAGATGATATGGAATCAACAGATTGAAAATTTACTTGAAGATTTGAAATTTTAAAGTATTTTAAGACTACGATTTGATTCTAAACCCATAATTATTTCATGCATTAAATAAAATGATAGAAATGCTAGGATATTAGGTTTATTTAATCTAAAAGCTACATGTTAGGTTACAGATAGATTTATCAATTTTTAACAGAAATTATAGAAGGAAGAGTTTCATGCAGACGTAACCTCAATTTTTACATAAAAAGTTTGAATTTATAAAAAGGATATAAATAATTTAGGTTGTTTTATAGTAATACATGCTTTATGCAACCCATGTTGCGTGTTCAGGATAGTTCCTGTAATTGGAACTCTAATAGTAGTTCTGTTGGACGCCCTATTACTGTAAAACTAAAAAAAAAATAGTTTATCCAATCTTTTCTTTCTTTATATGGGGTTTGTCGACAATTAACGTAAAAGAGAATTTTCTTGATCCTACTAAGCTGAACCAGTTTCAGGAAAATATTTTACTGGAAATATGTAAAACGGGTATTCCTGTATGTATCTCCGGCATTTTTAAAAATTTGTGTTAATCTTTGTAAAGGTATTAGCTTTGCTGTTATGCTTCAATTTTTCCAAATATTGATTTTATTATAATATTTACACCACTGTATGAATGCAGGCACTTGGAGGACTGTGTGCTGGACAAGTTTGAGTATAGTTTGATTTCATTTATGTTGTTATTTGTATGGAGTCTTGCAAAGCATCGTTTGATCTTAAAAACATATAAAAGGATTTTTATTTTAGTTTTTCCTTTATTGTAAATATTTTTCTATGTAAACTGCATATTGTAGTGAGGTTTATTTATAAAATATTTCTCTATATAAAAATTCTTATTTGTTCTTTGTTTTGAAAGAAATTACTTTATGATATCTCAGGGTCGCACAACTGAATTTATTTAATGTTCTTAATATGAGACTATTCATTCAATCATATAACCATAGGTTCTTTTATTATATGATCTAAATTTTACTTATTGTGGTTATTGACTGTTATTAAATAAAGTAAGGTTATAGATAACCATTGACATTTATATCAGTACTGTCATACATGATAGTTCCCAACTTAATGCATATAAAATCAAGTAAGCATAACAAATCAATTATTTATTTAACCTCTTTATTTACTACTCTTTTGTTTTGGATGTTAAAAGAAAGAAATCTTACCCAGTCAACTTACATTTATTCCTTCCTAGAATGTTAATGGATAAAACCACTCCTTTTTCCTCTTATCTAACTGCACTTTCACTGCACATACACGTCTTGCAATTTTCACTCTTCCTCCAAGACACACCGACGACTGAAGTTGAACAGGATCTGCAGACCACCTCTGCACTCTATGATGATGATGGACCACCACAAACCTACTAACTCTTCTATCGGTCTTTGTTGAATAGGTAACTTTATACTTCCTTCTGCACCTCCGGTAAGTCTCTTCGGTTAATCTTGAATTGGCCTCTCAATCTACTGGTATACCTCCAACCGAAACTGCTACTGACTAAATCTTCCACACCACATTAAGTATTGCTAATCTTCTTAAATTGCCTCACTCCTATGTTTAATTATTTTTCTTGAACTACTTAAAATCTACTCTTCTATATCTATCCTCTTCCTTTTATTATTTATGATAAATTTTACCCCCACTTTTATGGTATTTTCTAAATTTTCTTCTATCTTTTCTTTTCCAAACTTATTTAGTAATTTATTATCTTCCCTTACTTCTTACACTTAACTATTCCTTTTCCAAATAAAACACAAGACTTTTATTCTATATTTATTAACTTTTTAACTTCTTTTTTAAGAGCTTCTTACAAAAACAACCATCTTTTTTCACAAACAAAAGCTTATAAGAATTTTTATATAGAGAAATATTTTATAAATAAACCTCACTACATAAAAAATGGCGACCAACGTGTGAGGCAAAGCGAATTGCAAAGTTAATTCATATCACATAAAAAAGACACCCAAAGCGTCTAGTAAAATAAAAAAAAAATTTTTCATCATAGTAAAATAAAAATAGGTGAGGTTAGAAAATGTTATAAACGTCAAATAAAACTGTCAACAAATTTGAATAGAAAATTTTGACTGAGGTTGGTTTTTAATAAGATACAAGGTAAAAGTACCATTAAATAAATAAATAAAAGAAAAAAAGGTATTGTTTTCGTTTTCTTTGTTTGTGTGGTTTTTTGTGTACATTATTTTAGCAAAGATGAAAGAAGATAGGAGAAGAAGGGGAAGATCAGAAAAATCAAGAACGAGAGACACATCAAAAGAACATGAAAGAAAGAGTAAATCAAAGGAAAGACAACAAGCAGGTACGGAAAAGCAGAATCCAGAAGAGACGGGAACAGTGACGAGCATGGTAGAAGAACAAGGGGAGACAAGGAGTGAACAACAAGAAACGTCAATGGAGGTGAACCAGTTCGAAAAATTGTTTGAATGCTTGAGAAATTTAAATGAAAAAATGGAAAAAAACAAGAAAAAATGAGTGAAAAGATGGAGAAGAACCAAGAAGAAATGAGAAAATCAAGTGAAAAGTTGGAGAAGAACCAAGAAGAAATGAGAAAATCAAGTGAAAAGATGGAGAAGAACCAAGAAGAAATGAGAAAATCAAGTGAAAAGATGGAAAGAAAACTGGAAGAATCATCCGAGAAGATTGATAAAAAAATTTCAGTTTCAGCAGAAGAAATTAAGAAAACATCCGAAACAATAAAGAAGCTAGAAGAGAGGTTTGAACAGACATTTATAGAGTTTATTAAAAAAAATAGTCAATTAATACAAGAGAAGCTACAAAAGGTGAGAGAAGAGATGAGTAAAGAAATTCAAGAACAGGTAGAGGTAAGTAATAAGCAGACGGAAGAGATAATTCAAGAGACGTATAAGAAGATAGAAAAAGAGATAGATGAAAAAATCATCAAAGTAGAAACCATAATTCAAGGTGCATTAGAACAGACAGATACAAACTTAGAAACAAAAATAAGAATCATCAATGAAGATTTGGAGAAGAAGGTAGCAGAGAATATGGAAAAATCGAACACCAACCAGAACAAAAGAGTAATTTTAAATCATAAAACGGAAGAGGTTATTCAAAAAATATCCAGAATGGAAAATCAACAAGAGAACACAAGAAGCGGGTGTTGTAATACTATATCAAGTACATGCAGGGCAGATATGATTCCCAATTTTGAGGGAAGAAGAACAGAAGCTCAAATGGTTTATTTATCTAAACTGGATGATATCATGAGAAACGTAATAAGTGAGAATACTCAGCTGCAGATTATCAACTTGTCCTTGAAAGGGAATGCAGACGTATGGAATAGTGTGAACAAAATCAATTATAATAATTACCAAGAATTCAAGTTGCTGTTCCGACAACAATATTGGAGTAATACACATCAAGCTGAGGTGAGAACTAGATTAACAACAGGATGGTATGATAGCTCAAAAGTGACCATTGCAATATGTATGGGTTACCTTGGGTAGCCATGTAATCATTTCTTGTACAGGTATAGCTGGAGTTAATGAGTTTTCTTTGTAATTAAGTTTTAATGAGATTTTTCGACCGTTGGTCGCTTTTGTTAATTTTCTCAGTTAATATTGATTTTAAACTATAAGTGTCTTATGTTGTTTTGATCGTTATTTTGCCAGTTACATTTCTGTTTTTTTAGATTTAAGATTATTGCTAATTATGAACACATGTTTTTTTTAGTGACGTCACGAGTTTGGCGATTCGTTTCTATTTTGTAAAAATTTGTTGGTTTATCAATTGTTTTCTGTAAAATATATAAAAAGGACAGGGAAAATTAACAAATTCAGTCGATAAAACGCATTGGGAGTATCCATGCTCGACTCCAGACCAAAAATCTGCAAAATAAAGTAAGGTTAAGTTAACCATATTTTTTTTTGTAAACAATCGACAATTTTTAACAACGTGTTTATGTAATTGAATAGTTACCTGAATATTTAAATCAAAGAAGATTTATTTTCGTTCTTCAACAATTATATGGAATTGTGAACGATTTTGTTAAAATAAATTAAAGAAGATTTTTATTGATTTCCATTTTAACAATTTGGTTTTCGACCTTGAATAGAATGGAGATCAGCTGTTTGGAAGATTCCTATATTACCGACGGTACAAAAGTGGATATTGACGTATAATATACAAGGTCGGTCAAAATAAAAAGATTTGGTTCAATTCTTAATATAACAAAATCATAAAGATAATTATTTAATAAATTCAGAATTTATTTTCTTAATTGAGAGTGTTTTTGATAACAAAGTTTTAACATTTAAACAAGTTCAATTTGTTTATTCACAAAATTAATTAATTTTTCGTTAGATGAATTTATTTAGAAATTGTAAATATTCTTCTTATCTGATAAACTTAATTGATGTCAGTTTGTTCAAATGGAGACCAGTTACAACCCCCATGTCAGGTTGATAACAAATATTTAACATATTTGAGCAAGATCAAGGAAGATTTTCCATTAAACTTTTCTGTTTAAGTATATTTTTTTTATTTTCTCTTTTGAAATAGATTTTCTATTCATCAAAAATAAAAACTGTGTTTCAATTTATCTATGTGTTTATTTGATGTTTATGCAAGCATCCATTTTTTTTCTCTTCACATATAGAGTTTAGTTTGCTGTTGTCCAGTTGCAGAAGTCAAAGTGCATTGGTAGTAAGTTCTTTTCTTCCAGGCACAAGAATCAATAAGATTTTTTCATATTTCATTTATCTCATGCTCTATCGAATTAAGCCTGAGTCAGTCTATTGGGAGAAAGAAACAGTTGTGGGGTGTTATATTATTTTTTTTATTTATTAAATCCAACGTAGGGTTTTTATGAAATTATATTTTTATTTTCACTTAAAACATCTCATACTTTTTTTATCTTGCCCTGAACGTGGGGCATATTAAATAATAAATAATTTTTTTATCTAAAAATCACCTCAACATGGATGGTCTATCACTTAATATACCACCATAGCCAAAAAATGTATAATCACAAAGTGCAAGTTCAGTATAATTGCATATATTTTAAATATTTAAATGTCTAATCAAAATTGTGTTTTCTTACTATAAGAATTGTAGTTAGTTTCGAAAAAATAATAATTTAATTAATATTAATTGAAATATATTTTTAAATGTTGTTTGTTTTTTTATTATTATTAGTACTATTTGCATTTGTTTATTGTTTCTTTCTACTGAATGTGCCTTCCACATTTTCATAAGGACTTTTTCTTAATTAATTATGTTCATTATTCATAATACCAAACAAATGAAATTTAAAAGTATAATTCAAATAATTAATTAAATAATTAATTTTTTTCAAAACAACTTCAAATAAAAAAAAATAAAGAGCAGGAATCGATCCTGCGATCCACGCACCGTACACTTCTACCTACAGGGGATACATAGTTATAAAATTCATAAATCTCTATACTGTATGATGCGGTATTTCCAAAACTTTAACATTAAACCACCAAAAGTGAAACATTATGAAGCATTCGACAAAAATGTCAAGACATGTGATTTTTTTGACCTCCACAATTACCAAAAAATGCAATTCGATTCTCGATGTTTATTATTACTGGAAGCGATGTTTATTTTCAATTAACTTAAATATAACGGGTGTTTTTTTAAATTTGGCGTCCTAGTTAGCTATGACTATGAGTTTGTTGTGAATAGACCACTATTTTTCAAATGTCAAAATGTCAAAACTTAAAAGTGAGGTTAGGTTTAGATACACTGCGGCGTGGCGACATTCAAAGGTGCGTTCACAATCGAACTCTCATTGCTTGCTCTGACGCCAAATTTAAAAAAACACCCACACAGATAGTTTAAACAACGATTATAAGATTAAGAGATATTGTTATGTAATTATTCCTTTTTATAAATATTATATTTATAAAAAATTGTGTATTTATAAAATATATTAAATGCTTCATAAAAAATGTTTACCTAAACTGTTATTAGAGCTTGCGTTGTGTTAAAAAGTCATATACATTATGATTTCTAATAATTATAAATTATATTTTGTGAAATAATTTGTATACAAAGCACCTCCGTAGAAAAAAGTTTTAAATTGTTAAATTGAAAAAAATGTTTATTTATAAAATATATTAAAATATTTCATAACTTTATTTAAAAAAAAATTATCCGAATCGGGTTACATCGTTACATCTACGTACGAAAGAATATCGCGCGAATGTCACAGGCGGAACCAAGTTTGATATTAGCAAATGTAGTAACCTGTCCAAATGTGAAAATGTTAAGAAAACACTGAATGAGAAGTATAGCGCGAAAACCATTTTAGGGATCAGAAATTACTACGTATTGTATTAAGTGTACATTATAAGCACCACGCATGTGAAAACTACAGAAGAAGAACGAAGAATGTCACTTGTAGTTGATTTTATGTAAAATAATGTGTGTGATAGATTTACAGACGGTTAACCCTAACTATAAGCCTCCAAAAAAGTTGAAAGAGTATCTCTTAAGCTATCGTTTGAAAGTCTACACACTTCGTTATTTTATGGGTTCTGTCTTTATTCAACTTAATTATTATTGTTTTTATTTATCGAGCCTATTTCATTCAAAATACACATTATAAGATTTATTCTTGTATTTGGTTCAAACAATAAAAATCGAAGAGTTATCAGTGGGATAAAACATTTCTCTAACTTTGTCAATAAAAATAATCGGTAGGCGTCATAGGGGCGCAAAAACCGAAGAACATTATCTACTAAACATACAAAAACTAAAATGGGTTTCATTCAGAAATATGAGTATTTATCCAAGGCACATAGTATCTTTTTTTCTCTTAATAATTTCGTAACCACTTCACAATAAGATTCCGGATACTTTTTCGATTGATTGATTTGATCGAGGCATGTAGTATACGCTGAGAGGCTTCATATTAGCAGAGGGTGCTAGCTGATATGTCACTGCAACTGTCAAATTAACTTTTCTGAAGTTTTCGCTTTCTTTTAAAATTGGATAACGACCATATAAGGTTGTAGTTTCAAGTATTCAATTTGTTAACTCGGATTTTCTTGTTTAAATATGTTAATATGAATTAATTTAAATATCGATAAAGATATCGTAATATCTTTTAGTAATTAGGATAACAATTAAAGTGTCATGAGGGGAGCATTAGCCAGCGCCAACCTCCCGTTGGAGGTTCTTCGGTCCTGGTTGGGTTACTGCACTAAATCCAGCGGTCATTGTCGTTTTAGTCGTCGTGTGACTTCTAGTTGTCGGGTAAGTTGGTCTATTAGGTTGTTTGAGTGACCGTGTAGGTTTTCGTTATATGTATTAGAAAACACCTTGATCTCGCTTGCTACGTAGAGTACTCCCAGGTCAGTATAGAAGGTTTCGTTGGTAATGTACCATGGAGCGTCTGCTAACATCCGGAGTCATCTTTGACTGGAAGCGCGGAAGAATTTTTGTGTGTGATGCTTTCGCACAGTCCCAAAGCTGAATTCCATATGTCCACACCGGTTTAAGGATCATTTTGTAGGTTAATACTTTGTTTGCCAAGGAGAGTTGCGAATGTTTTCCTAGTAACCAAATTCATTTGTTTGATTTTTAGGTCTAGGTACTTTCTTTTGTTTTTAATGTGTGAGCTCCAAGCGAGTTTTTGGTCTAAATGCATACCGAGGTATTTTACTTCAGTTTCTAGTGGTATGGGTACGTTGTCAACACTGGTTTGCGGGCATTCTATAGGTCTTGTGGTGAAGTTTACTTGCGCGGATTTGTCTGGGTTGATTGTCATTTTCCACTTTTGAAACCAGTTTTGTAATGTGGTTAGAAGGTTTTGAAGATGTTCTACGGCTGTCTCAGGTGAACGATCGACTGACAGGATAGCAGTGTCGTAGCAAGTACTGTTTTGTCTGCGGTTGGCGCGTCCGCAGTGTACAGCAGGTATAGCAGTGGCCCTAATACGCTTCCCTGTGGAACTCCAGCGGTAATGTTTCGTAGGTCAGACTCTGAACTGTTTACTTTAACTTGATTTGTTCTGTCTGTTAAGTATGACTTGAGTAATAGATACAGTTTATTGGAGAGAAACAGTATAAGTTTGTATAACAACCCTATATGCCAGACTTTATCGAACGTCTGTTTTATATCTAAGAAAACTGCAGCTGCACATATGGTCTTTGTTTCTAGGCTTTTTATTATGTGGTTGACTATTCTATGGCGTTAGTTTATGGTTGAATGGGATTGCCGGAATCCAAATTGGTGTGAAGGGAGTAGGTAATCGAGGTCTACAGTGGTTTCAATTCGGTTAAGTAACAGTCTTTCGAAGACTTTGGAGAGTAGGGGTAATAGGCTTATTGGCCGGTATGGCTGCGTTTGGGTAGGAGGTTTTCCAGGCTTGGGGATCATTATAATCTGGGCATGTTTCCATAATAAAGGAAAGTAGCAGAGTCGCAGCATGCTATTATAGATTGTCGTAATCAACGTTATAACTTTTTTAGGAAGGTTTGCTAGTATTTCTCCTACAATAAGGTCGTATTCAGGGGCTTCCGTTGGTGCGTTGAAGTTGTAGGGAAACTTCAGCGAATGAGAATGGCTTAATTTTTGGTGACAGTTGACATGGTACATCCAGGAAGGCTTCTATTTTGTCTATCATTATTGTTGTCCTGTGGTTGTGGTGTACCGAAGACGTTTGTGAGGTGTTCGGCAAATATATTTTTGCTTTCTCCTAGTCTGATCTTGCCCAAGTATCATCTGTTCGTTTGATAAGAGGAATCATTACGACTGGTCTTTTGAATTCTTTTGTTGCCTTCCATATCGAGTTATCGCCAGGTGTAAGTTTAGTTATGTACTGTTTAAAGGTTTCGTTTCGGATTTGCATATGCGGTATGCATCGAGAGATATTATTTGTTGCAGGCTGAATATTTGTTGAATTAGGGGTAGCATGCCAAGCGGCTACTTGGATCTTTGTAGTTAAGTATTAAACTGATTCGTCCAATCTGATGTCAAGACTGACCTCTTGTTCTAGATGTTCTGAAGTGAGTATCTTTGATGCATAGTTTTAAAGGGGGTTCTTTCCTTATGACTGTTGTGGTAATTGTTAGAATAACTGGGGTATTATCAGTAGACAGGTCATGATTGGATTCTGCCTGGTAGTAAGTATCTGCTATGCCACTGACAACTGCATGGTCGAGTAGATCTGGCAGTTTGTTCGGGTCGCTAGGTCAGTACGTTGGTTCTCCTGTTGAGAGATAGTTATAATTATGTCGTTGAATTACTTTTAGGAGATTACGTCCTTTTGGTGAGATGACTGTTGGGCCCCAGGCAGTATGTTTGGAGTTTCAGTCTCCTCCGACAACGAACTTTCCACCTAGTGTTTGAAAGAAGTCTTCGTATTCCTCAGGGGAGATGGAATGTCTGGGTGAGCTATATACTGCTGCGATTACCAGTGGGTATGGCAATACGTCTACTTTAATTTTGGCACTTTGGATTTTGTTGGTTTGGTAGGGTTCTAACTGGTAGTGAGAAATCGTATTTTTAATAATCACTGCGGATCCAGCGTGAGCCGTACCATCTAGGTGGTTAGTTACATGATTTTCTGAGATGAATAAAATGTCGATTTTTGTAAGTTTAAGGAATGTTATGATTTCTGAAATGTGGTTGGTAACTCCGTTAGCATTCCAAAGAGCCACACGTATGGAGGACGCTATTTGATTGATTACTGCGGATAGCATGTTTAGTATCATGCTGTTTTGACTTATTAGCTGAGCAAACATTGTTTTAAATTCTACAAGAACGTTATTAAGTGTTTCGTTAATGTTGATTTGTTCGTTAGTTGAGAAATTATTACTACTTCCATTACTACTTCTCGATAAGGCATGGTAGGTTCATTATTTGTGTTACTTATTTTAGTTCGTAACGGAGGAAATTCATTTATATTTGGGGGTAACTGTTGTACGTGCATTGCGTTTAATCCTGGTCTGAATGACGAGTTCCTGGATCTTTGGAGATCTTTGTACACTGTACAGCCCTTGTAATTAGCTGGGTACCTCCACATAGGGCACATTTAGCTGGAGTGTTTGGGGAGTTTCTCACATTCGGAAGTGCTATGACCTCCACCGCATTTGACGCAGGTAAATGGTTTTATGCAGTATGTCTTGGTGCGACCGTAGCCCTGGCAGCGTACACATTGTGGTATTGTATTCTTTTTTCTTGGAGGTTCGATCGAGACTTTTATGTTACTTATGTATTTTATGTCAACTATGTTTTTGTTGTTCTCGTTGGGTTCTAGGTCGACCATAAATAGAGATGGTTTGGTTTTGAAATGCATTCGGGTGTTCTGGAATAAATTGGTTGCCATGTTAATTTCGTTGTATGAACAATTGCATGATATCTTTGAGTATTGGGTAGTGGAAATGTGAATCCATAATTTCCTGGATCGACTTGAGAGTATATTGTTGGCGGCCCCGGACCGGGGGGATTAAAGTTGTTCCCAGTTGAAAACATGCTTTCTCGTATTTACATTTATAATAAAATTTCTAGTAATAAGATTTTTAAATAGTACGTAATTAGAATATTCTATCAATAAATAATTCTAAACTTTTGACCTTTGGTGCGTTTATCAGTAAGTTTGGCACTTAAAACTTTCAAAGATAATAGCACTGCACGCGAACGTGTTTATTCTTCGAAAGTCAAATAACAACCTTCATACGTCTGTGTCTTTATTCGGCTTTTACTTAACTTGCGTTTGTACTGTCTAAGTGGTGATGAAAACTGATGAATGATGAATGTTGTTGGATCAGATCCTGCTAAATTAATACATTTCAGAATTCGTATGTATACACACAATGTTAATAGAAACAAAATCGGCCCTATACGAGATCCTTGAGGAACTCCCTATTTTACCAAAACGTATTTTAAAATTATTTATTAATAATGTTTATTAATATATTGTCACTGTTATTGCCTTTAAACTAAACAATAACCAAAAAGCCAACTAATCTAAAATTATTATTATTGTATATTCCAAATAAATGTATTTATAATAACGTATCTCTTTTAACTACGCATATTACGCAGACTCATCTAACAGAAACTTTTTTTCTCTTAATAACAAGGAAGCAGAGGGAAGAGCAGGAAGGTTGTTAGCATGCTTTGCTATTAAATAGAAGCGTGATTAGAATTAATAACAGTCTTAATATTGTTCCACGCTATTCAAGGCGGCATTTCCCTATCATTCTCCCGAAGCATGATTTCGTGACGGTGGTGGGTAGCTGTTTGTTAACGTCCAGAAAAATCTATAAATTCCACCGATATTATGTGTGTGCTATATCTATATATACGTGTTTTACAGTTTTCGAGTAAATCACGATCATCAGCAACGCATTTTGCATATCACGTACTTTTTGCACCCATATGGCTCATTATAATTGGACGCGTTATGTTTACCCACCGGCAGATTAATGAAAATATTCACAAAAGGGGGCGAAAAGCGGGTCACAAATGCATATTAAAATGATTCTAAAAATATTTTGCCTCCGAAAAAACAGGTGAAAGAGTAAAAGAGATGGAGATTGTAATATTTTAATGATGGATTTGAAAAATTAAACTGTTTTGTGGAAATGCGAGTTTTTATGGAGTTGGGAAATTTCCTAAAAGTGTATTATAACAATAAAACAAAATTAATTATCTAAACTTTTCTGATGTTATCTACTTTATTCTTTAATAAAATTAATGATTTCAGGGATGCTAATTTGTGGTTCGCCTTTTTTTGTATTTTAAAATCCTGATAAATTTATTCATATAAAGTAGAATCATTTGAATTTGTTAGGTGTTAATAATTAAAAGGCTTTATTTTCTTGAAAATATATTCTTTCTTAAACACTAAAAGAATTTCAATTTACAAAAAAAATCTCATCCGATCCAATTATATGTAGGAAATAATAAATCTCCAAGAATTGTGTGTTAGATTTGTCCTGGATATAACTTGAGTCAACGATAGGTTTTAAAAGGGACTTTCGGTAATTGTAATTGTGTAGTAGGAATGCCAGTTACATACTAAATGAATGCTAATGTTATGGACGGCAAGTTACAGAACCATCATACAACGCTGACGGCATATATACATAAGGCCTGGAGGACGAACATTACGTATACAAAAAAGCTACGAGCTTGCAGGAGGTTACAAGAAAATTACACACTGTTGATTATGCCCTATACAAACTAGACCAATGATCAGATATGATCAACACAACCTTACAACTTCTTCGAAACTCTCAGCTTCTACTTGAAAATTATGCAGTGCACGGTTAATCATGTCCCACCTACATACATGTTATGAGATATGATATTGAATTGAACTGGAGAATGGACGAAGTCCCGAGTTTAAACATTGTTCGTCAAACCGTATCGACTCCTCCCTCGACACTACCCCCTACCTCCAGATCAGAACAAAAATGCTCAGAGTATACAAGTACTAACTAAAATACAACTGTTCTAATTAAAGCGATTCTATTAAACTAAGAACTTCTGCAAATCCAAAACCTATTGCCACCAACGTTATCTACAGTATTTTATTGTCGGGGATAATATAACTAGTGTTATGATTATCATCGGTGATAGCACGAGTTAAAACCGACGAAAATTGACCGAGTGCGAAGCACGAGTTCAATTTTCTAAAGGTTTTAACGAGTGGTATCATCGTTGATTAATCATAACACGTGTTATATTTGGTGAGAGAATATAATGAACGTTGAAAGAAAATAAACACTGAAACTTTCTGTCACTTTGACAGTAAACAATTTTATTTATTAAAAACAGGTGACAGTCAACATGCGGTGATAGAATTATCATCGATTTGGTAGCCTATTCTGCGAGTTTGTTTTTGTACTTTCACCAATGAAATTAATAAAAAATGTACCATGTGACACGTGAATTATATTCTCAATATAAAACCTTGCTTGATTCTATGGCACTAAATGACAGGCCTTAAACCAATTGAACGAAACTCACTGTGATCTAAATTCAAATAAGCTTATCAGCGTAGTTGGTAATGTCAGTGGTAATGTAAACTGCCTCGATTGATACGAATAGGAACGACCCGTTCTACCACTATATACTAGGTGTGTCCAAAGAAAAACCCGAGCTTTTGTAATAAAAACCATATTAATCTAATTACAAAAGTTATTCAGGATTGTCCCATTCAAAGTAGTCTTCTGCTGGATATACAATGTTCCAAACGTTTTTTCCATTTTTGAAACACTTCCTGGAACGCTGTTTCAGGGATGGCGCGGAACGCATCGCATTTTCTTGTATTGGTTTGAAAATGATACCCTTCTTTTAAGTTTGTCTTCAATTTCGGAAACAGGAAAGAGTCTGCTGGGCCCAAGTTTGGGTGCGTGGGGTAGGACGGTTATTTCGTCCTTTGCCAGATAATTGCAGCAAATGTTTGATTTTTCCATAGCACAGGCCTCTTTTTACGTATGACATCTCTCAAACGTCTCAAAACTTCTTTGTAGAACTCCTCGTTTACTGCCTGAACAGGTGGGACGAATTCATAATGAACGCAATTTTTCTAATAAAAAAAACCACCAACATCACCTTCATGTTTGACCGATTCATACAGGGGCTGTTTTTGGTCGTGACGATCTTTTCGCCACCCACTGCGAAAGTATTTGAATTATCAAAAGATTATCAAAGAATAAACAAATGCATTAATCTCAATACACATAATAAATATTATTAATTAGTGCGATAATAATTATGGATAATGCAAATTACATATACTTGAATGATATATTAAATTAAAATATATATATATATATATATATATATATATATATATATATATATATATATATATATATATATATATATATATATATATATATTTTATTATTTCTTGAAGTTCGGCTAGCTAAATAAAATAAATACATCCCAATAATTTTCTTACCCTGTAAGCTAACTCAGTCTTTTGACTCAGAATTTGCTTGAGTATGAAACCAACATAAACCGCCAAATAATAATCTTACCAATCTTAATAACTGAAAAACTTATTTCAAAAACACTTGGAGTTCTGCAGCTGGACGAGAAATACTTTAATAACCTTTGTGATACAGAGTGGTTAAATAATTGCATGACACACAATAAATAAACAAATATTTTTAAACTATCAACACATTATTTATTTAACACGTGAAGAAAAATTAAATAAAAATTGTAGGTACACATAAAATCAAAAATAAAACAAAAATTTAATAAAATTTAATTAAATTTGCTGAAATAAATTTTTGGTTTGTTTATAGCATGGCAATGGTGCTACAACAATCTTCATCAGCTAACCTCTACAACTAAATTCAATTTATTACAAATATCGCTAATGAGCTCTGCACTTTAATTTATTTTTATTTCTGATCAGAAAAATACGAATGTTCACTTACTTTTGAAAATATAATATATAACACAACCTTGAATTCTATCAGCTGTCACTTCCCTTTGACACTTTGTTAGTGGCGTTTACCGTCTCCAGCCTTACTTTGTGGAACTCCATAATCATGTATTTATCCTTATTTATTTACGTATTGTATGTATTTATCCTTAGCAACGTGTTTGTTCATCAATCTTATCTACCTTTCTTCTTGAGTTCAGTAATGTACACACAGGTACACATATTTAAAGGTATATTTGAAGTTTCTTTGTTTACATTAGCATGAGAGTACATAACCCAACTTTTGTTTGATAAAATTAGAATCAAAGAGGCATAGATTCCGCCTTCACATTTCTACTGACTGAATTGGTTTTCTCTTGTAGGCCTTTATATACGTTTTGTTAAAAACAATCGAAAAAAATCAGCTTTTCACAATTTCAATTGTTAATGACGTCACATAAATTTAATATGTGATCGTAATTAACGAATTACTTAAATCTAATTAAATATAAATGTAGCTTGTAGAAATACGAACAAATCAATATAATACACTTACGGTCTCAAATACTTCCTAAGCTAAGAAAGTCGCAAAAATTCCAGCTGTCAAACAGATGATTGAAAACATAATTATTCCCTAATTACATAAATTCCAGCTATGACTCAATATGGGACACCTGCTTTATAACACATAGTAGCTTCCTTACATAAAAGAAAACTAATATCATAAATCTGCCGCTGCGGCTACATGAAGAAATATGATGCTTAAGCATCACATGGTTTTATATCATCTTAAATTCTATGAAGAAATTAAACCATTCTCGCTTTCTGCACGCAACTCCAGACAACTGCATTGAAACAATGGACAGAAACATAAAATATTACATAAATTTCCAAAATGACCTTGGAAAGCACGCCTCCAAACATTAAAATCAAAATTAACCAGATACAAAGACAAATAAATTGATAGCATAATACTGTTTAAGATAATGACTAAGGGAGAAAATTAACAGTAAGCCAATTGGCTGAAAATTAGCTTAGATGTTCGTGAATACATACTGTTTAAGAAGTTGATGAGTCCCAAGGTGAAGAAAGGATAATCGGGATTACATCAGAAAAAAATATCTAAAATATAAAATTTCTAAATACTAATTCGATTTTGGGAGGTTTAACGTAGAGAACAAAATCCCAAATTCCCGAATCCTCTAAATACGTTTCGGTGCATCCGATTTAAGAAATGTTCTTGAAAGCAGGGAAATGAAAATCACCTTCTGTGTAGATCAATGGAAATCTGAAATCACTGCAATTGAAACAATTTTTCAAGAAGATTAGTGACCAATAATCAAAACTCAAAAATTCCCAAACAATACCTCGCATAGGCAACCCCGCATACGCAGGAATTCTTCATAACTGTAGATAACTAATTAAGGAAAATTAATTGAAATTGGAGCTGTGTAACAGTTCTGCGAGGCAAAACTTGGAATACTGCTGATTCATTTGTTTAATTTCGTTTCGTGGTCAATGCTAGGACTCTTGAACGTACAACCCTAAAGTATTGACATTATGATACCAATATTAATTGGGCATTCTAGTCTGGATTTTATAAGTCGGTATTATTTTAGGTTTTGCAATCAAAGTGAAAATACAGGTGTTGTACAGGAAATATATTTTAACATGCAGAGTTTTGTTAATTAGAAAACAGCGAAATGGTAGATTTATAGTAAAGTCTTTGTTTAATGATCGGAGACTGCCTTTCCTGATAACAGGAAAGTTTCAATATAAAATATCGTTTTTTATGAAATAAAAAAGTTATGAATTCAAAACATTGTTAAAATTTTTCTATCTTAAGGTAAGCTTTTTGTAAGTTTCTGTGCTTTAGCTATTCTTACATTAAGGCGTACCGCAAGGTTCAATAGTCGGACCGATCTTATTAAAACTAATAAATTTACAAGTTCTAAGATTACTTTTATTAAAATACTGGTAAATGCTTAATTATTATTAATGTGAAGATCGTGACACTGTAGCAAAAAGGATTATAACCTATCCTAATTGCAGCAAATTGGAGTAAATGTACCCATCGATTTCTCGAAGTAGTCACCAATTGGTTACAAATAACTTTATTAATTCATCATTCATTACTGAATACGGCACGTTAATGCTCTCTTCTGCGTAGGTATTCAAATTTGTCCATCATTTGACAGACTAACCCGTCCTCGACCCTTATTAATGTCCTTCCAGATGTCACTTACAAGTACGTTCAATGAAAAGAAATTTATCGGCTGCTCTGTTTGAAACTGGCAGACCCTTTAACAAATAAGTCAAGCATAAACCTACTAATTATTTTAATTCCCAAATGAACGGGCTCCGTTCTTTTTAGTGCTCAGTGCCCTATAGCAAAATTACTGGAAAACAGATACATCCGTTCGGTGCTGTTTACTTTTTCTAAATTTTGTTTCGTCCTGATTCCCAGTCATGTTGTATTGTTATCAAGCAGAGGTTTGAATTTCCGTTTCTCTAAAACGCAGACATAATAAACAGCTTTCTCGTTTCGGCATGAAGCTATTTCGATTCCTGTGGTGTTTATAAATTTGGCTCCGAATTCGATACCCCTAGGGTACTACTTTGCACAGCATATGCTACATTTAACAGGTTAATATGTTCCTTAGTTATCTGGAATTGTGTATCGGATTGGTTATTGGGATATTTGGAAATAAATAAGCTATTAATATTGAATATTAAGTAAAGGATATCCTTACTGTTTTATGTTTCTATAATGTACAGGGTGATACAGAACGATTAAGGACGGGTTGAATTTACCGCTACGTTGAATTATTGTCACGTTGGCAACACGAATACATTGACAGGTATTTTTATCCTTCTTTTATTTCACAATGGCGTCTCAAAAATAACTTAGCTTATAAAATTCATTAATTTTAAACAATAAACTTACTTGATAATAAAATGTGGCAAAGCACGACGTAAACGAGAAAGTGACGAATTGACGCTATAATTTAATACAACACATTTCAATAGTTTTTGTACATTTGTAAATATTTGAATTATTCCATTTTTTTTGTAAAAAGAATATATGACATGTGAATACACTGTTGGTTATTATAATTAAATTGAAGTAAACATTTCTGTATCTGCATACGTGGCATATATAATTGAGTAAATACTTGTTGGTTTTTAGGTCAAATAACAAAGCTTCGCCTTCTCGTATATATTTGATATTTCACGGAGATAAAACTTTTCAGAATAACATTCGTTGAACATTATATTAATTTACAGTAATGAGTTTCGTTGAAATATAATCCCAAATATTCAGGATGTAGGCGGATTAAATATAAATATTTAATGACGACTTGGAAAAGGCGAATTTAATTAGTGTGTTCTTAGCCTTTCCAAGTTATATAATCTCATACAATATATTAAGGTTTAGTGAAATTTCATAGCAAACTAAAAAACAAAGTTGAAATTTATTGATGCACTAACAGAGAACCTGAAAAAAATTGTTTATCTGATACAGTTATACTAAATAAAGCTAAATCTGACCTGTAAAGCTGAATCAAGAAAAAAAATCAATGTGTTTATATGTAACCAATTTAGCTTTCGGTGAAGAAGTTCTATGCAATTATTTAACCTTTATAAAACACTATTTTTTAAGGTATGTTCTTGAAACTAAACTATTAATATTAAAAGCAAACTGTAACGGTGTTACTAGATTAATGAATTTAAATCGTTTGGGATTTATTAAATGAACCTTATGGTATAATATCTCGGATTTTTTTTCTGGCTATCTCCAAGAAAGTCAATACAAACCTTGTATTTCGCATTTATTCCTTTACATGCTCTAATAAATATAGAACTAAGCTTATTTTTGGATTTATTTATGACCCCATTTGACAAACAGAAAATAGTATTTCGTCTCATATCTCTTGTGATAAAAATTTAATAGCCCCAGAAAACAAAACTTTTTATATTGAGAATAAACATGTTTATGTCCGATTGCATTATAAAGTACTGTTTATTGTATTGTTTTGCGGCAGTGAACTGGCTTATTATTGCACTCGTAAAATAAAGTGGTAGTAGTAAAATAAAGTATGACAACTGTATATTACATGTCAAGTTTTCTTCTGTCAAGAATAGATGTCAAATTTATAAACTGATTTTTTTGATAATTAGCCAATTTTAGGAATCGAACATAAAGCATTGTATGCAACTCTTACATAATCGGACCTTATAGACTCGCCCTTTTTATAGGCCTTGCTCGCTTCGCTCGCTCGGCCATAAACTGGGCTTGTCTATAATGTCCTACATTATGTACTTGTTACATAAATAGCTATTTATTGTAAGAATCCATTTAAGTGAAAAAGTTAAATAAAGGAGGCAAGACTGTTTATTTATCATTGCTTGATCGTGACATAGCAAAATGTTCCAGAATTTTTGATAAACTACTGTTTCAGTGAAATTCAGAACATGAGGATATCAAATTGTTGCTAGTGTAAGCGAATCGCGGAATTCCACAGCGATTTATCATACCGTTCGAACATGAACAAAGTGATGCACTTGGCAATTTTTAAGTCCATTAAGGCGATTGTTTGAAATCCGTTTGAAGTTTAAAATAGTGTTTAAAAGTTTTTTACAGATTTTTGGCATATCGTCTGAGGGTTATTAATCTAATTCAGATGTGATCCATTAATGTATTTTTGAAGTTTAAATAATGATTAGATTTAAACAATTACAAGTTAAGGGCAGATTCCACGAGAGTTCCTGAACTCATTGAATCTCTAATTTAAGGTAAAGGTTAATTTTTAATTAATGTTTTACATTAAATCGTATCACAAATGCAAATATGTATAGAAAAATATTTCGTTCACGATTATTTTTAATAAAAATATGTACAAAAAATAAAAATAATTAAAAAAGTGATTTAAAAATATTATGATTCGCTTCTAGTAAATACTTTTTAGGGATAACACTTATTTTCGAGTATGTTTAAAAATATATGACATTTCGTTGTTACCGATCATCTAGAAATAGAAGTTCAACTATTGTTATCACATCTATTAGACTATTCGGTTCTTTTGGAGTTGTAATTATAAATCCATGAATAACTCGTCGTGAATCGAAGTGATGATTTTTATCTGTCAGGTCTTAATTTTATGTTATAAGCAATACAGTCGGCATATAATTGCTATACCAACATAATAACAGTTTACAGTTCCATAAATTAGATCATCAGGATGTATAAGCGCTAAGTATTGATCATTTCAATTGAGCAAATGTACTGTCCAATTAAATTTGTTTATCAATGAAAGGGCATTGTAGATAAAAACACACAGTTAGCAACGATTCTTATATATCGATTTATATATCCCCGAGAATTTTTTTATTTCATATAAACAGCAAAGAAATAGTTAAATCCTTTCTATTAAATTTATATTTTTTTAAATTAAATTTCGGATGATGAGAACTACATAAACTAATACAATAATGTCGACAGAGCATGTTTTACCATTAAAGATGTTCTTTGTATTTGGTAATTAGAGTTTTTAATCCATCATAGTTAATATCCGAAGATGTGGAAATAATATTATAAGTAGAGCACATTTTGAATACAGGTGACATATTTATAATGTTAGTATGACCTGCAGCTAAATAAAAGTAATTTTCATTACGAGCGTTTAATCTCGGAATGTGTATATTCAATTTTTCTATCAGGTAAGGGCAATTAATTAAATTATTCAAAATCTTATAAACAGTGGTTATTGATTTATAATTACGTCTAAGTTGAAGAGTATCCATATTAAAAGTTTAAGCAAAACAGAGTGATCGAAACCTCTCTCGGGGTATTGCCCATGAGATTTATAATATATATATATTTTAAAAATTTACGTTGAACCCATTCTAATCGTTCAAAATGTACTTGGTAAATAGGTGACCATATGAGAGAAGCATACTCTAGTTTACTTCGAACCAATGTTATATACAGTATCTGCAAGGTTTTAGTATTGGCATTCCTAAAACATTATATAAAACATGTAATGTTTTATATAACCCAGATTCTTTGTAAGTAATTACCAAACAGAAAATAAGCATTTATAAAACAAAACTCCCAGTGTGCCCAATATTGAAAACATTTATTAATGGTAAAATGTTGGACATTGCTATTTTGTTAAAGTAATTTAGTAACGATCCCATTGAGATTCCAAGTTGAAATCTGGCACACATATTTAAAAGATATGCAACTCTGTGTCCAATTTTTTCAGAATCTTTAATCATATGTTTTCTGAGAAATTCAAGGTTAAAGATTTCAGGGGCGCAATATAAATTATTTCTTCATATTAAAGTATGCCATGCAACCCATTATCTTAAAGCCCAAATGATGGACTTTAAAACAGTCTTTGTTTCATTCCTTTATTTTTCTTCTATCAAAAGTTATAAAGGAAAACGTAGACGCTAATATGGTCAAAATCACTCATTTTTGTACACTTTAAAAGGGCACAACTCAAGAACCACTTGAGTTAAAAATATAATATTTTAGATTTTTACTTATCTTTAGGAGTATAACAGTTGTGTCAACTTTGAAAAAAATCAAAGAGGGTTATGGTCAAAACTTCCAAAAAATTGGATCACTTGATGTGGAATTACCCAAAAGCTTTTTGCATGTCAGTGTATATCACGTCCACTTGCCCATTTTGATCCAAAGTTTCACATATATATTGTGTTAGACAAGCTAAGTTAGTGGTGATGGATCTTTTTTCCATAAACCCATGCTGATTGATGGAGATTCTTGTTTTAACTTCCCTATATATGGTAAACAGCTTGCCAAAATTACAAATAATAGATATAGGCCTGTAATTATTTATTAATGTTGGATCTCTTGATTTAAAAACCGGGCATATTCTACTTGTTTTCCATATTTCTGGGAATTATTTAGTTTTAATTATCAAATTATATATCGCTAAAAGCGGTTCTATAAAGGCATATATGCAGTCTTTAATTAAAAAACTAGGGATATTATCAACTCCAGTTGTCATTTTGTTTTTAAGTTTTTTTACTGCGTTAAGAATATCCATCTCAGTAATATCATTCAGCTGTACGCAACTACCGACTAAGGAGACAGGTTGATTTTCATTGGCAGGGTAAGCATCTGAAAATACACCAGAAAAAAATTGTGAAAATCCATTAACTATAGATTCAGGCGTATCATATATCAAATCATTAAGGTATAAACATCCCGGTATTCTGGATTTGTCTCATCACATCACACTCATGAAATCACACATAAGGGGTAAATTCGCCGAATATGCGTGTCTATGCACAATATATAATATATATATCTCTCATACGATGTCTACGGTAAAATAATTGAAATAAACAATTTTACAATTTTTTTAAAACTGTCAATCATTCTATAGAAGACTGGAACGTAATAACCACAATCAGAGTCACACTGGAAGCATTAGTGCCGACAGGTCAAATGTCGCAGGGGTGTTTTTATTTTTTTGTCCTATAAGTTTTTTTTCTCTCCTAATTAGACACCTGTGTGGTGCTTTGCATTAAAACTGATCAAAGCTGATCAACCATTAATTGTTATCTAATAAATCTTAAACTAAATGCTTATAAGCTAGAGTTCATCCATCAATGGCCTGTAGTTTGTTCTGGTTGAAACTATACTAAACATTCTCACTAGCGCACAATGCTCTGATTTTACCCAAAACACTACACAAGCTCAAATGGTTTTGTCCTCTTCAATCTTCGGACGAGATCTTGATTGTCCAGCAGCTGAAGAGCTTCTGCATTGATATGATTATGTAGCCTGGCTTCATGCCTGCTAGCAAACCTTTTAATGTCGTCTCGAACAGTTGGAATGCCAAGGTCCCGATGAAGGTCACTATTGCGGACGTACCATGGAGCCTTGACCATGTTACGCAGAACCTTGTTTTGGAAGATTTGAATGGGCTTAATGTTACTAGCTTTGGTACAACCCCAGAGCTGTATACCATATAACCATATCGGCTTCAAGATGTGGTTATAGATTAGGATTTTGTTATTTAGTGCCAACTTAGAATTTTTCCAAGGAGCCAATAATATTGTTTATATTTTAGACCAAGTTTGGTTCTTTTCTTCTTTACATGCTCTTTCCATCGGAGCTTAGCGTCTAGCGTCATGCCAAGGTACTTGGCATTGTTCGAGTACGGTACTAAAGTACCATTTATATCTAGTGGCTGTATATCAACTGGTCTTTTGTTCGTAAAGATTACATGGATAGACTTGAGCTCGTTCAGCTTGATCTTCCATTGTTTTGTCCACTCTACTACTGTATTACTAGCTGTTTGTAGTTTACTGGTGGACACATCCTGTTCCTGACCTATTGCGAGTAGTGCCGTATCATCGGCAAAAGTTGCAATTTTAACATCGCCCAAATGCGGAATATCACTGGTGTATAGCAGGTAGAGGATAGGCCCTAGGACACTACCTTGAGGTACACCTGAATTAATTTCTTTTAGTTCCGAGTATTCATCTTCTTGTTTAATTCTGAAGTTTCTATCCGATATGCACGAGGAGAGAACTTCCACATATTGTTGGAAGCATTTTGTTCAGTTTGTGAATGAGCCCTTCATGCCAGATTTTATCAACAGCCTGGGCCACATCAAGGAAGACTGCTGAGCAAACTTGCTTTTCTTCGAGAGCTTTTTCGATGACATCTGAGATTCGATGGACTTGATCTATGGTGGAATGTTTCTGTCTGAAGCCAAACTGGTAAACTGGAATCAGCCTATTGTTCTCTATTAAAGGTCTCAGTCTTTTAAGAAGTAATTTTTCGAAGAGCTTTGAAATAACAGGTAGCAGAGAAATAGGCCTGTAAGACTTCACATCTTTGGGTGGCTTACCCGGTTTAGGCAGCATAATCACTTCTGCGACTTTCCAAATTGTAGGCACGTGCTTTAGTCGGAATGATGCGTTGAAGAGGTACGTAAGCATCACAATACCTCTTCTAGGCAGTTGTTTCATAACTTGGCCAGTGATGAGATCAAATCCTGGTGCTTTTCTGGCGTTTAGATTAGTCTTAATCTCATTAGCTACTTCCTTCGGAGTAACAGGAGGGATTTCTTCGTACAGTAGATTATTAACCTCTTCCAAGGCAGTGTTAGCTTCAAATTGATTGGGTTTGAAGATTTCAGTTAAATGATCAGCAAATAATTCTGCTTTTTGCTTATTATCTCTTGCCCAAGGCCCAGCATCCTTCCTTATAGGAGGAATTGATGTTACAGACCTCTTGATCTTATTGGTTGCTTTCCATAGAGAGTACTCTGTTTCCTCGTCCGCAGTTAGATTTTGTAGATAGGAGCTGATTGAATCTTCTTTGAATCTTGAGTTTTTGAATTTCTCTCTTGAGTTTTTGTGATTTGTTATTCAAGATGGTTTTGTTCGACGGATCTCTTGACTGCTGCCATCTTCTAGCTTTTCTTTTCTCTGTTACCAGTATTCTGATTTCGATCGGATAATTAACCCCTTTAGATATATGGCTAATTTCCTTGGTATTGTTAAAAGCAGCTGTCTGAATTATTTTAACAAAATTTTCAGCTTCTTGTTCCAGTTCCTGAATTGTTTTCAAACTAATGTTAAGGTGAATATTTTCTTGAAGGTCATTTCTGAACCTCTCCCAGTCAGTGGTTTTATTTACGAGCATGGGGCGGGCTTCTTTTTTAATTATCCTTTCACTCAGTGTTAATATAACTGATGAATGGTCGGAATCTAAGTCCAGATTTTCTTCAACATCTATGAAATTGGGTGAAACTTTCTTGGTAATAAAGAAATCTAGCAAATCAGGGATTTTGTTGGGATCCGTAGGCCAGTACGTGGGCTTACCTGAGGAGTGGAGGTTGCATCCAAGTTTCCTCATGGCTTTTCTCAGTTCACTGCCTTTTGTTGTGGTCAATCTCGATCCCCATTCCACATGTTTGGCGTTGTAATCACCACCCAAAATGAAACGTTCGCCAAGATGTTGTAGGATCGTTTTATAGTCAGCATTTTTTAAATTGTGCCTTGGAGGACAGTAAATTGCACCTATTTTTAAATTTTGTTTCGTGGACTTAATACATACCATAGTAAGCTGGAATTCTATCCTTTGTAGATGACATTCTTCGTAGTGGTTAATTGATTCTTTGACTAATACAGCACTACCGCCTTTAGCTTGATTGTCGGGGTGAATAGTGTGGTATAATCTATATCCTCTTATTTTTTGGTAGGATTGAGCAGTCAAATGCGTTTCTGAAATCAGACACACATCTATGCACTGGGTATGAAAGAAGACTTTAAGTTCCTGTTTTCTCTTTAGGATGCCATTGGCATTCCATGTAGCTATTCTTAAGTCTTGTTGGTCCATGGATTACTTCTTTTTGGGAATAGCACCAGTACTGCTGGCTTCTAATCTGTCGAGTCTCTTATTGACTCTGTCCATGTCCTATAAGTTAAGTTGTAATAAGTTGTCCTATAACACTAATTTTTTATTATTTGCTTTAATTAGATAATATGAATAATAAATATCATTACAAAACAAACACAAAAACAATAAAAGAATATTTTAATAAATCGCACGTCTCACAATACTACATAGAAATAAACATAAATACTTTGCAACTTTTCGTATTCGGAAAGTATTCCATTTACTTAACATAATAAAATGGGAAAAAACATAACACAAGTCGTGACGGTTAACTGTTTACTATCGGGTACAGATAAAAAGAAGTATTTTCGTCGCAGCCCACCGGTGAGGGAATATGGATATTCTTATTAAAACTAAGTTTTGACTTTTGAACCTATTTCTAACGCAAGAATTTGTAAGGCATAAAAGAACAGACATCCGAGAAATATTTTTGTTATCTTCAATCGGATTTAAAAACTTCACCTGTTCATGGTTACTTGGAATTTTCCATAAGACGACTTGAGTGGTCATTGCAAATAAATATTATGGCAGAATAATGATGATTCCCTCTCCCCTTTCTTTCTGATGTTGATGTCTTTCTAATCAGCTATTGCTTCAGTTCAGTGGCACACTGAATGACTAAGTTTTTAATGCATCACACTCAAATATGCGCTATGGGAGTACTCACTGAATGCGAATCCAAATGCGATAGCACTTCGTGCACAATTACGTTTACATCATTGACATATGAATCTCTTAAAAGGATGCAGCAAAGCTACTGTAAAATCTAACACGATTGCACTCTCAGGCCATCAAAACTGTATATGTAAAGT
Organism: Agrypnus murinus; assembly: GCA_929113105.1. NCBI lineage: Eukaryota > Metazoa > Arthropoda > Insecta > Coleoptera > Elateridae > Agrypnus > Agrypnus murinus. The sequence continues at coordinate 27,653,904 of OV816028.1, read as the reverse complement.
GCAGAAATCCCTTGAATAGAAGAAATAATTTCTAAAATGTTAACCTTTTCTTGTGGAAAGAAAACCCTAGAGAGGAAGATATACGGCTTTTTCTAAAGTGGCAACATCAATAAAAATTTCTCGTTTTTTATCTCCTACTTTTTACACATTTGAGGATAACCACTACCAAAGTGAAAATTTTAACTTTCAACTTTTAAGAAGAGTATATAGAAAAGCTAAACGCAATATAGTGTGTATTCCGAAAAATTTAAACGGTCTAACTTTTCATTGGCGTTGTTCTGGAAACTTTATCCGATACAATGTTTTTATGTACTTTTCTGAAACTTTAAATCAAATGAGCTTTTTTAATTTACTTTTTGAAACTTTTTGAAACAGTATATTTTTATGTTATCATTCACTGGAATTGCTCCCATTTACTGAAGTAATTTAAAATTTTGTTCAAAGAAAAGACTCTTTATTTAATTTTTTCTATACGTCTCATTTTAGTTGTTTTAATTGAAAACTACAGAGAAGCTTCGTCTTAGAAAACTCATTTACTCCAGTAAAAAATCACTGTCTGTATTTTATTTGCATTGATTTTGTGAGAAGTTTACTGTAGAGTAGTGCTTAATCGTTAATTGCTATCTATTGTTCGTTATATCTTGAAGCAATGCTTTTAGATTAGAGGAAAGGTGAAAAGGAAAGCTTAACGTGCTTTCAAATGAGAACAAAGAAACCTCAAACCGCGATTCAGAAGCGAATTCTAAATGAAAGCGGGCTCGTCGAATCGTCTTCGTTACTGATATTAAAATTTAGAGCTTCCTTCTTTGCGTGGATCAATACCCACTAATAGAATTTGTGAGGTTTCTAAATGCTTTTATATAAAAGATGCGCACATTTAATGCTTTTGTGTATTGCGCTTTCGTTAAAAGATCTTGCAGTTTGAGATTTTGATATGGTTATGTTGTAATGAAAACTTACCTCAAAAACTATTTCTGCTTAAGTTTAGAGAAATAAGATTCAGGTGTTATTAAAAGTTTCCATTTGAAGAGTGGATGTTCGAAAACCAGAAAGTTCTAGTAGCTATACTTAATAGTTCTAGTTCGGATAGTACTTAAACTAAGTAGATGTTGATTAGGCGATTGAGACCATAGTTGAGCCAGTCAATCGGAAAGAGACAAAACGTCATTAAAGTTATTTTTGGATGTGGGAAAATCGAAAGGTTGGCTGATTTGAAATGAATTATGGTTACCCTATGAGCGCCAACTAGTTTGGAAATCATTTTACAATTTTCTAATCTATCGTTGATTGTCTATTTCCGGATCTTATTAACAAAATTTTAAATGGTTGATTCTAATTTAAAACGAGGAAATCTTCAGAAGCAACTCTTGATAATGCATATACGATAAGAATATTAATAAAAGAACCAAAGCTAGTTTTCATCATTATTTTATTCTACATAAAAAAATCATCCATATCATACATTGATATCATACTGTTTGCAATGCAGCTTTAATTTGTCAACATATGGATGTATTAAATGTACCATTAGCTCGAGTCCAGGAATGCTTGACTGCGTTGTCAAATAGGTGCAAAAAATGGAAATTGACTATTAATCCAGATTAATGCTAAGACTATTTACCTTAAAAACCATTTGAACCTTTTAAAGTCACTTAAGCACTACTTATTAACCTACTTGTTACTTTAAACAATATACGAATTCCACGGAATACAGCTGATAGTGCTATAAAATATAAAAGTCTATAAACAGACAAGCGATTAAACTAGGGCTACCATATAAATAAAAAGTTAAATAAGGCTTACACCCGATTAAACCTACTGTATCCCACCATTAATAAAAACACACGTTTAAAACTCGATTGCGGTCTACTAATTTACAACCCGTTCTCCGTCACATGTTAACATCTGCCAGCAAGAAGCATTTAAATAAATTTAAGATTTCACAACAAATTCACTCGAACCATTTGCAATGCATAATGGTACATTTGTAATCAACAATTGTATTAAGAACTGGCGTTTCCAACTATAAATGAATTGATTGCGAAATCAACGATTAACTTTATTTACCTAACTGCCCAAGTGCTGTTCACTTTCAACTAGGAATTCCAACGGAAAAGTGGCGATTAAGGAAAAGACTATCTAGTCTTCGCGATAAATAAAATAAATGTAATAAAGTGTTATAAAACAATATTTAATTTACATGTTAGTGTTATTTACTCATATGTTAATAAAGTATGAGATATATACCAATAGTAGATATATACAAACCGAAGAAAAAAATGTTTATGAATGAAATTTAAACAAATTTAATTTTGTTTCACTGTGTGTATTACAAAGATTAAGCTAAATTATTTAAAGGTTGCAAATTACTTTAACCAAATTCACAATTAAAACTTGTCTTGCAACTACACATTAATTTGGATTTTACTGGAGTTAAGAATAATTTCCCTTTATTATAGACTTTAATCTTTTAATTGTTGCAAAATAATTATCTTAAATTCCTTTCCACAGCAAAGGTTGATACAATTTAAATACTGTCACTTACGATTTTATTCTTTAGCAAATTATAATAACTAACTTGAATTTATGATTATCGTAGCACAAGCAACTTCTCTTCTAATCTAATTCCAACGTGGAAACCACGTTAATCTAGCTTGAAGAGTATCCAATTATGTTTTAATCAAAGGACGATTTTGCAATGAATATACGTAGGAATGAAATAAAACTCAGGACAAAAACCTTTAATAAAATGAATCTAAATTAGATTATCAAGTAAATAGGGATAAAGTCAAAACTTCGTCAATGTGAAGAATCGATACCTCACAGATTTCCACATTACACAGATTGCAAAATGTTTCAATTAACTATGTGCTCAAGAGCAGGTGCGAACAAAGAAGATTTTATTAACTTGCTAATACTCCTCCGCAGTAATGCGATAATTACATTTAAAAAATTGTTAACCATCACAATGGATTAAATTTCAATGTTCCACCATTAAATATTAACAGCAAAAAAAGAATTTTTTTACAATTCCCAAAATGGACGTTCTTAATCAAAACAACTAACCTAGATGTAGTTGATTTTGAAAAGAAGATGCATCATACAGTAAGAAAAATCAACGGGACTGGCTAACGGTTCAAAATGTGTTTTGACTGTGATATGCACTAGGCACGAGGCCAGAATAAAGTTTTTGTAGTATTCGTGGTGGTTATTTATTAACGAGCAAAGAAATATTTTATTATCCTAACAATTTATAATAATAAAATGTTGAACTTTTCATCGATTTATTAATCGAAAAGCAAGTGATAGTTTCTATCTAATATAGTCTTATATAAAGATTTTATTAAAAATAATAGATACTAAGTAAGTATTACGGATTCAGATATAACAGAACAGATCTATATGTAAATCTTTTAGTGGCTATGTTTGAATTACCAGTTTTTCGACTAAGTATGCTACAAACTTGCAAATATTGCTGCTATAAATGATCCGTGGTATTTCCAATCCGTGGTATAGCCTTGAAAATGTGCTATCAAAAATCTACAAATAAGATTGACTGCTAGGAAAATTGGTTGGCGAGGAATCATCGTATTTGTAAACTGAATTATCTATCATTTAAAATTTGGATTTTAGACTTCAAATGTAGCCTAATCTAAAATTAATCAAGAAACTGCTTCCACAAATTGGTTCATCAAGAATACAAAGCAAACATCATTTACTAAGAAATGCTAGAAATGATCTCATTTCATAGATTAAATAAAGAAATATGGGTCAGAAATTTAGTGTAATCAACCAGAAAAAGAAAACATTTCGAATAAGATTATACAATGCACACAAATATAAACGTGGCTTGCAATGGAATTGTGTTTTTGATGGAAAAATGTGATTCCCCCCTAATAATTATTATAAATTCAGATGGCATTTTCGTCCTTTTCTTGTTTACAAATGATATCGAGGGTGAACGCGAAATATTTAGATGCTTACATCAGAGCTCAGAGGGAAGAAGAAGAAAAAGCTTAGAAATGATTACTTTAGATCCTCGTTTAGGTTTCTCTTAGTTATTGGTTCGTAAGAATTTGCAAACAACTAACCCAAATGATGTTTCACTTCCTGTTCATCAAAACCCACCTAAATTCCGCACTGTTTGTCCGGAATCTTTCTTTTAATTTTCTTTATACGTGAACTCTATTGTTATTTGATCTGTAGGGGAATCTTCTCTACGCTTTTCATTAGCAACGGAAAATGAAGGGATATTAAAACTGGGAGAGCTACTTCCTTCCAGAATTTTGGTGACGTTTATTATGCCGAATAAGCGTTCCTCTGAATTTCAATAAGATGAGCAGATATGTAGAATTTCATTAATAACAGGATTGCTATTCAATATTTGTTTTCCAAAACTAGGTCAGAATCATCCATTCCCTATGTAACAATTGTACTAGGTAAATGTTGATAGACGTAATTGGATATCTATTTTTTATTCGAGAAATAAAACGCAGCGGTGTGAAAAAATTGACAGATGCACACTGAACGGGCTTTTTTAATCGAGTTGGTCCAATTCGCAATTGCACGATTCATGATATTTCATGAATAGTATTAAGTGTTTACAAATATTGACATATGTTGATTAGAAGTACCAATTAACAAGTGACACACTTGCTTTGAGTTATATCTGCCGAGTTGATTTAAATCACTAGAATACACACTGGATAATAAAGCAAATCACATTCATGCAGTTTGCAATTTCCTTCTGACTGACTTTCAAGCGTGTTATGTGATAACGAGATATAGGTAATGAGAGTTCTAGTTACATTCTGAAATTGACATTATTGTCTGCTGAAGACGCAAACACCACCTATGTAGAAATTAATTAATTAAGAAATACAATTTGATCCGTTATCTAACCTTATGTTTATGTGAAATAAATATTTACCCTGTTATACCTAAAATAGATATCTTAAATCTTATTTTTTATTTATTTATTTCTTCTTTTTTGGTACATTTAATTTTCAATTATTATGTACATAAACAATTCTGACCACTTCTATATTTGTGTCTCTAATTCTAGTAATATATATTTAGTAAAACCACTTGCAGGTGTCTCTGTACGGTATATTATGAAATATATCGTATATTTTAATACTTAAGCTGCCACAATATGTTCTGTAAATAAACATAAAAAAAGTTAGATGACATAAATAAACGATAAAACATAGCATTGAATAAAAATATAAATAAAATCAATGAAAAAAATGATCTCTGAAACGTGAGATAGACATAGTTCAGATTCCGGTTATTGCGAAAAATCATATGGCGCTGCAAATACTGAATCGAAAATAAACGCCATAATGCCTTTAATTGTTACATTTAGAAATAATGATGAAACAATAGTACGAAAGAAAAAATATAATGTAATAAAGCAAAGAATAATGAAAATCGTTTTAATAAGAGTCGCTGGCGGATTATAGAAAGAAATTGGTGTGCGTTTTAAGTATATAAATTACGTTTACCTTGGCTTCTACTAAGAATCTTGTTTAGAATATTAATACAGAAGATTATATAAATATCTTTTGCGTAGGATATGTGAAATTACATTGCAAAAAATGCTCCCCCCCTTAGTACATCTATGTACTTTTACACAACTTACTTATACAAAGAAAAGTCATAGCACCGTTTTTGTAGCACATCTTATGAGCAACATTTTTCATAAACAACTTTTCCTAAAATCTGAAAGTTTTCGAGATAAATGGAAAACATTGAATTCCCCCCTCTAAAAAAGTTTTCTAACGGGATATACATCAGGACTTTTAAGAGCTTGTTTTTTCGACCTAATTTTCCTGGTCTATTTGGAATATTTAAAAAATAATGTTAGAATTTTTCAAAAATTTGTTTACTGCTTAACTTATACAACCTTAATAGAACTTTAAATGTAAACAACATGGCATGTTATCATGGAATGTCGTCATTTGACGACAGAGGAAATGTTACGCACTGTGGGGATGCTTGAAGGTGGCTTCGTCAAGCCGACGTTGCTGCCAGATCAAATATTTCTCGAAGAGTTATTTGTAGATTATGACAACGGTATCGACAAACTGGACTTGTGGACGAACGACGTCTACGTAAAGGCAGAAAAACAACTGCAGTTCAGGATTACTAAATTAACTTTGGAAGCAAGGCGTAAACGAATTCATACTGTCACCCAACTTATTTCGAGTTTTCAAAACACCCATGTTGGGCTTTATGCTCGTCGTCCATTTAGAGTTGCTGCATTGCGTCCAGGAAATCGCGGATGGCGTAACTCGTTTTTACCGCAGAATTTCTTGGTGTAAATCAATACATCACAAATATCCCCTAGCCCATAGTGATGCAACCATTTGCTCAACCTATGTTAAGTCTATTACGGCGTTAGGTTACATTAGGTTCTATGTGGTGAGTGGTGAGAGATGAGAGGTGAGGGGTGAAAGGTGAGAAGTGAAAGGTGAGGTCAGGTCAGGTCAGGTTAGGTTAGGTTAGGTTAGGGTAGGTACGGGCGCATTAAATCCTAAATTTAATGAGCCATTGAATTTCAATGAAAAGAAAATCCCACAAACCTCCAAAAATCTTGGGGGCGGCCACTTTAATTTTGCACCTGGGTTGAAAGCACCTCAGGAATGGCTCTGTCTACAGTTAAGGTCGTATATTCCCTATCTAACATTCAACACAATCAATACATACACACACACAAAACCATAGTTAAGGCGGCCGAATTTTCCAATTTAGAAAAATCCTCAAGTGAGACTGGAACCCACGACATTTGGAATACGAGAAGTACTCTCACACCACTCGTCTACCGCCAGTCAAGTTTTCTTAATTTTTATTATTAAAGTTTTCTGCAGTTTTCCTTAGCTGTAACACAAATGTGGGATTTGTGTTATATCATCAGTCGGCTGCAGTCGCACGTTGGGCCTGACTAATAGTGATAATCGCTCCTTCCTCCCGCACAAGCTCCATAGCTTCTAGGGTCTAGCTCGCCAGGTAAGGGGTAGTAGCAATTATTATTATAACAATCTTAATTCTTATAACAAATTAACGATTTTAACAAATAATTTAAATTTTGTTGCTTTGTAATTATTTGTTTCCTAAGATTGTCAGCTGGGCGGAACTGAAGTGAAAGCGGAGTGAAAATTGCATCTGCCGCGATCTATTCAGTGGCGGAGAGGATTTTTCCTACATAAATGTAAAATAAAGCAGTTCAATCTGAATTGTCAACCGAAGTGGACGATGTGAAAACCAAAATAAATATGTGTGATTTTGCTTTTAGAAAAATAGAAAAATGAGGAAATACTCTTTCATTTATTAAAATGTTACAGAAAACCAGTGGTTGATAAATCAAGTGAATTTAGACAATAAATTAGCAATTAATTAAAAAAGGTCGCTATTGAATACTACGAAAGTTAAACACTTCCGGCTTATTTTCGCTTTTCAATTTCAAATATATGTTGATGTTATCCGTTATAAATATACAGTGCGTTCCAATGAAAACTATCCAGCAACATTCATTGAATTTATTTAACCCCCTTTTCTCAGGCAGTGAAAATTTCGGACGAAACAAGTTTCCCTCGATAAAACGATGAGTTCGCCAGGACGAGTTGTTTTATCTGGAAATTTGTCGAGTGCAGTTACCAATCAGCAACCAACTTTGAGCTTGTAAATTAGAAATTTATCCGGAAATAAAAACACAGCTCGAATGTAATTAGTAATTTAATAATGAATAACACTTTACAATAAAAACTAAGATGATGAAGTAAGCAAATTTTAAATGTTGTTAAGTGAACCAAAGGTAAACAATATTTTAACCAATTTAAAAGTTAAAGCAAATTTTATCCGCTATCAAAGTGACAAAACAATCTCGGATTATGGGATTTTTTGTACATGAATTAAATTATCAATAAAATAGTCAAAAATTATAAAATAATCTGCACTACAAGTCCTCGCAAACTTGGTACCCATTATTGTAAGGATAATATTTTGATGCAAAGCGTTCGAAAAACAAATCAGTATTAATGAAAGCTGCAATACCGTTCTGAATTATATATCGAAGTTATACTACAAAGTAACTTTTCTTTAAAAATGACTTAATTAAAAAAATAAATTTATGCGTTAAATTAAAATGTAGATTGCAGTTTTCCTATAAGTTTTTTTATGTGATAATCACAAGTTAATTTTTCAGGGCATCCTATTTTTAAATTCATCTACTGTAAAACACCTAATCTTAAAGCTTGAGCATATGTCTCCTAAGGGAACACTTTGCCTGCAGGTTTTCTAGTAAACGACAAAATCTCTACAAAGAAAATAGAATTTCTAGATTAAAATTCTTTCTACTCAGCTGCAGTATACAAGTTTCCTTGGAAATTCGTGTTTGTTCCAGATTGGTTTTGCAGAAAATGTTTCTTGCTTGTTTTAATAACTTATGTTTATATACAAACATATCTTTGAATCGATAACCAAATAGAGATATTTTCTGTACAAGTCAAACAATAATTGTACATTTCCAGTAGAAAACTACAATACATTATATTTATTCGATTTTCAATTTTCAAGATTCATAAATCAAGCGAATTATTTAATAAAGTATTTGATAGTTTACCAGGATTAGAGAAACGCGTTTACTATAATTCTTAAGACTTACCATTTACTATTCTATTAAGGTATTGTGGACTACTTGTAAAAGTCAACTCACCTGAAACAAATAAATGATATTAGTTAAAGTTCTGATTATATATGTATCTATTTTAGCATTATCAAACGTTAAACGACGACTAATAAAACGTTTTAAATAAAAGTATGTTAGTACGTGACAGGGTGCGCTTTTATTTATCTAATACTAAAAACTAGTAACCGCCCCTCCCCAATCGACGCCCTAAGACTAGTGCGGTTTTATCTATCGGTACCGGAATCTATCGGGGTCCAATATTAGTTTCAACACACAAGTTGAAATCTCATATTTCTGTCACGAGAAACGGAAACATCGAATAAGTTGAATTTTGTTGATATTATTAGACAAAGCCTTATGATTTTGAGATAAAGAGGAGGAATTAACATTTAAATCTAGTTGTTTATTTTGTAGATAGGGTGACAGCAGATAGGTATGGAAAGTAAGAAGTATATGAAAAATTAATAATATCCGAAGCTGAGCGCTAAATAAATATGCGGTGGAGTGTCCCACACTGAAAAAAAAAAAACAAATAAATACAAATAAATGAATAAAATAAAATAGAATAAACATTTTGAAAATTCCTTTTTAGGATTAATTTGGTCGGTGCCTTAATGAAAAATAAAAAAATAATCTCCAATTTTTAAATTACCAAAATGAGTATTATCAAACACCCTTGACGAAAGTTTAAATAAGTGTGAATAATAACATAAGGTTTGTAAAACCTAATGAGGGATGAGATGATTTAATAAAATATAAATAAGTTCCTTGCTAAAATAATATTTGAGCAAAAATATGAATTAAATAAACACGAAATCTTTATCTCAGGATGATGTTAGGTTCTCAAGGCGATTAGGTGAATCATATTTAATCAAAAACAATCTAACCAAAACTAATTATTAAGTTATAATTTACTTTTTCTTTTTAACTAAATTACTAATTAATTTCCATCCTGGGAAACCAGCCTCCCCCAAATGTTTTTTTAACGAAAATGTGTTTCTACCTTTTATTTGAAGTAGTTAAATACGCAATTCTGGTAAACCATTTCTGTCACGAGCGTATTACCTTATTCCAATGCTTTGATCCATATGCGAATTGATATTCCAATTCCAGTCCAAAATACTATTTCAATTCTATACCTAATTAAACTTTGTCTTGGTAATTTAATATACGTAGAATATCTTTTTCTTATTTTTGAATAATGAACGGTTAAACTTTGCGTATAATTAGGATGATGACTTTTATTTCGACAAATAAATATTTCTAATAAAACACTATTATAAGATGCACTCCCATTTATTATACTAAACTTTTTACGACGCTGTTTAGCACTTTTTATAATAATCGGCCATTACAGCTTTTAATTAAATTTCATGTACAATTTAAACACTTCACTTTAAAACCTTACAATATTACTCTTAATCTATAAATCTCCAACCAGCACAAAGTGCTCTCTTTAACTACTTAAATCAAACTGCTCCTACTACTAAAAATCGACACTTTATATACAAAATATTTACATAATAACTATTGTCTAATATATGCAATATAGAAGAGATTATTTACAAAGATGACAAACTATTACTATACAACATAGGTTTACTAAACCTTATTTAAAAATGACATAAAAAACATCGCTTTAACACATATTGTTAATTGTTGTTTAATATTATTAAATATTCATAATCTTCTGTAATCTTAACTACTTTTAAAATAACGATAACTTTTTTCACTTAATATTGAGATGATATGGAATCATCTGATTGAAAATTTACTTGACGATTTGATCGTAAACACAAATATAATTATTTCATGCAATAAAATAAAATAAAGGATAGACATGCTAGGATATTAGGTTTATTTAATCTAAAAGCTACATGTTAGGTCACAAATAGATTTATCAATTTTTAAAAAGAAATTATAGAAGGATAAATTTCACGCAGACGTAACCTCAATTTTTACATAAAAAGCACTTGAAGGACTGTATACTGGACAAGTTTGACTATAATTTAATTTCATTTATGTTATTATTTGTATGGAGTCTTGTATAAGCATCGGTAAATGTCTAAAATCGTAAAAACAGATTTAACATTTGAATCATTCTTCTATTGTAAATATGTTCTTATGTAAATTTTATATGTATCAGTTACCTAGTATAGTTATGTATTTATATTTTTAAAGGATAGAGCTGCAGATCATGTGTATCCATGTAATTAAGTTTTAATGAGTTTTTTCATCGTCAACCGTTTTTGTTAATTTTCGCAGTTATGATAAATTTTAGACTATAAGTGTCTTATGTTGTTTTCATCGTTATTTTGCCAGCTACATTACTATCTTTTTAAATTTAAGATTAATGATAATTATAAACAGCTGTTTCCGTGAGTGACGTCATGATACAATTTCGAAGTGCGATTGTTTTTAAAATTTGACAGAGTCGTCAATTGTTTTGGCAATATAAAATGGCCAGGAAAAATTAACAAATTCAGTCGATAAAACGCCTTGGTTGAATCCACGCTCGACTCTAGATCAAAAATCTGTAAAATAAAGTGAGGTTAACTGTTAACCATATGTTTGTTTGTCAACAAACGAAAATTCAACAAAGTGTAATAAATAGTTATACCTGAATATTTAAACCAAAGAAGATTTATTTTCGTTCTTCAACAATTGTATGGAATTGTGAACGATTTATTTATTAAATTAAATCAAGAAGATTTTTGTTTCCATTATTGATTTGCATAATCGATGCTTTTTCATTATAAAAATCAGCTATCTGAATTAAATGCAGTATGACCAATTGTAAAAAGATTAAAGTGGATCTCGACGTACTTTATATACAAGGTTGGTCAAAATAAAAGGATTTGGTTAAATTTTTCATATAAAATAAGAAAATCATAAAGGCAATCTTAATAAATTCAGAATTTATTTTTTTTTTCATTTTAAAATTTTTTCAATAACAAAATTCTACCAAATAAACAATTTAACTTTGGTTATAAAAATTTAATTATCATAAGATAAATTTATTTTAACAATTGTAAATATTTTAAACTGATAACATTAATTGATGTCAATTTGCTCAAATGGAGAACAGTTATAACCCTATGTCAGGTTAATAACGATTAATTTACACATTTGAGCAAGCTCAAGGAAGATTTTCCTATACTTTTTACTGTACTGTTTTAAATAATTTTTTTTTTACTTTCTTTTTTGAATTAGTTTTTTTTTTATTTTCATTAATAAAAATAAATACTGTGTTTTCAATTATTTATCTATGTGTTTATTTGATGTGTATGCAAGCATCCATTTCTTTTTCTTTTCACATATAGAGTTCAGTTTGCTGTTGTCCAGTTGCGGAAGTCCAAGTGTCTTGGTAGTAAGTTCTTTTATTCCAGGTATAAGAATCAATAAGATTTTATTATTTCATTTATCTCATGCTCTATCGAATTAAACCTGAGTCAGTCCATTGGCGGAAGGAAAAAAATATTGGGGTTATATTTTTTTAATTAAATTTCATTGCTACTAAATTAAAAAGGATAAAATCCTTAATGATTTTAAGAGTATTTCATCATACTTACTAATCAATGTCTCCCAATTCATGATCAGATCTTAACACTTACTGATATTACGCTCGAATGTTTCAAATAAATTTAATATCTCCGCTAGTCAGCTAGCCCGCGTTCTACACGCTTTACTCGCCGCTGTATATATGGACAGTCACATATGGTACTTTTGCTGTATACGCTCCGCTACCCTCACTGCTGTCATCTCCGGTCCGTCATACGCGGGATGTATAGTCGAGCAGGTAAATAGACTTGAAAATTTATAACCTTTAAGTTCCTTACATCATCGAATCCATTTTAAAACTAAAAGAATTTATTTATCTTACAAAAGCTTTAAATATTTTCAAATGTAATTTTAACGTGCAATTAAATATAACGTATTTTATAAAGTTTTATGACTGCATCTAATGACTACAAGAACATCTTATTAACTTCATAAAAAATATGCTGTATTTGAATTGCACAATTGTACAGAATTGCTTAAGATTATTGTTTTATATACGTACTTATTGGTTGGTATTTTGATCCACAATTTGTTTTAATTACAGTAAATTTGACTTATATTTTGACTCAACATTACATAATACGTAATCGCGGTAGTCTACTTTCCCAACAGTAATATTGGCATAAAGTCGAGATTCTAGACTATAATTTCCACCAGCAATCACACGATAGCATTTTGGTCTATATATGAATATACTCTGCTTGAAGTCTTCTACAATTATTTATTACTGACTCCATTCTTGCAGAGATACTATTATCACAAACGGGATTATTTAGACTTAAATAATTCATAAATCCGCAAGTTGCATTCCAACTGGTGCAAATATTCTCCAAAGTTAATACATTTCTTCGTAACATTATATGGCGTTGGCTTAATGTTAATTAACACACGCGAGTCAGCTGCTCTCATTCGAGGAACTTCAGATCAGCGCACACGCGATCGACAACCTACGGAAGGATGCAGCTGCTGTCAAACAAAGGAATACGAACGAATACGCGGAACTATTCACTGTGCAGCACCCACGAGTTCACATTAATATGCTAATGACCTCCGCAATATACAGTATATAAACGGGCCTGTTTCAAGCCAACAGTCAGTCGTTCCATTGACTCCATCGAACCATGAACTTGAAGCAGGCCTGGTAAGAATCTTTATCTTAATTAATTGTAGGGGTTTCTAGAAGCTGGCGGCGTCTAGAGGCACTGCTTACCTGATTCCCCTACCGCTTAGTGTTAGGAGCCTAGAAGCTAGTGCCCAGGAGCACCGCTTACCTGGCCTTCCTAAAACGCTTAGTTATAGTATGTTATACTCTAATGTTTAATGTTAGTTCTTAGGAGGACTTATACCTAACCGTCCTCATACTTTGTAGTTTGTAAACTTGTTATGTAGTATATAGTTAAATTGCGACCTGTGTTTAATTTCTGCTTCTACCCTTAACTACGTCCCTAGTCACGCCAACCGCCACGTGACACTATCGTGATTTTGGTTTTGGCACGTTATTTAACTGATGCACTTCAGTATAAACATCAAACAATGCGTTATAGTTGCTCCTATCCGATCTTTTCTACTACTTACCAGGAAGACTAAAGGAGAGCCCTCTTTATCTATGCAATGAGCTTTTCTTGTATATGATGCTTCTTCTTCTGCAGCTTCTTTAATTTCATCATTCTTTCAGAGCTGTAGAACTCCCAGATAAAAGTTACCAGATCATGGAACTTTTTATATGTAGCAGAAGCCATGCAGCTAATAAAATATTTACAACTGTCGGAAATTCTTCTATGTTGACCATGCCAAATACTGCGAAGAAGTTTACATCTACATTACATGTCACTGTCGTTTTCAGTAGAACATACCTTAACTGCCGAGTTGCATTTATTGCAACTAAAGTGAAAGATTGATCCTAATCCACGACTTTCAGTAACTAAATTCAAATTATTTAGTGTGTAGCCTTAAAGACTCATTAGAATAACATATACAGTTTAGAGCTTTGAGTAAATGTATATTATATACAGCAGCAAGTTTGCCTAAATTTTAATTATTAGAAACTTACTCGATAACTACGAACACGGTGACGTGTAAACAAAGAAGATTTCTTGCAAACAAACCTTCATAATTGCTTGACTATTAACTAGCAAATTATTATTTATCTTTGAGAAATAACCAGATTTAATAGGATTATTTAAAATCTAGTAAGCTTACGCATTCAGATTTTCAGACAGAATTTTGCTTTTATTCCTTCCTGCATTAGCTGTTGCAATTTTGCTTTACCTTGAATACAAAACGTGCCTGCGCATCGTCAAAGCAAATTATATTTAATTGGATTACTGTGGGACTTTATAATAAAAAGCATAATTGATTAGTTGCGGTCTTGAATAAAGAATATTTGAAATGCTTTTATTAATAATATTTCAGTTTTATGGATAATATGGTTTATTAATACTTATTTTAGAGTTAAATTGATAAATGCAATGATGATGTAGTATAATAAGCGTTATATTTAGTCGTTTCCTCTCTACAAGCTCTTCTTTGCATTTTTTTAACCTACATACTTTAAACAAACCACAAAGTAATATACTCACTAAGTAGTTAGTAGTTTTATTTTTAATCGCAACTTACTTAACACGTCCTTTTACGTCACATTCACGTCAGAATCGTGTAATAGACCGATGGGGTTGGCTTTGTGACATTTGGAATTATTTACCACCTATTCGGAACTTCCATAAATAAAGACGGTCAGGTTAAAAATATTTGTAAAGTAGTTGTAATAGAATGTTATTAAATGGATGCTCTATTTTACAACCTGTAGTTGATGAGATAAACAAGAAAAGAAAAATCTTTAATGACAGCGGTTAAAAACGCCTTCTCACATTTTATTTCTTGTTGTTGTCTTTACTTCTTTAGATTTCAGTTCTTATTTCTGCTAGTAACCCGTTTATTGTCCAAAAAGTTCAACATGCCTTTAATAATTTATACTTTTAAAATTTTTGATTCTTTAGAATCAATTACTTCACGTAGGTGTAACAACGGCTTACAGTAGCCCCTAAACACTACTCAACATACTAAGCGTTTCCTCTACTCCATTCATTTGTCCTCCACTGACTTGTTTTAAGACACCCACCGACCTTTTAGAATACCTCTCAACTGTGAAAGCTTGATTGCATAATCGATGTCGAGCAGTTCTTATTGATTTACCTGTCAAAAAACCTCTTGGATATTTTCTTAAGCTCTAAGGTGTCATTTAAAATTTTAATTCCAATAACAATTCTGCACCTCCTAGTTATTTATTTGAATTATTTCAAAATAGTTAATTTTACAGTCTGGAATAAGTTCTGAAAAAACTTTAACGTAATTAGCAAATGTATTTTCCGGTTTTATTGTTGTTTTATGATGACTTGTAGAGCTGCGACTTGGCATATCTGATCCGAGTCGGATTCTGATCGAAATGGATACAAATCGGGTTGGATCCGAGTTGACATATGTTGGTATGTCATTAGTTATAATGGAAAAGTGGTCTAAAAAACTATGACGTCTTAGTTGACAACTATCGTGTTTTTGAGACAAAAATACTATTGAACAGTGAGTGGTTCCGTTCTCTGGAAGATCTCAGTTAGGGTTTCCATTCGTCTTCCCTCACCAACTGCTTCAAGATTTGCCGCTAATAAGCTAACCATCAGCAAAGCTGATGTAAATGTCTTGCTAACAAAAAACGAAAAACCTGAATCTCTTTCATGCCTTTGGCACTTATTATGTGCTGATTGTATGTATTTTAAATGTATGCAATAGCCTGAATGATAACTCAACTATAGACAAGACGAATTAACGTTGCGTTATTATTTCTCAACCGTAGATTATACTGACTACTTCTAAATTAAGCACACCACCTTATGGTTGGATGGAGACTATTTGGATTTTAATTAAACTTGGTGAAATTGTAGTGTAAGAGATTGTAAGGTAAGGAGCAATTTTTGTTAAGGCTCTAGATGTCAAATACAGAGGTCAGATAAAAATCCTCCAATGTCTACATAAGAAAACTACCAGACTTTTACAGATCAACAAGGTCACTCCAGTGACTTATCGTTTGTGTTACGTGAGTAATTAGTTAACGCATAACATTCTTAAGCATTTATGAAACTTGGAAAGATTTTAGCATAACACATGATGCATGACGTGGACCTCTCCTTTCGACGCGCCCCATATGCCAGGAGTACTTATGCTTTATTTCGATGTAGTACTAATTCAGTTACAACTTAGCACACTTTGGGGCCACAGCAAAGCTTAGGATAAGCCTTTCAGCTTATCGTCAGTTTCTCTTTAGCATTGATCAGATGGACGACTACTGCAAGAATTTACATTAGTTTCCCTCTTCCGAGTCATCAGCTTTATAGCTTCGAAGAATCATTTGTGCTGGAACGACAAGCTATAAAATAATACTCAACAAAATCGAAGTTATAGAGGTTATCTCGGTGACCTTTAGAGGTTGCAGCGGAAGAAACAGAGGCAGTGATATACACAATAAAAAACAAAACAGCCGTAAAAAAGTGATCTTCAAATTGAAACTGAGCAAACCGCATTACATATGAGACAAGTTATGTACATTGAGTCCCACACTTCTTGGCAAAAAACCGGAGTGATCTTCATCCTTTATAGGCTCTGGAATAATTCTGGGCAGCAACTATACATAGCACCCTTTCGAAATTCAAATATCAATTTTTTAAAATCATTTCCCCCAAGAGTTATCATTCAAAAAGAACTGTATTTAGTGAAAAACACAGCAGATATATAGTAAATAAACTCTCCTATTAAAAAGTTTTTTCTTTCTTTTATCGCAAAACTTTTCCTGTGTAGTGGTAATTACTTTTCGGCAAGTTTTAAGTCATTCACAATTTTTACAAAAATTCGTTTGAAGTTTCAGTTTAAAAACATTCATCCCTGTAAACTTACTTACTAGAAAAAGTACCTGGTATTGCACCCACAACTTTTATCATCTCTGGTTGATAAAGTGATCATAAGTATTTTTCGAGGTATTTTTTCAATTTTATAGCATTTTTTCAACAACTGTTTTGTAAACAACTAGGTAGATTATTTTTAACTATTTTTTAAGTTCTCGGGACTTTGGAGCAATTACTAAGTAATCTCTAATTTAAGTCAAATAAAACATTCAGCAAACCAAGAAATGCAGTGAAAACGAACTATAAACAATTATAAAAGCACAGTGTTGTCTTAACGATAGGTTTGTAATAGAGTGTAATGAAATGGTGAAAAAACCACCTCGATAATCAGATCATTTGCAAAAACTACCCTACCTATCTACTAACTGTTGGAACCCTTTATCTCTTGAAAACCATACTTTAATGTGGATTTTTCAGTAATAACAGTTTGTCTAAGAAAACCACTATTTAAATACATATTATAAAAACTTTTTTGAATATAATTAAATAGAAAGTACAAGTCTTCTGAATGAATTGCCAGGTGAATGACGTATCTAACAGTAGTTCCTTGCTGAAACTAATTCACTTTACCTTTATTGATTACAGGTTGTAAAATAATTTGTATCTATTTCAAATGACTGTTTACGAGATATTTAGTTTTTCTTTTCGGGTTAGATACACTAATGAACCACCGAGCATTTACATTTACAGTATTGATTCTTCTATCGACGCGGCCATATGTTCCGTGGATGAGAACAATTTTAATTTTTATAGTAAGAGAATCGTCTAGTTCAGTTTAAAAATTAAAATAGCAAAAAAAATCTCGTGCTCCTAATAAATTACGACAGAAATAACTGTTTCAAAAATGAAATTCAATAAAAATTAAATATCTGTTAAATTTGAGTTCTATAAATATTCAAGATCAGTTAATGATTGATTGCAAGTAATTAACTACAGTTTTCTTTTGACATTGATAATAGAGTAGATTCTTATCGGCGACATTTGACACTATTATTCCTTGTTTTACTGTAATATGCAACTTTCTTACTTTTTGTTTATTTGTTTAATTCGACTTTCTTATTTTCTAGGCTTCGAGGATCTTAACAATTTAATTTCATAAATTCAAATATTGTTTAATGTTAATCGACTATAGATATTGAAAATGTAGTGGCGTTCAACAGACATTCTAAAATAATCATTCCTGTCTTGATTCCTAATCCTGGTTTGTTTAGTATGACTTATCCGACCCGACCTCACCGCTAGCTGCGTGATTATTTGTTAATGTGGAAAATGGAATTTTGATATTTCAATATTTATTAATATGTATTTCATATTTTTATTAAGACTTACTTCAAATTTAAACCAATAAATTTAATTCTAATGTAGCATTCTATGTTAAATTAGGCCAGTTACCCTCTTTTTTTATTCGTTTTTTCAATATAATAAACCATCTATCTTTAAAATAATTCCAAAGAAACATACTTATCAAGGTTTCTAAATCATTGTTAATTGAAACTAAAATAAAAAGTACTTTTCACGTCATATTCACGTCACAATCTCGTAATACGCCAACGGGAGGTTGCTTTTGAGCTAAGCCTCACTGACTGTGGGGAATTAAAGGAACTCAACATTTACTCATAATCAAGTCCTTGTATTGCGCCTTTTCTACAATTTTAGCATAACAATATTACATTATGTATGTGTGTGAGTGTAAGCTGTATAGTTGAGATGGGAATATTTTAAGAGGAAATGTGTTACGTGGGCGAAACTGACGCACTCAGGGTATGAACATTACGGTCGACATGGATTTTAGCTTTATTAAATTACACGCACCCCCGAAACCAAGAAGTTTTATATACGGCGGGCATACGCGGACAGGTGTGCGTTGCTTACTTGTTCGTTATGCTGTATAAAATTTGTTCGCAGGTGTATGAATTTATCAGATCGAATTTCCTATTCGGTTATACGAAAGTAGCTGGAAAAGCGAAAAGAAAAAAAAAGGAAGATAGAAAAACCTGGATAAAATTGGAACGTAACGGTTTGAATTTTATATTGAAATTTAAAATGGTGGGAACGATGAAGAGAGAAAAAAATTGGGGAAAATTTTTCTGAAATAAAAATGAAATCTACATTTCATTTTGATTTTGAAAAGGGTGATACTACCAAGGTATCTTATTCTGTTCCTATATTCGTCCTTAATTTGGAACCAGATTTATCTGGTCCTGACTTACAAAGATAGCAAAGAGAAAGCCGCGGGAAATATCTAAATTAATAATATCCAAATTTATTTAAGGTTTAAACAAGACTTAACATACAATTTGAAGTAAAAAGGGCTTAATTATGCAAATATTATGTTAGAATTAAATACTTAGAATTAAAGGAGACCATAAATACATTTTAAAACCTATAAGATAATATGACAGACAAGATAGAAAAAGCCAAACCCTAAGTTCGAAATATAAAAAAATCATAAATTGGAAATAATCTACTTTATCTTGACCCTTTTACAAAAAAAAAATGCAGCTATGACTTTGGAATCAAATCATTGCTCAATGCAACATAACGTAATAATACGACAACTAGTTTTTTTCTCTTTTAGCATTTAAAGGTTTATTTGCTAGTTGTTAATAGGTAAATAAAAGTTGAATTTTCTCAGGAAGAAGCAGTATTGTCACTTTTCCGCTTATTTGTGTGTTTTTATTCAATAACTTCTAATTTTCTGCATTCAATATACGATGCTACAATATAAAATTGTTATTAACTATACAAAGCTATTCTAGAAAAAATAATATCTGTACTTTTAGCGCAAAGTATCATTGTTTTTCAACCATAGCTGCTGTACGTCGCGCGTTGACTTTCTCTCTCGATTGACAATCTATCACTTTCCGCTTTTGATACACAAATAGCTATTTCATATTACGAGTGAAAATACATTAACTTTTCTGATGCAAGACAACTAAAACTTACAAGGGCATGTACGTGCAATGGAGGAACCTCTCCCTTCTAAACTTAGGTTAGTTTAGTGATGAGGCTAGGGTAAGGTTTCTCATCGAGCCATTCTTTCCAATTCAATTAAATGCGCGTAAAATAAAAGGAGTCTTCTTCGTTACTTACAAATATTAATTAGGGAATAAATCCTTGGTAAATTGTCATTTTGGGTCATTACGACAAATGTTTGGATCTAACCCGGTGGTAGCAAAGGGCGTTTCAACTGCTGCCTTCAAAAGCATTTTCTTTTTCTTTACCTTATCAATTGTAAGGATTGGAATAAGGGTATATCCATTTTTTAATTTCTTATTGCACACACTTCTTCACTGGTAAAAGAGGGAAGTGGAAATCTTTCTTTAAATTATTCGTTAGCTTTTTTCGCAAATAGGTAAAAGCTTTTCGTGGTCCAACACAACTGTTAGGAGTTGGGAGTTTTCAGTTTGTTATAGTAAGAGATCATTACATCCTTCTTACAATCAAGACCTTATCCTACCCAAGCAGCATTTTTAGTCACCGCTAAGTACCAGCAACCACCGGTGGAACTATAAAGTTTTTGCCGTTAGTCACAAGAACGTAATTGCTACGGTATTGTTACGAGCCTGGAACCAAAATGGGGAACAATTCTCGGGTAGCAGATGCGTTGCAGTAACCTTTCCGGAACTTGTCCAGCTACCTTTAGGCTACGTAGCAGGAACGTGGCGGCGTAGTAATTGCTACTTTCGTGGAACTTTTTTTCTCTTTGACACATCGTGTGGCGTCGTTGTTCTCTCTTACTCTTGCAACTTAACAAATATTCTTTCACTTTCTCTACTAATGCCGCGGTCGTGTCACAAAATGGATTACTATTTTATTTGTAATACGTACATAATACATAAAGAGATGAAATGTTTCGTTATTTTGTCAATCTAGCATACCAAAATTATAAACCATCGCAACTTTTCTGTTAAATGCGATGATGATATATCGAAAAATAACAACGCGCCTTCTTTAAATATATTTTTTAATAAAAAATGTTTTGAATAAAATATGACAAAAATACTTATAAATTGATAAACATGATAGAAACCATTTTTATTTTATTCACAAGGCACAATTTGCCATCGATTTGTTATCTTTATTGAGAGTTATAGTAAAAGACTTTTTAAAAATTGCAAATTGATTAATAGCCTTCAACATTTTACAAGTAAATATGGAGTTGTTTTGAAAATGTCACCTTAAAGTAGTATTATCTGTAAAATGTGTGTCTAAAGTTTGTGTCGCTTTATAAACAGTAATTTAACAGTGGAATTTAACCTCAAATTTAAACGTCAATCGTAAACAAACAACCAATATTTTTATACTGATTGCTACTTAATAACAATTATTATTTAATTATGGCTCATTTTAAAGTTGTAGCGACGAAAGAAAAAAGGGGAATATATTTCACCCTTGTTTACTACATGATGGTTTATCAATCATCTCATCCCTATTTTTTGCTATTTCGTATTGTAAGCAGTTGATTTTGTTTCCACTGATTTCGCCTAACTGCTGTTCTAATTTTCTATAAAAGGTGGACGTATATCTAAAATTCTTTTTTTTTCTTATTGCATTTGCCTTTGACATTTTTATTAAAAACTTGCAAAACTACTACCACTGGGAAAACACAATTAACCTCCAAATTCTAAACTAAAATTACTTTCAAGTGATTCTCCTGGGTAGCATAAACGTAAGTTTTACTTTCAATGCTACTGTATAGTTCAGTTACTTTAAAGGTTAAGCAATGGTTTCAGACCAGTGGTAGGAACTTTCGGTGCTACTTTAAAGTTTTAAAAACTTAAAAGTAGCTTCGGGCAAGTTACTGCTACAATCATAATATCACTTGAAGTTGCAACAACATTAAGGTAATTATACTAAGTAGCAATACCGTTCCACATACTTTAAAAAGCTACTTAGAAGTAATGTAACTACATAGTTCTAATAAATAGTAGAAGTAACTACATAATTACTAAAATATTCCAAATGGAAGTAATTAAACCTATAAAGTCATTTAGTTGTAGTTACGTAACAGCTACTCAATCAAAGTTCCGATCTCAGTTACCGCTACTTAGATGCTGCTTGGGTATTGTATACCCCCTTATATTTTCATTTAATTTCTTTTACTGAACTTTTTGGAAATGCCAAATCAAACTCTTTTTCTTTTAGATCAATGAGTCATTAGTTATCAAGAATTATATTCCAAAAGTAACTACTCACTCAGTTTATGATAAAATAATAAATGTAGGATCTTTCTGAATTAAGCAATTACAAAGATATTTAACCTTACAAACTCTGTATTAAAAACAAGCGACTGACATGAATTATACTACGTATATCCTGTAAAGTTTTATTGTTAAATCACATTACCTGCCAAAAACCATAAAGCGCACAGCTCATCATACTCAGCAGCATGAATTTTTAATCAGCATCCTTTTAGCGGTTTTACTGCTTATGTAAGTCGATATACATATGTAAGTACGTATGCTTCCATATTAAGTTAGTAGAATATTGGATTTTGGTTGTTCTGCATAATCTACATTATCGCATCTGTATGCTTTATAAATGATTAAAGAGGATAGTTAACACTAGTTAAGTTAATTTAAATAAAATTATAAATATAAGTGCGCATAGTTAAGAATTTCAATCTAGTTTTATTGGAAAAGAAAGAAATATGACACCCTTCTAGAATTTGCAAGAATTTAAAGAAGAATATGGTTTATAACGCTTATTTCTGATAGCCTTGAGAGTAGTTGGAATGATGACCAGCTCTGGAAAGTGGTTTCGGTCCAGCCCATCATGGACGCCAACAACCTAATAATTACAAAAAACACAGAATGTATTACTACTGGTTCTAGAAGATACCCACTTCTGAGAAGAAGCACCAATAAACGACGACTTGTAGTTGGTTAATCTATGCTAAAGATTATAGCGTAAGGGCGAAAAAAGCCAATTAATAAGAATTTATAAGCCAAAGAGTAAGTACAATTCCTATTGAAACCCTTCAATCTTTAAAATATATCAATTAATGTGCGCGCTAAAAATAAAAATCAAAAACTGCTAAGGCCTTAGCGTAAATCGAATAGTATACTCCATGGTAGCAATTTATTGTACCCAATTAAATTCCGAACCTCAAGATCTCTTCGTTAAATAATTAAAGAATTAAAATTATCGTAAATAAATAATATCAAGGATTTATAATAATAAACATTATACAAATAAATATTATACAGAAACGTGAACTTATTACTGTCACAAACGGAATTATTCCAAATTGAATACTTTTATAATCTCAACTTACGTTCCGTTTAGTGCAAATGTTATCAAGGTTACATTCGTATCTGCAACAGCTGCCTACGCTATCCGGCCATCTGCGAGTCGCTTCGCCTACGACTCGTCATTTATATGATAATATAAACCGCAACTTGCATTCCAGCAATTATCATCCAAGGTTAATGCATTTCATTCTAACATTATATAGACGTTGGCTTAATGCTTATCGCACACGCGAGCAGCTGCTGTTATTCGAAGAACCCCTAACTTCTGCCCAGCCCACTTGCGACCGATCCACGTCACACACGCGAGCCAGCGGCTCTCTCTCCAAGAATCTCTACTCAGCACAACATGCGATCGACCTACGCTCTGCCACCACAGCTGCATCCCGCACAAGGAAATAACAACGGATACGCGGAACACCACACCTACAGATTCGCGTTAATATGCTAATGTCTTCCGCGTTGAACAGTATATAAACCCGCTTGCCCTGGCTTAGAGTCAGTCAGTGCCCTGACTCGAAGAATCCACATTCAGAAGCAAGCGGGTAAGCAACCTTTTTGTTATTTATTGTAAGGGGTCGGAATCTAGTGCCCACGGGCATTGATTACCGAACCCCTTACCGCTTAGTTCTGCTTAGTTATTAGGGGGTTGCGTCAGGCTCCCTATGCTTAGTTGTAGATTATTATGATCTTGGATAACCGCTGATTACCGGGTCTCCTACGCTTAGTTTGTACACCTAGTGCTAGTACGGGGTGGTTCCAATCGCCCTTATGTTTATTGTTATATTTTGGAGGACATGTACGTCCTCATACTGAGTAACCATTATGTGTATTGCTTTTTGTATCTCATTGACTTGCTGTTAGTATATAGTTGTTTTTATGACCTGTGTTTACTTGCTAACTCTACCTCTGACTACACCTCCAGTCACGAAAGCCCCACGTGACATTAGAATAAAATAACAAAAAAAGAAATCTATTACTTAATTTCGATTTCACTTGACAACACTAAGGCAAGTGTATTTAATTGTTCACAAAAACCTAAATTTTAAATTTTCTCGTCTTCGCAGTTGCTCTCGGTGTTTCCTGATGTGACTTCGATATATGTATCCCACATTTGCTGGTCAATCGGTTCCAAACAGAAAAAGAGAGACGAGAGAAAACAATTTTAGGTAAAAATAAGCCCAAAATAACGACCTAAGATGTATCATGAACAAGTTAGACGAAACACAAACAGAACGTAGAACCAACTTTTCCAATAGTTTCAAACATTTAAATACAACAGTTTTTCCTAAAACTACTATATAGAATATTTCACAAGGAGCCTACCGCGACTTCAATTTCACTAATTAAAAGAGAATCAAACAATTAACAAGCAAAATCTTGACGAGATGTCAACTATAAAATCTGATATATTATAACCAGGAACTATCTTTAAAGTATATAAGATGCCCACATAATACGTAAATACATTAAGGGCCTATACCATGCAGGAGCATTTATCGTTTTTTACATAACCTCGAAAAAATTATCTGAAATATGGGTGGATTCGTTTGCTAAAATTACACGCACATATTGAGTAGTAAAAACCATGCATCTCTCTCCTACTCATTTCCACTCTTTGTTATAGAATTTCAACGAAATTTATATTTAGTAAACATTACATGCGTAGATGAATTAATATTAATTGTTGATTAGTTAATGTTAATCAATTGATAAGTAAATGTACTGTAATTAGTAATATTGTAAAAAAAATCAACCAAAAAGGTATAATAAATGGACATTCATTAAAGAAGAATTGTATGACAACAGCTTCATAGTCGAATGCTGCATTCGATTATGCGTACTAGTTTCGAATAAACGAACGAGAGTTCAAATCTCAGCTAATGCAAAATAATTTTTAATTATTATTTAATATATTTTATAAATAAACTTTTTTTTGTAAATACTATAACATTTACAAAAAATAATTACATAAAATGCATAAAATTATCCCTTTTAGTCCTTGTTCAACAAGGGGAGCTGACATGACGTCGATTTCAATATACGATTAAAAATTTTATTGAATTAAATTTACAAAATAATCCAATTGTAAACAGGATGTAGCTTTATTAAAAATAATCTAAAAAAAAATTATGCAGCTGGCGGGAATAGAACCCGCGGAAATCTGTAAAGGCGGTTACTGTACTTTTCAGCCTTTCCGTTAGGCGAATTCTTTTATAGGTACCAAGGTATACCTTGCATCTTGTATGCGTTAATTTGTGTCGCATTATATTAAATGCAGAAACACATATTCCGTTATTTTGAATTTACTTTCACTTAAAAAAGAAATTTTTGAATTCGGCGTCACATCATTTAATATTTAATTGTAAAGCATAAATAAATAAAATCTAATATTAGCTCTAATTGTTTACAATATAGGTGAGCGCATTGAACAATTATCCCCTATGCTTCGAAGGTTGCAGATTCGATTCCTGTCCGGTAGGTTTTTTTATAAGAACTATAATAATAAAAAAACAAATAACATTAAAAAATATAATTCAAATAATTAAGTAAATAATTATTCTTTTTAAGAACTAACAAGTTCAAATTAAAAAAAACTACCTGAGCAGAGATCGATCCTGCGATACATGACTTGCAATGCAAGCACCTTCGACATCAAGCCACAAGGTTTAGTTGCTCGTGAAGCTAACGCGCATTTTATAGTACCATTAGAGCTGATGTTAGATTTTATTTATGCTTTACAGTTTACAATTAAATATATCATAGTACGTTTAATCGTTTAGTTTTATTTTCAATTAACATAAATATACATAGTTTAATTTAAACAATGGGCGATATGAATACAATGCAGCAAATGCTTTTACTTCTATGAATAAAGAATAAAGGATGAAACATACGATACTTAATTAGTAAAGCACTAATAAAGTATAAGTATTTAATTAGCTACATTATGTAATAAAAGCATTTGCTACATTTTGTTCATATGGTCTATTATCGCACGCATGTCTCTAAAGTAGGCGGAACCACGTTTAGTGTTTACAGTATTTAGCAAATGTTGTGGCCTCTTTTGACACCAATAATAACTAAAAAATCCAAAGAAAATTGATTTTCAATTATTCGTCTCCTGATCTTATTAATTGATCTAATAAAATGAAACAAAAAGCAAAGTGAAGTACGATTAATAAGCTACACCAGCGCTTTTGATTTTTTCCGAATTACCCTTGGTTAATATTTTAGGACTTTTTTAAACATCAATTAATTTTTCTGTGTTTTTCTTGTAAACTTTGTACAACAAAAAAAAATTTTTTCTTAAATCCGAAAAAGCTCATCTGTAGAATGGACATTCCTTTTTATTTTGGTTCAAATAGAGTGTGACAATTTTATGAAATAACTGAATGAGAAGTATAGAGCGAAAAGCATTTTAGCTATCATAAATTCCCACGTACTGTAGACCCTTAAGATATTCCAAATGAACACTAAGGTGTTGAGTACAAAAAACATAATCGACTTTCTGACATATATTTGACACATACTCAATACACTAGAACTAATTTAGCAAACATTTATTAGACTATTTGCGTTAGTAGCTCACATAAATACGAACTTTATATGTAAGTATACCATTACAACTACTTCAAGTGTAAAAAGAATTTACTAGACCGACTTCAGACTCAATTCTGTGCAATGTCAACTATTCAAATGCAAAACTAAGGCACGTACCAGCCGGTTCAATAAGATTGTATAAGAGACATGGTGATTGAAACTTACGTGTGTCGTGTTGCTACTGAAACATGCTGTCGTAAATATACGGAAAGTACATTACAAGCACTTCTGTAAATATTTACGTAATTCTAAATATGCGCTTGAAATGCTTTCAAGTGAATAATATTAAATTACGTGGATAATTACCACCTCATTTATGCGTTTCAACAAACAACTTCGAAGAGATTACTTATGCTATGCAGTTAATTTTAACCTACATACGTAATGATATTTCATTGAAAAAAACAACTGTCCATTAACAAGATCAACTGCAAAAAAACTATTAAAAATGAACTTCATTAAAGGTCACATTTACGTACATTTTTAAATAACGCACTCTGTACACATTCGACTATGTTTTTAATTTCACACTTCGGTTATGTTATGCGAACACCATTAAAAATGGTTTAATCGTAACCAATTACATTTTAATGTGTTCTTCATTAAAATGAACAATACCTCAAGTTCAAGGCTTGTAAATTTAAATTAGCGAATAATTTCACGACCTTCTCGGGTTGGGTGATTCATGTTTTATGACGATGTTTACCAATAAAAGTGAACAATATCTAAATGAGACGCAAAAGTTCATTCTCTCATATAAAATCATTTAAATATAAATGATATATGGATTATATAATAAAGAAGATCGAATAAATAAAGTGAGCAGGAAAACACAATGAAATAGAATAGACCTACAGATAAGCAACACAAATTACGATCCATATTTGGTAGCGCTAATAGACTCCGCAATCGGTTTATCCAGCAGATAGCCAATCAGCCAGTTTGATGAGCATCTAAATTATCGAACTGGATTGACACGTTGAAATGTGATAGTTAATATGACATTTGGTTGATAAACGAGTTTTCTGTTGACGTAGAAAAACATATGAAAAAGTTCCAATATCGGTAAATCATCTGTATTAGCAGTAGGAACTCTGCTGTTTTCATGAATTAAGTAGTTCAGTAGTTCTGTTGGATGTTTCTAATATCCAAAATAAACTTGAATATAATCACTTTATTTATTTTATTTTCATTTAGAACAAGTTCATTATTATATATGTAAATATTATTAGATGTTATTGAATATTTCTAAATTTATTGGAATTTTCGAAAATTCGAATAAAGGGTCCAATGAATAATGATTATAATGTGATTTTAAACAATATTCTCTCGCAACTAAATAGATGTACCATTTTCTTTAAAAATACTTCCAAGTACGTGTGATAAACTGCATTTAGATAAGCAGTGTACTTGATGCTTTTTTGTTCTTGTGCATGAACACACATTTCTGGCGGATTAGAACCCTTTCTTTAGCAAAGAGAAGAAAAACGTTTTACAATTTTTTTAAATATCATCAATTCAATATTATCAAGCTGAAGCAATTAATGTGTAATCTGTTTGTGCAATTAAAAATTTTATAATTTTATCAAACCGGTACATGAATAATGAACATGTTCGAAATCCTTCGAATCCAGAAAATGATTCCAAGTTCTAAGATAACTGCAGTGAGACATGTCTGTGCATCTGATTAGCTTCCAAGATTTTATTCTGGGGAGAATTAATTCTCATTATAATATTTAATAGGCAGCTTATATGTATATTTTAATAACTGCCTCACTTTTAAATAATAAATTTGGAAAAAGATTTTCTTAATGAAAATAAAATTAATTAAACAAGACTAACATGCTCACAAAATCTCTTTAAGCAGATAAAGGATATATGAGAATCCAGATTTTTCATAGTAAAAAGCTAAAATCCTTCTCATAGCTTAACGATTTGGGAATCGTTTATGTACTTGGAATAGACAAAATATGTTGTGTTGAAGGTGTATGCAAATATATAGCAACTTACCTGTTGAAATTATAGTTGAAATGTGTAGTTCATGTTTAATATTGTTAATTATATGTTAATTTTGCAGTCTTATTGAATTTTTGAAATCTTACAACTTTTTGATAAGTTGTTTTAGTGGAAATGAGTAGAGTAGCATTATAACCACAGAATTGGTACACATTTTAATGTAAGGATTAGATTTTATTTTTTAAAAAGGTATTTCTATGAAATTACGCTATTTAATAGTAATAGGAAAATGTTCATTCGTCGACATTAAAATTAAGGGTATTATTCAATTTTTCAACCCAAATATTGCGTATGGTTGGATTCATGATTTCGTTTTCTATAAGTTTGTATAGTTCTTGCATTTATAAAAGTTTATAAATTATAATTGGGTTATGTGAAAAAGGAAATGTCATAAATTTTTTGTTTAAAAAAATTCATTTGTTTTCCAAAATAGTATATAAAGGGAATCTATTTTTTAACATTTATTTTTAACATCTATTTTCTTATTACTATTAGAACTTTGAATACTTTGATATAGTATAATTGCATTCGTTAGCAGTTTTTTAAGCAAACATCAGTTTTCATACAAGACAGTAATTAATAACACTAGCTTACAAATTGAAAAACAATCTGTGCCCTGGGAGCCACTGTACTTTTCTGATGTACTGATGTACCGCTAAACTCGAAAATCGCATTAAATAATTTTTTTATGGATACGTTTTCGAGATATGAATTTTTAATTTTTTGTTAGTTTTGGCAAATAGTTTGACTATTTGGAGCATATCTAGAGTTAGAAACGACCAATCTCATTGTTTAGCACATCCACTTAAAGATAATCAAATCGCCGATAATTGTTACTGACATTGTTTTCTAGTCGCTTCAGTAGTTTCAGTGCAATGGGCTAAACAAAAAATCAACTAAAAAATCTCGAAAGTTACTTTCACATATAATTGATCATAACTTCAACATATCTACATAGATTTACATCGTAAATACCTTTTTCTCTTCGTAAAAGTGCAAACTCTACGTAAAAAATAAGAAACTGTGTACATTTCTATGATTTCTACTTTTCCTCGGCGATAAAGTGAATTTTCGAATTTTTATTTGGGCAAAAAAAATTTTTTTTTTCATATTATGGTCCATTGCACTGAAACTACTGAAGCGACTGGAAAACAATTTATCGGTGATTTGATTACCTTTAATTTGATGTACCGAAGGACAAGATTGGTTGTTCCTAACTCGAAATATTCTCCAAACAGTCAAACAACCTCCGAAAAAAACAAAAAAAAATTAAACCAGTTGAGAATGAGCAGAGCTAGCATTGCTATGACGAACAAAAACAACTGTATACTTAATAAATTAATTTATTTTTGAAAACTAATGTTGACCAAACACATTAGTTGTCATAAAAACTAAAATTCTAAGTCGTAAAATTTTTTTGCTAAAAATGTTTTATTTTTTCGTAAATTTTTAAAAAATACAAAATTTTTCATTTTTCAAAAATTTACCAAAATTTTCGGCTGTCATTTTGACCACTTTCCCGAAGACATACAAATAAATGTTTCAACCAAAAGTTTCTTAGAATTTGATGTACTATAAGATTCCAAAAAGTCAACAGGGTAAAAGGCGACAGACAGACAGACTTCACGAATTCACGAATTCAGAGACGAACTTTTTGTTCGTCGAAAATTCATATCTTGAAAACGTATCCGAAACAAATTTTTTAATGCGATCTTCGAGTTTAGCGGGCCAAAGTACATAAGAAAAATGTAGTGGCATACAGTGCACAAAATGGCTATAAACTAGTGTAATTATTTCTGAATTTCTTCAAAAATTATTTGGGTATAATTTGTTCTTTTTATTTCATTTATGTGTTTAATTGAGATTTAATAAATACAAAACGTGTGTTCTTTATTCTGTACATTGTTACCAACAAAATGGGGACTGCTTATTGGGAAACGGTAACAACCTTTAACCGCAGTTAAATCTGTCGGCTGCCAGCTAACTAGTGGGAGGTCGTGGGTCTCACTAAAGGTCTTCTGTAATGGGCGCCAAGAATCGTCTAAGATAGCTACAGTATTGACCGACAAAATCTGAAAAGAACAACACATTTGCGACTACTACCAATGTGGTCGACTTTTCCCAATAATGACTCCTCGATTGCTGAAAATATAAACTCCAAATACCACACATATAAATAATAGATCTTCAAGTAAGTTATATACAGTGCTTTATTATTAATTAATTCAAATTAGCAAATTATTTAATGCGAAATAACCTTGGCAAAAATTGAATAGCGGTTATTGAATGCTATACACAAATTGCAAGGGGAAAAAGATTAATGCGAGCGCGATTACTTACTCTAAAGTTGATTTAAAGTCACAAAAGCAATAAGCAAAGGTCACGGTAAATTTAACACGTCTACAGGTACCAATCAGATTGCGCAATCATCAGCTCCAGTAGTGAGCTATTCATCTATTACGGAGCAAAGACTTACGTACACACTCGCAAATAGTCTTGACAATATCATACAATAAATGGTATGCGATAGAATTATAAATATGCAGCAGATATCTAGTAATGAGTGCTACACGCACACTGGTGAAAAACCATTTAACACAAAATCATAATATACAAATATACATAAATGTTTTATATACAATAAAGAGTTGTCAAACGTTATTGTTGTTGTAACCAGTTGCTAAATTATAACCAACTCACGATACGGTGTCTGTTCTTAGAGCTGAAGAGGAACGTCTCCAAAGCTTGAACGTAACGTGATCCCGACAACAGCAACCAAGTCCGTGTAACGGTCTTGTACCAATCCAAACATTCAACGTATACTTGTTATACAGCAAGTAATAAAATGAGTAAAGGACAAACCCAAGATAAAAAAAAGGTCTGTAACAAATAAATCGAAATAACAGAATGACCATCACAACACTTTATAAATACCTTCGATGGAAGTTGACCTTAAGAGAGATTTATATCGCCTCCATATAACGACGATTATACATAAAAACCTATCGAAAGAGTTAAGTATCAGAGACTGAAAGATAAAAAAGTTAATCAATAAACTTACGAAAAGGTGTGCTTCCATAACCTCAAAAGAACAAGTGGAAATATATCCCATAAACGGCTTCCAATAAACTAAATCGGAAAACTAACGCCACAATCAATCATCAAATCTGCACTAAGGCAATTCCCATAACTCAACATAAAAGGAAAAGATTAATTAGACGGCGATGTCCACGAAAAGGTTCTTCAAGGAACTTCTAGCTTCACAAGCGGATCAAACAAGAGTGACAATCTCTTATCAAACAGGAAATAGTTCCACAACAAAATGGCAACTACAAGGAGAGAAAATGCAAAAATCCCTAAACGCTATACAACTTAATATAAAATACAAAGCTATACAGGGTGCTACGAAATTAGCACGTAACAACATTTTATTTGAGCATTTCTCTTTTATATTTGTTAACAACCTGCATTTATTTAAATAATAAGAATAATCTACATCAGCGACCCAAACCTGAGAGAGTCTCAATATAGTGGGAATATGGTATAAGGTATGTTTGGAAACTGGTATTTTTTAATAACGATTTAGAGTGAACTTCTTCAAGTTAAGTGCCATTACAGAAATACCTCTAATGTTAAAAATATACATAAAATATTATAATAAATATTAATAAAAAAAATAAAATATCTTAAGCATATTATCGAGAGCAATATTTCAAATTTTCTAAATAAATAAAAATGAAAAAATTGTTTAATTAAAAAAAAATGTAATTTATAGACAATAACAATAACATTTCAATTTATTTAAAATTTAAAACTTGTGAAAAATAATTTTCCACCAAATTCATCCTCAAATTTTTCTGTATGTAACATCCTTTCGATCACTAAAATAATGATACAAGTATCATGAAATCTTTGACTGTAATTATATAAAGCCTTTGTTTCCATTTGATGATGAAGTTTGTTAAAATTAATGGGTATTTGAATTGCCGAATAAGTTCAACTGTAAAATTTTTATTGATTGTTAATTTTTATGTTCACTTTAGATTAGATCGACACGCAACCATGCATCATGTCAAATTAAACAATTAACAATTGAACAAATTAAGCAATTGTAGAATAGCGTGATTCAGTATAAAAGTACTTCTGCAGAATTAATCTAAGTTCTTGCAAACTTCCCTTCACGTGCACATGGAATTCTAGGTACACTAGCCTTACAATTGATAATTCATTCAAGTGGGTTTTCTTCAAATTAAGCTTTAAAATATTCAGTCATTTCATTCATTAATTCCTTTTACTGTTTAAAGACTACCAAATTATTTACTTAATCGTGTTTGAATTAATTAATTTCCAAGCATTTTTCTACCAAATATTTATTGGATTTTTTGACAACAGTTAGATTTTGTTTTTGCTGAAAGTAATAGGAATTTGAATTGTTACATAAATGTAAGCTGTATTCTGCTTGATTGCAAGATCCTTCTGTTTACTGATTGTTCATTGTCACATTTATTTTAGATTAGGTGGGAACACAATCATGCATCATGTCAAATAAAATAATTTGATTATGGAGTCGTATGGTTCAGTAGATAAGTACCCCTGACAATTACGTGAACCCTTGGTGGGCACATGTCGCTGTCAGTGGAATCTTAGAAACACCAGCCTCTGTATTAATTTATTCAATTGAAGCCTTTCTTGTTTATATTATAATGATTTTTTTGCAAATTAAACTTTTGTAATTATTCGATCATTTGATTTATTATTCTTCTTAGTGTGTAATTTTAAAATGTTTTAATTTGTTGTTTAATACTTGTAAATTTTGAGTTTCTGGGGTGTTTCTTTTAAAGCTTTTTATAGTAACGAACAGTGCAAGCTTAGCTTTTTATAAGTGTAAATATGATATAATTTAGATTTGTTTATTAAAATGAATTATACAACACGTGCATCACGAAGTCTGTGTTTGCAATATTAGCCATTTACTATTTTATGTTGAGATAAGATGGAAATGGTTGTTTCTTCGCAGAATGAGATTCGTGATATATTTCCCTTTTTTTGAAGTCAGTTTTTTATTGAATGTTTTTAAAATATATGTACATCTGTAAATACATAGGAATTCAGATTTTCAATATTTTTTAAAACTAATCTTTAATTTAACATGTCGCTAATCTTAGTAGTTTGCTTGTAGTAAAATGTTTTCAATATCATAATTTGTCTCAATTCATATATTTTTTAAATTTTAAATTAGTCTTAATTAATTTAAAATTCTTCTTCATCATGCAGAAGTGTTTTTCTCGTTTTCTCCCATCGTTTTATTTTGGTAATAATCTTTAAAACCAGTGGCATCAGTTATAAATTCTTAAAGTTAAGTTAAATATATCAAGTCAGTATTTCATTTTTAGTTAACTCACGACCCCATGATGTCTGAATTTACCTACGCGTTGCTGTGTACCAGCTACCCTTTTCCTTTGTTATTTTCTTTCGTTTCCTATTTAATTCTAAGTCAGAAGCATATTCAAAATAATAAATAATGAAAAATTAATGACGCTCTCCTAAAAGATCTCTACATGTTCATCAGCTTATCAAGCTTTACGTGACAAACCAGCCACATGTATTTCCTTCGAATCTGAATACGTAATAACCATTTAGCAAAATTCCAGTTTATTTCCGAATACCTTTAAGGGATTCACAAAATTTAATTAGACTTCAACGCAGCGTCTCAAATCTTGTTTGTGTCGTGTTTATTTTACATGCAGTTACACTGAATTTAGACATCAAGGATAACCCGAAAAGCAAATCTGGTCTAATTGCTGCTAAATAATTTTAACTTAATTTACATATTGACTAAACCTCATGTAAAGCATTTAAAATTAGTAGACGTTTTGCAATTCGCACTAAAAGTTGCAAACTTAGCTAAACGCGATGGCAGCATGCACTTAGTACGTAATACTCGTAATTGAACTTCGAGTAGCGTTACAGTATTTTAATCCTCGTAATAACAGCCAAACTTAAACCTATCAAGTTGTCAGGGAAAATATCTAAAGGCGCAATTTGGCTCGGTTACAAAACCATCGTTTAGGCTAAATTATGCAGACAATAGCTGCGCCCACCTTTCGTAATGCACGTATACGAAATTGAAACGCAAACGGAAATGGAAATAAAACAATGGCCATGCATAATACGAAGATGCCTACGCGAAAGTGGGAAGCTTTGTAAGGAGAAAACGGGAAAAGCATTGATAAATACCGAGTTATTTTCGGAAACACAGAACTGTAGAATGTTTCGAGTGCAGCGGAAACATCGACAGAATCAGCGAAGCAGTCTTGGGATATCCCAGAGGAATATGGGGGCCGAGTAAGTTTATTTTCTGTACTTCCTGGTTTGGTTCCTCTGGCGCCTGTTATTAAAAACTTATATCACTGGGGCGTGTAACGAAATTAACATTTATAGAAAGTTAAAGGAATTGTTTTATAAAGGCTTAAGGGAATTTATTTCGGTTTTGTTCGTGTTTTTCAATTAGGTCAAATTTATTATGTAGCTGCATTGTGACATCCACCTGTAGGCACAAGAAACGGGGGAGTTTTACCAATTTTACAGGGAAATGAAGCCGGTGAATAAGCTGGGTCGTTAAAATTAATCTTTTGTCCTCATTTTCATAATCCAACTCACGCATAAATCTGAGGAGCCAGGGAAATTAGCTTTGTATTTTTTAAAGTTTATTACTTTATCATAATCTTGTACTGAAATAATTAAGGTTACACAGGTAAACACAGGTTTTCCTGTTTCTGCTAGTCCCGACGCGTAAGATTTCTCAGTTTTATGTTAAAATTTTCGTTTTTAATTCCTTCAAAATATTGTTAGTACTGTTGAACAGACTTGATGATTTTTATAACAAATATGTACTAATAACAATTGCGGGTTAAGTGTACTTATAATACTATAGCTAAAATAGAAGTAAATGAAACAATTCTACAATAAATTAGAAAATTTGGCGTTCTATTATTAAATTGATGTATGAGATGCAGGAAGTGCACCGCAGAAATGGTCTTATTAGTTACTAAAGTATAATAACGGTGCTGTCAGGCCTACAGGCACACATAATTTTATTTGAATTTCAGAATCTAATGCATCCGGGCAGGAGCACCTTAGTAGCGCTGCGCTAGGCCAAGTATAGCCAAAAAATGGTCTTAGTCCGCTTTAAGAAAAGTCTAGTTTACCATCTGTGCATGTTTGTGTTGTGGCTAACCAGGATAACCCCCTGAACTTTACCAGTGTCAAAGATTCCAACTGCATTAGTTTATGACTATACTTCCTGAGAAAGATCAAAAGTTGCTTAGCTTGTTGTTAGTTGAGGTTGAATCGCCATTAAAGACTAAGGTTAAACGCTCCCGATTTGATCGGCCCACAGATATAAAATCAGAGTATGTTTCGATCTCCGCCAATACACCTTCCAAACTACCACCTCACAACTACCGTTCTAACGTCCTAGTTAAACAATTCCTAAGAACGCAAATAGCAATAAGTCTCTACTGAAGATTCCAAAAAGTCATCCAAAAATAAAAATAAGACAACAAACATAACTTCTAACAGCGAATGCGCAAACTTTACAAATATTCTCAAATGAGGATACAAAAGTCCTACTTAAACTAAAAATAGCATAATTATATAGTGACCTCTTCCAGTCACTCCAGTATCGTTTCCGGCATGCTTCAAAACTTTTGCACACACAAAACTATCTAATCCCAATATTAACAAACTCATCTCAAATATATGTCACGCTTTTCCAAGTAGATTGCTTTCAGCCCCTCAGAAAGACTTCTTTTAGAAACTACCGGATAACAAAAATCCCTAAATAAACCAGCAATTAAAAATTCTTCCAATACCACAGTTCCTCGAAATGTTCTTCAAGACTATTACTCCAGGTTTTTCATGATTCAGGCGGTATCGAATTCGTCATCCCGACCAATCATACGACCCATCGAGGAATAAAATTTCAATTTCAGTGCAGTGTGAACTTGAGTTTTTTCAATGTATTGCTGTGAAACTGACTGTTGTTGCCTACGTGTTAATTGTTAAACTTTCGTGTGTTATACTTTCGAGAGATCCTCGCAGTGTATTGTAATGACATACGTCATCCTCGTTATCCCCATAACATCCGTTGACCGTTAGAAGCAGGAATGTGGATATAGCCGATGAAGGATCAAACAAACTGAGGTTGGATTAGTAGAATCCAAACCTACCACAAAGCCTACTGCTAGAACAAGAGTTGGTTTGTTTAGAAGATATAAAAGTTACAAAAGTGATCCTCCATATATATGAATATCTATAGGCTATCCTACTGTGTGTTGCATGGCCTTTAGATATTCATAATACCCATAATACAGACAATATTATTCTGTCATACCCATAAAACAAACATGACATAATTAGACGATCGAGACTTCATCTTTCTTGGTATAGGTATGCTTAAAGATCATATTTAAAAAACTTCAGTCGGAATGAACGAAATCACGAACTGCTTTAACATTATCCAAAACGCAAATTCTAATGTGACAGAAAAGCAGCTTGACATTACCTTGGCTTTAGACATCCTCCAACTGTTCTTCTGGCATATACCGACAGGAATTTGGCGTTTTTATCCCCTTAATTGGGTACTTTTGAATATTACTCAATGAAATAATTTGTAAACTTACCTTTAATGTTTAACTACATTAAGTTTCAAGTTTTCAATGTTTGGAGGAATTCAATAACACAAAATCTCAAGTTAAAAGTTTTCATGAATGGACGGTTGCCTTTGCAAAAGAAAAGGTGTTAGATATTATTATCGTAATAAAATACTGATTACAGTACTATAATTAGCTTTGTATTATACCTTCTTCTTATGATACGACTTATTTACAAAACGTAGCTTCTTAGATTACGTAGTACTGCAGTGTCCATGTAAGAAGTCTTTGCAAGAATGTAAGAGGTCTTTTCTAAAAGAGAAGTCACAAGTTGTTCAATTTGACAAGGAGTTGTTTCTATCAAGTTGTTTGTTTATGGGCAAAACAATTCCAAATAGACAGCACGGCATGTAGTAGTGTATTGTCATAAGCATGGTCCAAGCGACTGCAGCAGAAAGAAAGGCAGATTGCGTTGAATCTTTCCACGTAACATTTTAAAACTTCTAAGAAGTAGTATTGATTAACATTTTCCCCAGGTCTTTCGTTGTGCACTCTAATGCCTTGTTTCTGAGTTGTATTGGTAGACTGGACGCACTCTCTGTGTTGAGTTGTTTTGGTACTATTTTTGTAAACACTCTTCTCAGGCTTAAATCTTCTAGATTTTTCTTAAATTCCTTTTCTATGAATTTGGATTTTATCTGTGGCATTTCTGACTGAAAAACAGCATGGGCAAGCGTAATATATCTTACTACGATTGGGCTGGCCTTAGGGTTTCCATTCCTTGGTTTATGGAAGAGTTCGAGAACAAGGTTGGACTCCAGGATGCGAAGAGTATCTAGTAAGGTTAATTCTATGTCTTGAGTTGAGTCTCTACTTTGAGTTAGAGTCGAACGGGACCCTGTTGAAGGCTCGCCAAGTTTTTATTATGGTAGGCCGAGACGAAAAAGTCCTAGGTGACCCTAAGCAGACCTAGGACCAATCCTAGCCACACTAGTGGTTGAACTCGGCCAGGCAGTCGAAGGGCGCATGGTAGACTAAGAGCGAAGCCTTGGCTTAATGACCAATCTAACCTGTTATCTTTAATTACATCTTTTTGTCCATCAGAGATACGTTTAATACATTATATATCATCCTATACCCTTGATTTAACATATCCTGGACCATTCTTCCAAAGTATTATAAAATCATCATGACAGTACATTGTTTGAGATACTGTTCTGATCTTATTAACACAAAATTAAACAAAACGCTATAGCGCCGTTAACAAGCAAGAACAAAGATTATCCAACAAAGTTCCTCACGCATATCAGATCTTTTCTGATAGTGAAACTCTCTCAAGCTTTGCTTAATTCTAATAATTAGGTCGTACATAGGATAATAGCATTTGTGAAGAGGTATAAGAGATGTTCCGTTACCCGATACCTCGACAAAACAAACAAACCAAATATAAGAGTAAATCTTGTACGGTGAATAAAATAGGTACGACAATTTAAAATAATAACTAGTTGAAATAAAAACAGAATCCACACGAACGATACCCTAGGACAGTAATGTACCGTATGTAAAGTTTATATTTCAATTAATTATTATTTATTTCATACTGTCCGGTAAAAGGGTATTTACCGGACTCATTTGAGTCCGGTAAATGAATTATTACGTTACAAGGCCGGTAAAAAATTTTACCGGACTGAAAATCCAATTTGAGTCCGGTAAAAAATTTTACCGGACTGAAAATCTAATTTGAGTCCGGTAAAAAATTTTACCGGACTGAAAATTTTAAATGCATTTTTTTAAAAAATGAACAATGTGAGGCAGTATGAAATAAAACGCCTTACGTCATACTTCCGGTAAACCATTACAGTAGCTCGTTTCAACATTCGAGACTCGGCTCCTTCGTCGCCTCGTCCCGAAACGTTTTCAACTCGCTACTGTAAACTTGGGTTTACCGGACTTATAACGTAATATACTATTATGAACTCATGCAAGAACCACTTTTAGGCTCTGTAAAAATAATTGGACTTGATAATAATAAAATTTAGTTTAAAAAATGCCATTTTATCCATTTGGTTACTAGTCCAAGCACCAGAGCAAAAAAAGTAGGTT
Source organism: Agrypnus murinus (assembly GCA_929113105.1). Taxonomy (NCBI): domain Eukaryota; kingdom Metazoa; phylum Arthropoda; class Insecta; order Coleoptera; family Elateridae; genus Agrypnus; species Agrypnus murinus. The sequence goes on along the minus strand of OV816028.1, from coordinate 27,614,075 downwards.
CGTAATGCAATCTTTTACAGAATTGATTTTCTTGTTGGAAAATGTTCGGGGGTGTACCCTGAATATGTCAAGTTGGCGGGACGGAGGGGGTTGAGCGTTAGCCGCCATCTTGAAAAATACGTTTTATCAAATATCTCAAAAATAGTACAGATCGTTTTCGTAGATAATAACATTTTCTACAACTTTTATTTACTACACAGCATTGTCATTTTTCTGAACACTTTTCGCCGTTTTATGTGTTATGAAATGTTTTCCGTGTACTACGAGCAACATTTCCACTGATAATTCACGCGGTGCAATAGTTTACCAAGCTATAGCTCTTAAAGTATCAATTTTATAGAAAAAAACTTCAAATAAATTTTATTGGAAGTTTTGTGTTCTACAGATTTGGTTAGTACCATTTTTAATGCATCATCAACCGTTAACTATATATTTAGCAATAACCATGTTGGAAAAAGTTTGACGCGCTAGAAATATAAATCTATGCACTATACAGAAAAAAGTATTTTTATCGTACGTTGCACAGTTCACGAGATATTTGATAAAACGTGTTTTCCAAGATGGCGGCTAACGCGCAACCCTCTCCGTCCCGCCAACTTGATGTTACCTTCAGGGGACAACCTTGAACATTTTCCAACAAAAAAAATCAATTCTGTACCAGATTTCAAAAATAAATTACCCGGTTACTGGCCTATACTAGAAATCACAAAAGAAAGATTATAATCGCTAATATTTCCACTGAGAAATTATGTGCGAGCGCCATCTATTGGCAACAAGATGTTTACTTTAAATTCGAAACAGTATTGAAGATTTTGGTTAATTATGTTTGTTTTATTGTTAATGTTCGTTTCAAAAAATTTGTACAAAACTTGATACGTAAAGTCATCTTCGACACATTCGCTCAAATGAATCACTCGCTCCTTCGTCGCCCGTACTTGAAGAAGTGCCCTCTTACAGGTGCTTTCATTTCTTTCATTATATGCAGTCGGTACTTTTGTAAATGGGCGCATTTCCTCAAGATTGTCGTTGATTCAGGTCAGGTATTTAAGCCTGGACAGTGAGTATGAGATTTACAGTCGGTTAGCGGTAGCTGACGAGACTCTAAAGAAAGTCAAAGTATTATCAGTTCTAATTACTAATAGTTATAGCTTTCAAGACATGATGTGCCCATATACACGATTCAAAAAATTGTTTATGATTATTCTTCTAAAAAACGTTTTGCCCTTATATTAATAACTTACGTTACTTAGCCGATATATAATGGATCGTACAAAATTGCCATACCTAGAACAAAGAAAAATAGATTAAATGTTATCTAACACAAGTTGAGCATTTTCATTAACAATCCAGTCATAAGAATAATCGCGTTGTTAGTATTGATTATCATAATCAGTTAAACAAGCTTTGAAAGAGGTATTTGACCTCTTGCGGATAAGCCTTTAGTAGAAGTTTTTACCATATTCAGGTACAAGTATACAAATATAAGCAAACTTGTTGATCGCATTCACTAGAAACATCGCAAAAATATCATAAAACAAAACATTGTTTTGTTTTATGAAACAAAACCCAAAACCCAAAAAGGGAAAATACACCGGGAATAAATTTAAAATTTAAAATCAATGTTTGAACCCTGCGACGATTGGTAACCTGATATAGCTTAGAAGGCAGGAAGGCTGTGTTAACGGTTGGGATAGAGATTATTTTTCTTTTAGTACATTTCGTCTTGAAAGGTATTTTCTGCAGTATTCTGCCCTGCAAAGTTTTGGCTTGCGACATTTTGACTCCGACTCAGAATTTATTATCCAAATATTGGCGGTGAAAATATTGGTCCAGATAGTTCGTCCCAAGGATTAGGTTCGTCACAAGTATTGTACTGAATTGAACTAATTAACTCATCAAATATTAAGGGCCTCAAATCGAGGACATAATACAGATATTACGTACACATGGATGCTTCTAATTGTGGCTGTATCTGTTATGAGAAACTATCTCACACTGGCATATAGAACCCTTTAGTATACTGAATAGAAATGACATGCTCAGTAGGAAGCTACAGAAAAGAGATCATGAGCGTCCTGAAAAGCAAACGATCCCCCTAGTCAGGTCTAAAATGAGTCATGGACGATTAATGATTAAATCATCAAAAGAAAGATTATCTTTAGGAAACCTAGAGAAATATTAATTATATGTAAGTTTCTGAAATTGATATTTAGGCGACTTATCATTTGAATAATTGTCTTATAAGTATATTCTATTAATTTACTATATTCCACCTAAGAGAAACGAGACTTGTATAAGTTGATCTTCTACACAAGGGCGTAGAACTTCTACTTTCGCTTTTCTCGAATCTGTAGATATTGGGACATTTGTACCAGAAGGATTTTTTAAACCATCAATTCAAAACATTCAAAAGCGGCTATGGCGTTTTTCTGGTACGTCTTAGAATCATCATTGCAGTCCAGTTGGGTCGGTTGTAAAATTTTATTCGGCACAGATCTATGTTATTAAAATGTGTAAACAAAATAAAGAATGAGAGAACTATAAGAATGGATCATAACTATAGACGTGTTTTAGTACTTAAATATTTTCCTACCATCATAGAGGTCCTATTAATTATATTAATGGTTTATACAGGGTACTTTATAATACAACAAAATACCAATCTAAGATAGAAAATAGATGTGATGAATGCCAACAATTTTATTAAAGCATCGCTTTAATTGTTGAAAAAATCGATATGCTTATTCTTTATTTAAAAAGAATTCTATCTAAAGTAAAATTTCCCTTTTAAAGAGAAAGTGAGCTTTTCTTGGAAAAAGATACACCGAAAACAACAAAAAGGCATTGATTTTTCTCAGTGTTACGCCGAAGTAAGCTTGCATAAGAAAAATGAGCACTCCCATTGGAATCAACATTTCTTTGCTTGTCTAGCAGAGACGTTGGAAATCTATTCTAATGTATATTGTCACGTTTCTGCTACGATTTGAAGGAAACAACTATATTTCTATGTAAGCTGAGCTTTTAGAGCTACTTGTTTATACCAGGTTTTCCACTTGAAATTCATTTACTTATAATTATGCAAGCTCGCTATTAATTGCAGTTGCAATAGAGAATGCAATAAATAACTAACGATTAGTTTGAATGTTATGGTTGCTTAAAATGTTACTTAAGAATTTTAATTTGATCCATAAAAACAATTGAAGATATTTATCTAAATGGGAATACTATTTTAATTAAATCGTAGCCGCCGCTAATCTAAAAACCAAAACACTTCGACATGTATAAAACAAAACCAAACAAAAGGTTAAAAGGAGAGATCGAATCAGCGGGAATACTGGAAACGATTGATGTGATAGAATGGGTACAGTGGCCATAAGTTCTGAATATTTATGTAAGGGCTTGTGATTTATACTGATAAGGGCTGCAGGAAGAGCACGAAGTTACGCATGAAAAGACCCCACTCCATCCCAAGCTTCCGAATTCGATTAGAACACTCGGACAATCTTTCGATTTTCACGTATTTTATACAAAATTCTAATTTAGAATCTGCCATGAGTAAAAACTGATTCCTTCCTCCTATACAATTTTGGGGGTAATTTATTGGTTAAGGGAATTCGTAAGACGTGCAATATTGGCGGGCAGGTGAAAGCAGACGAAGACGGAGATTTCAAAATGACCTCTCGGTGGCAATAGCTGACACATCAACAGGAATTATGCCTTGGTTACTGTTGGATGGAAGTTGAGAAAAGGTCTAAAGGGAAATAACAATTCCAGACACGTTGTGTTTATGGACGTCCCAAATAGTCAGTCACACAAGAATTGTATAACAGAACCTTTTTAATTTTTTTTTATTGTTAAATCCGCTTGAAAGAGATTAAATATAGCTGTTTTATAGGTTATAGCTTTACAGTATTGCTGCAGAATAAATCAGGTTTAAAAACCACTAAATATAATCGCATCAAAGTAAAATAGGAAGTGTTTATACTACCACTAACTACTAATAGTAAGATATACATTCGTTCAGTAGAAATAAAAATATAAGCAGATGTTCGCAATTAAACTAATCGAGTTATCGAGTTTACAAGTATCTTCAACGGTCCTTGAACTCGATACAACAAATCTAAAAATCAACCTCTTTTAATTTAGAATATAACGCCCGGTAATAATAAAGATTTGAACAACGTTAAATACCATCATCAATCTTGTACAGTTTTAAAGACGGCCTGTCAGAAAGGAAGTTTGAAATTATTAAACCAGATGGAAGAGAAGATGAAGATTTTTATTTTTTGCAAATAAATCTTCATTATTATCTCCTTCGTTCACCTATAACCAAAAATAAGTGTGGTCAAATAGAAATTTAACTCAAAAGAGCAAAGCTAATGGAAATGCCAATCAAAACATAAAAACTGGTTAACTAATAGTTGTGTGGACTAACGGAAACAGCTAATGATTGTGTCAGTTGTCTGTTACAGTTGGTATTGCTACCCCCTTTCACACGATATCTACTCGTTATCTGGAAACTTTCATCACAACAAAACAAAGAGTTTTCTTTGTGATTTGAAATTAGAGGAAACATTTAATTTTAGATTATTTAGTGTTCATGTACAAGTTGTTTATCTATAAATGATTGCAGTTATTTTAGAAAACGAATATCACCGGAATACGCAATGTCGCTCTTGAAATGTCTCTGTCTGTAAGGTAGTAACTACGAAGGATTTAAACAAAATAATAATAACCTAACCTAACGGAAAACCCAACTATTTATAAATCATTTATATAAGGCTAATAGTAACCTATGCTGTATAATCATTGTAACCTTTGTAAATAATATTTCGTAAAAATTGTCGACGAATGAAATTCCTAACTATAATTATGATATTTATCCCGTAAGTTATATAGAGATTCCAACCTCTTCTTATAAAACCTAGCTTTAAACCCTAAATAAAATAAATTTAATATTTATATTATTTTTTTGATATAAATTATAAAATAAAAGTCACTCATCATAATTACAGTCACGTCCATAGTTAAGGCAAAAATATTCTACGAGCATTAAACTATAAAACCAAAGTTTCACCATTTATGAAGAATAAGAAAAAGTAATTCTACGTATATAATGAAATACCAAAGACGTAAGGTTTAGTTGTTATCAAAAATTAAGTGCTTAAGCAATTTCATTACTTTTAAATATTCTTAGGGAAAGTTAAATAAAATGAAAATTAATTAGTAATTTAGTTAAAAGAAAAACTAAATTATAATTTACTAATTAGCTTTAATTAGTTTTTAATTAAATATGATTCACCTAACCACTTTGAGAACCTTACATCATCCTGAGATGAAGATTTCGTGATTATTTAATACATATTTTTGCTCAGTTGCTTGTTCAGGGTTTACATAACTAGTGTTATTATTCATACTTCAGAATGCATTTTGATAACTTAAAACTTTAGATTTAGATTACAAAATTTTTAGATTTTTCTATCAAGGCGCCGGGCAGACTAATTATAAACAGTAATTTTGTTGTGAAGGGAGTTTAATTTTATTTTATTATTAACTCATTACGCTTATACAGCATTTATTTTGTAAGGAAAATAAACCGAAATTCTAAAAACCTAAGTTAACAGCCTTGGTAGTGTAATGTCTGGCGTGCCGGACTTTCACCCAAGCGGCCCGCGATCGACTCCCGGCGCCGGCAGATCTGGTTAAGGTTTTCTGCAGTTTTCCTTAGCTGTGAAACAAATGTGGGATTTGCGCTGTTCCATCTGTAAGTCGGCTACAGCCGCACATTGGGCCTACATAATAATAATAATCGCCCCCTCCCTCCCGCACAAGCTTATAGCTTCTGGGGCCTTGGTTTAGACTATGGGTTTGTAGTAGTTATTATTATATTATTATTATTATATTCTTCACTTAACAAAATACGGTTCGTTCTTAACAATAAGTCAGAATGTTACAAATCGAGGAATCTTTTTGGATTCAAAAAGCCAAACAGTTTCGTTACCTCTTCGAGACCCATTATTCTATCACTCATTTCACTATTTGCAACTTGTGCGTGGCAACAATGGGTTCAACTCTAGCTAGCTCATCACGTGAAAATGTTTTCTTCATCTAATTCTTGGCTGTTCAGAGTGCGAAAACAGCAATCGATCTACTCACTATAAATTATTAAGTGCTGGAACACTTAAAACATGATGATCTGTAGCTTTATTGGATCATAAATGAGCTGATCTAGTCGATGGTCTAATTCTATTATCAAGTATCAGAACAACAATATTGGACTGTATTGACTGTTCAAGTTTCTAAAAATGGTGGTACAGTTTCTTAATGCTCCGACTACCTTATATATGGAGGATTATACAGCCTGTTCGTTTTCAAACTCGAACATATGCATTTAACATTGTATTGAACATTTTTAGTAATTTCTGCTCGCCAAATTCAACTACATGAAAGATAATGGTATCAATAGAAAGAGAAAACTATTGCGCATCAAATACTGTTAATAATAATATTAAGAGTGCGATTTTTATTTTAATGTACTAATTTAAAGGTTGACTGTTGTTAAGTATGCAAAACCATGCTTTTCAAATTATTTCATTTTAGCATATGACTGAATTGAATGACGACTATTTAAACTGTTCAATACTTTAATATGTATTGATTTAGTAGAAGTACAGCAAAATACATAAAAGTAAAATGCGCAATGTTAATTGCCTATGATCGACTTTGAGAGTGGACACCCGGTATATAGGAGTGTATAGTGTGAAATTATACACTGCTAAATACATGGTGCTTTTATTTAGCAGACGTCACGATGTAAAAGGTACGAACCAATAAAAATGTCTAGCTTGCCACTGAAGTTCGCAGCAAAATTCTTTCAATAAGAGAAAAATAAAATGAATACGAGATAGTTTGACAAACACACTCAACATTTGGAATTGTATAATTCTTAATAAACTAAACTAAAATTCTTAATAGATATGTACAAGGCATAGAAGATAGTGGTGAGTGTTTCTATGTATGTAACAACAATTTCAGAATTCGTTACGTGCTACTCATTTGCCAAATCACAACTTTTGAAACGCTAGTTCTATTTATGGAAAAAGAACATGATTACAGAATATCCTTGTTGTTTCCTACGAATTGTGTACTCTACTAGGACTAGGATATTTGGGCGTGGCCATCTCGGAGCCACCGATTTGGCGCGAAGACTGATGCGGGATATTTCGGTGCAGTGACACTTCGGTGTCGCGATACTTGGGCGCAGATACAGGTCGATGCAAAGACAGTCTGGCTCAGAGCATTTCGGCGCGGAGATATTTTGATGCATGTATAACTTTGAGCGGCAAATAAAAGCAGCTTTCGGAGATATTTAAATAAAACATTTTTTTGAGCCATTAGTCTAATTATTTTGGGACGAGCTACCCTGTTATCAGTGTAACCTTTTTTATTTTTAATATACATACATACACCTTGCTTGGATTTGTTAAATTGCATTATTCCAGTGGTTTTTTTCTTAAATCATGAGACTATAAGCACTAATCAGTATCCACGTATGAGTGTTACTGTAATATCTACAAAATAAATTCATTTGTTTTAAACAGTATGATCAAACAGTGTATTAAAGTATTAGTTATATAAGACACATTTTTAGCACACGTGTCCAAGTTTAGAAAACGATCCGCGTAGCGTCTTATGAAACGAAAACTTTATACTATTTTTTCTATTTGCATTATTTTGTAATTATTTGAAAAATAATAACTTAGTTTTTAAATTAATTTTGTTAGGGAATCTTTGTTAAGTTTTTTGGAAGTTGACAACATTGAAAATTCTAATTTTGCATATGTTTTTCAAGTTTACAGCATACATAAGTTTGAGGCTTTAACAAGAGCTGTTCAAAAGTGATATCAACTTTAAAATATAAAATGTTACCGTTTCTAGTATTTTTTTGGACACGTAAAATGCATTGGATATTAATAGATCCGATGCTTCAGGAGACACTGTCCTTTAGCGATAATCACTTTCAAATGCCAAAGAATTTCCATTCCAGCTAATTATTCAGCACTAAGTATACCAATAATAAAGAATACTCACCCAATAATTTATCAGCCCTCTGGCAATACATACGAACTATTGTTGATTGCAAATATTGATTTACTTTACTGAATACCGTATTTATCATCTGTAAGTACCTAAGTACCTATAAGTACAGACCTTGTTTATGAAATTATGACATTTTCTCCAAATAAAGAGATATTACTAGTTATAATTATTTGCGACGGAATCTCTTCGCATGGATAACTGTCCCTGTGACGAACTGTCTCCGGGCCGAAGTGTCCCTGTGTCGAACAGTCGCGCCTGTGTCTGTGTCCGGCTCGGGTGTTCGGGAGACCATACGACGTTCACCCATAAAACTGGCTGTCTTCTACCCTATCCCTATAAAGGGGGAACAGATGAAGCTGTCAGATTAAGTGTGTGGTAGAGAAATTCGTGAGAATTCTCGACGGTAACTCATACGGATCAGGGGGAGCCCTGATAGATGAGACCGGTGTGGGCGGATTCGAATCTCGCCTGGGATAAGGTCATTTATGGTCACCAAGGAACCCGCTGCTTGACGAGGACATTTATGGTTACCAACGGAACCCGCTGATTAACCGAGGTCAATTATGGTCACCAACGGAACCCGCTGTTTGACCGACGTCATTTATGGTCACCAAAGGAACCCGCTGTTTGACTGAATCTCAAGTGCGGAGAATCGAAGTGAGGAATCCCGCTGTATATAGTGAAGGCACATGGGAAACTGCAAGCCGCCAGGTAAATGTGCTTAGGAGCTATCCCGACCACCCTATGATCCGGACTGCAGCCGGGTACAGTGATTGGGAGAAGCTCTGAAAGCCATTACACTTAAGGAGAGTTGAATCGAATACATAGCCTCTCACAATCAAGATAACTTCACCAAAAACGGGTACACACCGGGAGTCTATAACGTGTAGACTTAAACGAAGCTCTGTCGAGGGCCCAACAAGCCTAAAATTGGTAGATCGGGGTGGCAAAACCATTAAAAAACCAAGTCCCGCCACAATTGAGGTTGGATTCGATCGGGCAGTGGTCCCACTTTGCAAGAGCGCATAGCTGGGGAATAGTCCTATTGCTGGACGAGGTACTTCGGTACCGGCGTGTGAGCACGTGACGTAAGTCAATCGCTCCGGTACTATGCCTGCGATAGCTAGTAGAGGGTGGATAGGCAACCTCGCTCCGGCCAGTGAGCTGATCTGGTAGCAATTGCTGTACTGCCGGTTATGCAACTTGCGCGCTGATTGGGCGTATCCCAATCATTTCCTTCTGGAAGGGAACGTGGGGGTATGTTCACACGGGTACTCCACGTAAAACAATCATGACAATCAATGTGTCCGGCTCTGCTCATCTATGGCTTTTTGTTTCTACAAATTAGACTAAATTAGGCCTAAATAATGGCATTGTTGTGATAACACAGGAAGAGTAAAAAACATATATTTGCTTGTCCCACTTTAACAGAACACTCTGTAATCACACTATAATGAAAATAGTTACAGAATGCACGTAGCTAATACATTTGCACTCCAGATAGACGTGACTATTTGCTTTTAATTAAGTAAACATAACCACATACTTCTTTGCATGAGTCTTCGACGAGCCGATTGTGATTATTCGCTTTTAATTAAGCAATTATAATCACAGACTTCTTTTCACGAGTCTTCGGTAGATAAAATAGACCACTCGACAACTGAATAGGAGAAAATGTATTAAGGAACATAAATCATTTTAATCTATCTTAATTAGACATAGATTTTATATGCTTTTTCTTTTAATTGCAGCACGTATCTAACCACAGAAAGGATTTAATAAATTCATGAGTCTTCTTATATGATAATTTTCATGTAAACAAATTCTCTGGGCTTACTAGGTAAGAGAGGTAGGAGGTTTTTAATTCATATTTTGATTCTTCTTTTAAGCTTAAATTAATTTTAGCTCTTTTTGTTTTTTTTTTTGTATAACGTAAAGCTTCAATCAATCTAATAAATGTGAGGTTACGTTTGTTAAGTTGTTAGTGTGTTCCCCACACAATATATCATATATTGTGTACATGGATCTACTTGCATTATATCCAGATCACAATTTCACAACTAAACATGACCTGAATAATATAATTTACTTGTTTTCCGTTTTAAAAAACTCTGAATTCGATTAGAAGACTTTTATTTAAAGTAAAGGTTTTTTTTCTTGACTACTAACGTGTGTCATATGTATAGAGATAATTAGACACGATATCTAACACCAAGATCTTGAGGACATAGCTGCTAAACAAGTAATCATCTTAGTGACAGTATATATTAATTACTGTTAGGTGTTTGCCTAAGTACATGTACTTATACGTCTATAACATAATTCATATGTAGAACTTTCTGCATGTCTAAACTCATATTGTACACAAAAAGAATAATAAATATCAAACTTTAAGAGTAGTAAAAGAATTTGTTATAAAGTCTCGGTGACATCCATGAAAACATCCGTTGAAATCTTGCTTTATATATTTTTCTATCTTTTAATAAGAAGGAATGTATTAATTTAAATTAAAGCAAATTATTATGCAGGTTTTATATTTATTAGCCCGCTTAGATATAAAACCGCATATCTATTAGTATTACCTCCATAAAATTACAGTTAATTACTTCATCGGATTTCAAGAAATTTCAAATTAACATTTTAGTGTCTATTACGTAAGTATCTTTAATTCGAGTGGCACCTCAATTCAATTTGGAGAATAATAAATTACGTTAGGTTATATTCTTGTTGTAATAGTCATCATAATTATACCTACCTAAATCAATTATTTGGTTTAATTGATCGTTTAATGATTTGTTGTATTAGTGCTTTGTTTTGTATAATGTCGGCGTCGGTTGATAATTCAGTTAATTTGAAATTATTATAGTTATTGTTAGTTAGAACTGGAGGTAGATTTATACCAAAAATTGCTAAACTTGAACAGTTATTCCATTACTGGCAAGCTTTAAATATTCATCCAGAATATTCGTTGTTTCTGGAATTTCAGTATGTTTAATGTTATTAAACCTAATTATGCAGTAGGATAATTGTCTTATTGGAGGGTTTGAAGGTTATGTTACAATTAAAGCATGTAATTACCATAAGTATAATCACTCACCGCATATCGACGACATTTTGTCTAATTTGGTTGCCGTGCACCGCCGTCTATATTTATTGGCGCGTGCCAAGTGAATAACTAATAACCGAAATATATGAATAAATCAAAGACTATTACTTTCATTTTCATAGGGGAATGCGATAATTCGTGTTTCAAAACACCCGTTACATACATAGTTAGTATGAGAAAGCCTTCTTGGTATTCATTAGGGCTTCTGGGTCTCGACAGTTTTGCTATTCCCGGGACTCGAGACTTGTTTTTCCGAAAGTTCCGGGAATCCTGGATAGTAATTTCACATAGGTACCTAACCCAAAAATCCAAATATTTATTTTTAAAATTGTATCTTAGTTTATGCGTGCCTGTTTTTAAATATGCTATTCTTTATACTATAGCAAAAAAATATTAAAAACACAGACGCAAGTTCTTGCAAACTTTGTAAGTTATAAACCACAAAATAAAAAAGTTATTATTATCCGGAAAGTAAAAATCACCATTTTCTATATTAGAAGGGTATAAACTTACCTCTTTATAATTTTTAGCACTTCAATTCTGTTTTTATAAATTATTGAAATCAATGAAAAAACACTTAAACCACAAAAAAAAACTTTCACGTTAACGAACTACAAATACATCTACATCAGATTGGCGCCTTCGGAAGGGTTAACACTGAACTACACTTTACCGGAATTATCGGATTTTTTATGGTTATTATATACCGTAACGGTAAACGGCAGGTAGTTACGAGTTCACTAAGCTTTCTACTAAAATATTATTTCTTAGAATAGCTTTGATTTTAACCATGGTTTTTGGAGTTTTGACCAGCTAGAATCCAGGTTTCAGCCGTGTGTGCGTAGATTTTAGTGTAGCACTATTAAAATGTGTATGTGTTGACTCAAATTACTACGTCAACTCGTCAGTGTCATTACATCGTTGCTTTGCCACGTTGTTCCGGGTTTTCATTGGATTTTTACTTTATTTTGCTAAATTTACAAAACAGTTCTTTTCACAACTACAGTTTATTAGACGGATTTATTGTCAGGTAAGTTTATTATTTAAAATTAATGAAGTTTATAATCTACATTATCTTTGAAACACCACTGTAAAATAAAAGAAGGATGACATTGTCTGAAAAGTATTCGTATTGCCAACGTGACAATTATTTTAACGTGGCTGTAAGTTGAAACCGTCTTTAATCATTTTGGATCACCCTGAATACATTAAAAGTAAAAAATATTAAATTTAACTGAAAACTAGATAAAGTTCGTAAATGAGTAAAAACTAACAATCCTCAAGTGTCTTTAGCGGGTTAAAATATTTAAAAATCAGGAAAATTAAATTTAATCGAAAAGTATTAATTAGTATATCAAAATACATATACAGTTAGCATATGGGCTATATCTAACCTGTAGTAGAGTCTTTTTATGGAGTTAAAATATTTAAAAGTCCGTGACACCTATATTTAAGAGAAAAAGAAGAAGAAATTTAACCGAAAATTATTACCTGAGGTCAAAACAGATATCTTGTTTATTAACGCAAATTAGACATTTTAGAAGCCTTTGAGATATACAAACACAAACTCAGGGTACCTTTAATGAATGAACAACTTGAGCTCAGTAATTCTCCGTTACTGGAAGTATTAGATGTTTAATTATGATTTTTATTATTAATTTTTATTATTATTATTATTATTTTATCTAGTTACCTATTTTGTATCTACCTTAGCGACGTGTTTGTTTATAATTATATTACCTTTGATAATGACAGCATAGCTGTCGAAACAATATTGTCGGGTATATTTTAATAAAACTGTGAAACTTTTAATAATCTTTATTTATTTCATGAAAACAGATATAGTTAGTAAATGAGAAAAATCTGAACAGTGGCGAGGTATTTTTAGTGAGTTAAAATATTAGAACTCTAAAATTACTTACTTAATATTACTTCGTAGTTAGTATTACTTTAAAGGCAAGAAACTAAAATTTAACCGAAAATCTAGATGATGGAATTTCTAAATTTAAGTAGTTCTTCTTCTAGAGTCTTCTTAGCTAAATTAGTTGTTTCTGTTGTAGTTGAAAGGCTATTCCCAAGTATATTAAAGTAGCCAAACGTAGTTTTTACGGTTCTTGTAGGCTTACTTACTTAAGTAACAGTCTAAAAACTACTGTTTTAATTGCAACTTCATTATGCGGAATAATGTGTTGATACGCCTGTTCTTCAGGATTTCCGAATGCCCATCAATCGCAGTTTCCATATGGTCATAACCTTCACTTCTTGGAATATCGATATTTATTGGAAGTAACCCCACTATTCCAGTCTTTTGTGCCTTAATATATCTGACAGTATGACTCATTATTTTCCTCCATTCTTTGTCTTCACGTATACGGCCTAGAATCTTTCTCTAATATACTTGCATTCTTCGATTCTAGTTTTCTTTGATTATCCATGTCTCCGAAGCTGAGCATCTTATCTTATCCTTCAAAATATTTTTATATAAATAAATCCTAATATCTGTGGCCTTGTGTATTTTATTATTTATGTCTTCTGCTACATAATCTAAGAATAATCTGTTACATAGTCTGCATTAATTATGGATCCTTTGCTATGAGCTCTAGTTGCATAAAAACATCTGCGCGATTAATGTATGTTATGGCAATGTCATCATCATACGCAATTACTTCATACTTTTTCTGTTTAGCCATCCACTATTATTTAAACTTCTGAAGATCACTTCTAAAACAATGCTGAATAGTAGTGGGGGACAACAGGTAACCCAATCAAATCCCCGTTTTTACACAAAATTTATGTACCATCTGTGTTCTCATTGCTACATTGACGCCGTTTAACGTTTCACTTACTTACTGTATTGGCTCATTCAGAATATGCAACTCCTTCAAGGATTCTGTTAATTGATTTCCATCTATCATCGAAGGACTTTTGAAAGTCGAGGAACTGATTCTGAAATGCTGCATTGTACTCATAACTGTTCTCCGCTACCTGTCTCATGATCTGTACGTACTACGATTACCTATGAAAACGTGCTAATATTCACCTTTCTCTACTATTTCCTTCAGTCTATTTACCTTTGTAATATAGTAGATACCTTATACGTGACGTCTGGGAGGATAACTTCTGTAGTTTATGCATACTTCATTATTGCCACCCTTGTGGAATGGTATGATAATGTCCTTCTTTCTGCTTCTTTCTCCTGTTCAGCACCTTGTGATGACTTCGAAAATCCCTTGAAGTACGAGGGTGGTCCCAGAAGTACCCGACCTGACCAAGAGGTGGCGGTAGTTGTTTGAAAATATCACTGTATTGGAAAGTACGCAGTCTATAAAGCATATGTTTCAAGTTTGAAAGCGCCACGTTGTTCAGTATTTGTTTGGCAGCCATCAATAGTGAACGTTGTCAGTGAATTTGTGAAAATGGAGAAAATTGGTCATCGTTATGTGATACAATACTTTTATTTGAAAGGCCTCAGCCCAACCAATATAAAAGCTGAACTGGATTCTACTCTGGGTGAGTCTGCTCCTGTTTACAACAGTTAAATTTTGGGTAGCTGAGTTTAAACGAGGCCGTACGAGCTGCCAAGACGAGCATCACAGTGGTCGACCAAATAAGGTGACGACTCCAGAAATGGTGAAGAAAATCCACAAAGCGGTACTTGATGATCGTCGACTGAAAGTGCGCGAGCTAGCAGACATTACGGGCATTTCAAAAAGTGCGGTACATCGCATATTATCTAAGAATTTGGACATGAGAAAGCTGTGTGCAAGATGGGTGCCGCGTTTGCTCACACTCGAGCAAAAACAGTGTCGTGAAAATGTTTCAATTGAGTGTTTAGCGAAGTTTCACAGCAACAAAGCAGAATTTTTGCGCCGTTTCGTAACAATGGATGAAACATGGGTCCATCATTTCACACCCGAGACAAAAGAACAATCGAAACAATGGACTCAAAAGGGAGAACCGGCTCCAAAGAAGGCGAAGACCGTTTCATCTGCAGGCAAGGTTATGGCATCGGTTTTTTGGGATGCGCGTGGAATAATTTTTATTGACTATCTCGAAAAAGGAAAAACTATTAACGGCCAGTATTATGCAAACTTATTGCAACGGTTGAGCGAAGAAATCAAGCAAAAACATCAAGCATTTGGCTAAAAAGAAAGTGTTGTTTTATCACGACAACGCGCCAGCTCACAAATCCGTTATTGCAATGGCCAAAATTAATCAATTAAAGTTTGAATTGCTACCTCATGCACCATATTCGGCAGATTTAGCCCCCTCGGATTATTTTCTGTTCTCAAACTTGAAAAAATGGCTCAGTGGTCAAAGATTTTCCAACGATGAAGAAGTGATGTCAGCAGTTAATGGCTATTTTGAGGAGCAAGACAGTTCTTATTATAAAAAGGGTATCGAACTTTTTGAACATCGCTGGGAAAAGTGTATAGAGCTAAAAGGAGATTACGTTGAAAAATAAATAAATCTTTTTCCAAAATTTTTGTGTTTTCTTTGTTGGGTCGGGTACTTCTGGGACCACCCTCGTATGTTTAAACTCCATGCAACCCCAACAAGAAAATTTGGGCATATCGAGAAAAACTTGAGTAGGGTTAGGCTGTTTTATACTTCTTTTCTTATAGTATATATTTTTTATATTGCATTCTCTATATTCTAGGAAATTCTTGGATCTGACTACATCACTTCAATGACGTTGCCATCTACAACTTGCCGTAAGCGAAATAACTAACATAACTAAAACAATAAGACTGCCTCATCACCACAATGACTCTTTTAAACTCATTTTCCATTGCGGAAGTTTCTAACCTAATAAGTTGCTTAGCTGCTAATTACGGAGTCCAGGTTTACTTCAAGCCAGGCCATAATTCTAGACCAACTATTTCTCAGAAGGTAACGAGAAATCATGGTCTTCTTCAGTGGTTTACAAGTTTTTTAGAGTTCTTCAATCTATTTAAAATTTAGGTTCATGAATCGCTACACTACATCAGCAGTATGCACCTGCACATTTTTGGGTTAAAGACTTAATACGATTGTAATACAACCAAAAACAAATTTATTAAGACCGCAAGGTTTTATCACGTAGGACGTTAAAGTGCCAGACATCTAAAAACTACCAAAATCAATGCGGTAGTTTGGAGGTGCGTTTAAGCACATCAACAGCTCTGGAAAGTTACTTTAACCGTCTTGTTCTACCGTCATAGTTAATTCAAGGTAATAATTTAGATTGAATAACTGCTCGTTTGGTAAAGAATGTTTCCAAAGGAAAAATGGTACAATCGTCATTTTCTTTGAATTTGTAGATTGGTATATGTACAATTGAACTTCAACGAACAACAAGTTAAATTTTCAGACAAACAAGAGTATAGATATATTCAGCTTATCGGTGAATACATAATTCGATCTTACTTTATGATAAACTAGGGAAACCCAGTCAAGACATGACGGTCAAAAGGCTAATTGTTTGAAGGATTTCCTTATATACAACGTTCGTTGTGTGATTGTAGTGTTTCTGTCTTTCTGATTTTCATGAGTGATTATTTAAATAAACTCAACCCAAGATAACCAGCTGAAAATTCTAAGTTTAGCATTGTATAGCACTCCCCTCCCTCTCCCAGTTTACCCTCCTCTCTTCCGAAATACTTCCCTCTCTGGCTTACCCCTCCCTCTCCAGTTTATTCTACATACATACAACATACGTAGATACACACGGAAATTCTATATTTAATTCATGCTTAATATAGGTTCTTCAGACATTCCTATTTTGCTTTTTCATCAAATATCTGAATCTGAAATGAAAATTAAAAAATTCCGAAAAAAACGGATAGATAGAGACAAACATTTGTACTGAATGTCGTGAAAATGCTCCACTTCAAATACTATGACACTCGACTGAGCACTTTTTGTGATATGATTTGTAAGCAAGCGATCGATTACGTAGTAAAAAAGTTAAGGGAGGATATCCGAAACGTGACGAAGCGAGTGATGTAAGTAAACAATCGGTCTCGAGCGTATAGAAATGCATCGATTACAAATAACGCTTTAAAGATATAAATACATAATTAAAAAATTGCAAAACTAAGGAGAGCTGACAAATACACAGCGTAAAACCTTTAACTTGAAATTTCATAGATCAGCCCTAGGAGAACTCTGAAACGAAGCGTAACAAAAATAAGTCTTGTGTTTTAAATAGGTATAAATTATATTAAATTAATGGTTTTAAAAATCTAAAGACCAAAGAAAATATAATGCCAAAGTTTATATAAAAAAGAATTAACAAATCGGTTTTGTTCAACTCGTAAAGGAAAACTATGGCGGCATGCAAGGATTTATCTATACATTTGTTGTCTACACAGGCGAAACTGTAGGGGACGGCAATCGCCGACAATACTGCTAGCATTTGGAATTAATTTATTGTAGTACTTTTAAATACTGCACGCGTATAAATTAAGAAATGATGCGAATAAAATCTAAAATCGATCTTATTTAAAAAACATTTTACAAACATGACATAAAATCGATAAAAACTCAAACTTTAGCGCCTTAATACAGAAATAACTACATATATTTTCTATTTTGAATTGATTTTTGTCTACTGTTTTAAGATTTTTATATTTTTTAAGTATTATAACCACTGGAATAAAAATAATAACTGCTAGAAATAGCCGCAGCACATATAGATGGCTTCGATTCTTGACGCTAAAAGTGATGTAAGTGCTCTGTCTATAGTATACGTAGTTCCAAAAGTTAACACGATCGGATTCACGATAACGCCCCAAGTGTATGATCGATTTACTTAATTTAAAAATTTAAATTTTTAAAACGAAGTACTGTTAACTAATCTACACAGCGAAGGTTTTAATATAAAAAAGAATCACGTAAATCACTCTGGAACTGGAATTCCCAAACGAACTGGAACAAAAATAAACCTTGTGTTTTAAATATGTATTAAGATATTTAGATAACTGAATTACGCTAAAAATAATTTAGAACCTAGGCTAAAAGAATGGTCTAGGGAAATCTTAGGGGATGTGAAGTGAAATATTTATAACTGTGTTACTTTACCTTTTTGTTCTTTATTCTAAAGCAAAAGTGGTAAGGGGAGAGACATAGAGATAAGATAATTGATAGCTTGATAAACCTACTCTGAAGGGCCCTAATATTATTTTTGGTCCAGGAGCTTTCTACGTGCTGAAGTGTTAAGTAGAATAAAGAACACAAAAATTAAAAATTTAATAGTATGGTAGTGGTCATCATCGGATAAAGTTTTAGGCGAGTCTACAAAACTTATTGCCCGGTGTAAAATTCTTTATGTTTACTTGAATACAACATTCTGACAGGTAGTGAAAATAATTTTATATAATTTATATGTACATATTACGTTTAATCTTAACCTCAGACGTTTCCTCCGGGTTCCTTACACGTGCAACTGATGGCAAAAAATTAAACATCATGCAGATGTACATAGTATTTTTTCCGTATATTTTATGAAAGCGGCTACAACTATAATTATTGAAATACAAAGTGTGTGGTTTTATTCGTCGAAGGAATATAACTACTTGAATTTCTAATTTTGTACAGCCAATAACATCCGTTGTAAAATCATGATATCGATTTTTTTGATCACATGGCCGAACCTATCAAAATTTAGTCAAATCTTGGAAAACTCCTCTCCCACTAAACAAACATTGTATTAACACGGGGCATACGGTTTTACTTTCTCATCCGAGAACGGGGTGTGTTAATAACACCGTATAGTATATATCAAATTTAGAACTGTTATTTTTCTTTCTCTATTATATCCTGATGAACACGATAAGAATAATATTAGGTAAAATAAAACACTTCATCTTCGTCCAGTCTGTTATCTAATCTACGTTGTCATATTCACAACTATTCGCTATCAGAAAATAACATAATATCAGACAGAAATTCTCACATCGCAAGTAAATAGAACAAGACAAAAACACAATATACCATCCTATATCCCGACATTTTCTAGAAAAACGTGAACAGTAATGGTATCGAAAATTACAAAACACGCGATGGGAATTGTGAACAGGAATCTCGGTGTACATGTTCACGTAGAAATT
This sequence comes from Agrypnus murinus, assembly GCA_929113105.1. Classification (NCBI taxonomy): domain Eukaryota; kingdom Metazoa; phylum Arthropoda; class Insecta; order Coleoptera; family Elateridae; genus Agrypnus; species Agrypnus murinus. The sequence continues at coordinate 27,594,776 of OV816028.1, read as the reverse complement.
GTATTATTTGTGATTTTGTAACATTCCTTGAGATGACAACATTGGAAAAACGAACATAAAGTAAGAATCCAGCTTTTTCAGAATTAAAATACCTAAGAACTTGTGCATTTAATAAGACCGCATGAAATGCTGGATAATCATATATATACGAAAACAAAAAATATATATACGACATTTTAAAACATCTCGACTTAAAAGAAATCCCCTCCTAACGTCAGGGGCTTTTTTAAATCCGGCGTCGTGCTTTTGACAGATTTCATGATGAAGTAAGCTTCTTTGAGCTGACTTTGAGGGAACGTTTAAAACTGCATGAACACTGATTTTTCTTTAGTTCTTGCACAAGATTACACGAGTAAAAGAGAATCTCACTACCAACTTCTTATGATTGCACTGCTTTTTAATGGGCTGCTTGTAGTAGCTGAAGTAGGAATAAAATTTTTAGTATTATTGGGAATAATATAAGTTTGATGGCAAGCGGCTGGTTCGCTGACCTTTTTATATTAGAGTCCGTATTATTAGTCTTATAACGGCATGGTTTTATGATCGAATCGAAGAAAGGAAAATAAATTGTTCAAAAAATATTTTTAAGTCTTTTCAGCGTAGGACAAAAGCGGTAGCTTGTAAGAAATACTGTCGAAATGAGGATTATTATTGTTATGTTAAATAGAAAACTTAACATATGTAAACCATGATCATATTCTCGATTTATTAAAAATATAATTTTGTATGCATAAATGATTAAAAAAAACCTTAGTGCGATCCTGCACATTTTAGTATATTGTAGTTGAGTTAAAAGTGCGACGATATTAAGATTTATCTGATGTTCTTTTAAATATCAGGCGTCACCTTTTCATGTTTTTGTACAAACAAAAAGTCTTCTAGGAAGATCTCATAGACAACTTATCTTAACGTTAATCTTGAAGTGTTCCCATGGTTCTAAAAGTTATTTCACAGGAAAGAACCTTGATAAAATTTAATTTATAAATATTTTGAAGAAATGCCGCCTTTCCTACAAAAGACTTCAGTTCTTAAAATACATTTAGCTTTTATTCATCGCTTCCTGTGCGTGTCTATCGGTAAATTCTGTATAAACAAGCCTCCAATCCAAGATGTATAAAATACAGCTTACGGCCACGTGTAGATTGTAGTAACTTACGCGGCAAATTTTTGTTCATTTCAAAGCTTTCAAATGCTTGTTCCTTATTGGGCTTAAAAAAGTCACGCTATTACGCCATAGGTTAGCTTAAAATCTTTTCAATATCTAAAAAGTTCAGTTGGGCAGTGGGTCTCGAACCCTGAAGTAGCGTCCGGTCGGACGGTGGGTGTTTTACACCAAGCTGGTGGGTTTGCCCCAGCATTTTGTTTCCCGTGCTATTATCGTGTGTAAGCAATTTTACAGTTAAATAATTCTAGTCCAGTTTAGAACAACACTACTTTAAGTGTTATACAGTACCGCTTTTGTTGTTAGAAAATTAATCCAGTGGAGGATTATTCCGCAACATTAGTTTGAGTGCAGTGTTAATTCCCGTTTATTTGACCTTTGATTTGCTTAATAGAATTTGTTTATTGCTAATCAACAGTGAATTTTGAATAAAACACATTAACTCGTTTAATTAATGAAAAATTAATAATAAGAATACGTTATTTGTTACTCAACAAGTAAAATAACTATCTTCGAGCAACATTCAAGTAACTTAATCATCGTTCCCGTTAATAGTAATAATAATAAAGAATTTATACTATTAGTAATTATGGCAAAAGTTCAATAAATCGATAAAATACTTCAGAATTTAAAATAATTAAGTATTCCCGCAATGTTTCCGCTTCAGTTTGCAGTTTATGTGATAATCTTGTGTTATGGTCATTTTGTTGTGTTGTAGTAAAATGTTTTCAGCCTTCTGTTTGTGCTAAGAAATTTATGAAAATAAAGAGATATTAAGGATATTTGTATTAGGATTATGTTCCTGTTTATGTAAGTTTAGTTATGTTTAATTTAATAGTTGGTTTAGGACCCCTAATACTTTTAGAATATGATGAATTATTATTGTATTTTTTTTAAAGAGAAAACTTTCCTAACATGTTTCATTTGTGTATTGTCTTTCTAGTTTTTTGTACTTTATGCAATATATAGATTTCAAATTTAATTATCGTATGATATAGCTTGGCCCAAGAAATTCCTGATGTTTTTGTCAATTAAAATTCATTAGTATCGATTGATATGTGTTTGATTAAATTAACGTCAATTTTAAATGAGGCATCTTTCCAAATTTGGACTCCTAGATTTTGTTAAGATCAATTTGGTGGCGCGCACTATGTTTTTCGTTTGTTCCTGACGCTATTACTTAATTAGAAGCACACCTGAATTTAAATTTCCAGAATAAGAGATCTTAACAGCCGGAGCATTTAGTACAGTAAGCATCCAGTAGTTTGAACTTTAGAGTAACAAAAAGCTTTGTTTCGTTGACGCCTGATCGTGGGGCTTTTGTGTATCGAAAACTGTTGTTTCAACCTCACCTATAACCTCAACTCATTAAGATCTCTGCGGAAGGAACCCCATTAATATGACACGGGATTACTTGTTTCAAAGGCATCTGAAGTCCCAAGCTGGTCGCACCTTCTAAACCCTTCAGAGCTTTAGCTCCTCAACCTCAAGTTAGTTTCAGGCTTCAAAACCGACTCGATATCATTTCTCGGTAAGTTCATAGTTTAGAGATGTCAGGTGTTCTTATTTTATTTTATAAGCTGTGCTTGCCCTCAGGGGCATGCCAAGCGAGTTTGCAAGAAGGCCCAGTATTTCGGAAGCCAAAACACATTACCAAATAGCACAATATTATCTCATTTCAACAAAAATTGCCAATAATTTTTAAATAATTTAATTTTCCTGCGCTCGATTAGAAAATTAGCTATTTCTGATCATCCTTTGGACTAGAAAAAAGATCTTTTCCCCGACTTCTGGAAATAATAGTTATTGGGTTCTAAATTGATGTCAAGTTGTTGGCTTCAGTCTTGCTTAATATGCTCATATTGGTCCTTTTTGTAGAATGCTGGAGCATAGGGACCTGTCTATTCTTGTATAAGTCGTAACGGGACAATTTTGTTGTCTAAATTATCCGTCTAATCGGATACCTATTTGGCAACAACTTGTTGGTGAACTTTATATGAGGCTGCATTATACAGGTAATCAACCTTGTATTTTAATAAAAAAATATGTTCGAATAATTTATAGCAATTCCTCTTTTAATTTTCAGCCGCTATTATTACACAATTAGAATTATTATTATTATTACAATTTTTTTCTTGATAAAATTTAAAAGTCTAGTTACAGCGTTTTCTAACTCCAAAAAAGTTACTAAATGATAAATCAGATTTCAATCGTTATATGTTATAAAGCAAGATTTTGTCGATATCGTTGTTTGATAAGTGGTGGTAAATAAGCTATAAAATGTATTCCCTCAAAAATCGGTCAAATCCTTTCAAATAATCTGTCAATTAGATTGCCTTCCGTAGTGTGACATGTACTTATACTAGGAAAAGTGGCCAGTTTCATTTCAGTAGATTTCTTCACACTAGTTGTTTTGGATAAAAGATGCACTACAAGCGTCCGTTCCGTATTTGTTTCCGTGTTATTCCGGCGAAGACAAATATTTATCTACTATATTATTTTCGTACAAATATTGTTATTTTTAGTACATTTACAATATTTGATAAATCCCAACAGTAATTCATGGTCTGTAATACATTACATTTCGCGCCGAGCGTTTGCCTATACAATGGCGCTACATCCAAACTTTCAACGAATCGGTGGAGGCGTCGCGCAGTCCATCTTGGTTGTCAGTACCAGTATTTATTCTGTCGTTTGCCTCCTACGCCAGTTTGATTTGAAAGTTTAAGAAGAACCATAATCGTCAAAGAGTAAGTATCCATATTCTTCTAGTGAACTGAAAATTTTTGTAGAGAAAAACTTAAAATATGATCTATTACAGAAATATTTGGCAAATACCTTGTTTTGGCTTTTAAAGAAAGTTGTGCTAATACTATTTATAAGTTTAGATGTTATTCATTAAAAATAATGAAACAATAGTCAATAAAGCATCGGCAATCATTTTAATGAGTAAATTCTTGTTTGTAATTTTTAATTATTTTTATTTTTTTTAGTATATAACCTTTCAAAGTATGTTATATTTTTGTATATTTTTTCAAGATACAATCTTAAAAAGAACTTGTAATTTCATATGTATTGTCACGTGGGGTTTTCGTGACTGGAGGACGTAGTCAGAGGTAGAAAGGAAAATAAACACAAGACATGAAAACAACTATATACTAACAACAAACAATAGAACACAAAAGGTTACACACATTGGTTATACAGTGTGAGAACGTACATGTCCTTCTAAATCTAGCATAATCATGAGGGTGGTCGGAACCACCCTGCTCTAGCACTAAATCTACAAACTAAGCGAGAGAGAGAACCTGGTCACAACTCCCCCATAACTAAGCAGAGAGAAGGCTTTAGCGCAACCCCCTCATAACTAAGCAGAACTAAGCATTAGATAAATTAAAAGGTACTCACCAGCTTTCTTGGAGATGTAGAGTGTTGGAGTCATTGCACTGACTGAATTGTCAGCGCAAGCAAGCTGGTTATATACTGATCGATGCGGAAGAGATTAGCATAATAGTGGGAATCCGTAGGTTGGTGTTCCAAATATGAAACTAAGGAAGCTCACGCTTCCTGGTTGCAGGCTTGTGGGTAGTTTGCATTCGAACCGACCGTACCAGGCAAAAAACCGTGGGTTGAGCGGGAGTGTGCTGGTTTCTTCTGAAGGAATGCGCAGCTGGTTGTGAATCGTGGGCGACTTGATTGCATGTGGACCAACGTGGGTTGTTCGGTATAGACGAAGCAACCTTGCATTTGAATGGCCAGACGTGGAAGACGCGGCGGCGTTTCTTCAAAGGAATGCGCAGCTGGCTCCAAGTCGTTAGCGGCGTGGCAGCGGCTGCTGGAATAACGTAGACAGCACCGCATGCAACCTTGCACGATATATTGTACAAACGGAAGAGAGTTGAGTTTTGTATGTAATATTGAATTGTAAATATTTCCGTTTGTGACAGTATTCCTAAAAATTTGAGGGGTTGGTATCATACATGACTGGCAAACGACGTCAAATTAACGTGTTTTTAAGACAAGAAATTAGCGTCTACCATACGACATCATTAGTCACTATCACCTCATATTTACGTCATCCAACGACTACATTTACGTCACTCAGTGGCTAGTTTTTCACGTCATATTCACTATTTCACATTTCGTATGAAATCTAAGGTTGTTAGATTTGTGTATTTTAATTTTCTTAAAAAACACCTTTTCTAGAATTATCAACCTTTGCAGACTTACTAACTGTTGTTATATTTATTATAGGTCTGCGGCATGTATTTTTATCTGTTTTTTAACGCATTTCTCTATTTATCATAAACATAATCAACTGAAATGGAACGGAATAATAAATTGCATAGCGTAATGTACACTAAAATAAGCTAAAATAAATTGTGAGTATTTACCAAATATTAACTATTTTGTTCAAAAAATAATTGAGTCGTTAGTCAAAATCTATCATACAGAATCTGTCACAGCTAACAAGCAAGTTTTATAAAACGTGAACTATTAAAGCCGGTTTGCAAAACTGCAAAAGTTGTAAAGAAAAATGGGAATAGAAAAAGCAACGTAATTTCATTGTAAAGTACAACTGACATAATAATCTATCAAACACTAGAGAATCAAGTAAATGTAACTTCTCAAACTTCTAACTTTATTATTTCAAGACAAGATGCACTTTACTGAAAGCGTTATCTCGGTTGGATGTCTTGATGAAATAAAATCGTGCATGCTAAGCTATCACGTAATTTCTTTCTAAGCAACAACTTTTTCTGGTTGGTTATGTATGTTAAAAAGCTTCTTTTATGCTTAAAATGGTAAAATTTCAAAAATAAAAGGAAACAAGAAAACATGACTAAATAAAAAATTTAAAATACCTACGAAAAAACAGTATTATGAAAATAATAAAGTATGTGTTTTCGCAGAGGCGACAGTCTTCGCGAAACAAGTACACAAAGGCACTAAGGTAATATTTTTACTTTGTAATGTCGCACCTGAGACGCATAGGTAAAGGTGTTTCACTCCCTCGGCTAAAATTTTACTAAAAGCAGTTGAATGTTTATATTTAAACGTAATACGTGATTTGTATTTACTAACTTATTTTATCAACGTTCGAGCTTTTAAACGAAACAGGAATTTTTTGATACTTGTTGAATGAATATTTGAAACATGAAATGGTGTGAAAATACGAATGCAGAAAATCAAATCACGTGTGATAGTTGATGAATGTTGCACTGCATAGCATACACGGCCTGTATTAATTTAAGCTGCAAATGCCAACGTTTCTACACAAGAAATTCAATTAAAATCTATCTTTACTAGGGTAGTTAAACTACGTTTCTAGGTTAAATATTTAAACTACATTCAAATTTGCAGCGTTTTTTGTTACTGAATACTTTAGGTTTTAGCGATCAAAATTAAATCATTATTCAAATATTATCTGAACATAGAATGCGTAATTAAAGTTTTTATACTATCAACCATTGCAGGCCATTAATGCACATTTCTGGAAGTATTAAGTTGATTTTATAATTTCTGCATTGGTAGCTTATGACGACAGGCCATAATATTTACGAGTCGCGTATAGATCCAAAAATAACTGATATTTTCTTATATTCCAAACCATATCCTTTAGTTTGTAACGTGCTTAAATTCCCGATTTAATAAAAATGCAATTTCAAATGCATTAATGGTAAAAAAACCTTAATACGGTTCGGTATATTCCTATACATTTTCGATGGTTAAAAGTACAGACTTCACATTAAAGCAAATGGTGTTTTCTTTAATACCAAAGCTCATTTTCAAAGTGTTCTCACGGTTACGAATTGTTTTTTCGCAGAGAAAATACAGATCAAATTGAGTTTATAAAATATCCAGAAATAATATCGTCTTTTTAACAAAGGAATATAATGTCAAAAAAGGCATTTAGATTTCTCTGAACGCAGATAAATAAAAAAATGGCCTGAAGCCACATTTAAAAAACAGAAGGTTTCACTTTACAAGCATATTTTGATCATTGTAATTTCCCTCAACGATCTAGAATGTTCCAGAAATATTCGAGAAGGTTAATTCCCATTGGTTCAAGAAGTATTAGTCTCATTTGGATAGGCTGGTTTAAATTCCCCTTTCTCACAATTTATAGCTAGAACAATATTTTCGCACCCTCAGGATCCAGTCGAATATAGTCAAGTCAGATATCGGCCTCCAGCCGAGCTGTGACTTCTTGCCGAGCAGCGGGCGATAGCCCTCAGTTCCTTTGGTGTTAATTGTATTTTCGTTATTACAGTTTTAAAGTCAAGTCGCTAAATTTGATGCGCCTTGAAAGTTAATTAAAGTTAGCCGAAGGCATTTGAATACAGTACAGGGATCTGTTAACGTTAGTTCAGTACAGTACAGTAGTCTAATCAAACGATTAGAAAAGTGATTAGTAAAAGTTTGAAAGAATTTGTTAAGTGAATTAATTGCGAACGTTGAATTTACCTTTGAGTGTAACAAGTGGTTGGTAGTACAGTTTAATTCGTCAAGTTAACGAACTTAACTAATAAATTAATGTATTCCCTAGTACAGTACCGAAATTTAAGAAACAGCTTAGAATTAAAACGTGTAATGGGATGTTTTAGTAACAAATACAATTATTCCTTTGAGTTATAAGTTAAGATTTACCAGGATAATTCAAAAGTTAGTTAATTGAAACTAAAGAATTAATCTTTCTGATTCTGTCTCGCCGCAGACATAACTTCGTGGTTTTTTTGGTGATTTTTATAATTAACGGAAGTTTTTCTTTTGAACTTATATGTTTAGTTCTTCATTAAAAGATTACTAATGCACGTGAATTTGCGAAACAATTATTGTGGACTTCAGTTCGTTAATTTATGGTGTAGCCTTTGCCTCGACGATCAGACTTTCCAGGTTCTCCTTCTTTAATTAGTGAGGTATTGCGTACCTGTGGTTAAGTGAGAATTGTTCTCAAAGGGCATAATTTTTAAAGTGAGAATTGTTTTTAAAGGGCATTATTGTGAAAGTGAGGTTGTGATAGTTAAAAGACCGAAGAAACTTTACTGCTTTGTCAAGTACTGATGGATAACTTGTATAATAAAAGTAAGTTCTGTATGTAAAACTTATTTGTAACATCTCTGGTAAAATTAATGTTAATTATGTAAACATTTTCTCCCCTACAAGAATTCTTATTAGGACATTACTAACAACACTATTATTATTGACATGAGACAAACAAATGCCTTTATTTACAAATAAATGAATATTTAAATTAAATTCTGTTATGATGATAAGGGACATATCATTAATTGAAACTATTCAATTATTTAACTTGCCTTAACGTCAAATTAACTAATGTTGATTAGTTTTTCTAGTTGATTAATTTTAATCTATGTTCTCTGGATTCTTTTTTATTTGGGAATCCAGGTCAAGAATGACTTCAAATAAATGATGGGCGCCATTTATTTGAATGATTATAGATTGATCTTTTTATTATGTCTACAACAAAAACCTTATTTTTCTTTACAATTCGTAAGCCATGGAAATTAGACCTACGCCTGTGAGATAAAATGAAAGATCTCAAGTAAGCATCGCATTTATGAGTTATGTAGTAAGTATTAAATATTCAGTATTTGAATTTTTTATAGAGGTTACAATGACGTCCCGTATTTTATGTTTTATAGTCAGAATAATGCACGAACTTTGCGAAATATTAGTGTTACAGGTTGTTAGATCAAAGTTATAGTACTTAATGCAGTTTTGCATTATCTTGGTAAAGCTTTCATCACCAAGATGTTTATATCAACTTTTCATTAAACTAAATTACGAATGAAATTTTGTAAAATCATCAAATGATTGCTATCTAAGTGGTAGGGAAGGATTCATCGTCCTGCAGGTTGATAGCCTGATAGCTCATTTGAATAGAGAGTCAGAGATCTGGGTTCGGTCCCTAGTCAGGGTGGTAATTTTTCTATGCGAATTTGAATTTGTAATTCATTTATCTGATTTCATATAGAAGATTAATTAATAGTTAATATTTACTTAAATCTAAAACTAAATCTAAACTTATCAGTTTTTCATGTGAATTTACATCTTCCAAGATCTACTCCTCATGTAGGGCCTCCTTAAAGGGCCAAGACCACGAAATATATTAAATAGTTATATTAATCTTGGCGTCGATATCTAGAGTAGTAGTTAATACTAGTAAGTAGGAGGAGGGGGAAGTTAATTGGGTTGGTGCGGAAGTGCAAATCGTACGGCGGTAAAGCCGGGGGGTTAACGGGGGGTGTAAGACTGGGTGGCTAAGACGAGGGGAAAAAAGGTGCGTGGTTAAGTCGAGGGGTGCAGAGGTAACGGTAAAGATAATTATGTTAGCCTTAACAATGCTCTGCAGAGCTGATAGCCCCCCGGTTAGCTCTGGTTGCAAATAAATTTTGTTTAAATACACTAATTATATATAAGCCGAGGCTGTCCTGAGAAATATAAAAAAGCAAAGCTGGGTTCACACAAAAGAAATGACAATAACGTATATTAAGTTATGTAGTTAATCAAGAGTATGGATAGTGCAAATAGTTACAAAAAAATATATATCTTAAATGCATCCCAGATAATATGTAAATGTATAGAACCATTTTAATATTTAATAAGTAAATAATAACATTCATATAAACAAATAGCAATAAATATTTTGGAGTAGACCCTGTATATGTTTCAATAAGAAAGTAAATAATTCAGATATGGAAGTTCCATAAATGAGGGAATGATCAGATAGCGATGGCTGGGACAGGCTGATAACTACGATACGTATTATCAGGAACTAAACCCAGGGAGCAAAAATGCAACACAAAGACCACATTGACACTGAAAATAATAATGTTAAAAAAATATATACATATTATCATGTTATTGGCATACAAAATAAAGAATGCACCCGTTGATAGGAATTTTCAAACGAGACCTTACATGGGTTACCTAACCTCACTTTCAAAATTATTATTTTGAGAAAATTATCTTTCAAAAAGCTTTAAAAGGATTTATTTTAGTTAACATGAACGCTAGCACACACTAGGCAGTAAAAGGATATTTGTAAAGCTGATTTTTCTTAGAATTTAGGTAATTTTCTTTAGTTCAGCTAACGGTACGAGACGTTGACCTGATAAAGTATTTAAATTAAGTTGAGGCCATATTTAAAGCCAAGATTTAACCTAAAACAGACAAGGTGTGTTGTAATGGGGAGGTATACAAGTATTTACTACTTTACATAAATTTTTCTTTTATAAAAAGATAAGTTTCAAGTTAACGAGATTTTCATATCATTAATTTTCCTTCTATGAGAAAATTTTATAGTTATCGTGTAAATGTTTTATGCAGTATTGTGATGTAGTTTTTAGCACAGAATTGAAACTATCTTAAATGTTGAGCTGCTTTTTGCAGATGATATCAGTGGAATAACATACAAGTATGTGTGGATATGCATCTTACACAAAAATTAATGTAAATTAGCTTGGATTTTTATATTGTTGATATCTGAAAGTATATAAATAATGTGTGTTAGTATATAAGGTTTAATTTTGTCAAGATAGAAAGGTGTAAAAAGGTATTTTTAAATAATTAAGTCAATTCTAGTTAAGTAATAGTGGTGTCAAGATTGGGTTTGATCGACATTCAGTGGAATTGGAACATGAATGCAATATACCAATAGATAAGAAATTTTTAAGCTACCATTCTATCTAATTAGTTTAAAGAATAGTTAAAATTTATAAATAATAATTTGGTTATGTTATAAAACAATTGTCAAAAGTTCATTTGTTTTATCAAAATCTTCAGTAGATCCCAATTGTTTACAAAAAGGGTATAAAAAATCGGCTATATTTGTAACAAATTATCTTTCATTTAACAACCTTGAAACAGTGCACACCTGTTGAGAGCAAAAAATTAAATTTTAAGGTTATGTTGTTTTATAAAACAACATGTAAACAAACATGATGTCATAAGTTTAAGGTTATAGTTTTTGGTAAAACGTTCAGTGAATACAAGTGTTTTTAATAATAACATATATTTACAATAATAACAAGTGCATTAAATTTTTTATGTGACATTTTTAAAAGAAATGAGTTTTTTTATTGATGATTGAATTATCAATCTTCATTACGTTTGGATGTTATAATGGAATATGAAATATAATCATTCAAATTTATGGACTTACCACAATTTAAACAAGCAGCTGGATTTTATTTTATTATTTGGATTAGAAAGCCATTTATTTGGATATAATTAAAAGAAGTGTTTGACCTTCTCCTTTCATTGTATTGTACAACCATATGGAAGCAGAGAAATGCTGATTTATAACGATATAGTTGGCTGTTAGCGCTAAATACTTGATTGTTTAAAAGTGACGTATTTAAATATAGTTTAAATAATTTTCGTAATTAAAATTTGTGTTGATGCCAGAAGTATTACTCCTCAGATAAAAAGCATTTTTACTAATTTTCGGTTTGATATTCCAAAATTTATGGTATCCAAAGTTTATTTTCTTTTATTTTAAATTTTTGTTGGTATTCTTAATTAATAAATTTATGTTTTTAAATTAGAGAAATTGTTTTATATTTGTTGCTTATACTATTGTCCCTAGATCTATATAATTATTTAGTGTCCAATTGAAGCGAATCGCCTGATTTTGTGCTAATTTTGTGTGGACCTTTACATTATCGTTCTATATAAAATGTCAAAAGTCCTCATCGATCGGCATGCCGCTAAAGATTCTACCCTAGGTTAAAGATCATAAAAAACGGGTTTTTGCTAATTTGACGGTAAAAATACTTATTATCAAATTTGTAACAGAGAGTAACCACCTGAACGAAGGATTCTCGGTTGTGAAAGGTGTCTCCAATGTGGCGGTGGACGAGTGGTGTCAGTGCATCACTCGTGTTCCAAGGGTGGTGGGTTCGAATCCCACTTGGGGCGACGGGGTTTTTCTAATTGGAAAATTCCGCTACCTCAACTACGGATGTGTGTATTCGTGTTGCATGTTATATGGGGGACAGATGACCTTAGCTGTTGGTTTCCCCGTAGTGTAGGCGTGAAATAAAAAAAAAGTTAATAGTTGTTTAAATTTATCCCGAATTTTATTACGATAAAATGCAGTAGTATAAGAGAATGCTGTTTTAAATATAGAAGATTTGCGCGAAGGGATTATTAAACCTCTAAATCTTAAGAGTAAAACACTTGACATGGTTTGGAAAAAAATTTTCTTCAATTGCTGTTCTGGAAAACTAAAAGCATTAACGGCTTCAAAATATTTCAAGTTCGAGAAAGTGGCATCATGTGTTGCTGTAAAAAGTACAGTTGCAGGTTACACCAGTGTCTATAAATTGGATTCTAGAGTTTACATTGTACACTAGTACAGACAGACGGCAATCTTAAGATATGCATGTACAATAAGTATTTTTTTTTGAAATATAGTTGGGGGACCTTCAGTGTTAATAGTTCACCGCAGTATGTGACCAGATGGATGATTATTTTCCTTTAGGCATATTCAACCATTAGCAAGCCTTCAGTATTTTAAACACTACGACTGTATTATATAAAGTTGAAGTTGGAATCCTTTTAAAAAATCTTTAATTTCGTACTTTCTTTACTACTTATTCTTACTTAATGGCACACTATTATTTTCCTGTTAAAATTATGTAATTTATGAGTATTTTATATTGTGTTAAAAGATTATCTATTCGAATAATTATTTATTCTGATTAAAATTCATTAAAGTCACATCTATTCACAATTAATTATATTTATTTAATTTAATAACAGATTTTCAGAACTTACTGCACTTCCCCACGCATACATCTAGCAGTTAGACGAGTCGTTGCCACCGAGGCCTGCTTGGAAGTAAAGCCGTCAATATTTAATTCTAAACTCTTGAGATTCTATCAATCAAGTTTACTGCCATAATGTTTAGTTTATATGAATGCAAACACTGATTTCTTGCATCTTAGACCTTTTCTTGCTTTCCACATTTTCCCTCAACCTTCATTAGAAATTCCATAAGAAAAAATATGTGTTATTAAAGCAAGCAAAATTAGACCGTGAAAGGTCTAATTTTTCTCAGGCCGGTCGCCAAAAACTCCCTCTACATTCATTTTGATTTAATGCAGGGTAGTATGCCAAAAAGAACCTTTAAAAATTCAACGAATAAGAGTCACTTTAAAATTAATAACCTCCAGTTTGCTGCACTTTGTCTTTAGTATTTGCTCATTTAAATTCTTCAGGGTAAATCAAAAATTTTACTAAAATTCTTCTTCCGGAATACTGAAATAATACTTTATTAAAAAAGAAAAATTATATTTCCAGTATTTTATTTCCAGTAGACGAAAACAATGTGTACAATACCCCAGCTACCGAATTCCATCTATAACAACGTTTGTAGGTGCTGTCAAGGGATCTCAACAGACAACACTATTATGCTTTTGGTTTGCCGTGTCGACTTCGAAGTTGGGTACTGTGTCCGATCTTTTCTGCCAATGCCGTTAAAAATAAAGTGAGTTATGACCGGAAAACTGAAATGGAAAGATACGCCCATAAAATTTTTAGGTGGCAAACCGAAAATCTTCCATCGTAGTGAAAGGAGAAAGGGGTTTTCTTTGAATGCCTCATAAAATTTTCGGACGCTTTGTTTCGTTTTATTGTAAACTGCTATAACTAGGCTGCTATAACAGGCACGAATTTTATGGATCACCTCCACACGCATGTTTGAATGAAATTCTGGGGAAGGTTAATAAATTATTTTTCCCCTTGCAGTGTGCACTATAAAGACGTCAAATGCACGATACACAGGAAACACTGTTAACTTGTATTTCACAGTTCTGTAATAACAACCCCCCTTATATTGGTAATTTTAGTGCTTCCCCTTCGCATTTTTCACCTATACTAGACCCAAGTATAGCTCTGGACTAAAAAAACAGTTGATAGAAATAATATTTCTTAAAAAACATGGAAATGAAAACAATATTAAATACAAAAAAGTAAGTGGTTAAATAGTTTTCTTAGCACAAGACATGGAGTTACATGTTATAAAGCAACTTAATTTAGCGCTTAGAGCTTACTTGTAGTTTGGGTGTGCCACAACGTTGTAATTTAGGTCCTTTGTTATTTATATTGCACATAAATAACGTAAATACCAGTCTAAGGTTTTGTGAAATAACTTTAAAGATAACTGATAATAGTATGTCATTCTCTTGAGCGTGTAATAGCATTTCATTCGCTGCGATATACGACGTTTTATCTTACATAACGGCTTTTGCACAAAAGAGTTCTAAAACGGTGCAAGCTGCATTAAAGCCAGATTCTTCAAATAAGCTATAAGTCAAAAGTACGAATTCTTAGTTGTTTTTCGTTATAACTAGAATTAGTAGCAGTGTACAATTAATTGTCTATGTAAAATCTATGAGCGTATCATAGAAAAATGATTAAAGAAAATAAGAGAACAATAACTCAGAGATAATCGGGCAGGCTTTCGGTCGAAGGAAGGTACAGAAGATGAATTTTTAATACGGTAGTTATACAAAAAAATACTAATCTATAACAATAAAATTTAATAAAATTTATATCTGTGCGATTTAATAAGAAATACAGACTAGTGAGATTATACACACTAAAAACATAGGAAGAACATTATATGTTCAAGAATTTGAGAACACTGTTTATAGTCGTAGTGACTAAATATGCTAGGACAATAAATTCCTGTATGTACAAAGAAGTTTAGAATTGGTATCCTGACAATTATATCGGTTAAAATAAGTGAATTCCTATATGGGAAAAATTAAATATTAATGCCAACTTTAATATACGGACGTAAAAGCTTGAATGTTATGTAATTTAATTTAATTCAGACAATCAAATTGAAGTTAAAAATTAAAATATCAAATATTAGGATCATATAAAAGTTTAAAAGTTTGAAAAATTTCCGTCCAATTTATGGACGACTATGCTCACAATTTCAACGTGATATGTATGTAAATCACAGACAGCACCCTAAGACATACTGTTTCCAGCTATTGGCTCTCTTCAGTTAGGGGTAGATGCCTGTGATTCCCATACATATCATTCGAGCTTATATACCAGCTCGGAAATAACATTAACACCGACAAATAATAGTGGTGCCTCCTGTAGGAATCAGACCGCACTATGCCGCTTCATCTGATTATCCAAAACAGGATATACAAAATATAAAATAACAATAAAAATCCCGTCAAGCGTCCGACCGTATAATTAATACACAAAAATATAAATTAAAACACATCATGTTTTAATAATGTGAGTCTTCATAGTTATAAAAGTTTAAAAGTTTGAAAAATTTCCAATTAATGGACGACTATGCTCACAATTTCAACGTGATATGTATGTAAACTGAAGAGAGCCAATAGCTCGAAACAGTCTGTCTTAGGGTGATGTATGTGATTTACATACATATCACGGTGAAATTGTGAGCATAGTCGTCCATTAATTGGAAATTTTTCAAACTTTTAAACTTTTATAACTATGAAGACTCACATTATTAAAACACGAGTGAGTGTTTTAATTGATATTTTTGTGTATTAGGATCATATTTCGCCCGCTAATCAAATTATGCCTCGTAGTTATTGGTTGATTGACTTGTGTGAAAACACCCACCTCAGCTACAGAATATTCTACAGACATCCCTCTCTCTGCCTAACTCATGTCCCGGGGATATGTTATTCTTCACGGAAGCCAGTACGAAAGCGCTACATGACAAGCATGTTAAAAGCGCGCAATTCACGTGGAGATCTTTCTCCGAAACAGTTGCTGTACATACGATAGTACACCAAACAAAGGGTTCATGTTTTAGAATAATTCAGTTTTGGTTCTTTAAACATGTTAAAATTCCCATGCTTAAAATTAAATGTTAAAGTCCAACAAAAGAAATCATTTTGATTGATAAAAGATGAAGATGCATACTAATGGATATAAGAAGCGGACGCAGGGTAGATATAGGCTTTGATCACTTCCTGGTAAAGAGAATATGTAGACAAAACTTTAAAAATGTGCATAACAATAATAATAACAATAAAAGTCAGCAAAGAAAAAGACTCTCGTATAATATAACATATAAGCAGAAAAAGACGATAACACAAAAATACACCAAAAATATACCAGAACAGGATAAATAATGCGCTGATAAATAACAATGAAGAAGCGACAATCACAGACGAAATGTGGCATGATTAATGGAAACTCTGGACAATACAGTAAAAGAGGACTTAGGAGAAAGGCACAAAAAGACATCGAATCAGTGGTACGACAAAGAATGCAAAAATGTGTATAAAATACAAAAAGAAGTTAATCGAAAAGCTGCTGCGAAAGAAAAACAAGACAAACAGATGAAAACTACCAGAACAAGAAGTGAATAGCACATTACATATGCTAAAGAAAGAAAATAAAATACTAAATAAAGCAGATAGAGGGCATGGAAGAAAATTTCAACAAAAAAATAGTAGAAAATTAAATAGACTTATAGTTATTATAGTTATAGACTAAAACAAAGTACATTAAAGATAAAAAAGAGAATCTATTGGGATAGGAAGAAGAAATCATGGACAGATGAGTAGAATATTCTAGAGAAGAGTTAAATGGAGAAAATTCAGAAGAAGAAAAGAAAGACGGACAGGTCGAGCATAAGCAAGCATACGGCTCTCTGGTAAATATTGAAGCTCCTACATTACAAGAAAGATCAATTTTACCAGAGGATAAATAAATTAGGATAAAATAATTAGAGGCACAAGAAGCATAGCAGACAGCGCACAGACCATTTCCTGGGAGAAGATCAAAGTGGGTACAGGAGCAGGGTCACATCGGACCATATTCTCGCTTTAAGCAGAACGGCCGAACTAAAATAAAACTATCAACGCCACACGAGTTTGAAATAAAGAAAGAAAGGCATACAGGGAGAAATAGGAAATTGAAAACAAGAGAATACGAATTTGAAGAAGTAAATAACTTCAATTATTTACAAACCACATTACACACCAATAACAACTTAATCGGCGAAGTTAAAAGTAGAACATCTATAGGATATCGGTGCTTTTACGCACCCAAAACATTTTTTTGATAATAAAATACTGTCATTCCTCAAAAAATTAAAATATATAAGACAATTATAATACCGGTGATACTATATGCTTCCGAAACATGGGTATTAACAAGAAAAGCTGACAAGAGAAACTACATATAAATACATAAAAGGAAAATTCTAAAAAATAGTTTTGGTACAAAATATGAAAATGGCGAGCGAGAGAGGACATAGTAAAGTGTATAAAAGGTGCATCGAATAAGATGGTGGGATATGTACATCGGATGAACAATAATAGAGCGTGAAAATAGTAACTAAGTGGGCACTTCAGCTGAATAGGAAAAGGAGCAGACCTAAAATAAGGTATGTGGACTGTGTGTTAAGTGATCTAAAAGCGTTCAGGATTAAAAGATGGTAGTCTAAGGTAACAGATAGAAAAGTGTGACGGGATGCAGTAAAATGAGCAAGCACACATCCTTTGCTATAGTCAGACCAGAGTACCTTCTGATTTCTTAGCACCTTCAGAAGGCAGTATACCAATGATGAAGAAAGCAACTCAAGACGCAGGCAATAACCCAGTTAGGGTTGAGAAGGTATCTAAGTAAGTAAGTAAGACAGGGAGATCCATTATCAATAGCCCTGCTCAACTTAGTATTAGAGCAAGGCATAAGAGCTAAAAATTACTAACCCGGAAGGTTACTGCATAATAGGTCAATAGAATATCTGGATACACATCGTGCTTAACAATTGCAACAGTTTATAGAATTAGAAAGAGAAGAGAAGAAAGCGGGATTAAGAATCAACGTCCGAAAAACCAAGTACATCTTGCAAACTCGGAATGAAAGGCGGAGACAATCAGAAGCAATACAAATTGGGAACAAACATTTCGAAAAAGTAGATCGATTTAAGTATCTAGGGAGCATGCTAACGGAAACAAATAACACCAAAATAGATATGGATTTATTATTATTATTTATTACCAAAATAGTGAAGTCTCGTAATCTACACGTACATAGAATGCAACAAGAAAGGACACCCACAATACATTAAAAAAAACAGACGGAGGACGTTTAAGAGAGAGGTATAGAAAGAGATGGCTTAATGATGTAGAAAAAGATTCAAAGTCGTTCGTCGAGTACAAAGATAGAACACGAAAGCGGATGACGGAAAAAATCGGGTCATGGCTCTTTAAAGGGTTGCAGTGTCAAAAAAAGAAAGAAGAGCTTCCAAAATAAATTCAAAATTAGTAGATGCATTCAATCCCAGCTTTATAATTATGCATGTCTGTGTAACAACATAAATTATTCCCGAGACTTGCTAACACGAGAGACATTCAAATGGTGCAAAACTATGAAATGATCTGCTTCACTTATTGCAAAATCACAAATTAGCAACATGTGGCAAGCGGATAGAGCTTTATGTTTAAATTTATTTGCCAATAAACAAACATATCACCCTAACTGTGCTTAGTTAGGTTAGTGAAAAAGAATTGTTATGCGGTATTTTCAATAATATGTAAATTGTAACAAAGAATAAATCATGTATGTAAGTTGATAAATAATGATTGATACCTTTAAATACTATATGTAGTTAATAATTTATTTTAATGCATTGGAATAGGGTCGTTGCATAGAATTTAAATTTTGATATAATTTGTATATGTTATTAGTATAACTGTTATCTAATGTATAGGTCCACATAAAATCGATAAATGCATTACGATAACTTAAGAAAACGAATTTAAAGTTTAAATATTTTCCGTCCTTTTCTACACCGCTGACGTCATCATACTTTCGTCTTACATATTTGTTTCAATACAGCGTATACGAGGACTATGACGTTGTTGTACTAGAAAAGGAGAGAAAAATCTAAAATTGTAAATTGCATATCTCGCTAACGGCTGCGTTAAAAATTTTAAAATAAATACGTCGAGTTATTACTAACTCGATAGAATATAAAAACGTTACGTTTCAAAATTGTGAAACGACCCTATTCTTACTTGTTTCTAAATTGAGTTTAAAACAAACTTTTTATAATGTGCCTTATTAGGTAAAACTATACATTCGTGAAATAAATTAAACGGATTAGTTAAAAATTTAGAAATTTATTTATACCTAATAATTGTATCGACATGTCGCTATGATATATACAAAAAATAGATAACTAGATAGAAAGATAAAAATAATAAGTTTTGAATGAATCGGCTAGATAAATTTAAAAGACAGTGGAAACACCGGGAAGTAGACCGGAAAATGTTACACACACTCAGATATTTCCAGCATATTGCATGTCCAGAGTTGGAAACATAGGCTTCAAAACTTGAAGATTGTTAAACTTAAATAAACAGGATTGAATAGTAGAGAATTTATTAATTCCGATAAAGCTTATAGTCTTATTTAGAGGCTGGGATGCGTTTTAAAAGCTACTAAACCTTTGAACTGCCAAACTTATGCAGTTAGAGACCAGAATATCTGCAATTAAGAACTTAGAAACTAAGAAATTAAAAACTTTACAATCTAGTCAAAGGCGTATTTATACCTGGGGAGACTATTAGGCAGCTACCTAAAACAGCAAATTTAAGGGACGGTTTTATATATTATTATTACGAGACGAGCGCTCTTTCGTTAAAAGATCCACTTGACGGGCTTGCTCTTCTCTCCATGAATTCTGATATTACCCAACAACTGGACTATGACGATGCGATCGATAAATTTACCACAACGAAAACCCAGCGTAAACCACTCATCGCCTGACTTGCATTCAGTGAGTCCAATATGCAGATATTATTGGTATCAATGTAGGTTCATTGATGCGCATTCAACTAGGGATAGAAAAACTTTCTTTGCCTGGGGGTGAAAGTGTGAGCTTCATTTTCTGTGAATATAAATTAACCCTACCTCAGCGATTAGCTATAGGTATACTCGATTTGGAGTCTAGCAGCAAAATACAACCGGACAATGCGATGCTTATTTTTAGATCAGACATTCTCCCTGCTGAAAAATTAAATTCAAGTTCACGCAGCCCTAACAGTTAATCCTGACACGCAGGGAGGGTTTTAAGTTGAATCGTCCCGTATAACTTTAACGTAAATAGTTACCGAGCAAAGATCACGTCAGCAAGACATAAATATTAATAATCTACCCCTGGTCACAAATCAGGATACAACAAAGGAAGTCTGCGGAAGGGATTTTATGAATACCTAGAAGGGTGGCTTAATCGGACATTAGTGTAACACTAACAAGTAACTAAAGGCGTGATTGGAATCGAGAGGAAGCAAACATAAATGACGCCGCACTGTTGGTTGGCGCGTTTCTTTTACTAAATGCGACTAAAGCCTTTGTTCTTTTCAAAAGCGATTGTATTGTTATCGAGTAAGGTGAAGCAAGAGAATAAATTGAATTAAATTTAAATCTTTATAATCTTTTGACTTTTGTCCAATAAAACATAACAAGAATGTATACATCAATGTTCATATACAGGCCATTCTTTATTCTATGGAATACAATTGTCTGAAATATAGGTCACTGTGAACAATGGACCTTGGTAATTTAGCATCGTCATTAATCAACGTTGCTTGTGCTATTTACCGATTTAAACGACTACCAGGCTTTAGTCACTGCATTATTTATGTGTTCTTAATAAGATTGCCTTGATGTGCAGTACACGTTGTCAGTCAAGTAAGCCATGTCTCGTGTGAAATGCGACAATACCTTTGGGATAACCTGTATTAACTCAATAATATACAGTTGGAAGATATTTACAGTGTATTAAATTATTCAAGATTGGTAAGATTTTCTTTGTTGCAAAATAAAATCCTTTGGATCTTAATTAAAATAAAGCGTAATTTTATGACTTTGTGACTAATCAATTAATTATCATCTTGATCATGTTGATTATATCAATAAATTATTCAGTTATAAAATTAATAAGATTTGTTTGAAATGTAGTTAATCTAACCGAACATAGTTATGTATGATGAGAAAAAAAAAATGACGAGGAAAAAAAAAGTTATTAAGCAATAGTACAGCATCTCTTAGATTACTGTATCTTTTATTAGTATGGTATTCATCAACTGACAAAGGCAATCTGCATAGAAGTGCCTACAATTTATTAGTAATGATTACTAACTCATACTATTTGACGAAAATTAAAAGATAAGATGTTGTATACCGGGTGCGCCACTTCTACCCTTATAGAATCTTTATTTATGAATCGATTTGAATGATATTTAAAAAGTTGAAATACAACATGAAATCGAATTGTTGAATGCATATATGAATATTGATGCACTTCCAGTTTCACCGGACGTGGCATCTACTTTTTTATTTTAAATGCAACACCCTGTATATTTTTACATAGTTCAATTCTACGGATCATTCTGAGTACCAATTTGTGTCATTTATTACATTTTTGTTACACCTAATGATGGACTTTTTAACTACTGAATCTAGAAGGTTGTGAATCAGTTTATTTGCTGCTAGACTGATCAAATAGCATTATAGAAGGCAACGACTTCTCGAATTCTTTGCTTTGCAACATCAAGATCATTGTAGAAGCCACTTGCTCCTTAAATAAAGGCCAAATAAAAAAAATCAAGCTTGGCAAAGTAAGACCACTTGATGGGACCATGTGTTCTTATCCACCTGCCAAATCGTTCATTTAATTAATCTTGTAGAATACGCCATTTAGAGGTGGGGCTCCATTTTGTTGGAATATGATCTCACCCTCACCGGTCGTTTGCATCTTGTCCTCCACCTCATTTCAAAGATAGTCCAAATACTTCTCAGCTGTAACATGGTGTTGAGAAAAATCAGCCCTATCATGCGGTCATCAAAGACGCCCAACAAGTCATTATCCTCAAACCGCTCTTAACCCGTTCTTAGCCAAAAATAATTTAAGAATTAGCCAGAACGTTTGTTTTCATAGCTAACTATGGTATAAAAAAAATAATGCACAAGTTAACTATATCCCGTTTTGAGATTTTATAAATGATTACAGGTAGACGATCAAGCAACATGCACTCTAGGCAAATTCACCAAGATAACTATAAAGTGTTTAGTACCGTTGGATTCGTAATAAAATTCTCCATCTAACTAGGCAGGTTAGAAAATAAGGTCCAGTTTAAAAAATATAAGTAACACTTCACTAAAGAATTAAAATGCTGCATAATACCGAAACGGAAAAATACGAGCAAATTCGTACATTCTCAGTGTTACTTGATGAGTCTAGCAGCAAATAAACTGATTTATATAATCTCTTAGATTCCATAGGTAAAAGTCTTTATACCTAAAGACTAACCAGGTAAACCTAAACACCACTAACCTAATAGTCCAAGAGCTGGCGACCAAAAAGTGTAAGAGTTTTGTAAAAGCTAATATTTTAATATTAGCTTATATTTAGGGTGTAAATAAATATCCTACGCAAAAGAAACTCGGATATGGGGACACTCGCGGTCAGCGCATCTTGAAAGTTGCAACAAGAAGTAGTGTTATCTAAGTCTCTTCTAATAGCTGAAAATTGATCATTAAGCAGTTTATGTAATAAAAAACTGGAAAACAGTCCTTAGATAGCGTAATGATCGAAGCTAGAAGCAGTTGTTACTTCTAGCGACTGCTGACTAGCTCGGTTCTATCAAAATAAAGTCTGACTGTTTTTTTTGAGAAACTATATTCAATAAATTAGTACTGTACCAAATTTCAGCGTTTTCAAATCACTTCGTTACATTGACCTCATTTTGAAGACATGCGACCATCGCATTGGTACTGATGCAACGCGTTCGATCATTACGCTGTATAACTGTTTTCCAGTTTTTTATTACATAAACTGCTTAATGATCAATTTTCAGCTTTTAGAAGACACTTAGATGACACTACTTCTTGTTGCAACTTTCAAGCTGCGCTGACCGCGAGTGTCCCCATATCCGAGTTTCTTTTGTGTACGATATTTATTTACACCCTAAATATAAGCTAATATTAAAATATTAGCCTTTACAAAACTCTTACACTTTTGGGTCGCCAGCTCTCGGTCTATAAAGGTAACCATAACCTCGAAAAATGACAAAGGCACATATTTGAACTCAGATATACTCAAATATAGGTACAGATTGTTTAAAATAAAAAAGTAGATATAGATTCCGTAAAACCGGAAGTGTTCATATAGACATCTAAAAGTTCATTTTTCTACCAATATTGAGTTCACGTAAGATAGGTAACCATGTACTTAGATAAGCTGCAAATTTCCACCGACTTCTGTATTTATTTTGAATTAAAACCCTAATTTTTGTATCCAAAGGGGCTAATGTACTAAAAGAATAATAAATATAAAATATTCAAAGCGAGGGTCCTCAACTGTGTTTTTCTTGTTCAGTACATCTCGAATCACTAACTGTACCCCATTATTACTGATCAAAGGTAAATAATGAAGACAAAGTACACAATAAAAAATGGAGTGTTAACTCTTACACTCAAATAACACCCAGAGTGGTTCCTATTTATCCACACTGACGAGTGTAAATAACATTGGTCTTAAAAGTGGTAAAATATATAACAACTTTAACCTTCAATGCAGGTTAAAGTCATGGACACTGAGTGTAAAAATGACAACCATATTGTTGAGAAAACATTTGTTGAGTGTAAAGTATACACGAACTGAGTGTTAATTTCCCATTCTTTTAGTGTAAAAATTATTGCTTATAATGGTAAGGAACATTTTTTTAATGGAAAAGGAACCAACTATAGTGGTTACAATCATTTATTGGAGTGTAAATAACTATTTTGTTCGTGTAATTATATACTTCTATTTTTTGGTTCAGATATTTTTTTTGTAATTTAGGATAAAACAGAAAAGGTAAAAAAATAGTGCACACAAATATTAGTTTTATTTTAAAACAAATGCAAAATATAAATACATTCTAAATCTAAATAATCCAATGTAAATACATATTGTGATGATTTCCATTCATTATTTGTAAATCATGAATTCTTAATTTTGTTACCCAATGTAAAAAAGTTCAAAGTTGACTGTTTGTGTTTATCATTTGTAATTATGAATTGAATTTTTAAAAGGATTTATTGTTAAAACTATTCAAGTTTGAGTTAATTTATTTATTGGATACATGTATATAGTAACAAAATTTGATCAGGAAAACAATTTTGGGTCTACAGGATCTTCACTTCCAGTTAAATCTGAAAAAGAAAATGTATTAGTTACAAAGGTTTATAAAACATTACAAACATTATTAACAGCAATATAAAAATAGTCTTCACGACCATATATAGTTAGTAGGTACATAATACAATTGCTTTATAGACAATAATCAAATTACTGAAATAATGATCAAGGCCAAGCTATTTTTTGAATAAAATTATAAACTATCAAAATATATGGAAAATAATTGC
The DNA here is from genome assembly GCA_929113105.1 of Agrypnus murinus. NCBI lineage: Eukaryota > Metazoa > Arthropoda > Insecta > Coleoptera > Elateridae > Agrypnus > Agrypnus murinus. The sequence continues at coordinate 27,570,148 of OV816028.1, read as the reverse complement.
AAGAAAAACAATATTAAGTTACCAAAGGGTAGTGATGTAAATAAAAGGAGGAGATGAATTTAATAAAATGATAAAAATGGTTGTAAATGAATTTTTCCAGTAAATAAATGTATAATTTATAAAGAAAATAATAAATAAAAGTTTAAGAAGTTATCCTGGGTTAATAGTGTATAGTTTATTGGCCAAAATAATTTAAAAAGAACTACAGGAGAAGAACGTAAAATATTAATTAGTATCCTACATGCGGTTGTTTTCAAGAAACCAGCAACAAGTGAAGAAGAAGTTAGCAATAATGTTTGTTGAATAGTAATCAAGAAATGCTATTTAAGAAAGGTAAATAAATAAAAAGAAAACTGACCTCACCATTTCAGTATTGACAGCTATCCAGTCCAGAGAACGGTTTTGGGAGTACCACAGCAGCAGAATCTTGAAGGGCATAACACCAAGCAGCATGCAGCTACAAAAGAAAATAAAGTGAATCACAGAATAAGGTTTGTGGAAATAGAAACAAGTGTATATAAAGCATATCTAGTGTTTCTCATAGAAAGAAAAGTAAATCCAATTAAAAGAGAATTTCATACAGACTCACCTGTCACAACACTGATTTGTAAAACTGCAAGTGATCAACCTATGGCCTAAAAAAGATAAATGGTTAAATTATAAATACAGAATTAATAAATAAAAATATGTACAATATAATAGGTACAATATTTAAATATTATAGAATACCTTATAGACAAAATGCTATAATTTGTATATTATATTATTTACATATTATTATTTACAGCCGTACTTATAGATAAATTACACGCGTGTGACACAATGTTTATTAATGTTACAGGCGTGTAAATCTTTCTATAAGTACGGCTGATAATATTAAAATAATAAAAAAGTGAATCTTTACTACTAGGAAATCAATATTAGTTTTGAACAATTACCTATGAGCTCCTTTGTATGATTAGGGTAAATGACCCAGCCATCACCATCATGACCACCAGAGTTTCTGTAATTAAAGTTTTATTAAATTTATTATTGACACATTCTAATTTACATTACAAACCTTACCTGTAATTATAGAAACGACATTTAATGTCACTAATCATAATGTCAGTTCTTAAAAATCACACGTGAATTTTATAAACACATGTGCGCCATCGCCGCCATCTTTGTAAGCTGAGTTCGGCCGTCAATACCTACTATACCAATGCGTAGAGCGCGGCAATAATTAAACTATGGAAGTATAATTTCATTACATACATACTTAGGGTTAGGTACTACATAGCAGGAACCAGAAACGGTTTTGCATTTAAATTGTTCCTTGTAAACCAAAAATCTTAAAATAATTTTATCTATTATTTATCCACAATTCACGTAAACATTATTATTTTTATTTATGCATAATGATGACTTAAATTACAATGGATCAACATGGCAGCTAAAACTTTTACATAAGAAAAAGCTGAATAGACACAACCCGGACTGGAAATTATAGTTTTAAAATATTACTTACTTAATTGCACAAGATCGTAGAAAGATGCATCCTCTTCTATTTTAGCATATTTACTTTTATTGGCTACTTGAATCTTAAAAATCATTGTCACTTTCAAAGAGAACCAACTACATTCAAACACAAACAGTAAATAAAAGTGCTCACGTCCAATCGTGATTATTCGCGTTGGAGGTGCATGTTCGGTGGATGACACTCGCGAGGGTTTAATGTTGTTAACATGCTAGAATAGTGAAATACATTTTTTGAAAGATGACTCTTACACTAATGAGAGTATCTTTACTAAATTCAAATGATTTTTGTACACCAAAAACAATATTTTTACCCATTTTTTAAATTAAGATAACACTCATAAGAAACCTGGTGCTGCGTGTTAATTTTGGTTGTTAATTTCATTCACATGAGTGTAGAAATTTACACTCAGATATTTCACCACACCAAATATGTTTTTCACCACCACTGCATTTTTTACTGTGTACAGGTGTGTTACTTTATTACAGACTACCATGCGCATCAGTATTATTGAACTAAAGCAATATTGTTCAATCTTCATGAACCTCAAAATACTTATGCATAAAATTTGAAAACATTTAAATGTACTTTTTTTCCCATTTTTCTCAAAAACTGTTAGAATACAACAAAAACTATATATAGAAATATAGGAATATTCTTTTGTATTTTTATTATGTCTATTACAATTGTTTATAACTCAAATAGACGGGAGTTCAGCAAGAATCGAATCTAGGACCCTTTCTCTTTGTTTCTTTTTGTTGACGATTTCTTCTTCTGACATGTAATATATTGTTTTACGCATGTGACTTTTCTTATTTGCAAGAGATAGAGAGATTGTTATACACTTCAATTTAATCTAAAAAAGTTTTAAATATTCCAATACTTCCTGCGTTAACAGGTAGTTTGCTTGAAAAGAAAAAATACATTACATATTCTGAGTATTCTAGATCCAGCTTCTGGCTGATTAAAATATAAGTGCTTATCGAGAATAATAAGTTGTACCTGAAAATGGTATTCGCTGTCCAGTGTTTCAATCACACTTTTTCGTAACAGATAGTATTCTAAAATTATTATTCCAGTGGGGATCTTTCAAAGCATTTTATACCTTTATTAACGTATTAGAGGAGTGGACTAAAACATAAGTTTATGCTACCACCATAAAGATTAGACGTTAAGCATACTTCATCAGTAGTAAGACAACGTTGCTAGTGATCGGGGTTTCCAACAAGTATTGACGTTTCTAAATCGACACAAAACAAAGAATATCTAGAGAATAGATTAGAGTTATGAAACATAAAGGCATAGAGACTTGATAGCCTGATGATGATCCACAACTTTCTCCGTTCTAGTACCTACTACTGATTGTCATTTCTATGCACGATGATTCAATAGCTTATGATCGAACTTTGAGCATAAGCTTCTGAAGTCATTAGAAACATTTTTTCATTAAATGGACTTGAAATCTTGCACGACGTTTTTAGAAAAGTACGTATAATAGATGAAGGTCATTTTTAACTCTAATAGGATTAAATGCAAACTCTTTAGAAATTGATACCATAACAATAACATACTACTCACATAGATACTCAATATCAAGAATAAACCAAAACAACCACCTATCACTAATCTTTATAAATATACCAATCACACCTACCTCGTTAAGAAAATTACTGAAAAATTATAACCTTAGGTTATATAATCACTTTTACTATACTCTAACAAACAAATGAAGGATCTATCAATCGGCTAATCACGCGGGCAACGTACGTCACTGACAGTTTTAACAGCTTATATAATATCAGTGTTGCTTAAAATCTGATCTTAGATTTTATGTGTTTACCAGGTGGTGATCACGCGGCGACCTAGATCCTTCATTTGTTTGTTAGAGTAATACCTACACTGCTGCCGGATTTGGTTGAATGTTGATAAAAGAAGTGGCGAAGCACACCTTGTTCCTAATGGTCGCTTTTTAAAGAGATTCCTGTTGAACAAAAGGACATTCATGAAAGAATAATTAACATCTTTAATAATTACATTATTACTTTATGCCCTTATATAAATTTTAAATATCAGAATATTGTAGAGAGTTGTAATTTTTGTTTATACATATTATTCTACCACAAATTAATTTAATAAATCATAACAAGCCCCAATTTACATTTTCATGTAATAAAGTATTGTTTAAAATAAATATGCTATTATATTTATTAATCTTATAGCTAAATATTTAAATGTCGGGTAGCTACATATTTATGTCAAACAATTTATTTCATTTAATTAGTTTACTAGGAAGTCGATTTAATGCGGTTTATTGAATGTTCGTTGATTTATTTAATTACCTCTGCAGGCTCAAAAACCAATAATTAGTATTAGCATACATTAAATTGGTAATAAATGATGCATGTTTTGCGATTTTCGATAATTAGATGCCTACATACTTCACAAAGATATATCGCTAATAATATATTTAGCAGCAATATTAATAATTTCTATTTTATACTGCCAATAGTACAATTTGTCAAATTCAGCTTGGCCGGCGAAGTTGGAATGCGCATAATATTTGCGGCATTAGGGTAGGGATAGCTCATTTCACTATTATTATTCACTTCATTATTATTATCATAAAATATATTAAAAAACACGCTAAGATTTTATCACAAAAACTCGTTAGTTTTAATCCTTCTACCTGAAAAGTCTTATTTTTGGATTGTTGATAATTTTACACAAGGGTATAATAAAGATTTGTATCGCTAAAGTAAATTCCAATTTACACCTTTTTTGTGAGTTGAAAATACTTGCACCACAAATTGCACTTTCTCTTTACCTCCTAGATTTTATCTTTGTCGAACACCAACTCTTTCTTTTGTCCATCTGCGCATTCCGCCGGCCAAGCTGCATTTGACGGACAATACTATAATTTTGTTTTTATAATTCTGGCGAGAGCTTCTCAATTATTGCCATTATTCTCACATTATTGAAAAGATGCAAATAGACTTTTTTCACAAATTTCCGGAATGACAGTTTGAGTGACTAATTAAAAGAAAGGAACAGAATTCGGCAACAGTGTAGGTAGTTCAACTGATCACATAGCCTAACTTTATTTTATAAAAATATTATCTTAATTGATACAGATTGATTGTCAATTTATCGATAATACTACATATTTTAGCTGTCTCGCAAATCCAATGGGTAATTGTAATACGTCAAACAATGAAAAGATGCACATGAAATATTTTTTATGATTTACAGGAGCTTACCGAAATTATAGTAATCTAGTTCCATTAATCTAAAAGATTGATAAATCACATTACATAACATAAATTACATTCTAATTGAAGCAATTAAACTGAATTATGGAATAATATTTGAGATAATTATTGTTACACGGTCTTCTAATATTCATAATTATGTTAACTGGAACTGATGGCTTGTCTATACTAGGTTTAATAAGAGAATCTATTGTTAGCACTGCTTTTTGAAGTAAAAGGTTTAACAATACAGCTTACTAGAGACAATATAGATAATGGCTCTTCATGATCCGCCAAAGTTACTGTTATTATTTGTCATTCATTCCCCCTAATGCTCCCTAGGAAATTCGTAGCACAGGAATCATTTCAAGGGTAGGACAACTATAATTCATATTTTTTTAATGGGCGATAGGAACATTAATCTCCAGCAAAAATTATTAAAAAAGTTACTGCAATTAATTGTTTAACTTACAAATAGTTATCAACTTCAAGAGATTAACAAAACATTTAAAATAAAGCATTCTAAAAGTTCTTAAACTGACAAATTGAATTCAGTTAACTGAAACGTCTGCTATTCATTTTAGCCTTTCTATCTTATAACAATGACACTCAGATCTAGTCAAGTCTCTATGTAGCACCCTTAAATTTACAGAAACGAAAAATGTCAATTCTGATATAATTTCCTTGAAATTCAATATAACTACATTTCAGATATTGAAGTATCGAGAGAAATTCATTTAAAAATTTCTTTAAAATAAAATCCCAACCTTTCATGTAAGAGGACACGTCGTAGTACTGTCCGTCAGATTAATCCAAACTGTAACGGTTATTCGGTTGATTTATAAGATATATATATATATAAACCTCTTTTAGTTTTCACAAAAGAGAACAAAAAAGGTAATTCCATAGAAAAATGTAGGCTATTTAATCAAGTGAAAATAATGACACATCCAATTCGCTTTTGGTTACACGTATAAATTCTCACACCAAAAATTTTCATCTTGAATAAAACATTCAATAACTTTTTTTTGTAGATATTCAGAAATAATATATTAGTTATTATTAGGTATAGGATTTGTATGCACTTAAAAATGCTGAAATATGAATGCACTTATGCACTATAAAAACGTGAAATATGCACTTAAATATGCACTTAAAAATCATGAAATATGCGTTTATTAGAAATTTTTAATAAATATATGGACTTTCATTATTAAAAAAACACCTGTTTAGCGTTATTTACATTTTATTTACAGAAATTATTTTAATTAGACATCCTATGCAATAATTTAATTAATTATATTTTCTAAACATAGAGCGTTACAGTTCACAATGACGTACATTTTTAAATTTTCAAAAGTAAACATATGCCTATTATCCCTAAATATTGTTTTATATTTTGAGAAACTCCGTTCCACATCGCAAGACGTAATTGGGGCATACGTAAAATTGTTTAATGCTACAAGCGAATAATGTTTTAGCTCGCCTAAAATGTCTTGGCCAGATAATGCATCGTTTATGCTTTTAATTAAGTGAAAACCAGGATTTTTGTCTATAACGGATTTAAATTTAAATCAAACCCTTTGGCCCTTTTACTTTATTCAAAGAAACACCTAACAATTTTACATGCTCAAGAGATTCATCTAATGAATTTCCCTGCCTTTCTAATTTCTGAATTACTTTAGCTAAACGCACAAAATTTGTCAAAACAAACAATAATTCTGCCCTCACCTCCTTAGTATTAAAAGCATCCTGTGCGCTTTGTATGCATAGTGCATCGTGTTTATTAAGTTTATTTACAAATGCTTTAATAATATCAAAATAAGTTGCATAATATTCATAAATATGCTGCAGAAAGCCAATTACCACACCTTGTTATTACAGGCTCAGGTGGGAAAGGCACTTCTTAAGCAGTTTCCCTAAATACACTCGAGGAAAAAAAAACGCACCAAAAATACCAAAATTTCAAACTGTCATAACTCGGTGGATTTTGGACGAAACGCACCTTACGAAAATGCACCTTACATCGCTATAGTTCAGAACGGTTTTCTGTATAGTATTTTCCAGAAACGATGAATATAACAATCTTGATAACACACTTGATTTTAGGCCAACAGCCACCGTCTAATTACCCTCGTGAAAAATTGAGTAGTGTTTTGGAAGGACTACTGTTGAGGAAGCGGACCAGGAAGCGGTGGGCGGTTAGTGGTTAGGCAGTGATAGACAGCATATCTAGCAATAGCAAGTGGTGGTTTTTAATTGATCAGTGGAGTGACTTGTTGATATTGGGGTTGACGATAAGACGACAAAGTTGTAAGACGCGCAAATATTTAAAAAAGCCGTGCGGCTACCCAAAGAAATAATAATACCAGCAGCCTAATTAGCCTAGCACAATACTGACAACTTGCATTGAATTCTTTGGAACTTGTCACATGGTGGGGTCTGCATGGTGACCCGCTCTTTCTTACTCTTGCTCTCGTTGTCGATAGAGCTGGTGTCTCAAACGGTAGGTTGCTCTATTATCTCGGTTGTAGTGGAGGATTCGGAGTAATTACATCGGAAAATATGACTTCAGTGGTTGACATAGAAAAAGTGCAACGCGAGAAAAAAGGTCAAGAATGAGATATAAGTAGGCTGATCAGAAAAAGGAAGTCCTGTAGGGACTATTTTATGACGAACGTGAAGATAAAAGTTTGACTTTAAAAGAAAATTCACATGCGAAAAGTAAAGGAAGGACATATTTATCTTTTTAAAAAAAACGGACTTGAAATACTAAATCGGACATGCCGCCATTTAATTTCAATCAACTGAGTCTATTTTCAATGGACCTAAAAATTTGTCAAGTGTCATGGATATAAAAGGACTTTGAACAAGTGATTGTAGGAACGGAACGAATGTCAACACTGACATTTGGAGATGTGTGACCTGCCTTTTTGATTTGCCACTTCGCTACTTTTGGAAAGTTTAGACGGACACGCATCTAGGCCGTAAAACTATTCAGGCCCTACCGAACAACAGTAAAAAAACTGCGAGCGAAGTTTTTTGAAACTATTCTCCTCTTGTCTGGTAACACGGACTTAGACTTAAAGGATCTAAGTGCTGATGAGCGCTACCTACTGTACATGTGTGGTGCTGTTTGAAGTGGCGAGTGTGACCATATCCTCGCGCTTAGAGATCCTGAAAAAAATGTTCCACGTAAGCTATTCGTTTGCTCTGTTTGTACACTGAGTACCATTTATGAGGCTGATGATAGTTGCCAATTACGTAGTGAAGGTCTACGATAGAAGTTGGTTTGTTATTAAAATCAGCTCTTCATGTTGTATGAAGGGCTATCACGGACCCAACGGTCGGAAACTCAAATTCAATGTGAGAGCCATAGAGGATTCTGTAATTAAGAGGAATGCGTTTCTTACTCGCTCGAAAAACGTAGACGTTGCTCTGATTCATAGGATCAGGAAAAAGGAGATCAACTCTTAGAGTTTGCACATTTAGCGTGTTTGCAGCGAATCTTAACGCAGAAGATTACGTCAATATAACGCACCTGAACTTCGCGCAGATTCATGAAAATATGGAAGCTGGAACTGAAAAACATTCTGTCATACTCAGGCGGTTGAGTGTCATCAAGTTGATCTCAGAGGCTCACATCAATTTGTGCACATCAAACAAACACATCAAATCTGATTATGTTGGAATTCAATTGTAGCTACTTGTTCGTGGTGAATTCTGGGTTGTCCTGGGCGATATTTAGTATATTTTCTGAAACCGACAGTAAAGTCGAAGTCGCAACTCATACTACTCAAGTACTCACACTCCTGGATTGCAGTGCAGGGCGACTATGACTTCTATGGCGTCTATGACTGGACCATGTCTTAGTTTGGAGATAGGTCAGTGGACTCCAGTTGACCACGGCCTGTGCGAGACCGTGTTCTCGGGTAATATCCTGGTGTAGTCAAAACTGTAGATCAGCTATTCTGAATCTTCTCTGTAGGCTTCGGCTTCGGCCCGCCGGTAGCAGGTCGAAACGCCGAAAGTAAATTGGTCGAAGTCAAAACAGCGGTAACTAAAACACCGAATGGCTAAAAGATCGAAATTTGGATACGCCTAAAACAATTTGGCCAAATCTTCGATCGCATAACAGGCAGGGTTTTCCACATCCCATAATTAGGGTTCGGAGAAATTCAATACGGCTTCAACTGGTACAGGGCATGTTTTTACTTCCTTATGAGGAAAGAAGGTATGCAGTTAATGTATTTGTATGCCATGGCCGTGTCATCCTTAAATCAAAAAACTAGTCTCTTAAGTAATTATGTTGACATCCGCTCCACCTGGAAAGACTGTAAGAGCGTTGTTTTTTATAATAACAATTTCTCAAAGCTACTATCTCAAGGTAATATCACATAAAGGTAGAAGTTGTTTTTTAACACAAGGGCCACTATGAAAGTTTTGTAATGCGAGAAGAGTAAGGGAGATAATTAACACTGGTTATTGTTTTCAGAAACCTCGTACCTGTATTGAAAGCTCGTTGCCAGAAGTTCAAGCGGTAGGCTCAAAGTTAAGTTGTTTGGTTGCTGAAAGTGTTAGTAGAACTATGGATCTGTCTAGAGAAGCATTTCGATCGATAACTTACTACGATTTTCGAGTTGTTTTATCCGATAAGGACTGCCATGAAAGATTGTGTTTAGCATTTGGCGATGAAATGACGATCAAAAACAGGAGCGAGTCCGAATCAGCCATGAAACACTGTAAATGTTGAACAGAGGAGGGCACCAAAATCATATCTAAGATCATAACAGGCGATGAAACCTACATACATTTTTTCGATTGTCCAACTCGCCAGGAAAGCCGTGACCATGATGATGATGAGCCAACACCAACCGTAACGCAAAAACAGCGGGCTATGAAGAAAGTAATGTACCCTGTGTTTTTTCGTAGCACTGGTCTAGTACAAGCTATCAAGCTGAGAAAACAAAAGACTGTAACAGCTAAGTGGTACACTACCGTTTGCCTGTCCCAAGTTTTGAATTAGGGTTAACATTTGGGGGTTAATGCTGCATCATGACATTGCCTCTTCTCACACTGCTCATGACATATTGGAGTTTTTGCAACGCTGGAAGGTGAAAGTGGTTAAATATCCCACTTACTCGCCTGATTTGGCAATGTGCGACTTTTGGTTATTTTTTAGTCTAAAGAAACACTTGCGCCGACGCAGATTTTCCACGGAGGAGGAGAATGATGTGGCCATCACGGGCTATTTTGACAGCATTCCAGAAAATGGCTGGCGTGACAACTGTAGAACGTGCGATTGCAGAAGTGTATTGATACTGGGAGAAACTACTTTGAACATTTATAATAAAATATCTGTAATAAACTTTCTAATTTTTTCATAATGCAAAACTTTCAGAGTGGCCCTCGTATATTGGTAGTATGTGTTTTTTTACAAGTATTCCCCCCCTGTCCTTAAAATTAGGCTTCAGTTGTGCACCAAATAAACACTGATGTGAGTTAGTAGATATTATTTTACAATTGTAAATAGTGTAGTGCTAGTGCTAATGTTAGTTTATTTCTTATATTATTCGCCTTAGATATTTTATAAAACTCTTGCAAATTTATTAATTATATTATTTGATAATTCTACTATTGGTAAAGGCACCATAAATTATAATTTAACAACTGAATTAAGCTTTAGTCTTGTTGCCGCCAACAAAAACTCATTAAGTTAATATTTACATTGGAGATCATAATTTGAACATGAAATATTAGTGTCGAACACATCGAATAAATACCACATTAGTTATCCTTTGTGAAGCTTGATCAGTTTCAATGTTAAATGTTTGATAAGAGTCTAAATTCCCACCTCTTTTTGGTTTGTTTCGCCAATGTTGTTTCCTGAGTGTGTAAATTCACAAATTCTAAATAACATTCATTCCTTAATGAGAAAATGTACGGAATCCATCTAGGAGATGAAGAAAAGGAGCATCCAGAATGAATTCAGTGTGCGTGTCTGATGTGCACAAAAGGGCCATTTACGAGAAAAGCTGGTCTTATCAACAGCTTGCAATGCCAGGCGCTTTGTCGTAATGCAGCTAATAAAGAAACTACTTTTGAAGTGTATCGTTACGTTTCACAATACTATGAAATAACATCCAAGTGAAAAATTGCTATCATTTCCAGCACAGCCTCAGCGTTTTCTGTGAATAAATGCAAAAAAGTAAAACTCTTAATGTCAAAAACATCGCTTGTACATATTTTTTCCATTTTCTACACATATATATCGGAAGCAATTGCTTATCGATTTTTAGCTTGCTTTTTTCTGTACGTACCACAATATCTTTTTAATAGGGTAGAACTTATTGGTATTCGGTTGGATTGGGTTATAAGTACAACACGAATGATAAAAATGCCATAAAATTGAATTCGACTCATTTTTGCTCTAGCGAGCGCAGTTGAAAGATTTCAAAAATGCGAGATTTTCAAGGATATCCACGGTATCCGGAATTTTAAATGGAAATCTCTTGTGCTAGACATGCAATTTGCAATTTGTTCCTTATGCAGTTCAGCTCTGTACTAACGGTAGTCGATAAGACGATTCAAATTTATCCATGCTCTTTATCAACAAATCAAATCGTTTACGAAAGCACATACATGAACTACTCGAATCTACCGTAACGAGCACCGAGCAAGAAAATTTATTCTTATTGCTGATACGATAAAGCATGCAAGTTTTAAATAACTACCAACTCTGGTAGTTCGAAGAATTGCTCAACGATAAATGGGTTGGCTGTGTGTCATGTCCACTTGTTGGACGTTTTGATATTCTAATACCGACAATGGCACGTGGCAAGATAAAATACGAGGTTGTACTTGGGCCAAATACGTCTTATGCATAGAAGCTTTTTCTTTGATAGAGAAGCGCTTTAAGAGAATCATGAAAGAAAGGGGTTTACAATGTACTACTATACATTCAGGAATTCAAATGAGGCTTGAATACAGAATATCGATTACGTGTAAAAATGTCCCTGTCAATAATTTTTTTTTCGTGAAAGTTTTCTGTTTTGGCATTGCGTCCATACTTAATTAGTTATTCCAGTTAAATTTACATAAAAGATGGTATGGCTTTTTTGGAATGAAACAAAAGTTATTTAATTAAAAGTTATTATCGTTACATGTATCTAATTCTATTAAGTTTGAATGTCTATGCAGTAAATTAAAATGTAGCCAAGCAGAAACTATTAGATATATAACATTAGAGTCTACCCTTACATTAGCAGATACTGTGATTGTTGAATTGTTATGTCCATATATGTGTAATTCTCGATTTATTAATTGGCAACCATAAATTCCAAAACCCTAATGTGGCCTTTTGCGTTTTTAAATTGTTTCCAGAAGACAATACTTTCAAAATAATAGTCCTATTTGTCATTTTCGAAGACTTATAAAACGCTATGAATACGATATTTTTTTAAAAGGGAAAAGGAGCCACTGCAGAAAGAAATATCTTTCTATTTTTTCCAGGATATCTTTAATGCGTTATTTATTGGGCTTCAACTAGGTTATACTAAATATTACTGTTTCTTATAAGAATGAGACATTTGTATGTCATAGCTAACTGCCTTTAAGCTTTTCTGCCACAACGTCCTCTTGGACAAAGAATTGAGATACACTCAATTAGCGCTTCAGCTACTTATGTGAGTCCTGTAAGTTCCCACTGGTGTGCTTACCCGTCGGCATTCGTCAATTTGTTTACCTCGACGTACCAATTAATGGTCTGGTGTACTTAATAACACCACTCCGTCTGATTTGACTCAGATTGGAGACTTAGCGGTTACCGTATAAATGGAGGCTGTATTCGCATCAATACCCTCAAGTAGTGTTGGGTTCGCGATACCACCCGCGTATCACGACACTTGCGAGTCGAAGCCATTAGCCGTGTGAAGTGTCGACTCCTTCACGACTCTTTAACGATACTTCGCATTTACACATCATGCATGCGCTAGTTCATATAATATAATTGAAACGAGCAGTCAAGATTCATAGCTAATACGTAAATCATAAACTAGGGATTAAAAAACAATTAGGTTTATGAGTAAATTCTGTTATGGTTATATATTTATGCATTAAGTACATTAAAAGACATTAAATTATTTATACACCGCATTCGTTCTAACATTTGCTATAGAAAATTAGTATGGGAAATCTGAAATATGCCAAATAGTTCGTTCTCGAATAAAAGTCGGTGAGATTAATAGTTGCAAAACAATTTAAATAATTTGTTATTATTCTTTTATTCGAAAAACGTACAAGAAATAATACATTACAAATAAAAAATAAAGATACCCAATTAATAAGACAATGTCTTATTAATTGGGTATCTTTATTTTTTATTTGTAATGTATTATTTCTTGTACGTTTTTCGAATAAAAGAATAATAACAAATAAAATTTAAAAAAAAGTTATGCTTGTAACGGGGTTCGATCGTGCATTTCACCAGCCCGTGCAGTTTAGCAGCCACGGTTTGCCATCGAACCACGGAGGCGTTGCGTCAACTTTTCAGGTTTCGGCTTTTAAATTAATGTTTTGCAAATAATTCATGAATTTATAATTTTAACTAAAAAATCTACAACAAAATAGTTTTATATGTACGTCTTATTCAATGATTGTTGGCCAGTTCAACAAATCTGCCTTTAATTTCTTTGTAAGAATGATCAAGCAACTTCGAATTACACTCTAATAAGAGCGATACTGTTCGACACGAAGTGTCGCGACACTTCAAGTGTCACGACCACGAACAGTATCACGACACTCGACACCCAAGTTCCCATCACTACCCTCAAGGTAATGTCCAAAATATAGGTGCTTACAGCTTTGCCATACTGGTATCTGCTCCGAGAGACGCCAGACAACTAAAGATAGAACGAGCTACTTATAATTGCTCCGCGGCCCTTTACACCGAGCGATCCGAATTAATCAATGGCCAGAGTAGTAAACCAATTTTGCCTATACCGGCCAACTAGCTGGCAACACAGGCTGATCAAGGAACCATCGACTGGGATAGATAGATGGGGTAGTACTGAATACACACTTAATCTGCGCCACCTGTCCACAGAGTGGCGGGGATCCGAGACCAGTCCAGTAATGAAAGAGACTTATAGTCACTACCACTCGAGAATGAGACGGCCGGCCACGGCTTGCACTGGACGCTCAGAAAAAAATTCCATATTCACATAAAACTTGGCATAATAAAAAAGTTGCAAGTTTCGATGGATTATCGGTTTGTATGTTTACTTCATAGTCCAGGGGTCGTAGGTTCAATCCCCAACCCAGATGGTACTTCTCAACTTCTTCTTCTCAAACAGGACGTAAAGCCATATCCCCTGTGTTAATGCGATGTTTGGACGATGAAGATCCCTACTGGGGGCAAAATTCTCCACATTCGTCTAAAATGTAGTGTGGTCGGCCAAATGATGATAGTACCGGTGCCATGAGGCACGAGGGATGGTCCGTCACCTCGATTCCTCACCCAAAAATAACTAAAAAAGTTTTAGATAAAAGTGCGCACGTATTCAATATTACTCCGAATCAGCAAGTCTAAAATCAAGAAATGTGTGTTGTCATTTTCAATCGGTAATGGCCATAGAATGGTCAGAATCAACGTATGTATAAACACCAAAAGAGAAAGGACAAAAATAACCAAACAACCAGAAGTAAATAAAAAAAAGACAATAAATTAAGTGAGCAATCTGACTTTAGATCTCGCTATGGTACAAATGATCTACAAGATCTGAAAAGCCTTACAGAAAAATAAAAAAAAGTCGACACCGTTTCACTTCTGATACTCGTGGATTATGAGAAAACGTTCGATACAATAAATCAACGCAAGATACTAAAATCACTAGCTGACAGTCACTAGAGACTAGCCCGAAGACGGAGGGAGGGCAGTCACTAAAGGTGTCGGAAGCACTAGGATTCAAGACTAGCTTGTGGGTAGTATACAACACTGCGTTCACCCTTAGAACTGGTCGCTGTCTACCCAATCCCAGGCTTGTCTGGGTAACGGATGGCGCGATCAGAAGGAAATGTGTGGTAGGGTTATGCCGAGGTGTTTCGTTTACGTTTCACCGAAGTGTTTCTCGACGATGACTCTAAAACGTTGCGGAGGGAGCTCTGCTAACAAGAGGGTCCGGTGTGGGTGGATTGAATCTTACCTGACGTCAGGGTCTTTTATTATGAAGCTAAGTATCCCGCTGTCTGACCTAGACAGCGTGGACATTTGAGTGTTCGGGAGACCACACGACGTTCACCCATAAAACTGGCTGTCTTCTACCCTATCCTTGTTTCCTTGGAAACTGGGCAATGGATGAAGCTGTCAGGTCAAGTGTGTGGTAGAGAAATTCGTGAGAATTCTCGACGGTTACTCATACCGATCAGGGGGAGCCCTGGTATATGATAGCAGTGTGGGCGGATTTGCATCTCGCCTTGGATAAGGTCATTTATGGTCACCGACGGAACCCGCTGTTTGACCGAGGTCATTTATGGTCACCAAAGGAACCCGCTGTTTGACTGAATCTTAAGTGAGGAGAAGCGAAGTGAGGTTTATCCCGCTTTTTGGCATATGGGGAACGGCATGCCGCCAGGTAAATGTGCTTAGGAGCTATCCCGACCACCCTATGATCCGGACTGCAGCCGGGTACAGTGATTGGGAGAAGCGCTAAAAGCCATTACACTTAAGGAGAGTTGAAGCGAATACACAGCCTCTCACAATCAAGACAACTTCACCTTAACGGGTACACACTGGGAGTCTATAACGTGTAGACTTAAACGAAGCTCTGTCGAGGGCCCACCAAGCCTATATATTGGTAGATCGGGGTTGCAAAACCATTAAAACACCAAGTCCCGCCACAATTGAGGTTGGATTCGATCGGGCAGTGGCCCCAACCCCTGTCTCGGGGAGGAGCTTATGAAGGTATGAAAGAGGACTAGAGGGCTCTCTCTATTCAACTGTGTTAAGTTGGGGGAATAGTTCTATTGCTGGAAAGGTACTTGACTCCGTATGAAAGAGGACGGGGAGGGTGCCGGCAGGTGAGCACGTGTTAAGTCAATCGCTCCGGTATTAACCTGGATAGCTAGTAGAGGGTGGATAGGCAACCTCGCTCCGGCCAGTGAGTTACTGGGAGCAATTGCTATGCAATTGCGCGCTGATTGGGCGTATCCCAATCACTTCCTCCTGGAAGGAACGTGGGGGATGTTGATATAGGAACCCCACGTAAAACATACAGACAATCTTGTCTGACCTAGACATGGTGATCGGTCAAGCAGTCGTTCGAGATGTCACTAGTATCCGAGACTAGCCCGAAGATAGAGGGAGGGCAGTCGTTAGATCTGTCGGGAAGCACTAAGATTCGAGACTAGCTTGAGGGCAGACCACACGGCGTTCACCCTTAGAACTGGTCGTTGTCTACCCCATCCCAGGCTTGTCTGGGTAACGGATGACGCGATCAGAATCAAATGTGTGGTAGAGTTATGCCGAGGTGCTGCGTTTACGTTTCACCGGAGTGTTTCTCGACGATGACCCTAAAACGTTGCGGAGGGAACTCTACTAACAAGGGGGTCCGGTGTGGGTGGATTGAATCTTACCTGACGTAGGGCCTTTTAAGGAGCTAAGTATCCCGCTGTCTGGCCTAGACGAATGGAGGAGATTCAAATGAGGTTTATCTCGGTTAGGGAGTTCGCTCGCTAACCCATGAGAAACTGCATGCCACCAGGCAGCGTTTCGGAGGTGACAGTACGGGTGTCTGGCATATGCTGTCAGTTCCAGCGTCGGATTCCCAGAAATCGTCTAGAGACCTACACTTAAAGAACGTTGATGCGAAGAGACATAGCCTCTCACGTTCAAGACAACTTCACCTTAACGGGTATACACCGGGACGCTGCTTTAAAAAAGGCCCTTTAAAGTAGCCTCGAAACGAAGCTCTGTCGAGAGCGCACCAGGCCTATAACTAGGAGATCGGGGTGGCGAACCCATTTAAAAATCAAGTCCCGCCACATTTGAGGTTGGATTCGATCGGGCAGTGGCCCCAACCCCTGTCTCGGTGAAGAAACGTCAGGGTTCCGATGTACTGACCTAGGTTGGGAGAATAGCCCTAATGCTGGACGAGGCACAGGACCACGTATGAAAGAGGACGGGAGGATGCCGACGGGTGAGCACGTGTTAAGTCAATCGCTCCGGTACTAACCTGGTTAGCTAGTAGAGGGTGGATAGGCAACTCGCTCCGACCAGTGAGAAACTGGGAGCAATTGCTATGCAATTGCGCGTTGATTAAGCGTATCTCAATTACTTCCTCCCAAGGAACGGGAGGGAACGATTCTTTTGGTAGTTTAAAAACCAGACTACCATCGACTCCCTCTGAACTAGTTGTTACCTCGTGGAAACCTTCGACTCTTACTTTAGCTATTTCAGTACTTTTTCTTAGTACGACTAAACACTTTATATAATCATTTTTATTCAATCGTGTTTCAGTTTCAAACTGGTGTTACATATATGGATATGTACTGTAGTAACCAATATGCATTTATTGATTACTACTGGTCGATCATCAGGAATATCTCTAAAATTTACTACGTTACTTTAACTACGTTTTCAAATTTTCTCGTTAACCGTAACCAATCTAGCATTTTACGGACATATTCAGATGGCAGATGAGTACTTTTCTTGAGGAAGTAAAAATTTAGTTGAGTTCATCAGTGTAAATGAAGATGTTTAGAATACCATTTTAATTAAATAATACCTATGAAACCAGTTGTTCATTTCTATTTCTTATTTCTCAAACTTGGAACTCGTCAAGAATTCACAAGATTACCTCATTAATGTAATTAGCACTTGTCATATTCCAAACATAAATAATTTAAACATTAAAGTAGTCGGTATGTTTATTGGGGAATTTCCTGTATATAATTATTTCAATACAGCTAGTTGATCTGCATGAAGAAAGACACTAAGTAATCCTAACAACATAATTCAGAAGTGATTAATTTAACATACCTCACCAATTAAATTTTAATGTTTCAGGTGTATTCCGGTAACAAAACAAAATAGACATGACTGCAATTTGTGGAATTTTTATCTAACAGTAATAGAGTTTTTTTTATCTTTTATGAGAAAATATTTTTAAACGTTACTCCTTGGTAGCATATATATATATAAATTTCCGGAAAATTGTGTGATTGTCATGGATACAATTCAAATTTGAATTTTTCTATTGGTGCTCGGCATCATCGTGCGATTCTCTAATTAATTTAACTAGTCAACTCTACATGTAAACCATACCAGAGGTGAAGAAACCCTTCCGAGTAACGATGGAGAGAAAGGGACATAAACTGCGAGTATCTCTTGAAAGTATGCACTTCAACAAATAACACGATTGCAACAAGAGTTTTGTAGCAACACACTGAAAAGCGTGCGTGTGTGATTATATAAAGGGATATTCAAGAGATACCCTAGGTCAGTGATGGCGAACCTTTTTGAGAAGTGCGTCAAATTTTGTTCATTATTTGTTTTAATACCAGCCCGTGGGTCACTAAGTCAATGGCGTCACTTGGAGGGGGGGAGTAAAAAGGGTACCAATAATTTGAAAAAACCGAAAATTTGTTGCGTTTCCTTTTTGTTTTACAACTTTTACTTTTGCAAGTGAAGAGCAAAAAATAAAGGTCGACGTCAAAAAATTGATATTAATGGGATGATACCATGAATTACCACACCAGGTGACACGATGGCCAGTGGCGCCTTTCCACTGAATATTTGAATGAACAAGGAATAAAGAAAAGCACATATATTATGAAATATTCTTTATTAATAAACATAGTTACTGATATGTGTATGTACGAGTATAATAAAGTTGATAAAAGTATATTTAATGTGAAATATGTTGTTACGTATTTTTAAATAGTTTCTTAATATTAGAAATGATAGAAAATCAGTTAGCCAACGTCCACTTGGAAATATATTTTTTATAAATTCGACATTAGATATTTATACCTTAATTTTTTAATATTTTCGATTATCTGTTCTCCTTTTTATGATATAAAAAATAAGTTTATAAAAATAAACGTGTGGGTCATTTAAAAAGCCTTCGTGGGTCAGTGTCTGACCCGCGGGTCATAGGTTCGCCACCACTGCCCTAGGTATAGTAGGAATAGGCGGAGTTAAGGTGAGAGATTAAGGTGCGATAAATTTCGTTCAGTGCGCGACATAACCTAACTAACAGAATCGTATCTTTGACTCCAGGTTAACAACAATAGAATGCTTTGCATCGGCTTGGCATAGACACTAAATACGAGGGTGGTTTGATAAGTCAGTGACTTTTTTAATTTCCCGCGCAGTAACTTTAAATGCAACACTGCTCCCGTCAACTGCCATTTATGAATAGACTACTGTAAAATTTTGAGAAGGCTGCGGCATTTAGTTTGTGTTTGACAGCCATTGAAAGCAAACAACCTCGATTACCTTGAAAAGGGTAAAACAATCACCGGCGAATATTATTTCGAGCTTTTGGACAGATTCGATATTGATTTGAAGCACAAACGATCGCATTAGGTGAATTAAAAAGTGCTGTTCCATGAAGATGCACGTATTCAATGCATGTATTCAATGCACGGGGCGTGCACACGTGTGTAGTCACCATGGCAAAAATTCATAAATTGGGCTACGAACTGCTACCCCATCCAGCATATTCTCCAGATTTAGCCCCCTCTGACTATTTCCTGTTTCCAAACCTAAAGAAATAACTGGGCGGTAAGAGATTTGGGTCGAATGAAGAGGTCATCACTGAAACAAACGCCTATTTTGAGGGCCTTGAGAAAACCTATTATTTGGAAGGAATAAAAAAATTGGAAAAACGCTGGACTAAATGTATTGAATTAAAAGGAGACTATGTTGAGAAATAAAACGCTTATTTGCTGAAATAAATATCTTTTATTCAAAAAGTCACTGACTTATCAAACAACCCTCGTAAATACCATACATATCAAAAACGTCTATTTGTAAAGGTAATAAAATTAGGTCAAGAATAAATACTTAGATGGTTAGATGGAGTAGCTATGTAGAGGAAGCTGTGCATATATTTTACCAAACATCAAGGATGTCACTTGTATCTGGTTTAATTAAGGAAGATACGCTAATGACTAGAAAATGATATTGGGATATTTAAAAAAAACAAACTCTGTATTAAAGAATTTATGAAACAGAAATTTGAAGAAAGAAATTAAAAAAATTTGTTTGCAATTGGGCCAACTATGGTATGGTATGGTAGGAATATTTAGAGTCTGGGGAGTTTAGGAGTATCAAATTTACTAATTACTAAACTAACCTAATTTAACCTAGCCTAACCTTAGGTTAGGTTTAGGGTTTAACCTTACTTAACCAGAGATTATGTTATGGTAGGTTAGAGATTCGGTTAGGTTAAGTAAGTAAGCTTGATTGGCTTCTTTATCTAAATTTGGTGACACTAGACTCCTCAGGTCCTAAAGATTTTCCACGATACCACTTCTGGTCAAAAATTAACGTTTCGGTATACTTTCGGTTCCTTCGCCTAAATTTGGTACCAACTTTCTAACGATTTTTACTTTTGACCCAAAGATTTGCCCCGACAAGCCAAATTCAAACCAAATCTTCGTTAAGAAAAGATAAATCTATATTTGCTTCGCCTTTTCCCTATCCCCTTTTATATCTAGCTAATCTTAATTTTTTATTAGCAAGTTTTAAATTAATAATTTCTACACGTATTTTGTTCTTAATTCGTTGAAGTTAATATTTTCTTTTTTTTAATACTGTTAGGATTTTTTGTTACAATTTTCAGTTTTCTCTCTTTCGCAGGAGTAGAAGAAGGGACAAGGGAAAATCCAGGTTCACTTCATAGATTTCATTGTCTTTGTCGTCGAAAGTATTGTATCATTTTTTGGTGACTCAAAAGTGTCCAATTCATTCTCTTCTTCTGCCTCGAATATCTTTCTAGTCCTAATCCTTTAATGACTTGAGTCGCATTTTGTTTTGCGTCTAGTTTCGCTAATCTTATGTGCGAAGATTTAAAATTCTTTTTTAAAATAAAGTTCTTAAAAATTTGTCGCAAAAGACAAGCATATAAGATTTCGGGTTTTTGACACAATGGCACATAAAAGAATTTCGTAAAATACTGTGGTAACAGACGAATAGTTCTACTGGAATTCTATATTATACTGTATCTACCTTAAAATATGTCCTGTTTTATGATGATGTTCTGCAGTAGTCGTGGCGGAAACAAGACCTGATCTCACACGTCATGTCATCTCCAATGCCATTGTACTAAATAGGACATGGTCGAAACCGGAAGTCGTTCGTTGTTGATTAACTCAGGCCATGAAAGTCTTCGTGTTTAATCAATTGACGTCGAATTTAAGGTAAATTAGAAAAGAAACTTTAACCAATAAATGCAGTTTGATAATATTAATATATGAGTCAATTCTCCTAGCGGAGATTTCCATTTGAAAGCACCAACATGTAAAATCTTACTAAAGAAAGTTTGTTCGTCATACAACACTACAATGCTCTGTGGTTAATGTAGTTAAAATTCTCATAGTTGGGCATCAAATCGGAAAATTCAAAATTCCAATGGATGGAAACAATAATAACCAAATGCTAATGACTACAGTTTTGCAACTGTAAGATATTGACCTGTGAGCATAATGAAATGTAATTGTACCGTTACTTTGTGATCCTTTTTTAGTTTTCTAATGTTTAAATATAAAACTGAATTATAAAGGAATGACATGGGCATTTCGAAACATTGACGAAAGCTGGCGCAGCAATCACGGGTCGTCTAGTAATAATAAATAGCCGTGGGACAATAATAAATAAGGATACAGAAAGTATTATGTTAATAAAATATTTCTCACCAGATATGTCTCAAAAATATAAAACACAAACATAAGACATCAGATGTCCTCTGTTTGGACAGTAAGAATGAGCTTTGGCTACTTCTTTATCATCCCTTAAACTCCTCGTCAAACCTATATCATTTCTGCCTATCCAAAAGTATTGTGGTTGTTTAATACATTTTTGATTAATCAATTTTAAGTATCAAAAGTAGACAGATCCATATATACTTTTATTTGTGGAAAATGAAAAGTGAGAAAATATAAACTTGGTACACATGATGATAGTCTTGAAAACACACAACTTCCTATCGCGGCTATTATTTAGCAGCAGAGCACAAGTATAATCTCTAAAATAGATCCTGCACAGGCCAGTTCATTAGCCTGTTTATAGAAGATATTGCTTGTTAGTTGGCTAAAACAACCACAATAATATTCCGTATAAACTTTAATGCGGTTTGTTTATTGCGCCGTAACCACAATATGGGCCCAAGTTTCAGCAAGATGTCATGTTTACGTATTATTATTTCTGCAGCAAAACTTTAAAGGGCTGCTTGTGCAACTAATTTATCATTGATGTACTAGTTATTAACTTTACATATATACATATTTCATTTCTATTCTACTACAATATAGGGAAAATAATATTATTTGATATGGAGGATTATGTAACATTACATCAACACAGTGTGTGGTTTGGTTCGCTGCATTTAATGCAGTTTCTAATACAACTTATTTTTCCTCCGTTTCGAATACAGTTTAATAATAACTGTATGCTGTAATGCGATATGTTGTGAATTAGTTACATAATTAAAAACACATACATAAACAAATTTTCTCGTATGTCAACAACTAGATACACATAATAACATAATAAACAGAATAAATGGAACTACTTGCGTTGAGATTAAACTTAATTTTCAAATAAAACAGCACCCGCTTTTCCTGGCCACAGAAACTTTTATGTAGAAAACTAGATTATAGAGCGATTTCCGCGATCTAGTGATTTTAGATGTAATTCCACAATGTGGTTATTGAATCAGAGTGTACTTACGGTAGAGTATGAAACAAGTCAACGCATAAGAAGTTACGGAGGCTTGGGGAGTTGGGCAAGTTGGGGGAGGAGTCGGGGAATTGGGTACCCATTTACACAGTCGGGAGTGTTTGTTATACAACGCACCCAGGAGTTCGTTTGGCAATGCTAGAATTAGCGTTTTCAGCTGGTTTTTATAATAAATATTAAAAATTACAAGAGATATATTCTGCACACGTCGATGACTTGAATTTGAAATATAAAAAAACAACGAAAGTTATCTTTCGTTTATAGGAATTTACTGCCATCTCTGTCGCTCTTACGAAAACTATATTTCCCTCACTTTTATACTCACGCAATTCCCGCATTCCACTAAAAGATGGTCGGTCTGTATATATGTGTATTTTGTATTTTGACGTCTTGTAAGTTCATATACTAAGACCATACGCTAACGTTATTTAATTTTAACTTCTGACGAATAATCAAAATAATCGTCGATAAGTGAACTGGATGTATTCAATATAACTGTGGTTATCACCTCAAAAAGCAAATCAGTTTATTAGAAACCAGGAGAGGAAACTAATCCGGAAAGTACAGGACAATTTACTATGTATTTAGAGATATGTACTTAGTTAACATTAGTTTTAATTAGATTTTAGCTAGTATCTAGCAGCATCAGCAGCTTTCCAAACTTAATTACACAGCTGAAAATGGCACATTTGTGTAACATCAAATCACGTGAGCTAAAACGAAACAACAAAACCTAAAAACTAAGCTCTTTTTACTAACTTCGATTACTCTACAAGAACATTATTCTAGTTTAACAGTTATGTACATAAAACGCTACAGATTTCTGAACAATTTTTACGTGGGGCACTTGTAATAACTTAATTCCCACGTTGTTTCCAGAGGAAGTAATTGAGATACGCCCAATCAGTGCATATTTGCAAAGCAAATGGTACCAAGCACTCACTGGTCGGAGCGATGTTGCCTATCCACCCTCTACTAGCTCTCCAGGCTAGTGCCGGAACTACAAACGTGCTCACTCGTCGGGGTCCATCCCAAGGTATGAACCCCTTGTCCGGCATTAGGAGTACTCCCACTACATGAGACTCCACTGCACGATCGAATCCAACCTCAGATGTGGCGGAACTTAGCTTTTGAATGGTTTTGCCACCCCGATCTCCCAGTTATAGGCCTGGTGTGCCGGATGAATAAAACGATACAGTGACAGGTTTCTGGCCCTTTCAGCACCTAACGCTCACCAGTCGTAAATAACCGCATTATCATGGCCTTTTCAGAAATTACTCCGTATTGATAGTTACATAGGCAATCATTATAGTAGAATTTGGCTGGTGTTAGAGCTATACCTTACTATAAGAACTAATAAAGCACATAAAGCTTAAGTATTGGGAGAAATTAGCAGACAGTTTTACTGATCCAGGCAAGTCTTGGTATGGCATGGTAGCTTAGTCTGCTTGCATCAGATCAGAACATTTACAGTTTCCTCACAACGAATCAAAATACCAAAAAAGGATTCTTACGATTTCTTGACGTAGACAAAGATAATGAAAACAGTAAAGTAACGCTGTTGTACCATTTGAATCGACCCCTTTGACCAATGGAAAAGAAAAACTGCAAACAACGGGTCTCCGTTATTTACTTATCATTCAATAAAAACGAAGGTAATCTGTTTAACATAACATTTTGTTTGGGTACTTTTGAGCATTTGTTTTCCTTACCTCCCCAAAGTATAATTAGGAACCAAGTGACTTTATGGTTTTGATACTTCATTCAAGCAACTTCCTTGTTTGCTCGTCAATTTCGACGCATCTTTTTGTTCATTTTTGCTACGATATTATACATAGTAATCCAATAGAATGGATAATACGATTTTGTTTTGCAGGAGGATGAGCGTCCTTAACCTTTATGTTCTGTCATACATATCGAGTATGTATATACAGGGTGTAACAGGAAGAGATGTCATCCTTTCAAGGGCCCAAGATAAAAAAAATCATATATTGTTCGGAATAAAAATTGTTCGGAAATCCGTCAAAACAAGCATCCATATGTCTATGAATAAAGGCTTTCGAATATTCCAGTAGTATCTAGAATGGTTGCGCAACTTTGTCCAATGCAACTCAAAATGGTAGTAATAAATTAAAGCTATTCGAAAAAACCGTCGTCGTCTTGCACTCACGCCTGTCCAAATAAACTGCCAGATTGTCAAAAATGTCCACCATTTAACAAGAAAACGATTTTTAAAATCTTCAGTTCAAACTACTGCAAAATTTTCTTCGTATATTTGAATAAATCTAGTCGAAAATTTTAAAGCGATACTACGCACATTCGTTTTGCACTCACAGTTACCTAGATAGACTGAATCAAACGCGTCGGTACCCCCAGAAATATAGCATTATTATCCCCGTGTACGGAGGCAAGAGAAGTGTAGCGTGCATGATATATTCCGCAGTAAGCGAATTTGACTCCATTCTTATTACGAATATTCTAACATGATTAATAGTTGGCACGTATTTTGAACGATATAATAATTTCAATTGAGATCTATTTTGATTACATGAGGTCGGCCGGAGTTAGACGTAGCCCAAAGTCACAACTGTACTACACAAACTAAATATGTGGACAAGAAGATGACACAATTCATTGGCCCAGGTGATTAGCTTAGATGTAGGCACTTGGAGATTAACTAAGACTTAAGGTATAAAGAAGTTCTTCAAAAGAATTTATAATGATTGGTAGAAGGCGAAACTTGCTGATAATGATTATGGTCGTAAAAGTATAATCTTATTGGTAATGAAGCAATAGAAGGGGTGGTAAAATTAGTAATCTCACGATACCTTAAAGATATTTTGAAAAAAAGTGATAAGAAGATCAAACTATTTTCATGTAATGCTATTCGAATAAAAAAAAGTTTTATTCTTAAATTCATAAAGAAGTTTATTTTAATATAATTTTCTTCCTAACAAACCTACAGATCAACTTTAAGGTCCTAGTTGATCTTAACAACAAAGATGTGTCTAGGACACATTGTCATTGATACTTAGTATAGAAACAGACTGGCTTCGGTCCATTTTAAGGATTTGTTTGGGTATTAATCATCCAAGTAAAGTCCTACCAGGTACTATAAGCTTGTGTCACGAAAGGTTACGATTGGATAAGAACATCCAGTCGTCGTCATCATTAAAGAATGGCTGAAGATTCGTAATGCAAGAGAACATACGGATCCAACTCTTCGCGTTGCAAGCCCCAGTCCGCAAGGGTTGATCTGACCTAAAGATTATAAGCCTAGGATGTGGAGTTGATGAAGCTAACATCTGTATAGTGTATTTGGTTCTTCAAATTACGTTTGCGCATTTCTCTCTTCGGTCGCATTCTCACGAACTCTAACCATTGCGTACAAATTCCTCACCCTTAATATCGAAGAGAGCAGACAAGTTCAGGCAATGTTCAAAGGTTTCACAAGTTGAAAGAAATATATCAGGTTAGCAAAACTACTCAATTTACTTAAATTAAAGTTATAATTTATCTCAATTTCTTAATTCCAAAGTACAAAATAAAGGACTTGAGAGACCTAATAAAAAGACCAACACTTCATGTTGCTGATTAAATACTAATAATGAAGTTTTGAAGGATTTCTCAACTACTAAACTGACTAAAACTACACCATAAAGCCTTTCACGAGGTCTTTACAAGATGATGTCTGTATTAAATCCAAATCTAAGCAATTAAAACAAACCAGACCTTTTGATTTTAAGCTAATAATAAAGGTAAATAATATAACACAAAGGACTCGATTATCCGACCAGCATCCAAATTCATTTTTACGCAGCATAAAAACGTGAATTATATCAAATAAATAAATGGTTTATTATTATTAAAGGTAAAAAAGGAACAATATTGTGTCAATCAATCTCTTTTTTCTTTTCTCCATTTTCTTGAAAATCTTCAATAATAATTTGTATTAGGACAAAATTAAATTAGGGATGATTAAGAACATAATGAAAGATTCTTGGCCTCAGAGAAAAGTGAACGAAAATCACAGGTTGACTTTCCGAGCAGCAAATTAAAGAGCACAGCTAGATGGTTTGCTAAGAATTGTTGCTCTTCCCTCGACAACAGCACATCAATTTATAAATCGTAAATATGTGAGATACAACAGACAGAATATACAATTTAATGCAGATTTACAGTGACTTGCCTTTGTCTAATGAAACAGCATATTTCTAGTCTGTTTATTCAAAATGTATTCAAGATTCGAATCGCAGAGTTCAGCATCAACACAAGCAATAAATACATAATAGTTATAAGAATATTTATGTACCCACAGTACTTATCACTTTATACTAGAACATAGATCTATACAAAGTCCACGAAAGTCTCAGAATTCCAGGCACTTCCAAACAATGTAACATGTCAAAAAATCAAGGCCCACGTTGGACCGTCAATTGTAACCCTCAAAACCCACAAACGAAATAATAATTATAAAATTATCAAACTTACTTTAACAAAGGCGCTCGAGATTACCACGGCTTGAGATTTAGCTCTATCTTACAAATTTCTTTTATTCAGGTCGCAGGTATTGGTTCTGCAGTTATCTTATTTATGAAAAGGAGTAGATAAGGGTTACAGAACTCAAATAAAAACTCTAAAAGGGCGCCATCTGATTATGAAGCTTAATGATGATAAATAAATAAGCCAGAAAAGATATTAAATTCACTAATCAGAAAATGAATTAAATATACTAGGTTTGGAACAAAAATTTTGGTTGTTTAGAATTTTTTTTAAATGAAAAATGAATAAAACATTCATAATTATATGGTTCCGTTTAGATCCTTGATATAAACTGAAAAACATATTTATTGGATGATAAGAAAATAAAAATAGTCGAACACCTATATAATAAAAACATTGACAACATAAAATTTATTAAACTCAAATTAGTCAGTCAGCAATTAATTTTCAAATTACTCCGGAATTATTGAACACAGAACAATTCAAAATTTAGTTAAGATTTCTTTAACATGAAATTACTTAGATTTTATTAAACAAATTCAGAAATTTAGCAAGATCAGAATTTATTAAACATAAAATCCTTTGAAAATTTAACAAACAAATATTTGTAGAGTATTACGGAATTGAATCTACTTAAATATTACTAAAGTTAGAGTATTTGAATTTCACAAGAAGTAACAGACTAAAATTAAATCCTATTAGAGAGCTCTCTTCTTATAGAAAATTATAAAAATTCATTTGTTCAAATAATCCGTAAACACAAAAAATTACAAAAATAAATATTTCTTAAAGTACAATATCTTAAATCTTATCCAATTAAACCATTATTTATTTGCCAAGCAAAAACAAGTAACTCCTGACTGCTAGAAATTGGAAAACGCCTCTCCTTGAAAGACCGTTGTTGATTCTTAATGATTTTGAGTTGTTGTTTGAAGGTAGCAGGTTCAAAGAAATAATTTTTTTTTAATAAATTTCAAATACAGTTCAATCACCCATATGATTTCACCAACAATCTTTATTAAACACAGTTTAAACAATCCTGTTTCTGTTATTGTTTTTGTTTATAATTTACGCACAAGGAATAACGGTAATGTCTTTAAAAACTTAAACGAATTTAAACACAGATAGCACTTGCTACTTTGGGTTCTTCCGATAAAATGAATAATTGTTTATCTTTATTTGCATGTAGAACGGGAATTTGTTATTTAAATTATAAGTCCGTCTACAAATTTTTTTAGTAACCAAACTGCACTAATTTTAAAGCGCGAGCGAAAGAAATTATTGTTTTTAATGGTCCATCACGATAAAACAAACCACAAATGTTTATTAGCGGTACGGTATATTCGAATCTCTCAAATTGAATTAATCGACATTAAACTATATCAAAAGCTCACTTCACAACAAGTATCAATTAAACTGTACGAGAACTATATTTAGAATTTTCAATAATTCTAAATAATTAGAGTAAACGGTAATTCTATAATGTCGACCGATGTCAACTATCTTCTCTGGAAGTTCGATCGGAAGTGTTTTAACATTTTGGACCCCTGTTTTACGCGGAGGAACTATGTTTTTTCGCTGAAGATGTAGATCGAACCAGACCAATCAAAAGCCTGTATCAGTTTGTAGGAACAAATCAAAACTATGGCAAGCTTAGTCCACGTGAACTCCTTAGGGCGGATTTTATTGGTTTTTATGCGAGATTTTCGTCCTAATGAACAAAAATAGAACTGGAGTAGCGCGAGAGCGGGTACAAGGATGCTGTCATCCAAGGGGGTAATATCTGCAGGCTAGACATGCAGATCATGCAGTTTTCAAGTTAAAACGTAGAAAGACCAAACTGAATTCGTCAACACGTGTTAAATGTCACCTTCCAAACAAAAGGGGAAGTTTACTTTTTACCATGCATTCTCAGAACGCAAACTGGAATATTTATATAAAGCAATATGAACTTAAATACGCCCTAAATTTTATCAAGGTTTTTTGACAACGCAACCAGTTTTAGCGGATACACGTAAACAAACAAAGCACTAAAGACATAATTTATTACTTCAACGTCCTCTAATTTTATAGAAGTTCAAAAACAATCTTTTAAAGTATTCTTGGTAAATATGTTTATACGAACAAAATAGAATATAGATTTACAGGACCGAACTTTAGATTTTTCAGTAAATATACATGCAAAAATACAAATATTTAAGGCCGATAGAAAATATACCGTTACAACAACAGCAACAATATTAACTAATTCTTAAGTTTTCTGTAACTGTAAAATGATATTTTGGGGAAAATGAAATTTTGACCTTTTTCCAACAAAAAAGTTTGTTGACATTTCGTTACATTTTATTTGCACAACTCTGATATAAACTAGACAGAATTATGACAAAGTTGAATTTATAAACTGACACCAATAAATTACGCCTCGAAAAATCATAAACACAACAAATTTAAGATAATTAACTTTCCCAGATTACACACGCTTAATTTAAGCGGAAAATTAACTTTTAACTCCTCGCTTAATCACGGAAGTTGTTGTATATTAACGTGTTAAATGTGGCTGTGGAAATTATCAAAAAAAAGAAGATATTTTTGTCTAATTATAACACACACGTCTAGTTTAACAAAATTAATTTATTACTTTTTCTAAAAAAAAGAAGAGACTTACCGTTTTCACTTTAATACACCGTCCTTATTACCACATGTATTCCACGTATGAATCTGAAACAAAAAGGAAATTAAGAAAAACTTGTAAGACTGTAACTTGTTTAAAGAGAACATTACGGCGGATGTATACACAATAAATTAACTGAAAGGTGGAGACTGCACGTTTATTTGAAATATCGATTTGGCATTTGATGGAAATGTCGAGCACAGTAAAGCTATGAAAGTTGTAAAAGTTTATGTTGTGACATTTAACTTCGTGATTAACTTGTCGATCTTATTGGATTTATAAACTATGATTCGAAAGTTCAGTATTCAAGCAGAAATAGGTAATATTGAAAATGAAAACTAATACACCCGTTCGATTGTTAACGTGCACTGCATTGTAAACTTTATTTAAATGGTTATACACTAATGCCAAAACGATAAGTATCTATATAGTACAGGGTAGAAGGGGTGATTATGCATTAATTGTAAGAGTGATAGCAGACAAGAAACCTTAATAACATTTTTTCGTATGATGAAATCAATCGTAAACTTGTAAAAGCACACCGAGTTCTATATTAGACGTAAACGACTGATTATACGAAAAAAATGTTATTAAGCTCTTTTTTGTACTAGATGAGATGCATCTTCTGACACAATTAAGCTATAGTATTATTAACGCGGCAAAATGATATTAAAGTCTACAACTTTTTTTCAAGATCAAGTTAACACATAGTAATCCCTTCCACCCTGTATAACATCCATTTTTACGGCGACTATTCGGATATCCATTACTCTCTGCAATTCAGATTATTCTACCACATAAACTTTCATGTTTCCGGTATTTTTACAGTTTTCATACAAATAATACAAATAAATGCAGTTCGTTTCCCAAAGCTTTACATTTTCCATTGGAGTAATGAGAAGACAATCGACGGCTTATAGAATTATAGTCTATTAGATGTTCACATAGATATTGACCTGTTGAATTGCATTGATTAAAATATTTCTTATTTGTTATATACATTCTTATTTTAAATTACAGTTTTTAGGTTTCATATTACGATGTAGCCGCGAGAAGAGAGACTACTCCTTGTGATATAATATTCGCCCGCTAGTTCATTTACGATCACCACGCATTCCAAATTCCCGTTAATTTAGGTTTGACTTTTTCTTTAATGTTTCACAATTAAATAATTGATGCAAACTAGGATAAGTTCTCATAATATTTTCTTTTGCCTGATTTTACTCATACGAAATTTTTTCTGCTACTTTAAAATGAATGCGTAAATGCACGGATGATGCAAAATGAATGTTTCATATTTCACACATATCACTATGAATTTCGATAGCAAGGTTATCTTGATCACGGCGAAGAACCTTGTGATTAAAAACTGTCGTTTAAGAAACCTTGTGGATGATTCCTAAATGGACAATCATTTTAACAACATATAGTTTAAAATATTTCTAAAAATGAAAAAACTCGACTTTGACTAATGTATAGTATATTTCCTCGTATTTTCTACGCTAAAAGAATTACAGACTCAAATAAAGTTCCAACAAATACTATTTTGTACATTTAAAAGTTCTCCTTTTCATTACCTACATAAATTTGCTTTACTTTAACACGACAATTCCTGTATTAAGAATAAACTAATTGCATTATTTACTATAAGTAAGTATTATTTTGTTAATATTGATTCCATCATTTATAAAAACATTATTTTCGCTTTAACCGTGCTGAATAAATGATTTCAAAACAACCTTTGCAAGTGGAGTGATAGCCGCGACGCAAACAGTTCAACTCTCAAGCAAGCGGTCCGGGTACGATCCTCGAAACCGGCGAGAAGAGATTTCTCGTAGAAATATACAGGTACAAGTATATTATTGTTATAAAAACGGTGCTTGTAATTTGTGTATAGTATATTTTCATTGCTTTATGCTATTTGTATTTCTTTATATTTAACTATTTACAATTTTTATTTACGTATTTATTTATACCTGGTGGCAAAATCTAGTTAGGTTTTAAGATTAGTAGAAATCGTGATATCTGTTAATTCATTTTTTTCCATTCTAAACTTATAGATCTCGAATGAAATACCTCGTGGTATAGAATTATTTCAGTTTAGAATTATAACCTTATATATTATAGCTTATGTTATAAATCCCAAGCGAAAGACATCTTGGAATAAACTGATTCAGTTTCACAATTCATATAAATTGGTTCAGTGTTATAATTAAAAAGTTCTTGTGCAATGGGTCTATTTGCTTCATGCAAGTGCAACAATTTTTTTATTGCATGCTTTTAAGATCTAAAGATTAGGACATAGATATAAATATTATTTTGCTAAGTAATTTTTAACACAACTTTTATTCGTTCGTATTTTTCATTCTTTTGTAACACATTATATTCTTTGTATAATTTTGAGGTTATATTTTATTAAATTCTTTTTTAATTTAAGAATAATAATGTTTAATATTTTTTTATATATTTAATTATAATCATTCATATTATGACATATAGATCCAAGATGACCGTGTCCCAGTTTCGTCGGAAACGACCCCTAATTTCGATTTTCAAATGGAACACCCTGTATATCTTTGTATATTTGGATTTTACGAATCAAAATTAGTATAACCACGTTACCAAATTTAATTTCTTGTTCAATCCTTTTTATTTCAATCAAAGGAGTTGTTTTAGCTCTTCAAACCAGGATGTTTTATGTTTACAGTTTTATGGGGTCAGTCAGTCAGATGATAATCGCGAGAGCTTCGATAATTAAATAAGGATATTGATGTAGGTCAAGTCTACCTAAACGATTATATCAACGACGTAAAATTCGCTGCACATTAAACCTGGAGTTCTGGTTATTAAAATGTTTAATTAATCTAGTCAAAACAAGGCGTCATAGTCCGAGGTATCCTCGTATCACAGACTTTATGAAGAATTCGTAATGTAATATTCTTATAAAGCCGAATGGTTTTTGTTTTTTTAATTTAAATTCAAAACTGCCCACACCAATAAAAACTGCCAAATAATCAAATTAGCTTGCCTTATTAGGAAATGAAATGTTCCCTTTAAAAATCAGATAAGATATCCAGATAATCTCTTATAAATCAGATTTATTTTAAAACTGTTATTAGACCTTGCATTTATGTCTAGTTCAAGTCTCCATTCTAAGTATTATGCAGCATACTTAAATAAACTCGTGCTTTATTAACAAGATTATTTTGTCTGGCTCTCAAAATTCAAACATGGCACTTACAGTTATTAATGTCATCACCAGAAACGCGTTTATAATTTTATATGCACGTTGGTCTAATTACTAAAAAGTTTTGACTTTCTGACACCCTGAATAGTATTAGCAACACAACTTAACCTGACGGATGTAAATTGTACACACTAATCCAAACGGGCAAATACATGTAAGTAACTGTTATTGGTAGACAAAGTCGATGAGCTTCAGTAAGCCACCTCTTTAGTGCATTCAATTAGATCATATTCTCACGATGTTTAGTCGTGACAGTATCATGTGCATAAAAGATGATTCATGTATTGAATAATTAGTTATGCAACAATTATTTCTAAGTTTACGTACTTCTGTTTAATACGTCTAGTTTATTGTACAACATTTTTATTTATTTCCACTTTCGGCTGTTTTGAAAACGATAAATTTGTAACCAAATTTGTAACAATAATCTAAAAATGATTCAATTTTTAATTTTTTATTTACAAAAGAAAATGGACTTGGAACCTTGCAAAATGCTGTCCATAAAGTACAAAGCAAAGATTCAAAAAATTCGTGTTGTATTCTTAATGCCCTTAAAGGAATCCATCGTTAACAGTGGAATTGAGAAAACAGTATCGATCACATACACATCTCACTTGCTGATGTAACTATTGTAGTAGTGTGTCGAATGCCATTTATGTGATTTTTATAATTAAAACACTATCTGCTGAATCGATAGCCGGAGAGATATCTAGCATAATTCAAATGCTGCGTGAATAGAGTCAAAACATGGGACATTAACTGCTTGAGGCTGTGGTACATTTTATTCGGCAAAAATGATGGGCCTAAACGATAATAATAATAATAATAATAATAATAATTAACTCTTTACTGAATTGTAATAAAAACATGCTTAATCCAATTATAAACTTTTCTAATGTAGGGTGTCCAGTTAAATAAAGCTGATGTTACCTATGACTGGAATTTCCCGAATATGTTTTAACTGAAAACGACAAAAGTCAAAACTAAGGTTTTTCTGAACACATTTTCTCACTTATTACGTTTTAGTAGTTCATATTTTTTATGAATACAAAATGCACACTTATTAGAATTTTATGTTCAGAGTTTAATAATAATGCCAGTTAGCAACGCGACGGATGAAAACAAAAAATCTACAGTAAGAGCCACACTCGTCACGAAGCAGTCCTCTAATCCATCATTGTTCTGCACAGAGTGCCGTAACCATGGCTTCATCGTAGGGGGTTTTAAGATCGGAAGGATCCCCTCGTGTCAATAGGCTCGTGACAAGTAGGGGAGTTTGCCAGGTGTTCCGAAAACGAAATTTTGCAATTGTAGGGAATTACTGTATTCGTTTGTGTTTGTGAGACAGCAGAAATCAATAAAAACCTTTGGGAATTATTACAACATAATAAAATTGATAAAAATTCTCATCAGTTAAAAGTATCTAGAAAAGGAGATGAGTATTGATCTGTTCGAAACGTTTACCAATGAAGATAAGTTTCAATGCATTTAAGTTAAACTAACTATTGTTCCCCTGTTAGTTTTTTGAATGAAGATCATAATTTAACAAATTCTCATAACTAATATCACTTAAGTTGTTCCACTAAAAATTGAATAGAGAAAGTCCAAAGAATACATTATAAACACCTTTGCTCAATTACTCATGATTGATAGTATAATAAGTATTTAATAGTACTAATAAATTAGCAGCGTGTGCGAATATACGCATGTGTAAATTTGTATGCCCTAAACGAAAATTTTTAAATTAAACATTACTATTATGCAAGGTAATTACTTTGACGTCTAAGCGGATATTTTGTATAACGTTGTCAACTTCAAAGTTTTATTTGAAAACATCAGAAAAAATACAATATGCAACATTTATCTCAGATTACCCTCAAGTCTTAGAAGATAGCGTCACGAATGAAATTTGCTTTATGTGAAAGTATTTCTGAAGCGTTCTAAACCAGCTCTCTCCTTCAGAACAGAAAAAATAAAATTTAAAAATAGAAAATCTACTGAATCAGCAAACACACATCTGTCGGATGCAGCCTAGCAAGATGCTGCGCGAGATTGAATTCCAATAATAACCCTTAACCAGGCTAAGCAATACTATACGTCGTCTGTCCCTACATTACTAGCGTTGGCATATTTTCACGTCACATTTAGTTTCCATATAAGAGCGAGACAAAGAACCTGACCTTGTCATGCGCAACTCAGTCTATACCTAAACCAAAAAATGAAGGATCTAAACCGAGTGAATCTAGCAGGCGCAGATTAGCAGTCGGAGTTGATTGTGAGCGAGCCTTGTTCCCAAATTGTCAAATTTAGACAGTTTGAAATTAAAAATTGTCATTGCAATCTGTCAAAGTTTTGAAAGGTTTTTCACAACTCCAATTGTTACTTATTAAACTACTATTAATAAATAACATTCTGATAGCAAAAGTGTGTACGACATTAGTTGCTGCTTAAAAGATTTTTCACAACTCCAATTAATATTTATTAATAGTAGTTTAATAAGTAACAATTGGTGTTGTGAAAAACCTTTCAAAACTTTGACAGATTGCAATGACAATTTTTAATTTCAAACTGTCTAAATTTGACAATTTGGGAACAAGGCTCGCTCACAATCAACTCCGACTGCTAATCTGCGCCTGCTAGATTCACTCGGTTTAGATCCTTCATTTTTTGGTTTAGGTATAGTTCATATCAACTTCGACACGTATGTATCTTATTCAGCAACATTCGCATACTCTTCTAGCAACCTCGAACGTAATTTAATGCTTGATTTTGCTATATAATGAGACTGCGAGACTGCTTAGTAGGTGTTTAAACAATATTTCAGCAAGTTTAGTTTTAGCCTAGGGAAGAGTTACACCTCTGGCATGATTGGTATGCTGAGTTACTGTACCCTTCCATTATTTTTGTATTAGTTTCCGTCCAAAAATACCACACTAATGATCCAGACTATCTCACTTCCTTGAAATTTATTTTAGATAGATAATTGACTGCTTTGAGCAATATGTCTTAAGAGTATGATCAAGATATATCAAACAATGATAGTAGTGAAAATGAATATGGCATAAAAATCTAACATATATGTATGTGAAAAAAGCTGGGTTACAATTAATGTGAGTGAACTATGGAATTTATACCACCAAAGTAATGCAACGAAAAGGTTCTATTACGATTCAGCTACTTTGTTTCAGATTTTCTCAACGGTGCTAGATTTCCAGATGCTTCTTTACTACTTAGTGCCGTTTGGTATCGTGTAGATGCCTTACCAGTCACTTCTTTTGATTAATGTTAATTCGGTGCTTGTATTTAAGCCCGAAGGAGGTGTGTGAAATCTACAGATGGTTTGCCCTAACTGATAAGACTGCAAAAAAGTGCTGTCCTCGGATATCGTTTGCGAATTTCATACAAATGTAACAAAATTTCCGAAACATCATCATCATCTAAAGCAAATAAGAAACGAAACGTGGATGATTTTTCAAATTAAGACGAAGAGGTACTTGACCATCTTTCGACTCGAAGAAATTCTGATGATGAATAGATAAAGTGCAGCATATGGAAGAATGGTAGGGAGGAAAAAACTACTGCCAAAAAGACTGCCGCTGAATATGTTTTAGATATAAATATTCATTGACACTCTAATAAAAAAATTACTAATTTAATATTTTTGATAAATTAACTTACGAATAATAAATATAGCAGGAATACGGAAACAATAAATAATTATTAATCATAAACTTGCACTAATTATTTTAAAATGAACAGTCAACTGCTTCTACTCAACTGTTCTTTTGTAAAATTATGACGTGAAACTGAAATATCAGAACGGATAGTGGCAACATAGCAAGCAACTGCATTTTACATCCTCAAAGAGGGACAATATTGGATAATGAAAGCACATCAAAACAATCGTCGACATTCAAAACAACTCCCCTATAACATTATGACACTGAAACACAGAATGTTTACACAGTCATGTTTACTACTTCTTCCTGTTTATGGCACAATCAAAGCTTTTGTATATAAACATTGCATTGCTCCAACCATTATCCGTGAGCTAGGAATATTTTGATTGGAAAATCGTAACGAATATTTTACTGGTTGTTGCAGTCAAGTTTTTATTACTTTAGTTAATTCGTTAGTAAAGTTATTTATTATAAATAATATCATGCAACCTGAACTACAACGTGCTTCTTGCAATTTACATATAATAAAATTTTAAAGGACATGACTGCGATGAATCATGGTATTTACAGTGATTTTTATTATCATAGCTGGTGCATGCTCTTGTTTATTCCTTGCAAAATCATACGCTACACATGTTCTCTTGTTATTCTTTTAATAAAACTGAAAATTGACCCGAAACACCCTGTTTATACTTGTAATGATATTGACCAAAAATATTCATAAAATAAGTATTACGACATTGCCTGATACAGGGTGAAAGGAGTTACTACCTGTTAATTTTAAGGGGTGATAGAAAACATGAAAAGGAACAGAAACTTCTTACTAATTTTTTAATTTTAATTAATAATATAATAATTTAGAAGAAACATTGCCATATCTGGCAACCTTGCCTAATACGAAACGCATTTCACAGCTGCATTAGGTAGTCACCTGAGATTTATCCCTTTTATAGCCTTAGTGTTAATTTTCTTATGAAATTCTACCCTTTGTCACAAGCGCAATTATTTCAAATTGAATACTTTTATAATTTCTCAACTTACGTTCCGTTTAGTGCAAATGTTATCAAGGTTACATTCATATCTGCAACAGTTGCCTACGCTATCCGGCCATCTGCAAGCCACTTCGCCTACGCCTCCTCATTTATATGATAATATAAACGGCAAGTTGCATTCCAGCTAATGCAATTATCATCCAAAGTTAATGCATTTCGTCGTAACAGTATATAGGTGTTGGCTTAATGCTTATCGCACACGCGAGCAGCTGCTGTTATTCGAAGAACTCCTAACTTCTACTCAGCCAACTTGCGACCGACCCACGTCGCACATGCAAGCCAGCGGCTCTCTTTCCAAGAACCTCTACTCAGCACAACATGCGATCGACCTACGCTCTGCCACCACAGCTGTATGCCGCGCAAGGAAATAACAACGGATACGCGGAACACCGCACCTACAGATTCGCGCTAATATGCTAATGTCTTCCGCGTTGAACAGTATATAAACCCGCTTGCCCTGGCTTAGAGTCAGTCAGTGCCATGACTCGAAGAAGCAAGCGGGTAAGAAACCTTTTTGTTATTTATTGTAAGGGGTCGGAATCTGGTGCCCAGGGGCATTGATTCCCAAACCCCTTACTGCTTAGTTCTGCTTACTTATTAGGGGGTTGTGCCAGGCTCCCTAAGCTTAGTTGTAGATTATTATAACCTCGGATAACCGCCGATTACCGGGACTCATACGCTTAGTTTGTAGACCTAGTGCTAGTACGAGGTGGTCCAGATCGCCCTTAAGTTTATTGTTAGATTAAGGAGGGCCTGTACGTACTCATACTGTGTATTACCTTTTGTATCTCATTGACTTGCTGTTAGTGTATAGTTGTTTTTATGACCTGTGTTTACTTGCTAACTCTACCTCTGACTACACCTCCAGTCACGAAAACCTCCATATGACACCTTCTAACTAATTCTTATTCTCTGAAATGTTGAAAACATAATTCGTTGCGAAGTGTCATGCAAAAGCTAATTAAAGGCTAAAAATATAAAACCAAAACAACCATAAAAACCAGGAAAGCGTTGATGATACAAACGAGCTGCTGCCTCTGTATTACTACGAGATTTCCCATAAATCATATGCAGATCGTGATATTCACGAATGCTAAAATCTGCCATCCTCAACACTTAACAACAACTAATCAACAATCATAAGAGTAACACAAACAATAACAACAACCGTAACAATAACCAACAAATGACAAAACACACAAAAAGATGACCTTACTGGCCGAAGTACAGATAAGAAGTAATAAAAAAATGATGAAATAAATAAAGATTAGTAAAAAGTTTCACAGTATTTATTAAAATATAACCTAAATATAAATATATAAGGTTATATTTTAATAAATACTGTGAAACTTTTTACTAATCTTTATTTATTTCATAATTATGGAGTTCCACAAAGTAAGGCTGGAAACAATAAACAATAAAAAAATGTTCGCGTAGCATCTTTTAAAACTTGCTTACGCAGGTATAAACTGTTTAGGGCACCGTATTGGATTAAAGACGTTGCAGGGTTGCCAGGTTTCTTTCATTATATAAAATTAATTTTTAAATGTAAAAAGAATCCGTTTCTACGCGTAAACGATTGATCATACGAAAAAATGTTATTACGGTTTTTTGTTTTACTGTGTAGTCGCTACATTTTTATCACCCTTTATTAGTCGACAACTGGCGACGCTTGCTTTAATTCATTGCTTTTTGATAATTTCTGCGCCTAATTTTTAATTTTTCTACAACAATGTTAAGCAAGTTATTAGAATTACACCTTAAATGAGCGATGCTAGTTGCGAGTAGTGGTCGCAACTTTCGAGGCGAATCGATTCGCAGATAACCAGGTACCCATCACTATTCATTATTATTCAAATTAGTTCAGGCACCTGTTGGGAAACATATACCACAATAATTAAATTCAAAAAAGTTAATATCATTCTGTTAATAAAATAAATCAATAACTGCAGTTGTTTTGATAAATCATTTCAACTCGAACACAAACATTACCGCAGGTTATAAATTGGTATGTGTTGGAAAATCAAAGTCATTGTTTTAAGACTTGTTTATGTAACACGTTTATTGTCCTTTTAAATCCCCATTTCTCTCAAACATAATTATTTACGAAAATTCTAAACCAGCAAAACCTGTTGATCAATTAATTCTGTTATCGTAATAATAAATCAACCAACCCTTTAATATATACCATATCAACACCGGCCACATGTTTTGAACAACAAACAACATTTCGAAAGGGTGAATTAAAAATGACCCATAACCAGATGCTTTTGGTATGCGACTATGCGTTTAACTGCCAAGGTGAGGTCGACATGATGTGTAGGCCGAGTGGAGGTGCAGTTGTCGATTCTGGTTGTCACACCTGGACAAGTGCCAAGGTTGCCTTTCGTCACGTGGGAATACATGGAGTTAATAAATAAATAAATCCAGTTTCAAGCAAGAGTTGGACTAATTTGCCTTTATTTAAACAAGATTTTATTCAAGATGAAAAGTTATCAAATACATGAAGTGCAATTTATGCAAGTTCATCAACGGAATCTCGTCTGAAATTAAATCTTTGCCTTGGGACTGATGAGAACGGAATTAACATTTAAGTGCCATCTGATAGCGTAACATCACAATGAGGATGCTGATCGACACCATCTGTTATTGTAATGGGCCCGTAATGTTACGTTCACCTGCTTTGCGTATGCAAATTACAAAATTTCCAAGTTTCGCCGATGATATTAAGTACAGTTTAACGATCATCACGATGCATATACACCTTATCATTTATTTAGATGCGCTTGCGAAAAGATGAGAGAATAATCGAAAATATTTCATCGCATTTAGTTCTGTCATAATGTTGTTTTCTAATAGTCGTAACTCATGCAATGTAATTTGCTCGTCGCTGACAAATATTATTTATATAATTTTAACTTAAATTATTGCTTTTGCTATATTATATAGTGATATACAAAAAGACTTATTTGGAAAATTTGCTAATGCAATCTCAATTTACTTCATTAAAATTGTACGGTTCATATGAACCATATTAGAGAAGA
This sequence comes from Agrypnus murinus, assembly GCA_929113105.1. Classification (NCBI taxonomy): domain Eukaryota; kingdom Metazoa; phylum Arthropoda; class Insecta; order Coleoptera; family Elateridae; genus Agrypnus; species Agrypnus murinus. Next base: position 27,529,222 of record OV816028.1, on the reverse strand, counting down.
TTGTTAGGCACATTTTCTACAACCCTGTATTTCGCTCATCTTTAGATACCGTGCTATTGTTCAGGACTCAAATACCTAAGCATCGAGGGATCATAAAGCTTGTCCAAGTTACTGTACAAGACTATATTACATTGTAGGTAATACTCATTTATTTCGGAAAATAAATATTTGAATAATTTCGCATTCCTTCTTTTAAATTTATAGAAGCTATTTATTAGCAATAAATTATTAGAAATCTTCAGGTTAGAAAGCCCAAAATGATTCATTATAGGTGGCAGGCTGACGCCTCTAATCGCACCAAGATTGAAAATTCCCGTTGACTTTCATCTAGTGTTTTCAATCGGAGCGTTACGTTAACAGACAACGATGACATTTCTTCACTATATAGTTTTTGGTTGAAGGATGCATCACAAGCGTTTATGCTTTGTGAATTGTTATAAAGTTTCATCGTTAAATGTAACGATTTAGTTGAAGTTTATTCCATTGTGGTGGTTAACGATTGTTCTGAATATAATCATCGCATTATTTGAAAGAGTTTTGACAAAAATAGGTTTTTTTTGTTTGCTAAGTAGCTGGAGTAAGGATAAACGAAATATGTTTTTAGTCATTATTCAAGCTGCTATTGTTAATCACTGAAGAATGAAAACGTAACGTATAAATCGTTTCAACTTTTATAGTGCAATTAATTTAAAGAAAATTAGTTTGCAATAATTAAAGCATTAAATTTTATAAAAAGAAAATTAATTTAACGTCATATAATTCAAGGTTAATGTGTTAAATTGCAAAGTAAAGTCTAAGCGCAATTTTATTTGAAGTAAAATAATTTGCAACATTGTAATATTTCTAGTAAAGCTAAACAAATTTGTTTAAATTTCATTTAGTTCTTAAAAAGTTAAATATTCAAAATTAATAAATTAAACTTAACTCTTCTAATATTATGTCCGCAACACTTCGAAACATTTTTTATTTGTTTATATAATCTATTAGCTTGAAAAATAAATCAACAATATTTAATTGTTGTTCTATACCATGAATTTTTTGTGTAATAAATGTATGAAAATAATCTTTGTATGGCTTGTTATTCATGTATTATTAATAGTTCTTCCTGAAAATTTCCCCGATTCAATTTAAAATAATCCGTTTCAAATTATGTTCTCATGTTGGGGAAACTTAACGATAAATTAAGAAATTGCCAAAATAATGTTTTACAAACGAGGTTACGCCCATAGGCAACCATAGTTCATTTCGAATCAGCTAACCTTTCGATTTTCCCATGCCTAAAAACAATTTTAATGAGAACGTGTCCGTGGTAATTAAGTGTGAGTCTAACGTAAGTATTAGACTTGGTGTGTAGCAGGAAAGGCTGCCCTGGATAGACCTGCCATTTAATAAAAAATTCATAGAATCATTCAAATCTATTAATCATTTCATAATTTCTAGCAAATTTCTTTGGAAAAGAATATTAAAATTGTAAACGACCCGTGGAACATTTAAATGAATTATAAAGAATTTAGAATAAAAGAAAAGAGTAAATAACATTGCAAAAAATTTCGAAAATAAGACATATTTTTCGACATGATTTCGATTGATTTTGTCAATGCGATGTTTGAAACAAATGCTAGAATTATTACAATTTTTAGAATGCATGGGGTCATGTGGAGCAGGTACAGCTGACTTCTAATAAATCTAGGCTAAATATATTATTATTTAATATAACGCTAGTAATTAAACTATGCCGATTCTGAGCCAATTTCCTATGTAACTATTTAACTTCCGGTCTAGTATTATGTTATTGTTTTCCTTTTTTTGACCTTATGGTTTTACGTCTGGTTTAGCGCCATGTATGTTTTGGCGGATATGATTGTTTACAAATGACGTCCGGCGGCCATATTTATTTTAGTCGCAATAATTTTCCTGAAGTGCTGCCATCTGTGAGTGACGTCTAGTGTCGGTAATAGAGATGCCTGTAATCTGTTAGGATATGTCATTCACCTTTTTTTTAATTAATACAGTTGCTAGGATTTGAACCCGGGTAGGCTGATTGAAAGCTCGGTCCTGATACCACTAGCACAACAAGTTAATATCGAAGGAGTAGCGTTGAGACCGGCATATATTTGGGTACTCATTCGTATTGAGAAAAGAGGACTCCAAATTTGACCGAAAACCGAAAAGATTCGGGTCAGCTTCAGTTGGGGATTAGATGGTAAATCAGAGCGCATCAGTTTTCACGTTCACCTCATGCAAGCATCATCATTGTTTTACAATTTCAGCTGCAACAAGATTTAATAATATTCTGAATAGCATTTTAATATTATTCATTTTTCGATTATTTTAGTGAGTTGTTTCAGCGACAACGCATTAGATGAATTCCTAACACCTTAAAAGCATCAGGAGACTAACCTCCAGCAAAAAACATAAATATATAGAGAAAGAGGAGGGGAAGAATGAGGATCCTCAGTTGGTCTCCCAAATTAATTTTTGGTTGAACATATCAAGAACTAAATACATATTTATTTAACTTGCGGATACCGTCTCTCCAAGATACTTGGTTTGACGACTACCAGCAGTGAAGATTGCCTGGGAAAAGAATTCCATCACATTCCGACTTAAAGAAGACGATGGGTTGATGGGATACAAATATCAGATATTAGAATATTTTACTAATCCTCAGGACACCTGACCAGAATATTTCGAAGACTGTGAAATCATCTTCACCAGCTTCAATTTGGTGCCTGTTCTTAAAATATCCAAGGGAGTCAGAGCATTAGTTTAGGACAACAAAGTCTAGACAGGTTGTGGGAAGTAGAGGAAGTTGTACTTTACCACATTGAGCTGTTGAAGACTTTATGTGTTTTTACGTTTTACACGAAAACGAATATCTCAGTGTTACGGTTACCTGGCGACCTGCTGAAAAACGTAAGGATTTTATTAAATTCAAAATTCAACACGAAGTCACATAATACACCGAGTGTACTTGAGATTCTCTACTTGTGTTCCGGAAAGATTAGCGAAGACGAGTACAAAACTTGTTTAAAGGTACACGAAATGTGTAATTTAGGTAATAATTATTGTTCTCAATGTATTTATAAAATTATTTATAGAACGTTATCCATTCATGTGGTTTTGGATTATCGTATTTTAAAATTGAAAATCTTTATTATTAAAAATGTTATCAATAAGAAAACGTACAAACAACTTCCAAAGGGACTACACTACAAAAAGAACTACAAAAGGAACCGGATTCTTTTCCGGAAAAACCGGACCGGAAATAAAATAGTTTAAAACCGCTGCAGTAAAATCCTATAAGAAATTGGCCCAGAATCGGCATAGTGTAACTACTGACCTTTTTACTTGTTATTATCCTACCCTGCTATCAATGTCCTAGTCACGCTAACCATAAGTATCAATTAAATATATTAGAAAAAAATTAAGTTTATTGTGCTCCTGACAAACTAAAAACCGAAAAAGAAACCAACTAAACTCATTACCCATGTTTTACATTTTTACATAGTTATATAATGTTGCATTGTAATTTCGAAGGTTTTTTTAGTTTAAGAAAGTCAATTAAAAGTAAGATTCTCCTGATCAAGGTAGAAACCCTTCCCTACGGCTCTTTTAATTCCTGGTGATACACGATATAGGAGGGCCGAAGGTTCTCCCTGCTATGCACTTCAAAAGTACGAAACGGACACGTCCATTTTCCCCAAAGACGGTAGCGCCTAGCGCGTAATAACTATGCGGGTTGCATTTTATGAAGACGTTACGTTGTAGACAGCTAGCAAGAGGAGAGATGATGCCAAGGGATAACCGAATTCACTAAAGCCACGTGTGGTTCTTGTTTCCGGCCCTATAATCCCTCATGTCCAAGATGTAATTAAGTAAGGTCTACAGATCGATAGATCCACCCTTCCGGACCTCTCAATAGCCGGAACACAACTCTGAGTAAAATGGTTTAATAATAAAAATCACGTTTCTAACATCTAATCATGATACCACTACGTTCAACCTTAACAAGAACAAAGAGAAAACAAAAGGAGAATAAAATATAATGAATGCTTTTAATTTTCGAAATTTTCTCGGATCATTCACAAAAATAATACAAAGCAAAAAGAATTAATTAATAAGCAAATCACGAACAATGGAAAAGTTATTGGAAATTCGTTTCAAAAGAAAAGAGAGCCTAATTTGAATCCACTCCTGACTTCCTATTAAGAAATGTCATATCATTTTGACAAAAGTTATTCCAACTTTAATATCTTTCAAGATCGGGCATCAATAATGAAACGTATTAAAATTCAAGATGTTAATCTCGATAAAAAATACGGAAATGAATTTTTAAAAGATTGTTAATGCAAACAGACACTCTGAATTCGGAGATTTTTATCAAACGAAATTATTTGGAATATTTTCTGTTCTATTCCAAAAATGAAATAAAAAGCTCAATATAATCGTGATATTTTGCTTGGCTCAATTTGTTTGAAAAATTCGATTATTGTTTTATGGATAATTCGGTAAAACGGATTTTAACATTAAAAAGCGAGGAAAGCAGGGGTGTAAATTTTCATACTGTTTTTAAAGTGACTTTTATAGCTTTTCATGCAGCTTAAAGTTGTAAATTGGAGTACTATTTTAAAAATAATAGCACACAACATTTAAGAAGTTATATCTAATCACGAAAGAGTTATAAAAGTTTATTATTTTAGTGTTCAAGATTTACAAATCCATTTCAGTTTTTTAGAACTAAAACATTATTTAGAAGCTGCCCGTTTCGGAAAAGTCAAAGTATTATTACAAGTGGCCTAATTGTTTTTCTAAAAAAAAAAACTTCAAGCTAAAAGTTTATTTAAAGCTTCATGAAAAATCAAACCGAATATTGGGTATTAACTTAATTTCATTAAGGTAAAAAAGCTTCCTCATGCTGATATTAACTTTCTTTCTAACTAAGAGGTGTGTCTTTCTCCGAAACTATTTTTCCGAAGTTCCAGCATTGCTCAGACATCCAAGTATTCCATGGTAGTAACACTCCTAGACAAAACCATCATTGTTATTTTCTGTTCGCCCAGATAGTAATGGCTCTTAATAAACCTTTCTCATGAAAAGCAGTATCATGCCACTCAAGAGGTTTTGAAATACATAATAAAAAAATACATAGACAAACCTTAAGAAAATGCAATTAAAAGAATAGTCTTGCAGAAATCTCTCCAACAGCTTCCGAATAACAAGAATAGCGATTTTTTTCATCCCGGTACCCACTTATATATGGCTCACGAAATTGTACTAGTTCTTCAATGAATTGGTGTTTAAAAGATGAGGACACTCATGACTAATACAGTGCGAATATTATATCGCTTAACATGCAAATTGCTTGCGTATATGTTTGATTGTTAATAAAAAAACATGTCAAACTCGTCGACATCCATGAAATTCTTGTTTTGCTCATGAAAGTTTTGCTCATTTGCTGTGATTTGTTGAATGCATGTACGTAGTTACTTTGTGTTACACAACGATACAAATTAAGTATTTTATTAATGAAAATACATAAGTATTTTAACAATAACAATAATAATTACTATTATGTCCCGCACCCTAATAAGCAAAAATGTGATTTTACAAATAAAAACAATTTACAAGAGGTATTCAAAATGACCTGTTTGTTCTAAACAATCCTCAAACTTTGGTTGTCAAAATAAAATGTAAAATTTCTAATGTTTCTTCTTTTGTATGTACATTATTGTTATTAAATAATAATATATTATGAAATGAGTTTATAATGCAAGGGATTGTGACATGAGTGAAATTAAAATATACTAGGGAAACTTCGTCAAGACATGACGGTCAAAAAGCTAATTTATTGAAGGGTTTCCTTAACAACATTTGTTGTGTGATTACAATCCTTCGGTTTTCGAAGAGTAATTATTTAACAATACTAATTATTATACTACAAATACTAAGCTTACCATTCTCAAACAACACACACAAACTTTTGAACGCGTTATTTAACAAACACTCCCGACTTAGCCTCCTTTTTCCAACTTATATTTTTCTCAGATTTACCTCCCCTCTCCCGGTATACCCTTTCCCCTGACTTTTCACCCTCTATGGCTTAACCCCTCCAGCTAACTCCTCCTGGGACTCCTCCCTCGACTTACCCACCCATTCTTACCATAAAATTCTACATTGAATGTATATATCATATATGCTTAATATACCAGCTTTGTAAACTTTCTCGGTCATTTTGTCTATGTTCCATAAGATATAAAACATTAGTTCGTAGACATTCCTAGTCTGCTTTTTCATCAAATATCCCAATCTGCAAAAATGTACACTCACAGAGTCAGACAGAGATATCGAATTTCGTGAAAATGCTCCACAGCAAATACTATAAAACTGAAGAACTGTTGTTGGCATAGTAACCAGGTATAGGGAGGATGTTTAGTTTCAAAACGTGACGAAGCAAGCGCTGTAAGTAGACAGTCGGCGTTGGGCATATTAAAATGCATCGATTATAAATAATACATTTAAATTAAAAATATAAATAATTAAAAAATCGCAAAACTAAAACTCCACAGACTAAAATAAAGGTTTTAAAAGTATAAAAATTAAATAAAAATAAAAAGTAAGAAGTGTTGAGTAATCTACAGAGTCAAAACTTTATTAATATAAAAAAGAATTAAGCAAATCGATCTAGTAGAACTCGTAGACGAAGTGAGACAAAAATGAGTCGTGTTTTAAATATATAGATTAGCAAATAATAATTGACTTATATAATAAAGTTCAATATGACTGGTATATCTACTATTGAAGGACATCAGGTTTTCGTAATCTAAAGCAGTGTTAATGGGAACATAATAAGTTTGATCGCCATTATGTTAATCGCCCCCTGCCATTTACAGAAATTTGCAAATGATTTCTCGGCATAATTTGTTTTGACTAAACAATATGAAACAGCTATAAATAAGCAATCATCACCACCTAGTATTTGTACAATTTGTTTTCTTTGCATAGTTCTATTTAATTATTTATTTAATGTGAAGTATTTACATGAATAAGTCCGAAGAACAAGTACTTACGTAAGTATGAACACACAGTATATGTAACTAACAAAGTTTAAGTGAAAGAAACATTTGAGTAGTAAAATTTTCATTAATTATAAAAATGTTATACTAATATGCGGTTTATAAAAAAATATGGTTTTCAACTATCCGGATTTGTCTACGCAACCTAATTACAAATCAAACGTGCAAACTTTTATAAACGTGAATAGTTCCAAAGATTGACATCCTGGAAATTGAGAGGGCGCTGCTAGTGGATGTCCAATTTCGTGCGTCTTGCATTAAACATTTTGGATTTATTTATTTAAAAATATAAAACTTAAAGAAATACTGACATTAAATAGTGTTGACTAATCTACAACGAAAGTTTCAATATAAAAAAAGAATCACGTGAACCGACCCAGTAGACCTCTCAGAAACGAACTGGAACAAAAATCAGCCTTGTGTTTTAAATATATAGATAGATAATTTCACGAATATCATAATCCCGCATTATAAACGAATTTCATACGCTGTTTTGTTGAACAATCAGAAATAAATTGGTGTATTTATTGTAAATTTCGAGGTTAACTTTGACAGATATCAAATTAGGTACATAAATCATAAAGTTTGTATATTTAGTTATATTTAGTGTACCATAAAGTGACACATTATTAACGAGTTTGACAATCATAATCTGATACCAGTCGACGACAAACTTATTTAAGAAATAATGCTAATTTTTGTGAATTAAGTTATTAACTTTTGTTTAAAAAGTAATTAATTTTTAATCATACAAAATACTTAAGTAAGATTGGTTGCCTAGCCGTCAGGGATGTCAATTCATTTAACGTGTTATTTTAATAATTGAATATTCGAATTTTATATGCAGGAAAGCTGCAGGTTCAGAGATATAAAATTCACACTGTATAAAAATTAAAATAGGCACTGCAAAATAGTCGTCTGCTATAGTAAAACCTTCTCCTGCATTAGACTGATTCCAAAACTATACAGTATACATAGCATTTCAAAGAAATGCGTTTTAGATTTGTAATACATTTATAATTTATTAACACTACTATATTTTTTCTATTTGTAATTTATATAATTGTGTGTTGTTGCAATTGTGTTATTAAAATAGTTTTTAGTATTAGTTTAGATCTCATTAAGGTTTTTAAATCGCTATTCAATAAATATACATTTTTTTGTTTTATTATTAGAATTTAATTTTTAAAATTCAATTTCTTTTTACTACGTAAATTAATTAAAAACATAAAATAAACTAAAAAAAAATTATGCTGCAAAACAATATCGGGATTTGAACCGATTATCAGTTGCACAGACATACGGTATTTGGCTTTTCCTTCATAATCAATCTTCTTGTGATTACATCTTGTGCTTTTTGGTTTTATTACTAATAAACAAAATTGGTATCTTATTTAATTAAAAACATGTTTTGTTCACATGTTTTTGTTCACATAAAATCACCTATAAAGACGCAAACTAAAAAAGAAAAATCCGATTTTCCGCTCGTTTAGGCGTTCAATGTAAAAAAAATTATCTAAAAGTATAATATCATAGATTACGTGAAAGCGAAAGAAATCTCATCAGAAATCTTTCCAAGTTGGACCCTGGTATATTTAGACAATCCAACAATCATCACGAATAGTCTGTATACAGTTTTCGTTAGTGCTGTGTCAAGGCATACAATACATAGTAACCACCAACAACAGCAACAAAATAACACTGGAGAGTGCAATGCAATGATTCGTTTAAAGTAAATAAAAGGGAATATTTTTACAGTCGACATTATTACCTCAAAAATTATGCTAAATATCTGTATAACTTTTAATTAAGCTTTTAATGTTTCTAAAGAAATGTACATATTTCATTGATGACATTGAAAATCCCCTTGGCGTTTTAGATTTATGGATAAAAGTAAAATCCCATATTTGAGAAGCATTTAATAGCAGAAAACAGATTAAATTCCCATTCGTAATATTAAATGTCATAAAAACTTTTGAGATAATCATCGAACACGTCTAATTAATGGATATTAAAATTCCAACACGACCAAGTAATAGAGAGTGCTTTTGTGTAATTAAATTCATTTAGGAATCCTTAAATTAAAAATTGACTTCATACAAATATAATATTCCTGATAATAAAATCTGATCGAGAAGATTCATCAAATATCAGAAAGAAAAATAGGTAGCTATAAATAATCTAAATTTAGATTTTTTGTAATAATTGAAACGATAAAGCATGTATTTATTTAAATTTATTACTGCCAACGAAAAATTATCCATTGACTCAGACGTAGAAGTCTTGTGTTTAATTAGGATTTCTACCTTTCCAAGCTAGTGTGATCTTTATCCTTATTTTCTAAAACTTTAATCCTTCTTCGAACTTCATTGGTCCGAAAGATTGGTATAGTAGAACATGAAAATCTCGTGGGGTTTAGAAGACCAATAAAAATGTTCCATGTCCCATATACCACTTAAATTTAAAGACAATACCGTTTTAAAACTGTTTCGATTTTTAGAAACAATTTGAAGTATTTGTAAAACGTAGGTTATTAGGGCAATAAAGGTTCTAGAGGCTTTTAGCCCGGTGAAATTACATACTAGAAAACTACAGATAGTAAAAAATATATATAAAAGACAAAGGAGCATGTAGGCTACCAAAAGCTTTAGAAGTATCATCCAGTACCAGATCTTGTTGAAAACAAGGTGTCCTATCTTCACTGAACAAAGTTTTTAGGATAGCTAAAAATAGTAATTAAAGTAAACAAAAATAATGTTTTTAGATTATTGCAGCAATTGCTATCTAAATCCTTTTACGTTTTAATTGTAACATTATTAAAATTACTGAACTGAAGACAAATGTCCACGATGGGACTGTCAATTGTAACACACAAGTTTTACTTACTCTAAACAAATTACTTACTGAAAACAAAGAACGATACTTACTGTACTTTATGCTCCGGCAAAATATCTCTTTTTGATGACAAATTATTATTTAGGGGTAGGTACTTGTTTCTCTAGCTTATAGATTGTAAAGAAAAATAAGATTCATAGAAGTAATAGGGAATATGGGCGCCATTTACTCGAAGTCATTACAATTCTTGATCCGAATCCCCAAGTAAAAGAAGATTCGGATTATATTGATCAAAATTAATTAAATTAAATAACTAATCATAATTACTTAAATTGACGTTAAAGCAGGTTAGATAATTGAATAACTTCAATTAATGATAGGTCTAATATTATCACAAAAAGATTCAGTTTAAATTCTCATTTGTTCATAGATAAAGATATCCATATAAAGATATAGATCTTTTGTCTCAAAAGATAATAATAAGAAAAATCACATAGTATTCTAATAAGATCCTTATTGAGAAGAAAATGCTTGCATTATTAGCAAACGGTTTTCATGCAAATGGTACAAATAAATTCTCATTACAAAACTTACTTCTAACATACAGTTTATCGGCTAATCCTTGTTAATTCGTTGTAGTTTACAATCTTTTAAATTCTACAAGTATCACTAACACAATAATGCCTTTAAATTCACTTAAACATTAGGTACAAAGTATCTCACGCATTATAAATGTAGAACTTTGAATCGTTGGTGTCGATGCTGAAGTTATAACCATAGTTTATGAACTAAGCTTTAAGATAATTATGTCGTACGTAGACTTGCAGTATCCTATCATTAATAACGACTTAGACCCATATAATTTCAAAAGAAACTTTCATCATTTAAAAGATCACCACGTTGACACAATTTTATTTCTCAAAAAGTTGCATTATCCCCAATACGGTATTATTCTTAATCTGGCACAAATCTATGCACTTCTCAATGTTAGTGCTGCAGTACGGAACAAAAATGTAGTTTCTTTATCTTTAAAATTCAATTAATTATTGAATTCACTTCACAAATCATAAACTAACAGCACACTGGATTAGTTATTGTTCTTAAATTTCTGATCGGTAAGCTGAACAAGAAAACTCAAACTTATTTCACTTGGTGGTCCATAACAGAATCTAGGTTCTACTGCGCGCCCTATCGCGACCTTCTGTATGTGCCCTGCCTGGCGAACTTCTTCAGACTCTCCAAACTGTATGCGCCCCCAGCTTAGCGATTTGCCAACTCCTCTAACAATTCAACTTTTCCCCAAGTAAATATTATTTTAAGAAAGGGAAGTATATTATTATCCTATCAGATCCAGGAATGGCACATATTGCACCAATGAGAGTAAATCTTCTCGAACATTCCACGGGCATTTTGCAGGGTCGAAGACTTGCTTTGTAGCATGAAACCTGATATTTACAAATATTTCAGACTGTTCCTTTTTGATATATATTTTTGAAGAATCTATTCATCAAAAACGAAAATAAGCACGTACAAGGAAACATAAATTTGAATTAAATGCATTTTTAAACGTATCATTCCGTCAAGAAGGCAGTTTTATCTTTGTATTTTTATTACAAAAGCGGTTATATCTGCGTGAGAACGCTTTAGATGACCTTGTATATTAACGAAAAACGCTATTCGATTTAAAATAAAGTCTGCAATTATAAACCAACGAAAATATATTCAAATGTACAGGGCCGTACTAAGATTATTATTTACAATAAATACATTTTACAATGTATTTAAAATGAATCTAAAATCTTAACACGTTACATAGTTCAAATTATACATGCTTAATATCAAAAAAATATACTAATAAGTGTAGTAACACTTGCCACGATTTTTGCATTTCTTGAAATATTTTTACAAAACTTACGTTTAATGATACAAAAATATATACTTTTTCCAGTGAAACTATTAACATTTAGACCTGGGTGAAGGTAAGGTTCCTTCTTTCCTTACCGTGTCACAAATATTAAACGGATTACAAATTTAGTCAATTTAAAAGCATTCTTTAAAAACAAACTAGTTATTATTTGGACTTTCACCCAAGCGGCCCGGGTTCGACTCCCGGCGCTGGCAGATCTGGTTAAGGTTTTCTGCAGTTTCCCTTAGCTGTAACACAAATGTGGGATTTGCGCTGTTCCATCTATAAGTCGGCTGCAGCCTCACATTGGGCCTACATAATAATAATAATCGCCCCCTCCCTCCCGCACAAGCTTATAGCTTCTGGGGCCTTGGTTAAGGTTATGGGTTGTAGTAATTATTATTATTATTATTATTATATTATTTGTTAGTATTTCCTTCAGTTAGTCATTATGATCTCGAGGTGCGACTTTAGCACCTACATTTATTACTTTTCCACTACACCAACATTAATAAATTGTACAAAAATTTAGACCCCTTCTGATAGGAGGTAGGTTATTTACCTCAAGTTTAACTAACAAGTTTTGTTATTATTATTAGCCTTTGCTGGATTTCAGGTACAAATTTACAATCATTATCATATTAACAAAAGATACGAAAGATACAACACATAGTATTTCGCTCACAGTTGCCGAGATAGACTGAGTCAAACGCGGCAGCACCCAAGAAATATTGTATCATCTTCATCTGCATCATACTTAAACGATTACTATTAGGTAAGTATTTTTAACGATTTCAATTAGGATCTATTTGTTGTTATAGACGGTCGGTTATAAGTCGCTCCATACTATCCGTGGAATTAGACGTAGTCTTACGTCAAAAGTATTGAAATTAAACACAGCGGTGTCGTGTGAGACATGGCTGTTGTTATCTTCCTATTACAAAATCACACTTCACATGTTTATTATTTCTCATAAGATTTTGAGCTTAACAGAGTCGGCAGCTTTCATCATTTTAACGAAGGCGGCAAAGAATTCTGGTTTGTTTTTTGGTTTTCACCTGAAGCAGAAAATAGTATCGATAGTAGCATGATTGACATCCGTATTGTGCTTCTGTCATTAATTTTTCTATGGTTGGAAGTATCTTGTTGGCCGTAGCTTTCACAAAAATGTTACCAGTAACTGCAAGCAATAATGCGCCCCGCAGTTATCAGATATAGTGGGGCCGTTTTTCGTTTTAACGACATTAACTACGAGGAGATTATACCGACTGCCTTATAAAAAACCACAACGCTGCAACTCTGTTATTAACAATTCGATTTTGAATATTTATAATAAGTAGGTACCTTTGTGTTTTGTTCTATTTCACCAGGCAATAAAATTTTATATTGTTTTATATTCCAGGGAACACTTCAATTTTGTTTATAAAACGAAATTCATTCCCAAAAGCATTCTACAAAATCAAGTTGCAATACAACATTTAATTCAGAAAAGAATTCTCTATCAGAATGAGAAAAAAAATATTCTCATGATATTTGACATACGAAAACCGAAATTCACCCACTCTCTTGTTTTAAATAAGCTTATGTATACAATTTCAAAGCGACACGTTAGATTGGTTGCACAACTTCAATTTCAAAATTAGAATTTTGAGTTATTTGTCTTTATCAAGTTGAATATGGATAATTATAATTAATCTGTACACTAGTACATTATAGACAGATAAAGAATATCTGTATAACTGTTAATTTTCCTTTTGAATTTGATTAATTTTCCTTGTCCAATAACGATGTGAGAGACGATTATTGCATTTAACGAAATTTTGCATTTAATTTAAGTTTATGCCAAACTTAATGTAAGATTTGACCTAAAACAGACAAGGAGTATTGTGCTAGCGAGGTATACAAGTATTTACTACCTTATCTGCTTAGATAAGCAGATAATGCAATTAATTAAAGAAAAATGTGTTTTCATATTAAAGAGATATAACAGTTCTATTAAGTTTCTTCTATTTGAAAATTTTACAGCTCTCGGGTAAATAATTTTGGTGGAGGATTGTAAAGCTCCTTCATTGCCACATAATTGTAACTATCTTAAATATATATAGCTTCTTAAATGTATGATATCAGTTATATAACATATAATTATGTTGCGATTTTATATCGTACATTGAAATACTGTAATTGGTTGGAATTCTCATAGTGTTGATGCCTGAAATTATGCAGATAATGTTTCTTAGCACATAATGTTTAAATTTGTAAAGATAGAAAGGTGTGAAAGGGATTTTTATGTAAATAAGTAAATAAATAGTTGCTTGAAAATTAGGTTGCACCGACATTCAATGAAGACCTTGTTGTGTAATGAAAACATAAGTGTTTTTATACCATTAGATTGGGACTTTTTATCCATAAGTGTTTATCTAATTAGTTTGTGTGTTAATTAAAAATTATAAACAATAATTTGGTTATGTTAAATTGACTTGTCAAAGTTGCTTTTGTTTCATGCAAAAATTGTATCACATTATATTGTTTGAACAAGAAGGTATATAAATCCGGCCATTTTTGTAACAAACTCTCTTAATTCCATCTTTCAAGAAGTGCATATCGGTTGTAAAGAAAAAAAATAAATTAAGATTATGTGTTAAGTGAAAAAATGTAAACAAAGCATATGTCAAAATTTTGAGATTACTGTTATGTTTGCGAAACGTGAAAGCTTTCAGAAAGTTCAGTAAATCAAATTTTATAATAAGTGCTTTAAATTAAGCAAGTGTCAATTTATTTTGCGATGGAAATTTTATATTTTGATATAAAAAAATTCTCAAATTCTTTTTATGACTAGATTTTATAAATGTATGTGGACTCGAATTAAAAATTAATTTACTTGCCACTATTACACAAATAAATGGATTTGCAATTCAACTTAGTAAAGCTCTTTATATGGAAATATTTGAAGGAGGTCATGACACTTTTTATTTCATGTCGAGACCAATGAAAGCAGAGCGCAAATATTTGGGAATTTATAACAATACAGTTGGCAAGTTTGTGGCGGCACATGCTTAGAAAAAAATTTAAATATATATAAACGTGAGTTTTTTAACAGTATCTAGTAAGTAAGAAATATGATGATACCAAAATTATTAATCCCCAAATAAAGCATATTAAACTATTTTGGGATTGATATAAAGAATATTTTGCTATCTAGTTTTTTCCTTTTTGCTTCATTTTTTTGTTATTTGTTAAAATTATAAAATAAATTTGTGTGGTTACTGTTGAATGATCGCTTTGTGTATTTGTTTTATATTACCGTGTTGCTAGATAAATACTAATAATTTGAGAGTCTCAATTTGTAGAGAGTTAGACTTCTCACAACAATTTTATTTTGCTGGAGCAATTATTTTAATTAAAGGTAAGAAACTAGTGAGATGTGTTTTATGCATCTTTATTACGAGTACCGCCTGTGTATCTGTCAATAAAAAATTTTAAACAATATGTGTTGCTTTTTGAAAAAAAAAGTTGAGTACCATTTGTCAGAATTGTCATAATAAGGCTGTTTTGTAGTCTTTAGAGCCCTATATTATTTGGTCTTTGAATTATTGAAATCAGATCGTTAATAACAGAGTTACAGCGTCTTGCGTTTATAATAAGACAGCCTGTATATTGATAAGATACGTTAAGTAGAGGAAGTTTACAACGTTTCAGCGTATCATTTCATGCTTATGGTTGGAGTTACAGCTACTACTGCTATCTCACCATTGTAACGTTACGTTTTTCTTAACTAATAAATACTATAGGAATCTCAGTACGGTCCTGGCAGTTTAGTAAAATTTCCATTATGTGGGAACTGCAAATGTTACACAAATTTAAATAATGTTTTTTTCAAGTTCAAAGGAGTCACCTCGAAACATATTCGTAAGCAATACATTATATTTTAGCAGAATTTTTATTGATGCAAATGTTTATTTTGAAGCGTTCTCATGTCAAACAAATGCTTATTTTCTCGAGAAATAGAATGTTCCAGAATAAACAAAATTGTTTTTAATTTCGAGCTTATAAGGGCTAAAATCTAATATTAACTTTAACAAAAATTTCCTTACAGTTAAAAAATATAATAAACCATGAATCTGTAGTTTTAAACCACATTGCATTGAAATTCTACTAGTATATAGTATACCGACAAAAGGAATTTTCTGGAACGGGCTGTCTAGACTGCATTTGTGGAGGTTATTTGCTTTCCGTTGCGTATAAATTCAAAAGGTAATGCCCTTAAGTTTAGTTAAGAATGTTCTCGAACAAACGACATGGATGTATTTTGTTGGCTGATAAAAATCCCGCTATTTTTCTATTGGTTTGTTTAAAATCTTGCCATCCTCAAAAAATCATACCACCGCGAAATAGTTTTTAGTTTAGGAGAGTTGACAACAGAATCTCGAACAGAAAACAAGTAGATGGACGAGCCGAGCGGAAGATAATTTCTCGCGTTTTCCCGGGGCGATCTCTCGGAGAGATGCCCAGGTAGCGTTTATGTTAATCTTTATTTTATACCCTACAGTTGTTAATATGAACAAAGTTACCGTCTTTAAGAGTATAATTAAGTTATACTACTACCGTTTTGTGTGTTTAGTTCCGCAATCGTATCGGAAGCTCACTTGCTTCAATTTATCGTTGACTTTTTGGGGTTAATAAGTTAACCAAACTATAAAGTTTCTCGTTCTTTAGAAGTT
Source organism: Agrypnus murinus (assembly GCA_929113105.1). NCBI lineage: Eukaryota > Metazoa > Arthropoda > Insecta > Coleoptera > Elateridae > Agrypnus > Agrypnus murinus. Next base: position 27,512,687 of record OV816028.1, on the reverse strand, counting down.
GTGAAATATGAAATATATAGAAATTTAAGTGATTAATTTGGAATCGCTCTTACCGAAACTTAATAAATAATTCCATACGAGCTGTCGATTATATTTATAGTGCAGTTAACGTTTAGCAGATACATTTCAGTTTTGTTGAATGATCTTGTTTGATCGAAATACAGTTATTGGAATGAACAATTATAGTTATCAAATTTAACTTATCGTGAAATAAGTTTCTTATTGGATTCTGTTATTAACATAACTTAAGTGTGGTGTTACCTTATGGTTATTTTGGCTACTTTTTATAAGAAAAGGAGAACTTTATTAAACATTAGTTCTAAAGAGAGACCGTTATTATAAACTTTATTTCCTTGGATCCAATTCAGTAGCGGCATCAGTAAGGTGTTTTCCAGATTCTTCAATTTCATCGAGCGATCGAGTTTGGTGATATGAGTTTGTTTTAATGGAAAAGCAATATTGTTTCGATTGCTTTATAAGGTGAAATCAGATTAAACTATCTGAATAAGGTATTGTGACTTAATGAATTTTATTTTGTTATTATTGATGTAATTTGAACCATTATTTCTGTATCGAATATTTGTGACTACATTTTTATGTGTATTATTTCTGTCGTTAAGAATTCTTACTTTGGGTATCATTTTTTATATATTTAAATTTTGTAACAATATTTTATTTGGAAACTTCATTTTTATTTACATTTTTCAATAAATCTATAATTAAATTCATTTAAACAGAATATTATAGGACCATATAGTTATGAAAGTCTTTAAGTATTTTATTCAACCTAACTTTGACATAACCGATTATGACTAAAAATTAAATTAAATTTATTAGAACAGATTCCAGTTTCTGGTTACTGGTGTCGAGTCAATATTTTTATAAAAATTACTTGACTTTCCTAATCAGATGGCGTCCTAAAAAATATGTATTTTCTTGTTTCTTAAACCTTTATCTATTCTTTTATGATTTGTGAGCTGTGGAAACAATACCTGTAACTTGAATTAAAATTTATAGAAAGATATCTCAAGACGAGGCAATCTTGAGTTGTACAGTAAGTATTAAAAATTTTGTGTTGTACAGTTTGCCTAAGATTTTATGAAGTTAATGTAATTTGTTTTGCTTTTGAGATTAGAAAAATAACTATGTTTCACCATCGCCTTAAAGGAGCTTTCGTAGCTTCATTAAACACTGTGTAGTAGTGTACATCCCCACTACATCAGACAGTTCGTTCCATAAGAAATTGTGAAAACCTTTTATCTACTTTATTTTATATGACCATCCTAAATTGCAGGATGCACGGCCCACAGACGATTATGCGTTGGTCATCATATATTTGTTTCGTACAAATGACACCTCTTTATCGATCTGTTTGGTACTATCACAAGGCTATAGCTCTCCATTTATATGGAGTTCATTTTTGAGTTTTGTGGTAGAAGGGGATGATTGATATTTGGAGGTTTAGGTTGTCTGTATTGTAAGAATTCACGAAAAAAAAGAATCAATAATTAACTTTTATAAATATTGATAAATTTCAAAAAACATTATTCGGATTGTAATGAATTATTTATGTTGAGCTTTATTGCGGCATAAAAACTACTAAAAATGTATCACACATTTCTCTCCTTCGGATTCTTTGTAGCGAATGTGTTATTACTTTAAAAATAGTCGCCCTCCATTAGCCAATTGACACATTTATTTAGCAATTTTAGTTATTTATTTTTCAATTTGCATATGGTTCATATCCGCTCGGAAAGTATTTCTGACCTAGTGAGATTCCTTGTATTCACGTTATTTTTAGCCACATGCAATAAACTTTTGGCTTCCTTTAACTTTTCTCGAACGACATTTTGCTGATATAGAAAATTTAAAAAAAATCTGCAAGTGCTTTCTGAACAATATAAAATATCCAACAATGTTGATTCAATCACAACTTCAAGGATTTCCTATCGAAAAATTCTAAAAATACTACAGTTCAAGAACATTACATAGCTGTAGACGTGATAAATATTACATGAGGAAAGCTGTAAAACTTTAAAAATGTCTTCCATTATTATTCTCCCCAAAATAAATTTTGAACTCAAAATATCAGAATCAATTTATTTTATCCATTTTTTTACAAGAAAACATGAAATTTGTATAAAACTGTAGTAACGAAAATAAATGTTTTGTGTAACTTTCTGATTCATATTGTTCTTTAGTAGGTCAAAGGTGAAATCTATCTGATGTGGGTGCCTACTAAAAGCAACTCCCAACAAAATTATCCTCCCGAAGCATCTGCCATCTATCACATAGGCACAAACACACTCACAAAATAATAATATAATGCGTAGGTACACGAAAACAGAAACTCGGGAAATGTAACAACGCGATATGGTTCACGAGCAACGTGATGCTTTTACGTTTCCCCGTGAACCACACACATATACAAACATATAACACATACACAAATTATCCTAATGTGGTTTATCTCTGCAAAGTCACGTTCTCTCTTCTATCAACTTTAAACTCCAAGTTCGTGTCAGTGTTAAGTTGAAAATATTTTTACGCCAGATCTTACATAAGTAAGAGAAATTATACCCGTTTTCATGATTATTGTAATTGGACAGCTGTTATAACTTTAGAAAAGGTGCGGCGCAAGTACACCGTAAATGGTGTAGTATTATCTTACGTTAGAGTAATAATGATCGGGAAATAACTTTCTACACAGATTAAATCATTTGCTTCGTAAGATACACAAAGGTAGCTATGAGTTATTATTTAAACGTTGCATGGGTTATTACATCTTGTTAGAGTAGCTTTTAAAACATTACACGAGATAAATATCTTGTAAAATTACTTTATTTACTGCTGGGATAACTTGAAAATAAATAATTATTCTTATTATAGAATCTTTTATCTACGACCACCATAGAAAGTTATATATTCCGCACAATCTAGTAACCGTGAAAACGACCAATTTCAAACAATCTCCAAACTCAACGGTAAAGTATGTGAGGAAGGAGTTCTCAATAATCCGTAGTTCTAATAAATAATACTATTAAAACGCCATAAATGTCACCACTTGCAATATTTATAATATTATTAATTATTTGAAATATAAAATGTTATAAATTTTAGATAAAGGTTAATTTATTCTGTTTAATTAATATTTTACATTAAATTATATTTCGAATGGAAATCCATCTAGAAAAAAAACTAAGGTCAGACCCGGGGAATTGAACTCGGATCGCTCGGTTAGTAGCTACAGCGTAACCATTGAGCTACCGAGACGCCTTTCAATGATGTTTTTTTCTCATTATATAAAGTTACAATGATTGTTATTCAATTAAAACATAAAATTAATTAATGTTTTACATTATTATATAATTCTTAATGTAATTTTATTTATTATTATTGCTAAATTACAATAAAAACATTGAAAACATTTATAATTTGCTACATAATGCGAGAATATTTGACATTTTGCGCAGAGGTTAATAACCTTGACAATTGAATTGTGATTTTTGTACATATAAATTATTTTTTGAAAACGAGTACATTATTTAGCTGTAAGTACTAAATAGTAGATTGACTGAAATTATACAAATTGTAAACGTATTACTACTATTGTCTTTACAAATTTAATGTTTACTTTTGTCGTTTTTAAAATTCTAGATGTATCATGAGTGAATCCGATGAAGGAAAATTGGGGTGTACACTCGTACACCTCCAAACATCGTGGAAGCGGCTCACATTACATCGCTTAATTTATTGCCAAATATTTCACGTAAAAAATATGAATGCGAGTATAAATTCTAGGTTAAAAAACTTTCTTAGCTGTTGGTGGTTTATTACTTTTTTTTGTTGTCGTAGATCAATTATAGTGTGTAACGCGTGCAAAAATACCAATTTCTCACTCGTGTAATTGCGGCATTCGACTAAATCTTCACACTTGTGAGAAATTGGCACTTTTCTGCACTTGTAACACAATATATTATTAACGCTCAAAGGCTTCTAGGAACATTATTACAATGCGTTTTTAATAATCATGATTTTACTTCCCGCTGTAAATCAATCTGTTACTCAAACAACAAATTCTTGCTAAAGGCTCTATTAATTGTTTCTCAGCTATCTGTTTATCAACAATTATACCTCTATTCTACTAAGTTCTATACCTACAAGTAATGAATAGACCTACAACATTCACGACAGACGGATGACACCCTACACCCTTCCTTTGTATTAATTCGCGACTAATAGATAACATTTTATATCAAAGTTAATTTTTTTAATATATTAAAGCGTGCTGATTTCGTAAACGGATTAAAGTGAGTCACGTTTAAGTTAACTTAGATGAATTGTAAAAGCAGATTTGACAACGGGATTTCTTCTGAAGGCGTCTATCATCTCAGGTGAGATCTTTTTGAGAACGCATGTTTCGATAGTTTGTTTTTCTCTTATTTCAACCTGTTTACTTGTTATATTATGCATTTATACATTGAAAATACGATTTCTCTTGAAGTTCGACCTGAAGTTTGGTCTTTCAAAAATTCCAAAATCTATTGGTCTAAAATCTTTTGGTGTTCGTAAAATGTACGGTAACTTCATCACTTTCTATACTTAATTAACTGATTAATCTTAGAAAGATTTTTTTTATTGGAAAGCTTAAAATTTGATAATTTAGTTTTCTATTTCGAATCCGGTCTTTCGACGAACTATATGACAGTCACATTCACATCATTTTTCATATTTGTAGTCCTATATTTCTACTATTTGCAAACAAACACTTAAAGTGAGTCTCTATAGGTTTTCGTGTTATAACAGTTTGAATAGAGGTCATTCGATGCATTCCGATACATCGTACAGACCAATTCAACTTTTACCAACCATACTATCAAAAGTATTCTAGAAATTACCACTAAAAAGGTTGAGACGCCTATTCTGCTCAGTAATCATTTAATACCTACCCAATAATCAGTTCGGGCTTTTATACAGCAACATGCAACCGTAGAACAAGTGCATAGGGTGGTTGCAAAATTAATTGTGATTTTGAAGCCAGAAGATACTGTTATGCAGGATTTTTAGCTGCATTTCAGGCTTTCATTAAAGTTTGGTACGATGGCCTGCTCTTCAAAATCAAGAGTATTTCGTAAAATATCCGGAAGAATATTCGCCCGTATTTCTTGTAAATTTTGAAGTCCCACAAGGTAGCGTTTTAAGTCTAACTTTATATTTAGTTACTAAACATGGCCAACCTACCGACAACTAGTTTTATAACAGTGGCAACATTTGCCGATGACATAACAACATGTGCGGTTGTCCACTCCACTAATATCTAAGTTGATATTTAATTTCTACTATTTGTACACAAAAGCTTAAAGCGAGGTCTCTGTAGGTTTTGTCATAATGTCACAATATGGCTGATGTTGTCACTAGAGTAAAAGACGCAGTCCGTTCTAAGCGGTTTTGTTAGCAAATGCGTTAAGAATCAGAGGTAACTATTTTCATCGGTTATAGATTTGTTTACATAGTAATTAAACACTAAGTTGCTAGTTTAGTTTCATAAACGTATAGGTCACTTAGAAACTAAAAATTATTAGGTTATAATCCCGCTTCTTTTTTAATTAATGGTTGCCAGAAATGAATCCTTATATTGTCGTTTTATTCAGTTTTGGCCAGAAGTACAAAATACGGTTCTTCAGGTAGACGTGCCCATTCTGTTGTCAGCATCTCTCGAAATCTAAGTTCTTTGTGGATATTGTTCATTTGTGAAGCAATGTTTGTTTGGAGCATGTCCCACACGTGCTCTATCAGATTTATGTCTGAGGATTGTGCTGGCCATGGCAATACTTCAGGTCCCTCATTGGTCAACCAGTCCGTCACAATCTGAGCGACATGTGGATAGGCATTATCATACATAAGTCAGAATCTTGGTCCAAGAGTACCAGCAAACGTACGCACATTGGTACCAGAATATTATCCACGTATTGCCGAGCTGTGAGAAATTCATTTGGAAACGCTAAATCAGTTCTACCGCCAAGCATGATTCCGCCCCATACCGTTACAGTACTGTCTCTATAAGTGTGCACTTCCTGAACGTGTTCATATTCGCCCGCAGAAATTTGTCCAGGGGCGGCAAGCCTAGAATAAACGGCATGCTAGGGAGGGCAAGCCTAGAATAAACAACATGCTAGAGGGGGAGGCAAGCCTAGAAAGAAACGGCATATTGTACAAAATTTTCAATAAAATTCAAATTGTTCATCTTCCAGGGGGGGGGGGGCAAGTGTCCCTCCTTGCCCACCCTTCCGTGCGCCTATGAACGTGTCGCAAACGTTTCTCACTACCGAATCGTCTCCACACCGGTACATTTTAAATAATTAAATGTTAAAAGGTAAATTATTCAAGGTGTAAGGTAAATGTTAAAATAAAGATCTATAAAGATTTGAATTTATTAAAAAAATTGCATTGTTTTTACAGTTTCATATTTTTTTTGTATTATTAAAAATATTTTTGTTTATTAAAATATTTAAAATAAACAATGTTTCTCTCTAAATCACTTTTTTCATTAATTTTTATTAGATGGCCAGAAATAGAGCAGGCGACTGGGCACTAATGGTTGTAAAGTGGCCAAAACTGAAGAAAATAACTTGGGCTGATATAAAATAATTTTTCTAATAATTTGTCATGTCTTATTTTTTTCTTGCCTATAGGATATGAAGACTAAACTAAAAAGAGTAAGAATGTGTCCTACACTTTAGATTCAGTGCAACACTAGCTATTTTATTAAAGAGTGAGTCTCAGAGTTTCTCTTCAGGTGGCCAGCCAGGTATTTTACCTTCCCACTTAGTCAACTTTTGTAGCCATTTGGTTTATTATTATTTTGTAGGTGTGTTCTATAATAGTATAGTATAGTGTTGATAACGGATATATACAATATACATACATATATACAGTGTTGCTAAAACTTCCTTTTGGATTTCATGTGCGAGCAAAAGAAAAATGGTGACATGTAATTTTGGCACGTATGCGAAGATATCCGTCTTTTGCAGATGTATTGTTATTCTATAGTCCTACCACAAAGATAAGAAAATAAAGACTGTGATAGTGCGTTATGAACGCTACATATCGTAACTTAATAATCAGATTTGTTTGTTGTCAATGTGATTAGGATTTGCTGTCATTGTATGTTAAGAATGACTTGAACTTTAAACTTTGTATATATGTGTGTAATTAGAAAATGGAGATTAATCAGTCAACAAATAAAAATATTATCTAACAGAACATGTTATATTCGCCTGTTTTCTTCTGCTTTTAAGATACCTATAGTTCTTTATTAAACAAAAAAGGTTTTGTTAGCCACTTTAAGATTAGTTTTACTTTATTGCAATATTTTCACTTAGAAAAAACGTACGACGCAAGTTTCTACATTAATTTCAATTTCATGATATACTTATTTTTGTAAAAGAGATTTTTATGTTTTTGGGAATACTACAATCGACTTTCGATTGTATGGATATACTCGATATACTCTGTTGAGAAATAATTGGAAAAAATTAAGCTTATTTTAAGTACGACCCATACAGGGTGGAAGGGGTTACTCTGCATTAATTTTAAGGAGTTATAGAAGACATCAAAAGGAACAAAGAAGTCTTATACAACTTTGTTCTACGACATACCACTTTTCATAAAAAATTAATAAAGTTGTAGACTTTGCAGTTTTAATAATATTAATTTAATTATGAGGCTTTGTCAAAAGATGCATCTCATCTAGCACAACAACCCCAACAACATTTTTTCGTATGATCAACCGTTTACGCATAATATGGGATTCTTTAAGTTAAATTATTTTACGACGCCTATTTCCACTTGTAATGGTGGATCCCGTTATAAAATTAAAAACCAGATGATGTCTTTGTGAAGTTCTTGGTTATAAAGCTTTTGAGTTGACATCAAGATGGTTGTCGCTGGAAGACCTTCTTCTAGAATAGAAAATCATCGTGGCCCTTAAAATCAGATATAGGATCACATGATTCTCACAGAATCTGCATCTGGAATTCCCTGTCTGCTACATTCTGATGATCGTGGTTTTGATTGACTAGCCATCTTGGCTGTACTTATAAGCACTTTTTTCAGGCATTGGAATATTATCTGCCTGCCCTTCACTGCTGGTTGAATACGCCATGGCTGAGTAAACTTTTCGTCAACAATTCTTACAAATCTTCTTTCCAACAACTAAGCCACATAAAGGCCTCTTTTTCACCAATTCTTCAATAACATTACGCTACAAAAAAAAGGAGCAAAACTACCCGGCACCATGAGCTTTAAAAGCGACGGATATGACGTTACACTGGGCCGCAATTAGACACCACCTAAATCTGCTTTTCTCTCAAACTCCGACAAATACGAAGAAGGGAATTACATTTCCGAAGTAAGTATTCGTTTGTTTAAAATATTAAATATAACATTTACATTCTAAGACTATTTTCAAAACATTATTTTTTAAAATTGAGGTTATGTAGTTTATGTGCGCATTTCGAGACAGTTAGAACCGCCAATGAAAATATTAATGATAATTATGATTATGCTCCTTCCTAAAAGTTTTATATTCTAAGATACTAACGGATAATTTACCTACTTCCAAATAGTGATAAATGGATTAGCTGGCCTATGTTGATTGAAACTGTTACAATTTTTGCCGATCTCCAAAATACTTTGCCTATTCTTCTAAATTAATAAATTCTGTCTGGCGAGCAAATGATATTCTTATTAAAATATTTCTCAACTTATTCACTGTGGATGATTGATGTAAGCATTGTTCTAACCTACATATACAGGGTGATTTTTTTAAAGCGGTCGTTAGACGTTTCTCAGAATCTACTAAAGTGAGACGAACGAAATTTGGTATGCGTCTATAACTCTGCACAATCTATCTTGCTAAAATATTTTCATCAAGATTCTACTTCCGGTTATACCGGAAGTTGCCATCAACTTTCTTATTTTAAATAGAACCATACATTTTTTTTATCATCATCGAATCGACCATTCAATTTGCTTAATTGCCAATCTAGAATAAATAGGAAAAAATTGTGTTTTATAGAAAAAAGTACATTTTATCAGCTCAGTAACCTCTGAGTTCAAATCGATGATTAGAAAGACCGTAAAAAATTGTTGAACTTTTAAAATTAGAAAAGCAAAAAAATCATTTTTTTCAAATGGAAGCACTAGTTTTTTTTTACAGGAATCGACAGATATTCTGATTTGGAAGATTTTTTCTTTAATGGTCGATATGGCTACGGCCAACCGTTTTCTAGTAATAGGCACTTTTCTGAAAAAAATGTTTCAAATTTGTTTTGAAAGAGCGTAGTAGCTTTTGGACTATGCGATTTTCGGTGTTGCTGTGGTTACCATCATAATATTCGCGTCAAAACTTTTCAGTTTTGTATTAGTTTTGTCTTTATTACGCAAATAACTCCTATAATGCAGAACGAAATTGTTAATCGTCGTTTTCGTTACACAAACGAGCAAATTTTCGATTTGTTTTTATGTTTTGGTGAATGTAACCGAATTGTAGCTAGAACATGTCGACTCTTCAATGAAAAATATCCCCATTTGCCGGCTATGACCCCGAATAAATTTCGAAGATTAAAAAACAATTTTATAAATTTTGGAAAAACAACATTTAACAGAAGAAACACGCGGTGGGTCCTGACAGAAGAGGCTGAAATAAATATTTTGGCTTATTTTGAAGCCCATCCTCGGGCTTCTATTCGATCAGCATCTCTGGATTCTCGGCTGCATTATTCCACAATTCAGAGAATATTACGAAAGCATAAGAAGCATCCGTTTTCGTTTATTCGGCTGCAAAAGCTACGGAGAACAGATTATCTTTTTTGTATTTTTTTTATTGTCTTTTTTATTCTTGCTTTCAAATTCGAACAAGTTAAACGGCGTGTACAGGACAGTATTCTTAGTCATAACACCAACTATTTAAGACAAATGGTCCTTTTTAACAGTGGAAAGTAAACTAAACCAGAAAAATAATGATTTAATAACAATTTAATAATTAATGACAATTTAATAATTTAATTTTAACAATATTACAATAAATGCTCTATGTGTTCGCCGTTTTCCCGCAAACACATTTCCATTCGTGAATGGACTCCGTGCGTAGTCGCTTTAGACAGCTCTGCCGGGTCAATCTCTTCGAACGCAACGTTGATACGGTTGATTAGGTCCTCAATAGAATCGACAACTCTGTCATAAACTTTGCTTTTTATGACTCCCCATAAATAGAAGTCCAGAGGCGTTAAATCTGGTGATCTCGGTGGCCACCGCCAGGGTCCTTGATTTCCTAACCATCTGTCCTCAAACATGGTTGTCAATTGCCGATCCACAGCTCTTGTGTTATGCGGAGGGGCGCCATCCATTTGATACCAACAGCTTCTCATCTGTTGTAAAGGTAAATTATCAACAAATGGCACCACGCTGTCCTGTAAAATTTCCACGTAACGTGCTCCGTTTAGGTTGTCGTTGTATAATACAAATCTAATTTGGTCATACAGGATTAAACAATAGACATTAACTTTAAATTTTTGTTGGTTGTCAACAGTTTCTACAATTCGGGGATTTTCATACGCCCAGAAGTGTCTATTTCGTCTGTTTGTAATTCCGTTTTGGTCGAATTTTGCTTCGTCCGTCCAAATAATATTCCTCAAAAAGTTTTGGTCCTCTTGAATTCGAAGCAACGTTTCTTCACAAAATTGGACTCTTCTAGGATAATCTGTTCTCCGTAGCTTTTGCAGCCGAATAAACGAAAACGGATGCTTCTTATGCGATCGTAATATTCTCTGAATTGTGGAATAATGCAGCCGAGAATCCAGAGATGCTGATCGAATAGAAGCCCGAGGATGGGCTTCAAAATAAGCCAAAATATTTATTTCAGCCTCTTCTGTCAGGACCCACCGCGTGTTTCTTCTGTTAAATGTTGTTTTTCCAAAATTTATAAAATTGTTTTTTAATCTTCGAAATTTATTCGGGGTCATAGCCGGCAAATGGGGATATTTTTCATTGAAGAGTCGACATGTTCTAGCTACAATTCGGTTACATTCACCAAAACATAAAAACAAATCGAAAATTTGCTCGTTTGTGTAACGAAAATGACGATTAACAATTTCGTTCTGCATTATAGGAGTTATTTGCGTAATAAAGACAAAACTAATACAAAACTGAAAAGTTTTGACGCGAATATTATGATGGTAACCACAGCAACACCGAAAATCGCATAGTCCAAAGGCTACTACGCTCTTTCAAAACAAATTTGAAACATTTTTTTCAGAAAAGTGCCTATTACTAGAAAACGGTTGGCCGTAGCCATATCGACCATTAAAGAAAAAATCTTCCAAATCAGAATATCTGTCGATTCCTGTAAAAAAAAACTAGTGCTTCCATTTGAAAAAAATGATTTTTTTGCTTTTCTAATTTTAAAAGTTCAACAATTTTTTACGGTCTTTCTAATCATCGATTTGAACTCAGAGGTTACTGAGCTGATAAAATGTACTTTTTTCTATAAAACACAATTTTTTCCTATTTATTCTAAAGAGCGGTTCGGAAACTACGATTTTTTGAAAAACACTCTGCAAGCAGCTATTTTTACCAAAATAATTGAATATCTTGAAAACCATGGCAACTAGATTGGCACAACCTAGATTGGCAATTAAGCAAATTGAATGGTCGATTCGATGATGATAAAAAAAATGTATGGTTCTATTTAAAATAAGAAAGTTGATGGCAACTTCCGGTATAACCGGAAGTAGAATCTTGATGAAAATATTTTAGCAAGATAGATTGTGCAGAGTTATAGACGCATACCAAATTTCGTTCGTCTCACTTTAGTAGATTCTGAGAAACGTCTAACGACCGCTTTAAAAAAATCACCCTGTATATCAATGGCTTATGTATCGTATTCAAAGCTTGTTTCTTACTTATGAAAACCTTACTTACCTTAAAGAAGTAATGTTCATCATTTAGCAGTTATTAGATTGAAAACTATAACCTTGTAGAACCTCACCTGAAGCAAAAGAAACGTAGTTAAAACTTGTATACAGCTTTTAAAGAATAAATTTATCTCCAAAACTCCCGAAGATTATTAAAATGAATAAATATTCTAGTTCGTTAAACAAATTGTAACAGTAACCAAATCGTAAGTTGATTGTAGCAGTCAAGAAAGATATAAAGATTTAATATTCTTATAGTTGACAACACTTTTGTGCGACTTGCTCCAATGAAATTAATATCATGTTAAGTACTTAGTATACTAATAATATCTAACTTCTAGATAAGAAACATGCGATCTTCTAGTACATAATTTCCTATTATACTCTAAAATTATACAAGAATGGGAAAAAAGTCGTAGATCCAGGTTGAAAAAACTGTTCTAGCATTAATTAAAAATTGATATTATTCGATTTTACATATTAATGATGTTTTATGTTCCCGGATTGGATTAACTAAGCCAAGGTATTATTACCATGAATACAATTTATGTATATCAGCCGTTAACAGTCCTAGAAGGCCAACGGTCGTCTATGATCTTTTGGCTACGTGAGTGATCATTTTGTGCTTATGTTAATGAGAACACTGACCTGCCGAGACCGCAATATTGTCCTCTAGAACTAAATCCAGAAGCTGTCCTAAACCCCAAAGTTACTTGGGTCGAATACCGAATACCACAAATGTGATCAGAATTTGGTGGGCTGTCTACCGCATTCGGAGGAATCTCCGCCAGGATTCAAACTCAGGATAGTTCAGCTCAGGAACAATCATTCAACCCATAATACGGCGGCATCACGGTTGATACGCAGAAAGATCTTAGTAATAACAAAGTCATCTTGCATTACAGTTTTCAATTTTCACAAATGAAATGATGTCACTTTTTCAGTTTTTGATTCAGCAAACAATATTTTTGTATAAAATAACCTGAAGGTCAAGCCGAGGTATAAACTGGCAATGCAGGTGGACGTTAATCGGATAGAAATCTGAAACCCTGGACATGATGTCAACTAAAAACGGATGTAAGTCTAAAATGACAGAGAGGCGAGAAAATAGGCGTAATTTGGATTAAGTCGGAAATTTCTAAAAGTAAAGTTCTAAGATTCTCACTAGGTAGTATCTTACATCCTATTCCAAAATTTATCTCAAATACTGTCTTTATCTGATGTCTTTATCGAATTATAAAATTCGCATTTTGCATTTTGCATACTGAAACTCAAACTATGTATATCTTTTAATATATATTTTGTACAATCAGATTAGATGATCTGATTGTACAAGACACTTTTTTTAATAAATGGTTGTATCCAATCCAATCTAGTCTGTATCCAACCCGATCCCCTTGGATCTCCTTGGATTTGGTCGGCTGTGGATTTTAGATATCCAAATCGTACCTCTACTGTAGACCCTTGGAGTTTTTAAACTAAAAAATGTTAAAACTAAAAACTTTTAAATCTTTGAGGTTAAAAATCTCAAAAGCCAAAAAGTCTAAAATTCCAAAAGTACCCAATAGTGCCCGAAGGCAAACAGTACACAGAGTTTCAGGACAAGTATTGGAGTAGCCCACTAACAATCTTTCGGGGTCAGAAAAAATGGTTAATTTCATTACTGCCTACTGACAATAAGCATATAGGCGTAAAAATACTTACATGGAATTTCGAGTGTGAAATTTGAGAAAAAAGCATTGAAGCATTCATAGGTACTTCAGTCGCTGCGGAATTCTATTGTAAGTTCATCGATTATATCATCCTTTCTGCATTATTAACTCCCAGCGTATTGTGAACTTGATTGATTTAATAGACAACCTGCTGTTGAATGTATTTATTCTCTCTGTTGTATTCTCACCGTGAATAGCAACATTTCATTAATTAAAGTACTTTTATATGAGTATATGAATGAGTCTTCGTGTCGTTTCGCTCCATTCATGTTCAATTTTCGATGGTACAGTGTGATGAGAAATGGACCACCATAGATTTACAGAGGTCACCATAGTTGATGTTCTATGGTGGCCTTAAACCACATAGTACAAGATGTTGATTGTTTTACTACATAAATAGTATAAGATTTACACAAGTGTTTCCTTCTCAGTTCCTAATAATAAAAAAGTTGGTACCAGAACTTGGGAAATATTTGAATAGAATGTGTGCACAATTTGCAAGAGATAGGTTCTTTAGAATAACACTCACCTAGGATACAAGAAAAATATCCATCCTTACCTAGCCTTAAGTCACTTCTAACCTAGTGTTAAATCTAACCTACCTTAAACCGTCGGTGCATACGAAAACGCGGGGCGCGCGATACGCATGCGTTGACTGTAACCTGACCACGTTTAACCTAATATTTAATGTAATCTAACCTAACTCTATTAGAATTCCTTATATTCCGCACCTTTCCCGACACAATTCGCCATAAATGTAACTAGATCAAAACTCCCGATCAATATTTTCAGCTAGACTCTTAATAAGACCATAGGCGCCCGCATAAATTTGTCCAGAGGGGGGGGCAAGCCTAGAATGAACGGCATGCTCGGGGGGCAAGCCAAGAATAAACGAAATGCTAGACGGCATAAACGGCATATTGTACAAAATTTTCAATAATATTCAAATTGTTCAACTTCCAGGGAGAGGGCAAGTGCCCCTCCTTGCCCCCCTTCCGGGCGCCGATGAATAAGACGATACTAATCTGCTACCTTAAAATCAATGTTGTACTGATTTTACACAGAGAAAAAATTATACATCTCAGAGTCTACTCAAAGGGAATCTACTTTTTTTGTCAGACGCCTTAACCGCTCAGCCACGACTTCTGCACTAAGATATTGAACAGAAGTGCAAACATATTGATAAACTCTTAACGATAAATGCAAATTTAATGTAAATAGACAGGAAGATTTTAATGGAATAGCTAGTTCACTTTTATCAAACTAAATTTTGAACTATATTTTTGAACATGCTAATTAAAAAAGTAAAAATTGCAGTTTTTAGAGAGGCGTTTTTTGAAATGATTCGCACAAAATACCTGACCTTTCCGTTTGTGCGCATTTTCTTTGCTATCGTACTAACACAACTTCTCTAATAAGGTAGGTTGTATTCTAGGTCACGATATGTGTTGCTTCTGCCAGGGCACTATTTCGTAATACTTGAATGCATTATATCACTTGCAACAAGGAATGCCTATAAAGCCT
Organism: Agrypnus murinus; assembly: GCA_929113105.1. Lineage (NCBI taxonomy): Eukaryota > Metazoa > Arthropoda > Insecta > Coleoptera > Elateridae > Agrypnus > Agrypnus murinus. Next base: position 27,497,476 of record OV816028.1, on the reverse strand, counting down.
GTGAGATATCGACAAAGCATTTATTTTCGACTAACTTTGACAAAATGAGTGTGTTGAGGGGTATCATTAAAAAAAATGAAGAAAGCAAGCTAAGGTAAATCCATAGACGTTGATGGATCTGTCATCTCTATTATATTTACGATTTTCTTTTATTGTTAAAACTAAATCATGTCATCACAAGCTTAAATTATTTGTTTTTTATTGTGATAAGTATTTTCAAAAACTTACATTTAAATACGTATAAAGATATTTTTGCACAAAATTAATTTTTCTATTTGTTATCAAATAAAATTTGAAAGATAATTTTATTAAATATACCTTCTGAACGTAAGCAATAACACTTCACTCATGTTTTCTTTATTGCTTATACCACCAGCTTAATCGAAGTTAAGATAATTTAGCTGTGTAAGCTGGGCTGGGCCAGACGGAAGAATGTATAGGGGAAAAACTGGAGATATTCTACAACCTCTACAACTCTAAAAATGTAAAAAGACATATACTCAGTTGCTTGTATTTTTTTTTCATAGCGGGGAAAAGTTAAAACATGCCTTCTCCTCGAAGGAAGTAGAATTAAATCCATAGGGAATTACGCAATGCTCCAAAAGTCTCCTGATTAACTGTTGGTTGAATGTCAGGGCACGAAAGAAGAGCAAGAAAGAACAAAAGCGCCACCCCTAGCTATCTGAAGAAGATTTAGAGGCTAGATTGGGTCCGAAGGTAAATTATGTTAGAGGTTAGACCGGTTAGAAGTTGGTGAGGTTAGGTTGTGAAGTTAGAGCAGATTAGGTGACTGGTTAGAATATTACGGGTTATTTTGTGATTCGAGTTCGCTATTTGAGTCATTTTGAAAGGCACTTTCGATGGTATGACTAAAAAGCTTAGTTGGAATGTGCGAAAAAAACAATTTTGTAGCTATTGTGAAATCAAGATCCTCAAAGTAAATAATGGTCAAAATTCCCATGTTTATCCTATTTAAGGGTTTTTGGCAGGTTTTAATTTCCTTGCGATTAGGTGTCCCTAGACAAATGTTTGTTTTTAGCTTATTTAAGATCATGCCAAAATGTTTTCTAGGTTTTTAAGTGATCTATAGCGGGCTAAAATAGTTTGGGAAATTTAATAAGGAATACAAAAGTATCTTAAATCATTCTATTCTACTCAAAAAACTGAACTAGCATAAACTGTACCAGTTATAGGTTCTTACACATGATTTGGCTCTTTAAATGGTCCCATTCTAGTCCATGTCCATACCACGCATCCGACGATATGTTCCTTTACTAGAGGATGCTTCTTTCGAGTAATTTCTTACATATAATACTACCTAACCTATTGTCTTCATTTTTTTATTCTGTGACATACTCTAACATGCGTAACACATTTTTTTAATTACTTCCTAGGGAGACTCCTTACTTACACGCCGGTTCAAACAATTTCTTTTAATGCTATTGACATGTTGAATTTAATCTTAAAGAAGGAAGGTTAAAGTTGAAACAATTTTTAACATATCAAATCCATCTCTGTCACAAAAGGATTACATTCAGAGAAAGCTGTTTATGAGCATTCAATTGGCGGTGCTTTTATATTTAATTAATGTGTTGTCTAAACATTAAACCATTTATTATGAGAAAATTAAACAAATAGAACACAACAATTATTGCTTTTTGTTTTTACGTCTGACAATGAGAGTAAAATTCATTAGGCAATTTAATTTCATTCATAGTAGAACAATAATGATGAGAGTGAATGCTGTTTCAATTAAATTCCTGTTAACAATGCTTGATTATTCACTTGCGCTTTCTTGTAAACATCATTTAAAAAACATTTCAACAATTTAAAATATGTACCTATATGCACGTAGAATAGCGTGCGATCAAAGAAAAACTAGTGAATTTCAAATTGTTGTTTTTAGTAAATTTATAACTTAAAAATAAAATGGAAGATTTTTTAGATTTAAACGTCGCTGCAAGTTCAGAGACAGCTACTACCATATAGAATTGTAGCAGACAATTTCTTAATGTTTTTTGTTTTATGTAATTAGGACGCGCCAACAAATATAGATAACAAAATAACGTCGATATGTGCTAGGTGATTTTGTATGCAACCAATGAGATACATGCTTTAGTTTAAAGATAACCTTCAAAGCTTCCAGTTTGACAACTATCCTACCGCATAATTAGATTTAATAAAATTCCGCTAGAATGCATGACAATCTTTGGTGCCATCAAGGTCCGTAGATGCAAAACAAGCTTTGAAATGTAGGTCATCGCAATGTCGCCATTTTCGCGCTCAGTAAAAGTTGCAATACGGCTACTATCGAAGCCGACACAATCGTCATATGAGGCACATGACGTTTTAAAACGTTGAACTAACGCTTAGTACCCAACTGAAAACAAGACGAGTTGTCGATTATTCCTGTTTTCATATTAATTAACATGTTCCGCCATTTTCGCGCTACTGCATAGTGGAAGTGTATGAGATGACCTATGTTTCTAAGCTTGCTTTGCATCTACGGACCTTGTGGTGCCATTTGGTGCGTCCCAATGACAGTGACATTCTGTTAGAATAATTATTAGATATTTCTGCAAGAATAGCGCTGGAGGTAGAATTTGAACAGAAAAATATTGGTTTTAATCATTTCACCAGAGAACAAATTAATTAGCTTCATTCAATACATCCCACTTGCGTGGAGATTACTTAAGGCTGCAGTAGATAGACTCATGCTGATCGCGGATACATCGAAATGCAGAATTATTCCATGCAGAAGCACTACAATTTAATCAAACCAATGATATTTGCAATCACCGACGGACGGATACATCTTGTACGTTTTCTGTCAAATAAAAAGAACAATACCGCAAATATTATGAACAAGTATGGACACTTTTGCGAGATGAAGACGTCATCATTTAGATCGTAGAATTCGCGATAGTGTTGACTTGTTCGAAACTTTTAGACTGAAAGTGAAAATATCAGCTCTTTTTGGTTGAAGCAACAATTAACTACGAAAAAGACAAATATGTCCGGATTGGTGACAAAGATATATTCAGTTTTTGAATATGTGAACGGCCGATTAAAAAATGTCTTCAAGTTGTTTCTTTACTACTCTACTGATATTTCTAACCTACAACATATTTCTGGTTCTAATTTTCTAACAACTAGTTCTATTGAGAATCCGATGACTGCCAATCCGTCGCCAAAGACGTTGCTGGAGAAATATCACCGCAGAGAAGGGCTTTCCAAGGATTACAACGAAGCAAATAAACACGATGGTTAATAGACCTTTTCATTTTAAGAATGCGCCATTCTATATACAACACCTTCTATCTTACATTGCAAGAACAGGGGATAGTTCAGTATTTAGTTTACAAGACACAGGATCCGAATACTCACGTTTTGTCAATAAAAAACGGTAGTTGTATATATTGATTTGGAGAAAAAGAAGCAGTTGATGGTATTACAGGCTATTCTTGTACGTTGGTCTGTGTAGTCACATTGCATCTGTTGTATAGCATTTTAGTTACGGAGTTCATGATCCTACTTTAAAGGGCCATCACCAAACGCATGTTGCAATAAGTTGCTTAATTATTGAAGATCTTTAATATGTGTGTAATTATGTGGAAGGGGGAAGATCTTAAATTTAGTCAGCGTGGGTTGTCTAATTTAGTTTGCACTGCGATAACTTTATTTCTGACTAGTCATCCCTCAATTTTAATTGACATTATGGTAGCACATATGTATATAAACTCCACTGAAAATAAGCTTTCGAAAAACCAACTGCCATCACGAAACTCACAGGTCACTTTTTGACCTAAGTTTACACGTCCTTTTTTCGAAAGGTGTAAGTTAAATGGTCTGAAACAAAGGTAATTTTTTCGGAAAACCTAAATTCCATACCTAAAAAAATAAACCCTCCCGGTTGACATCCTGAATAATACTTAAATTACCTTGAAAGCGACAGCGACGATTGACAGAAGTTGTTAAAAGTAGAACATACTGTACTGACCATACTGTTGGATTTCGTAGAATTGCTCGAATCTTTGTACACTTACAAAACTTGACCTCTTGAAGAATGTTTAAATTACTCTCAAAGCGATCTGATAGATTTTTTGACCTCCAAAGGTCATTGACTGGTAAGTACATTAAAGTATTGGATTTCGTAGAATTACTTTAAACAGTGTAGATTTATATAATTTGCTGTTCTGAACAGTGCCTAAATCACCCTTAAAGCGACTCCCTGGATCGTTTGACCTTCAGAGGTCATCAAAGATCAACCTTGATCAAACTTGATATTTATAAAACTTGAGCTCTTGAACATGTTGAAATTACCCTCTAAGCCTGACTTTTGGCAACATATAATAATAGAACGGCGCTCAGATTGGTTTGAAGGTAATTCATCCTTTCTTTAGGAGGTCAAAAACTATCATATGACTAGTTTGAGGGAAACAAAATCGGATTTGTAATTCTCGCGACATGTCCTTTTATAAGCCAACAAAATTCCAGAAGTGTCAAAGAATTTATTGACAAAAGTAATTCATTAATATGTATTTTCATTTGAAGTGATCAAGAATCAAGTAGTGATAAACTTCCTTTCCTATCCTTCTTTGCCTATATTACCCGATTTCGAAGCTTCATACACTATCGCATGGAATAGACCTTTGTGTTACGAACATAACTAGTACATATTAAATTACTCCTGTCAGTAAGTTCTTAACGATTTATGCAATTTAAAAAAGAAATCATTGATTGCGTTGATTTATAAAAGGGCGTGATACAAAAAATCATTACCAATCCTATTCCGTTTCTTCGACCTCCTGAACAATACCTAAATAATTCTCAAGCCACATGTACAGGTCTCCAAAAGTCAAGTACATTGAAACTGACCTCTAGAGGTCAGTCGACCCATCCAATCGCTTTGAGGCTAATTTAAACATTGTTCAGGACAACACTATAGGTCCATAAAGGTTGAAGTAATTCTACGAAATCCAATATTTTAATGTTCTTGGTCTTTAATGATTTGTGAATACCAAATAATTCATCGGATCACTCTGAGAGTAACTTAAACATTGTTCAAGAGGTCAAGTTTTGTAGGAGTACGAGGTTTCAAGCAATTCTACAAAATTCAATACTTATTGTATTTGATCCTTGATGACCTCTGGAGGCCAGACGATCGATGGATTCATATTTAGGGTAATTTAGACATTGTACGGGACAGTAAATTACAGTACAAAATCAAAATTAAAAAAAAACAAATGTTATTTTAATGTAACTGACAGATACTTGAAAATATTTTATATTTTAATGTATCCGTTACAATACATTAAAATATTAAAATAAAAAACCTTTAAAGGTCACCCAATCTATCGGGATGCTTTGAGAGTCATTTAACATTGTTCAAGATGCCAAGTCTTGTAAATGTCCGAAGTTTCAAACAACAATTCTACGAAATCCAATACTGATTGTACTCGATCATGACCTCTGGAGGTCAAACGATCGATAGAGTCACTTTTAGGGTAACTTAGACTCCATTCAGGAGAGAAAATTCTATAAATCTACACTGCTGAAAGTAATTTTACGAATTCCAACATTTTAATGTACTTGACCTTTGATGATTTGTGAATATCAAATAATTGATAGGATCCCTTTGAAAGTAATTTAAACATTGTTCAAGAGGTCAAGTTTTGTAGAAGCACGAGGTTTCAAGCAATTCTACGAAATTCAGTATTTATTGTACTTGATCCTTGATGATCTCTGGAGGTCAAACTATTGATGGAATCATTTTTAGGGTAATTTAGACATTTGTACGAGACATTAGATTCTATAGATATACAATATTTCAAGTAATTCTACGAAACCCAATATTTTAATGCATCTGACAGATATAGACCTTTGGAAGTCAAACAATCTATCGGATCGCTTTGAGAGTAATTTAAACATTGTTAAAGAGGTCAAGTTTTGTAAGTGTACGAAGTTTCTAACAAATCTACGAAATCCAATACCGATTGTACTGGATCCTTTGATGATCTCTGGAGGTCAAACGATCGATAGAGTTACTTTTAGGGTAATTTAGACAATGTTCAGCACAGCAAATTCTATAAATCTACACAGTTTAAAGTAATTATACGAAATTCAATATTTTAATGTACTTGACAGTTAATGACCTTTGGATGTCAAAAAATCTATCGGATCGCTTTGAGAGTAATTTAAACATTCTTCAAGAGGTCAAGTTTTGTAAGCGTGCAAAGATTCAAGCAATTCTACAAAATTCAATTTAGTCACTTTTAGGGTAATTTAGATACCGTTAAAAACAGCCAATTCTATAAATCTACACTGCTTAAACTAATTCTATGAAATCCAATATTTTAATGTACTTGACAGTTAATGACCTTTGGAGGTCAAACAATCCATCGGATCAGGGTAATTAAAAAAGAAGAAATTGTTTAAGATGTCATTCTACGAAATCGGAGTTTATTGTACTTGATCAAAGATAGTCTCTGGAGGTCGGACAATCCACTAAATTCCTTTACGGACGGTAATTTAAACAATATTCAGGGTAGTAAGGCTATAGGTCAAATTACATTAAAATTCAATATTTTAATTGCGTGTCCTTTTTTGGTATTTAAGTGCGTTTATAATTTTATATTTGAACTTACTTTGATTAGCAGAGCATTCCCTGTGAATGGGACACGTCTAAGCGCAAAGGTTAGACTTTTTATTTGTCCTCGACTTACCGAATTGATTTTTGTACAGAAAATAAGTATATAAAAATTTAAAATTCAGAACGAAAACTCCACAAAGTAATTGAATATTTGCTTAAAAAGAAACACCAAGATTTAAGTTCCAAGTTTGAAAGTTAAACTTTTCGAACTGACAACTGTTTTGGCTCAAGCACATAAAACATAATCAACAGGTGTGAGTCGATTACATAAATCTCGACTTTCCGTACTCTAAATATTTATCATTCCTGATTCCATAACTTACAGCCAATTTAGAAAAATAAATGTTGTCTAAATTAACATAATTAAATTATGTAGCCCCATATTTCTTTCAAACTTACTAACAACAACATTCCCTAAACTCCCAATTCCCAAAAGAGCTTTTTTCATGTTTCTAATGATTACTGGCCGTAGTAATTATGCGTGCGTTTATTCTATTAGATACATTAACCAAAAAAAATTACTAACATTTATAAACAAACAACATAAAAAACTGTCTAGACACTTCTCTAGTATACATACAACACAAACACCATGTGATTCTCATCGTACATAAAACATTACCTCATTTACATACCTAAAGTTAAATTTAAATACTTCTCGTTAGAGATGTTACACGGTATAGACGCTTGGCTGCATGTCAATTTCCTCCCGATGGAAAATACATAACAACCACCACACAGACACACTATTCAGTAAACATTTTTTTTCGCCGACTGATAGTCACATTATGTATCTCAAAACGATTGTTAGTTGTTGCACATCACAAGTTTGATGTTGCTATGGAACATCTTGAGCTAAAATTACTTTGAATGCAGCAAGCACACATTATTTAAAATCTTAATGAAAGTTGACACAAACAAAAATAAAAAGGTCAAGAAGTGTTCTTTAGTTGTAAGAAAAAGTGAAAAAGGAAAAAGCGCGCTGGATTCTACACAGAAATACTTTCTTGAAAATTAACTCTAACTGTTAAATGAGTGTTTGGAAGTACTGAATAGATGCAGTAATGGATTATTGATGTAGTGATTACAATTGACGCTTCAACAATTCCTAAAGTTAATTATTTCATAATGCAAACAAATTTAATGGATGCAATGCAATTATTGAAATAATAGATGATACAGCCACTGTATAAACATAGATGTAGCTTAAAAATAATTGGCGTGTAATGAATTTTCGATAAAATCAATATTAATTGCTTTATAAAAGGCAAAAGAATGTAGTTGCGTTGCAGTTGGAATTAACTACGTAGTTATATCCTTATTTACGAACAATTGCAATTTTACGCGGGATTTTTTTTAAATAGACACTGCAGAGAATTAATTATTATTATTTATTCAATTTTATGATGGAAAAAAAGCAAGATAATTTAGAAAAAAACTAAATTTGTTACACAAACACATATGTACTCAGAAATAAATTTCTGATACAATTCACGTCAAGTATGCACTTGTTTGTTCTTCACATTCCCACGAAATACGATACTTATAATTTTATACTACCGCGTATTCCAACTTGTTTATGCAATAAATTAAACATTGCATCATTATCCCGACCACGTCGTCGACGACGTCTTCGGTGACGTGGTCGCGGAAGACCGTGAGTGGTGTCCATAAGCAGTAAATCACTAGATTCTACATTAAGGGATGGGTTTAAGGGATAGATCCTAGATAATGAGTCCTTCGGTACACATTCATCATGAAGCTCAAAGAACGCACCCATGGCAAGGATATAAAGAATAATAGATTAATGGGACTTCAAAAACGCGCCTAAAAAAGAGAAGAGAAATACCTCGTGTTATAATAGAAATGTGATATCTGGTAGAAATGAAATGTGGAGCGACGCAAGCCGAATCAAATAAATAATCTAACGAAATGGACATAGAGACGGCAGATACGGATATGAAAGAAGAATAACTGCAATATTATTTCCAGCATTCCTCATCACTACTACTACGACACTTTTTAATTTCTATTATCTAACATGGATGCAGGTGTTAGGGTGCTACTTATTTATACGGTGTTCCATTAAGCAGTAGTTAGACTTTGCCGGTGGTTAGATCATCATTAAAGAAAGAAAATTCCTATACGTATACCATTTTTCTCGTATACTTCTGTACTTTTGGAGAAAAACAGCATCTAAGCTAATTGAATAGTAAGAAGAGACACATATTATAGTACATGTAATAGTGGCACATATTTTGAAGTTCAAGGAGATAAGAAATACTGTATGGTTTCTCAAATGTGCATAGTAACAGGTAATAAAAGATAAATCAGCACTAAATACTGTACGTACCGTTTTGTTATTATTTTTTCAATGAACACAAACACAGATGCGCACCTTTAAACTCCATATGATTAGGTTACCTTATGTAACAATGTAAATATTCCATGTACACAAATAGCTGGGAATTCTTGTATATCCAATATAATTAAGTTTTAATGAGATTATACCATAAGTGTCTTATGTTATTTTAATCGTCCTTTTGCCAGCCATCTTTTCAGGATTAAGATTAGTGTTAATTATTAACATATGTTCGTTTTTGTGACGTCATGACGCTCTATTTGATTGTTTTAGTGTTTTGTGATTGTTTTCGGCTCGAACGTTTAAAAGGGCCCCGGAAAAAGAACAATTTCAGTCGATAAATGCTTCAGGGCGAGACCCACGTCGGCTCACGATAAAATTTGCGAATTAAAAGTAAGGTTATTGTTTAACCCGTGTGTTTCGTGTATAAACAAACGTCTATAATATTGTAATTGAATATTCACCTGTAATATTTGAAACAAAGGAGATTCCTGTTCGTTTTTCAACACAAATATGGAATTGTGATCGTTTTATTTATATAAATCAAAGAAGATTTTTTTCTTATACTATCATCAATGTGGATATCGACATTGTATGTATTGGATCACAGCTGATTTGAATAAATGCTGTTTATTTTATTGATTACGCACAACGCAAATTATTTCAAACAGAGGTTAACACTACGTATTTGGTTTGCCAAATTGATATACAAGATGGATCAAAAATGAGATTTGTTGCCTGTTGGGAACAATTGTTAGAACAATTTTAAAGCCATTCTTGTCAAATTCAAGAAGTTCCTACTGAACAAAGCTTGTTGTTTTTTTTAACAATTTCAATTTGTTTATTAATTGTAAATATTTTATTGTGGTTGGATAAATTTATTTTAATAATAGCTTGTTCAAATGAAACCAGTTGCAACCCCCATGTCAGGTTGACAACTATCTATAATTCATTTAAACAAACTCAAGGAAGATTTTCTTTTTTAATTTCTTTTTAAGGATTTGTTTTTCTCTGATAAATTTTTATTTATGTTAATAAAATAAAAATCTGTGTTTTTAATTTATAAAAGTGTTTATTTGTTTTGATGTGGTATGCAAGTATCTATTTATTTTCTTTATACACAGAGCTTAAGATTACTGCTTCTCCAGGTGCGGGATTCCAAGTGCAGTTGGTAGTCAGTTTCTCTTTCCAGGTACAGGAATCAATAATCAGGGAATAGAAAAGCTATTGGGTTGTTATATTTTGATTTTTACTAAATCTTGCCAAATTTCATACAATCTTATTTAATTCATTTGTTTTTCTTATTAATGAATATAACATCTCAATATACAGTGTGTCCCTACAATATGAAGTTGACAAGAGGAAACAAATTTTTATTATTGATTTTACGACAAAAGTCATTCTTTATAAAAAGTTCTGCTTGTTGAATAAATAAGTTTACCATCAGAAAATCTAAAATTAAATATACAGAATGTCCATAAATTAAGATAACATGAAAATGCTTCAAGAGAGAAGTACCATTTATTGCTTTCTTTAGTTTAAATACAAAATATCAATCAATTAAGAATGTCAACAAAAATTATTCTGCAAGGTCACCTCCAACTTTCACACATATCTGCATACTTTTAATAAATTCACCATAGACTTTACGTATGGTTTGTCTTCCATTTAAATTAATTTCATTCACCGCGTCCTGTATTCGTGCTTTTAGTATTTCTCGATCATGCGGCAGGTCATCTGAACTTTTTGTTTAAAGTACCCCACAAAAAATAAACTCTAAAATGCAATAAATGGTACTTCTCTCTTGAAGCATTTTCATGTTATCTTAATTTATGGACATTCTGTACATTTAATCTTAGATTTTCTGATGGTAAACTTATTTATTCAACCACTAGAACTTTTTATAAAGAATGACTTTTTGTCGTAAAATCAATAATAAATTTTCTTTCCTCTTGTCAACTCCGTCCGGGGACACACTGTATGTTTCCAGATTGTTTACTGCGAATCGCAGCTTGATGGTGCAGTTCTACTATGAGTCATTTTGTTTTTTGCAAGAAAAATCAACGGTAATTCCGCTAGAAGACGAAGGAAGTTGGCGAATGGGTTAAAAGAGTAGCCAAGGTGGGGATGGATTCTAGACAAGTAAACCACAATAATATCAAGACACCTTGTAAAAATGGTGTCCCAGGGAAGAGCTTGCTAATCAAATTTAAGCAGCGTCACGGATCATCCTTAACGAAATCGCAATCACTAGAATATGTGCGAAATGTTTTGATTTGCCTGAAGATATCCTGATGAATCTAGGTTTATATGGAGAGCCTCGAAATAAACTTTCGACTTGATCCGTCAAGAACTAAAGTGGTAGGCCAAAAGTATGTTCCTTCATCGAGGGTAACGAGTGGTCCAGGAAGAAAGATAAAGACTAATGGAGACAAATTACCACCCTTAGTTGTGTCCAAGGAAAATATTCTTTGGGACTAGTGGATCACATCACAAGAAAAGCTATTTTCGAACAGGTTGTTTGTTGCATCAAAGAAAAGTTGGCTAGAGACCGACCCTTTATGTAATTATTTTAATGGTGCATTTCTGCTTAACTGTGCTCAAGACAGACCTGCTTTATAAATATATGGGTATGTCAGCCACAGCACTCATATTAAATTGTTACATAAAAATTGGCATGGGATAGCAAAATGGTGAGCTGACAGAAAAAATACATCGGGCAAAAACTGCTAAAGCAAAATTTTTGTACATTGCTTTCAGAAATTTGGGCTGACTGTAAAAAAGAAAACATAAAAAATGGATTTGTGGAAGCAGGTATTTTGCCATGTTGTAGAAAAGCTAAGAAGTATACTAAGAAGTACAATCCAGAAGCTCTACGACGGCGCAAGCAATATAACTTTATTGACTTATGACTGGACTGCGAATGAAGCAACGAAGACAATATGGAACAGACAGGATCTTTAAGAACAACACTCACAAAAAATAGCGTTGAGGTGGAAGTTGTTACGCCCAGAAAGTTCAACTCCTACTATGCATTTTAGTTACTTATCCCACTTCATCCTACTAGATATGTCGTCGCACTCTTAGGTTTGAAGGCTTATTGAATAGTTGGAATATTCCACACATATTTTGTCATTTCTAAACAAATTATTGTACTAAAAGAGCAAAAAATAATTATTGAAGATCGTTGAACTTGTAACGCAGTTTAAATGCCGAAATAAAATGCATTTGCATAGATTATGATGTGGCATTACTCTCTGTCGTCTTGTCGACGATCCAGCCTTCGGACCGAAACGAGACCGGACAGAGAAACGAACTTTTCTTGAAACTGAATATTTAATACTTTGAAAAATTTACTTCTAATTATTATTTTTAGAACCATTAACGATTACCGTACTTCTTTACAGTCAGTACTGTACTTTAACTGTACTTTATCTGTACACTTCACCAGCGGTTAACCCCAAGATCTCAACTCATCAAAGACCATCAGAAGTGTATAGGAGCCTATAAATACTACACCTTTTATATATGAAGCGATGTTTTGACAAAACATCTTTTGGAGATCAAATTCGAGGTATAAAAAGCTAAAGTCAAAAATAAATTAAATAGGCGACACTATCAACGTATTTAACTTGTTATATCTTCAAAAGTAAGCATACTATTAAAACACCGCTTTATAGGACTATAAAAGTTACAATATTTGATTATTGTCTTATGCTTCTGACAGTTTTTTTTTAATTTTGAAGAGCAAGCGAAGATTTTCACCCCAAGCCAAAAGTTTAACAAACAAAATTTATTTCCTGCAACTGGACGTAAAAGTTTAATACGAGTACTTATGTTAAACTTACACTACCACGGCTGCAAGAGAGAGTTCTAATTAAAACTCGTTTTGGGTATGGAAAAATTGAAAACTTGGCTGATTCGGAATGAACTATGTTGCCCTATGAGCACCGCCATGTTTAAAAATAATTTTGACAATTTTGTAATTATTCCAAACTAACCATCTTAAGTTTCCAAAAGAAAGGTTGAAAAACTTAAAGATTTATTGCATAAGCCACTTTAAATTTGGCTTAAATATTTAAATTCATTTATGGATCTATTTAAATTTCCATTCCATCCAATTCCAAGTTGTAAACCAGGTTAATCCAACTTAAACGTAAACAAACCAAATACGATTGAACAACGAAAACGAAATCGCAAAAAAATGTACTCGGAGTGAAACAAAACCCCAGGGGGAAAACCATCAATAAAATGAATTTAAATTAGAATATTACATAAAGAAAGATTGACTAAAGATTTCTTTAACGTGAATGATTAGATAAATAACCTACTTTTCAGATGAAAAACGGGTTTGTAATTTGCTAATGACTTAAGAACAGGTGTAGCAAAGAAGATACAATCGATTAAACAATGATCTTCCAAAAATGCAATAATTATATGCAAAACAATCTTTTAAACATTGGATTAAAATTCAAATAAATCGTTACATTTAATGATGAAACAATCACAAAAAACAACCCTTCTACAGTTTACACGAACGCATATGATGCATTATCTAACCTCAACATCTAGTCAATAATACCCTTGTTTTCTAACTAAACGCGTTGATTGACGATCGTCATCCAGCAAAAATCAACTGAATTGGAAAATGGTTTATAATAAGTTCAAATGAATTTGGCATTTTATTTAGCTTGTTTACATGTCATGAAGCAATATTAAGCAAGATATTGCGTTATATAGCGATGTGAAACGTGATACCAATTAATACATCTTTAAGGACTTAGGGGGCGTTGTGAATAGATTTTTTCAAAAGAAGTTTATAATAAATTGTCTTTAGCTTCTAAAGCTAAAAAAAGGCAAGAATGTGAAATTATTCAAATATCTATTTTTCAATACAATAAAAGGTTAATTATAACATTTTCCTGTAGCCTAAGTCTTTTACTATAGCCGACATGCTACTGTCCATGATGTGATTTGAACTGTAATTTAATGTGTGTTTTTCTTCTCTTTGCACAAATGTAAAAAAATGGCCCCATAACGTCTTGAATTACCGGTTTTAATAGATTTGTGACATAAAGCTATACGGCCATATGTGGTATGGCTGATAATGATTTTTCAAACAAATAATAAAAAGGAATAACCTCTCGTGAAACACTAACGTATGAGGAAGTTAGAACGGAGGTTGAGAGGAAACTCAGGAGGTTTGGTAAAATACTTACTTGATATGCGATAATCTGAATATTAGAAAATTTTATTTTATTTAAATCAGCTGAAGACTAAATCAGATTTTTGCTTTTGTCGTCATGTCGTTCCAGCATCCACGTATAGTTGGAAGACAAAGAAAATACGAACTAATTACTTTTGGAAAAGATTGAAATAGATTTAAATTATTTATCAGAGCTTTTGTCAACTCAATTAAGCTCTGCTCGTTAAAGCTCTATGAGTTTTTAAGCAGTAAATGGCATTTTATCATTGTATATCTTGAATGTATTAGAGATTTCTATAGTTCGTATTATCCATTAATAATCCTACAATCCTCCCTGACAAAAACAATCGTAAATCCTAATGTAAAATAATCGTTTATGTATTTCTCTTCTGTTAATCTTTTCAATACTGAACCTTTCACAAACAGTAATTAACTAGTTCACGATCAATATACTTCAGTATTCTGAGCTCTTCTCAATCAGAATCACAGTTACAGGTAACATATACGACGCTTTTAGTATCAACGTTATTATCGCAAATGGATTAAAAGCGGCCATCGATAAAACAGAACACGCTGGTATAAAAGCAAAATGAACTTTTACAAGTAGTGAGTAACTTTTAACCACTCAACATTTCGAGCATTATTGCGTGTTTGATGTCAATGAAAAGGTGTAGAAATTAATTAAACGTCGGCGTTTGTTCAGTCAAACGGAAACTTGAAAAAGCGATTTAGGGTAAAATCCGGTGGTATAACGATTGCGGCCGCTGGATTCATTGAGGTTGAGGTTGTGTAATTGAAATGTGTTTGGCTACAGCTGACCGCGCTACTAATCACATACGACGTTTTAATAATAGTGCGAAGTTACTATAGTGTGATAATTAGTGTTATAGTTGGTAAGTGCTGTTCAGGTTGTGTTAACTAAAGGTAATATCATAAACGACTATTTTGTACCAATTTTATGTGCAATATGAAAATGGATTACGAAGAAATATCCTTTTTTCAAAAATCTATAGTAATTAGCTAATAACATACCGGGTGGCACAGGGAGTAGAATCAAGCTTATATATCTTTTTGTTTATCAGCATAAATTCTCGTGGAATTTGATATACATTCCAATTTTTTATACACAAGATTCTAGATGGTCGATTTCCGGTTTCGTTGGAAATTCGTTTGATGAAAATTATCATCTGTATATTTATGCGTATTTGGATTGTACGGGTCACAGAAACTCAGAACACAGAAAAATTAATTGCAAATATATTGATGGATCTACCCGCGATGAATCTTCTGATATTCTGAGATTGACCTAATAATAAAATCCATTCAGGATTGCAAGAATGTTCAGTCTAACTGAGAGAAGCCTCACTATTTATTTTTGATGATGCAAATATGGTACTGACTAGAGCAGTCTCGGTACCTCATCTATGGAAGGCTACCCAAGGGATCATTTTAAGGGATGTTGATGCCAAAATATAGCCTTCGGTCTAGAACATTTGGATGCGGCCGTTCAGGCGCGGCCATCTCGTCGCAAGGATAGTTTGGCGAGGGACAGTTCGGCGCAGGGACACTTGGGTGCAGGCACACTTCAATGAAAAGATAGTTCTATGGATGTAAATTTCTCCGCGAAAATGTACAGGACAAGGTTAGATAAAACGTTCGGAGATATTTAAAAAAAATTAGAAGATATTTAAAAAACTGCTTTTTAAAATATCTTTTAAAAAACTGCTTTAGAGAACGACGCGCTAATTGAACGTGTCTCAATTTCTTGTCTAAACGGGAGCCGCAATAGTTAATTAATTGAGACAACCCCAACTAACAATTTTGCATTTTATAAAAGCCAAAAGAACGTTTAGAAAGCATATTTTATAAAATATGCTTTTGTCTGAGAAACACTTCCACAACGTTATTACAGCGTCATAAATCATATAAAACAATTTGGTTTATAGTAAATAATAAGCCTGTCACGACTATTAACAGATAATTATATGAACATTTACAGATACTTTAAAGGAATAATAATAATCGCTACAAAATAGTTTTATAAGGCCATCATAAATGGATTCTAATATGAAATTGCAGTATTTTATACATCATCTATAAAACCATAAAATAGTTCTAATACAATATTTTTATATGCGCTTTTTATTATTTCCTATACAACTTATTTATTGCATACAGCAATATCAATAAGATTTAATAATCTATTAAACACATCTATAGAAACTAATTACAACAGTTTTTTTTACTCATGATGATTTAAATGATTGTAAGTAACAACAAATGCAAACAACGTATTACCGGTGCAACTGTTCTGGCGAATGTAGTCAACCATCCTAACAGCGTTCTTACGAGGATGAATTGATAAATCTCCGGCCTAACCCATATGGGATACAAATTTTTGCAATGTTTTTACGGCATTTTATTTTTTCATAATTTATCAGTATGGCTGTGAAATAACAAAAATTTCTGTCAAACAATAATTGTTTGGCAAGTTGTCAAAGTCGATAAAGTTTTGTGTGGTGTTAAAATGGAAAAAGCTGAAATTCGTGCGGTTATTAAATATTTTCACATTAAGGGTTTATCCCCAAAAGAAATCAAAGCTGAGCTAGACGGGACATTAGGCGAATCTTCTCCTTCCTATAGCACAGTTAAAACCTGGGTTGCGGACTTTAAACGGGGTCGCAAAAGCACAGATGACGCACCGCGTTCAGGAAGACCGAAAACTGCCACCACAACGGAAATTGTCGAAAAAGTCCATAGAGTTGTGTTGAATGATCGGCGATTGAAGTTGGCTGAAATAGCAGATACCCTGGGCATTTCAACGGAACGAACATATCATATCCTAACCGAAATTTTGGGAATGAGAAAGTTATCGGCACGTTGGGTGCCGCGGCTGCTCACAGTGGAACAAAAGCTGACTCGCAAAACAGTTTCAAGTGAGTGTTTAGACTTGTTTAATCGAAATTCAGTGGACTTTCTGCGACGGTTTGTAACAATGGATGAGACGTGGATTCATCACTACACACCCGAAACAAAGCAGCAATCAAAACAGTGGACTGCCAAAGGAGAACCTGCTCCGAAGAAAGCCAAAACAGTTCCGTCAGCCGGAAAAGTTTTGGCTTCAGTCTTTTGGGACGCCAAGGGAGTACTTTTCGTTGATTATCTTCAAAAAGGTAAAACAATCAACGGAGTATACTATGCTACCTTACTGGATGAATTAAAAAAAAATATTGAAGAAAAACGACCTGGATTAGCAAAGAAAAAAATTCTGTTTCACCAGGACAATGCACCTTGTCACAAGTCGGCAATTGCCATGGCAAAAATCAATGAATTGCAATTTGAATTGTTACCCCATGCCCCTTATTCATCAGACTTAGCCCCATCGGATTTTTATTTATTTCCAAACCTAAAAAAATTTCACGCTGGAAAGAAATACGAGTCCGATGAAGAAGTGATTGCTGCCACAAACGCCTATTTTGACGAGTTAGAAGAAAAGGCTTATAGGGACGGTATAAGAGCACTTGAACAAAGGTGGACCAAGTGCATTGAACTCGATGGGGACTACGTAGAAAAATAAAATTTTTGTTAACCTGATATTCTTTTGTTTTATTGCCTAGGCCGGAGACTTTTCAATTTATCCTCGTATTAGCTCATTGCCTGATAAATTTATAGTAAGCCGTATTTTCTAACCTGCCTTACGACAATAATTTGGCATCAGACATGGTTTTCTTGTAAGTGTTTGAAAACCTTGTTGTTTGAACGTTCAGGTGTTCCTTCCCGTCAAAATGACATAAATTCAGTACGCTCAATAGCACGCGCATTATGTAACACAATGCTACCAGTAACTCACTGGTAGGAGCGAGGTTACTATCCATCCTCTACTAGCACTCCAGGCTAGTACCGGACCGATAATCGCGCTCACCCGTCGGCACTTTCTCCTAGGAGATTGTACCTCGTCCAGCTTCGGACTTTCCCCCAACTCCTGTAGAGTTGAGAACCACTACCCGATCGAATCCAACCTCAACTGTGGCAGGACTTGGTTTTTTAATGATTTTGCCACTCCGATCTCCTAGATTATAGGCCTGGTGTGCCCTCGACAGCGCTTCGTTTGCAAGTCTACACGTTATAGACCCCCGGTATGTACCCTCTCGGGTAAAGTTGTCTTGAAAGTGAGAGGCTATGTACCCTTCTCACATCACTCCCTTTAAGAGTAAAGGCTCTAGAGCCGCTTCAGATCACAGTAGTCGTAATGCAAGTCATAGGGTGATTCGAATGGCTTCAAAAACCAGTACCTGGTGGCATGCAGTTTCCCATTGATCCAGATTTACCCTTCTGTGGCCGGGATAAACCTCACTTTGATTCTCCTCCTTAGAGTTCAATCAAACAACGGGTTCCTTACGGTTACCATAAATGACCTTGTTCCAGGCAAGAATCAACGTATTATGTCGTTAAGATCTACATAGAACATACATATATTGCAAGGGAAGGGAAGGGAAGGAGCAACTCTGTCTTACTGAACATGGTTTGGCCAACAGTAAGGTCGATTTTAACTGAGGAGTAAATCTTACTGGGAAATGATGGTATATAAAAATCAAAATTTTGCCATGTTATTTATTAATATTTCATATAATGTGCTAAAAGAAGTCAACAATAATTTTATGATGTTTCAGTTTTTTGGCGATAAAACTGTGTAAAGTTTGCTTGTAGTTTCCAAAAAAGGAGTTATGTACGTTAAAGATTTAACGGTCTGATATTTTTTCGATTTTTCTGCAAAAGGGATGTCACTGCAACGCCTTCCAATATGGCTTCTTGCTTATAAAAAACTTTTATCACAAGAGCAATGAATACATGACATTTAAACTGTGCTGGCGATTCTTATAAAATACTCGCGTAAAGCGTTATTTGTTTTTACAGACACGTATTACAAAAATTAAACGATTTTACATACTGTTGCTGCACCCAGGACCTGTTCTGAAGTTTAGTAATCAAGACCAGTGTTTCTAGATTTTTAGTGATGATTGATGATGCTGTAGACAAAGCACATGCTAATATCAACAATTATTTTATAGAAATGCTCATGAAGGTCATTTAGTGTTTGTCAAATATTTATTTTGTTCTATAACTGTTTTATTAACGATTTTAGTAGTACAATGCTTTCTACCACAAATAGCCGTATTACAGTTTTCGCCAAGTGCATTCTGCTCTCGGAGATAGAATTGTGTGACAAAAAAATTACACTTTAGTGTAAAGGAAGTTTAAAAATTAGTTATGTAAGTGTTTGCAGAACGATAAGAAATGACCGCAAATGTTACTAAAATCTGCTATAAATCAATTTTCTTCTGTAAGCTAAAATGTCGTATAAGAACACTTTTATAAACGTTTACAAAAAAGTCTAAGATATGTCCTATAAGATGTTCTATAATTTTGCTTTAAGAACGTTCTTAACACTAGTTTTAATCACATTTTGGTTTCAAAAAACAACTTGTTTTTGTTATGTGAATGCAGCAAATATGCTTTTGCAACGCAGCAATACAACAACAATAAGATACAATTGTTCTACTACCTAAGAATTATAAAGTTACTTTGCTAGATGGGATGGCATATTGATTAAAGTGATTTTAAAATAATCTTTAAATATTTTATTAAACATACTGCATTTCTTAACCAAGGAAAGTTTTAAATCGGCAAATCTCATCATAATGGGAACTAATAAATAAACCACACATTTAACTTGCCACCCTCACATTCGGACGTTAATAATGTTGTTGTGATGCGATAGTAGAAAGATAACCATTGAGTACCGGTCTGACTGGATGTAATTGGATAACCGTAAAATGGCATTTCATTGTGATGCATTATTTGGAGTTAATATTTCTATAAACTGTATGTCTTAAACAAAACCCTGTAAACAAGAAATAACTCAGAATACGAAGTTTGACATCACTGTATGAATACTCATTCAGTATTCTGTAGCAACTAATTAAAGTCAATCCTGAAAATGTGAATAGGTTGATATGACTGCGAACAACGAAATGCAACACAAGCAAAAACTGTTGAGGTTAATTAACTGTAGCGAGCAATTTAATGTTTGATAATGCCTCTAACGGGTAGTATCTCATATTCTGCATATTCTGAACAGTGTATGACATTTGCAATCTACAGCATATGCATCATACAATGATCATTCTATTCTGTGGAATATAAGAGGATTAGAAGAGTATGACTATTAATTTACAATATATTTCTATTTTGTATAATTATTGTTTCTGTTGTTGTGGACTAATAGCGGGTAAAACGGGAGTGTACAAACTGGAAAAAAGCACTATTGACTATATACCACTCATAGACAGGAGCAACACAATTGCAATAAATACACTAACGACATTTGCATGTGCTTCTTTTTAATTTACTGCTATAATAATGTCTATTGCCACTTGAAAATTTGCAGAATTATCAAATACTTTTAAGGAAAAGCTCAACGTATTAACCACAACCTCTGGCCCTGGCGGGGTAATGATGTTTATATGCCAAAACACATTTATGTGTAGGGAGAGTGAGCCACAATGGGTCATGTTCCACAATGGGTTATCGTATTTATACCATCATACCTACATGGTGTAAATCTGTGGCCCTTTAGTAATTTTTTAAAAGTACTAAAAGACATTTTAAAGTAGGTTTTATTGAGTTGTTTGGCGGTTGCAAGATAAATAAGAAAAAACCGTGTTTTGGCGCTTACAAAGTAAAATCTTATGATCCGGTAAGTTTATTTTTAATATTGCTTCAGTTTATTATTTTCATTTCGATTAGGTTGTTGTATACTTACACATGTAAGCTATAAAATCACTTCTTAACCAAGTAACGTAACACAATGTAGGCTATGCTCAATAAGTTTGTTTACAAAATGGTCGGGTCGAGTTTTATGGGACACAGTGGGTCATGTAAATTGGTATAATTTGCTATTTAAACTATTAAAGTAATCGTATTATGTTATTATTTATTAATAGTATTATTGATTAATATATTAATTTAAATATTAACATTTTAACTAAATAAAATGTATATTTTTAAAATTACTTCGAGTCTTTAATTTTTTTTATTTCTTGTCTACTCTACGGGGGAATCAACATCTAAGGTCCTATATCTCCCATTTAATATGAAACATAATCACACACACACGCGCACACACCCATAATCGAAGTGACAGATTTCTCCAATTAGAAAAATCCCACTGCCTCAAGTGGGACTCGGACCCAAGATAATTTATTATTTATATTATCAGTTATTTTTACATTTTAAAATAAATCTTATCATTGTTGAACTTTTGTAATGAAATTACTTTATTTTGGTTAATTACTTTGGGTGTAAGAGTGAGTAAGCTTATCATTAGTGCGATCTGTGGCCGCTCGAATAAACCGCCGACTCATGCCACTAACCATTCATTTGGCGTGTGCCACTCCGTTTCACTCCTACCATTTCCCGCACGCTCCGAGAGCATCTATATAAGGAGGTGCGCAAGTATCTTCCTGGACCAACTAGCTGGCAGATCCAGAAGGACCAGTCCAGCAGACCGAGCCGCCTGGGAATATAAGAGTAAGTCCCTTACCCTTTCCGAGACTACAGCCTGGGAGTCTCATCCTTGCATCCTTTACCGTACCCTTGAGGAGACGTCACCTTGCATAGTCTGGAGGTCTCATCCTTACATCTCTTACCGTACCCTTTCCGTGACTTCACTGTGCGTAGTCTGGAGGTCTCATCCTTGCACCCATTACCGATATCTGGGAGCTCTCGTCCTATCTCCACACTCTTTGACCTGTCCGTCTGCCGTTCCTGACACCCCATTTACCGACCCCGTATTTCGATACCGTTTGCACGCTTGCTTATTACCCTATGCTGTATTGCAACCTCTTACTGTGACTGAAAGCGTAGTGAAATTAAGGATTAGAGATAACGCTTGTTGGAGCTTTGGTAATAATAAACCTATTAGGATGGTTTACTGACTGTGTGTTTTATCTACTAGAATTAACATCATTTCTTTTATGAGAGCATTAAAGACAGGTAAGAGTGATCCAGACAGAGCCGACCTCAACGACCTCAGCAGTTCCCTGGATTACATTTTCTCCACTAGCAGTTACTCGGATCCGTGGAGCATACCACGTTTAAATAACTGCCGCCCGAGATTTACCGCCGACACCGAAAGCTACCCAGCTCCACATTGTAAGCAAACCCCCATAACCCCAGTTACCGCAACGACCCGTACAAATTTCGCGCACGAGTTGGGACCCCACCTACCAACTCAGTGCCTGAGCATAGGTGCCTTACACTTTCAAATCATTGCTTACTTCATTGTATGTTGAACAATTCAACAGAGCTGCGAGGCAACTAATGGAGTTGATTGGTCGCCTTAAAAATGAATCTATCGAGAACTATTTCGCACCTAACCCCAACAGCTAATACAGATTACGAACTATGGAAAGCAACTAAATGTTTTGTTTTCTGTATGATTACTATTTGAAATCCATAGGTGGAATTTATATTGATAAAATATTATTTGAATTTTTTCCTTTTGATAATGAGCGGACTGTATATTGTGCACAAAAGATCAAATCATAAAATTTTGAATACTTACCCATAAAACGGTGATTCTCTCTTCTTATGTAGTTGGCGGCGGGAAAATAGGATAGAGAGAAAGAAAACAACCTTAAAATAATGTTAGACTCTCATCACCATTTCATGAGATTGAGTCTAAAATATAATTTGAACTTCTGCTTTGAAATTAATTGGAGAATAGCAAAACACTATATGAGAAATAACTAAACACGAAGCACGATGTGCACTATAAGAATATTTTTACTATTCTGAAAAATCCTATTTAAATTTTCTTCAAATGTTTTATCTGAACACCTGCGTGAATTTATTACAATACGCAGTGCGCCATCTCAGTGATTCCATATAAAACTTTAAAAACTACATATACATTATACATATACAGTGTGATTATATGCACAAACCAACTAATTATTTTTTCTATTAATTAGAATAATTACTAAAGCGAACAGAGGCCCGAACATACCCCTCATGCTGAAAAACATAATTTTCAGAAAATACTTTAGCGACAAAAAAATAAAAGATTTATTTTCTATTATTGTTCCTGTTGGTGAACAAAACGTATAGAAAAACTAAAATAGAAAAGTCTAACCAATGAAACTATACCAATTGAAAGAAACTATACCAGAACATAAATAAATTTTGATCAGGGAAAATCATCTGATCTAGAAAAAGTAAAATAAAATAAGAAAAATTATTGGGTAGGGAGAGGATATACCTTAACTACTGGTCTCTTCCAAATTCCGTGTCTAGTGCGCACGGACACTACTCTAACCGTACCATCAGCGGCCGGAAAGACTTCCTCTACAATACCAAGGGGCCACTCCAAAGGTTGCGCATTGTCTTGTTTTATGATAACAACCTTGCCTGGAACTATATTTGGGGATTTAGTATCCCATTTTTCTCTCACCTGTAGAGAGGAGAGATATTCTAAGTGCCAACGGCGCCAGAATGCCTGGATCATCTGATCTATCAATTGATACCTATCCAGACGGTTAATCGGGACCTCATGAAAATCTTGAACAGGCAAGAACTTCAGAGGCGTCAAGTTAAGAAAATGTGCGGGTGTCAGTGCTTGGGGTTCACTCGGGTCGTTGCTTAAAATACAAAGTGGGCGAGAATTTAAGATTGCTTCTACAGAACACAAAAGGGTTTGTAATTCTTCAAAGGTAAGTGTTTGGGTACCAACAACTTTATATATGTGTGTTTTAACGGCTTTTATATTGGCCTCCCATATACCCCCAAAATGCGGGCTGGAAGGTGGATTAAAATTCCACTCGATTTTCCTTTCTGAAATTTCACTATGAAAACGATCTAAATATTCATTGGAAGTAACTAATGTATAAAGATCATCTAAGGAAGATTTCGCTCCTATATAATTAGTTCCACAGTCAGAATACAGTGCTGAACATGGTCCACGTCGACCTAAAAATCGTTTCAGTGCCATCGTAAATGAGTTAGCAGTAAGATCGGACACTAGTTCTAGATGAAGAGCTTTTGTTACCAGGCATACAAAAATACATACATACGCCTTCTGTGTCTTTGTCCCTCTGCGACGGTTAATCGAAATGCGTATAGGACCACCATAATCTGTACCAGTATGAAGAAATGGTTTGGCTTCTCTCACTCGACAAGCTGGCAGATGAGCCATAAGAGGAAATGTAGGTTTTGGGCGGAACTTAAAACAAACATTACAAGACTGAATCCGCTTTCTGACTAAATCTCTGGCTCCTAAAATCCAATAATATTGTCTTAATAAGGCCAAGGCAAGGCTAGGGCCTGTATGAAGATTTTTAATGTGGGTGTAATCTACCAAAAGTTCCACTAAATGATCCCTTTTGGGAAGCAGTAAAGGATGTTGTCGACTAAATTCTAAATCGGAATTAGATAGTCTGCCACCTACGCGTAACAGATTTCCATCTAGAAAGGGTCTAAGTTTCCGCAAATTTGGAGAACATTCTTTGTTTTTCGCTAATAAGCGGAAAGTGTCTGAAAAATGGGTTTTCTGAACTAATGCTATCAAAGTGTGCTCAGCCTTTTGTAAATCAGAAGCAACTATATGTAATCGAGTTTTCAGAATTCTACAAAATCTAAGTATGTATACTGTAGTTCGAAGTAACTTAAGCCAACTAGAACATTTTTCTATCAATGTGTGAAGTGAATTAGGCTCAGCGTCTTCGACTGCTACCAAGGAAACTATTTTCTCTTCAAGACAAGTAGTACTATCTAATTGCGAAAAAGACTGAGCTTGCCAGTTTTCCATATCTAATTTCAACCAGTCTGGTCCAGAGAACCAAACAGAATTGCCAACGAGTTGTGTAGGAGTTTGTCCTTTTGAAACTAAATCCGCTGGATTCATTTCACTACTAACGTGAAACCATTTTCCTAAAGGTAAAAGCTCATGAATTCTTGCTACGCGATGGGCGACGAAAGTCTTCCATCGATGAGGGGAAGAATGAATCCACTGGAGGGCGACTGTAGAGTCAGATAAGGCTAATATCCTAGCTATGAATTCTAGATTCATACTGACTATAAACTACATGAATGAGCTTTGCAAGCAAGTGTGCCGCACAAAGCTCTAAACGAGGTATGGACACTGTTTTCAATGGAACCACTTTGGACTTCGAACATAATAGACTGACTGTTACGTTGCCATTAGCGACAGTTCGTAAATAAACTACAGCGCAGTATGCGCTTTGAGAAGCGTCTGAAAATCCAATCAAATAATTCAAACTATCAGAAACAATGCCTATATGACGAGGTATTTTTAAATTTGATATCTGTGGTAATTCATATACAAATGCATTCCACTTTTCTACTATATAAGAGGGGGACTGTCGTCCCAATCCAAGTTCAACTTTGACTTTGAATTATCAATTTTGCAGTCAGTATTATTGGAGCAACTATACCTAGAGGGTCAAATAGTCTAGCTATTGTTGAAAGAATTATTCGTTTGCTACAAATACCAGCGTCTAACAAATTAACTTTATAAAAAAGTGTATCCGACATTGGATTCCACTGAAGTCCTAATATCTTCAATCCATCATCAAACGAAATTATTCTCGGTGATTTGCTTTCCGCGGGGATCTGATCTAATAGGTCTTCTGAATTACTAGACCATTTAACTAGTTAGAATCCTCCTACTCTACATAAGTTAATCATCTCAGAACATAACCTACGGGCGTAATCTAAACTAGATACTGAAGTACAGTAGTCGTCGACGAACATGTCTTCTACAATCGACTGGGTTGCAAGAGGAAATGATTCAGACTCATCGAATGCTAGTTGATGAACAGTTCTCAATGCCAAATAGGGAGAACTGGAAATACCAAATGCTACTGTATTTATCTGATAGACAGAAAGTGACTCTTCCTGAGAAAATCGCCACAGCAAACGCTGATAACATTTGTGAGATTCGCAAATCTTGATTTGCCTGTACATTTGACGTATGTCGGCGGTCATAGCTATCGGAAATATTCTAAATTTTAAAATCATAATGAAAATATCGACCTGCAACTTGGGCCCTACGTACAGGATATCGTTTAAAGAATAGGAAGAGTCTGTTTTACAACTCGCATCGAACACTATTCTAAGTTGTGTAGAAGTGGAGTCTAATTTTGATACCGCATGATGTGGTATATAATAACCAGGATATAAAGGCTCATTGTTAGAAAGTTTGAAAATATGATTTTGCGAAATATAGTCTAACATAGCTTCATTGTATTTTTGCTGTAAAATAGGAGAGGTTTTCAATTTTTTTCCAAAGAAAGAAATCGTCTATGAGCTGTACTATATGAGTCACCCAAATGGGAAGCATCTTTCTTAAAAGGTAGTGCTACCGTATATCTACCATCAGAATGTCGTGTAGTTGTAGCCTTGAAGATGGTCTCACATTTTTCATCGTCAGGATTAATGATAGGGGTATAAATTTCTTCTAATTCCGAAATCTCTGAAACAGGGTCTCTAGAGAACACTCAACAAAAGAACAAAGAGCTTGAGTGTCTTCGGATGATTGTTCAGTTGGAACTTTTCCTAAGACAATATATCCCAATGATGTTTCTAAAACCGTTGGAAAGCCTAGAGGACCCATGACTTTCTTGCTACCTGCAATAATAGCGTAGATTTCAGCTCCTAGTATACCATCTATATCTCCAGGGGTATGGAAGGTTTTGTCTGCTAGGGGCAAATTCTCTAGAAATTGCAAAGAATGTGGATTAATTTCCACATTTGGCAGTTTATTCGAGATTTTGTCAATAACCAATAAGTCAATAGAGTATTTTATAAGAGGATCTACTGTAGAAGAAATAACTATACTGGTACGACCTTTTACGGAACTTGATATGTTACCTAAACCACAAACTGACAAATGATAATTTTGAACTTGGAATTTGAATTTTCTACAACATTTCATAGTAATAAAATTAGCTTAGCTCGCTGAATCTACTAACAAACGGAGTTGATTTACTCTACCTACACTATCCACTACATCAACCACAACGGTTGAAAACAAAACTGTCGTGTTAGAAACTAATGTTGAAGAAGTTAAACATAAATCCATGTTACCACTAGTATTTGGGCCACTATTAAGCAAACTATTGTTACCACTAGTCACCGAAGATGATTTTTGAAAATGTAGCAACGTATGATGTCTACCGTTGCACTTATTGCAATTAGTTTTGGATTTACAATTTATTATTTTATGTAATTCAAACAATAATGATTTGAGCGCACCATAACATAGCGTTCGTTTGGAGTAAGTGTTAGAAATTTGGGGCATCCAAAAAGTGAATGATCTAAAAGTCGCAAACATGCTGGACATTTCTTTAAATTATCACTTGTATTACTGACCACAAGGGATTGTACAGTCTTCTGTTTTGACTGATTACTACTACAAGATTTACTACTACTAAAATTCTTAGAGCCTAAACTACCAAGAGCTTGAGCTTGTAATTTCACGAAGTCTATAATTTCCGTATAAGTTGGTAAGGTTAAACTTTTACGAGTTGTCTCGAAACTTTTTCGAGAAGTTGAATCTAATTTGGACAAACCTATATACGCCAATATATAATCTAATAAGTCAACAATTCCTAGTTTTCTAAGTGCGGCTATAGATGAATGAAAATTATCTATAAAGTGATTTAAAGCAGCGGCTGATTCCGATACTAATGTTTTAAATTCAAAAATTATATCTAGATAAGAATTTGCGAGTTTTCTTTTATCTTGATATTTTTCTATAAGAGCATTCCAAATAATGCTATAATTGCTACCTATTGGAGGAAGGCCTTGACACACATTTCTTGCGGGCCCTGATAACTTACTAATTAAGAAATTGATTCTATCTACATCTGTTAAATCAGGG
Organism: Agrypnus murinus; assembly: GCA_929113105.1. Taxonomy (NCBI): domain Eukaryota; kingdom Metazoa; phylum Arthropoda; class Insecta; order Coleoptera; family Elateridae; genus Agrypnus; species Agrypnus murinus. Next base: position 27,469,293 of record OV816028.1, on the reverse strand, counting down.
TTGTCATGCACTAAGCTTTTAAAGCATTCATAAAAAATTGGCCATTCTTTAAAATCGCCGGAAAATATTGGCAGGGTGAGTTCAGGTAACTTTGGGGTACGTTTCGAACTATTTTCGGGACGTTCTCTAGATGAAGGATCTGTTTTCAAAACCTGATCTGCTACAGCCCGTATATGACAATAAACTTCATCAAAGCTGTTTAATGCAGCAAAATCTGGGATTGCGTTGGGATCAATTGTAAGTTGAAGTTCATTAATAGAATCTAAGATATTTGAAAATTCTTCTTTAGTTTGTTCCAGCGTCTGACAACGAATTTTGAAGTGTGTTAACTTTTTTTCGCTACTAACATCTCTACTAACGTCATAAATCCGCTGCAAACGCGTATATAATGTTTCCTTTCTAGCCTCAAGAACTGCTAATCGTTTTTCGTCTTTTGAAATTGACGCAACTAGTTTCTCTTCCTGTGCAACCGACATGATTAATTCAACGTTATATAACCTATATTTATATGAAATATAAAACCTAACAGCGAAATCAATAATGGAAGTGTTGTAACAACACTGAACAACATATAACTAGTAAAATGCAGATTCTAAATAGTAAGCTAATATAGCAACAAAGAAATTTAATCTACATCCATATTAAATTTAGTGTGCGCAAATAACCACTAAATAACACTTGAGATGGACACACTGTAATATTACTTGCGTATAAATGCACACTATCTATCAATATTTTATCAGACATAAAATTTAAAATTGCTATTTAATCTACTACATAAAATGTATGATTTTTCTAATTTTTCTAGGTAATAACAAAATCTATAAAACCAGTTTTTATCAACATAAACTCAAAAGCTGGTGTTAACCAAAAAATGCGGTGAGAAGTGACCAAATGTTTTCTGTATGATTACTATTTGAAATCCATAGGTGGAATTTATATTGATAAAATATTATTTGAATTTTTTCCTTTTGATAATGAGTATATTATGCACAAAAGATCAAATCATAAAATTTTGAGTACTTACCCATAAAACGGTGATTCTCTCTTCTTATGTAGTTGGCGGCGGAAAAATAGGATAGACAGAAAGGAAACCACCTTAAAATAATGTTAGACTCTCATCACTATTTCATGAGATTGAGTCTAAAATATAATTTGAACTTCTGCTTTGAAATTAATTGGAGAATAGCAAAACACTATATGAGAAATAACTAAACACGAAGCACGATGTGCACTATAAGAATATTTTTACTATTCTGAAAAATCCTATTTAAATTTTCTTCAAATGTTTTATCGGAACATCTACGTGAATTTATTACAATACGCAGTGCGCCATCTCAGTGATTCCATATAAAACTTTAAAAACTACATATACATTATACATATACAGTGTGATTATATGCACAAACCAACTAATTATTTTTTCTATTAATTAGAATAATTACTAAAGCGGGCAGAGGCCCGAACATGTTTAAATAAACCGAAACAACTCATACCACCGATGAGAAAAGAAGATCATTCCTGGCCACGGACAGACTTAGATAAAGCAGATTTATTTGCCGTCACTTCGCCTTATCAGATGCCAAATGAAATTAAAAGGGTCATAGCCGCTAAACTTAGCCCCAACAAATAGCCAGGATATGACCTTAAAAGGGTCATAGCCGCTAAACGTAGCCCCAACAAATAGCCAGGATATGACCTTATTACAGGCCAAATAATACAGAATCTACCCAGAAAAGGGTTAATCATGATCACATATATTTTTAATGCTGTGCTCAGGCTGTTCGACCTTCCAGCTCAGTGGAAAGTCTCACAGATAATATTAATTCATAAGCCAGGAAAATCAGAACACGAAGTTGCATTATATCGAGTCTTCTACCAGTGCTGGCGAAACTCGAAAATGGAAAATATGCTAGCAGGAAGACTAATGGATATCATCGAAACTTCTAATCATATACCGGACCATCAGTTCGGTTTCAGAAAGCAGCACTCCACAATACAACAAGGACACAGGCTGGTTGATACTGTCTTCTTAGACGTCAGCCAGGCCTTTGATAATGTCTGGCATAAGGGCCTGCTTTATAAACTAAAACAAATACTTTCTCACACATTATTCACCATCTTAAAGTCTTATCTAGAAGAAAGGTATTTCCAGGTCAAAGTAGAGCAAGAAATAAGTACATTGTATTCCATAAGAGTTGGCGTCCCACAAGGGAGTGTTCTGGGGCCGATTATTTACTTCATCTTCACCGCGGATCTTCCGACATCTCTAGATTTAGAAATAGCAACGTTTCCTGATCCGGCAATTGTGTCAAGACATTCAGAACCCATAGAAGCTGCTATGATGCTGCAACGACACCGAGATGAGATAGAACAATGGACAAACAAATGGCGAATTAAACTTAACCAAAACAAATCAACACGTTTTTACAAAATGCCGCAGAGATTTTCCGCATGTATTCATCAAGGCCCAACCAATTCCTCAAGAAATTAGTGTGAAAAATCTTGGAATACATTTAGATAAGGGACTAACTTGGCGCACACACATCTTAAAAAAGATACCAGCTTGGTGCAAAATTCCGCAAATACTACTGGCTAGTGGGGCGAAAATCAGTATTGTCACTACGAAATAAAATACTCGTTTACAAGACGACAATAAAAGCTGTATGGAGTTAAGGCATAGAGCTATGGGGAACTGCCTCAAACTCAAATATAGACGATTTCATTCTAAAGAGCTCCGGGCAATAACAGACGCTCCATATTATGTGTCAAATCAAGACATAAGGAAGGCCTTAGACATCGCAACAGTGAAAAGTGAAGTAGTGAAATGTACTGCAAAATACAAACAAAGATTGGAAGAGCACCCAAACCCACTAGCTGTAAACTTCTTAGATAATAGGTTGTGTCAATACATATTTAGGAGATTCACTCCACTTGATTTACCTTATAAGTTTACTTAATTACAAATTACTTGTTAAGATTATAACTTATAATTTATTATATATACTATTATACTATAACATAAACTCTTGGTTATAAGTTATCACTGAGGCAGGATCATTGGATCCGTTATCTCTCACGTTAATTATCCTAACAGCATTTTTGCCTAATGTTATGCTATTATGTATATAACAGATTGCAAATAAATAGTTACAAAAAAATTGTATGTTGACCCATCGTAGAACATGTGGTGATCCATTGTACCCCACAAATGGTCCTCAATGAGGTCCATGAAGCTAGCACAACCATTATAGCACAATCAAATAAAACCTTCGTAAATATTTAGTACTCATTAATTACTAATTAATTACTAAAAAGAAATTTATTACTGTTGCCTTTAAAAAAAACCCGGGTTGTTCCAGCCTCACAGTGATGCTAGCACAATCGCACCAAAAATAAACAACGATTACAAAAAACTAACGTACTTATTAATTACTAATTAATTACTCAAAAATCAAATTTATTACTATTGCAGAAAAAAAGATATTAATGTTAAAACATCTAAAAATGTATCTAACGTGGAATTTTCCATTTTGAATAAAAGAGAACGGGACTACAATTTATTACTCCAGCACAACCGACAAATTATGGTTTATGTCAACAAATCTGATTAGTCAGAACCAGATTCTAGCATATTTCGACATAATTACCGTGTCCAAATTCGTTTAAACACTACAGTACACCTTAATACGGGAATTTCCAATCTGAATGAAGTAGGACGAGACTATAATTTATTACTCCAGCGCAACCGACAAATTATCGTTTATATCATCAAATATGCTTAGTCAGAACCAGATTCTAACATATTTCGACATAATAAACTTGATATATAATATACTTGATTCAGATTGGAAATTCCCGTATTACGGTATATTGTATGTGTTTTAACGAATTTGGACACGGTAATTATGTCGAAATATGCTAGAATCTGGTTCTGACTAATGATATTTGTTGATATAAACGATAATTTGTCGGTTGTGTTGGAGTAATAAATTATAGTCTCGTCCTACTTGATTCAGATTGGAAATTCCCGTATTAAGGTATATTGTATGTGTTTTAACGAATTTGGACACGGTAATTATGTCGAAATATGCTAGAATCTGGTTCTGACTAATCATATTTGTTGATATAAACGATAATTTGGCGGTTGTGCTGGAGTAATAAATTATAGTCTCGTCCTACTTGATTCAGATTGGAAATTCCCGTATTAAGGTATATTGTATGTGTTTTAACGAATTTGGACACGGTAATTATGTCGAAATATGCTAGAATCTGGTTCTGACTAATCATATTTGTTGATATAAACGATAATTTGTCGGTTGTGCTGGAGTAATAAATTATAATCCCGACCTACTTGATTCAGATTGGAAATTCCCGTATTAAGGTATATTGTATGTGTTTTAACGAATTTGGACACAGTAATTATGTCGAAATATGCTAGAATCTGGTTCCGACTAATCATATTTGTTGATATAAACGATAATTTGTCGGTTGTGCTGGAGTAATAAATTGTAGTGTCGTCCTACTTGATTCAAATTGGAAATTCTCGTATTAAGGTGTATTGTATATGTTTTAACGAATTTGGACACGATAATTATGTCGAAATATGCTAGAATCTGGTTATGACTAATCATATTTGTTGACATAAACGATAATTTGTCGGTTGTGCTGGAGTAATAAATTGTAGTCCCGTTCTCTTTTATTCAAAATGGAAAATTCCACGTTAGATACATTTTTAGATGTTTTAACATTAATATCTTTTTTTCTGCAATAGTAATAAATTTGATTTTTGAGTAATTAATTAGTAATTAATAAGTACGTTAGTTTTTTGTAATCGTTGTTTATTTTTGGTGCGGTTGTGCTAGCTTCACTGTGAGGCTGGAACAACCCGGGTTTTTTTTTAAAGCAACTGTAATAAATTTTTCTTTTTAGTAATTAATTAGTAATTAATGAGTTCTAAATATTTAGGAAGGTTTTATTTGATTGTGCTGTAATGGTTGTGCTAGCTTTACGGACCTTCCACAATGCAATGGGTCAACAATTTTATTTTTTAAATTTACGTTTTTCTTGGTGTGCTATTATTTTTTTCTAATATTTAATATAAAAATATTATTGCTAATTTACTAAACTTATAATTCTATCCATTCAAAAGTCAAAATGCTTCTTTTTATAATTTAAAAAACCTAAAAACCGAAAATTGACTCATTGTGGCTCACTCTCCCCTATCAACAAAAGTATTTTTGATAGTTCTAAATCGTCTAGTCGTATTATTACTTATACTGAGAAAGCCAGTCTCGGTGAATTAGTGGTTTGCATGTTTGCTTCATAATCCAAAGATCGCAGGTTCGATCCCCGGCCGAGCTGGTAATTTTTCATAGCGGAGAAAAATTTAAAACATGCCTTCTTTTCGGGTAGGAAGTAAAACTGTAGGTCCCGTGTCAATGCGATGTTTGGCACGATAAAGATCCTTACTGGGGGTGGAATTCCCCCAGATTCGGCTAAATTCTAGTACGGTCGGCCAAATGATCATAGCAATCGGTGCCATGAGGTACGACGGACGCTCCGCCATCCTGATTCCTCGCCCAAACACAAAACAAACAAACTTATACTGAGAATTAGTATTTTCCTAGTAACAGAGTTCTTTCTAGTTTCTTCTTTTCTTCAATTTCCTTGAAATTACTACAAAGGATAAACCATAAAAGTGTCCTATTTTTGTTGCATATTATTAAAATGCTTAATAACTTAAGTTTCTTAACTTAGATACCATTTAAGTGCAGACTTGTACTACATAGAAATGCAAATAAGTTTGTTCTACATTAAACATGTACCAAATGAAATAAATAAAATTTACGTAAAGTTCATATAGTTACTAGATGCATGTAATTTTACAGCAAATATGAAAACTAAATTAATTAAAAACATGATAGAACAATCATATTTGCAATTCATATCAATTCATGTGGCAACTAACCGCTAGTATCCTGCTGTGGTCTGAAGAAATGCAAATTTGTAAATTATTCTGACCAATATGAGAATTAAAAACTAAAACAAGTTTTATCTCTTCAAGCATAAATAGAAATTCAAGAAGTCCAATTAAAAACTTCTGACATTTCCCACATTAATTACTTTCGTTTTCATCTGAAGTTTTGGTATATTCAACTTAACTCCAGTTTTAGTGATCATTCGGATAATTAAAGAACAAATTTTACTGAAAAGTGCATTGGAACTTTCTGTGTCGAACCGAAACTTGTCATTACCTTTTTTAAATATAAATTGCATCAAAAGTTTTCGTATCCATATAACAAGCTCTCTGTTATCTTTATACAATCATTTCGAATGGAAGCATTTAAAGTGTAGTTTACCCACGTGAGATGATGTAGACCTCAAAGGTACAACAAATCGTGAACAAGTTTCCTTTTCCAATAAGACCGGAAAATCTATTATCTACAGCAAAAAGTAGGTAAATCCGGAAAAAGCCTCCATGCACTACATACAGGAAGTAATCCGACATTCTATTGGATTTCCATCGATTATGCGTGGCAAAGGCAAAAAGAATTCTATATCGTTAGTAGTTTTTGGTTCTCCCCCATACATAATTCATACGCAGACCTGGAAATGCCATTTGAATTTATGCTAAATAGGAAAAGATTTATCGAAACTAGAAGCATTTATATGTCTTCATAATGGATATTTGAAATAAACCTCAAAAACAAACACTTTTAAAATACGGAAGTAATAGCTCAGCAACTGACATCGAAATCAATCATTTTTGGTTAGTTTTTGACCATGCGCTATTTTTTATGCTCACGGTCGAAGTGTGCTATCGAAAACTATTTTTTCTCAATAATTCTCCATCTTTATATTAAGTGCATACGTCTATTATAGTTAGAAAACTTTTTAAATGAACAATTAGCCATATCTTAAACTGATAATTCAAAATCGATGATTGGAATGCCTTCACGTCAAGAAAGGTACGTTTACATCTGACATTTCTATCCAGACATATACGTCGAGTGCCCGACATTAAATCGCAAAAACTGTTTACACTTACTAGAAAATTGACATAAATTTCCCCAATTTTCCGTCCTTAAATATATACCTATCAGAAGATACGTTTACGTTACGTTTTCTTGTTAAGTTTTAGAGACTGCCCCTTCGAAACAATGCGTATGGGATAGATCAAGTAGCTTTTCTGGCATGGATAATATAAACTAAACGTTTTTTTTTTAAGTTCATAAGAATATCGTTAGCGACAAACATTCATCATTTGAATATCTCACCTAGTTTACTGAAAATACAAAATAAAGTACATCCTTAAGATGCTGTTATTGTTATTAATAGAGATCCTTTGATGAAACTTTAAAAAGAAGTGAACTTCTATCTGGGTTCTTTATCCACTCGAAATACGTAAAAGAAATTTTGACTAATGGTAATATATTTATTGATCTAATGATACTTTGGATTAATGGGAAATTAGTATGATGAAACGTCAAACTTTGACATTTGTTATTGTAACCCCAAAACTGTGCATCAGAGACATAGGATTCAAGTAAGTTTTAATTTTGGTTAAATTTAAGGATATTTATTGCTGATATTTATTGGTTGTACCAATGTAGATTAATCAAAGTAGTACTTTATCAAGACTTTCAAAAATAAATATTTCTCAATAAATTCTCAACGTAAATGTTTAGAAAGCAGCAGGTGTGAAAGCACAGAAAACAGGGACAACAGAAAGGTCAACAAATGGCGACACCAACCCTATTTGGATTTTTTTTAAATGATCATCTAGTGTTTAGTCGCTTAAGAAGAGAAGGACCAATCATTTATTGCAAAACGAGATAAGCGTAGCATGGTAATGACAGCTTCAGAAGCTCATAAAATAAAAGTGAACATTAATAGCACGTTATAATGTCCCACCACGTCCTTCATGCAAACAGGTTTAGCGCTATGTGGAAGAATATTATATCCGAGTGTATGTTCCTATTGTTCCCTTTCTAAAAATCAGTTATTGGTAACGCATAATGTCAAAAGCTTATTGTGACTATTCTGGTAAGCATATGAGTGTTTGGTCTGTGGATCTTCAACTGTTGAGGTATTAGCATATTTGGTACAGGATTTTACTGTAATAAAGAAGTAGTCATGTAGTCAGCACCGTCGACAATGATCAGTTCACTATAACGTTGAAATTCACAACCCATTATTTGTTTGATGGTCACTGTTTAAAACCAAGCTTCTCCGTTGTTTGGTTGTCACTGGTTTTCCCTTTCTTTCGGTTTATCGTGAAGTCGCTCCTGCGCGTTTGAGCTCCCTGCTCAATAGTAGAGTGAAGTAACAAAATGGCTGGTTTTTGGTACTAGAAGTTGAATGGGCGAGATATAAATTAGAAATTGGTTTTAAATATTAATTCGCTTTAGTGGAATAAATCTCACATTCAACAGAACGATCGCTTGATTATTTATATGCGATCAATCGTCAAATTGGACGGATTACGTTCTAGTACAAACCATTTTAGGTAACTTCTGTTCGTTAAAACCTCGTTGCGCTAAATCTCACAAATGTCTTTTTATTTTAGGTAATATTATTTCCCTAGCCGTCACCTTGAGGGAATTGTATTGTAAAAGACCTTTCAGTTTATAGAAAGGTAAAAATCTTCAAATATTTAAAAATAATACAATATACAGGGTGATTTCTTTGTAGGTCTTTTTGTTTTGGGTTTTGTTGTTCGTTGGTGTATTCTTGTTCCTGCCCGTCTGACCGTGTATTTTAATTGGAAGGTTCTTCCCCTTTGTGTCCGTACCTACATCTATACATATACCGGGTCGGAGAAAAACAACCAAATATCGAAGGGTGAAGCGAAAACCCCCTAAGCAAGGCTTTAAACATACAGCCGTGGGTCTTCGAATGGTGGGATGTTTGTCTAAATTTGTATGTATTATGTGTCATTTTATTTATGTATATGTATATATTTATTCAATGTGTTTACAATTTATGCATGCATGTTAATTTTAAGGATAAAACGAGATCTCGAATAGTGGAATTGTTGTAGGGTAGTTTTAAGTACAACCAACTGTGATACAAATCACCATTCACCTTTTTTTTTGTTGAAACATTACATTTTTTTCTATCTGCACAATAGAAAATAGTTGCAAGTAAAATAAAGCCCTACTTAGAACGTTTACATTTCACTACGTGCGTTTTATTTATTTATTATTTATTTATTTGTATGATTTTAATATTACTTTCCAGTTCGTCATTTGTAAGTATATATGTACGGTACGACCAAAATATTGGAAGTTGCCCATATTTTAGTAGAAGATCTATTTCTTCGTTTTCCTGATAAGCTTGAAGCTTTAGTAATAAGCATTGTTTTTAAACGAAGTGACGCTTGTTTTTTTATCTTTTATATCTTGTATTACCCCGCCCCTCTCCGACTTATTGGGGGCTAGCTGGCAAAACTAAGGCAGTGTTATTTGGATCAAGCTGATACTTCCAGCACAGCTACATTTTGGTTGGTTAAGTGTTTCGTTATATAAAAATAGCCTTTGTGTTTCTGTAGGTTATAGTAAATTGGCGCCCAACGTGGGGCCTGTTGTTGAAAATTCCACTTTGTTAAAACCACTTAAGATTTGTTGTTCTTGCATGTTAGGATAGTTTTGGGGAATATAGCTTGCCTGATAGATTAAGTATTTGGTAATTTAGGATAAAGAACCAACTCCAGGATTGATTTTGTAATTTGTTGTATTCTTGTTACAAGTTATTTGATTAGTATGGATTATTAATCTTATTATAAATTGGTTATTCGTTTTGTTAGTATTGATTGTTAATTATTTCATTATGGAACGGAAGATCCATATAGATAGGTTAAGTAAATCAGAACTATCTTATGAGTTAGCTATTAGAGGTCTTCCTGACTCTAATGTTGATAGTATGCGAAAGTCTCTTCGACAGTTGATGAAAATGGAACAAGATCAGTCCGTACTTGAGTTACCAGCTCATCCGTTTACTTTTGAAGAAGATTCAGATGCTATTTCTACAGCTATTATTGAACTTAATACGGCTTTGGAGTCATTTGATGATAGTGTGGATTCTAATCCGTATAAAAAATTGCAAAGTAGGTTAAGTCACCTATTAGGTAGGGCTGCGGCCATGAAAGCCAAAGATGAGGCTTCTGCATCAAAGCGGGCCGAGTTCATTCAATCCATTCTTGGATTAATGAGCGATATTCATGATAAAGCTTCAGTACCACAGGTAACTGATGAAGTAGCTATTCAGTTAGGGTTAGGTTTAAGCGTTGGGGAAGCTATTGTTAATTCTCCTGCGAGTAACCCAGCAGCTTCTTCTACCCTTGCTGCGCCTGATCCTCAATGTGGTCAGCCGAAGTCTGTACCGGTCTTTAAATGGGGACTTGATAAGTTTGCAGGACATGAATCTAAGATTTCTTTAAATGCTTTTTTGCAACAAGTGGATGAGTTGTCTATTGCTAGGAATGTATCAAAGAACCAGTTATTTGCATCTGCTTTGGATCTTTTTAAAGACCAAGCACTTTTGTTTTATAGATCTAGAAGAAATGAAGTATCTGATTGGGACTCTTTGGTTAAACTTTTGAAAGAGGAATATCTTCCTTTAGATTATGATGATAAGCTTTTAGAAGAAATTCGTAGGAGGACTCAAGGTCCTAATGAACCGCTAGGGACTTATTTAGTAGCTATGGATAATTTATTTTCCCGATTATCAACAAAATTTTCTGAAGGGATTAAATTAAGATTACTGTTAAAGAACTTAGCTCCATTTTACCAATTTCATTTGTCGTTTAAAGAAATTAATTCTATCTCTGATTTACTACAATTTGGTAGGCAGCTTGAAGCTTCAAGGTTGAGGGCTGACAGTTATGTTCCTCCAACTAGAAGGAAAACCGACTTAGAGCCAGATTTGGCTTTTGTTGAGACTGCTAGTAATTCCAGTAGTGCTGCTTCAGATGTTTCATCACGGTTGTGTTTTAATTGTAGGAAAACAGGACACATGCGTTCTGCATGTTCTTCTCCCTTGATTAAACGTTGTTTTGGTTGTGGTGAGATGGGGGTCACTAAGACTTCTTGTAAGAAATGTTCTCCTAGGGATAATAATTCGGGAAACGGTTTTAATTCGGCATTAATGGGTGGTGTTAGTACCGAGTCTTCTTTTCAAGCAACCACTGTATTATTAAATTTTATCCTTTCTCATGCCGAAGGAGATGAACGCCCGTATTTGTCTATAAAAGTTTTGGGTCATGATTTGTTAGGTCTTTTAGATTCCGGTGCTTCTCGGACTATAGTTGGTAAACCAGGTTGGTCGTTTTTATGTAGTTTAGGTTTTGGTGCTGGTTTATCTAAGTTTGGAGCGACTGATTGTCGTGTAGCAAATGGTCAAACTGTGAAGAGCATTGGTCAAGTTGATGTACCGATCCAACTTCAGGATCGAATGCATATTATTTCTATTTTGGTAGTTCCGGATCTTCCACAGACTTTGATCTTGGGTATTGACTTTTGGAACCTTATGGGTATTGTTCCCAATTTGAGACAAGGCAGTTGGCGATTTGTAAAAGATTCTGATAATTCGTCTGTTGAACTGGAATCTATTGAGGTTATGCCTCTTAGTAATTCTACACTTAGTTTTGAACAGAAATTGGAGTTAGAGAAAATTTTGAATGAGTCTAAAGCACTTCCAAGTGAGATGTTAGGTTGTACGTCTAGGGTTGAGCATGTTATTCGTACAAATTCTGAACCGATTAAGCAGAGATATTATCCGGTTAGTCCGTTTATGCAACGTCTTATCGATGAAGAACTCGATCGTATGTTGAGCTTAGGTGTCATTGAACCGTCTTCTAGTGGCTGGTCCAACCCAGTCCTAATGATCAAAAAGAAAGATGGGACCTACAGATTTTGCATAGATTTTCGTCGTCTTAATCGTGTGACTGAGAAGGATGCTTATCCTATTCCCTATGTTAGTGCTACTTTGGATAAACTTCGAAATGCCAAATTTTTGTCATCGTTGGATGTTAAGTCTGCCTATTGGCAAATTCCTTTGTCTGAGGATTCCCGTAAATACACGGCTTTTACAATCCCCAATCGTGGCCTTTTCCAGTTTACTCGTATGTCTTTTGGTTACATAATGCCCCTGCAACTTGGCAAAGGTTTATTGATAATGTTCTTGGTCCATCTTTGGAACCATATGTTTTGGTGTATCTGGACGATATAGTCATCGTTACAGATAGTTTTGAAAAACATATTGAAATATTAAGAGAAGTTTTTAATCGATTGTCTTTGGCTGGTATCACTTTAAGTTCGGATAAGTGCAAATTTTGTGTTCCTGAGCTACGATACTTAGGTTATGTAGTTAGTCAGAAGGGAATTCATGTGGATCCTGAGAAAGTTCAGGCCATTATGAATATTCAGCCTCCTCGGAATGTGACTGAAGTTAGAAGTTTGATAGGTTTGACTTCATGGTACCGTCGTTTTGTACCACAGTTTTCTGATATCATTCAGCCGTTGACAACCCTTCTTAAGAAAGGTGTCAAATTTTATTGGTCATCTGAGTGTGAATGTAGCTTGCGGACTTTGAAAGAAGCTTTGGTTAGGGCACCTATTTTACGTTGTCCAGATTTTGAGTTGCCATTTACTGTTCAAACCGATAGTAGTGGTTTTGGTTTAGGTGCTGTCTTGACGCAACAGATTGATGGTGAAGAAAGTGTAATATGTTACCTTAGTCGTTCTCTCACTCGTCAAGAGCGAAATTATTCTACGACTGAGAGGGAATGTTTAGGAGTTTTATGGGCCGTAGAAAAACTTAGACCATATTTAGAAGGCCGTCGTTTCACGGTTATCACCGATCACTATTCTTTGGTGTGGTTACATAATTTAAAAAACCCGACAGGTCGTTTGGCTAGGTGGTCTTTGAGACTCCAAGAATATGACTTTCAGGTGGTCCATCGTAAAGGTAAAGACCATTTGGTACCTGATGCGTTATCACGTTCCGTACCGATTCTTGACAGTATTGAGTTAGGTGATGAGCCTGTTATAGTTTCAACCGATAAGTGGTATAAGAGTATGGTTGATAGGGTTCGGGCTAAACCTGCTAAATTTTCTCAATGGCGTATTACTAATGAAGGTTTATATAAATCTATGAAAACCGAAAATGATTCTGATACCGTTTGGAAACTTGTTGTACCTAAAGAAAATAGACTTGCTATTCTTCGTCAAGCACATGATCATCCTACTCCGGTCATGGTGGAGTATATAAAACATATCATAGATTAACTCCCAAATATTATTGGCCAAAAATGCAAGCCGATGTAGCTCGATATATTAAAACTTGTCAAATTTGTCAAAAATGTAAACCAGATTTAAGACCTCCTGCTGGACTGTTAGTTCCGCAACCAATTGTTGATCGCCCTTGGCAGATGGTCAGTATAGATTTGATTGGTCCTCTCCCGAGGAGTACAAAAGGTTATTCATATGTCTTAGTCATAATGGACTATTTTAGTAAATTTTGTTTGCTATTTCCTCTTCGGAATAGTTCAGCGAAGATGGTTTGTTCGAGAATTGAAGATGAAGTCTTCTTAGTTTTTGGAGTACCTAGATTGGTGTTGGTAGACAATGGAGCCCAGTTTACTGGTCGTGAGTTTCGCACTCTTTGTAGTAACTATTCAGTAAAAATTCGTTTTAATGCGCATTATCACCCGCAATCAAATCCCACAGAAAGAGCGAACAGAAATGTTAAAAGTATGATTCGTTCCTATGTTAAAGAGAATCAGCGTTCTTGGGCAGATGAATTAACAAAGATTGGGTGTGCCCTTAGAACTGGTCGTCACGAAACTACTGGTTATACTCCCTATTTCTTAACTTTTGGTAGGGAACATATTTTAAAAGGCACTGATCATAAAATATCTGATAAAGTTCAAGATCTGCAAGTTGATCGTTCGTCTGCTACTGTTATTCCTGATAAATTGCAGGGAGTTTTTGAGGTAGTGCGTAATAAAATAAAAACTTCTTTTGATCGCAATAAACGTTACTATGATCTACGTAAGCGAGATACTCAATTTGTTATTGGTGACAAAGTTTTAAGGAAAAATTTTGCTCTTTCTGATGCGAGTAAATATTTTTCACATAAACTTGCTCCTCGTTATATTGGTCCTTTTACCATTCACACAAAGGTGTCTCCTTGGACTTATATTTTAGCTGATGAACTTGGTAGGGAAGTCGGTAAATTTCATGCCAAAGATTTGAAAGAGTATGTTCCGAACCATGTCGGAGATTAGGGTCATTTGGTTGTTTTTTTTTTGGGGGGAACCATTTGGTGGTTTGGGTTCCACAGAGTTCAGCGATGGTTGGGGCTGTCCTCATTTGGAGCGTTTAGTGATACGCTCAGTTCGACCTAATATCGGTCGACTTGTTAGGGCTTATTAGTTTTTATTTAGATCTTTGTTTTGCGAATATCTATTTTTGGCTTTTATACCAAGATTCTTGATATAGCAATTTTGACTTTCGTTTTGGCTTAGCCAAACTACTTTTTTTTGTATACCGGATTTGACAATTTCTCTTCTCCTTTTTACCTTCTCCTTCTTTCCTATACCGATTTTGACTCCATATTTGCAATAGCACGGCTTGGGCTGGATCCCCAAGACCGTGGTTCTTTTGGGTTTCTTTGGGCTGAACTCCCTTTTTAACCCCCGGTCTCTTCTTCTCTTGTTCTCTGTCTCAAACGGTACGTGTGTAGTGTCCGGGTGGTTAGTGTTGCTGAGTAGTGCTTCCGAACCTCGGATGCGGGGGTTTGGCGCTGTTCAGTCTCCACGACGTTGGAACTGGCAGTGCCCCGCATCGTATGTGAAGTTGTGCTCCTCGGTGGCTCTGCCATCTGCCCACTTCACATGTGTCCGGGCGAGCCCTTCTTTTTCACTCTGTTTTCTTTTTCTTCTTTTTTCCTCTACACTACCCTCTCTTGGGTGCGAGCAGAGAGTATGTCGGCGGCTCTCTGTTCAGTTCTTTTTGCTGGCCATGTTCAGTGGTTCGTGCTGGTAGGTTTTGTTGTGAGTCGTTGCCAAGCCTCGGGCACTGGGAGTTGCTCAGTGGTCCCTTCCCGACGTGGAATACCACTGTGCCCAGTACCGTGTGTGAAGCGCGTCTTTGCAGTGAACCCTGCTTGCCCGACCATTGTTCATGCTTCGGGGTGGAACCTTTTGTTCCTCTGTTCTTTCCTTATCTCCACCTCCAATTTGTGTTTGTCCTTTGTTGTTTTTTTTTGGATCACCTTTCTGGTGTTAATTTTTGGTGCCATGTTTTTTTGTCATGGTATTTTTTTTATCCTGGTGGATTGTTCTTTCGATTTATTTTGGTCAAGTTAGATTTTAGCAAGGCTAGGTTATGCTAAGCCGCGAAAGGGTTTTCGCGACTGGGAGTTGAGGGGGGAATTATAACGTTGAAATTCACAACCCATTATTTGTTTGATGGTCACTGTTTAAAACCAAACTTCTCCGTTGTTTGGTTGTCACTGGTTTTCCCTTTCTTTCGGTTTATCGTGAAGTCGCTCCTGCGCGTTTGAGCTCCCTGCTCAATAGTAGAGTGAAGTAACAAAATGGCTGGTTTTTGGTACTAGAAGTTGAATGGGCGAGATATAAATTAGAAATTGGTTTTAAATATTAATTCGCTTTAGCGGAATAAATCTCACATTCAACAGAACGATCGCTTGATTATTTATATGCGATCAATCGTCAAATTGGACGGATTACGTTCTAGTACAAACCATTTTAGGTAACTTCTGTTCGTTAAAACCTCGTTGCGCTAAATCTCACAAATGTCTTTTTATTTTAGGTAATATTATTTCCCTAGCCGTCACCTTGAGGGAATTGTATTGTAAAAGACCTTTCAGTTTATAGAAAGGTAAAAATCTTCAAATATTTAAAAATAATACAATATACAGGGTGATTTCTTTGTAGGTCTTTTTGTTTTGGGTTTTGTTGTTCGTTGGTGTATTCTTGTTCCTGCCCGTCTGACCGTGTATTTTAATTGGAAGGTTCTTCCCCTTTGTGTCCGTACCTACATCTATACATATACCGGGTCGGAGAAAAACAACCAAATATCGAAGGGTGAAGCGAAAACCCCCTAAGCAAG
The DNA here is from genome assembly GCA_929113105.1 of Agrypnus murinus. NCBI lineage: Eukaryota > Metazoa > Arthropoda > Insecta > Coleoptera > Elateridae > Agrypnus > Agrypnus murinus. The sequence continues at coordinate 27,453,151 of OV816028.1, read as the reverse complement.
GCTTTAAACATACAGCCGTGGGTCTTCGAATGGTGGGATGTTTGTCTAAATTTGTATGTATTATGTGTCATTTTATTTATGTATATGTATATATTTATTCAATGTGTTTACAATTTATGCATGCATGTTAATTTTAAGGATAAAACGAGATCTCGAATAGTGGAATTGTTGTAGGGTAGTTTTAAGTACAACCAACTGTGATACAAATCACCATTCACCTTTTTTTTTGTTGAAACATTACATTTTTTTCTATCTGCACAATAGAAAATAGTTGCAAGTAAAATAAAGCCCTACTTAGAACGTTTACATTTCACTACGTGCGTTTTATTTATTTATTATTTATTTATTTGTATGATTTTAATATTACTTTCCAGTTCGTCATTTGTAAGTATATATGTACGGTACGACCAAAATATTGGAAGTTGCCCATATTTTAGTAGAAGATCTATTTCTTCGTTTTCCTGATAAGCTTGAAGCTTTAGTAATAAGCATTGTTTTTAAACGAAGTGGCGCTTGTTTTTTTATCTTTTATATCTTGTATTACCCCGCCCCTCTCCGACTTATTGGGGGCTAGCTGGCAAAACTAAGGCAGTGTTATTTGGATCAAGCTGATACTTCCAGCACAGCTACATTTTGGTTGGTTAAGTGTTTCGTTATATAAAAATAGCCTTTGTGTTTCTGTAGGTTATATCACTTCGGAGGATGGATGGTCTGCTGTCGTTCATTTTGAATTGCTCGCTTTTGTCGTTCGTCTTCAATTATTTTTCATAGCTGCAGTGATTTTACCCCCGACAACTTCTCGACCACTGTCGTAACAAACGTAATTGTACTTATGAATGAAGTTGATGTTTGTCGTGTTGGCTTCCGAGTACCCGGTTCCTTCAATACTGCTGTTTTAATGGTGAACTGCGGAGACTGGTTCACATGCTCCATGGATCTCAGATCCAAATTGTTTCTTCATGTATGGAATTAACTTCCAGGAAGCGTAATGTCAAGTGTAGGAGTGGCTACATTTTTGCCGTTAATAACTTTCTAGAAAAAGCTGTCTTCGTCTTAGCACGCATTAGGACAGACCTTTTTCGTGGTCATCTACTGCGAAAGACCTTCTCTAGACCTTCCTAGATCTTCCTTCTTTAGCTGTTGTTTCCTGCCAGTGGCTGGCTCTTTATTAGTAGCTGCTTTTCGCTGTCATTAAACGCTTACAGTTTCTTTACTGAATGGTTCAGAGTTTTGAAAAAGGCATGTTAATCGCAAAAAAAATTTCAAAAATTGGACTGTTTATTTTTACGATACGCCATGTATCTGCTTTGTAAATATCAAGAATCACTTTTCTATGATCGACAGAAATTTTGTATACAAAGTGAATAAAGTTGTCATTGCTCTCGCATTTATCTCAGTCTCTTCCCGAATATGAATCTGCATGTTTTGATGATATCCAAAAAATAAAATTCTGTTACAAAGAAATAAATTGTGTAATACAAATATACAGTGACAAGAGCGAAATAGTATATTTTTTAACAAGGTTAGAATGGAAAACCATGGTAGTGGAAAGTTCCCGACCCGAGTTGAATGCGATCGCGATAAACCACGAGCATCGACTTTCTATTTCAACCGAGTAGCAGACTGTATTTTTTCAACGAACCCAAGAATTTAGACTTATCGGTACTTACAATTTGAAAACAAGCACAATAATTTAAGTATGATAGTTAATGTAATAAACAATGAAATCAAGTCTAACCGCTTTTTTATTGTACTGTTACAGAACAGTCATTCGACATCTAGTGATGGAATGAAGTACATGCAAAATACATAACTAGGCTAGTGTTTTGAAATATTTATTCAACAACAAGAGTTAGAATATTAAGTTTTTGTTATCAAAATTAATTTCAGGATCAGTAAATTCTATAATGGAGAAAGACGATTTTTGATAGTTGATAAATATGCATGTGTTCACGGATGTATAGTATATGCAAGATTAATAAGTGATAAGCTTATTGTTAGTTGTTTTTGCCAATGAATCACAATTGAGAACATAATTTACGCGAGGAAATAACAGAATTTGGTTCTGGAATTTAGTTATAGATAGTACTGCTAATTTGTTTGATTAAATGCGCTGCCACGTTGGGAATCTGAATTTAACACAACAGCTGCATAATCGTAATGTAAACCAACTACAGAGTTATTGACTTTGGTGCAAAAGTCGAATCCAAGTTTAGCTTAAATTGAGTTAGGTACATACTGATCAAGTTAGCCGCACATCAAAGAACATTTATCACATAAAAAACTTTTTTCAACAACAAGACGAAAAGATAAGTTAAACAATTGAGAGCTTTAAGCAGAGTTTTCATTTTAAGTTAATGGCTCTTGATCTCCTTCAGATGTTTTCATTCTAGTTCTTAACGAATATCCAATCACGTATAACTTACTTTTATTCTTATTTCATTTTGTAGGCTCACGATTAAAGAAAAAACCCGAGGAAACTTTTGTTCCATTAAGACAATACTCCTCCCTTCAGTCGGGGTCGACTTTCTATGGTTGCCCTTCATAAGGCAAAAGTTTAAATTGAGTAAATGTTCTCTCCCTATTTTCGAACTTAACCTCCCCAATTGCTTTTACTTGTTGAGAAATCTAATAGGAGAATCTGAGCAAATTCATTTTTCTTGTGACAGTTTGGTTGATTAGAACAAAGAAAAAAAAAAGAGAATGGGTATGGCAATCCTGTAAAGCTACAGCATGTCGATTTTAGTTTTTTCTCGATTATTATCTTTTACTATCTTTTTAAAGAAAAGCACAATTCTAAGTTCATTGCACCAGAGCACTTACAAAATGTACAATATTTTTAATTATTTCTCATATCATTAATCTGGCGGTTTTGTCTTGGTCATGTATAGATCCTGCGTGGCATCCTCTGATATACAAGTTTCACTCTTAAAGCATCCTGCTTCTATCTTTGTATTATTATTAAATGTGGTCACTATAAAAGGAAAATGCGTTTGGGACAAAACCGTAATGTGTTTGTGTTTCCTGAAGGATCAGCGGAAGTGAATGCCGTCTTTTTATAGATCCAGACATTGCAGAAGGCGCCGAGAAAGATGGTCCTTTTATTTGTTCAAGACATTGTAGCAAAATAAATGCATTTATTGTAATCTCGTTTTTGATGAATGCCATCGACCAATCTGCAATAATTCAGTTTTAAAGGTGCTCGTCCCTTTGATATAAATAAAAAATGTTAACTGTTTTTTCGCTTCTGCTTATTTGCAGATTACACACGATATATTTGGAATTGCAGCTTTTAACGTGTCCAATTAAAGTAAACTCAATTAGAGAGCAAAAATGTATCAGTTTCCAATGCATCTGTTTCCTACGGAAACTGTTAACAATAAATTGATATTCAGAGCGTCTGGGGGCTTTAACCTCTACTTAAAGAAATAACACCTTTACACTTGATTTACTCGATACTGTCTGCATCTTGATGAAATATCCTTTGATCTGATGAAATTTGTGCACGTCAATGAAATTCAATGTACGTTTGCACGATGTATCTTATATGTAGTTTTCTATGCAGGCGAAAATGGCAAAAATAAGGAAAAAGCCAACGCAAGAGAATTTACTAGACTTTCACGGTGGGAATTGAAGCAATACAACTGCAATCAAATCTGTATAGAAAAGGAATATGTAAGAAAATATCCCGCAGAAAAGATATTATAGTATTTAAAGAAAAATGTAGTTGGATGACCTTATTCAATAATCTTAGGAACTTCTATAAAAATATTGGAAAGAAAAGATATTTAATTTCTAGAAACACAATAAAGCTAGGAAATCGTAAGTAGAACAGCTTCTGAAGTTTTTTACAATTTCAATTTTGCAGATTTCTTCATTTTATATTTGTATGTGCAAATCATTTTTGAAATTTTGAATCGCTTTGCCAGAGAGGAACATACGGTATCGAAATAGGCATTCAGACAACAAAAATTGCTTCTAATTAGATTTGGCTGCTCTCCAGGTTGTACTGAGTTTTATCTTTTAGAGCATGAACTTTGAACACCCAGCACTCGAAAATTAAATTGCAAACATTTACTTCATTTTTTTATAAGGTTCGAATCCACTAAAGAGGCCACTTTTCCAACATCATATGAAAATAGTTCACAATTTTCTCCTAAGTTAGGTTATAAATCAAACTCGCTTAATTCTTACATAACATATGGAAACTCAAAATCTGCTCTCTTTGAACAATACCCAACCTATCCAATAATTCTAACGTTTAGTCGTCATTCAAGTTTGTAAAGATAAGCGGCAGTTTTTATCCATACATCTATAAAAAAATTCATTTATTGGAATACAATATCTTTAAGCTACAGTTTTAGTTGTTCATGATTTTTGGTTTCACGTCGATATACTTCCTTTGATGACAGATAGCTCAAGTATTTAGACTTGCAGAATTCTTCGATTGTACTACCAACAAAGTCGAAACTTAGAATGTTTGACGTTAATTTTAAGAAAGGAGCTTCTTAGTAATAGGCAGACCATCATATATCTGAATTTATTGAAGAAAATGTATCAGCAAACAAGTAACAATATATTTACATGGTTTGTTTTTATTCTCAGCTTTCTATTAACTTTATTCTGTTAACTTATGTCCTGTAGAACAGGAATTGTTAACACCTCAGTACATCCTCGATAGAGGTAAATAAGCATATGTCGCACAGAACACTGGAATACTTTTAGGATTCATTTCCATATAGCAACTGGGAAGGAAAAGATACATTTAGAAGACGATGAAGTGTTATATGAATGTTTGTATCAAACTAAATAGAATCAAAGTTCCACGATTAAAATCTAATACTCAAATTTGATTACCACACCTGAGCTAGTCAAAGTTAGCAAGAGAACGAATTCTTATAAGAATTCCTTTTGCATGTGCAAATTTCTCAGCACGGCAAAAGAAATGTATTCGGTACTCATTCTTGATCCAATAAATAGATCATAGATAGATGTTAGACGATGCCCTAGGGTAAATTTAACTATAAAAGTGGAACACTACAAAAACTAGTGAACATTTAACCAACACTACCGTGAAAAACTTTTCATATCGAGCTTTACAGGGATAAACCACATAAAAAAATTTGGTACACAAAAAATTACGCAAAATCGCAGGATTACACGGATTTCTCAGCAGAATGCACATGATTTCACAGAAATTACAAGTAAGTCACAGAGTACACAAAACTTGTACGCCAGATTCTCTCTGTGTTATGATTATACCCTGGATTACATAGATTACGCAATGATTTCACCAGATCATACAGATTACACACAGGCTTCATTTTGATTGCGTATATGAACTTCACGGATTTCACAGATTACTGAGAATTTCACAGAATACACATTTGACTAAAAGAATTCCACATTGATTACACGTATTTCACATTGAATACGCAGAATTCCACAGTGCTTACACGACAGATTCTCGTTGCGGTTTACTCTCGATGGCAACACTTTATTTGTGATTATGCCCTGGTTTACATAAACAACACGATTATGTTACAAGATTGAAGCTGAATACATACAGATGTTACAACGAATACACAAATTCCACTTTGTTTGTGTATACAGAATTCACAGAGGATTTCAGAGGGTACATTTGATTAAACAGATTTCTTACACAGATTACACTGAATTCAAAGATTTCAAAGCGAATCTCATAGATTTCACAGAATTCACATTTAATAGCACGGTAGATTTATCGGCCTGTTTTAGGAGCGTAAATTACTAAATGAGAGCTCTAGGGCTATAAACTTTTTAGAAAAATAGCTACCCTTGTTTACGCCACTGTTTCCATAGTAATAACAGTAATTATAGACCACTGCACCTACCTACCTAAAGTTTTGCACTTAATTATTTTTATTTTAAAATTAAATATTAATTTAGACTTAGGCCGGACATAAACTAAGTATGCATTTCGGGATTAGTTAGTGTTTTAGAGCTCTTTATCGTCTTAGCGTCTTTGACTTTCGCCTCAGGCGCTAACTGACTCTGCCGGCTCTAAAACACTCGAATAGGCCCGTAATACATAATATACTATTCTTAACTTTGATTTTGTACTCACATTACTATATCAGAAAAGATTTGCAAGTAGGAATCTAGTAGTAGTGAATCTTCGAAATTTTCATACCTGGAACAAAAAGAAAATAGATTAGCGAGAATACTACACTGAAAAGAAAAGTTTTCTTTAGTAAAACTATTTCACAGTTCACAAAGATAGATTTAAAATTTGCTTTAATTCTAAAACACCAATCTTCCGATGAGATAGCCATAGGATATTAAATAAAGATTACAAATCCTTCATGTTAAAAATACACATCAGCCTTTAGATACAGTATTTGAGAATGTCGCTGTGTTTATCCTTGATGTATTAATTGCAATATTTTCTGCTTGCAAAATAAAGGGTATTTAGAGTCTACTTGAGCATACAACCATTTAAATTGTAAAATACACGAAATTAGCCTTTATCTAATTCCTGTCAATGTAATATAATACAATCTCAAATTCGCGGACATGTTTGCGGAAAAGCATGTATTGTATCAGCTGATTTGGCATATATGCTGACATGAAGCTTACGTGGAGATAAAGTACATGGATGTAGTTATCAAGGCAAAGGCATATATCACCAGGTGAAGTTACCAAGAGATGGAAAATTGATAGAAATGATGTTGCCATAAACCGCCAAAAATAAGATAGATGGGAACGTTTAGGTTCGAGAGAGTTTGGTCTTTTGAGAACTTGTTTGATTGAGTGTGATGCGCTGATCATTGGTACGTTTAAACCTAAAAGTTCCATTAGGATCTAGGTAGTGGCCTCCAAATCCAAGCCCTAAATACAGACACCGGTTTAGAAAACCGCCCATATCAAACGCATTCGTTTCACAGTTCGTATGATCTTTAACTTATGAGAACTTGCTATCTTATACAGAGCTTGCTAAGTCATTGACCGACGCTAAGTCTCGGCTTGCACTCCAAAATCATGAAAATACAATATATGAGAAGTGTTAATTCCTATCCTAGTTAAAGTATCCGTCGCTCTTAATTCCCCCTCAAACAGTGTGTTAATATCAAGTGAAGGGGATCGACAACTTCCCAGTCGCAATTTGAAGGATTTCGTGGAGAGATTTCATCCAGTGATATTTCTTTAGGAAGACACACTTTCTGTGCGCAAGGATTGCCTTCGTAAAGCTCTGGATGCTAAAGAGTCACTGCACAAGAAATGTTGGACTGTGCACTGAAAATATGAAATTGCTTTCACTATTGTGCCTTTTAAATTATGTCACTTTGTCGAATTTCAACATTTTTGGTAACATAAATTTGTACCAATGCAAAGAAATTATCAGAAATGGAAATTGAGGCTGCTGACAACCTCTAGGTAGCCACCCCTCCATATAAATATAAATAATCAATCAATTAGGTCAATCTCTAGGTCATAACTTGAACTAGTTAAAGACTATTATACTGGCATACAGCCTATTTTCCAAGTCAACACTTAAATAAAAAACTACCCCACATGAATAATGACACAAAATTAAATATGATAACATTCAAGAAAGAGCCAGTTGAAAATGTTAAGCTTAGCATTGTCAGACAAACTCCTGAACGCGTTGTTGAATAAACGACTTACCCATCTATCTCCCCCACCACTAACCCCCCCCCCAGATTAACACTGACTTAACCACCCACCGTCCGACTCCCTCCAACACCGACTTATCACTCTGGGCTCAACTTATTTCACTCGGGATTACCCCCTCTCCCTTCAACTTAAACCCATCGACTTGTCCAACCTTTACCGACGTAACACCCCACCTACCCTCCTATCCGACTGAACCTCACCGACTTTACTTCCCCCCCCCTGACTTACCCACCCACCCTCGGCCAACACACCCGGCTTACTCACCTACCCCCTTAACTTAACCCATCTACTCTCACCATAAACTTCTAATTTTATATTAAATTCATATATCATACTTGTTAAACATTGTGGGTCATTTTGGTTAAGTTCCTTGAGAGGTAGGACATTAGTTTTTGAGGCATAGCTATACTTTTTTATAAAATAACGAATTCAGATACATACTACTGTTTTCAGGAGTTCTTTAAGACATTGGTGAATTTAAAAATGGGCTAAGGCCCATTTTTAAATTCACCCCCAATATTGGTAAATTACCCCCTGAGTAATAATAGCAAATTAAATAACAAACAAATTAAATTAAAATTATTATTAAAATAAATTAAACTATTCATTGGCAGATAACTCATTTTTGGAAACACCTTTTAAATATTAGTAAATCACTTGCCAAGAAAAATGTCACGGAATTAAAGATGATAAAATTTAAAAAAACCATTGGTATATATAATGCCTTTTGCAAATTATCCCCTAGTTTAGTAAATCAGTCATAGTTCTAGAATAATGTCATAAACTAAATACATAAACATCTCAAAAAACTGTGCTGTATTTTTGAATTAATCAAAGACTATTCATTGACTCAAAACCGAGCCATAATTTTGGATTAATTAAAGACCATCGTTGGACGCCAATAAAGCTAGCACTTAGCAAATAGAAAAAAATTGTTCCATAATTTAATACTAATTAGAGACAAATACACACGTTATAAACAATCGTTTTTTAACAGCATTTATGGAAATATAGATGTAAATAAAGATGTCTATGGTACAAATTAATCTATAATTAGTACTAAATGATAGCGTGGGAAATTTTCATTTTTATGGAAGTGTGGTGCTAGTTTGATTGCTAGTTCGTGACACCAGTCTTGGTATGTAAATAGGGGTCAAAAAATTTTGCGGTGCAAAATTTTCTTTAATTAGAAGTTCCTTATGTTTTTTTAACTAATTTCGATCTTGTTTATTGTTTTCAGCTTTACATTGTGGAACTCCATCATCCTGAAATAAATAAAGATTAATAAAAAGTTTCACAGTTTTTATTAAGTTATAACCTGACAATATTGTTTCCACAGCTAAGCTGTCATTATCAACAGTAATATAAATATAAACAAACACGTTGCTAAACAGATAAGAATCATCAGAATTATATCGAACACCTCCAGTAACTGAGAAATACCGAGCTCAATCAGTTCATACATTAAAGATACCCTGAGTTTGTGTTTGTATATCTCAAATGCTTCTAAAATGTCTAATTTACGTTTGTTATTACAAAAATGTATGAATTTTAATAATTAAATAAAAAACTAATAAATTTTATTAAATTGGTTAGCTAAATAAAATAAAACACCCCAATAAGCTGGCTCAGTCTGATTTTATTCGAGCATGAAACAAATGTTGAACGCCGTAGAAAAAACTTAATACCTAATTTTCTTCCTTGAATAATCTTACTACCAAAATCACCTGGATTGAAGTACGCTGTACGAGAACTGTTTGGGTAATTTCTTATACTTACATAAATTGCTAAAGTGTAATGTTCAAAGAACAATAAATAAACAGTTTTATTAAGAAACAACGACAGTTTTTATTTATTAATCAAATAGTCTGTGACTCACATCGAGTGTTAGTAACCATACACAAAGTAAAAAAAGAAAATTTCTAAAAATACATTAACTTCAATTTTCTTTATTTACAACAATAATGGGCACATAACCCTACTTTTATTTATTATATGTAGTTCTGGAGTTAACTAACGTGTCTTCACGACTACGAGAATATCTTGAATCACTTAAATCTTGATCACTAAATTGCTTTTTGTTACAGGTCCATTGATACTCTTTTGACAGTTGGAATATAACAAAATTCTACGCGAGTAGCATCAAATCAATTTTTACAATAAGAATTATCAAATTTCTTAGTTCTAATTACATAGAAATGTAACCCATAAATTTACAAACAAAATGACATATAAGATACTTGTATCTTAAATTGACTAATAAGCTTGTAAATGAACGTGGACGGTAGCTGTCAAATGGATTACAAAAATATGAATTATATATCTTAACTACACAACTCTACGCTATAGCAATCTATGGTACAGCTACACTATACCATTCTACAACTTTGCTGAATTAATTTACATTATCTGCAGTTTAACACATAAAGAAAAAACTAATTTTGACGATACTACGTTCTAATGGTGTAACGTTGATTCAAGATTTCTATGTCTTTAAAAAACTTAAACTAAGAAAATCTTAAAAACAGTTCTAGTTTTTTGTACAATAATTCAGTCAACCGTTAAGAAATATTGGTCACAATGCATAAAATAGAACATAATTTCAATTAACGATCAGGCCGTTTACACAAAGGAGAAAAACTTCAAATTATTCAACTTTTCAAATCAAATAAGTTAATCTTTGGATAAAAACTCTTTTTATTTGTTTTCAGGTAAATGGCAACCCGTAACTGAGTTAATTCGTTGAAAACTACATATTTCCTACTGCGGTAGCCCAATTATTTGAAATAGAAAACCTGTCTACCAAACAATTGACAAAGTATCTTAGATTTTGGTAAATTAGTTCGATTATGGATGTGTTGATTCTTTAAGTCTAACATGTTTAATTCAAGAATCCTATATTGAAATATTAATTTAGAAAGTCAGGTTATGTTTGCATGGTAAATCGTAAACTGTATTATTTTGTTAGCTTCTACTAATTTTAAGAATTGAACCTTGTATGTAAAATGATTTCAATAAATAGAGTAGCTTCTTTAGCATGTTTCGCTACTAACTTTTATTTCATTTTTATTATATAATTTGAACTTAATTCAAATTTATTGAGATACAAGACAAAGTAGTAATAACATTTTTTTAGAATAATAGAATAAATCATAATATTCTATCTAAAGAGCATTAATTTATTAGTTTGTTAATCCACATTAACCACACACACACTAATCAATTATATTTTTCTACAACAAATCGCAATTCTAGTCAATTCCCAATTGCTACCAAATATGGCATATTTACATCATCGTAATATACTGAGATGTTATTTATAACTTTAGCTTTTAGAAAGCCCTACGTTCGGGCAAACCAATAAACTATGAGATGATTAAACTTAAATAACTAAATAAATAAGATTTATAACTTTACTTGACTCGACTAGCTTTCATGAGATAATAGTATATTACGTTATAAGTCCGGTAAACCCAAGTTTACAGTAGCGAGTTGAAAACGTTTCGGGACGAGGCGACGAAGGAGCCGAGTCTCGAATGTTGAAACGAGCTACTGTAATGGTTTACCGGACGTATGACGTAAGGCGTTTTATTTCATACTGCCTCACATTGTTCATTTTTTAAAAAAATGCATTTAAAATTTTCAGTCCGGTAAAATTTTTTACCGGACTCAAATTAGATTTTCAGTCCGGTAAAATTTTTTACCGGACTCAAATTGGATTTTCAGTCCGGTAAAATTTTTTACCGGCCTTGTAACGTAATAATTCATTTACCGGACTCAAATGAGTCCGGTAAATACCCTTTTACCGGACAGTATGAAATAAAAATATTATACACCCCAATAGTTTTTCATTTACCCAGTAGGCTAAATCAGTCTTGTATTGGTTGAGCATGAGACTAACATAAACACCAAAATTAACTTTACCAACCTTGATGCCTGAAAAGAAACTTGTGTCAAACCACACCTAGAGTTCTGCTTCTGGACGAGAAATAAACTCAGACTCTGTGCTAAAGAAGGATTGAATACTTGCATAACCAGGGTTGTTCATATTTTACCCACCCAAAAAAACCCACGTGGGTTTTCTTGGGTAAAACCCACTTAAAAAAACCCAGTTTTACCCACTAAAAAAACCCACTTTATTTTATCCTAGGTGTGTATAAAAACCAGAGTCGTATAAAGGTAGATAAATATATTTTATGAACTTTACAACGTAACCGCGCGTAGTTTCTTTACAACATAATCTCGTAATCTCTTTACAAAATGTTGATCTTAAATTATCACAATACGATCCGAATCACAATGTCACACAATCAGCCTACTTATCGTCATCTTTCAGTGGCAAAAAACGGTATACTTTTACCAACTTTTATCGAAATATTCTCGCGGCATATTCGAACAATTTGAAATAAGTTCGACATATGATTTAAGATGAAATGCTATTTGTCATGTTAAAATTAGTGTTACAAAATGTGATTAATTTCGAATCCTTTTAACAACTACTTTTAAATGTACTTTTAATTTAAATATGAGATTTCATGTGATATTGATGCACACAATAAACACATCAAACATATAAACTATATAAATACAGAAGTAATAGATTAAAATTAAAATTTCTACAAATGAATTTAATTCCTAAATATAAAAAACCCAAAAAACCCGAAAAAACCCAGTGGGTTGGCCTTTTTTAAAAAACCCGGGTTTTTTGCAACCCTGTGCATAACACATAAATAATAAACAAATGTTTTAAAATGTGTTAAAATACAAGTTTTCTTTATTTATCATAGAAAAGCGATGAATATAAAATATGACACAAAATGAGAAATTGATATAAACTCTTTTAAATTTGCTGAAATGAATTATTGTTTTGTTGATAACATGACAAAAGTGCTACAACATACTTCATCTCAACAAACCAATACTAAAATTTAAACAACTTTTTAATGAAAATTATTTAATTAAATTTCTGATCAGAAAATTACTAAAGTCGACTTATTTTTGGTTTAATAATCCAATATGAGACACTACTTTAATTTCTTTTAAGATCCCTCTGGAAAATATATCAGTAATGCACACACTACATACAATATCTGAAGTCAGCTGTAGTCTTCATTTGAAAAATCGGATCGATTAAAAGAAAATGATTTCTTCATGAATCTATATAAAATAATTTGGATTACAATTCCATGTGACTATATAAGAAAGTGAAGTTAATTCTTCTAAGTTCCATTAAAAACATATAGGTGTGTGTAATCCTTCAAAAAAATTGACGTTTGTTTATTGACAAACACATGTGGGAACATAACCCAACTTATTTTTGTTGATTCTTGAGCCTGAACCGACATAGATTCGACCTATGATTCTAACAGACTGAAATTGTTTTCTTTCGTAGGTCTTTTTATATCTTTCGTTAAAAACAATCGCAAAAACTTGAAAATTCGTTGAACGCAATTGTTGATGACGTCATAAAAATTATCATATGATCGTAATTAACGAATTTCTTAAATCTATTTAAAGAAAGAAAATGGCAAATAAAACAATTAATACGCTTATGGTGTAAAATGAATATTAACTAAGAAAATTAACAAAAACTGTCAGCTAGCTGTCACAAAACTAATTAAAACTTAATTACATCCAAACTATACAAACTCTAGCTAATCCAGAATATGGAACAGTTATATTATGACACAAGGAAAGTTAACTTGTGTCATATAAATTTAAAATGGTTACAACTAAATACTAATGAAAAACTACAAACATAAACCAATCTCGTCCAGGATACACTACCTCAGGTGACTGAATAAAAACAATGGTAAAAATCATTACATAAACATGGAAAAATATTATGTGCGTTACCAAACGATAATGCTGAAATCTAACATGAAAATAAATCATTCAAGAAAAGTTGAAATGATACCCTAATCTTGTAATCTAAGTTACCTAAAGCATGTTTTATGATATAACTACTAAATTGACTCTTAACCCTTTTTTAAAATTTATTCATTTTCATTACGGTTATGTATGCATGAAAAGATCGTACTGCTTTTATCCTATTTTATACTAATAATTCTTACTTAAGTTACTTTACACAATATTAGGAAGCAAATTCACTCAAAATATTCTCACAGTTGATCAGTTCCGTTGGCAATAATTGCAAGGGTCATAAAAGATGAACTCCCCTACTTCCAGTAAAGTACAAGATAGTACAAGGTAGTTTGTTGTCTACTAGCTTTTTCAAATTGGCCACAGAATTTAAATCAAGAAAAGTAACTTTCAGCCAAAAGGAATACATAAAATAACAGTAAAAGCATTTATGATAAATTACAACAATACATCATGAAAACTAGGCATATTTTTCAAAACAAAAACGCTACATTTTCATATAGTTCTGACAAATTACGATGATTTTCATAAAAAGGATGAAAGTCAAGCAATATAAAACATCTACATCTTAGAAAAATAACGCAATTCTTATCGAATATCACGAGAACAAAAGCTCCAGTTTCTCCCTAAAAGACTTTTCAGGCAGAAAATTCATATGCTCTATAATAGATGCCATCTTGGACGCATAGAAATAACTACACACAGAATAATAACCTCGCTAGATGAAGCTCATAAAACACTAACTCCGTTAATATTCATGTGTGTAGCGAAAACTCGTATTTAATCCTGCAACGCAGAATTTTGCCCTCTGGTTCGTGCTCGATTTTGCTGAAAATTATATTTTGGACTATTGTTTTCTAGGTGCAATTAAAGCCGAGTTAACTACTTATACGTCTACAACTTTTTTATACGAACAAAGACACTCCAAACTCAGAGCGCATTACGACTAGAAAGAGCAAAGGCTCAGATTTTGTGGGAGGAAAACTAAGTACAACAAAATCGAGAAAACCAGTCCCTAAATGAATGCAAAGAATTGTGAATTAGGAAAAAATTGTAATGGTGGTGGCTTAAGGAATGCATAAATAATTTCGTCTAGTGGATGCAAATAAAGCAAGAAGAGGTCAGATAATGGTATAATGCACAAACAAAGAGACTTGAGGGTGTCGTAGAGTGCATCTTGCAACTGCGAAGAGAGTTCACAAAGAAATTCCTTAAGCTTAATGAATATAATTCTGTTTCATACTCGAGAAACTGCTTACAAAACAATACAGAGGAATTTGTAGAGGTCGTGTAGATGTATTATCTTCTGATAATGCAGTTGTCTATTTTGGTTATTACTGTTATTAGTTAATGCCTTTGAAACACTTCTTAAAATAGGGGAAATGTACCCGATTTGGCATACTCTCTATCAAGTAATTTCTACAACATTTTTAAATTGATTGTTTCACTTTGGCGTTTGCACATTTACTTAGACAGTCCTGGATTTCTTAATCGAGCCTCCTTGGGCCACATATATATGAGGGCCCCGAAGTCAGAGATTTCTGGGCTTCCGCCATGATGATATTCTACAAAAATTAGAATTTAATGATCTAATAAAGCCAACCCTGTTAGTCAAAAATTCCTTAAAAAGTATTTTTAATATGTTTGTAAGTAAAGGTCAATAATAGTAATTTACGTTATAAGTCCTGGAAATGGAATTTTACAGTCGAGTAAGATGTTACGGACAAGGCGACGAAGGAGCCGAGTCCGGAACATCGAAACGAGACTGTAAGACCATTTCCAGGACGTATGACGTAATGCATTTTATTTCATACTGCAATTATTGGAATATTGGTTTAATTTAAAAAAAAATTATATAAAACAAATTTCCGAATGCAAAATATGGACATCTATGAAGAACGAGTTTCCATGGTAACTGATTACATACTAAAACGTTGTCCAGGTGATTGATTGTATTTGCGTCCGGTAAAAAATTTTTTCTGAAAGCGGAGCTATAGTTACGTTTCCATGACACATTTGGCGCAGGAAATTTCAATTTCCCTGCCAAGGCAGGTAAAGTAGTTACAGATACAGATAATACCAATTGTCATATTTATTTAAATTTTTAATTAATATTAATATTTATAGTAGTGTTTTGTACATTACATATGTTAATACCAGACAAAGCACTCTTATTTTTCAGAAAAACATTATTTTCATTGTTAACTACCATTGCACAATTATCACTCTCAGACGTACTGCTACCAGTTTTTTCATCACCAACTCCTTTCACGGAAGTGAAGGCACAATTATTGTTTTCTTTTCCATACATTATTCGTTTAGCAGTCTGAATTTTATTTTCTAATGACTCTTCTATATATCCTTCTGCGACGCTAGAGGATTTCCATCCGCCATGCCTTTTAAGAGTTGTAACGTCAGCGCCAGCGTCAACTAACAACGTAGCAGAACTGCGACGTAGACAATGTCCAGTATATTCTGCGGGATTCTCTAAGCCAAGATAAGTTGCTATTTTGCTGGGTATTTTGCCAAAAGTATGTACGCCCACTGGTTGTCTTGAGCATTTTCCGTTTTTGTAATTCAAAAAGAGACGTCTGTGTGGTGTTTGAGGTGGTCTTAAGCTAGTATACTTCCTATATAGTGTGAGATTCAGCTCATTTCCATCATCTCCAAGAACTATAAATCGCCTTGGCTTATGTGTCTTAGAATCAGGTATGCGGATCATCAACAAAGAATTTTTATCTTCAACGTCATCAATCGACATTTTTCCCAGCTCATCACACCGACAACCTCCTGCTATACCGATGATTAATGCAACCTGAATTTTTTAAAATTATTGAAAATGAAGTAGAAGACTATAATTTCCTACCTTTGACATTAAAAATTCTTTGTCCGGAGCCTCTTGAAGAAATCTGTTCACCTCAATCCGTGACAAAATTCTTGATTTTTTGGCTTGGTATTCATCATTTTGCCTTTTTAAATACGCAATGAGCTTGCTGAATTTGCCAATATCCACATTCTTCTTTATTAATAATGTCGATTTAACCATGGAATAGTGACTCCAAAGGGATGAAGCTTTATAATTTTGTTTCGTTTTCTCAGCAAAGTAAGCCAAAAGGACGTCTTCGGTGATAACATTTACATTTTTGGCCTTACACCAAATGTCGAAACCTTCATAAGCGGCGTTGTACCTACTCTTGGACTTTTTACGTAGGAGGTCCCCTACGGCTGCAGCGGCCGCTTCTTGTATTTCTAACGGCGTTTGGTCACAAGTATCTACCATAATTAGGCGCACACAAAAATTAACGCTGACAGTACTTTTCTATTTATTTCTGTCACCATAGAAACGAGAGAAATGCACCACTTGATAAATTCCGAGAATTGTTTAGAAAATTAAATTAATAAATTACTTTTATCGTAATTTTCGCTTTCAGAAAAAATTCTATACACTACTCGTCAGTAAAATGCCATTACTTGGCTCAGAGCCTTTAAAATGCTCCTCGTATTTCAATAGGGCTCCTCGCCAGTAATGAAGCATTTTCCTGACTTTTGTGTAAATATCTATTACAGGACTTGTGACTGTAAAAAATTTTACAAGCATACTAGACCGTAAAATCGCATGTTCTGGACTAAAAAGTTTGACGTAAAACTGACAAATGTGACACAGTATGAAATAAAGATACTTTCGGGATATATCAATTTTATTTAATCTATAATTTTTACAATGGACGTACAGTCTCAGGGACTCCCAAATTCCCTAAACGCCGGGAACTCCCAAAAGCTTGATCCGGCTCTATATTTTGACAATCCTTCAGTTATCAAAACAAAACATTTTAAAAACTAAGTTAAAGAAGAATGAATACATTGTTTGAATCTTAACGATATGATGTGGTATCACTCAGTTACTTACGTACAAGGTGACGCAAAACAGAGTCCCTATAAGAAGCCGCTGCTGCGATTTTGTTCTTAGCTGACATCATAACCCAGGAGACTGAGAATTGAAAAAATAAACACATAAAAAAATTCGTTATGAATCGATATACGCTTCGAGAACGTGCGGAAATTGTAAAAAAAATTATGAGAAGATCGTTGGTTATTTTGGAGAGAATTTCGCAGTAAATATGGTAGACGTCCAATTCCGTCAGCGAAAACATTTCTGTGACTAGATGCTAAACTTTCGCGAACTAGGACTAAATATACCTGATGTACCACATGCTGGAAGACTTCGAACATGCAGTTCGAGAGAAAATATAGACCGTCTCACTACGTGTAGGGAAATTCCGAAGCTGGACTAGGGACCCATAGGGTGAGCACGGTCATAGCTCCGATAGCCGAGCTAGTAGAGGATGTATACGAACAGTATCTCACTTCCACTCAATTCGTGACTCCTAAAAAGAGTCCGTGGTCATAAGCCGAAAGGTCGGTGGGCCACGTTAAAATAACGCTATCGTATCCTTGATTGGGTATCTATGGTAGTTTTTACAACATATAGATCGTGTACGTGCAGATGTGGTTGATTTTCCCACGTCGACGTTCCCATTTCGAACAACGTCGACAAGACAACGAACCACGCAATGGGCCATTGCAGCGAATTTTGGACCTGCGTAAGATACAAGTAACACAAAAAACTCTATATACAAGTAACCAATAGCAGCTGCAATGTGTGGTACCAACAGGATACACGCAACCTTAGAAACAATTTGAAGAGAAATGTTTCTCTTGAAAATCATCTAGAGAAACAGCACTGTTTCATACCATCAGATTTAACAGCGCTGTACTTCTTATGGAGTTATACCGGGTGTCCAAAAAGTGTGGAAACGCTTGAATTTCTCGAGAACGACACATCCGAGTACAAAAAGAAAAAACACGTGTTCCTTTATTTTTTGAAACCTATTCAGTCAAGATATGCAAACATCACCCCCACCTCCCTGAGGTGTGGGGCGGGAGTAAGTTGTGAAAACTTAAATGGGAACACCTATTTTTGATTGCACTTTTGCATTCTCCATAAAAAACTGTTCTCAAATTGCAAATTTCGCCCCCCCCCCCACCCCCGACCCCTCTTGGGGGTGGAAAGAGGGAAAATTGCACATGTTAGCAGAAAAACGATTTTTTTTTACTTTTTCTTCCCCTCCAAGATTTCCACTCCCAAAGGGGTGGGGCGGGGAAGGGGTGGCGGACAATTTGCAAATCACAAAAAAAATTTTGGAGGAAAAAAAGTAAAAAAAAGATCGTTTTCTGCTGACATGTGCAATTTTTCCTCTTTCCACTCCCAAGAGGGGTCGGGGGTACGGGGGCGAAATTTGCAATTTGAGAACAGTTTTCTATGGAGAATGCAAAAGTGCAATAAAAAATGGGTGTTGCCATTTAAGTTTTCACAACTTACTCCCGCCCCACCCTCCAGGGGGTGGGGGTAATGTTTGCATATCATGACTGAATAGGTTTCAAAAAATAAAGGAACACATGTTTTTTCTTTTTGTAATCGGATGTGTCGTTCTCGAGAAATTCAAGCGTTTCCACACTTTTTGGACACCCGGTATAAAAGATCCAGTGTTTGTGAATAAGCCCGAGACTCTGGAAGCCTTAAAAGGGAACATACGGGAGGAAATAGGCAATATAAATACTTTAAAACAGGTCTCGCTATTGTGTGAACGCTAAAGATAGTCATTTGGTAGATATTTCTTTCTGAACAGTGTTTTCATAAATTTTAAAGCTTAAAGGAGTAGAACAATATCTATTATAAATATCCATGTGTATATTGGCTAAAATATTATTTTATATATGAATCATACAGACTACTTAATAACATATTTGGCATTTTAACCAGTTTGCAAATAGTTCCTTTTGAAAGATACACATAGTGTCATTTTTCTCATGTTTGTATGTTTATTTCTTAGCGAATTTCTTCGTCTTCCTCATTTTCTTCAATAACTTTGTAACGAAATTACTTTATTTTGTTTAATTATTTTGGGTGTAAGAATTAATAGGCTTATCATCCGTGCGATCTGTAGCCTATCGGATAAGCAGCCGACTCAAGCAGGAGCACGCTTGAAACACCTATATAAGTGAGAGCACTGGCCGATTTACGTAGCAACTAAGTTACGTAGCCTGAGGGTTCCGTCCTATTTCCATCCGCTTGTCCTACCCGTCTGCCGTTACACGACACCCCTCTTTCTAACCCCGTATTCCAATACCGTTTGCACGCTTGTTTATTACCGTACACTGTATTGCACTCCGACTGCTGTGACTACCGTAATTAACCGAAGATTTATGAGAGTAGAGGTAGAGCGTGTAGAAGCTTGTGGTATTAATAAATTGTTAACTATTTGGTATTTTGACTGAGTTTTATTTACTGATAACACATTTACCTTCTTAGAGTGTGTTAATAAAATAGATGGAGATCCGTGAAGAGCTCCAGGCAGGCCCGACCCGTACGACCCCGAATACCTCCCTGGAATACCATTTCTCCACTAGCAGTTACCCGGATACGTGGAGCATACCACGTTAAAGTAACTGGCGCCCGAGACCGCCGACACCGAAAACTACCTAGCGCCACTTAGTAAACGACTTGGCGCTTCGTCACCGTAACGACCCGTACAAATTTGGCGTCCGAGCAAAGGCGCCTACCAAATTCAACACCCGAGCCAAGAAACCCGCTAACCTCATTTCTACATTTCCACATTTCCGAAAGATCTTTCTTTGTTTTGCTTTTCCTTTTAAAATTTCTATATCTGCAGTGGTATAAAGGATTTCAGTTTTTTCTTTCTTTTTTATATTTTTTTCCGCCATTTTAACTTAAGATTAGCTGCCTTTGGAACAGAAGATATTTCCACTGGATTAATCGTAATAATCGTACAAAATTCTTGGAAGCCAGCTGAAGGGTCTTTAGCCTATTCATCAGAACAAGAGAAGATTAAAGGATGATGAAAGGAGTGTATTCCTATTCCTGCTTGTTGATAAGCAATCATAAAGAGCACTTGAGTCACTTGATAATTATCGTTCTGCCTAGATGAAACTTTAGCCATTTGTTCAATTTATGAATGTAATATGTTGCTAGTTTGCATTGCTAGGTTGTATTCTACGAGCAGTATGGCGGAAAACAAAAGATGATAACGTCGTTATCAGTACGTACTCCTAAGTAACAATATATTTGACTACGAGACAAGAACCCCTTAAGCCAATCCCACCCAGTTATTTCCTTTTCCTCGTTAAATGTAGGTGGTAAGTTGTTTCGCCCAACACATTAAAAATCTAGTTAGTTTAAATTTCTACTCAAATTTATGATTTAAAACTGCGTCGAAACACGATAATATTCAGACGTCTGTATAATCTGCTTTGATGTTTTTTCGATATCATTTTTAAACCTTATGCATGACGTAATGGTATAATTCCCAACTACTACAATATCCTAAGTTGGGATTCGATAGGCGCTGGAGAACTATTGAGTTTGAGAGAGGAAGCAAGCCCGGAACAATTTATTACGAAATGGTGGCCTATAATCGCGTTTTAAGTCATCTACCAATCTTTTGTTGATTAGAATTTAGAGACTGGTTAGTAGAACATGGTCTTTTGGCGAAAACTTCCGTATAAACACAATAAATTACTGCTACAATTATTACTGTGACAAAGATTCATGTATCTAGTAGCTAATTTATGTGCTAATAATTGTTAATTGTTGTTAATATTGCTTTACTAAAATCCAGTTATAATTTATTTCACACGTGCATATTGCAATAGGTATGTTCAACAGTTGTTTCTCGTCGCTTCTTTGTATCTGTATCAGCTGTCTTATTGATTGTGTACAACCAACTTGATTGCATAGCCAAACATTTTAATTCGGTATGATTCTGAATGGAATTTACTTTTGTTATAATCGTCCAGCAAAAAAATTCTATTCAAAAAATGGTATTAAGAAATAAAATTGCATGATTATTGAAGGGGTCGTCGTTAGAACAAAAATAGAACAAGGTGCTAAAAATAGACCAAAAAAATGAAGCAAGGTAAATGAAATATAACGAGTTTCAATGCTAAAAGTACAAATGGAAAAATCACAAACAACATTTTTGAAGTTCATTTTGGAGAACAAAAAACCAAGAGAGCTATCTGGAGAAGAGCTAAAACCCAAAATAGACTAGGAATGCAAGTGCCACTTTAACATCTTACAAATACCTACATATTATATAGGATGGTTTGTCAGTGTTACATTGTACGCATACTTATGTAAGTTTACACCATGAACATATATTTCTGCTTCTGCAGCAAAATACAACCAAAACAATAACCCTCTTTAACATAACCGAGTCTATAATTAGCAGCGCATCTATAAATTCATCCTTGTTAACTTGTACAACAAATTCTCACATGCTTAGGCTATTTTAGTCTGTGAATTAATAATACCCTTAATTACGCTTAATATTGTAATGGAGAATTCGAGATTATTAAAATGTGTAAATAAGGTAATTACCCATAATAACAGTTCATACGCCTATAAAGATAATTTATCTTGATTGTAAAAGAGAAAAAAAAAAGGTTACTAGATTATTTCAATATTTTTTTGCTTAATTAACGGTACTAATGTTAAAAGATTAATCTAAATGCATATAAGCAATTTTATATTAGGTAATAACAACATTCTTACAAATGAACTGCAAATTTAAATTGAAATCTCTTCGCGTAGGTCTAGTTTTACCTACCCACATCCATAAATCCAAATTGGACGTTGTTTCTATTTATGAGATTTTTCTTTTATGCTATGCAAATTGATGTTCCGTTAAACGATTTATATTCTGCAGTTGATGAATGTTTAACTTTTTTAAATAATTATTAACTTTCAGAAATTATAAACTTTCACATTTAAGAAATTAAGGAAGAGTAATAGAAGATGGAAAGTCTATACAGTTTAGACAATATCAAACTGTAGAAAATAACGATAATTACGACTCGATGTTGAGATTAGTCTATCTTTTTTACAACTCGTCGATGGAAATGGTTCATTTGTTCAACATACTGCCTTTAAAGTTAATTCACACCAAATTTTACCAAGATATGTCTACACTAGTCCTTATTTATAGAATTATACTGATTCTACATCTTTAATGTTTCACACACGTTCTGTCTGTTAATAGTCCCCTGGTTGTCAATACCAGACTGCAATCATATCAAAGCTTGACAGTAGTACTCTTAGGAGAAACATTGAATGCCGCCATTGGAGAACAGTTTGGATCACATAATCTTATCGGCTATCAACCGTAGCATATTATTAGAGCGCCATGTTTTCGAGAGAAAACTAACTAGCATTTGTCGTACTAGTTCGATATATCTAACTATTAGGGTTTTTAACTAACCCTATTTTATTATTGGCCATTGGTAGTTATTGAAGTTAAGAATATTGTGTGGTTGGTTGGAACCACCAACCCTTCTCAAATCTTAATAGGGCATGTACAAATTTTTTCTTCTCGGTGAAGTCCAGAACTCTACAGACAATAAGCACGGCCAAGTAGCTTGATTTGATCCACGCGACAAATGTAAATTTGTATTAAGAGAAAATACGGTTGAGTGGTGAAAGACTGTTAGTAATTTATCGTTGCGTCGACTTTATTGTTTAAAACTTGTTTTGTTAAAGTAAATGCTCTAATAATCTGTATATGTTTACCGTTTTAACAATGTTAGTTAAATTGAAGAGAGAGAATAAATAGCAAAACAACTTCGAGAATTTGTCTTGATTGGGTTACCACCTATAAAAACTAAAGTGTTTTATGAGAACTATTGTACTTGATAAACAAGGGGAGGTTCTGTAAATTCAGCCTTATTAACAACTGTGGAGTTGAGTTTGTTTTATAATTAAGATCAATCAACGTCCAATAATGATTCTTGCACAGTTAAAAGTAAGTACGGGGTTCAGCGAGTTGTAAGAGCCGCAACTTTATCTTAGAGGACGTTGTTTGTGATTATTAAGCTTTTGTTTATAGCAAGTTTAAGTATTTATCTTATAACAACGATATTTTTAACACAAAAAAATGCATCGCGATCAGGAGTCATTTATACTTACTATACAACTCAAGATTGCCTCGGCTTGAGATCTTTACTTTACAAATTTTAGTTCAGGTCGCAGGTATTGTTTCCACAGCTCACTAATTATAAAAGAAATGAATAAAGGTTTAAGACACAAGAAAATGCATATTGTTGAGCGCCATCTGTTTAGGAAAGTCCAAGGATTTTATAAATATAATGACCTAATACTCGCAAACAGAAATCGACATCAGATCTATTAAATTTACTTCAAATATTAGTCATAATCAATTGTGTCAAAGTTAGGTTGAATAAAAAATATTTAAAGACTTTCATAAATATATGGTTTTATAATATTCAGATTAGTTAGTTTCAATAATAAATTTATTTAAAAACCAAAAAAATAAGAAATTTTCATATAAAGCATCGTTATAAATAATAATAAAAGTGATACCCAACGTAAGAATTCTTAACGATATAGAAAATAATATAAAAAATATAGGTCGAAAATGTTTAATACAAAATAATAGTTCTCTTGTATTAACATAGACAAAATAAAATTCATAGTCACAATACCTTCTTCAATTAGTTCACTCCAACGTCACCCACAAAGCAATTATTACAATACTGCCTTTTAAATCTGAACAAACACTTATTACCAAGCCAGATGAAACAGAAGAATCTGGAAAACACCCTAATTTCTGATACGGCTACGGAATATTTGAACCAAGGGATTGAAGTTCGATATAATTGTCTTTCTGTAGAACTAATATTTAATTAAGTTCCGTTTTTAACTAGTTAGAACCACCATATAAACTCCATTATTAACTATTTAAAATATTCTTCTTAAACCACCACTGATTAGTAAAGTTGGTCGTGGAAATGTTTTCCTTTATTACGGAAAACACCACACATAAGTGTATCATTTAAAGGTTATTTAGATTTAAAACTTCCATCTACGAATTACTTCCGTTTAATATTAATTTATGATGCGTTAAATTCAATAATTATAATTTTTCGTTGTACTAACAATATTAGTATCAGAAGAAATTGTTCATAAAACGTAAATTCGGTAACAAAACTATGGCCCACACTTTAATTATAAAACTGTAAATCGTACGGGACTAATAATTAAGTATCTTTACGGTAATTATTATAGCGATTTTAAAATTTAATCACTTAAATTTCTACAACTTTAACGGCAATTAAACACGGTACTGGATATTTTGTTGTTTTGTTATTGGAGTTGCCGACGGCAAAACAACCCTATTCGTAAAATATAATAGCTCAGAGCTCCGTGCTCTTTGAAAGTTAATTTGGGACTCTTCTTAAAAGAGGATTCAAACTTACATGATGACGGGCAATCTTAAGGGGGAGCATTTAGAATAGACCAATAAATGAACGACATGACTTTTTTAAACCAACCACAATTAATATTTTTACACCAAGAAAGATTCAGAGCCCGGGGTTTCACAACGACAAGATTTAAAGACATGATATCTTTCGAAACGCAGATATGTTTAATTAAAATTTACCAATAAGCACGTATAAGGAAATCATAAATTAAGGCAAGATAGGTTTTAATAATATTTTTTCATGGAATCTCAACTTATACGTATATGGGAATATTTAAAATGTTCGTTCACATCAACTGAAATCGCTGGCTTTTTTAAATTTAGAGGGCAAATTTATTCGAGAATATTCTTAATAATTTTATTAGTCTGGAATATTTCTTTTTAAGTAACATTTGACATTTAAGGACTCACATTTATACCGAATACCAACACAATTAAAAGTCAAGAAAAGATATACATTAATATACAGAACCGCACTAAGGGTTTTTATCATTTATGCAAACAAAATTGCATTTCTCGGAAGTTAAAAAAAATGAACCATTACAATCTGCGCGTGCTAAGGTAAACTGAAGGAATACTAGAATACTAATATAAAAGGATTACTAACGCAAACATTTTCTGTAAGTTATTTGTAATTATACTATCTGATATTTTATTTTTGGCAACAAAAAATATATAATTAAAGAATTTAATGAAAATATACTTAGAATGCAATCCCAAATTAAGTTAAAATGTAGAAATTCATAGTGCCAGTACACGAAGTGTGGATCAAATTGTAGTAAACGATTTTCTTAAATTTAAATTAATAAACAACGTTTAAAACTATTACTATACTTTGACGCAACAAATAGTTGCTGTTACAGTAGCAATTGTTAACAAAACAAACCTTAGAAATAAATGAAAGACAAGTAATCAAAAATTTTGCGTAAATTAAATGAGAGTCTTTTCCCAAATAGTGAATTCCCGTCTTGCTTTTGAATCATAACAACAAAATTTTGGGTGGTGTCCTTCTATTGTTTAATAATTCCTGTTTCCTATCTGAAACTGGCAAGCGTTTGTAATTAACACTTGCAACTGCTGAAAATAATCTGAATCAATAAGTCTCTGTCTGGAACTGTACGTAAAGTAAATATAAGTTCACTAGACGTTTTGTTAGTGGAATTTTATATTTGACAAAAATAGTTAAGGGCTTTTGTTTGGAAATTTAGTATACGGCAGGCTATGTAGATTAAAGGAATTATACAAGTATTTTAATAAGATGGTGCTTATCCTTTTTAAGACACTTCTACAAATAAAATATAATCCAAATTATTAAATAATTTTCCTCATATAAACATGCGCAACCTCTAACCTATAAAGCCAAAAATTAAAAGAGAAATATTCACTTGTTACAACAAATGTACATAACCTCACTTTATAAGCAGCTATGTATCAGCTTACGATAATAGATTTTATTCAATAGCTACGGCTGTGAAGCAAACCGCTCCAACCGGAAAACAACTCACTGTTAGGAATATAGTCACCTACACATTCTTCAAACTTAGTGCCCAGTGACTATCGGTCAAGGTTTTGCATAGTTGAAATCAAAGATAACATCAAAAAGTTGCTCTGGCACGGAACTTTTACTAATTCATATATGATTCCTCTCCTCACCTCTAGCTAAATATTTCGATTTCAATTAAAATAATCTCATGCACACTTTGCTAGACGATGTTCCACTGTCTTCTTGAGCTCATTCAAAATATTTGCAGAAGAGCTTCTGTCTGCGCACAGCGTGAGATGCGCAGCTCAAAAACATGGCGAGATCGGTGCTTGAATCATGTTTCATTGTACGTTTGGTGCAAACGCGCGAAACAAATCTATGGGCGCTTTTCAAATGAACCCAAGAGAAAGATGGTCATCGCCAAAAAACTTGCATCATCCGTCTTAGCAAAGAAATGTATTAATTCTTTATTTAATACTTTAATTACTTGGGCTAGGGACCGACGCCCACCAGCTTAAATACATTCACGAATGCTAATGGCAGACTATATCCTCAAGGGAGGACATGAAAAGTCAATCAAAGAAGAAGTAGAATACTTTAATTGATAGCCCACTTCCCCAATGGGGTAATTATACCCCATTTATTGTTATTAAATTTATACCACAAAATCCTGTTAAATTCCTGAATTCCTTTAAGTTTTCCGCGAATTAACATTATTTCTAGAATGATACCAAGGCTTTTAATTGCCGAATATTTTTAAAATTAGTTGAAAAGTTAAGAAAGATTTCCCGCCGAACTTCAGCTTTCACGTGCTGAGCAGGAAGCTGCTATCAATTATACAATCAGTTGATGTACCAGATGGTAGTTGGAACTAAATAAGTCCAAAGGATGGATGTGGACGATACAGCAGAAAAGCCATTGAATAGCTGGAAAACTGCCCAACCCTTAAGTCCACTTTTTCATGCTTTGTTCAGCTTAAAGAATACCCTCCTTATCTTAAAAAATTTTGTACTTTTTGTACTTGAGAACTTTGAGTTATTATTATGTCATTCGTTAGCACTCAGTAAATGTAGTAATGGGAGAATAATTGTTAAAATATGATCAAAATCAGCAACTTTAAAATAGTGTTTACTTCAATATCAAAAACTATTTTGTTATTATGTTAAAAGTTATAATTTCAAAACAAGTCATAGTTAAGTAGTCACTCTCAGTAGCTATATCTGGAATGTAATCCCTAATAAATCTAAAGTACACAATAATAAAGGTACACTCATCGATCAAAGCCTAAATGGCCCAACATGGATGGATGAATGAGTCGGGACTACCAAACTACTAGTATTACTATGTGGCGGTAGTGTTGCTGAGAGCAGTGACCTACATATCCCCAAATTTTCACGTTAAACAGAATTCCGGGAGCGATGTTGTGCTTTTCGAGGCGAATGAATGAAAAGGGGTGTTTGGTTGTAGAGATGTTGTTATATGTATACTCGTATAATATAAAGCGGATAGTTCAGGATGATCTAATTCATCAACGGTTTTGTCAGTTTGTATCTAGTAAAAGGCTTACAAACCTTAATTTTACGAGCTAAACTCGGATAATCAGGATTTAGGAATAAACGATAACGCGGTTTGTTGGAGTAATTTATACAGGTTGAGACAGAATACAAATAATAAACTGTTTTGCATCAGCAATTATAATTATTGATAATATATGATTTTAGGTGACTTAGAAAACTGTTGCAAACTGTGTTGTCTTGTACAAAATATCGTTCGTGGCTACATTAGAATAGTAATGTCAAGAAGTAAATCCGAGGACTTATTGCATTAGTATTTTGCACTCTTTGCAGTCTTGGGAGTATTGTCACGAATGAATATTCTCTTTCTTCTATTCTATTTTAACTTGGATTGGACGCGATTTCAAACTAGAAAAAAGCTGATAATAGTTGCTGAGGAATTTTCCAGAGTGACGTAACACGCTGACACAACATCAGTGTCAGGCGCAACTCCTCGCGCCAGGAAAGAAGCTTCAGAGCAGTTGAAACGTAAAACTCAAAAAAAGATGTAATTGCAGCAGTATGGTTGTTGAATATTTTTAACATTTTCTAAATATGCACTTTTATATTGTTCACATATCTCTTAGTTTTTAACATTGCAAAACCTGTTTAAAGAACCACAAAAAATGTTTATCCCAAATTAAATAAACAAGATTTTATTGATAAAGCAAGTTCAGCTGTATTTCTAAATTGTTGATCTCTAGTGATATTAATTACTTAGTTGCCAGTTACTGGGTCAAATCATTACGGAATGTTAGGGAGAATCTACTCACAACAGAACCAACAGTTAAATTCGTCAATTGGATCTGCAAGGAAACAATTGAATTGAATAATTTGCATTGTAAATACAAGGCTTGAGTTTGAGATGCTTCTGAAGATGAAAGATGGACAGGTGCACTTACTCTAATTACAGAGCAGTTACAAACATAGTGCTTATGTGTCATTTGTTTCGTTGCATAGAAGTAGACGTCTGCTAATTTCTTGGCATTTAAACAATCAAATTACAAATTACGAATAATTGAGAATAGTCCTTTCTATACTTCAATATCCATAAAAACATTCTGTCTGAGAATCTTACGAAAATTTAGTATCGTTTTTGTATGACTATCGCGAAGATGTAGCCAACGTCTGTAGAACTTTCTGACAGCTTCAACAAAACACGAAAAGGAAATACAAACTTGAAAGCAATTGTATCTTTGACAGTTGTTAACTAAATAAAATAGTGATGTTGTGTACCCCTTCATTTTTCTAGTTTCTTAAAACCTTTACTACCGAATCTTTACCGAAATTTAAATCTAAGGTCTAAATCTAAATCTAATTAAATCAATATTATTTGAAATTATTTTTTTTATAAAAAGGGATACAGATAGGAAGCTACTTTCTGAGTCGTTGCAACAAACAGAGAGGTGGATATGGCGAAATTGTATGACAATCATCTTTAACATATTAAATACCAGAAATTTTGCCCCAGCTGTATTAAAACTTGTTTTCCAAAATAACATACAACTTGACAAAAAGTTGCTCGTAGGGTTCAGCTACATTCCCTTGGTTCACTATGGCTCAAATCTCATTTAAATAAAGCAAATTTCAATAAAGATGGCATTCAATACGAGTCCTGACCCGCTGGATTGGACTTAGCAATAAATTTTGTTTTTAATTTGTGTTTAGCATTCTATATTTCATCCCGAATTAAAGTGATCTATTAATTACAAATACATTAATATAATCGTAATAGCACATAATATGAACTACAGAAACATACAGTAGTTCGATTCATATGAGACAGGACTAGTAAGGCAAAATTCCTATTCCTGAGAGCAGGAACTATTACTCAATAAAAAAAGTGAGGCACAAAAGAATATTTCATCACAAAGGGACGCTTTGCGTTGCTCTCCCCCCTCCTCCACGCATCATAGATTAATGAAAACTACGTAAGTAGTTTCTACGATACTAGTACTACGCTAAGTAGATCGGAAGAAGTCGGAATATTACGAGTACATGTTAAATGGAGACTCCACCACAAACCAAATTCGTGGTACCATATCCGGAAGCAGGAGCTAATCCTCTATAAGTGGTAATGTTGTAGGGGATACGAAAGGGATCATAAGGGTCATAAAAAAGTTTGACTGATAAGACAATAAAACCAAAAGTACCTAAAATCTCAGCTTCATGTATTCAAAAAACATGAGGTGATTAGATTGGTATATACTTACATATCTTTATTGGTTTTTGAGGAGATGTGGAGACACCACAAGTTAAAAAATATATAAAGCAGCGGTCGGCAACATTTTTTATGCGGGTTGCATTCATCAACAAAAAGTGATCTTAACGGACCACAGCTGGGCTGAATTGGACCTCAAACTTGGCCTCAAAATGACAAGCTTCATCCCGATGGACTGATCAAAAAAGTTGAAGTAGTATAACTATTAGTACTAGATATATGTACGAGTTCTGCGCATTGATAAGCAGGGGGAATAGAGTTACAAATAAATCCCAAACGATGTATTTAGTTACGTATATTTACATTTGGTCGGTTACAACTGGTTGTTGTCTACCCAATCCCAGTTTTGTCTGGGTAACGGATAACCCAATCAGAATGTAATGTGTGGTAGAGTTACACGCAAGTGTTTCTCGACGATGACTCTAAAACGTTGCGGAGGGAGCTCTGCTAACACAAGGGTCCGGTAAATTTCACCTCATTTTTTACGGTGGGGGTGGCAAGACCATTTAAAAACTAAGTCTCGTCACATCTAAGATTGGATTTGATTGGGCAGTGGCCTCATACAAAAGGCTGGGTGAAGAAATTTGGCTCCGCATAAAAGAGGGCGGGCTGGTACTGACGGGTGATCACTTTATAGCTCCGGTAGCCTGGAGAACTAGTAGAGGGTGGATAGGCAACCTCGCTCCGACCAGTGAATAACTGGTAGCATTTGCTAAGCAAATGTGCGCTGATTGAGCGTACGTCAATTACTTCCTCTTGGAAGGAACGTGGTGATATAGCCTTATGACAGGTGCTCCACGTAAAACTCTTTTGGAATCTGTATTGAATACTCTATGTGCCCACTTCGCGTACAGTTGCACAAAAAATCTATTTAAAACATATTTCATATCTTACGTTGTTTTTTGCTTTTGCAGTGTATCGGCTTGCCGTATCTTATGCGAGTTCTAAGTATAACGTAACATTTTTTAATTGGTCAGATTGCTATCGTAAAAGTTACTATATTCGCTACACTGGTTGCATTAGAATGTTCAGCAGGTGCATCGGGTGCAAAGTCGAAAAAACGGAAATGAAACCAAAAATACCTATTCTACCCTTTATGTGACCAAAGAACGCGATGACGTAATCATATTTTATATATCTTAAACCGAGTTTGCCTTATATGTTAAGACATATATAAGCTCTTTCATGTGTGGCAGTTTTTTTAATTGACTAAATTTCCAACACAACCAAGATCTTCAGCCGCAGTACTTCTGCGCACATCTAAATATTTGTAAGTAAAAGTAGTAAAAAACCGAATCTAAAAGTAGGAAATTTCAAGACCCCTATCCTTGGAGGCTTCCTAATCATTGGAACTCCATAAAGAAACATAGGGTTTCGTAGACGTTTCAGTAGAAAACCGGTGGTAGTATCAGCAATGCCTAGTCATGTGCTGCGTCCCCCATTCACGTTTACGCTTAATAGTCACTGTTTTTTCAGTTTTATGTAGAACTTTATATAATAATAATAATAATAATAATAATTATTATTATTATTATTATTATTATTATTATTGCTACCACCCATAACCTGGAACCAGGCCTCAGAAGCTATGAAGCTTGTGCGGGAGGGAGGGGGCGATTATTATTATTATTATGTAGGCCCAACGTGCGGCTGCAGCCGACTTTTATTTTCTTATTTTTATTTTACCCAATGTTATTTTTATCAGGGACTGCACTTTTCCATAGTATTACTCTTCCAACTAATTGGTTGCCTAAAGTGTATGAAACCCAGGCTATTGTCTGCCTATGATTTCATTCCACTGCATTGGTATTAATTTTTGCGCAACTACAATAGATTATGAAAATCTAATCTAAATATCGCTGGTAACAATAGCCATTGATATTTACTGTATTTAAAGACATAAACGTTTTGCAGTATACGGTATTCCTATTCTAGTTATTGTTCGCGCGTTTTGTGTTCACTATCTTTATAACAGAAATTGATTGTACATTTGCAAAATAAATATCAAAACTAAAATACAAAAAATCTGCACCTAAAAACATATCATTAATTCAATATTTACGTCAGCAACAGCCACCAAATCACAATTTATACCTACGCATCAATGCAATCAAATCTGTAATAGGAGTAGACACTTCATGCCCAGACATAGTGTGATTATGACAGCTCATTATTCATTTATGTTCCGTTAATTCTGACTGATGTAATGGACTACCTTCGAAAATAACTTAACCAGCACAGTGCTAATTATTCGGAAATTACACCGCACCCCTTAAAACACATCTTTTACGTTTCTAACCAACTACACGAAAAGGTGTTAGTTTGGAAACATCTTGAGAACATGCCTATACCTTTCAGGACGATTTTCCTTTTTACAAAAAGTATCAAATGTACAGACGACTAGGGGTGCAGTCATCGACGCAGTGAAACGTATACAATGGCGTCAGATACCCTTCAACCTTAACGCACGTGTTGGCAGCCTTGTGTTACATCCTACGGAGGGTAGTCAAGGGTGCCTTTATGAAATTTCAGGCTTTAGAAACGCTGACAAACGCGTTGTTATAAGTAGTTTGAGTTGCTATTCTTGTGCTTCTTTATTGTTATTATTATTTGTTTTGGAGATGTTTTCATAACGTTATTGCGTATTATGAAACGTATGTTGACGCTGCATAAAATTTGAATAATGTAAAAGAGGGGGATTATCCAGGAAAAGTGTGTAAACAACAACTTAATTTTACGATTAATAATGTTTGCTTTTAATTCCACAAATTTCATGCCTTGGTGAAAGTTGATAGTGCTTTTTAAGTTGGCAGTAAGCTTACAGTTCTTGGTTATGCCGAAAGATTCCAATGAATGACGCGATTGGATTGGAGTGTCAATTAGTTGCAGTCGCAAAAAAATCTTCTTTTATTAGAGTAACAACAAAATTTAGCAACATCGCTAACGTTAGTAATAATTTCCATAAACTTGTGAAATAAATTACTTTTTGATGTTACTTAAAGCTTAAAAACAAATAAACCTACTACTGGCTCTTTATCTCTTATAGTGATACCCTTTAGTGAAAAATTTCGTTAGTTGTAAATTTCCCAGTTTTATAATCTTTAAGAAATGTTGGCAACGTAAGTTTTCATTACTTCACCTGCAGGTTTGCAATATAAATCACATAAGTAAGTCTGTAATTGTTAAATTATAGCACTAACCATGTTAATGGCATCAGAGTACCTTGATGACTTATAATAATGTTCTTAGGGATGTCTAAAATAGACTTTCGTCCCAGGAGAGAAGGTATGAGGGGAATCTCAAAGTACATAAACCTAATGCCATTTGTACGTGTGCAGTCATATAACTTATAGCATTAGTTATTAGATGTGTAAGTAGTATAAAACTGTCTCTTTATGCAAATAAGATAACATTAATCCTTTCTTGGTTACCCTATGCTTCTGGTGATTTGTTAAATCAGTCGCATGAATTTGTTTGCACTTTTTACTACTCTTGATACTTGCTGTTATGTTAAAGTCGGGAAATATCGAAGATTGTACTGCATTTTAGAATTCTATTGGTTAGGCAGTCTGTGGAATTTGGTAGAAACACAGAAAAGAAGAAAAGGAATGTTATCAACACAAGTTCATCAATCAGGCGATTTTCTAATGAAGAATTCAAAATAAAAAATCAGAATGTAAGAGAAAATGGCGACAATAACCTTTAAATTAAACGAAGCCAACAGTCATTGCTAAAGTGCACTGCAGTGTATGATTTCAAACCTGAATCTTACACTGTTTCTTCAATTAAGAATAATTTAAAAGCAACCCGCTACTCTAGTATCAAAGCACCTACTACAACACAATTAATTTAGGTGAATTGTAATTTAAGCATTATAAGACGGTCGCCATTGTTTAATAGGAATCCGTATTAGACAGGTAGCTGGGCACCATTTTGTATTTTTTTTAATGGGAAGAGGGTCTACAACTTGTTTTAAAGATCTTATAATGCTTTAATGTACTTCCAAATTTGAAAGTGAAAAATTATGATTTCTTATATTGGAAAATTAAATAAGCCGCCATCTTTTTTTGAATGATGGAATTTGAAAAATGACAGCTTCTTCAAACCTTGATAAAATATTAAGCATTATAAGACCTTTAAAATAAGTTGTCACCTAAATGCCAAAATCTTAAAGAAATTCAATCTGCAACTGCTGATTCAACCGATGAAATTTAAGGTCCAGATAATGATAATTCGGGTACTATGCCAAACTATAATAAAGCCGCCAAATATCATTTGTATGATATGAGATCTGAATATTGGATACGAAAGGGGGAAATATCTTAGAGACGTTAGATTCTCAATAACTTGTCTGAAAATGGTAATCTTCGTTATTGTAGACTTTTAGGATCCCTGCAAAAAACTTCAGAGATGACAAAACTCATTATTGAAAAGCAGGTTTGGTTTATAAGTGTTCCTGAAAATACCACCAAATCTTGTCAACCACTTGATCGCTTTGAATTTGGCCCATGAAGAATTATTTAAAAACCTTAACCCATTATCTCAAGATACTTGTTGTAATCTCACAATTCATAAGCATGGCAATTTTATTATTATCTTTTCTACAGAATCATTTACCTTCACCAAAATATAAAGGGCTACTTGAGAAATTGGCATTTGTGATTAAAAAAACAGACTGGCCAAGAATTAAAACAACGACTGACGCAATGTCAAAGTGATAATAGGCTTATGCCAGATTCAACCTCATCAGCAAGAAACCAACTAATCAAAAGTTAAATTACGTAAGAGGCACAAGCGATTTTTTGGAAATTGGTTGCATATATACAAGGTGTTCCAAAAGAGAAACGCGTTGTCATGCCAGTTTGTTAAATAGAATATCCACCAGTATTTTTTCATTATAAAATTTGTGGTAGGAAAAACGAATAAACTTGAGGAAATCTTAAGATATTTTGTTGCTAACCCATTTCTATCATACCTAGCCAGGAAATCTAAAAGTTAAATCTCTAAGTGAGTGCACGAAGTTCCCGTTTGTTGCAAATTAGTTGTATATATGCATTTCTGGCAGCATTCGCTTATCATCTTCAGGCAAATTGTCAAACTGCATGGATAAGACCTAAATGATCTTTATATATAAATTATACAACATCAATTTCATCCATTCGGTATCTTTTATAATATAATAGGTTAGCAGTTGCCAAAAACGTCAGCAACTCAGCCTATTACAGTCACCTAGCACAGTTAGCCAAATTCTATGCTTATTTAAGTACCTGAACATTCTTGAATACCCCTTTTATGTTTAAAATATGTTTGATATCAAAATGCCATTTATAGTCAAAAATCAGTCAACGTAAGATCAGCGGGTAGTTATTAATTTTTATGTGCAGAAGATCTTCAGTCATTGTAAATTCGTATGCTAATGAAGTTATTTATGGAAATACATAGTACGTTGTGTATTCAATTGTAAAGAAAGTTGCAGGAATGTTAAGAATGAAAGCCTAGTGGAACAGCAAAGTATATTCACAATGGATACCTCGTTTTTTTGTCAGATCAAAAATGCTTGCGCATGGGCTTATTACTGCAATACCTCATAGAGTGCAGCAAAAAGGTGACGATTTTCTTCTTTCGAAGAACATTTCCCACCATATCAAAAGTCCATATTTTCTGTTATATATGCAATACACTTCACTTCAAAGTATAGTGAACCTTTTTTTTATTTATAATAATAATGA
Organism: Agrypnus murinus; assembly: GCA_929113105.1. Lineage (NCBI taxonomy): Eukaryota > Metazoa > Arthropoda > Insecta > Coleoptera > Elateridae > Agrypnus > Agrypnus murinus. Next base: position 27,417,248 of record OV816028.1, on the reverse strand, counting down.
TTGCTACAACTCATAACCTGGAAATCAGGACCCAGAAGCATGAAGCTTGTGCGGGAGGGAGGGGTTGATTATTATTCTGTAGGCCCAACGGCTGCAGTCGACTTACAGATAGAACAGCATAAATCCCACATTTGTGGCACAGCTAAGGAAAAACTGTAGAAAACCTTAACCAAATCTGCCAGTACCAGAAGTCGAACCTGGCCCGCTTTGGTGAAAGTCCAGCGCGCTAGACAATACACTTCCAAAACACATAAAATAAATTTAAAAATTATAAAACTAATGTTGCTTAAAAAATCATTTAAAACTTGCAGAAACTTAAATTAAAAACGCGAAGATCTACAGTAGGTTACTTGTTGCTCTGATTATCCAATAATTGCAATAAACTCGTGCTTTTGTCACCATGGAAACAGACATTGGAACACAACTTCCAAGTAATAATATCCTTACTGCACTTATGATGGTTGATTGCCAAAGTTTATTTAATGTACCCACCTGCGTTAAGCTTAATGACTACACCCCCCCTACGGGGTCAACGAATTGAGATACGCTCAATTAGGGCGTCACTTTCTTGTGTGAGTCCTTCCAGTTCACACTGGTGGGAGCGACGTTGACTATCTACCCTCTTCTAGCTCTCCAGGCTAGTACCGGAGCTATCAACATGCTCACCCGTCGGGGTTCGTCTTCGAGAGAGTTTAATCCCTAGTTTTAGGGACCGACGAGGGAAAGTGTCAACGGGTAGTCGGAAAAAAGACAGATCGACGCGCAGAGCAATACACCGTCACACGCAGCACGCTATCAGTGTGTAAAGACAAAATACAGCAACAGACCTTGATAAGATAAAAAGGAATAGAGCGTAACAAAAACTGCAGTTTTTCTTAATTCCTTTGAACGACGAACTGATGAAGATGAAGCTAAAGTTCTGTTGTATAACTGTGGTAGATGATAATAATAAAGAATCAACAATGATCTAAGAAGACCGACAAACTTTACAGACAAATTTTCCGGTACATTTATTAAATACACAGTTAAAAAGAAGTAAAGACAGTTTTCCGGAGAATCTTAGTTCTTGAAATTTTATACTAAATATTTGTTTTTGTGTCTGTGTAGAAAAGTCAACAAACTGATTCTTAGTTCAAAAACCTACGAGACAGGTAATCTGCAGTTTGCTTAATCTTGTTTCTACCATTGCATTGAGATTTCTTCTACGGGATCATTACAGCCAGGCGTGAACATAGAACATAGCCTGCCACAAGGACAAGCATACAATAAAAAGGGTGGAAAAGGTAAACACTAAAAACGTCAAACATATATAATCGCCTCTGAAAATATAACTCGGCAGTGTTATTTGAAAGTCACTATACAGTAGAGATCTACTTTCGAACATTAGCGGAGCGAAGTTCTCGTTAATCTGACAGGTAGCGTGCCCTGCGGCCTTCGAGGCAACCGCCGTTTTTAGACGCTCCAACAACGTGCTTAACATCCATGTTGGAAGCCTATTGCTATAGTCTCAAGTTTTGTGAATGAATGTTAAATAATATTTATCTGGAAAGAAAACAACTATTTGAACCTCATCGCAGCAGTATATAGTCTTCCACAGGCAATACAACCTTTTCGATTGGTTTTTCCAAACAATATCTATAGGGTAAAGGGAGGAGAGGTGGACCAGTAGGAGAGACGGACCACTACTTATATTTCATTAAGTTTGGCAACGCTGTACGGTACGAGGAGCTGTATTAACGTCTTATCGTTAGTTCTCAACAGCACGTGGTCCTGTTAGTTTGTTTATAGGTGTTTGTTGAAATTTTGAGTAAAAGATTATTTTTCGAGTTGTTAAAATTTTTGGTGTGTTAAAAGTTAAAATTTCAAATTTTAAGAGATTTAGGTTAGAATAATTGATTTTTTTGCCAATATGAACATGGGATATAAGTTCTTGTACACCATAACCTAAAAATCGTTACATTAATGCACTCGTTAATTACAGCCTGGTCCGTCTCTCCTCCTATTTCAGGATAGACGGACCAGTGTAGTAAAAAAAGTAACTCTACCTCTTCAGATTCCGACGATTCCATTCTCCACGACACTTCCAGTGGGAGTGAACATTTCAGTGACTTGGAAAAACCATTGCGTAGAATATGGCGAAGATTACAGATCCACCAAGAAGCCAGATGAGTGGATACAATGTGTTGTAATGTAACCGTTGGCTTCACGAGAACTGCACTTCTTTTGCAAACATCTGCCAAAGATGCAGCGTTACAGTTGCGAAGAAAAAAACAGAAAAAAAACAAAATTGTAGAGTCCATCTCTCCTACCCTACAATTTCATTTCATTTCATTTCATACTTTTTCTTGTTTATTTTTCAGACATAAAAGCTATAATAAAGATATATATATAACTATAATTTATAATATATATAAAAAATAGGCTGGTTTTTTAATAACACATAAGTTGTAAAATTGATTTTTCCGTTTTATGATATTTTTTATATATTTTTTTGTTTTACAATAAAGAAGTTTTTGCTACTTTTTAAAATGTGGCCCAACTATCCTCCCTTTACCTACAGTGGAATAAGTTTTTCTATTATTCGTTGCCTTTTTTTCGATAAATATTTATTACTAATTCCTTTTTCATAGCTTCTGGGGCCTGGTAATGGGTAGTATTAGTATAGGGTAGTAACTATTACAAAAGGAAATTTGCAGTATTAAATATTTCTATTATGGGGTTAATGTTTAGCTCGCGGGGTACTTTGGTAAAACAGTATGTAGTACAGTGTACATCATCTTTATAATAATAATAATAATAATATGCATTTATTAACCAAAAGTGTAAAGGTACGAATAGCAGTACCGCGTAGTACAAAATAAAATAATTTGCAGTACCTAAGATTAACACATTGTTTGGTTAAAAGGCTCTAATTCAGTTTGAACTGTTCTTCCATTAGAGCCCTGAAGAGGAAAAAAACACAAAAAAAAAGAAAAGAAACAAATTATAAATGCTGATTAAGTAGGTCAGAAAGCAATAGGATAAAATCCATATTCCAGGCATTTCCATTTAACTGAATAAATTATATATGTTTTTTTTATATACTTTTTTCAGTGGCGTTTTCCATTTTTGAAGTAACTGACCGCTGATTGAAAAACAATAATAATAAAAAATAAACAAAAAATAAAATTAAAAAGTGATACTTTTTCCAACCAACCATTCAATAAAATGAAGTGTTTTATTTATATGAACAACTATATGTATAAAAATATATAAGAAAAACTTTTTACTGTACGTTTTTTATTGATTGGCATTGTTCTTCAAATAGTTTTTTAAACATATATTTTTTGAAACTAGCCAGACTTAGTCTTTTATAATTATTTTCGATCCAATTGTAGATCTTGGCAACATGATAACTAAATGAGCATTGGAACTGTGCAGTGCGATGGTTTGGTATATTGATAAGTTGTTTGGTTCTTATATAGTCGTCGTGTAAGTTGTATCTTAAAACAATTTTTTCTCTTAAGTACGCAGGTGAATTAGTTAGTAGAATTTTATGATATAACGTAGATGCATGTAGCTATCTACTGTTGGCCATGTTTAACCAGTTGGCTCTTTCTAGGGTATGACTTATCCTTTCAGATTTTGTTATATTAAAAATTTGTCTTAAGCAACTGTTTTGGAGATTTTGTAATCTAAAAGCATCTCTAGCGGACAAACATGCATTATATACATAATCGCAATAGTTTGCATGACTTAGAACGAGTGCATCTGACAGTTCTATCTTTAAAGTTCTGCTTAGAATGTGCCTATTTAAGTATAGAGTTTTTAAGTTAGCATATGATTTTTGGAGAATATATGTAACGTGGTCTGTAAACTTTCGTTTTTTGTCCATTATTAAGCCTAGATTTCAAAATTTTTCCATAAGAGGTAGTTCTACATCTTTAGCTTTAATACTGATAGTCTGATGTTGGTCCACTTTTCCAAAAATTATAACACCCGATTTATTAGGATTAATATTCATATCGTGGTTTTCTGATAAAGTAATGAGAGATTTTAGATCATCGTTTAGATTAGATTGTAAATTTATGAGATCAGATTTTGATGAAAAACAATACAGTTGGGTATCATCTGCATATATGTGGATATTTGAGTGCTTTAGTATAGTTGGAAAATTACATGTATATACAGTATACAGAAGAGGAGGTCCCAAAATAGAGTACGTCCCAAAATAAATCCACTACGAGACAGGTTACCATTATAGAGTACTCGTTATGTTCGATGTAGGAAGTAATGTTCAATAAATTTAATTGAGGACATGCTAAAGCCAATAAAATGTAGTATGGAGAGGAGTAGCTCATGATTTATAGTATCAAACGCCTTGGAATAATCTAATAATACCAAAACGCCGCATTTCTTTTGATCAAGTTCAGAGAGAATATCGTCAGTGATACTTAACAAGGCGGTACCGCAACTGTGCCCTTGTCTAAAGCCAGATTGTGTTAAGGGTAATATATAAAATTTTGTTAAATGTCTTCGAACCTGTCTTTCTACTATGCGTTCAATAATTTTTGAAAATGTGGGCAAGATTGTAATGGGACGAAGTTCTTCAATACTATTCGGTGAATCTGTTTTAGGCAAGGGTAAAACTTTTCCTTCCTTCCACGAAGTCGGGAAACGAGTTACTTAAACAGAAGTTTATAATTTCTGTTAGATATGGTACTATGAACGGACAACAGCAACATATCATATGAATGTTTAGATCATCTGTTCCAGATGCACGAGTCTTAATCTTGAGTTGTTTCAAAAACCATGGCATTCATTCGAGTAGAAACTGTAGTATTTCCAAAAATTCATCAATATAGAAGTTATATTTATTTCCTAGATACCTAGTTCCAAAAGTTGTTCTTTAGTTAAGTTAATTATAATCTTTTATTAGTCGCGTCTTGTTGTTTTGTCTTTTAATTATATATTTTGAATTGTTATCGTTACTGTGTTCTTAGACAAACTAATCGTGTGTTATCAGTTGTTCAATAAAGAACTTTATATATAATTATTATTATATTATAGATCAGATTCAACTTCTTGCTGCCTATTTTTACACATAACAACATAACCATAGACATGTAACGTTTACCCTTGCATTGAGAACTGTGAAAAAATTACGAGGAGTTTAATTTGATACAAGACTATGGACATGATGGAAGTTTATACACAAGATCTTTCTCCAAGTGATAATATCAAGCAATGCCATCATCATGGCACTGTTTGACAATAGTATCAAGTGAATTTACAATAAAACCAGATAAGAAAATGATATAATGAACACTTAGCCGGAAATCGCATTAGTATGCCCGGAAAACTATACAAATAATCCATAAACACTTGGGTACATGTAATGCTGGTACGATCGCGCAAGATATATGACACTCCATTTGCCAACATTCAGAAATAAATAACATACCAATCGAGCTACAAAAGAGCGCGATGGAGATATGTAGTGCAGCTATACACCTATATAGCCCTGGTAGTCTAGCAGCTAGCGTACTAGTCTCTCACCCAGGCGGACCAGAATACCGGTGCCGGCAGATCTGGAAGACTTTCTGCAGTTTCCTTAGCTGTAACACAAATGTAGAATTTGTGTTGTACCATGTGTAAGTCGGCTGCAGCCGCGCGATGGGCCTGCATAATAAAAATAGTGTAATAATAACTATTATATTATATAAAGTTTACTGCTGTTTAACCCAAGCTGCTGAAAGTATATATTTAGTTTCGATCTTAAGCTTGGCAACTACTGCAGCTCGGGTCAGTTTTTGCTTGTTATTATAAACATGCTCTTTTTATTTTTTATATAATACTAGCTGACCCGGCGAACTTTGTTCCGCCTTAGAGGTAATAAATGAGCATATTTTGGATTTTATTAAGTTCAATTTTTTATTAGGATAATAAATATAAATAAAAAAATCAAGTATTTTGGCCATGTATTTTAGTGCATGGGTTGCACTCTTCATTGAAGCACCTTGTGATAGACGACATTTTTCGTTTCGTTTATCGAAGTCGAGCCACACTAACGCGGCGCTCTTCACGTGCAATTTCTTGTTCTTCTTCAGTCCTTTCATTCGCAATGTTTCGAATCCTAGTTGCATTACGGCTTTGTCGAGAAAGATTTGATCGTCTTGGTCGCGGCATGGTATTGTTAATGATAATATCGGCACAATAAGCTAATTGAAACTCGAAACAAACACATCAACCAGTCAACTCCAAAATTTCAAATTATAAAATTTTCAACCATACTTAACCATAGACAACATTACGTTTAGCTGTCAGTTGTGTTTTATTATTCCATGTCAGTTGCGTTTTATTATACCATTTTTAACAAATGAACGGCTATGTTTTGACTGATTAATTTTTTGTTTTGCTTTCAGTTGCGTTTTGTTATACCACGTTTTATGTCACGTTCCACGGGAACGGGATAAAAAATCCTATGTCCGTCTCCTGGCTCTAAGCTACCTCCCCACACATTTTCAGCCAAATCGGTTCAGCCGTTTCTGAGTTATAAATAGTGTAACTAACACGACTTTCTTTTATATATATATATAGATTTGTTTTGTTCTTCTTCTTCTTGTGCCCTGTCTGTTACCCAACGTTGGGTATCATATTGGCTATGGTAATGTTATTGACAGCGACCCGAAATAATGTTGTTGTAGATCTGCTGTAGCAGTCTCGCAGGTTTCGAAGCCAAGATCTCTGTCTTCGGCCTGGGTCTCTTTTTCCAATTATTTTGCCTTTTATTGTCAGATGCAAGATATTTTATCGTGTGGGGTTTCGCATCACATGCCCGAAGTACTGAAGTATTCTAATTTTTATTGTTTTAACTATTTCTACCTCTTACTCCATTCGATGCACTATGTCTTCGTTGCTGACTCTGTCCATCCAACTCACTCGAAGTATTCTCCGGTATACCTACATTTCAAAAGCTTCCAGTTTTTTCAATAGTGTGTTTCTTTCTACTCCATATAACAGTATTGGAAATATATAACATTTCACAAGTCTTATCTTCAGCTTGAGGTTAGTATTTCTGCCACAGTGTATTTTTTTTTAATTTTAAAAACGCAGTTCGTGATTTTTCTACGCGAACTTTTATTTCATTTGTCATGTCCCTGTTATCGTTGACTTGACTTCCCAGGGTATGTTATTTTAGCTGTTTTCTCGAGTGGTATGCCATACGCTGTGAGTCTTGGAGCATTCTCTGGTGATTTGCTAACGATCATTAACTTGGTCTTCTTGGTGTTAAGCTTTAGGCCGTAGGTGTGACAAATTTTTGTCAAGCTATCGACAAGCAGTTGGAGTTCTGGCAAGCTACTAGTTATTAGGATGGTGTCGTCTGCGTATCATAAATTATTGATTTTTATACCGTTAACGTTGACACCAACATCTGCAGCGTCTAATGTTTCTTTGAAGATATGTTCCGGATATATATTGAACAGCAGGGGTGATAAAATACACCCTTGTCTTACTCCGCGACGTATCTCTATTTCGTTAGAGAAGTTTTGGCCTATTTTTATCTTGGCTTGCTGGTTCCAATATAGGTTTCGAATTATCCTTAAGTCTTTATCATCATTGCCTGTGTTTTGAAGAATTTCGAACATTTTGGTGTGCCTGACGCGGTCAAAAGGCTTTTCCAAAATCCACATAGCACATGTACACTGGGTGATTAATGTCCATATGCCTTTGCACTAGTGCCTGGATGCTGAACAGTGCTTCTCTAGTTCCGAGATTCTTGCGGAAGCCAAATTGTGTATCAGTCATATTTTCTTCTATTTTGTTATGAATTCTGGAGTGAATGACTCGGAGGAATATTTTCAACACGTGGCTCATTAGACTAACAGTTCGATGTTCGCTGCATTGTTTTGCGTTTGCTTTTTTCGGAATTTCCACGAATGCAGATCTCAGCCAATCTGTTGGGATAACTCCTGTGTAGTAGATTTTGTTGCATGTGGTGCTCCACATGTGGAGCAGATACTTTTTCCCTTTTTTTCTAAAATCTTAAACATTTCAGTTGGTATGTTATCTGGACCTGTCGTTTTCCTTACTTTTGCTATTTTTATTGCATGATCTATTTCGTCTATTGTTATTGTGGGACCTGTTCTAATATTTTGTATATCGTATTCTTGTCGTTCGTCATTAAATAATTCACCTATATATTCTTCCCATCTCGTCATTTTCTCTTGTTCATCTATAATAAGTTTACCGTTATTTTCTATTAGATTGTTAGTATTTCTATTACGTATTCCAACCACTTCTTTGATGTTCTTGTACATATTGAATTGTTTCCCTTGTAGCGTTTCTATTTTCAAGCATCTATCTTCATACCATTTTTCTTTTGCATTGCGTATTTTTGTTCTGATTTCTTTGTTAGTCTTTTTATTTTTTTCAGTGTTTCGGTTCTTGAATTGTCGTCTCTTTTCCATTAGGTCTAAGATCTCATTGTTCATCCAATTACGTTTTTTCTGTCTGGGTTTTGTCATGTTAGTCATTTCATCCTGTATTATTTTCTTAAATTGGTTCCATTCGTTTTCTATACTGTGTTCCTGTTCATTAATTTCTAGTTTACTTTCCATAGATTTCACTATCTGTTGTCGATTGTTGTTCAAATATTCAGTGTTCAGTCGGCATGGAGTTTCGCGGCGTTTGATCTTCTTTAGTCTAAGTTTTATTTCTCCTGGTAATAAGCAGTGATCTGAGGGTACGTCGGCGCCAGGGTAGGTTTTAACTGATTTGACGACATTTCTATAGCGTTCGTTGATAGTTTTAAAATCGATCTGGTTTCTTACTATTGTATTTGGCGAGTCAGCTGGAGATTTCCAGGCATATAACCGTCTTTTTGGCAATTTGCAGAAAGTGTTCATTATACCTAAGTTATTTTCCAAGCAGAATTCCACGAAACGGTCCCCTCTTTCATTTCTTTCGCCGAACCCAAAGTCACCAATTATGTTATGGTATCTACCTTAGCCGATCTTCGTATTAAGATCGCCCATTAACATAGTCAAATCTTTATTATTCAGTTGATCCATGACACTTCTGAGATCTATATAGAATTCTCGATATTCTCCAGATCCTCTTCGCTGCTCTCTGCTGTAGGAGCATACACTTGTATTAGATTTATATCTACTGTATTCGCATTCAGTTTGATCATAATGATTCTATCCGAGGCTTAAGTTACTGATTTGATGTTCTGGTCCATTTGTTTAGTTATAATGAAAGCTACAACGTTACGATGGTAATTACTATTTTCTCCTGAGTAATAGATTTTGGGGTCATCTATAGTACAACTTCCAGATTCAGGCCATCGCATTTCGCTTATACCCAATATAGATATATGTAATCTTTTCATTTATTTTATAGTGTCGTGTACATTCCCTGTTTCGTATAAGCTTTGTAAGTTCCATGTACCTATTTTTACGTTAGTTTAAATATTTATTGCGGCCGAACGGGAGCTTCTGACCCCTGTCTCATTTAAGGAACGCCCGTACTCGGGGCCTTGATTTAGTTTTTCAGCCATAATGATATTCCTAGGAATAGTCGGTAGTGCAGTAGTCATTCCCTTGAATTTCTGCACTTTGAGGATGTGGGTAGGATTAGGTGTATGATTGGCAGGATTTAGGGTTGAGGACATGATTTTCTCTTTTGTTTCTCATGATTTGTTTTGTACTGTATTTTTATTTCTTATTCTACCATTTGTTGTCCATTATCATGCTAATTATAATGTGACAATATTACAATCAGTTTTTGTTGCACTAACCGTTCCTATGAATAATTCATTTTATAAAACCTACATAGATACTGAAGCTGTTTGAATCGAAATTTATTTAATTATTTTGCATTGGTATAATAGAATTGTTTCAACTTCACAAACGTATAGGGCTTGTATCAACACATTCAGCTAGAACAAAAGGCATACAAAACCTCCTAAAAAAGATCGATTCTCAAAAGGTTTCTATTTTCGTCAATCTCAATTTTTTTGTAAGCACCAAACTTAAAAAAAGGATCTCATCAAAGCTGCGGAAAACCAATGCTGTTACTGTCGTCTGCTGCTTGATTGCATCGCAATAATCGTATTTTTCCCGGTTTATATTTGGATTAATTGTCCTGTAGATTGGCGCCGGTTCGTTCGTTCCATTTGTGCGGAACAACTACTTAAATTACATCTATTTTATGATCAAGTTAAATTTTAGGACTTTAACAAATTTATATAGAACATTTCGTCCTTTCAGTAAGTTGAAATAAAATTTAATAACGAAATGTAAATTTTCGAAACAAAGGAATTCAATAAAATATTTATTACACATAATGCTGCTAGAGTATAAAACTTGCCTTTTTCAACTATTTGCTTAGTGAGAATCTTGCTTGACTGGTGCTTCTGATATTACTGACCTGGAAAAAAAAGAAAAAACGATGTTAATAACTAATATAGCTGCAACATTGTAAAGTGTAACCATGCTTCAGTAATGGCATAAAAGCGGTATTCTATTTTCTTAATGGTTTTAACGTCCCTTAGTAGCTTTTCCAATACATGAAGCTTAATAAAATATTTACAAAGTTATAACTTGGCCCATAAACATATTTTTCATTCACATTACGGAAGCTCTACCCCAAAAAACGACCTTAACGCGGAGAATATATAGCCTTTATAAAGATACAAAAACGTATTATAAAGATCATATATTAAAGGAAATACGCTAAGATAAAAACCGTAAACTTGCGATAAAATTCATAAAATTTTTGGGAAACAAAAAGTTTCTCTTGTTGTTATTGTAAACCAATAAACTGTAATTTGTTTATATGCCAATTTAATGAAAACATACAAGTGCTATTAAATTAAAATGCAATATATTCTATTACTTTATATTGCATTTGAAAATGAGCAAGTAAAAACATTAGGTTAACTAGGTTGGTTGTTGCAAGTACGTGTATGCATTTTACCACAAACAGACGTGGTTTGTTATAAAAAATACACCTTTGCGTATTTTATTTTACAATAACTGTTATTTTCATTTATGTTTATATTTATTAAGAAATTCAATTAGTGTTAAATTACTCCCAAGTGAAATGAAAAGGTTAAACAGCTAGCATATTTGAGCATTTATGTAGTGTTGGTTTTCAAATGTAATATAGCGAATATATTGCATTTTAATTTAATAGCAATTGTGTAAGTGTAGCACTAAAACGAAAACTTTGATCTAAAATTAACAAATTGAAAATTCTCGAGTTTCTAGAGGATTTTAGTGTTCCAAGCTTTAAACATTTTTATACAATCTTCGAATTTTACATAATTAAAAAGTTTATAGTAGCTCAGAATCCCTAGTAATTCAAGGTTTCGACTATCCAAGGTATCATAAGTAGCTCCGAGTGTCAGAAACATTGAGTCCGGTGACATCCTATCGTAAAAGATCATCACATTAGCTTCAAGTGACTTACGCAAGTGGGAATTACTTCAACATCTGAGAGTTAAAGCACACGGAGAACAAATCACCAGTTCAGAGAGGGTAAACAAATTCAATGAATAAACAGCAAGTACGTTGCTGACCTAAGCATTCCTTTAATGAAGGGCAACAGCACTTTACAGTTCGTAACTAAGCAATGGAGGATTTTAACGGTTCCATTGACTCGAAAGCAGTAGCACAGGAAGTTTATTTTACCGCACCGCTTCCCCTGTGACTGGTTTTCCTCCGTCAAAGGATTGCTGACTTTTCTGCAAAGCTTTTCTTTGGTTCGTAAACAAAAGTTTGTGCCAGTCAAACATCTTTTAGAAGTCTAAAATCTACGGTTTTAATTGTAGTAAAATCCCTATAACCTGAATGCTTCAGATTCCACCTTTAGTAGCCTAATATGTTCATGAATCGAACATTGACGTTTAGAAGTTTCGATTTGCAATATTTTAAACCATCGAACTTTTGAAATTGCAGTTTCATGGCTTCAATATTTAAGTTTTCAGAATTTCAAAGTTTATATTCATATTATTCAGTTTCCAAGTTACAAGAATTTGGAAACACAGACTTCCAAAAACAAAAGCAAAAGGATCTCATGTATATTTCTACGGTTTCTACAGCAAAAGTTTCACAATAATAATGATTGCTACTATCCATTACCTGGCAAACCAGGCCCCAGAAGTTATGAAGCTTGTGAGGAAGGGAGGGACGATTATTACTATTAAGCAGGCCCAACGTGCGGCTACAGCCAAATCTAACATTTGTGTTACAGCTAAGAGAAACTGTAGAAAACCTTAACCAGATCTGCTGATACCGGGAATCGAACCCGGTCAGCTTGGGTGAGAGAAAAGCACGGTAGTCCCTACACTACCCCAAGGCTTTACATATGAAAAATTAAAAAATAAATTTAATACAAATTTCAATAAACAAAATAGCCATAAATGAAAACGTTTAAGCTTTAAAACTTCGCAGTTTCTAACTTTAAAATCCTAGGACTGCAAAATGTTTAGGATTGGGATATTTGAAACTATAATTTAAAACAGTTAGAATATTCAAAATCGTTTGAAAGTTTGAAACATTGAAATCTTATGAAGTGCTAAAATTGCTATTTCTCAAAACTTTAATTTTCATTTCAATTTTCCTTACAACTAAAATTAAAAGATTCAACTTTTTGTTTTGCACTTTCGTAATTTCGATTTGAGTATTTTCAGGACAGTGAAAGTTTGAGAGTTTCACAAAATCAGAATGTTAAATTTGAAAGTTTCCGATATTCACTGTTACTATGTAGTGCACTTTCTGAGACTTCGAGATTTTAAGATTTGATTTTAAAATATTAAAGGCGAGTTTTCAGGAAAACAGCGATTTAAGATTTCAGTGTAAAAGTTTCATAATTTCTAAGTTCGTAAAGAAGATGGCAGGTTAAAATAGAAAAATTACCATTCGATACATTTCGATGAAGCTTGACACACATACTCACCTGACTAAGGTTGTCTCGAAGGTTCGATTAATCGATTAGTAATCTATTAAACGGACCTTTCATTATTTTTTTAATCACTCGATCAATCAATTAAATCGATATTTCACAAAATGTTTCTCTTCTAAAGCACAAAATTGGTGATGTGTGATGTCGTATTCATACTATAAGTACAAGATATGACCAGAGCACCAGACCGCTACCAAACAGAACATACACTACACACACACATTGAAGTGGATTTAAAAAATATAATTTACATAAAAATATACTTTAACAAAATTTCAGAAGACGGTACTATTTATGTTACTTCAGAAAAGGCTTTATACCATAATATAGAAGACACAAATTATCAAAACAAGTTATTAATCGGACCTACGATTATGTTTTTAAATAATCGATTAATCCGAACAATCGATTAATCGATCGATTGATTAAATCGATTAAAAGATCAATCGGTTTAATCAATTTTTTTAAATCGTTTTTCGATTATTGATTTCGATAATCGCATAGTCCTACACCTGACCCTACCCTACAATTTTCGTGCAGGATGCAGCCGCCCCAGGATTAAAATCAACTTGACCTGTATCAGTACAGGATTAACAACATGCCCATTTCAGGATGATATTTTTTAAGGTCATGCTATTTTTTGGAAGGTCATCCTTCACAAAGTTTAAAAGATTTAAAGTTTCGTAAACAAGAGATTTTAAAATTGCAAAGTGCGTTTTTATGAATTTAAATTTAGAAAAGCTAAGCATGTTAAAAGGACAAATCTCATTAAAACAAATTTTATAGGCCGTTAACATCTTTGGTTTTTCTCTTTGTGTATGGTAATTTTTGTTTCATTGTTGTTCCTCTTTTGAATAACCCTGTTGCAATTTACTTGATGCTTACTTTAATTATGGCTCTTATTTATTAGAGTATTAATATCCTACCTATCTTTTTTTTATGTTTTGAGCGCTCGTAGTGCAAGAAACACGTGAATTTTCAGTAACTATTGCCTCTATTATTAATCAAGCTTATCTAGTGTTGGAAGTAATTAAAGTAGGATTAACTGAATACTTAGTCGATCTTTTTGTAATGAATTCAAGCTTTGTTTGTCAATGTTTGCACCATTTATTAGGGTTTACGTTTAGGTTTATTTATTTACTTGTGTATTTATGCATTTCATTAAGCTTATTAAGCCAATGTTATAAATAAACGGTAAGTTAATTGAATATTTCTTTATGGAAGCGGAACTACTGCGTAATTACGTAACCTTGTCTGGTTCTAGAGGCGTGGAGTCGCTAGCACTTCAATTTAATGATCAGTGACGATCGTTTGGCACATTGGCAAGGATCTTAGATTTCTTTGTACATACCGTAATAGCTATTTCTAAATAAATTTGACCATCTAATTCTTATCTAAATAAAATACTGGAATCCGGGCGCATAAATTCCTTTTTTTCACTACTAGCTTTAAAACATACTATTATCTAGTCTGTTATCACCTTGTGAAGTTAGCCTTCTTGCCTAGTGGTAAATAATTTTTTATTATTGACTACTAGTCAATAATCCAGATTTTAGTGTAACACGGGGCAAAAATTCATCCCATTATACACTGGCATCCAGGAAAAAATCCGTGATCGCGATAGTACGTTTTTTATGTGAGAAGAATAAAAGGAATAAAAGTACTAGTAGTGAAAAAAATAATATATACACCACGGTTGTGAAGTGTTTTCTAGAGCCTCTCATCTTATATCCCTCGATGCTGCGCATCTCGGGATCTAATAATGCTCGGCTCTAGAAAAAACTCTTCACAACCTTGGTATATAATATACTATTACTGTGTACTGTATAATAATTGCAAATTTTGTACTGTGTACGCAGAAAGGAAAATAATCCCCGATAAAAAGTATTCTTTTAAATAATAATAAGAAAGATTTATAAAACGGAAGTAAGGTAGCTAGGTTATTAAGGATCTTAAGGAAATAAAAAGCGATTTTAAGGTAACTTGGGATTTAATGCTATCTTTAATGAGATACCTAAGAAGTTCCTTGATTTGTGTTTTGCTTGTGTTTTGTCCTCTTAAATTTGGTAGGATTTCGTTAAAAAGTTAGGCAGTAATAAAATACGGTAAAAAATTCTTTCGAGAAACGCATTTCCTCAAACTAACACAGAAAAAAAGTTTTTCCCGTGGCCCGCTTACGAGATTCACAAAAGGGCAATTTAGCTGGAAACTTGAACTCTTCTTCTTATCAAGAGCAGTTGTCTTGTACACTTTATAAACAAAATGGCCGTTTTTTCAGAACTTGTTGCATAATAAAAATAAAAGTTTATAGCTGTTTTCCAAAATGTTTTATAAAGTTTCGTAATGAATTTTCGTTCTTAAAACAGACGATAAAACGAAGAATATGCTTACATGCATACATGGATGAGTGTGTGTGTGTGTGTATATATATGTACGTTTTATTTGTTCCTGTTGAATTGTAAAGTTTAGTTTGTTGTAAGGAAGTTTGTAGAACAAGTTTAAAGGTGATGCTCTTCCCACACAAATATTTATAAAGAGCAAATAGCTTTGAGCAAATTAAAACTGTTTCATTGTTATCAAGTAAATGTGTAGGAAAGTAAATATGTCGCACTAGGCTGGAAGTTAATTGTTTAATGAGGCTTTCTTCTACAAACAATAGCTTACAATAAATCTAATTATAATCACTGTCGAAATAAAGCTTTTGTAGAGACCATCAATGCTATAAATTATACATTGCAATGCTTGCAATAATTAGACATTGCGAAATGAAACCTATAATTCTTGAAGATACGTATCAATATTTACACAGTAACAATGTGATATCGTACACCAGTATTATTCAATTTTATTTGAAAAGAAAGTTAGTAATGGGTTATGATATCGGTTGTTAGGTAGGCAGAAGCCAGAATTCAAAATTTAGCATCATCTGTTATACTGGTCATGTGAATAAATAATTTCAAATAAAATGACAGCTAAAAATGGATTCCAAGTGACTCGACACACTAATAGCAAAATATATCCTTTCTTCGGAACGTATTGAGATTATAGACGAATTAAAAATATATTTTTACCAAACTATTCTTTGGTGAATCTACGTTAACTTTGTGTGTACGTATAACGTGTATTAATTTTCCGTTTTCCTAAACGAATATTTTCAGTTTGACAAATCCACTTAGGCCAAAGCGCACACTGTAAATGATTAAATTTGATTCTTTTGTTCTTTCTCACGTTTCTAAAGATACATACATTTTTTCACAATTCACTGACATATTTGTTGTTTATTCCAGGAGTTATTTTACTATTTTCTTCTTTTATTTAAAACAAACCTTTAAAGCACCATTTAAAATTTTTTTATGGATGTTATCACACAATTCCAATGTAAATCTTGAACATAGATAGTAAAGATGGTAATAATATAAAAACTGCAATCCTGCAAGCCTTGTATAAATAAAAGGCAGGTTTGTAACAGACAGCTTTTTGTCTATTCTTTTATTTTAAGAACACCTTGTATATTGATAAAATTATTATTGGGTTATTTTTTAGAAGACACACTTTAGGTATATTATAACATATTCAATTTTCAATGTTTGTTTGTAGCGCCATCTAGGTTTAGTATTATTTACTGCAAAATTATAGATCTTTTCTTTGTGATAACTTAATTTTTATTGTATCTTTCTCTTCTGTAAATTAAATATATAAGATTTTATTTACGAATTATCGATTTTTCAAATCACTTTGGTTGTCTGTTTTCGTTAATCAATAATAAATGTCTGGTTTGGTATTTTCGGGCCAAGATAGGACGAAATTGACGCCTGAATTCAACCAATTAAAAAGCAGCTTGTTGGTGACAGACCCACGCTTGTTGTTTGTTACAGCTCTTGGGCTTCTTCCTCTCTCTTCTTGTGCGATCCTAAAAGAAGCCAACATGTGAATTAGTGTGCTCTGTTTAACTGTTAAAATTTCTTTTTAAATTTCCTTTTGATGGGCCAATTATGACATAATTAGTGCATAAAATGATTTTGTGATTTATTAGTTTGTTTGATGTTAATCGCGAATATAGTTTAGCAGTCCTTTAAGCCAAGGTGCAGCAAGCAAGCGAGTCAAAGTGTAGTATTTTGAATCCCCACAAGTGAATAATTGGAAGCCTTCTCCAACAGGATCTCAGTATCCTTGTGACCATATCCAACGAATCATTTGAAGTAACGTTTGTAAACCAAATTAAGTTCATAGAAATAACCAGGTGGATTCTTTGTATCCTATTTTTTGTGGAAGCGATAATTAAATCTGATCAAAATGTATAATATAAATTTTAAAGTTGCAATTTAAAGAAAATTTTTGATATGAGAATAAGTAAATTTTTATGAGATTCCGAATTTAATCTTTCAAGTACTATTAATAAACTTCAAACCTAATAACCATCATAGTAGGAATTTTCAAATTATATTGTATTATTATAACCAATGTTTTGATATTATTTAAATGGCTGAAAGCCTTCCAGTTCTTTTTTTTACTATCTAATGATTTTTTATGTGAAATAAATAAATAAATGGTATTATTTGTTATTTCTAGTTTACTTTTTATTATGTGCTATTCTTGTGTAATAACATAGTGTCGGAATTCGGTCCGTGCATAATTGAGACGGATTCATTTTTAAATATAGAGCTTCGTATTGTGGAGCATAAACGCAAATATTTTATTAATTTAAATCAATTGTCCTGGCGCCCTTATATCCATGGCTCTATGAATTTGATGATGCTCAAATCCACCTATGACCTGTCTTAGTCTCAAAAGAGGAAAAGAGTTCTCATTTTATGGTATTTAGGCTAAGCCGAGGCATAGATAAGTTGTATAACGTAAGTACTTTTGTTTCTTGTAAAATAACTTATTACATTCCATTCGTTCTGCGATTCGCTGTGCAGGCCGTAATTAGATTGGATTTACGTACCACTTTTCTACAAACAAATCTTCAAAATGATATCTCTAAAGTAGCTTCCGGTACTGTTCTTGCAAATACATCCTTTATTTTTACAGAAATTTGAAAAATAAAAGAAACTTGAAATTGTAATGTGAGAGTACTTATACGACGCAAAATGTAGATCTAATCCCTATACACAGTTGTACGATTGGAGTTTTCTTGTATAAAATCGGATCTTATTACCAGGAGACTTGTACGTGTACACTTGACATCAATATAGACGTCAATACTAGTACTTGAAAACTGGTACCTACATTCCAGTTCTACGGGTTTAGTGTATTTCCTATTACTGACGAACCACATTCTCAGGTAACAAGACAGTACGATTTTAGCATCAACAACTTTCTTTATTTGTCTATTTAACAAAATATCATAAAGTGTAAAAAGCGAAAATAAATAAACTAATTCACAATAAATATGACTCCAATCAGGAATAACAAATTACAGTTAAAGAAAACATCCTAATACCACAAAACATCAATTACTTTACTGCTATGAGGAGTAACTTAAAGTCTCTTCATGACTAGACACGACTGGATTGCTGTGAAGGAAGTTGCGGATTAATCTTGATTCCAAACTGGAGAGTCTAATCAGGTAAATCCTCGTCAGTGACATCCATATCTACTAAACCTTTGAAAGATCGTTGTTATAAGGTAACTGATTGGGAGGTTATAACTCTTTCTAATGTGATTTAAAATAACTGCGCGAGGAGTCGCAAAGCAACGTTGGTATTTCCACCCGATTTTAAATTCTAGTTCGGCAAGTCTAGTAAAGTCACCCGGCATCCGGATGGGACTACAGGGATCGTGCGACGCCACAATCGCAAGAAATGTAGGATCGACATTTTGTTTGACAGTTATTTTTGGGATCCGGGAGAGGGAGGCTGAGAATGGTAACTTGTTCCTCCCTTGCCTCCTAAAAGAGCTGTGCGCAGGAGTGGTATTGCTATTCTAATCTACTAGTACTTGCGGCTAGTAATCTACCCAGCTAGAAAAATCACTGTCAGAAACTGAGAGTTACCGGACTGCGTCTTGCCATATATACTGTAACGTTCTTTTTAAAATAATAACACAAGTGCTGTTTAAATCGTCTATTCACAAACAAATATTTATTTCTATACACTAATGAATACACTATAAATTAACGCTATGATTATAAACCATTAAAACTATTATTTACAGACTATGAATTTCTAATATAACATTTATCTTTACAGTTACTATTTACTTCGTTAAATACAGTTAATGACTCGCTGTTCACTGCCTCTTTTCTCCGCGAAGCCGACTTTATACCCTCCTATAAACGTTCCAGAAGTCGCCCGAACATACCATGTATTTCTAGAATACACCAGAAGGGCGTGCGTCTACGCCGCGGCTCTGGAATGTTCCACAGCCCGTTGACGGCCAGACGAGGCTTTGCACTCGTTACACTGCCCCCCTCTTCAAGTCTGTTCTGTCCCAGAATAAGTTTATTCCCTGGTTTCTGTAGAAAGGGTCGTGACGATATCGACAGTCTTCACCTCGACTACACGTTCCATTACGGTAGAAGTAACAGTCTACACTCCTCGTTGGCCTTAATGCGGGCTGTGGGTCAAAACTGCAGACGAAGATCTTGACGTCCGTACCTCTAAAGACGACTTCCAGCATGTTTCTAACGATTCTCCAATCCAGTTGGTCCCGCCCACAGCCGATTTTGGGAACTGCCAATTTGTTAATACCCCTGGTAAGCAACTCGATCCTCAAATTCCATAATGCCCTCCACAAGTCGGCGTAACTCGGTTTCTGGTAGTAAAACTGCTTGGTTACCAAGTAGTAAATGGATCGGTCATGATCAGGCAAGCGTAAGGATTTACCAACAGAGGGATTTTGTTCTCGAAGTTCATTCAGCCGTCCAAATTTATTTCTAAACACTACTGCGATCCCCCTGGACATACGGAGATCCTCGGAGACACAGTGGGCAATGGAATAATCACCAGGGACCTGGAAGAGATCTTGTTGCATCTCAGTCGTGACTCCGAATCGCGCTTTTCTAGTTCCAGAAAACGCAGCCATAAATTCTCTAAAGATTGGCTGATCATCTTCAGGCCTTACGGTATTGATAGCCACCTCAGCCTCATCTTCCCGATCCGGGACTGCGTTATTATTTCCCTCATAGTGCGCCAGACGATTGGAGTGTACCACCTTTGATTTCCCCCTTGGCAATTTCTGGATGCGATAAATCAAGTCATTTATTCGTTTCTTCACCTGGTATGGACCCTCCCAATTCCGCTGTAACTTTGGAGAATAGCCACGACGCCTTTGCGAGTTGTATAACCAGACAAGCTCTCCAGGTTGAAACCCTCCTTCTTGGGCTCTCACATCGTACGTAGCCTTCATCCGGTCACTCGCGATTCGACTATTATTTCGGGTTCGGTCGTGAATATCCTCCAACTTCTTCTTTAAGTTGATGACATAATCATTCCCGGCTACCTCCTGCTCTATAGGTGGAGACCCAAATTCCAGATCACACGGTAACCGTAACTCGCGTCCAAACATCACAGACGCTGGTGACTGGCCGGTTGTTTCGTAGACCGATGCACGATAAGCCATCAGGAACAGATGCAGGTATTGGTCCCAGTCTCGTTGATGATCGGAGACGACCTTGGCCAAATATTTGCCCATTGTCCGATTCATGCGTTCTACCATTCCATCGGACTGCGGATGTAACGGTGTGGTCCGAGTCTTGCGAATGCCCAACAATCGACAGACTTCTCCAAAGAGTACAGACTCAAAATTGCGGCCTTGATCCGAATGCAGCTCCATGAGCACTCCGAAGCGACTGAAAAACTCTTTGACTAGTACGTCAGCAACAGTCGCAGCTTCCTGGTTTGGTAGGGCATATGCTTCTGGCCATTTGGTAAAATAGTCCATTGCCACTAATATGTATTTATTCCCATCGTCGGTTTCGGGAAATGGTCCGGCAATATCTATGGCTATTCTTTCCAGAGGACTACCCACATTGTACTGCCTCATAGGTGCTCTTCGTTTCCCCAAGGGTCCGTTACCAGTGGCACATAGTTCACATTTCCGGCACCACTCCTTCACGTCTTCTTTACAGTTGACCCAATAAAAACGCTCCCTAACTTTCTCCAAAGTCTTTTTCACACCGAAGTGTCCTCCTGAGGCACCGTCATGGAGATGTCGCAATACTGTAGCCACTCGGCTTCTTGGAACCACCAACTGAGACCTAATGGTGGTGCCATCTTCACTCTCCAGTACTCGCTTCAGGAGATCGTCTTCCACCTTCAAGGACTCCCATTGGGCCCAATATGCTTTGAGCGTTCTGTTGAAAGGGCTGACGGCCTCCCAGGCAGGCCTTTCTCCCACGCGCTTCCATTCCAGTACCATTTTTAGTTCGGGATCAGCCTCCTGCTGTCGTTGCAATTCTTCCGGCAACCAATTGTCGTTGACGATGGTAGTCCTTAATACTTGGCAAACCCTCTCTTCCAAACGAGAGCAATGACGGCAATCCGTTGGACAGGGTCTTCTTGAAAGAGCATCGGCATTTCGATGACTAGTGCCCGCTCGATGTTCGGTGTCAAAGTCGTATCCTTGTAATCGTTCGATCCACCTTGCGACCTGGCCTTCAGGATTACGGAATTGTAGAAGCCATTTCAAGGCTGCATGGTCCGTCCTCAATAAAAACTTCCGTCCGTACAAGTATTTGTAAAAGTGCTCAACGGACTTCACGACGGCCAATAGTTCTTTTCTGGTCACACAATAATTCCTTTCGGCTTTAGACAAAACCTTACTAAAATAGCCGATGACCTTTTCTTGTCCATCCTGTATCTGAGAAAGTACACCCCCAATGGTCAGATTACTTGCATCTGTGTCAAGTATGAATTTCCCTTCTGTCCGTGGATAGCTCAATATTGGTGCGGTTGTCAGGGCACGCTTCAGCTGTTGGAAAGCTGTTTCACACTCTCCACTCCAAACATACTCGCGTCCATCTTCAGTTAGCCTTGTCAGAGGCTTCGCTATATTGGCAAACCCAGGAACGAAACGCCTATAGTAGGTACATAACCCAAGAAAACTACGAACTTGGTGTTTATCTTTCGGTGTTGGCCACTCTTGAACTGCACGAATCTTATCGGGGTCGGCTGCCACTCCATTTTGTGATACGACGTGCCCGAGATATTTCACTTCCTTTCTGAATATGTGGCACTTTTTCGGACTCAGTTTCAGATTGGCTCCACGTAGTCTTCGGAACACTTCCTCTAGGTTTTTCAAATGTTCGTTGAATGATTTTCCGACTACAATCACATCATCTAGGTATACCAGGCAGGTCTGCCACGACAGCCCTCTCAGGATGGTCTCCATTAGACGCTCAAAGGTGGCCGCGTTACATAGACCGAAAGGCATAACTGTAAACTGCCATAGTCCGGAACCAATAGTGAACGCGGTCTTCTCCCGGTCTTCAGGTTCCATTTCAACTTGCCAATAACCACTCTTCAAGTCCAAAGTCGAAAACCATCGTGAACCAGACAGGGTATCTAACGTGTCGTCGATGCGTGGTAAGGGATAGCTGTCTTTCTTGGTCACATTATTGAGCTGCCTATAGTCCACACAAAATCTCGTTGACCCGTCCTTCTTACTGATCAGGACCACCGGTGATGCCCATGGACTGCTGGATGGCTCGATGACCCCTTGTTCTTCCATATCAGTAATAATCTTTTCGGCTTCTGCTCGCCTTGCTAAAGGTAGACGCCTCGGCTGCTGACGGACAGGCATAGATTTGCCTGTATTGATTTTATGTTTTACTATATTTGTTCGTCCCTTCTGGCTATCGTCAAGAGCGAAGATATCTTGGTATCGGTGAACCAAACCCTGTACCTCTTTCACTTCCGTTCTGTTAAGGTCTTCGCACGAACTAGTAACAATACCCACTAATTTTCCACCATGGTCTTTGGGCACTGGTTTTGGAACATTAGCCATACACCTGGCTACTCGAAATACTGGCACACACTGTCCCACAAGGGTACTCTTCTTCAATGTCACCGGATCCACATTAACGTTCATAATTCTCACCGGTACTCTCTTTCCAACCTTGATCAGCGCTTTTCCCACCAGTATGCCACTATGGATCTTCTTATCACAAACAGGCTCCATCATTCGCACACATCCTACCCGAAGATCTCCATCCAAACCCGCCTCGACAACCATCTCGCTTTGACCCGGCAATATCACATCTTCAGTCAGCAAAACCCTTACAACCGGATCTTCTCGTGGGTGCAACGGAAGTTCTTCGTTACCGACCTTCAAAACACCCTCTTTCAAATCCAACGTAAAACCAAATTTTCTCAGGAGGTCCATTCCCAAGATGAAGTCATCAGTGATATCGGCTACCAGCACCTCATGATCACGTTCTTCACTTCCAATGCCAATCTTCATCTTCACCACTCCGCGTGTTGGTATCACTTCACCTGTTGCTGTACGGAGTTGAGTAGTTGTTGGTAACAGCTTCATACTTGTTCGTAGAACGTTAGGGCGTATGATGGACTTTGTCGCCCCCGTATCAATGAGTAGTGGAACAGTACGATTAGCAATTTTCCCATCTACGAACAAACTGCTGGTACTATTGTTTGATGTTACGGCATGGATGGTGATCTTCGGGGCATCTCTACTCAAGGTCAACGTTCGCCCCCACTCGTCGACCTTCTTTAGTTTTCCGACTGCTGAACCTGTTTTGGTTTAGGGCAACGACGTCGTATGTGACCTTGTTCGCCGCAATCTCTAGGTGATCTTTAGAACCTTCTTCTTCCTCCACAACGGCCCGAACACGCCCGTGACCTCGGGACGCTTGTTTTGCAGCTTCAAATTCTAAGGCGTGAGCAAGCGCATCATCAGTTGTTCTTGGTCGTGCTAGCCTCAATGATTGTTGTGTTTCCCCGTCTCTTAACCCATCAATGAAGGTCTGCACAGCGAGCTGTCCCAGAAATGAATCGGGTGCCGTAGGGTACGCCAATCGGACAAGCCGCGCAACATCGGCTTCAAACTCCTGCAGGCTTTCTCCATTCTTCTGGATACGATTCTTCACTTGCGCGTGATACACTTGTTGAAGATGCGCGTCTCCATATCTCATCTCCAATCTAGACACTAACAATTGATAATCATTTTCCTGTCCTGCTGGGATTGTTTGCAGGACGTTCACCGCGTCTCCACGCAAAGCCACAGTTAAAGAAACGGCCTTTTCCTTGCCTGTCCATCCGTTGGCCCCAGCGGCCGCCTCAAATTGTTTGTAGTAGGTGGACCAAGGTATCTTTCCATCGAACGTGGGTGGTTTTACTTTTATCCCTACGGCAGGAACCTTTTCTTCTTTAAATTGTTTCTTTACTTCATTAAACGGCCACTCAGAAGTTGAGGGAAACCGTAGTTGCCTCATTCTATCTTCCAGCATTTCGGTCATATCGTCTTTCTTAGTTGTTGGTGGTAATTGCATTTGGGATATTTTCTCTTCTACCATCTTTATTACCCTATCATGTTCCGCCAATCTACCTTCCAACAGTCCTAACGCGCTGGGATTCTCAAAAAATTCTTCGAAAACTTTGTCTTCCAACGCTTTGACATTTTCCAGCAATTCTCCTTTAAGCCTTCTAGAACTTTCTTCAGACTTTTCTAGTAATTCTTCTTTAAGCGTTCTAGAATTTTCCAGTAAATCTTCTTTAAGCATTTTAACATTTTCTTCCAGTGCTTTAGTATTTTCAAGTAATTCTTCTTTAAGCATTTTAGAATTTTCAAAAACTTTTTGTTCCAGCACTTTAGTATTTTCCATTAGCTTTCTAGCATTCTCTTCGAACTCTCTTCGTGCTTTTGCAGTAATTCTTCTTTTAACATTCTAACATTTTCTTCGGACTTTCTAGAATTCTCTTCGGCTTTTCTAGAACTTTCCAGTAACTCTTCTTTTAATATTCTAGAATTTTCTTCGGACTTTCTAGAATTCTCTTCCATTTTACTTAAAAACACGTTGGTATCAATTGCGGGTCCAGGTATCTCGAAGCGGTAATTTTCAGGATCTTCCTTCTGTTCTAAAAGCCATTCTCTTAGCCGTTTTATTAAAACTTCTTTCTTTCCATTACTATCCAAGTCCCTCTCGTCCAATTCCCGTTTTAAATCTATCACTAAGAGATCTTTTAATAGTTTCATCACCATTTTAATTGTTTGTTGAAATTAATTTTAACACTAAAAATTTATTCTCACAGCACTTTATTTAATTATTACACGATTTTATTTATTTTAATACCTCACACCTGTAACACCACTGTAACGTTCTTTTTAAAATAATAACACAAGTGCTGTTTAAATCGTCTATTCACAAACAAATATTTATTTCTATACACTAATGAATACACTATAAATTAACGCTATGATTATAAACCATTAAAACTATTATTTACAGACTATGAATTTCTAATATAACATTTATCTTTACAGTTACTATTTACTTCGTTAAATACAGTTAATGACTCGCTGTTCACTGCCTCTTTTCTCCGCGAAGCCGACTTTATACCCTCCTATAAACGTTCCAGAAGTCGCCCGAACATACCATGTATTTCTAGAATACACCAGAAGGCCGTGCGTCTACGCAGCGGCTCTGGAATGTTCCACAGCCCGTTGACGGCCAGACGAGGCTTTGCACTCGTTACAATACTAACAACTCCGTTTCATTGTTATCTTTTTTAGTACACCACCACTTGATTACTTTTATCTTATCAACCGCAAACAAGCTTTATCCAACAATTTTATTATCACTATCTACCACCACCTAGTTAGCATGCCACTACATCACCAACTTCTAACACTATCAACAACTACCATAAAGATTCGCCGATCTGCCAGCGATTGCAGGCAATGTAAGGCCCAGTTTAAAACCTTTGAATTAATTACCACCACTAAGTTTGCTTGAAAAGTTTACTATAGATAAGGCAGCAAAATTTTGGGAAGTCGGTCCTCACTTGAAGTTGTTCAAATTCAACCATTATTTAAGCTTAAAAAGTACTTTAATGGATCATAACTTGATTAATAACTCTCAAGCAGTACGCAAGAATTTGTTTAACTTTCAACAACTATTTTAAGCTTAAACAATCGACGCAGAGTTGATTTAAAAATCTCAGACCGCATCACGGTGTATATACTTATATCCGAATTATACAGTAAATCTCAGGGGGACCTTCACTTAATTCAAATTAGTTTAAGTTTAACAAATCTCTAAACTTTAAAGTTTAACCATTCCCAGGAGATTGACTTAGACGGGGTGTCTAACCCTGTCTCTGGCGGACACTAGTCGCGTTTTTTCTACCAACCACTTGATCACCCCATATTCTGAATTTCACAAGAGGAAAATAAACATTCTTTAACATTGATTAAACAAAAAAAAGAGATCCATCGAAATTTCTCACTTTTCACCAATAATAAATAAGCAAGATTTGCCTCTTGCATTTAAAAATTGTATCTTGACTTATGAATTCTTAGAATAAAATATGTTTGCTCTCAGCAAAATTTGTTATTTACTTAGACTATAAAATCTTTATTTCAAGGGTAACTGAGACAAAATTTGTCAAATGGGGTCATAAATAAATCTAAAAATTAGCTTAGGTTTATTATAAACGACAAGAAATAAATTCGAGATATTATAAAACAGTTACTAGTTATAAATAGTTAACAGAAAATGAATTCGAAAAATTATAATACGAGGATTTTCACTATCACCGTTACATTTTTCTTTTTGAAATCCTATTTACGAGATATTTAGGATACGAATTTCTTAAGTTGCTTCCCTGCAAACTTCATGTAAGTAAAATTAAGTTTTTTAAGTAAAACGAACAATAAATAAGTATATATATATATATATATATATATATATATATATATATATATATATATATATATATATATATATATATCATATTAGTGACGCAGCTGAGATTGTAGATAACCATAGTATTATTCATCAAGGATGATATGTTTTAAGCGAAGTCTGCTGGCTTTGCAATTAACTACTCTACATAAAAGCGAAGGTTACATATTGTATTAAATATATACAAGACAGAAAGCTAATCCATTTTTCAAATGTTATCTCAGTAACTTTTGTTTGGTAATCTAACCAATCAAAAGGCTTAATCATGAGAATCTGTAGAAGCCTGTCTACATATATTTTATGCATTACATTTATACATACCATTTTTAAATTTTATTTAATAAAATAATAAGACACAGTTTAAATATAGTCAAGAGCATTAACAATAACTATTGTCGATTATACATCTACGACATAGACTACAGAAAGGTCATGTTATCTGGAATCGGAAAACAAGCACCTGTCAGACTACAGGTTCAGGTCATGCATACATAAGCAAGTTGCAATGAGAACATTACAAGAACGTCATGTACCAAGTAATAATAATAAAGGTATACAATCATGAATCGTGAGTAAGAATCGTGATTACGCGATCTTTAATAAGTATACGTAGAGGGGTATCTTCAATAACTTCCTCGATACGTAAAATTGCTACGTGAATACGATACACTACAAACAAAGCAAAAAGCTCTGTTAAAAACATGTATATCTCTTATTTTTTGCAACCGAGCTTATTTCCTGCATGAATACCAACATTCATATGCATGTCGGTAACGCGTTGTATGCAGCGTCTTCTCGTATTTAAACGTTTCAAAAGCGTTAAGCACAAAAGTTGTTTCCTGTTTTAAAAATAAAATCGTCGCGGTACGTACAGGTTTCATAATAAAACAATTCATAAAGTAGCTTCATTTCATAAAGCTGAGCGAAAATTTTTATTGTGAAATGAGTAAATAAAACGCTTTAGATTTATTCAGGAAGATTTTTCTGAAAGATTATGAAAAATTATACGAGGAAATTGTTTCTTCATAGCAGTTAAAACTCCTACTACAGCGGGAGGAAGTAGGATTAAACCATGTTAAACCAAGTCAATGAACTCGAAAAAAATACTGAAATTCTGTTGGTTTATACAACCCCTTTATTTCGAATGAAATGTGTTCTTGTATTTTTACATCAGTGAAGAAAACAAAAAAAGGAACTATTTCCTTCCTGACTAAATAACAGCTTTTGAAGTTTGCCTCCATTAAATTAAAAATTAAACAAAAAAAGGTACATTAAATAAATTAAACGGTTACTTAAAGATGTTTATAAATAATTTATTCAAAAAGAAATGTCAATGACATGAACAGTAATAGCAACATTAAAAATTTATCTGCTAGCCAAACGTTCTAATAACTAATAAGGAACGACATTGTAGCGTGAATCAGATAAGTATATATGTATTCTGAACGGGTTAATTAATAATTCACAGAAGAGACACGAGTGCTGTGGTGGAATTGTGAAACGTGCTTTTGTGACGTTTTCTAACTGAAATGGGTTCCTTTCACAAACAAACCCGACCTGATTTAATAGATAATCCATCTATAAATTTTGTAACCATTAATTCTAACCCTTTCTAATCCCAAAGGAAAAAGATTGGATAAAACTTTTAGAGATTTAAGCAAAGGGGATAACTTTGTATTCAAGGTAGAGGAATTCTTTTTAATGCTAGCAGATAATAAGTAATTTCATTTTTAAATTTTCTCTTCGCGACGACAAAAACGTGCATTTAATGTAACGTGCGTTTCCAATGTAATTTTGAAATAATCCTGACGCATTATAATTAACACGACTAAGGGATAACAAAGAAAAAATAAAAAATATACAAAATAAACATTAAATTAGATAAAAACGGCATGCTTATAATATTGCATAAAAACTTATTCTAACTGCTGAGAGATTCCTTTTGGCTTCGAGTTCAGTGACAAACTGATGAATACTCGCAGCAGCTCGGTTTAAATGCAGACATTTAAATATATACACTTTAATTTACACTTCAAAATAAAACTTATACTTACATATCTATAAAAGGATTCGACAGAATTAATGAGTTACAAGAAAGATTTCAAATACAAAATTAAAATAAATTAAATGACAGACTTGTTGTGAAGAAACTCACTGCAGAGAATCACTTTTTACACAAAGACAGTATTCTAAGGGATTTTGATATTCCTTATCAAATCATACTCCACACAGGATTTACTTTACATTTGCTTTGCTTTACAGATAGATAAACATGAAAAACAAGCAGTTTTCTGTACGCCAATGGATTTAATATAAATAATTCAATTTCAATAATTACCAATAAAAAACAAAAATATTAACTTTGTAATTTACATTATATTTTTTTCAAATATTTTTTTAAATTTATTTCTTTGTAGGCTGTTATTTTATTAATAAATTTATTCTTTTTAAGTTATTGACGACTGGCAGCCTTTAATAAAACATAATAATTTAACGTTTCGCCCCTCAATGGAGACTTTTTGAAAAAAAATTTTTATTATTATTGCGTTACATGTATAAAAAGTATAAAAATTTTTTTTTGTGTAAATTGTTAACCTGAAAATAAATTGAAACAATTAGATTTGTGAACGTGTTTTTATTTCCTTTTCCATGCCTTCCCATTTTTAATTTTCTATTTGATTTACTTAATTTGATGGTATTACACCATTTCTTTTTTTTATTAGGAGATTCCTTTTTGTTTAAGGGAGTTGTGGCTGTAGAAAAATATGATGAAAATATAAAAAAATTATTGCAGTTGATAGATTAGAGTTATTTCCTAGAAAATCTTTAATGTTTAGGAAGTTTGTTTATGCATAAATTGCATTTAAAAATAACACACGATCTTATGCAAAATGGCAAGTTGTTGATACCTTTATTATAATAACTTCATAAAAAATGATGAAAAAAACTTAACACCAAAACATTTCACGTAAAACCGTTGTAAGATTGTGCCGTTAAAGTTTCAAATTTGTTAGGAGGATAGTTTTGCCAAAAAATAAATGAATACGAAGAATTTGTCGATTGAACGCTTGATATAGCTCACTTGGTAACAACGTCGCATTGCGACAAACTACCGGGAAACTTAAATGCTTTATATAGCTCCATATAGAACCAGTGCCGTTGGTAATTTACATCTCGAAAATAAAATCAGTTGTATTAAATAAAAAAATACATAATTCGGGAATTTCTTACTGCTACGTTTTAAATGAATCAAATGAATTAAATGGTGTTTTATATACATATATTTGCAAAGATAACCTCAAAACATGAGTCAACGTCATTTAGTGCATTAATTTGATTTTATCAGAGCAACAAACGAAATACTGGTGCCAACTGAAGGCAACGTTGTCACTTTTTCACTACTCTAGAAGCGTATAATTTATTTATATTCTAGAGAGATTTCTTTAATTTTTAGTGTTTACATAGTAATGTTATTTTATATTTACTAATAAAAAAGTAAACTTGAATGAAATTTTTGGTTAGAACAATTGTTTCTTTCGTCAGTTTTTCACGTTCTTAAGTTTGGACTAGACAGCCAAAAGTTAATTTCTGACTTTAAAAAAAACTAATAATTAATTAAAAACATATATAAATAATAACTAATCGCTTTCACATGCATTTTAATAAAACTAGTATCGTTTGAGCCATTATTTGAAGCAAGACTATGTAATTATTTCTATTTGTCAAAATAGCACAGTTCCATAATTTTTGGCTCAAACTATCCCACCACAACTTCCTTAACTAATAGAAAAATTATAAAATGAATTAATACCCACGCTAACACCAAATGTCAGTACGTATCTATAAAAGACTCGTAGATGATTGCCTCCTAGGAATAAATAAAAATTGCATTGATAACGTATTGCTAAAATTTAACTCATTGCACCCAAAATTACAATAGACTATAGAAAAAGAAAAAGAATAATACAAGTAAACTTTCTAGACATTACTTTAATTAAACAAAATAATGGTACATTTAAAACTAACTACTATAAAAAAGAAATTCACTCTGGCCGTTATTTAAATCTTCATTGTGATACCTCTAATAAATATAAAATATCAGTAATTAATAACTTAACAGACAGAGCAATCAATTTATCATCAAAAGAATTTCATAAAGAAAATATAAAAAAAAAATTAAAAAAAATCTTAAAAGAAAATAATTATCCAATACACTACAGCGAAAAATATATCAATAAAAGATTAAAGCTAATAAAAAAAAAGTTTTATGAATAAACAAATTGACCCTTATACATTACAACCAAACTTTTTAGGTAACATGTTCAACAACAACAAAACAATCGAAACCACTAACAACCATACACAAATCAATAAAATTATCACTTTATCTTATGTACCACTGTTACCCGAAAAATTGGAAAAAAACATTAAAAAAAGCAAATTTCAACATCTCATATAAATATAATAATAAAACAAAAAAGATTTTCACAAATTTAAAAGATAAAACAACAATTAATAAACCAACACATACCGTATATAATTTAGAATGTCAAAATTGCAATGCACAATATATTGGACAAAGTAAACAATCTTGTTTATTGTTTCCAGCCTTACTTTGTGGAACTCCATAATCATGAAATAAATAAAGATTAGTAAAAGTTTCACAGTTTCATTAAAACTGTCAAAATTTTTTTTATTAAAAAGTAAACAATGGTTAGAAAAAAGAATACAACAACATAAAAATTCAATTAAACAGAATTTAAACAACTCCACTGCCCTAACTGAACATTGTATAAACAATAACCACAACTTCAATTTCAATAAACCCAAAATCTTACATACAGAAAAAAATATAAAAATAGACTAATATTTGAAATGATAGAAATCAAAAAGCATAAAAACTCAGATTATAGAACTGATATAGAAAATCTTAATTTAATATACCATAACCTAATATAATAAAAAAAATGTATTTAAATAAAATTCAACAAAATTACATAAATATCCGTTCTCTAATAATAAATATTTCAACACCTGCGAGTTTTATTATATTCTGTGGCCGAAGGATTTTTTTACAAAACTTTATTTATTTATTTAATATAATAAAACAAATTTATATATTTCGTTGCGGTCGTAGAATATAATTTATTATTTATAATTTAAATTCACAATACAAATGTGTATAATGTTACTTTGTCAGTAATTATTTAAATGAGTAAGACGAGTTTAAATAATTAGATTTGAATTAACACACTTAACAGAACAATTTTAGAATTTACATATAAATGATATTAAACAAAACACAATTAATTAATACTAGAATGAGTCTTTATGTTTACTAGTAGGACAATTTTGAAGTCCACAGATACTAACTTTAGACTGATTAAGACTGGCTAAAGACTAATTAAACACTTATTAAAGACTGAGTTTCTTAAGATTAAAATAGAGGTATTTATACAGTGATACAATCTTATCTGCCTACACAATTCTCATGAGAGTTAATACTAAATCAGTCCTCATGAAAGCTAATATAGTCTTATCATGAAAAGGTAATATGATCTTATCTATTTGCAATAGTGTGATTATAACGTACGTTACTTGCGTATTAAATAAACCAAAAACATAACAAAACAGTGCCATCTAACAATTTCCTATTATATCTTTACATAAGATTAAAGAAGTAAAAAGCAAGTGAAAACTTAAACTTATTTCATAAAAAAACTACATCATCATGAGGTTAATTATTGATAAAAAAAAAAGTTCAAAATTAAACCTGTTAGTTAAACAAAAAGAAATCTCCTAATAAAAAAAAGAAATGGAGTAATACAATCTAATTAAGTAAACCAAATAGAAAATTAAAAATGATAAGGCATAGAAAAGAATATAAAAACAAGTTCACATATCTAATTGTTTCAATTTATTTTCAGGTTAACAATTTACACCAAAAAAAATGTTCAACTTTTTATACACGTAACGCAATAATAATAAAATTTTTTTTTGAAAAAGCCTCCATTGAGGGGCAAAACGTCAAATTCATTTTATAAATATTATATTAAAAGCGGCCAGTCCTCAATAACTAACAAAAAAAATAAATTTATTTGTAATTTACCTAACTTAAATCCAGAAGAAATACAAAATCACATCCATAGGTGGTAGACTCAGAACAAAAGACAACATACGATTTTTTATTAATTTTTTTAACAAAACTCAAAAATTAAATCCGATAAAAAAATATAAAAATATTAATTCTAACATAGAACAATTTAGTACTATTCCTAATACTAGTTAGTAGTAATTTCTCTTAATAAATATCTTGAATTTAAAATGTTCTTGTAACAAAATGATCTTTAAAGTTATTAAGAAAATTGGCCACATAAGTCTACTCGCAAGCTTCAACCTTTCAATTTGCCCTTAAATAAAAGACCAATAACATTTAAAAACAAGGAAAGAAGATCTATCCCAATCCTGTCTCATGGATTCATTGACCTCTATGTTACTTAAGTTTTAATCTAACAAGGAAAAAACTCACCTTTATAAAACTTGAGGCAAACGAAATCGTGAAAAAAATTATGATAAAAGCCCCTACTAAGCCAATAGCCATTCAAAAGTAAGTGATAAATATTAATTAATAAACATACAACGAAAGAAGGGTTACCTCTTAGGATCTAAACAATACAACGGTGAATCATTCACACTAAAATATTATTAGAATCGATCTTTTCC
Organism: Agrypnus murinus; assembly: GCA_929113105.1. Taxonomy (NCBI): domain Eukaryota; kingdom Metazoa; phylum Arthropoda; class Insecta; order Coleoptera; family Elateridae; genus Agrypnus; species Agrypnus murinus. The sequence goes on along the minus strand of OV816028.1, from coordinate 27,383,707 downwards.
ATACTTACGTAATACAATTGTGCAAATTACGAGATTAATGTCGGGTCTATAACGACGCTATAACCAAAAATGCACTTCAACAAATGGCGTCTCTTGACCGAGATAGAAAAACAGCTGTTAGTGGCATAGTCAAATCTGCAGCAAACCACGCTAAAATTATACTTGGTATTACGAGGTGCAAGACTGCGGCAATTAAAAGCGTTAGAAATAATTAACCATTTTTTTCTGTTCTATTATTTGACAACGGTTGGTTATTACCGAGAAACTTACTCCATTCAATCAAACTGTCAATAGATGCGGTATTAACTTGAAAGGGAATTCAGATTTCAGTACCGATTTCGTTTTTAAGATTATGAGCTAATTTTGAGCTAGCTTTAATGAGCTAAATACGTATATAATTAAAGCTATAATATCCGAGCTCAAAATTTTTTACTTTTCGCTGAAAACTAGCTCATGATCTACAGCTAAAAATGTTTTGATTTTGTCAAAGTGGGGGTACCAACTTTGCGGAGGTAGTAATGTGAATGTGCCGATTTCCATATTAAGTCGCAAGTTTTCATCAAATAAGTGCATAAACAGGTTACAGGCACTGAAAGTTGATTGTTACAAATTAAACGGTCGTAGTTTTGCCGGTAACTTTGACTGCCATATCGCAAGTTTCGTTTCAATTCCAAAGTCACAAGTTTCGTCTCAATCCAATGCTGTATTCGTATGAGTGGTAATCGAGATTGAATTAATTTTATCAATACTTGCATTAGAAACTTTAAATTATCTTGCGTCTAGCCTTTGAATTCAAAAATGTCAAAACATGACATCCAAGGTTTTCACTATTGGGAAGCAACGACCAGCGGTAAGTATCGCTATAATCAGCACACTATTGGATCGTTAGGCTAAAATTGGGTGATTTGATTGGTTGATAAATATAATGCCTTTGGATTGCCAATATAATTGGTCCAGCTGGCCTAGCGATGAAGATCCCTGGCACTCTAACTCTTCCTGAGTATTATGATGCTTACTAATCCATCCATGCCGACGTGAGATCGATGTTCGATCCGGGAAAAGACTTTTCGACTCCAGAATCGACCCCATTAGACTACAGGATGACGAACAATTTTATATAACTTATCCATTAGATTACCGAAACCGCAAAATACAAATTAATAAAAATAAAAAATAATAAATTAGTGAAAATCAATCAAGGGTTTCAAGCTCTCCTATGATCTTGGACTCTGGTGTTCGAAGCACATACTATGATGCTAAATAAAATAAAACGTATGACCCGATTAAAAGGGTTAAAAAGGATTTTTCTTCTTCTTTAGATCGTTTTAGGCTGCAATATATATTTTTAAAAACACTTATGAAATTTAAAATCAACAAGACTAAAGTCCTACTATGATGTCTCTATAACCAACTTCACCCAGCCGCTCCACAATTTCATTCTTCTATGTACCCAAAATAAATCTAGTACACTGACCAAAACTAAAACAGTTGAGAATAAAACTCAATAAACTCATTTTCGAGTTTACTGAGTTTATAGTTTTTTAACGTTCGCAACAATATTGGAATAAGTAGAATGATGTATTTGTATTACGCAAATATTGCACTTGATGCTTACAACATTAGTTAATTATAAAGTCAGATCCTTAAATTTGTTCTTGTACTATTTGTGAGTGCGCCGCCGCGTTTATCTCAGTCTATCTCGGCAACCGCGAGCGCAACACTACTGTACGTGGTACAGTAAACATACGAAAAACATTTTGTAGTGATTTCAACTGCATTTTTAAAAACTGTTGTAAAGGTATATGTAAATAATGCTTTATTTTATTTTAAATAAAGGTAAACTGCCAGACAAATTAAATGAGACTCGTGTAGCTAGTTAGAAAATTATCTGCATTCACGGGTGATTGTTGGGTTGCCGAAATATATTAGGGCCGAACTTGGAAATATTTCTGACGAGATTTCTTCAAATTTCACAGTTTGATTTGAATTAAAAATAAAATAAATTAGTCGTATAAATATTGATATTATAAAAAATATTAACTATACTGACGGTAAGCAATCTATAATATTATACCTTTAGAGGATTTCTTTTCAAATTAAACGCGCAAAAGGGAGGAAATTTTGATTTTTCTTTTTTAGTTTGCGTGTTTATAGTTGATATTATAACAAAAAAAAACAAGCAAACACAAGCAGGGGCAAGTAAGATTGATTACAAAGGCAAAGCCAGTTTGGTTAGTAGTAAAAGCATCGGTTGAAATCCCGACATTGTTTTGTTGCAGAATTTGTTTTAATTTATTTAATTTTTTTAATTAATTTAAACACTAAAAAGAAATTGAATTTTTAAAATTCAGTGTAATTAAAAAAAGATTATGCTGCAAAACAATTTCAACAGTTGCACAGAAATACGGTACCTTTACCACTAAACCAAACTGGTTTTACCTTTAGAACTATCAGACTTACCTCTTCTTGTGAGCGTAACTGATTTTCTAACTACCAATACGAGTCTCATTTAATCTGTCTGACAGTTTACCTACATGTGAAATATAAAGTGACATTCACTTTTAAGTAATCCGTCCACCTAAAATAAAATAAATAGAACAAAATATTCATAATTTAACCTTTCCTCGGAATTACCAGTTCTTGAGACAATCTCTGATCCAAAATTGAATGAATTTCAGAAAACCCACATTAGAACTAACGAGTGCGATTCTATAAGCTTAATTAATTATCGTATAAAATATATACAATAAAGAAAACAGCAAAATAATGGATTTAAAGCTGTATTATACCCGATAGCAAACCGCATAGATTTTCGAGGGTAACATTAATAAATAACATCACAAAAGCCAGTTTTTAAGGCTCCTAGTTATCAAATCATTAGAGTGCATAAGCCAACCATTATTCATTATTATTAAAACCTCCAACACAAAGATAGTTTTTCAGCGAGTTAATTCAAACTACCCCTTTTCAAAATCTAAAATAATACGTTCCGATAGCCAAATTCTCGCGTTTGAAAAGATCTTTGAAATTCTGGTTTGATTGTTCTGCTAATTGGATTCTGTGTTGAACTTCGAACACTTAATCAACCAAGCCCCGGGGCTTAAGGCACTGGTGGAATGTTTGCTTAAAGCCGTAAGAAACTTGATATATGAATTTACAAAATCACCCATGCCATGGAACTTGCTAAAATTAGTTTAGAAGTGAAATCGGATGGAAATTGGGACACAATTAGAACAAAAAGGAAAACAAACACTAGCAGGATAAATTGACCATAAATTTCGGAGACAAGAGGAGTTAACTTGAAGTTAGCCAAAAGTTATAGTTACACTACAAAAAGGGAATTTAAACAATTTTGAGAAGTTGGGTAGTAGTTATAATAATTATGTTCCAAGATAAAATGCAAAATAGGTATGCACTTTCTTGGTATTATCTAAACTATTATAACTACTCGCCATTTAGAGATTCTGCAAAAAATAATAATAAAATAAAACTTGGGTGTATTCTAATAAACTGGGCGTATCTGGCTGGAAGCATGCACAATATATTCAATAAACTAAAGCTTCCTGAAACAAAACCTCAGAATGATGTTGCTGAAGTTTTGCTAAATTGCAAAAACCAATCAATGCCAACGTTAAAAAGAAAAGAGCAAATCACGATTTAGACATTTTAGTGGTCTATATTAAAATCATTTATCATTCCATCGGAAATCTACGTAATGGCGTGTATTTCAAAAGAGGTGCGGTACTCGATAATCGGCGGCGTTCTGTAAAAGCAGATTTGTGAAAGTTCAAACGAATCTAGGTACATGCAAAATATTTTAATTTAGTTTAATTGTACTTTACTTACGTATCGTGTTTTGTTCCTTTGTGAGAAAATATGTAGGTTTAACTGAAGAGTTAATATCGTCAATTTCGTTCTAACCTAACGTGTGTCCTAAAACACACGAGTTATCTAGTAACACATGGATTCAAAACGCACATCTTTATTATACACGACATTTTCTTCGTTATTTGTAGTTATAATAAAGACCTATGTTTTTGTGTCTATAAGTCAACTCGTATTTTAGGACATACGGTAGATTTGTAGTATTACAAATCTAAAACCGAAATGTATGATACAATGACTGCACAGTAATGTTATTCAGAGACTAATGGGAAACAGCTACATTTAATTTGATACGCCCTATGTTATTAGAAGGGCTTTTTTGTTGCAAGGTTTGATGTCGATTTAATGCGACTCCATGTGTTACTTTTTGGGAAACTCTACTGGGGTTCGGTAAAGGCTAACAAAGCGTTGTCAAAGGCACACCAGGTCTATAACTAGTACTTTGGGTGGGCAATTTCCAAAGCAATCTCAATCTACACTTGGATTTGCTACGATGTGGCAGTGGAAAGTTTTCGTGGACCCTGACGGGTACACATATAAATTGCTGCGGCAGTAGGTTGGAGTGATAATAATATCGTTACCACTAGCAAGAACTGGCAGAAGCACTTACATAACATAAGTGAGAGACGTGCTAATAGAGTGTATCTTAATTCCTCGCTCGTATGGTATCCGCGACAATAGGCCATTAGGTGGGTAATACTACAAAGAACAAAACAAGCAATGTGCATAAAGAATATCTCATACAACTGGACCGACTCCATGATCTTCAAAAACACATATCGCTGAAGAAGAAACAACAGCGACACAAGAATTACAAGTCTGCCACCTCGCTATGCACTTACACGAGTCACCATTTTTTGATCGCTTTTCGCCATTAACAAGAACCATTTGCGTAACAGAAAATATCATGTTGGAAGAGCACTTATCAAGAACTGTTGTAAACAAAATCAAAAAGATAATCTATCTGCTCTCCAATAAAATGAAACTTTCAAGAAAATTGATCATCAAGAATGCTTACCTTCAACTTCTACATGATGAAGATCAAACAGCATGGGCCTACGTAAGAAGAAAACGTTGGATTATAAATGGCAAACGAGCTGTCAGCAAAGTAATTTACGACAAGTCAACGGATTATGGGAAACATCAACTGCGAGGGTATCACGATCACAACTATTTTCACATGTAGGAGTGGACTACGCTGGTCCAATACAATTAAGAACTATAAAGGCGAGACCATAAATCATACAGAATACAAAAACTTATTTACGTGGGGGACCTGTAATTAGACTTATTCCAGCCTTAGACTATCCAGTGATTGAGATACGCCCAATCGCGCACTTGCAAAGCAAATGCTACCAGTACTCACTGGTAGGAGCGAGGTTGCCTATCCACCCTCTACTAGCTTTCAAGGCTAGTACTGGAACTAACTATAAACGTGCTCACCCGCCGGGGTGCATCAAAACTAACTCCTTGTTCAGTATTAGGACTACTCTAATTAACTGGAACTTCACTATCCGTTTAAATCCAACGTCAAATGTTGCGACCAACCTCAGATATGGCGGGACTGGGTTTTGTATGGTTTTACCGCCCCGATCTCCCAGTTATAGGCCGGGTGTGGCCCTTGACAGAATTTTGAGTCAACTGAAGTAGAATCCCGGCATGTACCCGTTAAGGTGAAGTCGTCTTGAACATGAGAGACTATATATTCGCATCAACGCCTCTTACGTATAGTGTTCTAGAGAATTATACGACTGGAGCTGGCCCTCATACTTTCATCTCCGAGACACTACTGATCGGGACCCGTTACCCACGCTAAACCTGGGTTGGGGTGTTAGGGACAAAAGCCAGTTTTATGGGTGAACGCCATGGGGTCTGCACCCAAGCTGGTCTCGGATAGTAGTGAAGTGCAACGCCTCGAACGACTACTTGGCCGTTCAGCTACTATAAATCATACAAAGGGTAAAATTGTTCTAACTATTTATTTGCTTCATATACACTTAGACGCAGTTAATAATATCACCTCGGAAGCATTTTTTAGCAGCGCTTAGAAGATTTATATTTTGAAGAGGAACCTGCTCCCACATTTATAGCTATAGACATACCACCTTCGTGTTAACAAATAAGTTAAGATAACAAAGGGATAGGCACTATATAAAAAGATATAACAAAATGTAGCAGCACCTAATGGAATACAGTGGCACTTCATCTTTCCAGCAGCACCGCATTATGGAGACCTTTTGAAATCCGGAGTTAAATCGATAAAACATCATCTCACGCGATATACAAGAGTAACTACACTCACCTCTGAATAAATATCAACTGGTCTTTGCTATGAAGAGGCTTATTTAAATTCACGTCCACTATGCGAATTAAATAGTGATGTTGATGCAGCCTAAACTTCGGGACACTTCTTAATAGGCAAAGCCTTGTAGTCTCCGTCTGATCCAGTGTCAGCACCATTGGATGCTGGCCTTACCAGAAGCAGGAAGGTTATCCAAAAGCTAGACAAAATTCTTCAAATGCGTGGTGAGCAGAATATCAACGCAGACTTCAACAGACACAAACGGCAACATTTACAAAATAACGCTAAAGAAGATGTCGTGCTATTAAAGGAAGAAGTCTTGGAAATGTATCCAGCTGCCGATGGTACTATCAGGGTTGAAAAAACCAAGACAGTCGGGTCAGCGGGTTTGAAAATACCAATAACCAAAATGGTACGCCTTCCTATCCGCAACGAAGAAGAGCGCCTTGACCAAAGAAACAATAATTAATAAAAAGTATAAACATTCACCACATTCAAGAAATTTATTTAATTAGCCCTTCATCAGTTAATTAGATTTAATAAATAATAATAATAATAATTAATAATATAATAATAAATAATAGATCCAAAAAACGAATACGTCGTATGAAATCAAAATTCCGTTTGATCAAAGGTCCAAATAAATGTTAAAATAAAGGCGGCGAAAAATGTTTTTATTAATTTGAACAATTACTATAAAAGAAAATGGAGAAAGTAAAACATTTTTATAAAAATCTAATACATACATCTGATAGGATGACGTATGTTCAGATATTTTTGTGTAAATAGTTGTCGGTTGTTATGAAAACAACAAAATAATAAAACCCTTATGATTTATAACGTGTGTAGGTATTAATTATTACGGGCAGCAGGATTCCGGCCAAAATCTCAAAGTTGGAGAATTAGATGCGAAGGGACTCAAAGCTCTTGCCGATCTCGTATAGTAGTACACTATATCAATTGATATTCATTTATATCATTTGCTAGATATGAGTTCATAAGATTCATGCTAATATCTCATAATAATGAGAAAGGTACCTCCTAAGAAAATAATAAGTATTTTAAAAAATGTTTTTAAAAATTAAGTACTGTACTCTGTACATTAAAAAAACAGATACATTAAATTTCTAATAAAAGTAATTAAAATATATTTAGAAGTATTTGTAGATTTAGGTCTTTTTGGTAGTTTTTTCTAATTCATTTCTTGAAATAATAAATATATAAGTAAACCACGCACCGAGAATTCAAAGCATGCATTAAAGTCCATAACAACTTTTTCGTTGGAAGAAAATCATTTTTCATAATCCATTCAATTTTTAATGTATGTAGGGCTGCTAATGGAACAGCATTAAACATTAATTTTCCTTCATTATCTTCATCAATACATAATAGAACTTAAATCGATATTACCATTAAAACCATGTGCTAAGCAGTTTATAACGGTTGACAGTTACGTTTATTGATCAACATAATGCACTTAGAATTACTAGTACACATAGTGGGCTAAACAAAACCTCACGCCGCATTATATTGTATAATGTTTACAAACAAGATGATCAATACTTTAATAAAATATGAATACCATACACCGCAAATCTGGTCTTCGGTTTACCGCTACTAGCTTAGCAAAATAACTATCCTTGGTATGTCTTTTTATACAGCTACTACTACAAGTGGAATTCTGATTAATTTGTCCTCACCGTATATGTGGCTACCAATACGTTGCCCCGCTTACCTGAAAACAAAGAGAAATATTTATTAAAACAGTAAGCTATTAACATATGCGTTATAGGTTCAAAAAGAAGAGCAATTAGCCGATAACGCAATTTATGAACTATTAAAGGTATTACAATAAGGTAACACAAATCATTATCATACATATCATAACTTACAGAAGTTATAACTAAACAGCCTTGGTAGTGTAATGTCAGGCGTGCCGGACTTTCACCCAAGCGGCCTGGGGTCGATTCCCGGTGCCGGCAGATCTGGTTAAGGTTTTCTGCAGTTTTCCTTAGCTGTGACACAAATGTGGGATTTGCGCTGTTCCTTCTGTAAGTCGGCTGCAGCCGCACTTAGGGCCTACGTAATAATAATAATCGCCCCCTCCCTCCCGCACAAGCTTATAGCTTCTGGGGCCTGCTTTGCAGGTTATGGGTTGTAGTAATTATTATTATTATATATTATATCATAACTAAAAAAATGTAAAAATGCTTGGATGACCATGCCCCATGTTGAGAATAAGGTAAGAATGAACTTGTGATCCAGCTACTTTTTGAACACATGTTATAACTACACAATATACAAAATTATAGTATAGTGGAAAATGAGTCACTTTTTCACAAATAGGAAAAATAAGGCTTTTATGTAAATGTAGCCAATCTTGATGATATATTTCTCGCCTAGTCGTTGATAAGAGCTTACACAAAAAATATCACAGTCCTAGTAGTCTAAAGGAGTCTCAAATAACTCAGAAATGCATCAATCAAAATGGGCTTAAGTTGAAGCTAACACAAGTCTTGACACTTACCCACGTACCCACCAATTTTGCCACAACCCAACTAAAAAGATCTTACTATTAAAATAGGGGTTTAAAAAGGGTTATATAAGGTGTACAGAAAGTATATAAACAAATAATTATTTAACTATACATATGGAAAATGTAAATAGCACCGTCAGCGTTAAGGGTAAATTAAAGAAACCGTAAAAGTATAAGAAAAATCTTTACTTATGTGTTCTTCGATTCAAACCTACTGGTTATGAAGATGATAGTCTCGATATTATAAAGAGGTAAATAGAAGCTCTCCGAGTATCCATCAGAAGTATTTATGGTCGATGTGTCAACAAGAACGAGAGGACAGGTGTGGATTAACAGAATGCAGGTCCGCAAAAGGAACATAGTAAATCAAATTTATCACCAGGAAGTACTATCCATCATAAACTAGATAGTGTATAAGAATAAATAGTGTGTGAAAATAAAATAATTTTCAGAAAGTTTAAAAAGGTGTAAACAAAGATAAAGAACAAGCATGCCTCATACAAGGTAAAGTACTGTGAAAAGCATATAGAAATTTAGAAGATTTAGAAAAAATTAGTTTACTTACCTAGTTACAAATTTTATTTGGAAAGTTCTAGTGAGTTTCATAATTAAAAAAGAAAAACAATAAAATCCTTCCCAATTAAATATCCTTTCACATTAAGAAAGAAAAATGTCACCTGTTTAAACAATCATAGTGGGTTGGCCTCAGTTGAGATTGACAAGTGTCTTTAAAATATATTTTGACATATCTCAAATAAAATTTCTCATTGTGGCAAACTATCGACAGATGCAAATATATAACATATCTAATTATCATAACGTGCAAATTAGGAGAGTTCAACCACGAACCCACCGTTGAGATCTCTATTAAAACTAGAATAAAAAAATAAAACAGAAAAATCTAAATTTAAGACCAACAATAGTGCAATATCTTCAATTTCTACAAAATTATCTTATCCCCACTTTAGTGAATATATATCCAAGCCGAAACAATCCTGGAGTGCTGCTCCTGGAATCTGCTTTAGCAAGAAGCCATAAAGTTACCTTAGACAGTTCTATACAAATCTCGTTCAAAGTTTTAATACTATCGCGTAGTGCGTCACGACTAATGTTAGATATCGCGCTATCCATATACCATTTTGTTACTGCATCCACTGCATCGACGGGATCCGCTAAATTATCTTCGTTTCTTACCGTCAATACTTTTATTTTCTAGTATTAAGACGTGTTTCTTCACGTAATTCTTTAGTTTTCTAAATCGAAATTCTGATCTTCGGTTAGCTTAAACCCTACCCCGGGAGGACCTGGAACTGTTACAGCATCTCCAACTATTCAACGTCCGAACAAATTTATAGTCGCATTCATACTGCGAATGATAATAGTAACGAATTGACTATTTACAACAGCGATGAGATCTTTTATTCTATAATACCTTCTTCTTTAAGCTCGGAAATAATTGATATTATTTCGTTTTCATTCAGAGGACTACTGTTACCGGCTTCTTTTACAGCAAATAACAAACGAAGTCGGTCGACAAGTTCGTTAGCTTTGTTCCAATATACAAATTCGACTTTCGTTTCGTTTAACTTTTTGAAATTTGAAATTGAAGGAATACCCGCACCAGTAATTTTATCTAGATTCGGTTTTATTACGTTTTCATATTTCCAATGTTTAACCCCTATTAATTTACCACGAGGTCTATACTCTTTTCTGTGTGCATTGGTAAGACCTATGATTTTTGTATAATTCTCTATATCCTCTTCCGTTGGAATAAAGTCTATCTGTTTAAGTGTTAGTAAATCAAACAGACCAGGGGTTCCCTTTAAAAGGTTGTTTTTAATTATAATATCATTTCCTTGCAGCGTTACCCGAGTACAAGCAAATTTCCATTCGTCTACATTTTTATTATACCTGACCGCATACCGTGTTCGATCTACGTTGTTTCCACCCCTAGTTAGTAACATACCGTAATATTTCGGGAGTTCATGGTAGTCAGTTAGTTCATCATCTTCCTCGTCTGTATCTGAATAAGATGAAGTTGCCTGTTTTTTTACTTTCATTGGAGGTGTAGTAGTTGAAACCGTTGCCGGTTGACTTTTAATTTTCAATAGGGGAACGTTAGCTACGTTAACTGATTTAGCAATAGTTTCCAAAGGAGATATAACTTGTTTATAAGTATCACGATACATACGTTCTGCTTCAGATTTATCACGACGAAAGTAAGCAAATTTTCTACGTATAGATTTGCGTGCGTTTATTATTTTACATTTTAAACTCGCATCATATGAGCTCGACATGTTGATAACTCTAAGAGAGAACTAAACGAATCGAGTCTAATTATAAACTTATATATGTATCAAAACCTTTCCGATATCTACCGTTGTTTAGGGAACAATCTTTATTAATAACTAGGAAATCATACGGATCCTTCCAACACATACGACAAACGTTTTTGAAGTCCTCATAGTTAACATCTCCTACAATATGATAATAATAATAATAATTGCTACAACCCATAGCCTGGAAACCAGGCCCCAGAAGCTATAAGATTGTGCGGGAGGGAGGGGGCGATTGTTATTATTACGTAGGCCCTAAATGCGGCTGCAGCCGACTTACAGATGGAACAGCGCAAATCCCACATTTGTGTCACAGCTAAGGAAAACTGCAGAAAACCTTAACCAGATCTGCCGGCACCGGGAATCGACCGCGGGCCGCTTGGGTGAAAGTCCAGCACTCTAGACATTACACTACCAAGGCTGTATGATCCCTATACACATGCTTTAAATTTAATTCGTCCTGTTTAAAAAGAATAATTAAGTTTGCGTTATCCCTTATCAAGTGTTTAGGTATCTTTGCATATGTCTGACCTAAATAAAACGAGTCAACACCCTTGTGCCTACCCATGCTAAAATATTCTCTAATTTTTTCTTGTTTGTCACAAATTATATCGTCAAAATTGAATACTGAATTAGGTTTGACGTTGCTAGGACTGATTACGTCGTCGTTTTCACTAAACTCTTGATAACTGTTGTTTTTAATAGGTTTCATAACTTCCCTTAACAATTCGTATTTCGGTTGAAATAACGACTTGGCATACAGGTAGATGTTTTCAAATTTTAACCCGTTTTCATTAATCAGTAGACCTAACATAACATTAGTTTTACCGTAGGAAGAAGGACTGCTCAAATAAGTAATAAGTCACCGTGTTTTCTATTACTAAAAGAAATAAGAAACATATATAGAATGGCTATAGTTTATTTTATCATATTACATATAAATAGCAATACAATAAGATCATCTTACATAGTACAAATTAAATATTTACTTATTCTATGATTTTTCTCGTTTTAAGCTCTGCGATGACTGAAATTATTTCGTTTTCGTTTTCGAGACTGTTGCTACGAGCTTTCTTTGCGGCGTACAACAATTGTAGTCGATCAACTAGTTGATCAGGCGTACTCTGACATATCCAATCCGGTTTCATCTTGTTTAACTTTTTGGAAAAACTACCTCAAAGTCTGTTATTCTGTATAAATTTGGCCTGATTACATTTTCGTATTTCCAATGTTTAACGCTTATTAGTCGACCTATATAGTCTATAGTCTTTCTTATGAGCATTAGTAAGTGAGATTATTTTCATATAGTTGTCGATATCTTCCTCTGTTGGACTAGGAGAGCTTATTCGTTTAAGCGTTAGTAAAGTAAACAGACCGGGTATTCCATTGAAAAGTTTGTTTTTAATTAAAATATCCTTTCCCTGAAACTGTACTCGTGTCATCGATGTCATTATATACAGCGTACCTAGTTTTATCTACGTTTTTGTTTTCTCCGTTAGCTAATAATGCTCTATAATAGTTAGAAAATTCGTGATAATCTTTTAAGCTAGAATCGTATTCTTCTTCTTCTTCTTCATCTTCAACAGATGCAACTGGAGATGCTTGTTCATGTTTCGGTGAGAGATTAACGGTCCCCGGTAGAGGTTCAGTTATATCACGATGAAAGTAGGCTAATTTATTACGTATAGCATTACGAGCGTTTATTATTTCATCATCATCGAACCTTATTTCTTTATTCGTGTCACGGGGTTCATTGGTATGCGTACGTTTCAGACTCGCGTCTTTAATTATTACATAATTTCTAGGCTTTGTCTTATTATTATTATTCACACCTATGGTACAATGGATTGTTCAAGTGCCTTTTATAACTACTATTACGTGAAAAAGATTTGAAACATTTAGTACATGGGACTTTGTGTCCACGGTGTATATTCATATGGCGTGCATACCCGGGGCGTCGAATGCTCAGACCGCATACATCACACAAGCGTCGTTCCATACCGGCAAGTGAATGAACAGGAAGAAAGTTCCTGTTTATATATAGTCCAGTTACATGTACATACACATACATTATCAAGCATATTTACGCACAACTTCAAACAGATACACGCACAATTTGAAGTATATACACGCACACACATACATTATCAAGTATATTCACGCACAATTTCAAACAGATACACGTGCAATTTGAAGTATATACACGCACACACATACATTATCAAACATATTCACGCACAATTTAAAGTATATACACGCGCAATTTGAAGTATATACACGCACAGACGTACATAATAAAGCATATACACGCGTAGTCTCAAACAGATACACGCACAGACGTACATAATAAAGCATATACACGCGCAATTTCAAACAGATACACGCACAGACGTACATAATAAAGCATATACACGCGCAATTTACAATCATCGTGTTATATTCTATATCAATAGCTCCTTTTGACAGAACACTACCTGCGTTGCTACTGCTGCTGCCTATGTTATCATGTTTGGTTTTTCTAGTCAGAGATCCATCATCTTGACATATTCATTTTCTTTTATACGAAAAATAAAAACATTAAAACATTTATCGAGTTCTCATAAAACATATACAATCATTTTTAATATGACTGAAAGCATTTACTAAATAAAAAATTTATATATTTCATCTATTTAAAAGACTTCCTGCAGCGTGAAAGAATATATACAAATGTACTACAATTATTTTTATCAAGTGTTGACATAAATGAGCATGCAGTCATGTATTTTATCAAACTTTTGCATGTTTTGTATGACAATAGCTTAGACCGTCACCCTTAATTAAACAGGGCTACACGCCATTCATCGTTAGGTTAGGACACATAATTTTAGGTTAGTCTTACATATGCATACAATCAAACTAATGTTATCATGGAATAAGTAGATGTGGGTACAATTAAAATCAATAAGTTTTAAAGATATTTATTATATATATTTATTATACATTATATCAGATGTAATAAATTTAAGTCTATCATCTAAATCAAGGTCATTCTGCAAATCTACAATAGTTTTCCTATTAAACTTATAAACTAATTCATTCAAAAATAAATCATCCTTATATCTACAAGAAGAATTTAACACTTTTAATGAAATATTATTGTCTATACGTGTTGTTCTAACTTTTATAGCCTCGTATAAGACTTCTTCGGCAAAACATTCGTAATTGCGATGCATAGTTTTAATACTATCGATCTTTTTCCATAAAAAGGTTTTCATCATGTATAATCTCCCTATACTTAATTCGGAAATGTAAAGTTCAAAACCTTTATTTTTCGGAACAAATTTGAGACATTTGTTTCCTACACTATGAAGTGTGTAATCGGTCAATACGTGTCCATCGACCTCGTTGTGTTTCAGACATCCCAAGATGTACGAAGAATCCTCCATAAATTATTTAAAAGAGTCTTCGTTAAATTGTACGTCGTGATCAACGCCTTTCTTCAAGATCCTTATACAAACATCAAAATTCTTGTCCAGTCCAAGATGTAAATATTTCGAACGACTGTTGTTTAACGGCAACTGTATTCGCAAAGAAGTCTTGACTTTTCGTAGTTTAGAATTTTTTCATCATCATCATCATCTATAACCTTTATATCTTTTGTAGATTTTTTAAAAATTTTGTTCAGTTGAGACGAATCACACTGTACACTATACAGTTCCCATCTATTATTATTATGTTGAACAGTTTTGTAGAATGCCATGGATAAGCAGCAGCAACACAGTCGAATCGTGACTAAATAGGTAGGCTTGTTGCTTCTGCTATTTATTATCTTCTGAAGAGGGAGAGAGGAAATCATTAAAACGTCCATAATACAACGGCTCTTCTGCTAACAGGTTTCTACTTATCTCAGCTTGCTGGATCCTGTTTGGATAGTATTCGTAGTCGGCGTGCTTACCCGTAGGCTCGTAATCATACGTAGCGTCCTACATAGTTTAATTATTCTGTTAAGACGACGAGGTAATATGTAGGCATGTAAGGCATATGTAGAAATCGTTTACAAGGTTAGTAGATATAACGAAAAAGGTTAAAAATCTTTTCAAAATTACATTACGTCTAGAAAAGTAGAAAAATTGGGGTTAGAATTGTTGAATATTTTCGTTTTCACCATATATCATAGGATTACTTTTTATCTCTAATTTTATATATATGGCGTTTTGTATAGATCAGGAGTCTCACGATAATTTATTGTCATATACTGTCTTTGAATATTCTAAAACAGAAAAAGCTATCTATGTTAGAAATTTTTTAAATAACGAAATTTTTATTGAATCAGCTAAGTGGTGAAGTGAAGCTCGCTAGCCGAGCTCAGCAGCTACATTTCATTAAGGTTTTCCCCCAAAACACTCTTCACTGTAAAAGAATAATTTTATTTCTCAGGCAGTATATTATTTTCATATATTAGTATGACTTCATAATGTCAACCTATAACGTCATCGGGATAAGAGATGGTCGTTGATGAGTTTCAGTACATCATAGTTGAGTCTAATGCCTTTTACTTTACATACTGTAAAGTAACTGAAGTAAAAATACAGATACAAAATGGTGGATATGTAAATGACAGATTCAAAATGACAGAAACAAAATTGACAAATTCAAAATGACAGATACAAAATGGCGGATATGCAAATGACAGATGACAGATTCAAAATGACATTTCAAAATGGCGATTCAAGATGGCGATTCAAAATGGCGATCCAAGATGGCGATTCAAAATGGCGACCCGATCACAGGACGTTACCGATAGATGGCAGTTGAGGCAATAGGAATTCAAATCTTTCAGCGGGAAACATGGACAAGTTGGAAATGACAAGTGAGAGCGAGAGAGATGCATCTCTATCTCGCCCTCTCTCTCGCTCTCGCTCTGGCCCTCTCTCTCTCTCGCCCTGGCCCTCTCTCTCGCTCTGGCCCTCTCTCTCGCTGATTATTTTTAAATAAAATGGATTTAAAATAGATGTGTAACCGTTTTTCTAAAAACATCCTTCGCAGTAGACAAGCTCCGTGGTCTCGGGGTTAAGCTATGGGGTTCTAATCAGATGGTTGAGCGTTCGAACCCCGGTTACTACAAAATTGATTTTTATAAAAAAGTGTAACAGGTAGCCTAGCTACAGGCGTATAGAAGTCTACTATACCGATCACAGGCCGTTACCGATAGATGGCAGTTGAGTCATTAGGAATTCAAATCTTTCAGCGGGAAACAATGACAAGTTGGAAATGACAAGTGAGAGCGAGAGAGATGCATCTCTCTCTCGCCCTCTCTCTCGCTCTCGCTCTGGCCCTCTATCTCTCTCTCACCCTCTCTCTCGCTCTGGCCCTCTCTGTCGCTCTGGCCCTCTCTCTTGCTCTTACCCTCTTTCTCTCGCTGACAGATACAAAATGGTGGATATGTAAATGACAGATACAAAATGGCGGATATGTAAATGACAGATGACAGATTCAAAATGGCGATCCAAAATGGCGTTACAAAATGGCGATTCAAGATGGCGATTCAAAATGGCGATCCAAGATGGCGATTCAAAATAGCGACAGAGTAGGGATAGGGGTGGGGAGGAGTGGGGGCTTAAGTGGGGGGCTAAGTGGGAGGCCTAAGTGGGGGGAGTGGGGGAAAAGTGGATGGGGGGCTGGCCAGATGGACCAATACCTACTAGTTATGTAATTATGTTATTATTTGCATTTATTTCTCTTTGTTTAACTGTTGTTTGTAATTCAATTGTTTATAATTATAAAATTGTTGTCATGTGTTGTTTTCTTTAAATTGTTGTTTGTAATTACATTTCTGAAATCACAGTGTCAAAAGGAATAAAAAATGCAAAATATACAGAGTGTTCCATTCAAAGGAAAGAAAGTTGCTGGCGGTATGCAAAAACGATAAGTTAGGCAGCAAATTCATATCTGTAATAGCTCAAAACCTCATTGTACAAATTTTTGTAACAATCAAATTAGAAGTTTTCACTACATATAATGTGCATAACTTTAAACGCAGTGGTTGTAACGTATTCGTTACAACTAGTATTCATATTTTACCAAATCTTTGTTAAAATAATGAGCAAGTTCAACTTAAATGACCTTTGGCCCTTTCGCGCTACCTTTTTTGCAAACTTAAAGAATCTCATCGTGTGGATTTGTCTTAGCTTTACTTTAAGCCTAAATATCATAGAATCAGTTAATGCGTTTCAAAATATCTCAATCCCCGTTTAAACCTTAGAAAAAACTCTGCAAATCTGTTTGTACCGATTTATTGCCCTTCAAATTACCATCTTTGACGCAGGAGTCGGAAGCTGGGCGCAAACTCGATCTCTTGTAAAGGATAGGTCGCGCAGTCATTGAACTTTTATTCTTACAGTAGTCAGCCAGAATATGCAAAAACTGTGTTTATGCAGTGGGAGAGCGTTGTATTGGACACGAAATCTTTCTGCAGCTTATTTTGTCATCACTAAAGAAGCGAATTGCACTTTTTCGGCTAGAGAGTGATTGTGATTTAGACTCATATCGTCGAAAATGATGTAATGTGGAGTATTTATGCAGTATACAGGGAGTATTTCAAATATTGAGTAAACGATCTGGTAATGAACTATCTAGTGCTACTAAAACCAAAATAAAACGAATTGAATTTGCTCAATTAGAAGCTGCGAGCTACAACCCATATCAACTTTTCCAATTAAAAATATTTTTAAGTAAGTTACTGGTGTGTCATTGATTACACAACCAATGTGTACTTTTTAATAAGGTTAAATAATACATGTTTCTTTATTTATTTATCAAACGGTTTATTCACCAATTTCTTAAGAATATGTAACATCCAGTTGTGCAATTTATTGTTATTATCTAATTCATTTATGACTAATTTACAAATGAGTATATCGATGGGTTATGTGATTCTCATAAGATTTTGTTCATGTAAATAGTTCGTTATTATTGCAAATGTTATGTAATAATCTGTAATAGATTTGTCACTTTTATTATGATTATGTTTTAATCTGTTATTATGTTTGTAAATAGTGTAGTCATTGTATTAGATGGTAAGGTGACGTCAAATTGTGTAATATAATTATGTAAATAGTAAATAGTATATAAGCTTAGAAAATCATAATTTTAAGGGACTTCATTAAATAAAGCGACGCAGTAAAGTCGTGTTAAAGACAATAGTAAAATATAAATGGACACTTACTGATAGAAAGCGACGGAGTAAAGTCGTGTAAGATAAAATAGTACAAATGTAAATAGACAAGTTAAGTTGGTTGGTGATTTGAATAATAAAGGTGATAATAAATCTACGTTAAAACCATAAACTAGTGTTTTATTTAATTAAACACAAAAAATACCACAAAATATTCTTCGATAAAGGGAAAAAGTACCCGCTATTAATAACACAAAAGTGTGCGATCTAGATCAAGAGTGTTATTCTTTGGTGGAAAGTTCTGGATTGTGTTATATGACAAATCCATGCAAAACGAAGTCAACCGGAATTGGAAACCAGCACTGGGACAACATAAAGTGACCTACTCTGCCAATTGGAATTGGAAGAGGACTATACTAAAAGGAAAAAAGCAACGTTATAAAAAGGTAGGAAGTTATTTCCTTTTTGTATTGCCATTTGCTGAAGAAAAGGCTATCGTTTGTGAAGTGTAGTAAAGTGATTTGAACAATTTAGTAGTAGTTAAAAATTAATTAAGATTTCAATTTTAAAAAAGATTTCAAATTTCAATTTGTATATTTAATACCACAAGAATCCACATTCAGCCTGAGATAAGTCTCTATTAAATTTAATTCTGTTATTTTAAGTTATTTAACTGGCGCCCAACTCTCTTACGTAAACTTGAATTAGTCAAGAACTAACGTAACATTAATTTTATATAACTATTGTACTATTTAAAACTATTAAAAGGTATTTTCTAATCATATTAGAATTTATAAAAGAGGGAAGTTGAAAAGCATTTCCAAAGTTCACAGTTAAATTAAAAAGCAATTTAATTATAAAGTAATTATCTACGATCGAACGGCAATTATTCACAGTTTCAAAATATATAATAAAATATTTAAAAATAATTTATTATTTTTAATTAACCAATATTACAGCATTCATTTATCACTGTCAACGTGGCATTTGTTAATGTGGGGCAAAATACTATTTTTTTAAATGCAATATCACTGCAATATATATATATATATATATATATATATATATATATTATATATATATATGTATATATATATATATATATATATATATATATATATATATATATATATATATATATATATATATATATATATATATATATATATATATATATATATATATATATATATATATATATATATATATATATATATATATATATATATATATATATATATATATATAGTTTGTTTGCTTTATGACCTTTATTTATTTATTATAATTAATTAATTAATGGGTGAAGGTCTCTTTTCAGTAATCGATTTATTTCTTTGCTAATATTTCACTGAATAGTTTTTCAGTTCCACACGATGCCATAGATGAAACTATAAGAATATTCAATACTTTTAATGATCATATACAGTTTACCGTGGAAATTGAAGAAAATAATTCAATACCTTTTCTTGATACAAAAGTTATCAGAACGGAATCGAATACCATAAAAACTGATTGGTATCAAAAACCAACTAGTTCTGGACGATACATTAATTTTTATTCAAAACATCTAATGAAAACAAAAATCAATTTCGTTTTAGGTATGAAACACAGAATTTTAAAAATCTCCCATCCTGACTTTAAAGATGATAATTTACGAAAATTATTTGACATATTACTAGACAATGGATATCCGACTTACTTGATTAAAAAATTATTGTACAAAGACATTAGTAGAGGTAACAATAACACTAATACTAACAATCACCTTCAACGACATAACATTCAACAAACATTCTCTCTTCCTTATATTGAAAACCTGACTCCAAAATTAAGAAATGTTTTTAAAGAAAATCAAATATTAATATGTAACACCATTCCTTTGACTATAAATAACCTTTTTAGTAAATTAAAAGACAAAATTCCTACTACTGACCTATCTAATGTCGTATACGAACTAAAATGTACAAATTGTTCACAAACATATATAGGACAGACTCGACAAAAACTAAAACAGAGACTCATACAACATAAGAGTGACAATAGACTTAAACCGAACGCCACTGCACTTAGTACTCACGTAAACAACCTGGACCATATCATTGGCTATAACGACGCAAAAATTCTTGACAGAGACGTAAATAAAAGTAAACATGCCTTTTTGGAAATGTGTTACATATTAAATGATAATAATGCAATGAATAATAGAAATGACATAAACAACTTAAGTACTATATACACTTTATTAATAAAATTCAAACCTGGATTAAAAATACAAAAATAAAAACAATTCTCGGTAAGTTAAAAAAAGGTAGCCACGTATTAATATTTGGAGCAAAATAAAACAATTGACATTTCCCTCCGGAATTCAAAAAACATAAATGTTGTGTAGTGTTAACGTTGTTGTTATTTTTGTAGTTATTTGTTAATAGTAATCTCCATTTCTAAGTAAGTTTGTATATATTTTAAGAAAATTTTGTTCATTTATCATTTACATATGTTTTAAATAGGCTTTGACAATGCTGAAAACTATTCAGTGAAATATTAGCAAAGAAATAAATCGATTACTGAAAACAGACCTTCACCCATTAATTAATTAATTATAATATATATATATATATATATATATATATATATATATATATATATATATATATATATATATATACAAGAAAGAGTTATAATAATGGGATATCGCGCAACAGAGAAGAAAGAAAACATAAGTTGCAGCCGTCTACACGTGTTTTACACTTATTAGTGATCATCAGGACGGCATAGCAGATGGAATAAATATAAAAGCAACTAACTCAGAAAGATGTAACAACACAAGGTTTCACTGATAGCAGCCAACCGCACATTTGCAGTATCGGCCTGAAGACACTGAGTTTTCAGTGCAACAACAAACGTCACTACGGAGGCAGCTAAAGCCACTACCGTGAGACAACCAATCCCAAAGTATAATATCAATAATTAAATATCTAATTATTGATATAATTATATATATATATATATATATATATATATATATATATATATATATATATATATATATATATATATATATATATATATGTATATATATATATGTATATATATGTATATATATGTATATATATATATGTATATATATATATATATATATATATATATATATATATATATATATATATATATATATATATATATATATATATATATATATATGTATATATATATGTTTGACAAGCGGTGCTTTTGAATACCAAAAATATATTTTGTTCTAATTTTAACAAAATGCTCCTTCTGTCCTATATACACTATAAAAAAAATACTAGAGCTAAATATATACAGGAACAATGATATATAAACAATTTTCTTATAACGGTGCTTTTGAATACATTAGGTATATATGGGTGCTTTTGAATACATTATGTATATATGGGTGCTTTTGAATACAATGAAGCATATACCGGTGTTTTTGAGTACATGTTTATATTAGTCTATATCCATGAGTGCTTTACTTTAACAATAACAATTAAGCTAAATCTTTAGCATTTAGTTTTTAACATAAGATATAAGGAATATACTTCTGCAAAAGTTAAAATTTATGAAAATACCTTATAAGAGTAACGAAACAAAAAGAATAATAAGAAACAAAGTTATCATAGTTAAATAATTATTATAATTATATTTAATAAATTAAATTATAATAAATTATTAATTAATACATTGAAATATACAATTAATAAACATAATTTACAAACTTTTTATTTCATTTATTGTAGATAACGGTTTTCTTGAATACATTACAACTATACTGCTGCCTGAATCAAAAACCTGGATAACTCCATCTGATCAGAATTTGTTTCTTCAGACTTCTAAAATCTATTGTTTGACCTAGTTTTACAAAATAAAACAAAATATTGACAGTAATATTATTTTATAATGACTACTTGATGAAAATTTGGTAGTTAAAATTTAGTCTTAAAATTCAAAGTAAACAATTGACAATCAGGTGGAGTAAGCATATATGGGTGCTTTTAAATACATTAGGTGTATATGGGTGCTTTTGAATACATTAGGTATATATGGGTGCATTTGAATAC
The DNA here is from genome assembly GCA_929113105.1 of Agrypnus murinus. NCBI lineage: Eukaryota > Metazoa > Arthropoda > Insecta > Coleoptera > Elateridae > Agrypnus > Agrypnus murinus. Next base: position 27,361,410 of record OV816028.1, on the reverse strand, counting down.
ATTAGGTATATATGGGTGCTTTTGAATACCTTGAAGCATATACCGGAGTTTTTGAGTACATGCTTATATTAGTGTATATCCATGCGTGCTTTACTTTAACAATAACAATTAAGCTAAATATTTAGCAATTAATTTATAACATAAAATATATGAAATATACTTCAGCAAAAGTTAAAAATGTAATTATAATTATACTTAAAAAATTAAATTAATAATAAATTATTAATTAATACATTTAAATATACAGCTAATAAACAAATTTACAAACTTGTTATTTCCGGTATTGTATATACCGGTTTTCTTGTATACATTACAATTATACTGCCGCCTGAATCAAAAACCTGGATAACTCCTTCTGATTATCATTTGTTTCTTCAGACTTCTAAAAGCTATTGTTTGACCAATTTTTACAAAATAAAACAAAATATTGTATCACTTTTAAATATAATATAGTTCAAAATTGACAGTAATACTATTTTATAATGACTAGTTGATGAAAATTGGGTAGTCAAAATTTAGTCTTAAAATTCAAAGTAAACAATTGACAATCAGGTGGAGTAGCATATATAGGTGCTTTTAAATACATTAGGTATATATGGGTGCTTTTGAATACATTAGGTATATATGGGTGCATTTGAATACATTAGGTATATATGGGTGCTTTTGAATACCTTGAAGCATATACCGGTGTTTTTGAGTACGTGCTTATATTAGTGTATGTCCATGCGTGGTTTACTTTAACAATAATAATAAATATACATCTGTAAAGTAAAAATTATATAAATACATTATAAGAGTAATAAAACAAAAAGAATAATAAGAAATTAAATTATTTTATAATGACTTCACGATGGAAACCTAGTCAAAATTTAGTCTTAAAATTCAAAGTAAACAATTGACAATCAGGTGGAGTAGGCGTATGTGAGTGCTTTATACATTATTGATGCTTTTTTTATACATTATTATACATGCTTGAATACATTGCACCATATACTGGTGTTTTTAAGTACATGATGGTATATGCTGTTTTTGAATACATCAGAACTGCATACCGATAGTTTCGATTATAGTTACTACACATTTATGTTGATTTGAAGGGGAAAGTTTTCATTTTGATAATAATAATTGCGTCGAGTAGATAAAAATACATTTTTAACATAAAAATTATAAGAAACTCTGCACCCTCGCTACAATATACTAAGTATAACTATGAAGGTGAAGGAATAATATTTATCAAAACTTGTATGCAGAATTTCCTTATATAAAATGAAACATTATAATTATTTAAATATACGTAATATTATTATAATCAATGGTTTTTATTATGTTATTGAATTGTATCTTGAAAAAGTGTAGAATTCCTCGTATTGTGTACTCAGGTTTTTGCGTACTTGGATATGTAGTACTTACTGCTGTTTTTGTATATAGGAGTCTGATCTTATGTAAAGTGTCTGATCAACCCAAGTACTATTAATGCTGTTAAAGAAGATAATGAATATTTTTCCACCTATTAAATATAGTAAATAATTATACGATATATACGATGTATTCTATATATTAGTGTTTTTGAATACATACGAGTACATTGTAAGTACTCGTAAGTACGTAAGTAAGTACGAGGGCGCAATCTTCTCGGCCTGATCTAGAGATGGCGCTGATAGTATGAATTGAGTAGAGTCACTGCATCTAGTTACCTAGGCCAGCTGGTCGACCAGAGTACCGCAAACCGCCGCCATATTGGGGCAAACGAAGCACGAAATTGTTCATTAATTGTTCTGTATTGTATTTAATCAAATCCACGTATACTTTAAAAGGCTTTTCTTATTCTGAAAGATCAAATCTCTAATATGTCAAACACGCAAAACGTGGTTTTAATTTGTCCACTATTAAAAATCACCCTTTTCTGCCCCAATATGGCGGCGGTTTGCGTTACTCTGATCGACCAGCTGGCCTAGGTGACTAGATGCAGTGACTCTAAAATTGAGTAGAAATCCTTCAATTAGAGTCTCGCCAAGGCAGCCATTTTATTTCACAACACGTGGCGCCAAATTTGAAAAGTACAGAAAAATATTGGCATACATGTGAACGGTATTTGACTCAATTAAAAAACACGAAATAGTAGGTTGTGTATATAAAACATTATTTGGTAGTAAAATATCAAAGTCCATCTCATTAACCCTATTGTGATATAAAATGGCGGGCGCTGCGGCAACGCATTGGCCTGACTAATTGAAACTGCAAACTACATCAATAGCGACTTCGTCATTATACGGCCGTACCGATCATTTTTTTGGTAATCGGTAAGTCTGCTAATAATTTAATTTTTATAATTTTTTTGACGGAACAGTACCAATTAAGGTTATCTATGAACACATGTTCTATGAATTAGGGAAATAGAAATGTTAGATTTTATTAAAAGTCAATAAATATATAGTTTATTTTGTTTTATTCTATCAAAGTAAGTTGAACACGTACGTGCGATATAACATTAAAGTTTTAGCATTGTTCTACTTAATGATTTGTTTGCAGATTGTTTCTTCAATAAGTCAGTATTTTCCAAACATGTATTGGTTAGAACTGGTTTAATTTCAATTTCTATAAATTCTCTATGTTCAATGGGACACGCCAATAAATATAGATGGCGTTGTACATCAACAAAATGACGTCGATATGCGGTAGGTGACCATGTATGCAACCAGTGAAATACATGCTTTAGTTGTAACATAACATTCAAACCTTCCAGTTTGACAATTATTATTCTACCTCATAATTGGATTTAATAAAATTTCGCTAGATTACAGGTCAATCTTTGACGCGTCCCAATGCATGTAAATGCTGAATCTTGCAAAAGTGACGGTAAAAGTAATTGTGGAAAGTTTTCTTGAGTATTGCTTGTAGCTGGGAACGATAAAGCGATTTTAAAAAGAGGACGAATTTTAAAGTATTATTTCAACAAATAATTATTTGGGTAAAGTAAAGCAAAACGCCAAATATTAAAATAGTACATAAAGGAACAGGCATTTCCACAGACAGTTACCTTCTCAATTTTTGCTAATATAGTGGAATAATTTTATAATTCATCTCCTTCTTGCATCTTTTAAACTTTCCATATAGCATCGATTTATTACGCGCTGTATTTTGGCCGAAAAAAGATTTCGCAGGCTTGGTCTACTACAACATTATTATATTCCATTGTTTCTATATACAGTGCGTTTATAAAGTCTGGAACTATCGAAATAAATCGTTTATTATTTGTTTTTCAAAAAAATTCTCGAACACTTCGATTTCGATCTTTAAATGAGACATATTCTAAGCTGAACTCTGCAATTGCATCAGATTAATCTGATTGCTCGAGTAACTAGGGGGACCATTGTCTTAATAATGTTTGCTATAGTTACTGAGTTTTAGCGTAATTGTTATTTGTTGATCGTCTTTTGTTTCCGAGTTTTAAGTTTTAGAACAAAAACAAGATTAATTCAATCGAATAACAATACAGAATTCAAGAGTTCCAATTTAATAATAGTTATTTAATAAATTAGTTTGTTAATGAAAGCGATTAATGATCGAAACTGTTTAAAGCACGAACGAGCGATAGGGAGTGAGTGCCTTTAATAGTTGAGATCATTAGTTGCTCATTAACAAACGAATTGATTACAACAGTTTTTCGTTGACCGTAAAATTCTTCGATTTTAAGATAGAAAATTTCAAATAATACCGAATCCAAACTTGTGCGTATATCTGGTTGCCCAAAGTAAAACATCATCAAAACGTCAAAATCACAAACGGGTTTATTAATGAAAAAGAGTGTATTAATGAGGTCCATTAATGCATCCTTTTTTCACAAAACAGTTACTTAATAAAAAAGAGTGTATTAATGACGTCCATTAATACATCCTTTTTTAGAAAAAATCATTCATTAATATTGACATTAACAAACGGTCAACGAAAAAAAAGTTTAAAAATTTTATGGATAACTGTCATAATTTTAACGCTCAGTCAATTGTTACATGGCTCCTTCATTTTTTTATCAAAAACTTGAAACTCTTTGATTGTTATCCAATAAAAGTTCAAATTTTTTGATAAAAAAATTTGAACTTTTTTGAACGCAACAGCGAGCCCATTATATTTCCCTATGAGCGTAATTCGTCTGTCCAAATTATATTGTATATTTTGTTGTTTTTATATTATTACATATATTTTTATTATTACATGGTCTAATATTGGTATCTCTAAATTTCTTATTCAAATCTCTGTTAATCTTACCTAAAAAGTTAAACCGTCGATCTATGGTTTTTTCATCGTATCCGTTGTTTAGAGCTGTTTGTTGTATCATGTTCAATTCTGCTAAAAAATCTTCTTTGGAAAAATGGATCGTGACAAGTCTGTGAATGAAACTATTGAATGCTGGCATTTTAATATTTTCCGAGTGATTTGAACAATTGGGTATTATGCTATGGAATTGATTATCTTTACGTATAATAGTTATATCTAGAAAGTTTAATTGACAATCGATTGTTTTCTCTAATTATTATTATTAAAAGTAAACTGTATTGATTTGTTGAATGAATTGAATAATCTTATTTGTGATAATCGTCTATCAGTGCCGACAAAAAGACATATGATATCGTCAACATAGCGATATCAAAAAATTAACCAAGTTTTTTTTTTAATTACAATATTGGGCCATGTGAATAAAGCATTTGCTACATTTTATTCACATGGCCCACTGTCTGAATTTAGAATTTTCTGTTCAAGATTATCCATAGATATTTAAAGGCCCTCTTAAGTCATTGTAGTCTATTTGGGTTATTCAATATTTTAATAGTCAAGAATAAAAGAAATTAATTTGTCAAAACGGTTTGTTTAAAATACTTATCGTTACCGAGAAAAACGCTTGTAAAGTGTGAAACCTGTGGAGTGATGACGTCATTTCTACTAATACAGCCGAGGCGGCCGGCGGTGCACTATGGAATAGTTTAACCTTTTTCATATCAAAAATCTATAACTTTCTCATTTTTTGAGATATAAACCTGGAGTTTTCCATAAGTAATCTTAAATATAAGGGGTTTCAATTAAAATAATATGTGTTTGATATATACATTTTATTATGCATAAAATTGTATATTCTATATTAAAAAACTCGGTATTATCCGCTTAAATTAACATTAACAAAATAATATTTTTCTAATTTAAAACAGTAAAACTAATATTTCTATTTAATAATAGAAACTTCTAGTAGCTATTACGCTTCTTCTGAAAGTTATTTGACTGTTTTATTAGAGGTCCTTCTGAGATTACTAATAAAAGGGTCTAATATCTAAGAGTCTCTAAGGTCGATCAGCCGGGCGGGGTCCCGGGAGCCCAGTGGGGCCCTGCAACCAGCTACCTTATTTTAATCAACACTTTTTTATTTACTTGAGGCCCCACTCGATATTTGTGACCGGGGCCTCAAAATTCAAAGGGCGGCTCTGCTTTAACTAAATATTAGGCCATGAAAAAATGCATGTACCCATAAACTTTATATTATTTCAGTCAAATAAAATGTAACAAAATATTTTATTATATGGTGTAAAAGCAGAAAGTTTAAGCTTTCTAAAATGGTATAATATTTATACAGTTGCTTTATAATTCTTTTTGAAAATAGACATTGAAAAGCTTATAGCGCAACCAAGTATGAGCGATATGTTTTGATAACGTGCATTTTATATACATTTAACATTACAATATAACCAAAAATATTTTTGAATGTAACACACTGACCATTTAGCTAACGATACGTATTAATTTTATTGGTCAAACCAAACTTATGCATAAACCATTTTTGAGATGCAATGTTAGGTCAGTTAGGTGCCCTCCACAATGCGCCCGCCGCCTCGGTTGCATTAGGAGAAATAACGTAATCAAGATTTTTTAAATGCTTACATCTCCCTTATTTTGCACGATAAAAAAGTGCGGGTTTCAATAATGTACTGACAAAGACTATATCATATTTTAATTAGTTGTTTCGTGACTTAATAAAAGGGCCTTTAAGCAACTAGTGCATCGGGCTGAAATATTTATGGATAATAAAACTTAATGGGAAACTTATGAATAACCAGACGGATATTCTTCTTTCAGATATTTTGGAAATAAAATTACCGTTAAATCTGTTTAGTATTGAACTTGTTTTGTATTTAGTTATAATGGTTTACTACCTGAGTATATATTCCGGTATTTTTTAAATGTTCAGTCTTCTGACGATGGTGTTAATCGTACATTCAATCAATCATACTTACCTGTTTATTTATCGTAGCAGATAAAACAAATTCTTATTATCGATCTAATTTATCATTACTTAATATCTTTTAAAAGAAACGTGTTTCTTTCGTTCTAAGATTACTAAAATCTACAATGGAGTTTGCTACCACCATAAAAGTAAACAATGCTGTAATATAGGATTTCTGAACCTGTCATATACTTTCAGAACTTTCTGCCGAAAGCCGACCCAAAAGAGGAAAGTTCCATTGAAGAATAGATTTAACCTTACACTTGGTTTCCACGTGTTTTACTAAGAATGATTATAAAGGACCCTTTCGGTTTTAACTGGTTCTTTCAGCATTCCTATAATTGCATATTGCATGTCTAAATCATAATACATAAACCATACTAAAATCTGCTTTTACTTTTAAAAATGATTTAAAATTCCAATTGTATTCAATAGCACCAGTATATTAAAAGGGAAAATTTTAATCATTTATATAGATATAGAACAAATTATTAATATCTCAGAAATAATCTACTTATGGATCAACAATATTTCTTGAAATAAATAAAGATTATTAAAAGTTTCACAGTTTTATTAAAATACAACCTGACAATATTGTTTCGACAACTATGCTGTCATTATCAAAGATAATATAATTATAAACAAACACGTCGCTAAGGTAGATACGTAGTTAGGAATAACAATAAACAATAAACAAATTATAAACAAGAAACAATAAACAAGATTATTTCGTCTTCGTTAGAAGAACAAGCCAAGTTATACAAGAAACTTATGATCAAACACGGAATCGCAGGTCAGAATGTTTGGTTTAACCAAGAATGTCTGAAACGTCAGGTTATTCCTAACTACGTATCTACCTTAGCGACGTGTTTGTTTATAATTACATTACCTTTGATAATGACAGCATAGCTGTCGAAACAATATTGTCAGGTTGTATTTTAATAAAACTGTGAAACTTTTAATAATCTTTATTTATTTCATAATTATGGAGTGCCACAAAGTAAGGCTGGAAACAATAAACAAAAAAAAACAATATTTCTGCTTTGTAAATAATTCTTTTCAGTTAATAACTTCATTTTAAAGAAACATCGTTTACATAATACGTAATAATTAAGAAAAATTGCATGTACATTTTTTATTTAATCATTTGTGTTACGATATTGTACTTCATTCAACATGTTATACTTATTTACGGTCACAAAAAAATGTATTTAATAAACGCTTGTTTAACATGCATGTGTTGCAATTATGAGTATTGTTGAATACTTAATATTAAAATATAATTATTATAAAATATGTAACAAGGCTCTAACATTTTTGTGATACGTGTTTTAGTATGTACTACCCATATATAAAATCATATATTAATCATATAGATATAGTATAGGTCCAGACCACCCTTTTAAAATGCGGGGGTTCAATAGTTATTTATGTATTAAGGACATAATGAAGCTTTTATGGCCAGAAGCGTTATTTCTAGTCAGAGGCATCAGCCGAGGGCTAAGGAAAAGGCTGTAGGGCCAGAGCCTACTATAGCTAACGAGCCTGGAAGTGCAACGAGTGACGTCACAAGAGCCGATGAAATTTCTGCAGCGTTTAATAGGGAAATACCGCCGCCACGAACTTTTCTCAAAACCCTGCGAAAACCATGACAGATATGAAAAAATGTATTGTAACAAAATTACAGAGAATTAAATTTCCTATAAAACGCAAAATAATAGATATGCCTATTTCCAGTAGTTTAGACGTGGGAAGATGTCAAATGTTTGTGTTATTCAGATAAATTCGCAGGAACTGTCTGTCGATACCCCTTAAATGTAATTAAAAAACACTTTGTTTTGGTACATATTCTGGGGTAATACTCTAGTTTTGAGAACTTTATTTCGAGAGATTTATTTGCTTTGATGATTTTTACAAAAAATAAACAACATTGTAGATATAAACACATAAATAAAAATGAACGTAAAATATATTTATTTTTCCATTAATCAACATGCAAATAGTGAGAGACAAATTTAAAAAAGAAAACGGCTATTATCTATTTGATGAATATCAATTTTAACAACGAATCATTAAGACTGCTTTATTGGTATACACTACAAGTGTCAGAGGGCATACGACGTAATTAGTTTATGTCATAATTTAAAAGTTATTTATTTTACGCCAAATAATACAGAATTACAAAATCCTTTATTTTTTTAATCTGGCTGTTAAAGCATAATAAATAGAAATACCCTAATAGGAAATAAAAAACAATAAGAGAAACATTTTAGTAAAAACAATGAAAAAGCAACAACAAATGAACATCTTGCCAAATTGTAAATATCGTTAATAAGAACAAAACATAAGCTTTCTCTGTGCAAGAACTACGTAAGTGAAAACATTTAGCAAACATATTTTATAAATAAAATAAAATTATAAAAATCGCAAATTAAATTAAAAAGTTATATAACAATAAATAACAAAGTTGTAAATAAAAAGACATTCTACAAAACTATTAATTACAGATTAAACTATTTTGTTAAACATTTCTATTTTGATTTTTCAAATCTCTGCGCTTTTCTTCTGCTTTTGGGCGTATTTTTTTCTTTGCTGATGTCATTTTTTACTTGCGAACGAGACATCGAATTGGATACTTCGGCCAGCATAAATAGTTATATTAAACTGCTTGATCGAGGTGGGCTGAAATATGCCAAACAGTTTTTTAATGATGTAATAATAAATACTTATTCTTTGTTTCAAGTGGTAATTTCTGAGAGATACGAAACAGCCTTTTTAAGTTTTAAGTCACAAGAGAATTCTTGTAGAATTATCGTTAAAGGAATTAGAACTTTCAGGTTTTAACCCAAGTGAAAATCCGGAATGTGAATGTGGGAATTCAATACTGAGTCTTTCAAAACACAGCATCAATACGTTCTGTAACATTTTGCTTAATAATTATTCTAGCAATAATTACTAGTGCAGCGTGGTACACAGCAACTTGACGGCATTTTCTAAAATAAAATTTTTAACAACATAATGCATTAGGTAAATAATTATAAAATTACCACAAATATTTACAAAACGTTTGTCTTGCACTAAAAATATAATATTTGCGAGACGCTATGCTAGACTGCTGGTTCTCGCGGCAGTGTGAATAATTCAATCCGATCATCGACTGTTTCTACGTCACAACGGTAGTAGGGATACAGTTCCAGGCTCGTTAAGCTATAGAAGGCTCTGGTAGGGCCCTAAAAGCAAATTATGCCCGCTATACATACACTATTTTATGCACAGATTAAGTTTTAATGTCAAATCTATTATTGTGTAAAAATATAATTAAATGAGTACGTTGGTACATCAAGCAGCTGTGCGTATACTTATGTGATTATACGAAGTTCGTTACTATAGTTACTATTTCAAAATATTTAGTTTCCGTTTATTTTCATTGGTAATAACTTTACAAATTATATTAAGAACCAATCAAGTTCTACAAAAAAACTTCTGACATTTAATTGACGTTTCGTTATTGCCTGTCTGACCATAAAGAGACCCTTGGGCCATAAAAAGACTTTTATGTTTAGATGAATCTTGCAATAATAGTCTAATTATAATGCATCTGTGCATAAAAGTTTTTAACACGACGATGGGTGATCTTATTAATGTCGATGTGCTCTATCGAATGACGCCAAAAAGGAACCCCCCTGACTCCCCTTGTAGGGGATAAGGGGGGCAACTTTGAAAATTCAAATGGGAACCCCTAAATTTTATTGCATATTTAGATTCGACGCATCAAAATATGAATAATCTTTTTGAAACATTTTTTTATCTTTGCAACAGGTGGCGCTGTAATCGTAAATACCAATTTTTTGCATTTTCAGCCGTCTCTAAAATATTTACAGGTGCAAATAACAGCTTTTCATATTTTTTACTGAATAGTGATGAAAAAGGTTTGCTAAAGTGTACTTTCATAAGAAAAAATGAAATTTGCTCGATTCTTCGCATAAAATAGTATATTTTGCTGCGGGGCCTAATATTTTGTATAAATAAATAATCATTCAGACATCATTTTAGAAGGTTTTAATTATATCTTATGTTCGGTCGGGCGATTATAACCTGTTTAGCGGACTGTTTTTAGAGCGTAAGTTGCTAAATTAGAGTTTTAGGGCTCTAAAAACTGCTTTAGAGCCCGCTAGAAAAAAGCTACCCGTATTTACGTCGTCTCCATAGTAATAACAGTAATTACATATATATCATTGCACCTACCTACTTGAAATTTTGCACTTTTCAAATTATCTTTATTTTAAAATTAAATATTAATTTAAACTTAGGCCGGACATAAACTAACGTATGCATTTCGGGTTTAATTAGTGTTTTAGAGCCCTTTATCGTCTTAGCTGACTCTGCGGGTGCTGACACACTCAATTAAGCCCTTAATAAATATACTAATTCATACCCATAGATAGGACACCTATAACCGTAATTTTCAAAGCTTTAAAATAGAACAGATTATTCAACTCAAGTACGCAATAAGTAATAAACTACACATTCCAAATAATGCTAAGATTTTTCAATTAAAATAAAGCAATTGTTTACCGATACTTAATTCTGTATCTCAGAAATAACCTACCCTTGGATCAAGAATATTTCTCTGATCACTCGACAGCAATTCTCACTCCAAGTTAGAAAATAATGAAAAAAGAATAAAAACCAACATTAGTCAATAAATCTAACTAGCTTCAGAACAGAACTTGAAAATGAGATACATAAGACTCAATGTGCAATTAAGAACTGATCAAGAATGGAAACAGAAGCTGAAAGCTTTACCAAGGTTATTCAAAAAGTAGCTTGGAGTGAACACTAGAGAAATCACTCACAAAAATTGCTGGAGTTAATTATCCTATTGAGATCCGAGAATTAGAATTTGAACAGAGGTTTTCCGTGGACGGGGAAGTCAAAGCCGCCGCAGACGGCTATTTTTCTGGACTTGGGGAAACACGTTCTGCGGTGGGATATTTTCGAAAAAAGTGTATTGAACGTTCAAAAGATTATATTGAAAAATAAAATAATCTTTGTACATATAAAATCATTGTTTCATTGTTAGGTCACCTAATTATCATCCTGCCCTCGTAATATGTTTTTGCTATGTTTTTCGGAGATATGAAGATTGAAACAGGATTCAGATTTTTATAGCCACCTGGTATATGCAGCGTGTTCTTAGGAAAAAGTTCTATAGTTACTTGAAAAAATATTTTAGTCCTAAAATGAATAAATGCGGTGTATCATCTGAGCCTTTGATCTAAATAATAATGACGAAATAAATAAAGATTAGTAAAAATTTTCACAGTATTTATTAAATTATAACCTGACTTATAAGCTGTCATTATCATTTCCTGATTATGGAGTTCCAAAAAGTAAGGCTGCAAACAATAACCAAAAAAAAAATAATAATGTTCAAACACACAATGTGCAAAAAGTTAACTTAAAGTTAGTGCGAAACTTTTATTATGATGCGTGTTTAAATTTCCCTATTTAATATACAGTGCGATTACAAAGTAAGGAATAAATTCGATAAAAGGGAAAGTATTGATTTTTAGAAAAATTCCAAAAACAGGTCAATTATGTTTTGTCTGCAAAAAGTCTGCACTTTTTGACATAATATTCGGATATACAGGGCGATGCGTTGAAGTGTGGTGACTCGTCATCGTCATCGGATTTTTCTTTAAATAGCACCTTCCATTTTTTATTCCATATTCTGACACATTATTCAATTGCCAACATGGTAATGTAATAAGTTTGTTATTATGTAAGGAAATTTTTTAGAAAAATTATTATGCATATGGGAAAAGTGCTATAGTCACCACAATTAAACGCAAAGCATTGATTTTTAAAAAAATTCTAAAAACAGGTCAATTTTGTTTTTAAAGTCCGCACTCTGACATAATATTCGGATATACAGGGAGATACGATACAAAATTTTTTTTTTTGTTGCTTGGTAATTAATTCCTTGTAACGTCCTAGTGCTTGAGTTTTACGAGGTGCTATAGATTGACGTAAAAGAATCAGTCAGCCGCCACTGTTATTTACAATGAAAAGAAATATCTCCGTTATGGGTCCTTTTGTTCCAAAGAAACAATCTTTCTATTGCATTAATATGATTTTTAATTTCAAAGTGGATAAATTGATTTTATTGATTTTATTATTCAGTTAATGAATTGATTTTCAAGGAACATCGTTTACGTAATTGCTAAGAAAAATTGCACATGTGATCCTGTCCGAAGAAAGGACACTTATGACTTAACGAGAATATAGCTTAAGATTCAGTCGCTTCTACCATGGAAATGATACACTTTTAATTTGTTATTTATATAATTTTTTTCTTAATATGTAATGATGAATATTATCTGTTCAATTAGTGTTGTTTATTTTGTAATACCTCCATTTCTTGAATTTCTCATTATATTAAAATGTAAACCAGTTTTTACCACAAACGCTTTTAAAAGAACGCCAAATTTCTAAAAATAGCTTCCAACTACATAGGGTCAATATGCCAGTAATTGACCACTTAAGAGATTTTTCAGAAATATAAATTTATAACTTTGTAATATATTTTTTTAAACAAAATAAAAAATGGTATAAAGTGCAGTTATAGTCTAAGACTCTAAATATTAATAATACACAAATTAAAAAACATTTTGTTTCATAGAAAAAAAATATAAGAGTAAAAAAGTTAGAATTTTCCAGTAGTTAACCACAAACAACCCAGTGTTTGACCAAATTTTTCCCAGTAATTGACCAGTGTTATAACATAACGAATAAAACATCAGTTTTTTATTATTTTATTATATATTGTTATAGAGCCACATAGTATGTATTGCATAAAGAAAAACGAATATTCTTAAAAAAATATCAAAATATATGTATATTATTTTTGATGACATTTTGATAAAAACAAAAATGGAAAAGAAAATTACCAGTAATTGACCACTTTACGAAGCCAGTGGTTGAGCAGTAGTTTTGTGCGAACAAATACTGGAAACAGCTATTTATTTGAAATTTTATTAAGAAAAACAGGAACAAGAGTAACTTACTAATCTTGTAGGGGTGACAAAAAAAACAAAATTCTTTATTTTGCATACAACTAGTGGTTGGTCAACTACTGGAAAACTGATAAGATTTCGAATTCTGTAATTGACTACCACATTTTTTGCAAAAGAAGTGTCAATTAAAAAAATATATATAACAAAAATTTATTAGTTCGACCTTTCTATTACTTGCACAAAATGTATAATATAACGATTTTCATTAAAATCCCGGATGATTGCAGATTTCAATAGAGTTGTTTACTTTCCATGCTTACTGTAAAAGCACAAATTTAGCTGTCAAATAAACGAATACAAATTCCACATGTATTTAGACAACCGTTTGACCAAGATAATGCAGCAATGTGACACCATATAGTAATTAGAGGTGCAATAATCGCTTGTGAAACATAAAATATTCATAAAGATGTACAGGTATCTTATTTTTTCTTTTAAAGTGAAAATTGGTCAACTACTGGGTAATGGTCAATTACTGGCTTACTGACCCTACCTGATTTCGGGTAGTTTTCTTATAAAGTACCGTTGGTTAACCGTTGCTGCCAAAAATTCTCTTGGGGGATTAGAAAAATATATAGGCAACAAAAATTGCATTTAATGAATGGAATATTTATTTTAGAAAGACTGAAAATAGATCATTTAATCAAATCGTTTTAATATGTACATAACATATATGTATAGTGAATAATTGTTTGATTTTCTAAATTATTAGATGCGACGAAACAACACAAAAGTAATTATTTTCGATAAAATTGTATGTTATTTTGTGAAATCATGTCGTCTTTATTTATTACCGACGGCCACAGTGCCGACACAAAAGGTAAATGCCTTTTGTCTGACACTTTTCTCACTGGGTTAATATTATTGGAAGTTTAGGTAAATAGATGTATCCTAACTTACAGAAAATAAGACACAAAGAATTATTTATTTATTATCAAAATCGTCACTTGCAGTTTCTTTCCCGTTAGAATCTAATCACATATTGCAATTTTATTAAAAATACACTAAACTATTTCAACTAACTAAAAGTTAGAATTTTTCATTTTTTAATTAATTGGGGTAAAAATAACATAACTGCGTCTACAGGGACGGCTTGTAGTTATTTTCCCTGAGTAGACGGATTTACAAATGCATAATTTATGATATAATCAAAATTGCAATTAAAAACTTAAATACCATTATGGTGTTAAAAAACTACTACTAACAGAAAAATGAAAACAATATTTACAAACATTGATTAAATTTAGGTTTTGGATTTTAACTTTCATTTGTAATTTGGAGATGTTTTAGCAGCATTATTCGATAGACGTGTACTATACAAATGACATTCAATAAAGCTTATGTATATTTTAGTTTTAAGGTAAAGGTTAATTAATATTTATAATTAACGCTTTTACATTAAATCACATTTTGAATGCAATTCATATAGAAAAATCAATAAAATCTGTTTAAACAATTGTTAACAATTGTTATAAACAAATTAATTTTTAACCTTTAAATTGGTTTAATATAGTTCCCTTCTACAAAGTATAACTAAAATTTTTAAATTTTAGATAGAATCTGTTTAAACAATTGTTATAAGCAATTGTTATAAACCAATTAATTTTTAACTTTTAAATTGGTTTAATATAGTTCCCTTCTACAAAGTATAACTAAAATTTTTAAATTTTAGATAGAATCGGTTTAAACAATTGTTATAAGCAATTGTTATAAACCAATTAATTTTTAACTTTTAAATTGGTTTAATATAGTTTCCCTTCTACAAAGTATAATTAAAATTTTTTAAATTTTAGATAGAATCTGTTTAAACAATTGTTATAATCAATTGTTATAAACAAATTAATTTTTAACTTTTAAATTGGTTTAATATAGTTCCCTTCTACAAAGTATAACTAAAATTTTTAAATTTTACATAGAATCTGTTTAAACAATTGTTATAAACAAATTAATTTTTAACTTTAAAATTGGTTTAATATAGTTCCATTCAATAAAATTTAATTAAAATTTTTTAATTTTTATTTTTATAATTTGTTTAAACAATTGTTATAAACAATTTAATTTTTAACTTATAAATTGGTTAAATTAAAAAAAAATTAAATTAAATTAAGATTTTTAGTAATTATAATTAGTAATTATAATTATAAATTAATTAATTACAATATTAAATATTAAAGAATATTTTGCGATAAAAAGTGCTAATTGTAAATTATAATTGTAAATAAATAAATAATTGATTACAATTCATACTTCAATATAATTAGAATAATATACATGTATCATAATTCTATATATGCATATTGGTGCTTTTCAATACTACATATAAATTCATTATCTATACCATGGTAATACTGTTAGTCTGATAGTATTCAAAAACACCTCTGATCGTACATGCCAATGTTAGTCATTGGAGGGTTTGAATACGGTATTCAAAAACACCGCTTTATAGCTAAATGGTTTTGAAGACCGTATTCAAAAGCACCAGATGTATCCAAAACCACCGCTGCGTGACTATTTTTGTATCCAAAAGCACCGCTTGGAATACATATATATATATATATATATATATATATATATATATATATATATATATATATATATATATAATATGGGTTCAATAAACATGAAAAAACGTATATACGAAAGCAAGACTTGTCATTTTGTGTTAGTTACTTTTTATTGTTTTTACCATTTATTACATTAGAATAATTAGTATACCGTGCACGTACTTGAAACTACGTACATATTACGACGAGAAGCGAGCGAAGCGGCCTGCAGAAATGTCGGCCCAGGAGGCGTGACAATTTAGCTTTCTTTTAGTCAACCTAGGGCAATAATATCAACAACAATTTAATCGATTGCTAGTGCAATATACATAACAAGAACGAATAGTTCACCATACGTCCACGCATCTTTAATAATACCGTTAATAATTATGAATTATTATAATTTATGCATATACATGTCCACGTTGTCACGCACTAAATAATCCAATGAAAAATGGAACGAAAAGAATTCTAAATTATCTTTGTTAATGGTAATTTTTTTGTCGGCATACATGTGTGTGTTATCTCGTCATAAAAAAATATGTGGGTGTACGAACGGAAGAATTTTTGGAAAAATAATAATTAATTTCACTTTATCACTGTCATCATCGTGAGTGACTTGCTCTTAAGATAACATAAAAAGAAAATCCCATTGTTATATCCATACAATTCTAATCCTAGTAATACGAGAACGATTGTTACAACGTTAGACAAAAGAAAACTTTTAACAAGGACGGCAAAATTTCTTTTACACAAAAGAGAACTTTTAACAAGCCCGACATCGACAGTGTTATATCATCTAACAATAAAATGCATTAAAATGGTGGACTGATTGTTAGTTAGAAGTACTTATTTTCTGATCCTAAAAAATGCCCTCTGTAAGTTTACTTACCAACTGGTATGATAGGGTCTTCCAGTAGGGGCGGTTAATTATAATTTTTAAACTTCTTAAACTACAGTGTGAAATAATGATAATAAATTTCGTCGCAGAAATTCCGTCAGCAGCTAACGCATAATAATTAGAAAACTTATAACAAGCTGCTGCTATGTAGTAGTATACCAGTCTCGTTTACACGCCGGCGTTGTTTATTAACGTTTTTCGTGTTGGAAGCCGAACTGTAATTAATGTGTGAACTTTTTAAGCTGCATTTTAAACGCCTAACTTTAACACCAGCAACAGGGTTGGTATTTTGACCCTGGCATGAAATTAAATGGAAGGCAACCACTATCGCTTTTCATTGTTCAATTTAGTCTGGTGTTTTGTTTCTTCTATAGTGTTTTCTGAATGTAGATTTTAATTAACTTTTTTATAATGAAAACGTATGAAATACCTAAACTTTTTGAGCAGAAGTTACATTACAGTTTATTTTATATGAAATAAGCATTTGCGAAAATTGTTGCAAGATATAGCAAAAGCCCCTCCTGCGACTGTCAAAAATATGTAACAAACTGTTTATTTATCACTATAAAATGTACAATTTAGGTGACTCGTGGAGGGGACCAAAAATTGTAAGAAAGCTCTTCTAATAAGTTACTAGATAGTAGATATCAGAAATATTTGGCAATTCTTCCCATGCTCAGCCAGGATTGGCAATAGGCAGTTTTTCTCATTAAAATTAATACTAATTGGAAAGCCGGTTGATCTAGAATTTAAATACAATGACTTTTCTTCCTGAGCGCCACCTAGTTTTGTATATCATGTTTAAATAAACTCATTAAACATAACTTCTAATCTAAATTCGATCTTATCTGTACATTCATGCTACTAAAATTACAATTAAATAATTACTTGCTTAAACACTACATACAAGTGGCACCTGAACCTGATGTATACAAACAGCAAATCGTTAGCTTTTTCGTTAGCTGAATTTTCTTTTATGTATTTCTTTAAGATGATTCCTATAAAAATTTTAAGGCAATCCTAAATTTTTCTAGGGTCCCCATAATTATTTACATAATGTAAATAAAAAAACACCATTGCACAAAAGAAAAGCCCGTAGAATAGTTTCGTAACTGAGTGTAAAAGGTGATAGTTACATGGTCATACAGACGAAATGTTACGTTTATCAGCTTTTAATTACGATCAATAAAGTTCAGACTCCTTTTAATACTTGTTTTATTAAAAAGAAATATTAAAAACTCCATAGCACAGCTTCCAGATTAAAGTGGGTTGTAAGGATACTTTTAGCAAACGTACCAAAATTAGCTTGGTATATACCACAATAAATGTAGATTTTAATGAAAAGAGACTTTATTAATCCTGCTAATATATTTCTTCACGAAAATAAGAAATATTGATTTTTGACTTCCTAGATTCCAATTTCAAATTACAATTTACTAGGTGGAGATTCATGAACGTCATATAAAACAACCTATACAATCGATACCATAATACTCCGTTAAAAATAAACAAAGAATTTTTACTCGTACAAAAAATTCAACATAGTTCAAGATTTTTCTTTTTCATATTTTTAAAACCACCTCGCGCCATGGCGTTATTCGAGAATATTAAGATTTTCAGGAAAGTCCAAAATGATCTGCCCAGATTAAAAATACCACTTATAGACGATAATTATTATCCATTTAAAGGGGAACAGAGCAAATTATCGCTCTGGTATTGACGTTCCTGGGTATACCATTCGACTCGGGCTCCCGATAAATGGAGAATTTTACATTGTGGAGTATCCAGTAAGAACAATTACAAAACAGTGATTTATCAAATAAAAAAACTCCTGTGTGTGTTTTTGTTGATATTTGATCATACAAGGGAGAATTTACTCTCACGATAATATTTAATTAATAGGCAGATTTTATGTAATTCTAACTACCCGATTTAATGGTTGCATAATCTCACTTTTACAATATTAAATTTTGATCAAGGTTTAGATTTGTGGAGAAATGAATGTGTAAAAAGGCGTTTTTATGAAATTAAGTTATTTATTAGTAACAGGAAATTGTTTTTTTATTATTGTATTATTCTATTTTTAAATACAAGTGTTGAGTATGGTTGAATTCAGAAATTGTCCTTTCTATAAGTTTATATAATTAGTTTTGCATTAATGAAAGTTAATAAATCATAATTGGGTTATGTAAATCTGAAATGTCAAAATTTCTTTGTTTTTTAAAGACAATTCATTTGTTTCCCAAAATTGTATATAAAGGAATCCATTTTTAACAATTAAGTAGCAATATTCTATCAGAGGAACAAGTTGTGTTTCTAGCTGCTTCTAAAATTCATATAGGAAGGTTAGAGTTCAACTTTGAAAATCATAAAGAAGTAAGGTTATGTGAAACGTCAACGATAGATAATCTTGTTTGAAGTGTGTATGAATATATATAGTTCATCATATATAAGTAAGTTTTTTAAAATGTTAAAAATAACAACATTTATAATTTTATTTAACCTTGTCAATGTTAAATAATTTTGATATCAAAAGAAAGTATCGAATTTTATAGTTACCTGTTTAATCGAAAGATCACTGTTTAATTAACTACGTAATTTGGTTTTCAATTGGTCTGTAATTTATGTTCAATCAGAAATAAGAGCCGATTAACGAGTTTGTCAAGCAACTCGAACCTAAATAAAGATGAGATATATGTGGCGCCAAAATTAAAGAGAAAAAGTAAGTTATTAAATTAAAGTTTAATTTAATTTAGATACCTACATTTTATTAATTATCGAAAATAGATTTGTAGTCTAGATTATATTTTCAAATTTTAATAATTTTCGTTGAGATATTCCAATAAAATGGTAAATGAAAAGATTATCCATTTAAATACTTTTTTTAATTTGTTATGAAATAATAAGTTTAATTTGATTTTCTTTCATTTGTAATTAATAATTTATTTCTGATCTCTTCAAAATTTAATTTAGTATCTATTTTGTTCTTTTTATTTTCTTTTTTTTGTGATTAATTCAAATTTTGTTTAAATAAATAACAATTGTTTAACAACCAGCTTCTATTTAAATTAGAATATTCTACATCAGTGACCCAAACCTGAGAGAGTCTCAATGTAGTGGAATTATGTTACTCACTACTATACATGTGTAAAGCCAGAACATTATATAATATTTTTATAAAGTAAGAATTTGTATTCCATGTTAACTATGTTTTCTAATCTAACTTTAGCTGTGTTTTTTAAATCCCCATTATTCATAGTAATATGTTTGTAAGATATACCATGCGAGATAACATATTTATTTTGGTTGCATAATGTTCTAATTTCACTGTTTAATTTATTATTGATATACAAGTTGTTGTTTCTTTTTAAGTAATTACCCGCGGTCGCAGTTTAGTGATTTTATAATTATAATATTTATGTGGAATGAGTTATAATTACTTTGCTAGGTTAGCGAATGATTGCTACCGTTAAACCGCCTATGGCTTATTATTTATTTGTATTTGTAGGAATTTAGTTATTGGCACAATAAACTTTCAGGTATGCAAATACCGAAGCAAGACATCGAATAAGAACCACGACCTCACACTAGTTAGTCGATACAGGCATAATTCTTTGCTGGCAATAGTATATCGATTTCCCAATAGCAAACCCTTGCGTGGGTGTTTAAAAATAATGGGTCAAAATGGCGCACCAAAGCACCTTTAATCGAATTAGTGTTGTTCATGTTAAAAGTGGAAATCACAGTCTTTGTAAATAATAGCTCTGCAAAATATGATAAATATAATAAATAACTGCAAAAGATGATAAATATAATAAATAAGTTACATTATCATTAATATGAAAACGGCAACAGATATCACGAATGATATAATACGTATGATAACATACATATATCAAATGAATGTGTTATCTCAAGAAAATTGTGTCAATTTCTCACTTACTTAGATGTATTGAAAATAAAATATTCTTAATAAATAAAGACAAAGTTGACTCCTTGACTTCTTTAATGATCATTATAAAACGGGTAGAAAGTTGCCACTTTAACAAAAATATAAATACACAGCACTAATAATTCTAATATAAAAACAATAGATTATACTTTCTCAAAACTACTAAACAAACAACCACTTTCGTTGCTACTACTTTAACATATAATAACGGAGAAATCACGCATTTACAAATTAAAAGTACTACTTCCCAGTTTCCCATATGTCACTTCTTTTTACAGTTACTGTTAATAAGTTTAATTTTATTCGAAAATAACTACCGAGTTTAATTTATCATTAAGATATAAAAAAAGATGAGATGACTTTCTAAATTGTCAAGAAAATTAACTGGCACAATGGGAAAAATTTTAAAGTAAGCAAATAAGTTACAGAGCAGCTAGTCGACATCATTATAAATTTCACACAGTTTAGTATAATTGGGGTAAATTTAGATGTAGAAAAGGCTGCTGCCACGTTTATAAAATTGATTACAGCATTTACGAGCACCACTATTAAGTAAATAAAGTAGCAAACTGATGTAGCTTTGAGTTAATGAGAATTTGTATCCTTCTAATTAACACGATAAGTATGGAAAAACGAGAGAATCGTTTGTCTTTTCTAAACAAACAGAACGGGGTTTGATTATTTATTATTAAATGTCAAATAATTCTTATATATCAATTTAATCTAAACTTCATTAATTGATCATTAATTGAACTTATCGAAGATAAAAATAAATTTTTCATATTCACGATTTTTCTGAAAGAAGTGCTGAAATCAAAAGCGAAAATTTATATTGACGAGTAATGTTGTGTTTCCCACAGTAACACTGAATTTACTTTGTTTACGTTCCGTAATTGAAACAAATTGATTTCTGATGATTTCCTACTAAATAAGAGGACTTGCTGGGGGAAGAAGCAAAAATAACCCCATTGCGTTAATTGCTTCTTGCAGTAAATCAAACAGACGAATTGCTACTGATGTCCAATAATAGTCAATTTAATCGGGTGAAACAACATGGAAAAGGGGGTTAAAAAACGCTTTGTTGTACATAGTGTTTGGAGTGTAGTATAACGTTAAACTGCATGTAATTGTTTTACGCAGATTAAGCAGTGCACAAAAGTGTACAACAACTGCACTCATATTATCTACCATGTAAACGTTTACATTACCCAAGAAATCTTATAGATTTAAATATTAAGCAGTTATTTGACATGGAGATTGATTCTTGCTAAATACAAGTTGTGTATAATTAAGGGCTGTATGTTTCCAATATTCTCATTATATTTTACACTACACATGAAATATTTGGTGTTACAAGATTTCAGTGAACACATGGAGTGGAGTGGATAGCCGCGCGGTATAGAATCTCAATCAGGCGGCCTGGATGCGATTCCCGGAACCGACGAGAAAATTGTCTGGTTGACAACCAAAGTCTCAGTACGCTTCGCTGTGTGCTGCCGGAGGGCACATTAAGCAGTCAGTCCCCACAACTATGCACCTAAAACTTATCGGTGGTTGCTGCTAAGGTTAACACTTCGCCATACACCACGCAAAAGTATCCATACTTCCGTGGTTAGCCAATGATAATTATAATGAACAATAATAATAAAATTAATATTAACTTGACTGTACGATAAACCACCGTTAGGTGTGACATTTCAACATTTTTTTTAATCTTAGCGGTGACATTTCTACATTTTTTTAAACATTTTAATTATAGAAACCCTTAAAAGGGATGTGTGTGTTACGATCAAAAATAAACGCAAATAATAATCGAAAAAACGCAGTAGGCCTTGTTTAATTATAAAAGTCATTAACGGAAATTTGTTCTGGACCAGTTGGCAACCCCAAAATAAACTTTAGATTAAAAAATTTTCCATATTGAATTGTTTTAAATGTATTACTATGTATTGTCCAATTTCCGTAGTTCAATTTTCACATG
This sequence comes from Agrypnus murinus, assembly GCA_929113105.1. Classification (NCBI taxonomy): domain Eukaryota; kingdom Metazoa; phylum Arthropoda; class Insecta; order Coleoptera; family Elateridae; genus Agrypnus; species Agrypnus murinus. The sequence continues at coordinate 27,338,689 of OV816028.1, read as the reverse complement.
CTTCCAATTGCCGCGCGTCCAAATGTCTGCGTCCTTAACTAGAACCATTTTATTTACATTTCAGAATAATATTTTTACCATTAAATAGTACTTAAGCATAAACAATCTACCAAACACTACAAAGAACTAGAGAAGCCCCAATCTATAGCCATGGCTGCAACTATTAAGTATTCGTCCAATGTTTATTACTGTGTGTTCACCTGGCATTCCAAAGTTTCCCGGTATTTCTGGACATTTATATATATCCTACGGTATTTCTAACTTTTCCTGTACATTCTTAGTTATGCCTCCGAGTGCCCCCATATTTAACAGTTATGATTAACATCTTTGGCCTTTGATTTGTAGATGCTGCTATTCTTGAACAGGTAATGTGAAGCGTGGAACACATTTTGAATCACCGCGTACAATCAAATTACGGAGAACACAGTGCTTGAGATCAGCAAAACAAAATTAAAATTTATAGGCGAACAGAAAAAACCGGTTGCATAACAGACGAAATACCCAAGTTTATACACTTTTCTTTACAATATTCTTTTACAATATCGATTATTATCTATAGGGAAAGACGATACGAACTTTAGTTTAAGAAAATAGATTCAAATTTTAGTTGAGGAAAGTCGATATAGACTTTAGTTCGAGAATATTGATCCAGACTTGCAATCATGTTGGCATTTGAAGACTCGAATTTATTTGAGGATGATAATTAAAGTTGGTGTTAATCTTAATGGTGAAAACTGCGAGCTTTATATTTGTTTGTTTGATGTTAATGGCGAATATGGTATAACCTACAGAAACACAAAGGCTATTTTTATATAAATACGTACCTAACCTACCCAAAATATAGCTGTGCTGGAAGTATCAGCTTGATCCAAATAACACTGCTTTAGTTTTTGCCAGCTAACCCCAATAAGTCGGAGAGGGGCGGGGTAATACAAGATATAAAAGATAAAAAAACAAGCGCCACTTCGTTTAAAAACAATGCTTATTACTAAAGCTTCAAGCTTATCAGACAAACGAAGAAATAGATCTTCTACTAAAATATGGGCAACTTCCACAATTTTGGTCGTACCGTACATATATACTTACAAATGACGAACTGGAAAGCAATATTAAAATCATACAAATAAATAATAAATAAAGTAAAACACACGTAGTGAAATGTAAACTTTCTAAGTAGGGCTTTATTTTAATTGTAACTATTGTGCAGATTTTAAATGTTAAATTTAAATACAATTTTAATGTTTAATAAAAAAAACGGTGAATGGTGATTTGTATCACAGTTGGTTGTACTTAAAACTACCCTACAACAATTCCACTACTCGAGATCTAGTGTTGTTCTTAAAATTAACATGCATGAATAAATTGTTGTTCTTAAAATTAACATGCATGAAGAAATTGTAAACACATTAAATAAATATATATATATATATATATACATAAATAAAATGACACAGAATACATACAAATTTTCACAAATCCCACCATTCGAAGACCCCCGGCTGTTTTATTTAAAGCCTTGCTTAGGGGTTTTCGCTTCACCCTTCGATATCTGTTGTTTTGTTCTGACCCGGTACATGTATTGATGTAGGTACGTACCCAAAGGGGAAGGACCTTCTAAAGAACCCACGATCAGAGAGGCAGGAACAAGAATAAACGAACAACGAGCAACAAAACCCAAACGACAAAAAGACCATTCTATAAACTGAAAGGTCTTTTACAATACAATTCCCTCAAGGTGACGGCTAGGGAAATAATATTACCTAAAATGGTTAGCACCAGAACTTAATCCGTCTAATTTGACGATTGATCGCATATAACTAATCAATCGATCATTCTGTTGAATGCGAGATTTATTCCGCTAAAGCGAATTAATATTTAAAACCAATTTCCTAATATATCTCGCACATTCAACTACCAGTACCAAAACCAGCCATTTTGTTCTATCAACGGCACTATCGAGAGAGAAACTTAACCGCGCAGGAGCGACTTCACGATAAACAGAAAGAAAGGGAAAACCAGTGACAACCAAACAACGGAGAAGCTTGGTTTTAAACAGTGACCATCAAACAAACAATGGGTTGTGAATTTCAACGTTATAATGGTTTTGCAGTTCTTAGTGTTTTAAATAACCACAAGTGAATAACTAGAAGCTTTCTCCAAAAATGCTCATAATAACCTGGTGGCCATCTTTAACGAGTTATTTGAAGTAACGTTTAAAAACCAGATTACGTTTATAGAAATAACCAGGTGGGTTCTTTATATTATATTTTTAGTGGAAGCGTTAATTAGCTCATTTTATCGAAATTTAAGTTACAATTTAAAGAAAACTTTTGATACGAGAATGAAATTCTGAATTTAATTTTTCAAATAAAATTGATAAAACTTCAAACCTAATATTTTCTAATGTTTTTTTGTAAAATGCATAAATAAATAAATGATATTATTTGTGTTAGTTCTTGTTTACTTTTTAATATATTTGCTATTTTTGTTTAATAACAAAGTGCTGGAAATCGGTCCTTGCATAAATGAGGGTGATTCATTTGAAGATCTAGAGCTCCGTATTGTGGAGCATTAACGCTGCTCTTTTATTCATTTAAATCAATTATGTTGGCGCCCCTATATCCGTAGCTCTATAAAGTTGATGATGCTCCAATCCACCTGCCTTAATCTTGGTAAAATAAATCTTGTTACAAATTAACAGTCCCACCGTGGGCCTTCTGTTTATCAAAATGTGTTAGCTACAGGAAGTGAGAGAGGCAAAAGGGAATTAATTAGATGAGAAATCTATTGAAACAGAAACCCTACAAAAACTACAAGCCAAATAAATTGACGGAAGCTATAAAAATAAACAACTCTGAGGATGATCATGATGACCGCCAAACTTAACCTCTATGTGGCTGAAGGTGGTACCCTAGTGTGAAAAGTGGTACTTTTAGGGTATAAAATATGGAATATTATATTTTTAGAAGGACAAATCAATGCGAGCTTTTAGGACATCTTTAAGTATATAATTCTAAGTATATTTTGGAAATTCCAGATATGGGGAGGTATGGAATGTCGGGTTTATTTTGCTTTCAAGAAAAAAACAACACATTCTGGCGGACGGTGGCACCTGGGTACCACTGTATATTTTGTACCGTGAAACAAAGAAGATAGTAATGTTTTCAATATTTCTATATATTTATTGTTATTTATATGTTTCAAATGTTACAAAATATCAAATATAATAAAAATAGCTATTATTTATTCAGGCATTGAATACATTTACTGTCTGATTCGTGTGCTGGAAGCACATAGGATTGTTACAAATACTGCACATCTTGCGGGTTTTTCTTTTTATTTTTTCGTCACTGCGATAACACATTTTGCATATGTCCTTTACTGCGATGCGTACAGAACAATCCCGTCCGGGGACAGGATTGGGATTATGAGGAGCTTCTAGGGAGCTAGGAGAGGAGCTAATTCTTAGAACACTTTCAATGGCGTTTTTCGTAAAACGCAAGCACAGATTACGAGCTAGGTCTTTTGGGAAATTCCTCCTCTTACTTGTATTTGATACTTCGTGGGATTGTTTTCAGTGTATATAACGTACACAGCCATAGCTACTACATCTAATATATTGAAAAAAGTCAATGGCTAACGGTTTGTTCACCTCTTGCTGTATATGTTCCCAGTATTTTATCTATAACATTGACACCTGACTTAGTTTTGTTATAAAACGAGATTACTTCAGGCTTTTGCTTCAGGGTACTGTCAATTGCATATGTGGAGTGCATTATTGATAATAAGACTATAGTTTTGTTTACTTTGGTACATATTAGCACAACATAGCATCTGTGTTGAAAGCAAAATTTGTTGAAAAAGGCGGTCGTTCCTTTTTATAGCTAAAAGGTCATTGGGAATTTAGGGTTTGTTTTTCCTAAGTGTACCAACTAGAGTGAGCCCATCTGATTTCAGTATGCGAGCAGGAGGTAGTGATGTGAAGAAATTGTCGGTGGTGATATTGCGTCCTGAATCTTTGTAATGCCGACATAAATACATTACAGTTTTTTCGCCAATGTCTACCTGTCGCTCATTGCTCGCTAATTTTCCTGTATAAATTGAACCTTGACACGGATAAAAAGTTGTAGCATCACAAACCCAGAACCTTTTATGCCATACTTGGCAGGTTTAGAGGGAATGTATTGGGTAAACTTAGTTCGTCCGCGATAGGGATAGAGTTGCTCATCGACCGTTAGGTGTTCATACGGCTTATAATATTTCAAGAGATTTTGATTTAGCATCAGCCAAATGTCGCTTATTGCGGCACCTTTATCAGTTTCAAGTCTAGCTGGCCGTATCATGAGGTTATGAAATCTGATGAAGCGATGAATCTGCTTGAAGCGGTCGCTACTCATTGCCGCTTTATATAATGATAAAGCATCTGATGCAGCTCTCATCTGAAGCAGAAATGCACCAGCAATATTACCTCAAGTAATAGGCATTCTTTTTTGTCAAATCACAATTAAAAAAAACGCAGACTATACCACAAATGAGAGATGACTGGGCACAAATCAACCAGTCAACATTACCGTTAGGCTTGAGCAGGAGCACAAATATACAACAACCCACGCAACACCATTCAAAATACACAGTGGCACCCAGCTACTACCTCCCGCCATGTACGTTGTATTATTTTTGCAACCACATAAAGGTTAAATATACCAATACCAATAGCAAAATACATCTAACAGATTTAAAAAAGATAAAATTATTATTATTTTAAAAATAGCTCCAAAATCTGAAAACTAGTAGATCCAATAACGCTTAAATGTAAATCAACAGTCCTGCCACAACTGAACATAAATACTGAATTCAAAATATGCGTGCCCTATTGCATCCTTGACTGAATTCTTCTAAAAGCGACAAGACAAGCGACGTTGTTATGTGTGGTACAAAGGCTGTGTTACAAATTTAGAAATCATGCCCGCAGATACGTTATTTCTTGCCAGAAAAGCTCCACAGTGACGTCTTAACGTCACCTAATGTTTTAGTTTGATATTTTCATATAACCTCAAATACCGCCTTAGTCATAGTTAATTAATTTCTGAGAATTGATTATATCAAAAAGATAAAGATAATAATTTATCTATCGTAACTGAAGCGTGTTTTGAAACATAAATTGGTATGAATACTGTGCAGCGATTTTGAATTTGATATTTTTTGTTTGCAATTTATGAGACTGTAAAGTGCTGCACTCTATGCAGCGAATGCCAATAATTGGTTTTCGCATGAGAAACAGCATGCCTATGCAATGCATAACCACAATAGTATTCGTGCTTGCGTGATTCGCTCAGTAAAAACCGGCCAGAGAAATGCCAAAATTAAGCAAGACCGCTTTTTTAAGTACTATGCATTTCTTGTATAAGTGGAGGTTAAACCGTAGAAAGAAGGGCCCTCCAAGCGTCATCTGCTGATCAATTTTCGTATGTACTTATTGTTACTTGGTAGGTAAATTATTTCTATCAATCGCCCACTGAGTTATCGAGGAAGAATTATGTTTATGTACTCCGTATTTAAGTGCGGCCGCTTCAATACCTAAGAGCATAACAGTGCCAACTTCAAACCATAATAGTTATTTATGTATTAAGGGCATAATCTATTAGATTATGGCATGAGAGAATGTTTAAAGCCCGACGAAGGAGGGCTTTTAATTTCTCGAGGGCCATTATCTTGATTATGCCCGTGGTACATACAACGTTTTATTTTATTTTGCTTCATGGAAAGGATAATTGCAAGCAATTGCACATTTCATTTTGAAAAAATGTAATAGTTATAATTATTTATTAAAATTGTTAGAACTCTATAGAAACGTTTTCTTTGTATCTTAGCAACTTTATACGCCCTCGGGCTAAAAAAACCAAATTACACCCGCAATTGAGTGCCAATAAAGACGATTATCATGTCAAAATAAAATAAAAGAATGTTTTGAACTATTATTTTCAACTTTGCCGCTTTAAAAATACTAATGAATTGCTGTTTAGAAAATTGCAGTCTTTCTACTCTACTTTGAATGGGTTTGTTACACACAAAAGGATTTATCAACAAGGGTCAGGTGGTGTGATTGAAGACCATTTCGTAAGAGATCAGATAAAGTAATACTTTTTAACGTAGAAGAGCTAGCTTTTCACACTAATTCCTTTTTAGATCTGTAATCCTCTTTTTGCCCTTTATTCATTTTCTTTACTTTTAAAATAGAATGTTCTTCTTTATACAAACTGTAAAAAACGCCATACACGCTAAAACCTTCAACTACAGCGGTGTAGTAATAGTTTCTTAATATTATTACATACAAGAGAAAATTACAAAAAGTAATAAGAATACGAAATAACCAGAATACTAGTTAATATTAACTGGATTAGGGATTACCCACATAACTGTTTGCGGTTGATTAAAATAGATGAAATCTCTGCTTATAAGCATACAGTATTCCAGGGCAGTTTAATCCAAAATTTAATCAACATTAAACACTCCATTCCCGTTTACATCAAATGCAGCTTTATGCACTTTCTATTTTACTGTCACCCAGGATCCCTAGAGAATGAACTCCATTTTAAGGGATCCCTTTTCTACAATCGTTTAGAAGGCCCTCAGATCTATCCCTATTTTGCATCAATCTCTAGAAAGCGTACAATATAAATTCAGGGAGATATCTTCCGTTAGTGTATCACTTAACTAAATCTGAAACTACTGCATCATGTATGCATATTAACAGGATTTTTCCGTTTTATAGACCGTTTCAGATATTGTTTACAGTTTCTGTATTTTTGCTGAATGCATTCAAATTTGCTGATATGTTTTATGTATTTTTGTTTTATTATTATTATTCCGCATTTTAAATTTTCCTACTCTCCTTTTCAGGTTGATACAGTATCTGTTTTACGATATTTGTGAAGTTGTGTACGTTGAACGCAAATGTTTTTTTTTGTTTCTGTTGTTTTAAAAGTAATGTGAAATATGAAGAGAATTCTGACACACGTTATTAAAGTTCTAAGCTCGATCTGAAAACTAATGTCAGTTTCATTCTACACCTTACATGAAGCAGCGATTTTTTAAATGAAAAGCTTACTAACAAAGCAAACGCGCTATTTTTCTCTGGTGAAAATGTACTTTTCCCTGTTCGAACAAAGTTGCTGGAGATTTGTATCGAGATCAAAAAGGGGAGCGATCGGTAAGAAATGTAATAGTTCTGGTAAGGGATTTCTTTCGTTACTGTGAATGTAATGTATTGCGATGATATAAAATTATCATATTGAAAATCCAATAACAATAATAAAAATGAAACTTTTAAAGTGTCCGATTGTGGCGGAAAGTACGAAATAAAGAATATTATGTTTATTTGAAGAATATATGCAAGATAACTATAGACATGCTAGGACATTAGTTTTATTTATTTAAAGTATTACATGCCACATTATGCATAAAATTATTAATATAAAGCAGGATAAAAGCAGTACGATCGTTAAAAAAGCACACATAACCTTACTTAAAGAATAAGTATGAGTTAATTTAGTTTAGTGCTTAGGTTGCAAGCTTAGATTAGGCTATCACTTCAGCTTTTCTTGGATGATTTATCTCCATTTTAAATTTGAGTCTTATCGTCGTATATCGCAGGTACATTTTTTCATTTACCAGGAAGCTAACACAGTTTCGAGTGGGTGTTTCACTGAAAATAGATAAATTAAGTCATTGTCTTCAACACTAGTATGCCATAATCAAATTAATGATTCTTATATCTGGACGATTCTCCATTTTTTACTTGAGAAGATATCGGTTCAAGGTCAATTTGACAGTTTATTAAATTATTGATGTTTATTTAATGTTTTCACCATTGTTTTGATTCAATTACCTGAAGAGTGTACCTTGGACGACAATGGTTTAGATTCTGTTTAGTTTAAGATTTTACTAAGCCAAGAGCTCTACAAGATTTTACACGATTTTAATTGTCCTTTTGTATTCAGTTATAATTGTTGTAAATGTATGTTAGGAAGTTGCTATGTGTAGTGAGGCAACTATATCATGTTGTAGCATAGCTGGAATTTATGTAAATAGGGAGCAATTAAGTTTTAATTAAAAGTAGGGTTAGGTGTACCCATGCAAATATTTTTGTAAACAAACATGACATTATTATAAAGTGGCAAGTTTATACGTACCTTTATGCGTAGTATTGCGTTCAATGCAATTGTTCTGAATAATGCAATTCAAGTATTTTTAAAAATAAGAAAAAAAATTTTCTTTTAATCGATCAGTTCGATTCAAGTGCAACGATCGAAGTGAGCGACTAGTTTATAATTTTAAAACTGTGGTGTGTTTACGGTACCAATCTTTTTATTAACGGAAATACAAGTGTTCTGCGTTCTCGTACATTGGATTTTACACAAACGTACAAGTGTAACCTTTAATTTCTGTCAGAAAAGTAAACAAAGATCTCAGTAAAATTACTCATTATTTATTGTATTTGTTTAAAAGACAGTTTTCATATTGATCTGTAGTCAAATAAGTTAAATTTATTTTATCTTTTTATTTTAATACGCGACAGGGTTTGCTGAAGTGGAGGTTGTTGGTAATACTGTTGTCCTGTCGCCAACACATACAATTTCATTAGAGCAAACTGAAATAATTACCACATTCATTTTTATTTTTATAAATTCTTCCTTCATTTATGTTTATTTGATTAACAATAAATCTGTGTTAATATTTCTTAAACATTTGTTTATTTATTTTTGTCTCATACAATTGTATCCAGCTACAGTATATCACGAAGATTATTTGAACTATTCTCATCCTGCTGCTATAAATACACCGCAGTATGTTATTTAAAAAATATTATTATCGAGAATTTCTTATGCTGAACTTCCCCCTAGTGATACCGATTGCAAAAGTTAATTTGAAAGCTTTTGTACAACACGTTCGATACAAAAGCAATCAATGACTGGAGTTATCTAAATTATTATCATGGGACACCCTGTATCTTAACGATTGAAAGCTTGATTCTAAAAATACCACATCATAGGGTGTCCCTATTCCTTTAGAGGACATTAATTATTTATTTTAAATTGTTATTAAGCTTATTAGGTAGATGATTGAGTTAAACGAACCAAAGTTTGTGTCTAGAGAACCATTTAGTTAAATAAAGTGATTGCCAAGATTTTTGACAATTCCAAAAGCATCTAGAGTCTTGCTTGCAGTAGGACATAAACAATATACTACATAGCGCTTTCAAGAATATGCTAGAACGTTACAGTTTTTCAAGTCTTATGAAATCGTTTTCAAAGAAATGCATCCTTATTTTGTTATAAGTTATCTGGTTTGGTTGAATATTTATTTTGTGTAATAGCTCTGTGAAGCTGTTCTTCCCACCATATTTTAAAAATGTGTCATTCCTTTACCCACTTAAAGCTCGCATAGGCCCAACAACTAAATCGGTCAGCTACAAATATGAATTATTTTTACTATAGTTACTAAACGAATCTAATTTATGGGCTAATGTGGGATAACAATAGACAAACAATAATTAATAAAATATTAAAATTAGGAAATTTAGGGGGTTATCAAACAATCCTAAAACATTACTTTTTGGTATAACATTAGGTCTAAGGGTTGCCAAACGCGGTCTAATAACCATTCATAAAATAAAATACTACAATTCGAAATTGAGGGCTATCAAACAAATGACCCCCAAAAATATTACTTTTTGGTTTAACATTATATTATTTTAAAGGCGGGCAATGGGGATTAGCTAGAGGTTAATGCAGTCGTTCTCAACTTGTGGGACACGCGCCCCTTTAGCGGACACAAAATAACAAAAGGGTGGTGTGAAGACATGGACAAATTTGAAACATTTATTATTGAACGACGAGTACTTACCAAGTTCTATTCACATTTTTTTCTAAAATTAAATAAGAATTTAATTTTTATTAAGACCACCCTCTTACTTAATGTACTGGTCGTATATACGAAACAGTAATATTTTTTAATTGTTTTTCAATTGTTAGGCCACGTTGTCCCTTTAATCAGATGTTTCCAAGGCCTCTCTTCTCTAGATGCCACAAGCTAGATTTAGACCAAGACCTTCACCGTATCTGGCCGACGTGACTATTCCAGCTTTTGACGTCACGGTTTTTGAAATTCATATGACTGCAATGCAGTAAATTTCAGACTGCTAATTTCAGAAGTTCAATCCCACACACCAACTCTGACATTGGTTAATGTCAAAGCAAAACATAGCGAACCACGTGAGAAAATAAAAATAAAATAACCACCAATAAAAAGAGCTGAAGCTCAGCCAACTATAAAAACCGGTTCAAAAGTGTGGTATAGTCTTGCAAAGTATAGATATTGTTTGTTAGACTGGCGAATAGTATTTTATAAATAACATACTTCTTGAGTAAAAAAACAAATTTAAACTTTTTTTGTTCAGTCTGTCAGTCAGTTACAAATTTAATAAGAACAAAGCAATAATTTGAATATGTCAAGCACCACACAAATAGATTTTAGGTATTAGGACGATTTTTCAGTAGATATTAAATTTTCAACATAAAGGTATGCAATGATGCATCGAAATTTCTTTCATGACCAGACACATTTATTCAAAACAAACATATAATCACGGAATTGTTAATTGAACGTATCTGATAGTAGGTCAGTTGTTCAGTTAGTTGTTCTTCTCTGTATCTCATTAAACTATAACTTTATCAAATTGTAACATGTTCCTATAACTTTCGATAAAATCCCGATAATTTAATATTAAATGTAAAATTACACCTTTAAGTAAAATAATAAGCTACTTTTCTGTATACAAACAAACAGCTGGTATTAGAAATACCCAATATGGTCATAACATTTAATTCCGAAGAAAAGTAGAAATGTATAAGCTAAAATATTATGTTAGACACTAATCCCCAGCAGAGGGTTACCACCGAAAAACTTTCTTTGTATTAAATCGACCTTTCGCATCAATAAAGCGCTTTTTAGGGTTGAATACTTCTAGTAAAAGCTTTAACCATTCCTGTTATCAACAGAATAGGCTTTTGAAACGTTAAACCTTTTACAAATATCTTTTCAATCCGCTTTTGTTCTTGGTGGCTATAAGTACGGTACTTCAACAAATGCGAAATATACAGTTAACGTATGAAGTGACGGAAAAAGTATTGACCTATTTTTCTCTTTTAAAGAAAACCTTTGCTGTAAAGATGATTTCGATACAGCTAATTAAAGAAAATTCACGATAATTTAATTTTTGATAAAATCTATTGAATTGTTGTATATACATAACTACTCTAGGTAAGTTAAGAGTCTACTAATTTAAATTTTGAATCTATTTACTTCAGTTTAAATAAAAATAATTATTATTTTTAAAAATTTTTCTAAAGCCTTGATCTTTTCAGAAAGCTTCCATAACGTAGCTGCCGCAGAATCTTTAGATAAATACAAAAATACACAAATGAATCAGCTTTTAAACATTTAAAATATTTTATTAATAAACACATGAAAAGAATGAAAAAAGAAACGAAAAGCAAAAAAAACTTATTATCTAAAATAGATTCAATTAATTATTGGTGCCAATTTGATTTGACAAAATAATAATTAGCAGAGTCTTAATGTTCTTTGTCTTGCTCAATTTTTATTTGATCAATCCCACAATCTTAAATTATAATTAAATTTTTAAATTCAAAACCTTTGCGGTTAAACCTCTTAGATTTTTGCACACACTATTATTATTTGGCAGTTCTCTGTAATAGTCAGTAAATTTACCTGCTTATTTGTAGCGTTGGTGAACAGGCATTTCCATATAATTCTTCTTTGGGTCTTCTTTTGTAATTTATTACAACTATTAAATATTAAACAATTTACTTTCAATACGTGAGTACATACATCAATTGTCTATTTTCCAAAAATTCTTATTATATCCAGTTTTAATTTGCTTTCATCCAGAAATAAAGTTGTAATACGTTTTCAAAAAAAATTTCTTCTTATAAATAAATAGTCCAAAAACCAAATTAACACTTCACTTTACTTTTTATTTAAATCACTTTAATTGTTCAATGTTATTTTCATTATTAAACACTTTTAAAAAAATTAAATTTGGATGACATTTGTCATGACCTCACTTTTTTTGACATTCCATTGACTTGAAATCTGTCACACATAACCTCAAAGTTTTAACAAACTATTACATGATCCAACATGGCTTCTGCTTTATATGAAAATCAACAAGCAAGTAACCAGATTTTCGATCTGTTTTATCTTTTTTCCGATAACAAATGACAAACGCCATTTTTTCACTAAAGAAATTTGGTAAGTAACTAAAAACAATTAAACATCTAACCTAACAAGAACTACATAACCAAAATATTAAATGTTTAAACAAATTACATAATCAGAAAAAGGATAATTTTTCCTACATTTTGGTATATTGCATGTCTAACAAAAAGCAAATTTAACTCCAGGATTCAATGGCAACCATCTTGAATTTCCTGACAATACATGGTTTTATAAAATTACAGATAATAACATTTTCACACCTTATTACTTCCTTTTCTAATTGTTAACTGAATCCACATATCCTATTTGACAATATTTACAACAATTTTGGCACCAAAACTTTAAATATTAACAGAATTTTACCATTTTAGCAGAAAAGGTTAAAACGATACAAATTATAAACTTCAACAGGCTAAACCTTCTCTATATAGAGCTGCCTACTTAAAAATTCTATTGCTAAAGGTGCACTAGAACCTAATTAAGAATATTGCAGTAAAACATTTTGGCTGCACTTGCATAAATTAATGAAAATTATACATTTATCATGGATTTAGATGAAAGGTTAAACCAGCATGGGATTTGCTTGAAATTTAACAACAAAAACTGTGAGTATTGTAGTGACTGCTTGCATACACCTTTCCATCTATGCCTTTTATAATTTTCAGGTGAAATTACACCTTACAATGGCTTCAATTATGAAAAACCAAGTCCAACGACCTAACGATATGCAAATCGTAACTTGTCAAAATAATTTTTCAATTTTAAGTGAAAAATCCTTTTAAGATCTACTTCTTATTATTATCAAGTGATGCAAAGTGCATCCTCTACCTATTAAATAACAAACCAATTTATTTTAAATAAAATTTGGGCAAGTTCAATCCAAACCCCTAGATTTATAGGCAACCCAAATGACATATTCAATTATGAGTGCTGAAATCACAGCAATACGTATTATCACATATCACAGTACGAATCGAGTATCTAAAAACTGCTACGGTCAAAGACGACCCATACGGACATGTTACTGTATCGTGCATAGATCTACTGCTTGACTGCTTGGCTGCTTGACCAATAGCGATTATATACTCTAAATTCTAATTTACATGCACTTCAGTGGAGTGATCCTTTAAGTACCACCAGTGGCATTGTGAACAGTACAACCTTACGAATCTGAATATTACATTATTTAGATTTGGATTATTTTTAAATAACAAATAAAGTTTTAGATCCAAACTGATGTTTGACAAATTATAAATCTATACTGGGATGCAATTCATGAAATTCCTCCAGATTTGGCTGATTCTAGCAGGCATAGTAATCAGTGCCAAGAGTTATAACGAGTACTGTATGACCACTGTTTGAAACCTAGTGAGTTTTCGGAAAAAATAAAACACAATTAGATAGAAAATTAAAAGACCTTTCAAAAAAGGTGTCACATGACTCCCCTTTGCCATTTAGAATTTTTATCAATGTCGTCATATTTTGCCAACTAGTGACATCACTATCACACGCTTAGTAAATACGTTAAAAAGTAGGCATTTGAATTTAGTAAATGACGTGTCGAAATAATTCTTTGAAAATAGCTAATTAGAAAATTATTGGATTTATTCCCTACTTATCAGGACTGTAAAAAGAATAAAATATATATAAATGAGTTTCAATATAAAATCATGATATGAAAACGGCAATTCAGACAGAAAGAAGTAAAATCTACATAGAATTAGCACTTAAATTTCGCTTATGTATTCATACTACGTTTATATGTTCGTTTGTGGGCAAGTGAGTATTAGATCAAAATGGGCTGTACTAGATCTATGGTTGCAGTTGCCAAGACACAAAAAAAATAATTTCCATAGAATTTAGTGACCGTGTCTTCAACGTTTACTTACAGTCGGTTATAAAATATTTCAACAGATTTTAAACAGAATTGATATTTTAAAAAAATTGAAAGTCCGTGTTTGAAACTGCCGTGGAATTTATAAACTCACAATTGCAAGTGTGAATCACGACAGGTGTCTTCACGCACTTCTCATTCTCACTACAGTAACTGTTTGAGCTGTCTTTTTCTAATACGGCGCCATTCAGTTTCTAAATGGACTAAGCATTATGTTTAATAATAAAGCAACTGACATTTAACAATATCGACAAGAAAATGAAAAAATATAATGAAATTCAAAAGAGACCGATTTTTGTATTTCTTCGTTCAAGAAATCGAATTAGTATAAAGACGGACCACAGATTATGTGTCATGGTAGATACATGCTTGGGAGATAGATAATGTCAACCTTTGTTTTATTATTTAATTCATACTGCCATCTTTCTTCAGAAGATAACATACATAAAAACTTATTAGATCAACAATCTGACATTTAAAAAAATTGAGTTGTCTTACCAACAAACACCTATTTGACTATTTTCTTGCAGAAACTCACCTGAAACAAAAAAAATAGTTAATATTCCTAGCAAGAAGTTTGATATGTGTAATTTTATAAAAAATGCATTTACCAAAGCACATAAGTACTTAAACATATTCTAGTCTATTTTACTAATGAATCTAGGAATCAGAATAGAAAATCAAGAAAGATATAAGATTTTGTAATATTCTTATTGTAATCATCCTTGCTTGTTCAGTCAGTGTTATCTCCACTGGTTCTGAGATTCTTGATTTTTAATTCCCTCTCCTCCAAGTAACCCCTGTTCAACGAAAATTAATTTAGACTAACCTATCGGAAAACTAGCCTAAGACCAAGAGGCCGCTTTCGGAAGATGGTCCAATCAAATAAAAAACACCAGTTCTTGTTCCAGTTCTTCGACAACAAAAGTGGTGTCCTTTTTCTATATATTAAATCGTTCTTCCAACTATATTAATTCTGAGGGTTGCTTGGTTTGTTTGTATTGTAAATAAACTTATAAACACAGTGGTGCTCAACGATTTTTTAATTTTATGGAAAACTTCATGCTTATTTGTAATTGTGGGATATTCTTTTCGCGTTTATATATGACTTATGCTAGTAAGCTTTTCTGTTATAGTTGTTCTTTTTCTATAAAACAGATTTATTATATTAACTTGTAGTCATTAATAATATTAAACACGTAATTTGTTTTTTTATCTAATACCCTAATGTTAAAAATGTAATACAAAGCATTTTAATAAACACGTTTTTATTGCTGTTTACTGTTTGTAACTCGTGTAAAATATAATTTATTAATGTTTTGCCAGTATCTTGTATACAAGCCATAAAGTAAACTTTTCTTTAGGAAAAAATTAAATCTGCTCGTTTTTCAGACGTCGCCATTTAATTTGATAAGCACGTAAAACATTTTTAATTCAAAAAGTCAGAAACCTTTTAATATTGTCAACCTTTTTTATAAAAAGAAAAGTGACAGCTTTAGCAGCAAGCATACATAGGAAGCATGAAAAGGTGTAGCTACAGCAGTTTTATAAAGAATTTCTGCAAGGCTTTTTGACTGATGAAGGTTATGTTACGGTAATCTAATAAATATTTTTTTATTCCAGTCATGTAGACTACTTCCTTTTAGGTTAGACAGGAGTATTTTTCTTTTTTTTGAGATTCAGTTAGTCGAAAAAAGTTCAAGGTAGACGCTTAAAGGATTACACTTAAGTGAAAGATTAAAAAGCAATAATAGATGCAATTTTGCATATTTAACAGGATGGAGGGAAAAAAATAATACAAATTTAGTTAATCTACTGTTTGCAGTAGTTTTTAATGAAGAGAAAGTAGGTATTACATCTAGGTTGACCTTAATGGATTCATCGTATTTTTCAAAACTTTCTGTATGTCGCGGAATACACAGACCATCATTTTTTACTAATGGTTAATGCATTTTAAAAAGTCGGTTTTAACCCTGACCTGACCTTAAAACGCTGTGTTACACCATTTTCTATATTATTCTTTTAATTTAATATTAAAGTCTGCAAATTATTTTAATTATGTTTTAGCTATTCTTTTATTCAAAAAATAATTAAACCTTTTCTTTTATTTTAACAGGTTTCTTTGATGTCATTTTAAAGAATATGACATTGATCGATGTGAGCTACTAAAAATGTACCTAATTTTAGTTGGTTTTCGCTTCTTTTCTTATAGAAAACTTCAAAATATTAGTGCTTTATATGCCGCTAGATGAAGTAATATTTTTCATTAGTTAATCTTGTAATTCCTCATTACCATCAGTTCGTTAACGTGATTTGGTAAAGTCTGATGTTAATTTTTTGGTGCAAATTAGGTTCGTCCTATTTGACTATATTATACCTTCAAGAATAAAATAATATTCCAATGAAAAAACATTCCCAATCAAAATTGGTTATAAATCTGTTTATATTAATAGACATGCGCTCATTTAATTGCATACAAACTCTTAATTCGAAGCGTTCCACTGGAAGATAGCAACATTTATTCTTCGCTAGTTCTTTTGATAAAATGTTGCAGTTTGTTTTTTGTAGTAGTTTTACTGTTGAATGTAACGATTTAGCTGAAGTTTGATCCATTGTGGTTGAATTGTTTTGAATTTAACAATTGTTCTGAATTTAATTATTGTATTACTTGGAAAATTTTTGGCAAAAATAGAACTTCCTCTTTTTGCACTCGTCCTTTAGCAAATAGCGAGTTAAAAAACCTTCTACAAACTGAAAGAAAAATCGTTTCTCTATTTATTTGTTTAATTTTCACATTCAACATGTTCTTTTAGTAAATCTTCGTTTATGTAATAATTTAATTTAGATTCGTTTATTAAAGGTTTTTTCTTGTTACCCCTAGCGCATTATTTATGAGAACTAATTTGACCTACTTTTTACCTTGGAATTAGATGGAATAAAAATCTAAAGGGCTAAAAATTATCTATCAAGTAGCTGGAGCAACGACATGTAGGATTTGCTTTCAGTTGTGTTCAAATCTATTATTGTTATTTATTCAAAAATAACAAACGTAAGTCTTTAAGTTGTTTCAATCCTTATTGTGCAAAGAAATTTAAGGTTAGTTTTGCAATAATTAAAAAAATTAAAATTTATAAAAAAGGGAAATTAATCTGTCGTAAAATTCAAGGTAATGTATTTAATCGCGAGATAAACTATAAGTGTATTTTTATTTGAAGAAAAACAATTTGAAAATTTAAACAATCTAAATTAATCTTTGTAATACTCTTGTGGAGCATAATACGTTTGTTATATTGCAGTCAGTTCTGTAACGGCTAATTTAATATTAGTAAATAAATAATATTTGTATTAGTTATTGTATTGTTTTCCGAAGGCCTACGAAACATTTTTTTATGGTCTATAAAAAAAGGAAATTAATCTATCATAAAGTTCAAGGTTAATGTGTGATTTTATTTGCAGTAAAACAATTTGAAAATTTAAACAATCTAAATTAATCTTTGTAATACTCTTCTGGAGCATAATACGTTTGTCAATTTCCAGTTTAAACTAAAAGTTTCGCCTTTACATTAATTAATGTCTTGTTTATTTATGTGTTATTAATGATTTTTTCTGAGAATTTCCTCGTTTTAATTTAGATTTGTTTGAAATTGTATTCCCATGATGGGGCACTTTAACGAAAAATTGGAGAATTGTCAAAATTTAATTTCAGAAGTGGCGCTTCTATAGGCAATCGTATTCGAATCAGACAATCCTTCGATTTTTCACTCAACAAATTTTTTAATGAGAATTGACTTGATTAGCTTAGCCCTGGCAATCAACTATTAACCTAACGTAAATATTAGAGTTTTACGTCCACTCGTGGGGAAGGAACTTTGCTTGTTCCACTTTTTTGACTTTGACTGCATTTAGCATTTAACAAATGTTGTTCGATACATAGCTAGAGTCAATACAATCAACTGTTACTCAGATATTTTGTCATTGAAAGGTCCTCGTCAGCCCTAGGTCCCAGGAGTGGGGTATCACGTGAAGCAGAAGCGAGTGCTGTTAGCCTCTTTTAAACAATTCATCACAGGTTATTTCTAGGGAGGAGGAGGAGGGGCAAATTTAACTCAAAGCAATTCATCTCATTAACATTCAAATTTTTATGAGATAGTGTTTTAAAACGAAAAGCTGTCGCCATGATGGTAACGGGTAATTAAAATTGTTATGAAATATGTCAACCAGAACACAAACCAAAACTATGTCAGAATTTTCTGCACTTTTCCGGAATTATCCACATTTATTTTATTAATAAATTGTAACAATTCTCCAAAATCTCCACAGGGATATAAAAATATCCACAGTTAGCCAGAGATATTTACAGAATCTCCTATTACGTACTAAGAATACTTTATAATAGAATCCACTAATTAATAATTATGCAATCAACGAAAGGGAAACAAAAACGAAAGTTAATTAAGCATTAAAAACAGTAAAATAGAAATTGATTTCAATGATAAAAGTGCGTAAGGTTTATCTTTCCGCGATTCATTCTGTGACACAATGAGACTATTAGATAATAGTGGCACACTCCATACATTCCAGATTAAAAGAGAAAATAACAAAATTAAGAGTTATTTAGCCATGAGATCCTAAAAATTATTATAATTTCCTAAATAATAATTCAGACGTCGACTTATATTGACAAAACTAATTTCAACTTCCAACTTTCAAAAATACGTTAGTATTTTCTGCAGAATTTCCCAAATTTATTTTATCAACAAATTGTAAGAACTTTCCAGAATATCTAAAGTAATATAAAAATATCCACAGTTATCCAGAGATAACCACAGAATCTCCTGTTAAACACCAAGAATATTTGTTCTTTGTCAATAGGGGACTATATTTAACGGAGTCTTCTAACCACGCATTGTATTTGACTAATTGCCACTACGTATTTCAGTAATGATGTTACCTTTTTCTCGGCATAAGACCATGTGAAATACAATGTGTGGTTAGGAGACACCATTAAATGTAGTGTTGTGCTAAACCACAGTCCTTACAATCCATTATTAGTGGCAATAGGGGACTGTTAAACAACTGTGAAACAGTCCATATCAGCGCATACTCCAAAGCGAAAAATAATGCAATTAGGGTTAATTGACACAATCAAGAAGGAATTATAATTTCCTAAAGAGGGATAGAAATCTTAATGATCCTTCTATACATCAGTTATATTCGTCCTCCCTCTTTCCCACCCATGTGCGTTTTCCCCATCTAGATTCTTTGTTTAATTTCTACATCTGCTTGTTTCAGCTTCTGTTCCCACTACAGAAAGTTTAGATCATTTAACACTTACAGGATGACTCTTACGAACGTACAAAAAAAGTGAAACAAGAAGTTTCACTCATAACATAATTCACAAATAACGTTTATACGAAGGATTATAAGAAGCACATCAAACGCGGCAAGTAGTTAGACATCGATAAGACAAAAAGAAATCTCTACATAGAATTTTTTCTAAGAAGCATAGTTTAAAGAAATGCAAATAAAGAAGGGTATAATGTTTTTAGCATATATATACACTTATACAGTAGTGCTTGTAATGTTCTTCAAAATAAATAAAATATAGGACGTTTCATGTTTTGTTATATTTACGGTACTGTTATTGCAACATGCAACCTGATCCTTTTACGAGGGTAAATCAAATATAAACGGTAATTTTGCTATTCCGCTTAGAATGCAGTTCCGAGGTAGCTGACGTTGTGTGGAGTAGATTTTTGGTTTATGAGGAGTGGGGAGCCGGCCGGGTTCGCGCACATCCATGGCTTTGTCGTCAGTACAGCCATGACCAAGCAAGAGGTACATTCGTCTGTTGCGCAACGGATTATCATAAAGTTTTTAACAAATGAAGGCGTTAAACCGCCAGAAATTATAACTCGTTTGAAGGCACAGTTTGGGGACAGTACACTGTCTCAGAATCGTGTGTATACGTGGGCGAGATAATTTAAAGGCGGACGAGAACGTGTTGAAAACGAAAGTCATGATCGACGCCCAAAGACAAGCCTTACAGATGACAATACCCGTACCGTTCGAGAGCATATTGAACGTGATCGCCGGTAAACCGTGGAAGAAATGTCATCAAAAGTGGGTATCAGCTATGGAAGTGTTCAATACATTATAACTGATCAACTTGGTTTTCGAAAAATTAGTGCTCGGTGGGTTCCGAGGTTGTTGACTGGAAACCAAAAACAGGTTAGGTCGGAGATCGCTGAAAGGCTTCTGAATCGATTTCAGCGAGAATGGGAGGCCTTTTTGCAGCGCATCGTGACATGTGATGAGACGTGGGTACATCACTACACCCCGGAATCTAAAATGGCAAGTAAGGAGTGGCGAAGAAAGAATGAAGGCTGCCCAGTGAAGGCCAAAACTCGGTACTAAGCTGGAAAAGGCCTTGCAACGATTTTTTGTTACTCTAGGGGAATTTTACTGATCGATTTTCTACACGATCAACGTACAGTGAATTCGGCTTAATACTGCCAGTTGTTACGGTCGGCAAAAGCCGCCTATCGAAACAAAAGACGAGGCGTGCCCATCAGAGATGTCATTCTCCTCCATGACAAAGCCAGGCCTCACACCGCGGCCTTGACAAGGAATACACTGGAAGAAATGGGCTGGGAAACCTTCGAGCATCCTGCTTATAGCCCTGACTTGCCCCCCTGTGACTTTTTTGTTCGCGCCTATGAAGGAATCACTGGGAGGTGTAACGGGTACATTTTCCACTGGCATTTAGTATACAGAATTTGGTAGTAATTCTTGTTAAAAATCCTAAGTTCGGTCCTGTGGACGTCGCTTAATTTAAACTAGCCTGTCATCAAATAAACATCTTAAATAAAAGGCACCTTTTAAGAAAGGATTGGTTCGTATTTGCTATAATGAAATAATGTAACGTCATATTGATGTCGTTTTTCGTATCTTGCGACCTGGCATTCTAAAAATAATATCGATTTCTTCAAAAAGAAACCTTGAAAAGAAATCATGAGAAGCGCTTAGTCAACTCATTTATTGGAATATTTTGGTAAACATTTTGAGTGTATACGATTCTAAATACACTTTCCTTTGTCTGTTATTTTGCGCTTCAAATTTTAAGTCAATGCAGTGTATGAATATAGTCTACAGCCAGCGTGTTTTAGTTCACACGTGTGTTTTCAGCGGGAAAGAATGGGTACTGCTTTTTACACGTAAGGTCGTGAATCCTATAGTAGGGCAGGCAATAAGCACCCTTGCCGCCTAAAAACAGATGTCAGCGCGCCGAGCAATGTAGAACGGAGTTTATAAAAAGGCTTTCGCTAGTTTTTGACAAAAAGACTCGAGACTCAAGACTCGTGACTGCAGGCTGTTGGCATGTAGTCGACATTGTGGTCAATAGGCCTGATCATTTTTTTATGTAGTGTCAATGGATTACAGTTCTTTAATCCTATAGAATTGCAAGATTTTCTAGTTATAGTGCTTTGTCGTTTAAAGTTATGCCGTTAAGTGAAAATCCTTTTGAAAAGGTTCTACGTGCATTAAGTTGTGTTTGAAAGACTTGTCATTCCGTACTGCGTATAAATCACAGTGGTTTATTCTTTGATGAAAAATGTGTAATAGCAAGTATTTCCTTTTCGTCCGATCTACCGATAAGTGCAGTTAATTAATGAGAGAAAAATCTCTTGAAGTAATCCTAAATTTAGTGAGCACTTTTTGTGCGTTTGTACATTAAAATTCGGCTTAAAGAAGTTGAAAGCATTTATTGATATAAGTGAATTAAAACAATTTGAAGCTCAAGACGCATTTTCGCTAATTTTCCGAGGGAAAATAATTACGATATTACTTAATAGCAAATTAAAATCTTGGTTATTTTTGTGCCTGACTCTCTTGGTTTCTGTAATCATATGGGCTGTTGTCAATAATGGAGTTGGTCGCGTCTTTGTATGGAGAATCTACACTTCGATGCTAAGCCGAATTCAACCTTAAGTTCCCCGCAGGAAAGGCGAATTTCCAATTTCTATCGAACTAGGTGTATGGTATTCCATGAGTTTAATGAATGAAAATGCAAGGTACTGTAATATTAAGTAGGTATTTGTTTGTAATTCAAGTATTAAGAATGTCATAGTTATGAATTTTCTTTAGGGAGAGCTCTCCTTGATAGTTTGTTGTAATTTTTAAACTTTAAATTAATCACAATTCATTTATATTGATACTTTTGAACTGATTTAATTTGTCTAATCTCATTTAGATATTTGTGTATAAATTTTGTCCAGAAACAGACCAGTCAATATAAATTTTAATATTTGTGTTAATGCTTTTGAACATTATTTGTGGTCGATTTAATCAAATCTTTTTGAGTTATTTTCATAATTTAATGAAAAGTTCTAGGTGAATTTTGTATTGATTAATTTTGGTATAATTATAACCTACTAAATGTAGGGTGGACTTGTAATAAATATACGATGTGTGTTTTACTTTTATTTACGCAAAGTTGTGTTATTATTATTTTCCTGCTAATAAATGTTATTAATTCAAAACTGAACGATCTGAAAAACGGAACCATATTGGTTATGAATGCTTAAGTTCATTTCTTCAACAATTTTAAGTAAACAAAATTTTGTTTTAACTAAATATTCTATTCATTTTCTGGTTAATGAATTTAATAAATTTTAATGCTTATTCAATTAACATCTTTGAATGGTTAATTAGTCATTAACTAAGCTCAGAACCATATGGCGCCCTTTTAAGTTTTTATTTGTGTCTGAACCCTTATCTATTCCTTTTCACAATTTATACAGCTGTGGAACCAATACCTAAGACTTGATTAATCAATTTGTAAAGAGAGAGTTTAAATCTCAAGCTGTGGCAGATATTTTTTGAGTTTTCAGTTACAGTAAGTATGATGTATTTTCATAACTTGTTATAGCACTTTGTAAATTGTATTTTTGTGTAGAAAAACACGATTGTTTTACTGACGGTCCAATGTGGGCCAGAATTTAGAGTGTTTCACCGGCTTCAACGCGGGGCCTAGTTTTGTTTGTGAGTAATTTAGTTAGTTTATTGTCATTTAGTCTGACAGAAAAACGATAGTTTCAGAGGAAAACGATTTGGAAGCAATGACGAAGTCAAAAAACACGTGCGCAATTGGCTTACAACTCGCCCTCAAACTTTCTATAACCAGGGAATACTGAAACTTCCAAATCGGTGGCAAAGTGTGTAGATCACGCAGGAGACTATAGTGAAAAATGTTAAAACAATGATTTGTGTATAACGTTATTCAATAAATGATGAAAAAGAATTACCGTTTATATTTGATTTACCCTCGTACAATACAATTTTATGAGGTCAGTCAGTCAGATGAGAATTCCCAGTACGCCAATAATAAATAAAAGGTTATTGGTGTAAGTAAAGTTGTTGTAAACAATGACATCAACAACACAAGATTCGCACATTAAAAATCTGGAGTTCTCATTAGTAAAATGTTTAATTAAAGTAGTCAAAACAAGGCGTCATGTCATAGTCCTGGGGATCCCATAATCCGAATTCGATGGGGATTCGTAAATGTAATTTTCTCATACAGCCGAATAGTTTTTTTTTAATTAAATTGAAAGCCGTTCACACTAGGCTGGCTCTCAAGTTTCAGCTGGCACTTACAGTTATTAGTGGTATCATCATAAACGCGTTCAAACAAAAAATCTGGACTTTGTCTAACCAAAAAACTTTATTAAGATTTTTTGTTCCAGTGCAGAAATGCACTGGTCAAGTCTGGTGCGGAAGCTACTATTATTAAACAGCCTGTCTATAGTATAAAGAGGTTATTTCAGTCTTCAATCTACAACAGATCAATAACAAGTTGTCAATAAGAGTCATACAGCAATTCTTAATTTTTTTCTGTCATGAACTCCGCAAAAATAAAAAGAATCTGGCACAACACGAATTATCCTGCAAGGTGAAGCAACGGCCATGCCTTAAACAAATGTATCGATGATAAGACCAAACCGTAAGTACGACCACAAATAATAAATCAGTGGTAGATATTGACATAAATATAGAAATACATCTTGCAAATAAAAATTGTTAATAGTCTAGTGTAGTTTATTCGTTATGACCACGTTTCCCATTATAGATCACCAGTTTTTGCGAACGATTTTAATAAGATTTTCAGGAATTCGCTGAAAAATATTGTCGCGGATGAAGTAATTCTAATTAAATTATTCAACTATTTTATAACAAGCCACAAGAAGCGCCAGTATGACAATTATAAATATATTCGTCAAGGCTCCACAAGTGCAGTATGGAATTCGAAACCGTATGCAAGTCTGCCCCTAAAAACGGACAATCTTCCATTTCAGCAGACGAACATCTACTGTGAACAATTGCATCGCGCACTGGTACACAGCCAAGAAGAGATCGCGGCCAATGGACGGCATTTCATCTTAGTTTACACGTAAGAAAGAGGCAATAGCGCTGATGTGGATATGCGCAACTTTTTCGTGTAGCAAAATGAAACCACGTGCCTATTCATTAGTTAAGTTGGCAAATGTCTACGAAATTGCTTAGGTTAGCTGAGTGTAAATATAGAACTAGTATTTAAACAGGCTCGGCTCAAACCGTCACCTGTCGCCAGTTAACTTCTTGAGCGTATCCAACAGTGACCTTGGGACAAGCCTGGTAAGAGTATTCATTATAATTATTATTAATATCTTATTTACTTGTAAGAGAATTTCAGCTGGCATGGTTGATATGTCGAGTTACTATGCTACCCTATTAATTTGCATTAGTTAATCTGTTTATTATAACGTTAAATTGGATTTTGCTTATTATTTTAGTTCTCTTGGACTCCTTGTGGAATTTTCTCTAAAACTTTAGAAGAGTAGGTTTTTACCCTAATGATTCTTGCTAATTGTGTTAAACCGATGGATTATCTTCCAATTTAGTTTTCTAAGAGACATTTCTTCTTCAAAACGTTTTCCAAAGGCAGGTTACTTTAAATTCCTTCACTTTTGCGACTGAGTTGAGAATAATCGAATGATACTAAAACTACTACATTTGGAGCAAATTAGTATGTACTTCGCTTATGAGTAGTTCGGTTATTAGACTTGCAGAGGTCTCCAAACTATACTGAGTAGGGTATCAAATGAAAGCTACTGACAAGCTAATTCCGAAAATAGTAACGATGGTGGATATGTAATACATAATACATATTGTATGTAAGATTGAAATTTAACTGTTTATTGTTTATGGTAGATTGAGTTGCTTTATTGTATCATAAATTTATATGAAAGCCGCTTGAGTACAGGAGCATTATACTTTATGAATAGCTAATTGAGTTTAAAAATCCCGTGGATAGAAGATTCGAATCAAAGCTCGCGAAATGAAGCGCTATTACTAAATGTTTAAGAAAAAAAAATTCTTTTCGAAAACGAAGGCCCATGCACTCAATGGATTTTATATCCATTTATGACACAAACAAAGAAATCAAACTCGCCACGGACGTTCAACTTTCTTTCAAACAAACCTTTCATACTCCTTGTGAGTGTAGTTTTACATAATTTCACCTGAAAAAGTAAATCTTTAGTTGGAGTCTGCTTCAGAAACTTTAATCTAAAATGAAAACCTACTGCTTATACATTAATACGCGATGCAGTGTAGATATATAAGTAATAAAATAGACAGGTATGGCTTGAATAACACACTTCGTATGCATTAAGGCCGTGCAAATAGACGTACATATGCAATACGTGCTTCTATGTTACGACAACTGTGTCGTTACAGCCGACCCCTATAATAGTTCATATTGCCAAGAAGACAAATCCGGAAAATACCCTGAAAATAGCATGGTTAATTCCACTCTTTTTATGAACGTGATAAAGTTAACTAAACGTCTGGTTCCTTATCGTTTAAGTTTCCAATATTAAGGGTAGACAAGGAAGGCTTAGTTAAAAACAAATGAAATATTAAGCTTGCATTATTTCCAATACTTGTTGAGATATCTAGGAAGATATACTGCTTGTAAAACATTGCCACAACTATTTCCTACGCGACATTTTATAGTCCATAATACCTGCAAAAACAAAATTATTACCTATAAATACGAACAAATCATTTTGAAACACAATAGAACCTCCTACCAAATTAGGGTACTAGTATACCTTACAACATCCAATTATAATAAAAACAAGACATCAATTTTACATTTAAATTAGCGTGGGACTGAAAAAAAACTATTTGTAGTATATATAAATATGTTCCGTTTAATAAAGAACATTCTAACAAACGACCACCCATCCACCCACAAATTTAAATGTCTGCAATGCAATATCTCTATGGTCTTGCAATACCGTTATGAGCAATTTTCGTGCCGTACACCAGAAACAATAAAATCCGTAAACGTGTTTAGAACCTTAAAGTATATAAGCAATTGCACGTGCGACATATTCTTATGACTAAGTCATGGAAACATGCTCGAAACATTTGCACGTGATCTTGTGAAACAGTAAACGAGAAGAATGGAACGTGGAATTTAAATAAAAACATGGCCACTGTATATACTTACAATTAGTAGTACATGTAGTATGTTTCATTAATACAACCTCTGGGAGTATTCAAGTCACTAAATCAGTTCCTTGACAAGATGAAAAATTAATTTAATTATTTATTATAGAATTAATCTGCACAATTACTTTGTTATATCAAGTGACACTAAATTGAAAAATTAGAACTGGGTATTGATTTTCTATTCTACTACTTACATAATAGTGGGAAACACTGGACATATATTTCAATAGCGAAGTTAATCATTTTATTTTGTTAGCTTTTTTGTTCAGAACAGATTCTACTTTCTGTGATGCTTACAACAAAACCGCACTGCCTGTTAATTCATATAAATAAACTCCTGCTTTTATCACGATTTGTTTGTCACATCCTAGACTGAATTTCGTTACAACTATAACAAAAACGTTTCGATTGCATCATATCCTAATTAGTCCAGGCGATAGGGTAAAAAAAGTCACAAGACTTGATAACAGCAAGAACGTGATAAAAAAAATAAGTATATCAAAATTCCCGTCTTTACATTGTGTACAAGAAAGGTAAGAATAATTTTTTGCATGCGACAAAAAATGAAATACTTATTTCACCCCATACGTTCAATACGAATGACCACCCCCCCCCCCTATATTTTAGAGGTTTATTTTTAATAACTTTGTAACTGCTTAACACAAAATAGTGTAGTATGGAAGTTGTAGAGAATCGTATTGCCGACAAAAGTTGAGCTGACAACTTTTTTAATCAGACGTACGGTTAAGGAGATAAATAACTTACCAGTAGGAAAATCGTTATACGGCTTACCTGCTTCGTTTTTGACTTACCTCCATTTGACCGCTGCCTTCCACAACACCAAAGAACGGAACCAAAAATGTAAGTGCACTAAATTGTTCGTTTTTAAATTGTCTACAAGAAAGGTAAGAACAATTTTTCTCGTACGACCAAAAATGAAATAGTTACTTCACCCCCAAAGATTTTCATCCCCTAAGTTTTTACGGTTATTTGTTTATAACTTTTTTATTACAAACATTTCTCAAAGAAGTGTATTGAGGAAGTTGTAGAGAATTG
The DNA here is from genome assembly GCA_929113105.1 of Agrypnus murinus. Taxonomy (NCBI): domain Eukaryota; kingdom Metazoa; phylum Arthropoda; class Insecta; order Coleoptera; family Elateridae; genus Agrypnus; species Agrypnus murinus. Next base: position 27,310,872 of record OV816028.1, on the reverse strand, counting down.
TATTGTCGACAAAAATGGTGGTAACAAATTTTTTACTCAGACGTATGGTTAAGGAGATAAATAACTTACCAGTAGGGAGAACGTTATACGCGCTTACTACCTAGTTTTCGACTTACCTCAATTCGACCGCTGCCTTCCACTATACCAAAGAATGGAACCAAAAAAGTGAGTGCAGTAAATTGTTCGTTTTTAGATTGCCTACAAGAAAGGTAAGAACAATTTTGCTCGTACGATCAAAAATGCAATAGTTATTTCACCCCAAATATTTGCAACCTCTAAATTTTTACGGTTATTTGTTTATAACTTTTTTATTACAAACATCTCGCAAAGAAATGAAGGGAGGAAGTTGTAGAGAATCGAATTTCCGACAAAAACTTTATGAATTACTGTTTTCCTCAGACCTACGGTTAACGAGATAAATTGAGAAAACACTTTAACCTCTTTTTCCAAGATGGCGGACACTTCGCAGCCTCCGATTAATACGAAAACTTGAATGTAGACTCATCACACACCCCCCTACATACTAAACAAAAAAATTGCTGTTATCAAGTCTTGTGACTTTTCCCATATACCAATTTCCCTGTCGCCTGGACTAAATGTTCCATGCGTCTACGTGATCGGATAATATATACCAGAAAAATTTATAACAGGTGAAATAAAATCTAAGAAGGAATATCGCGAAAAAATATATTTCCTTGAAATACCGCGGAAAAATATGTTAATAAAAAATATCGCGAAAAAATATATTATGTTAAAAATATCGCGGAAAAATATATATATATATATATATATATATATATATATATATATATATAGAAAAATTTATCACTCTGCTGGGACTCGAACCCAGGACCCTCCACTGTCTAGGTGGTATCTCTACCAACTGAGCTACTGAGCACGACTATCAGCATAGCGAGAAATCCTCCATATGAATTAGATATTAAGCAAACATACGAAGTAACGTCGTATGCTCAGTCGTGCTCAGTAGCTCAGTTGGTAGAGATACCACCTAGACAGTGGAGGGTCCTGGGTTCGAGTCCCAGCAGAGTGATAAATTTTTCTATATGAATTTGCATTCAAAATAGTATTTAATGTAAAATCATTATGCAACCTGATAAAAATTAACTCTATCTAAAAATATATATATATATATATATATATATATATATATATATATATATATATATATATATATATATATATATATATATATATATATATATATATATATATATATATATTATGTTAAGAATATCGCGGCAAATATATATTACGTTAAAAATATGGCGCAAAAATATATTAAGGAATAATATCGCGGTAACATCGGTAAGTGACTTATAAAACAGACCCGGAGGTTTTTTTACAATTGTTCTCTAGGTTCCTAATTTAGTGAAAACGGTAACTAATGATCAATAGGGGTTTAATGTCTATTTAATTTATTTATTCATTTCATCTTCTATCAATTTATTTTTTCATTCATCATATTGAATTTATTCATTCAATCATCTAATCAAATCTTTCCTTTCATATATTTTTTTCACGATATCTTCACTGTTTCGATTGCATCATATCCTACTGTTCCATGGGCCTACGTGATCGGATAATAAGTACCAAAATAAATTATAACAGGTGAAATAAATTTAAGGAAAAATATCGCGGAAAAAATATATTTCCTTGAAATATCGCGGAAGTGTTAATAAATCATATCGCGGAAATATGTTAAAAATATCGCGGCAAAAATATATTATGTTAAAAATATCGCGGAAAAAACATATTAAGGAATAATATCGCGGTAACATTGGTAAGTGACTTATAAAACAGACCCAGAAGTTTTTTTACAATTTTTTCCAGGTGTCCTAATTTAGTGAAAACGGTAACTAATGCTCAATAAGAGTTTAATGTCTGTTTAATTTATTTATTCATTAATACGTAATCAAATCTTTTCTTTCATATATTTTTTTCACGATATCTTTACTGTTTTACATTTTATCTCCCATTTTTTTCTGTGATATTTTTTAGCGATATTTGTTTCCAGAAATGTGATGTAATATTCTCCTAAAACTCTATGTCTAGTCTTAATAAGTCCTGAAGAACCATGGCCGTCTATCAATCTTCATCAAGAACTAGATGAATGGTCCTTTAATGTACACTACTTCAAAGGGGCCCTACAGTTTTATGGGAATTCTAAACCACCGCGTTCGCAATGTTGTTCTCTAGAATTAAATCAAGAAGCTGTCCCAAACCTCAGAATTACGTGGAGGAAATTGTAAACCCACAATTATATAATATTTGCTGAGATGGCTACTGCATTTTTTATATTTAGTTTTTGAACCTGTTGGTAATCGAATACTTTGCACAGGAGCGACCACTCAACCCACATCATAAGATAGCTGAACTAAAAAGCATTGATAAATCAAATTTTATAAAACTAGATATGATTTATTATTTAAAGCTTGCTGTATTGTCTGTTTACTTATACCACCCAGAACATACAGAAATTGATGGGAAAAGTTTAATAATATCAGAGTTTGTTGTAGTCTCCTTAACTTGAAATATTGATGTAAATGTTATTCTCAAAAACACCAATTCTTACTGCTCTAATAGATTGTTTTATAAATGGCAATTATCTTTTCAGATTGTACCAATATAAATTAAATAATATCGAATCATGAAAAGATAAACTAATATGTTTCATCATAATCAGTTTTTTTTAATTTTAAAATAATTTTATTGTTAAATTAGTTTGCCAGTATAAACAACGTTGTATTATTGTAATAATAAAATTTAATTTATTCTTTTGTTTGCAATAAATTTCACATTGCGAAATGTGATATAATAAGCCACAGCAAGCTCTGATCTTATACATCTTTTCCCATGTTAATTTTTATTTCTCCTGAGTGATTTCAGACACGTTGTATTATTATATTTATATACTATTATTTGTAACATTTCACTTCGAAAGATTAACAGGTTTAAAATTTAAAAAGATTTTTTTCACTACCTTGAAAATTGTTTCAGTTTTCTAATTTTTCTCATCGATTTGGGAGAGATCAAACATTTCCTCTTCCTCTGACTTTATTCTTATTTATTATTTCCTCTTCTTATGTAATAATGTATTTAAATCGTCATTCTTTGGTCTTACCCAAGAATAACCAGTTACATAAATTTATTCTTATTGTTAGCTACATCTTATGTGTAATTTAAATCTAATTGGTTTTTGGAGTTCCATCTAATTCTTTTACAAAGTATTATAGTGTTTCCAACGATAATGCATTGCATTTAAGTTTCTGTGTTCTGGAAATGTTTGTGCTGAAAACCCCAATTTAGAATTTGTTAATTCCATCTATAGACCGTATTGCCACAGCAGGTATATGATTTGGTCTTAAAAAGTCTTAATTGTTCTAATTTTCTAAAATGATTTGTAGACTTTCATTTAATTACAATAATTACTTATGATTTGATGTCGAATATTAAAATATGGTCGATTTTTCTCTAAAACAAAAAGACCAGATGCCACCTGGTCCAGTAAGCTGCGCAAATGTAAATACTGTGAATCAAATAATGAGTTTTTACGTACTTTGGATTAACCTTCTAGAAAACAGATTTGTATGAACATAGATGTATTTATTGTAGAGAATAACTACTACACATAGTACCATAACTAAATAGTTATGTTCCTATATTTTTCAGTAATTGTAGAAGTTATGCAGCAAGGCTTAGGTACAGAGTTTCACAACTTCTAAGATCAATGGAAAAAATTGTTTATTCTAAATTCATAGTTTAAATGGTTGGAGAGCACCCTATTCAACCGTTTAAAGTAGGTAGAGAACTAAGATATTTTTAACTTGACTTTAACTTAAAATAGTGTGCAGTAAACCTTATTTTAGTATGGACATACTCAACACCAAAGAAAAACCACTATAATTTGATGTCTAACCGCCGATTTTAAAATCATCATCTTTTTAACCACCTTTGATATCTATGACAGCTCATCAACCTCAAACGATAGGTAATTTTATTTATTTTTAAACAAGATTTCACAAATTTAATAACTTTCGCTAATTAAGTAACTATTCAGTTTATCAAGGCAAAAAGATCATCATCTCTACTTAACCTGCTTTTTAGTCGTGTGCAATATCGTGTATCAGTATTACAGTTTTGAAATGCAATTTATGAAAATTGTGCGGAAATTTTCGAACATTTTCGAAAAAATACCATTTTAACTTTGTAATTTAATTTAAAAAAATTTATTTCCTGGATGGAATCGAACAGCAAAGACGACAGCGACTTGGGGGGGTTATTATCACCCCGATTCGGTTAATTACTGTGCTATAAAATCATGTCGTACACTTCATTTAAAATTTTTTTTTAAAAGGCACCAAGTGTAAATTCTATGTCGCCATTTTCAGTATATGAGTACCGTTTAAACTAATAAACAAAATGATAAAAGCAAATAACAAGTTTATTTTCTTCCGGAAATTTTACAAACGGTTTTTAAAAGCACATCAGGTTCCTATATTCGATTTCTAAATGGAACATGAGGTATACATGGTTGGACTCAGCAAAGACCAGAGAGGACCCAACAATGGGTGGATCAGGGGGTTTGGTTTCATGTTAGTGAACGTGGTAAATAAACTAGAATTTTCTTTTTTACCTAAGTTTCGTAAATTTATTTTTCATACTGTAGTAAGTCGGAAATTTGCATTTTTCTAAAAATTATATTATCTTCAAGAAATCGAGGGGCGTAACTAAAAACGCGCAAGCAGTCTTAAATATTATTATTTCTTTTCTACATCGACAGCCAATTTCCGGGGACATCGTGTTATGTGATACCGTTTAGCAGTTTTCCAGGGGTCGGGCTAAACGCGAAGAATTATGTGGCAGGGGGTCCGAGAATTTGGTGCAGGCCTCGTCGAAAAGTCTGCGTCGGGACTTGAGTCTCACGCAATTTTGGGAAATGCCTGATACGACACGGTACACGTGTGTTTACATATGGGCCTTTCTAAAAACAAAGGAATGGCCGAACATACATATCAATTGCTCAGTTAACAAACCAAACTTGACTATAAGTAAATAATTGAAAAACGAAAATAGAGACTAATTTTAGATAGAGTTCATTCTATGTTATGAATCTTCAAAAGGGAATTAGAAATTGTAATACCAGAAGTCAATAATTTAATTTTGAAGTGTCATTGTTAAATGTCTCGTTTAAAGAACATGAGTAATGTTGTAAAATATCATTTGGTAATTTTGAATTATCATTTTGTACATGTTTGTATTTGTTTAAATGATTGATTACGATTGTTATCAAAGACGCCGCGTTTCAGCCACTAAATAGACCGTCAACCCCCTCTAGACAAGACCGGGAGAAACAAAAAAAAAACAGACTTAACTTAAGCTAGTTCCGGAAAAAAGGGGTAATTTCGGAAAGTCATTGTTCAAATAAGGGTCACAGAGTCAATTTAACAACCTCTCAGGAGTTTTCTCGAAACACAATTCACTTAAATACTTAAAAACGAAAACAAATTGTTATTGAAACAAAAGACAATCTAGATACAAATTCCGATTTTCTTAAATAACAATCATATAATTTTGACTAATCATATTTTAATGAAACACGCCAATCCATATTCCAAATTCGTTTAAAAATTCAAATAGATTTCTTTAAAGTTAATGCTTTAAGAAGCAATCGCAAATTTGGGATAATGATAGGAGAAGGGACTTTGATCATTAACGCCTAAACAAAAAGGTTCAGTTTTGTTAACAACAGACTAAAGTGTCAACCACCCAAAACAAAACGGTTATAACAGGCCCTTCGCTCCGGGAAGTCAAGGAGTCGCTTTTGACTATTGAATCGAAGCGGATATCTTTCGAGATTTTTTTCATCTGTTCGTTTACGAGAAATCTTAATTAATTTTATAATATTAATTTAATTTTCTGTCAAAGTTTATTTTAGGGAAGTTTTCTTAACGGAAAGTTGTAAGTTTTTTTGAACTAAATTTCGCGTGTGTTAGGGGTTTAAATTCGAGTTAGGAAAACTATTAAGTAACAAAATTACTTAAGCTTATCGGGTAGTTTTATTAGTAACGTGATCGTTTAGCGTAAAATTAAAATTAGTGCAGTCCCGTTAAGTTCCAAACTTAAATATTAGTTAGGTCATTACAGTGAATTAGTGAAAAATTCAAAGGATTATTTTGAACGCCGAAGCTACACCAGCAGCGTAAACCAAATTTTGGATTACCCATCACCGCGGAGACCAATCTGGTTACCAACGAAACTTGAGTCAATTCTAAATCATACATCTATTTACCTTGTGATAACCAAAGATCTTGAAAGACTGGTCCGAAAGAGTATGACTGTTTCAAATTACTGTTTTTTTTTTAATTTAATTTGCAAGTCAATGTCCAGCCATTCAGTATTAAAGATCATTTTGTAACAAGACGTCACTGGAATTCTATAATTTATTGTATTTTAGTACCCTGTAGTATCAAATCTGAACGAGAGTGACTAGAACAATTTTGAGAACTAAGCATCTCTGAAATTCTGCTACCTACAATCTCCAACTACACCGTCTAGCCTTTTAACCCTTTGGGTTATTCCTTTCTTGATTAGATCGTTAATTAGACCGACTTTCCTAATGCGAGAAAGTTGTTTCTCACGTGACCTTTAAGCAGACCTCTCTGATCATACACATTACACACACGTACACCTGTAAGTTCCAACTAAGTAAAAACAAAACAAAAATTTACTACTTGGAACCAACGTGGGATTTATATTATGTACAATTATTACAAATTACATTGATCGGAAAAAGCAGGTAGTCTAAGCGTGTGAAAACCCACCTTAGCTATCCGGGTTTGCGAATTGTCACATCGCGCATCATTTAGTTTATTAAAAATATTTTACCAAATTTCCCCAAAAGTACGATAGTGCTGTGATTTTACTTGGAGCCCGTCACTCATCCGTTCAAATCTAGTTTCCATACAGGAAACCTCAAAATTTATTTACATTTGAGTTGGACTAACTTTACTGGCATGTAAACATTATTAACCTTAACATTTTATTTTGATTCGACTGTAAATTTTCTTGTTTCGGCTTTTGGTTCAGCAATCCTGGCTTAAGAGTAAAATTATAACACGACACGAACTTTTCCTAGTTTACCTATCCTTCCACCAAACTCAACATCTCTGACAAATTTCCAACAAGTTTCAATTAACTAAGTATCAAATCAAAACAAAAATTTATATCAGATTTGTTCGGGTCTACCACCAAGCAAAGGAAACATCAACAGTTAAACAATAACCATCTTTTAAACGTCAGTTCTTGGTTTATTAATTTTCCTAGTGAAGTACCAAATACAATCATGGCTTAACGAATACGAGCATAGCTCACGAAAAATTCTAAAGAAATTATTACTTAAGATTTAACCAGTATCGGACCAGCTCTTATAAAAATTAAAAATAAGATTAAAGAATAAAATCAAGTAAATCTCAGAAAGGAGATAATCATAATCACAAGGTGAACAGATAAAGATAGGAAAGTGTTAATTCGAAAGATCGGCCTTAGCCAAAATAAATTGATCATTATTTAGTAACTTGATCAGGGCGCAATAATTTTGACCAGAACCCTTCAGTGTTTCATTAGGTTTTCTTTTCAGTTTTTTTTCCTTTCAGCCAAACTTTTTAAATAACTCAAAGTAAAGTCAGAAAATGAAATTGTTTGTTTTAAGGACTCCTAGAAATAGGGGCGACATTGTAAATAAACTGTAAATATTTTGTTATACTGTCCTCGTGGTGATTGCTAAATAAATCTTGTAAATTTTCTGTTGTAAAAGTTCAGTGTTTCATTCCATTTAGCTCCAAATCTGTGTGCGGTACACTTCGAATACGAATTTGAGTTACCTGAATCTCAGTTACCTGGATTCAACTACTTCTTACGAGTTTGGAGACAAACTCCACCATAACCAAACTTGAAACAAAACAAATAATTCTTTGGTGCAATTAAGAACTAAACACAACGTAGGTATTTCTTTTACAAACACAACGTAGGTCATAAAAAAATAAGTAAGCAAAATGCTAATTTAGCAACAATTATAAGCTTAATTAGATGCCAAAGTTAGAGGTAAGTGCAAGTTTTCTCTAATTATTCATATTAGATAATAATAACCCAACTTTGATGATCACCAACCATAAATATTATCTATTAGATTAAATAGCAATAAATAATTAGGAAGAGTGGACATTTTATTACTTTATTACTACTCCTATGTATCTCCCTTGTACTCCGATCACTACAATACCAATCATCCTGTATTATTAAATAAAAATATCGTATTAAATAAAGTAAATTAACTATTCAGTCCAGAATTAAAAGTTGGGCGTTGAGAGGATAGTAGATTGTCTATCCTTGCAAAAATTAATTTATTATTTAAAAAAATCAATTATCCCTTACATGTTACATAATCATAATTTGCTGAAGTGAGGTCCCTTCCGTCCGAAGGATGGTTTTAAAGCTAAGAACTTTAACAATCAAACCCGAGTTTTCCAGGGTGCCTTTGGACGATGGGCAATGTATGGCAGTTGGTAAATAATAAATTCAAAACATACGGGAAAACTTTAATTGAAAGTAATATTTAATTGTAACTGAAGTCATGTTGTCTATTACTATTTTGGGAACATAGAGAACATTTGTGGTTGTTATAGGGTTTTTTCTTCTATTGATATATGATCAAACAAAAGTTATTACAGGGTTTGCTTAGAATGTCACTATTGGTTGTTTGTTTGCGACTTATGTTCAAGAGATTAAGATTAGTGTATGTTCTCTTCACTTTTCACCACAAGATTATTATTTTGATTACTTTTTTACTAGAAATCCATGTAACTCAAGGAATCTTTGGAAGATCAAGCGGTACGTATTTCTGTCTCATTTGGAGCTCATTTATTACAATATGGAAACTTTCAATATCGTTTGGCCCTCTAAATAAAACTCTATATAAGTGAATTGAGCTATTGACTAATAAGCCTGCATATGAGAATGCAGAAAATCATGTCAATTTTTGAATATTTTTGTTATGATGTACTACCATTCCTCATTTGTATGGTCTCCTATTTACAATGACCAGCGTCTAAAGTTGTATCTTCTCGTACAGTCTTCTTGTGCAAAACAGCTATTGTTCAAAATTAAGCCCTTTCTCTACCGTCAACACGGGAAAATATAATTTATCTCTGTCAACTCCGTTTTGATCTAGCCCAAAATAATTAAGAGTGATACAATAGGTTTACATATCCCCCCACTCCAATTCTGAACCTCCAGCTCATCTCCTCTGGAATTAAATTTTACTTTGCAGAAGAACAAAGCCAGGATTTCAGCAAATACGTCCATCTTTTATCACTGTTTACGATTCCTATGCAAAGTTGTAATCGTTTCCATTTAAATCTTTTCACTAAAAAGACGTGAGAGATAAACTGGTTCAAAAAGGTTGACATACAAACGTATGTACTAGTGATAGTGAACTATTCCGAAAATAATATATCGATTTTCTGTTGATTTCTACTTTGACAGTGATTGTTTGGCAATATCTAGAACTGATGTTGGTCATCTAAATGAGAAAGAGTTCTGTTGGTGGAATTGAAACCTACCCTTGGGAACGAAGAGATTCATAAATTGGAATTGGAAACAAACATTGGATTGGAAGCTCTTATAGTAGGATTAGAAATCAGAAACGCGTGCCATTTTGAACTCGATCGTACCGAGTCGTATTTTGGACAAAATTCAATGTCAATGCAACAAATAAGAATATAAAACTTTGTAAATAGGAAATTCCTTATCCTAACTCCTCCTTCTCGAAGGACTGCTTAGGAAGGAGTTTTAGATAGTCAATAGTGGCATTCAAAAGACATATTTGAATGACGGACCATCCATCTTACATCTTGCGTAGACTTTTAACGATCCATACTCTTTAATCGCATTGAGCTCTCTTATCGTCACGTCACATTTGATTTTGATTGTGCTACGCATAATAATCGTGTATATATTATTAAACCGGTAAATTATGCTCAGAACTTGTATCTTAATGCGTCTCTGTCCCCATTCTAAGCAATAAAGTTTCACCAAGGTATTAATTCTTTAATTTCAAACTCGATTAATTAAATTCAGTTTCAATTTCATGCTTAAACAGTGCAATTAAAGGGTCTCCAAGACCTTTTATAACACTTTAGTGCATATGACATGTAAGAATGCTCAAAAACAGCTTTTGCTTTTGTTCGAAAACTAATAAACAAGCCGTCAAGTCATTTCATAGGACGCCGACCTCCGACGTGAACAAATATTCCATATTTATAGAATACTTTCCTCAAGATTTCTAAACCGAAATGAAATTTATAAAGAATAACCTTGTTACATACACCGAGGAGGCAAAAAATCCACACAAAACGAAATTTTCACACAAATCCCAAAAGTGACATCAAAAAGAACCAACCGTAAAAATGGTGGATGAAGAAGAAAAATTTTCGAACGCGGTGCTAGATATTCCACACACGTTTACACTAAATCAAATTGCGTTGATACATCGATTATGGGAATTGGTTTTATGGTATCTATTACCTTACCTTAGCAGATGCGCAATGGCTGATAAAATGATTTACAACGTACAGATGAGAGAACACATCTACCCCTTAAAATTTAGTTAGTTTAGTAGCAGTCACGTAATTAAATCGGTGATGTACCAACCTTGACGGAAAATAATTAATAACCATCCCTTGATTACTAGCACTCGGAAAGTAATTAATATTGGCAAACGGCATTTAAGTTAAGATATTTACAAATTAACGAAGATTAAGGTAGCTATAAATTTAGTGATAACGTATAGAATATTGGATTCACTAACAGCGCCGCCACACCCTGAAAGGCGCATTAATATTCTTCAGGATCAGGACGTAATTATGATAAAATTCGGTCGGTTTATGACTGAACATTTAGTAATAATAGTTACATTATCTTGCTAGGTTCTTCTTTTTATAAATTAACGAGACAGATAAAGGCGCTATAATATTTTGTTTAAAATAGAAAGTCATCTTATTTAATGATTATAAATTCGCCCTACTTTTAAGAACATTATACTCGAATTAATCTAACACCCACGATTAACTGAGAATCATTTTAATTATTATTTTTTGTATCACCTTTTAATCTTTCCACCTTACTCATCCTCTAATTACAAATTTATTTAATAGCTTTAAATGCTCATAATAAAATAAAACATAAACCAAAAGATAATAATAAAGTGGTGCTGACAGATACAAGAAGTATACCCAAATGTGACTTTCTAAATCCTCGTCTCTAAAGAAGATTAATGTTGTAAATTAAATCTAATCTCTGGCACTGTTAGAAAAACAATCAAAATGTGACAATGTAAGATTTATGTTGTAAAAAATCTGAGAGATAGTTTAATTATGTCAACCAGGCGTGAAAGTAATACGCTTCGGTAAATTTCTGCACCAAAAAAGTAATCATGTTGAACTAACGGATTGTTCCCTAATAGTGTTGGTGAATTGTGATTTTTATGTTAACAAATTGGAAAATGTAATACGTTCGTGACTTAAAGAGGTTGTTGAACTGGAAGGTTTTGATAAAAATTTGTTTGGGTGATTTATCTCGTAAAATTTTCATTATATATTAAGGAATTCAATGTGTAATTATAGTTTTATTATTGATTATTCGTGGCTTATACTTTTTGATATAGAGAAATTCCTCATTTTACACAGCTCAATGAAACAATTATTGTAGGTCTCATTTTTAAGGTTAAATTGCTGTTGGTAAATTTTTAATATAGATGACCCTATTGGTGCTCTTTAACTACTATTTGATTCGTCAATACCTAAAAGTTATTTTACTATTCAATAAAATATTTTTAACCCTCCATGGTATTTTTAGCCCCCCAATCTATGTCTTAAAAATCCCTGAAATTTTCTGAAATGTTTGAAATTTCTTACGAATATTAGTTTAGAAATGTTAGAATTTTCTTTGAATTATTAAAGGTTTTCAGAATATTCGACCGCATGCCCTAAAAAGACAAACACCATTGAACTACTTTGTTGACTGTTGTCTCAATGAAGATACTGACCCCATACAATAAAAAATAAAGAACTTTGGGTAAGGTTCTCCTCCAGTCAATTCTAAAAAAAAAATCTAACACTATAAATTAGAGCATTCTGTCTGTTCGTCCGACTGTAACACGTAACTGTCATTGTCATTGCGTTCTTTGGACACATGAAACGGATAATTTGGTTTCTTACATTCTTACATTACACCACCGGTTTAACCAAAGCAGTTGATCTATTAGCTAAGAATCATCAAGCATTGAGTGTAGGGAATATGAAATGAAATGAAATTTCCTATAGTAATCAACGCCAAATTTCCACTTTTTATGTGGCAATCCGATCAATTTTAGAAAAATCCTTATGCTATAGCTCAAAAACGGTATGGAATGAAAACATCGTGACCAAAGATCGAAACAAATACGGCAAGCCCATACATCTAAAAATTAAAAAAAATCTTAAGCGACGAAATATTTGATACAGATTTAAAACGTCAAAATCAAGGTTTGGACCAGAACCAGTTTGGAGATTAAGTTAGACGTAAAATTGGGTTATGTTGGTGGTTAGGTTAGGTTAAAAGGTTAGGTTTTCTTGCGATATTTAGTTTACGATATGGATCGTAAACCGGTAACCTAACTAATCAACCTGTGGTCCGCTTACAGATTTAATTCAAATAATTATCGCCGCACACTTAAGTATACCGCGAATAAATTTTCGTCGAATGCTCAGTAACAAGCATTGCCATATAGTTTCACTGGTGTGTTGTTCCGCAATATGGATTGTTTCTTCTTATGGGTATCGGAAGACATGACCCAGCCCTATCGAGCCAAACTTGATTTCAAAATGCTCAGTCGAATTAGAAAAATATAATCAAAATTCCCGATCGATTCTAGGCGACTAGGAGATATTAGAGTGGCAGGAAATTTCGATTTAGGCAAAATGTCTGTTTAGGGTCACAATTATTTGTTTACATATTGTGAAAATTCTTCTTCTTTAGTTATAACAAACACAAAAGGAACGCATTTGGATGCAGACAAGCTTTGTAATCCCCTTTTCTCTCAGCCAAACTTTCGTATCTTTCCAAAAAGGACTATAGTGTAAACGGTTTTGAAAGATATTTTAAACTTACTATTAGAGCTCTTAGCAAAAGAACTGTGCTACAAAAACGTTGATGTGACCAGGGTCAGGGTGTTAATATTTTTTTAATATCAAGATTAGGTGAAATATCAATCTTTTACAGTTAACTCGTAAGAACGGATCAAAGTTGAAGGCTTAGAATAACACATCTCTAGAAAACATAAATGTTTCTTCGGTTTTAATTTCTTCTTCTGAGTAAAATACTATCGACCATTGTGGCGCACATAAATACTAGTCGCAAAGCATAGACATACGAGGGCCAGTCGGAAAATTTCGGGAATAGCTATGAAGGAAACATTTTATAGGCAAATAAATGCCTTTATTGTTTTTTGAAATATTCACCATTACATCCTATGCAGTCTTCGGGGCAAGAAAAACGGTGAACACGCATTTTATTTTTGATTATAGGAAACCCTGCACTATTTGACACGATCTTCTTTTTGAGTAGTGGGCGTTATCCGATTATGCGTTATCCATCGATAACACAGTTTTCTCACAGCTAAATTATCGATAAAATGTATCGAGGTCCGAGAAATTTGCAAGGATGCCTGAATCTCATCATATGTTACATGGCGATCCTCTTCAAGCATTCAACATACAGCATCAATATTTTCTGCAACAACAATGTTTTAGGACGACCTTCCCTTGATTCATCCTGAAGCGAAGTACGACCAAACTTGAATTCTTCCAACCAGCGATATACCGATGTTTTTGATTATGGCACTTCACTACTAAATGCAGAAAGCAGATTTCCGCTGACCCGCGCTCGGATTCAGTCGACACCAGACCCAGACTGAGCGAAGACTTTTGACACCAGGGCGAGTCTACTTTTATGAGTCATCTTTTCTAGCGCTCTTCGAAGATCCGGAACAATTACGACAATCAATAATTTTAAAGTTATCTATCTTATTTATAGAGTTTTAATACCTACCAGTTACTAAGATAAGTCTAGTTAATTGATTGATTTTTTTGTTAAATTACAGAAACAACAATTATCTGATAGTAACAAAAACAAATTAAATGTTGAACAATAAAGTAAAATTTAAAAAAAATGCAAACATTAAAATCAATGCCACTCTTTTTTTGATCATCCTGTATACGATAAGTTAGTTTTAAGAACAGAATTTAAGGTTTTAAGAGAAGCAAAATTTTCTTCAAAGAGTGACTTTTTCTTCCAAAACCAATAATAAGAAGATTTTCCATTTGGCAAGAGAATTTACGCACTCGCTGTATATTGTGGGACAACAATCCTAAGGGAAGATCAGCGCCTTTTGGTTCAACTACCGCACTGTGCGCGATAGTCTAGTGAGTACGCAATGTCATTCTCAATTGACAGAATGGCAAGTGAGGACAATCTTTGTTGATTTTCTTTGTTGATCTTTGATTTTTATGTTATCATGATCTTCAGTCCAGAGCGTTTGATGGTAGAGCGAAAAAGATCTCTCTATAAATTTTTTTCATAAAGTTCGACATCATGTGTTTGTCTTACACTCAATGCTATTTTCAGATCTTGCAATGTTGCATCAGGTCATTTGCACTCATCCGGGATAAGTCTTTTATGCTACAAATGGATCCTAGGTCCTACTTACCCTTGTACGTGATAAATATGAAGAGATATATCTGGTTATCACCTGAAGCTTTTAAATGCTGCGACTGCTCTAAAAGCATGTTTGCATGATTTGCTTGCTATGAAGTTTCTACGGGGAACAGTCGAGGCCTCGGCACATAGCAAAGGCCGCCACTGCTTATTTTACACAATTTAGTTCGTTTCTATTTATTGTTTATGCGGTAAATTTATAACGTACGTCTTTCGTTTTAAAACTCTTATCTAACATTTTGTGCTACAAACACATTTGGATTGGTCTCCAATCGCTGAATGTATTGTTCACCGCACTCAACAATCATTTCACTAACTGATGATGATGATGGAAAGATTTTACTTTGATTATGTTCCTCAAAATTTTAACCCATATGACCACACTAGTAGACAAGCAGCGAATAGTGGATTTGAAACCTGATACCAAGTTGTTTTCGTTTGTTGCAAATATGGATTTACGTGTTAACTCTTTATCCAAGTGCATTCCCAGATACTTAACACAGTTTGTTGTTGGAATACGTTTATTAATTATTTAATGTGATTACAGGAGATTCTCATGGCACTTGGTAAATACTATGTGGTCTGATTTTGATTCATTTATTTTAATGCGCCAAACCCTTGCCCATTTTTCTGTTTCATTTAAGCCATACCGCAATTGCTCATATGCTTCGACAGAATTCGACGTACTGTTACAATTGCAGTAGCATTTGCCAATGTTCAGTATGTATACCAAACCCAATATTGGTTCCAGCACACCGCCTCGCGGTACTCCTGCTGTTACTGCATAGAGTGTTGTCCGTTCAGCTTCATATCCCCCACGAAGATGTGTTTTTTCTTCAAAATATGACTTTACGGAAGTGTACATTGCTTCTGGTAAATTTTTCTTAAGTTTTTATAGCAGTCCCTGATGCCAGACTTCAGCTTTTTTGCAGTAGCTTTTTTTCTTAAAATTGGGTCGTATTTTAAGTATAGTGATCGCTTTTGCGAGGTAATACTTTAATTATTTGACCAGGTATCCAGTGCTTTTTAAGGGTTAGGTCAATATTGTAGAGTCGGTTCTGGTAGTTCATTTTCTTTAAGAAATGCCCTGTTTTTTCCAGTTCAATGGTTTCTTTTGATGGTAGTGATGTTAAATAGTTCTTCTAGGTGTTTTTTTAAATTAAAGATCCAATATTGGTATGTAAATATAGTTTCGGTAAACACTTCTGTTTTCTATCGTTTTACACTTTTCGGTGTTTTGACAGCTTTCGACAATTTGTCCGCTGTGAGTTTCGGTGTTTTGCCGCGATCAAAGTTTTGTCCAAATATTCATGTCAGCTTCTTGACAACTTTCGGCAATTTGCCCATAGACGTCTTTTGGTGACTTGACCCCCTTCGACGGTTTGGTCGAATCAGCCTGTCTGTGAGTTCAAGTTCGGCATCGGCTCCATGTTTCCGGTCTACTCGGCGTAATTTTATGCTTTCGGTGATATGTCCCCAGTCTCTTTTCGGCGTTTTGGCCAATCTTCGGTGATACGTCTACAGATTCCTTTCATGGTTTTGACCAAGATACGGCACTATTTCCGCAGACCCTTTTCGGCGTTTTATCCGTTTGACAATATGTCAAAAACATATTGTGTTTGTAATTCGATGCAGTCTATGCTTAAATTTATAAAAATTAATTATAACGATATCATTATACGTGTTAAATCATATAGTGTTTTCTCTAAAAGAGTTAATTTGGCAGTTCTAGCGTATCCGTGAGCGTCAGCGCTCCTAATCTTGAGACTCGTTCAGCTCCTATTCGTTTTTTAGATATATTCCGGTTTGGACTTTCGTATGTGAAGTTAGGGTGTATTTTCCAAGTTATCTACCCCTCCCCCTAATCTTGAGCTAGAAAAGCTACTGTCAGCTAGCCCAATAACTTTGTATAGGTTTTTCCATTTTGGATTTTCCCATCCGGAGATAAATGCTATCGAATTTTAAAATCATTGTTCTTTCATAACTCTATAAAGTCCCGCGATTCTTTTTAAATTTACCTTCTATTTAAAATGAAACGCCACGTCTACATTAATTTATCGTAGTTTTTTATTAGATTTGGTGAATGAGCTCTGTTGGTTTAGTTTAGTGTTCCACAAATATTATTTATAATTAAGTGTTTCGTGACTCCAAAACGCATGACAATTAATTGTTTAGCTCCACTTTACGACTTCAGGGCGCTTAAAGTAACAATTTAATTATGCTATTAAATCTCTCTCAACCACTATTTAACATCAGTTCCGACTGCGTTTTAGTTGCACTGAAAGTACTGTTGGACAAAAAGCACCGATAAACAAGAAGTACCGTTGAATGAAAAGTCCCATTGGATAGCAGGTTCTCTTGGAGGAAAAGTGCTTGCCAATGAATAAAAAGCCCATTGGATCAAATGTCTATTAGACTAAAAGGTTTTGTTGGGTCAAATGTCTTTGGGCCAAGAGTTCAAAAGTTACAAATCCTCCTTGATTCCCTCCGTCTTTAAATTAAAACATTCAAGATTTGGTACTACATAGTACCTAATAACGTTTGGAATCCTGCAACTTTATAATTCAGTTATACTGATTGTGAAATTTTGGTCACTTTGAAAACATAAGAAGTAAATATATGAGACGATTTGAGATTTTGTTGCCGTCTTTCTCCAATGACTAATATTATGGAACACATATTTATTCCGTTCAGTACCACTCTATACATATCCTACAATAAATATGTTTAATAATAAATAATGAATTAATAAATAAAAAAGAGAGTGAGAAGAATACATTTTATGCAGCTAAACATTTTAGAATGTTGGGATTTAAGATTTTGACCAAGGACAGAAAGCAAATAAATGTTTATTTCAATCAGTTGCTCTAAAATTTTACATTCACAAGCTTAACCAATAAATTTCTAAGAAAATAGATATGAATACACATGAACATACTTCAAATGTTAATCTAATAACCCACGCAGCTTATCTTAGATTTATTTTTAGATTTTATCGATATATTATACAGCGATATTTTTATAAACAGAGCAGAGGTAAACATAAAATCGTATTCGATTTGACCCAATCAGTCAGCCGTAGCGTTTGGTCTACCCGTAGCATTCCTCAAGAGTGGGATTTACATCAGTGAAAAAGAGAAAGAATTATGAATCGAATTTCAGACATATCAAGATTATTTTAGTAATTTAGTGGATTACTCACGTGAAGAAGGCGAAAACCTGGTCAGCTCCACAGCTTATTCGATTTTTCTATATATAGAAAATGCTGTCGGTTTATTTTTAATATCTCACATTCTATCAAAATCTGTATTTCAAAATTGTTTGATAAACCTAAATTTTGTAAGTTGAGCGCGTCAAGGATTTATTTATTTATTACACCGTACCTATATGGAGTGGGACCATCATTCCTCAAAAAATGTAAGAGAGCTCTTCAAGGGCCAAATTTTGAAATTCAAACAAAAAATCCGGTTAGGAGTTGAGTCATACATACTTCGGGTTTACATAGCATTCTTCGGACTATTCAAAGTATTTTTGCTTTTCAGTTCCGGGCGGTTTTAAAGGCGTTCCAACTATTCAAATCAGTTAACCTTTTCAGTTGTTGAGCTCTTTTGGCATTTCTTGAAGTTTCTCTAACTAATCTAGAGTATTTTAATCAGCTTGTCCACATGACAAACCGAATATTTCAAACAAGTTCAGACCTCAACAGAATTTCTTAGGCTCATTGCTTTATCTGAATACTCGAGCTTGGCTTACAATAGTACTACTAATCATATTTTTCATAAAATTGGGTTTTTCATAAATTATATCGGTTAGGGATTCAGACTCAGCTGAGATCGTCCGTCAAAAATACAGGACTAGATTATAGCTCATATTTTCTGTCGTACACCCTTAGATGTATGGTGTTCGGGCCTCTACACGTAACAAACTATGACGCCAAATGAAAAGCAATACGGTAAACGGCTCATATGAAAATATTTTCTTCGTTCAAACTAAAAACCAACAATTTTCTCATAAAATTCCAGTCTTAAGCTATTAAATATTCAGTCTACCATATAAACCATTCTAGTAATATGAACAATGCCATAGCACCATCAATTGCATGCGTCTGAAAAAGCTACGCTTCCTTTGATTTCGTAGTCACCAGCCGTCATTTACCGACCATCGCTATCGCCAATTCAGAACTCAAACAAATTTAGAATGACGCGATTAATAAAAACGATAACGGCCGCAGCCCTGATTCGCAAAAGAAAAACGTATTGTCATGGCTGCGTTGTGTTTGATGTAATATATATCTAATGCTTTCAATTCTAATATGGAATTGGAATTGGAATATGGTATATACTTTCAAAACCAATAGAGCTTATAAATTTCTAAGTTTTCTGGTCTAGATATTTTTTAGATTTTTAATTTTAATGTTTTTTGAAGAATTTTCAAGTTCTTGAAACAACGACGTTTCAGAGATTTGGAGTCTCGAAGTTTTCACAATTGAATGTAGCAAGTTTAAATTACCATTTAATGTTTCAAAACCTGAAGATTCAGTCTTAGAAGAGTCTTTGAAAGTTCAATCTTAGGTTCAGAGATTTTCAATTAGAGTTTCAATTTCCAATTTCCACAGATGAGAAGTATGTATGTGACAAAGTTATAGTTATGTTAGCTTGCAAAAAGAACGCTGTGAAGCTTGTAAGGACTAGCTTGTTCATCAATGTTCCCAAAACAAGAAATCTTCACGAATAGGTAAATCATATTTAAAGATTTAAAAATATTTATGTCATTAGTAGTTGCAGCGCAAACAGTTTCCGTGACAATTTAATACATTTTCTGTGTATATAGAGGAAATATGCACCTTTAAATAGCTCATAAAATATTCATCGCATCTTAATGATCTTGATGTCAAATTGAAGCTGAGGAATTGTTCTAAATTCCCTCGTTTTTATTAACACAAAACCTACAGCATCCCTAACAGACTCATATACTCATTGAGTTGTTCAAGAGATGAACTTATTTGAAATTGAACACTTCAGAACATTTTAGAGGTGGTTCCGGTGAGTATCTAGACGAGATCTACGGCTCAAAATAGTGGCATGGGCAGGGACTTGGGACAGTTCCTAAGTGCGCTCAACCATGGCATCTTGAATTACCAATACAACTCGAATGATTGCAAGTATTATGGACCAGTTGCAAAGCAATATCGATTTTCTCTCTTATTTCTGGTACGGCGTTTATTCTCGTGCTTGTTTGACCTTAGCAACAAGAAGTCCAAGGGCTCGATGGCCTTTAAGTGCTATCATGCTTAAGTGCAAAAGGATCAGTTTGCTAGAGTATAAAAATTCCTCCTTCTTCAACAATCTCAATTTTGAAAGACAAAACCTTAGATTTTCTTAAAGAAGATATTTCAATATTAAGGGCCATAGTGCTTATCTTTCTGCTCTCATTCATCAAAAGAATGCGACTTGTTATGAGACATTTTAAAGCTGCACGCAAAAAAATGATAAATAGTAGGTTAACGCTCATTTTAAATAATAAAAACAGCACATTCATGTTAATTGAAACATTGTACTTAATAGTGTGTGTGTAACTGTGTAAGTATATGAGCCTCTCTAGTGGGAGAGAGAAATTATGTTTTAATTTAGTTACAGATCCTAACCTAAGTTACATGTATGATATTTGTGTACTTCCGGCATATAAAAGTAAAACAGAGTCAACCCTACTTAATCTAAAAATAGAATCACTTCGGTCAAACACAAAGAAGTTTGTCGTTTACAATTCTTTTTCGGGTACACTTCTAATTGGACATCAATTTTGTACTGTCAAGACTTCCTATCATAAAACTGATAAGATTGTCATAATTACCTGAAGATGTTAAAACTCTCAATTTATTTCCAAATTAGACAGTTTAAAGAAAAGTTTTATTAAGAAATCATGCAAGCAGCCAAAAAAGATAATTTTATATGTTTTTTGTAGGTTAGAATTACTAAATAAAATGTGGACATTTTATTTGCCTCGATTGTTCTAATTGTTTTTTATCTTAAAACTAAAAAGTTACATTTTGGTCTCAGTTATCATTTTGACTGGCCCTGAAGTTGGGGAATACCTAAAAAAAGGAGACGATTTTAACCCATTTGGTATGCATATGTGCGTATTACGAATTTATTATTTAAAAAGTCTTTTGTTATTGGGTGTTTCCGCTGTAATAGGCACTGCGTGTGTAGCAGTTCATGTTGTAAACTCCACTTCACCGTTGTTAGAATGTGTTAGCATATAAATGTGCATTTTATTATTGCTTATTACAATATCCCTTGTGTAATTACCGCGTAGAATTTTGTTCGCGTCTAGACTGGTTTTTATGCAATAACTTCTCATGATCTCTCCCGGCTTTTCCAATAGAAAATGAGTCAATCGGCGGAAGGAATTGTTTAAAAAACACGTTACTTTATTTAGTACTATTGAAATTATGTAGGAACTCCCTAAATCTTGAATAAAATTATGTCGAATAACACTATAATACGAATAATACTCGAAACTCAATTCGGTAAGACATCGGTATTTAGCAGTTTCGGCATTCTTTTACTTTTGTGACAATGTACAAATCCCAAAAAACCCAAATATCAGCTTCATAATAATAATATTGCGTTGTGGAGAAAAATTCCAGTGCATATCCTCCATGGATAAGTAACATTGTTAGCCTAATAACAGTATTATCAGGTGTCCCTCGAGTGAATATACGTGTGAGTGTCGCTCTCGAAAGGATACCGCGAGCTCCAGATAGAGGCGTCCGCCATATTCACGGTAACTCGGCGGATGATAAACAAGACTGTAAATTTCCGGCAGGTAGGCCTCGGAGTTGTTGAAGAGCATTGCGGATTGGAGAAGCAAATTCGACATTCAAGTCCACGGTTTGATGAACGTCTGGTCCATCGAGAATCACACTCCAGTGATGTAATTTTGCAAAGAGCCGTTTTGTACCAAGCAAACACCTATCATCCGATTATCCCATTTAATAAATAATCCCTCCTCCATTGGCTAGATTCCATTCCTGAAACATCTTCACCACCATTGTTTCTCCTATCACTCAATCCACAACCCGGACTCTGCTAGCAACACCATTCTGTCTGTTGAGGTGGGCAAACCAGTCAAAGGCTGCCACTACCTAGCAGCTGCCTTCATCGTCAAAGACTACCGCCAGGAGCAGAATGCTCCTATATTTCCACTGGCATGACTACCGCTCTGATTATTTCAACACAACAGCATCCAGTACCAACCCACTTCCAACCATCACTATCAACCAGTCAACCTCTGCTTGCCACCAACATCTACCGCAGTCAGCACCAGATCAGCTACAATCACTAACATCCACATCAGTCGTCAGACCGCTTTGCTTCACCATAATTTTCTGTTTGGTTCAGCTCGTGTACAGCCCGACGAAAACGGTATCAGCACCGATTAATGCTATGAAAATGCTGTCAGAGCAAGCTACCAACCATATCTACGTAGCCACGAAAGCCTAGAATGACAGGTCCTCTTCCTCGATGCACACGATCACTACTACTACTTTTATTGCTCATGTCAAAAAATAAGAAAAGTATTTCCGAACTTAGCGGTTTGCCCATACCAAAACAAAGCAAATCAGTTGGCATAAAATTCGGTAATAAAGTAAAGTAAGAGTGATATTCTACTGACTTTCTGAGGTACTGACAACATAAATGATTATGGGGCTTATGTACCCTTTTGAGGTCCTATATTCTAGACTACGTCTGTTTCTAGTTACTACCAGAGAGTTGAAGTAAATGACAATAAACGTATCATTTACAACTGCATCTAAGTAAAGACAGATCAAAAATGTTAGAAGTGGTCAGCTATCTAAAAAAATACTCATCTGTGTCCTGCAAGTAGAAAAGAATCGAGTAGATTATCCCCAGTAAGGATCATTTTAGTTCATCTACAATATTAAAACGTTGATCTGAAGGTTACCTTAACGGAATGCTTGGCAATATCACAGATTCTATAGATGAGATACCCTATGCGATTTCAATTGTAAGTTCAAGTAACTTATGAAGGTTATTAAGTGAAGAAAACGACAGGAAATAGGATATTTTTCCTTTACTAATAACCTAAAAAAAGAAAAAGCAGAGGTTCAGATTTAGGTAGGTTATATATTTCCTATATCTATCCCTAACACATATACTTATAGAAGTTAATTCTTTGTGGCATACGAATTTGGAAATTGAAACACTATTTTATTTAAATGTGAAGCATGAGCGACCACGAAATAGAACACACTTTTTAAATAATTTTCCAGGGTACCCGAGTTAATATTTGTTAATTAATTGGTATATTTTTATACAAATTTAAAGATTCACCAAAAGCCACGGCCAAAAACTTCAAAATGAGGGTCCTTGATGGTTTAATTGTGGGGAAAGTGGTTAAGAGAAGAGCTAAAAAAGGAACATAACTTTCGCAAAGATATTTAGATATACATTTACGTCCCATTGGCCTGCCCTATGTACCGATTGCCAACGATTTGACAGCGCCTTACCAATTAAATACGTCTATGAATACCATCTTTTTCGAATTTCATATCTGAATCGAATCAAGTCTTACCTCCCTTTAAATACTTTGAGCTTATGTAGAATTTTACCAATCATTCGAGTTTTTTTGTTTGTCTGAACAGCTTTTGCCATAAATGTTTTTTGAATTTTCCTTAAACAATCTTTTACAGTTAAAAGTGTACCGTGACCCCCATCAGTTTATACCATGTAGTCTATAATCTATAGTTCATTGTCATTAATATGTAAGTCTGCGGTGTGAAATCTATGGTCTTCAGTTTATGGGCACTTACATTTCCTAGAATTTAATTAAGTAACCATTGTGTAAATTCCGGCGAGAGAATAGGCACTTCAAAGCAGAAATGCCTCAATGAAACCCTCATCTTTTTAAGTGATTTTTTAAGGTTGCAATAGTGTGGATTTTTGGATTCTTAATTTTGACCCGATTTTAATCGAAAAACGTGTTGCTCAGTACTGACTCCATATGCCAGTCTTAAATGGGTCGGTCTCAAAAGGGTCGGTCTCAAACTTCTGGAATCGTAAATACCTAAAAATTCAAAAGCTAAAGTTCTGAAACGCTTCTGTCTCTAACTTTTAAAACTGTGCTTTCTGAATTCTTGGAGATTTGAAAGCACACGTTTAGAACAGATGTTTAGAAAACCAACAGCCGCGGTCGTACATTTTATATATTTCTCAGAAATAAGGTCTAACTTGCACTACGACACCATTTTTTGTTAAGGCTACCAGTCTTCGTTCGTTAGCTTGATTTACTAATCTCTGGTTTTCACTTTTGGTAAGGTTTACACCTGGTATACCCTCTTCACAATCCCTAATTGTGATCTAATTTGACACTGACAATAATTACCTTATCAACGTTTTTGCTTGTTGAGTATTTTTAATGAAATGTGAGTACAATAGGCATACTTAAAATTTGAAATGCGATTTTCTCGAAAGATAGCAGGAAGTGAATATATGTTGATAAAGAAAATATGCTCTAAATCATTACAGCTACACCCCATTACGAGGTTTGTACTTACACATATTAGTTACACCCTATATACTTACATAATGGCCTCTTAGTGCTATTGTTTCAGTTAAAATAATTAAAAGCTCCATAAATGATTAAAATAAATTGTTTGAGATAATATGCCATATTTTATCATTTAGACAAAACCGCAGGAGACTGGTGACAAGCTCCACTGACAGTTGCGATATATTCGAAGACAGAGCAAATAGTGAGGGTCTTCCAATGTTCTAATTATATTATTGTGTGTGCTCCAGTTAACTGCAAGCCAGTCAATTATAAGCTATGCGATCCACCAAAATGTACTTTAGAGCTTATGATGCCGTTTTAGTTACATCGACAACCGCAAACGATAGTAAACATTTACCTTATCTAATTTTTAAATTAGTCTCTATTACGAAGAATTTAAAGAAAAACTGGTTTGGCTATTGTTAAAAAAAAATTCAATACTTATTTTACACAAATACTGTCTTAAAAAGAAAACTTCCAAAAAGCTAAAAAGACAAATAAGAATGTTATACAGGATAATTATCAATTATCTATCAAATAACTTACACAATTACTCAGACACGTGTCGATATTGATCCTTAACCGAAACTCCAAAGTAGGATATAGCTAAACAGTTCCTAGTACAAAGACTTTGAATCTTCATTAATATCTAATTGCTATTGCTGTTACCATCAATTTCAAATAAATAGCTTATAATGGCCGACAATAATGTTTATTGATTAATGTAATGCATGTTGGAGGTATATTGGGTCAAGCTAATCTACAGTGATATTTACTATCTAGCCCTTTGAAACAAGGGGCTTCCTGAACTTCTGTGACCTACTTTACATTATAGCGTATATGCAAGGGTACATATTATGAGAAATCCATTTTTTACATTTTTACTTTATGGAGTTACTTTAGTAGTTTTTCAATCCTTGCTTAACTTTAACTGGTGGTTAATTGCCATAGATGTGTTTGATGATACAATTGTAACCATAGCAACTAATGTCTACCTTAAGCCAATCAAGGGTTTCCCAGAAATTGAAAAAGTGGCCCTAAACGACTAAATTTACGTTAGTTAGTTACGTTACTAAAGTTACTGTCACTTACGTGTCACTGATATAGAGGTGAATGCAATCTTGTAAACTGCTTACCTGAAATGAAAAAAATTATAGAATTGATAAAGTACATAACTTTTTAAAAAAAGATAAATTTAAATCCAAGATGGGTAAATAAAAGAGTTTATAAAACATTAAATAATCATCTATAGTAGGTACAAATACGTATTACCAAAATTAAATTACCTGAATTGTGAATTAACACGAGCTCGTAGCACGCGTGTGCCAAGCAACGAGTGATGGAAATTAGTTGTTTTCATCAGGATAATCTAGCAGATTAAGTAAGTGTGCAAGTCGGAGATTACTCATACCTTTCTTTACGATAAACTCTAGTTCTATTTGATTTATTGGCGGAATTTTATTATTGTATTAAAAATGAATTAGATTATCCAGGAAATGCACACGGATTTCCTTATTATTATTTATAATTAAGCTTTCTTAAAACAAAAGGCAACTAACAAATAAGATTTTACGCAATTATTCCAATCTCTTTAAGCTATAAACATAATCTTAAATTGTTGTTGCACAAATTATTGCATTACTCAATTTTAACGATAATAATTAGACATTTCGAAACCATGAATACCTCGAGAGAAAAAATTAATTACAGAAGCGCAATCCTCCGGAAATTAATTACAGCCTCATACTTGTACCAAAACGACAGAAACACACCTGAAAACAAAAATAAAAAGAAGAAAAATGAAATACTTCAAAGAAAACTTCCTTGCTGCGTAAACCCAGCTGGAATCTTTATTGATGTTAAAATTAAATACCAATTAAAATAAAAGCCAGAAAGTTTGTTAGTTACGCAACAAAAATACCTTAAACCAATTTAGTTAATACAACATAACAATGCTAATAAACTAGCAGGAAACAACAATAAGGTATAATTAAATAGTGATTTTAGAATAGTGAGAAATGAAGAAGATCCATTGCGTGGGTTGGTTTTCTATAATTTTATTGTACTTGTACAACCCATGTCGTAGATATTTTAGACACCATTAACCCATATAAGGAAACTTGGTAGTAGAAAGTTAAATACCGAATAAACAAACGATTTAAAAGAAATTATATTGTATGTATTTTATTTAATCTTCAAAAGTTGTAAAATATGTTTTAATACATCTACATTGTTGACCAGTGCAGTTCAAACAAAACTTAAAAATTAAATTAAGGTTTAACTGTATCATTTCTGGGTATTTTTGAACTGCTATGCTAACCTAGCTCTAACCGCCATAATAGTACTTATCCTATACCTCAACGTCTAAATTAGATACTCCAAGATATCGTATGCCTCAACAGCTAAAAAGAGTTCCCATGCATCACCTCTAAAGAAAGTTGGAACGTCCAAGAGGCGTCCTTATGGCTCAACGCCTATAAGGGTTTCCCCCCAATCATCATGTTTAGTCATCGCTACGTACCAGCAACTACCGGTGGAACTATTAAGTTTTTGTCACTAGTCACAAGCACGTAATTGCTACGGCTTTATTACGTGCCTGGAACCAAAATGGGGAATAATTTTTGCGTAGCAGATATGTTGCAGTAACCTCTCTGAAACTTGTCCAGCTACGTTTACGCTACGTAACGGGAACGTGGCGGCGTAGTAATTGCTACTTTCGTGACTCTCTCGCTCTTGCAACTTAATAAATATTCTACCATTTTTTATACTAATGCTGCGATCGTGTCACAAAATGGATTACTATATTTTTTGTAGTACGTACTTAATAATACAAAGAGCGATGAAATGTTTGATTATTTTGTCATTTCAATATACCAAAATTATAAACCATTGCAACTTTTCAGTTAAATGTGATGATGGATCGAAAAATAACAACGCCTTCTTTAAATATATTTTTTAATAAAAAATGTCTACTAAAATATGACAAAAATACTTATAAGTTGATACACATGATAGAAACCATTTTTATATTATTCCTAAGGCACAATTTGGCACCAATTTTTTATTTTTATTGAAGGTTAGATAGTAAAACATTTATTAACAATCATAACAAATTGCGAATTGATTAATGGCCTCCAACATTTTTAAGTCAATATGGAGGTGGATGTGGATCACTTTAAAGTGATTCTCCTGAATAGCAAAAACGTAAGTGTTACTTTGTAAGGTTCCGTTACTTTAAAGGGTTCAGAAATGGTTTCAGACAGGTGGCAGGTACTTTCAGTACTACTTTAAAGTTTCAAAAACTTTAAAGATGTTTCGGGTAAGTTACTGCTACAATCATAATACAACTTTGAAGTTGCAACAACTTTAAAGTAATTAAACTTAAAGTTGCAATACTGTTTCACATACTTTAAAAGTTACTTAGAAGTAATGGAACTACATAGTTCCAATAAATAGTAGAAACAACTACATTATTACTAAAATATTTCGAGCTGAAGTAATTAAACCAATATAGTCATAAACTTAGTTGTGGTTTCGCAACAACTACTCAATTAAAGTTTCTATCTTAATTACTGCTACTTAGATGCTGCTTGGGCCATGCCCCAACCCTAAAAATGTTGGGTAAAATAGAACCTATGTCTACGCTCTAGATAGAAATTACTCTTGTAACAAGGGTAACTCTTGTTACTCTGGTCGTCCAAATAATCTTTGATTTTATCACAACTCAATCACCAAAGTACCTATGTATTGGATTTACCGGCAGTTAATTTGGAATGTCTTTTTCAATGGAAAAGACATTTAATGGAATTTAGACACCAAATTCTCAATTTTGGAAAATTCCATTAAATTTGCTTCAATTTCTTATTTCAAAATTTTTTAATTTTTTAAAATTTATCTGCTAGATTGAACCGTATGATGCAAGTTGAAGAAGTAAATTGCATCAAAATCGTAGCATAACATTTCATTTTCATTGCAAGGAGTAGGAGAGATGTACCACCATTTTTTAAAGTAGATATTTGGAAAAACTGAAACTTATTTCTAGAATAACATTTACTTATAACTTAATTATTTATAATCCGATTCCAAAGCGGCTTTTCATACAATGCTTTTTTGGTTTTGGCGACAGGGCGGCATCTTGTCAAAAAAAACAGATTATAAGGTGAATCGAGAGACCCCTTCCGTTGAAATGTTTTGTCGAGGAAAATACAACTGTCAAGTTGCAAATAGTTTTATTGGGCAAAAGCAAAATGGTGGGGTGTCAAAGACTTTAATTTTATAGTTGAAGTAACATAGTTTAGTGTCTCATATCAAAATGTATGTTTTTTGAGAACAAAGTTATAAAAACGAAACTATTCTATTCTTATTTACTCTATTTTTTAAATGACTAAAAAAATAAAATTAAAAAAAACTAAAATAATAAACAGGAAAAGATTAATATCAAAATCCATTCAATTAAATTTATAATAGTTACACCAAAAATCAGATTGCAATAGTTTCATAACCCCTATATAATATACAATTTAATATAAACGACAATCATTCAGTTCTTATAATTCTAAAATCAAGCTTTTAAAGCATTTAAATTGCATTTAAATCAATCAGTATTTTACAACAATAAGCAAATAGTTAAATAAGTACTAAAATCAACCACTATCAATCAATCAAATTTATTTTAGAGGTAAACAGAAAATTATATTACTGCGATTTCTGCAGAAAAAGTGATTTTAAGGTAAGTCTGGCAACTGTGTAAATGTAGAAATATAACCAAATCAAAAATAGCAAAGTTTATATTTAATACATAACCTAAAAACAGAAGAAAAGAATGTTTATATAGTTTAAAAGGTAAGAAGAAATTCGTGTATAGAAGGATGTTGTATATCTTGTCTTCTTGATGTATGTAATTTGGACTCGATAATATACTTGATGTTTTAGATGCTACTAGTTTTCTGAATGGCAGCCGATAGAGACGTTACGTAAAAGTGTAGTGTAACACAGGTTACCACCATAAACTACATCTTACCGAAATAGATGGGATCGGCTTGAACAAAGAGGTCCAGAGAGATAAAATTACCTATTGTATTTAGGAAGGTCGTCCTACAAATCAAGAAATTGTTAGAAATATCTCTAATGAATAAATTAGTTTAGAGACATACCTTAGAAATGTAGCGATTAAATCGCAATCAACTTCACCTACCTGACAACCAAACGAGCTCCACCGGAAATAATTAAGCTTTCGCCCACTTAAAAACCTCAAAGAGAAAATAATTATAATCAAACTCCACACGTTATTAGAGCACAATACTACTTGTTCCCAAAGAATTTACAACTAAACTGATAAAAGGGAACAATTATGATCTTTTGCAAATGTTTAAAAAACAGTGTTAAGCAGAATTTACCAATGAAAAATCCCAAACTGAAACATAACCAAATATGGAATAGCCATGACCAAATTATGACTGACAAGGTTAATAATAACACAATGGGGAGAAGCCCTTTAAGAAGAAAATTGTAGGTTAAACGCTAAAGTGAAATCGAACTAGAGAAAAGCCAAAAAAGAATTGTAACACTCCAACCTTAAAATAATATATTAGTTTTAGTGGTATATATTACTTCTGTGGATACATCAGAATTGCCTTGTGCAACAATATTTTTCCTCAGCTTTTAGAGATTAAACGTTAACCTGGAATTAAAAATCAGTCAAAATTTCAGACCGTCCAGCTCGTTCTCTGATTTGGATTTTATTTAGATATTTAGATATATATATATTTAAGGTTAAGTATACATCTTGGTGTAGTTGGTGTAGAAGTATACATTATACCCGATGATTATACTAGAAGTTATGACCGCGGGAATAAATTGGTATTAGAAAATTTCGCAAGTTATTGCTAATCAGTAGAGACAGTTTATGAATGTCCAGTCCATGTATCTTCAAAATAATTCAAGCAACCGCAAGAGATCTTGGCTCTCAACATAAAAGAGATTTGTGTCAGCGCTTCAAAAATCATGACTTCATCATATAAGCAATAGAAAAACATTTTCGGATATTTACAATATAATTATCCACTTGATTGGGCTTCATATTCCGATCCTATCATCAGTTGCCTGGTTTATTCGCCAAATTGCTTGCCTGAAATGAAAGAAACGTCTTCCATCTTGAAAGTCATCGCTTTCCAACTTAAATGCCTCTATTTAAGTAGTTTCAAAACCAGTCAATGCTGAATTAGGATTTAAATCTTCTAGTAAATTTAAATCTCAGTGAAGTTTTTAGTACCGTTGGTTTGACGCATGGGTAATACTAATAATAAATAAGCTGCAAGAATAAAGCGTTGTGTCGAACGCTCAACGGTATGTTCAATAGCAGATCCTTTACTTTTTTTTATTAAATTAGAAGGTACTTTGTATTGTCAAGTTATATTTCTAATTATTCTCAATCTGGTTTTCAAGGATGCCACTCTACAATCCAACAGACACCTTGTAATTGTGAATAAGATCCATATAAGCCTTGAAGAAAAAACTGTGCACAGCTCAGTATGTTTGTCAGGATGCGCCTTTCTAACGTTCAATTGAATTGTGCAATTTGGCTTGTATGTCAAAGTTTTTGGTATCTAAAAACATGCAGATAATAGTGCTAATGATTAAATGTTTAGATTTGTGAAAAAAGGAATGAGTAAAAAGGAGTTTTTATGAAATAAAATCATTTATTAGTTATAAGAAAATGTTCTTTTGTCGCCATTAAAATTAAGGGAATTACTCTATTTTTCAATCCAAGTGTTGTATATGGTTGGATTCAGAATTTTTTTTATAAATTTGTATAATTAGTTTTTACATTTATGAAAATTAATAAATTATGATTGGGTTATGTAAAATCTGAAATGTCAAGGAATGTTTGGTTTTTTAAGAAAATTGTTTTGTTTCCAAAAGAGTATAAAAATGGAATCCATTTTTTTAACAATTAAGTAGCAATACTCTATCAGAGGAACAAATTAAACAAAATTAACATTGTAAAGTTAGAATTCAACTGTGAGAATAATAAAGAAGTAAGGTTAGGTATGTGAAAAGGTCAATAATGGATAATTTTGTTTGAATATACAGTTGCTCATCGACTATAATACAGATTTTCTAGATTTTTAAAAAT
The DNA here is from genome assembly GCA_929113105.1 of Agrypnus murinus. NCBI lineage: Eukaryota > Metazoa > Arthropoda > Insecta > Coleoptera > Elateridae > Agrypnus > Agrypnus murinus. The sequence continues at coordinate 27,279,332 of OV816028.1, read as the reverse complement.
AATTTTAAAAATAATAACCTTCATAATTTTCTATAATTTTGTCAATGCTAAATTAATTTTTGGAAATATCAAAAGGAAGTTTCGAATTTTATACTTACCTGTTTAATAGAAAGAGAAGATACCTTTTTAATAAACAATGATAATTTGGTTTTCAGTTGGTCTGAAAGTTATATTTGGCTTGATTAATATCTTTTAATCCGATTGATGTATGGAAATGTCAGAATAATCTTTGACAGAATTGTTTGGATCAGAGATGGGAGCCGATCAACGAGTTTGTCAAGCAACTGGAACCTAAATAGAGATGAGATATATGTGGCGCCAAATTTAAAAAGAAAAAGTGAGTTATTGAATCTAAATTTAATTTAATGTAATTTAGACACCTACATTTTATTAACTATAGAAATTAGATTTGTGGTCTTATTAATATTTTCAAATTTAAGTAATTTTCCTTAAAATATTACAATAAATTAATATTAAGTATGAAAAGATTATTCATTTAAATATTTTTTTTATTTGGTATTAAATAATAAGTTTAATTTGATTTACTTTTATTGGTAATTAGCATTTTTTTAATTTATTCAAAATTTAGTTTGGCATCAATTTTGTTCTGTTCATTTCCTTTTTATACGATTAATTAAGACTAGGTGCCAACTGCTTACCCTAACGGGTAACTAACGCACTCTTAAAACACTGCTGTTTTTACTGATTATTGCTTTTGTTGAAATACGAAAAAAGAATTCAAGCTCGGATCCTCACCTCTCTTTTGGTCATCCAGCGCTAGGTAAGCGCTGGCTGTAAAAAATATACCGAGACACATGAATGAATGAATGAATGAAAACACAATGCTTGTACTTAAATATTTTTAGATATTGTTTAAATAAATAAAAAACTTGTGTTCTTTATTATGTATTATGTCATTTGTGTAATCTAATTTGTTTTACAACCAGCTTTTATTTAAATAAGAATATTCTACATCAGCGACCCAAACCTAAGAGTCTCAATGTAGTGGGATTATGTTACTCACTACAATACATTTGTAAAGCCGGAGCATTATACAGTCTGTTTTTTGTAAACGATAATATAGGAAATCCAATGGAATTTTATCGTTTTCTTCCTAAATTTGTACTCTTGCAAATGTAAGTAGAAATTATGGTATCAATTGAAAGTAGAATTCATTTTACGTCAAAAACATATTAAACTTTATGAAGAAAACCAAAAACTGTATAAAAAAAACTGAAAGCTGTACGCTGATTGGTGTAGCGGTTAACGCTTCACATTCCTAATCAGAAATACCAGGTTCATCCTCGTATACTTTTTTAAATTGTATTGTATACAATTTAAAAAGAAAAGTATACGAAGGTGGGGTTTGAACCTGCGATTTCTGATTAGGAGCCTGAAGCGTTAACCGCTACACCAATCAGGGTACACTTTTCAGCTTTTTTTTATAACTTATTACCAAAAGCAGTAAATCAATAAGCGTTTTAAGTATTTTTCTAAATAGATTTTGGTTTTCTCTTCATAAAGTTTAATATGTTTTTGACGTAAAATGAATTCTTCTTTCGATTGATACCAAAATTTCTACTTACATTTGCAAGGGTACAAACTTAGGAGGAAAATGATCAAATTCCATTAGATTTCTTACGTTCAATTAGATTTTTCGTTTACAAAAAACACACTGTATATATAATTTTATAAAGGTAAGAAGTTGTATTCGATATAATTTTTCGCTCTTGCTCTTGATTTGTAATAATTGCAAATATGTATCTTTGTTTTGTTCAACACAGATTCAAAAATCATCGAATTCAGTACAGTAATACTATATGGCGAACTTCCTAGCCAATGTACTTAATGTAAACTTGAACTAAAATAACCTTACTTTTTTTTATTACAAGCAACACGTGTCCCAATTTCAATGTCCGGTAGTACCTATATAGGCAAATGGCGCAAATGAATACTAATTACAAAGCCATGTAAACATATAAACATTTATATTGTTCATACAAAACCGTGTTTGACAACTCGTATTTCCTTGTTACGACGAATAACAATAGAGACAAAGATATTCGAGAATTATAATGGATAAATGTGGATCATAATGCACAAGTATGATAATAATAATGCCTATAAGGCCCACGCATATGTTTTGTCCTTTGTAAAGTTCAGTGAATGTAGAATAAAATGTAAAATACCGTTTCGTGTCATCCGCAGGCAAACCTATTACTATCCGTTACTTGTTGCAAATTCTGAACAAAAAAATTGCACGAACATAAAAAAAGAAAGAAAAGAAAAAGTAATTATTCTCTGTAATTGCACAAGCCTGGTTGGGTAGATCGATAAAGGAAAGTACTTCTCAGGCAATGAAATCAATCATTTAATTTGTGTCTCAACTTTAATCTAATATTTCGATTCACTAAACCGTTCGTCTGACTGAAATAATGTTAGCTTCCTCGTTAACAATCTAAAAACTTCATTTTTATAGCAGTTCGTTAACCTCCTCGTCTAATTTTGTTGCTGGAGTAATAACGTGTAATATAAATAATACCAAGTGATCGTTAATGAATGTGATTATATAATTGAGTTGATGCACTTGAGTTGGTAATTGATCTTGACAAACGAAATTAAGAAAGTGATTTTCAGGTTATGGCAGCCGTCATTAACACCAGTAGTCTATCGCATAGAATGGCTTTTTATATAAATATATTTTAAAATAGATTAATAAATAACATGTACTGAATAAGAAAATGTTTGTTTATTTTCATACCTTAGAACGAATCTTTAGAATTTATGGATGTTAAAGTCGTTGTTTTTATTTAATAACTTCATTGCCGTGTACTTTTATACCTACTTAAGGTGTCCCAAAAACCATCAATTGATCTTGCCTGAGGCATGTTTGGGTGATCATCAGTTTTTGGTACAACTCCTGGTTGTTGACGTCATAAGAATGACATTCTAGTCTGCCGCAGTAAAACCTCTGAAAAGATTTAAAACCGACGATGTTTGTTACTCAGAGCTCGGTAAAGACCTCGTAAAAAATGCTCAAAGCTGAAACACCAATCACTTAGTTCAACTGCTTCGAGTTACCATGCACCATATACTTTGATTTATAAAAATGCTTCAATTACTCAGCACATAACTGAATATTTAAACCATCAATTGCACCAAGTCATTAACTCGTTAATAATAACTCCAAGCACCAAGCACTTCTCATTGAGTGTTTGAAATACTGAAAGTGCTTGAAGCCTTTACAAAAGTGCTTCAAGTTTTTAGAAAAGTGTTTTAAGTCCTTATTTCATATCTAAATCACTTTCTTCCTCCAATTCTTCTCTTAAAAGTTTCCTACTGTTACATTGTAAACAAAATTGAAGTGAGATTGCTAAAGAGAATGCTTTTCTTTATTTAAAATGTTCATGACAGATTGTTACGATATGTTTTAACGTGACTAAGGAGGTAGTCAGAATGTAGATGCAGAATCCAATTTAAACATTATATTAAACTGAACTAATACAAAAATATTAGAAGAGCACAGTAACTCACCGATCAACCATGTTAGAGGCCCCGAATTCGATGCTCGGCACCTCCATCAAAATGTCGCAATATGTTTTTATTTCATACTGTCCGGTAAAAGGGTATTTACCGGACTCATTTGAGTCCGGTAAATGAATTATTACGTTACAAGGCCGGTAAAAAATTTTACCGGACTGAAAATCCAATTTGAGTCCGGTAAAAAATTTTACCGGACTGAAAATCTAATTTGAGTCCGGTAAAAAATTTTACTTACTGAAAATTTGAACGCCGTTAAAATTTTACAGTATGAAATAAAACGCCTTACGTCATACTTCCGGTAAACCATTACAGTAGCTCGTTTCAACATTCGAGACTCGGCTCCTTCGTCGCCTCGTCCCGAAACGTTTTCAACTCGCTACTGTAAACTTGGGTTTACCGGACTTATAACGTAATATACTATTACATGCCTTAATCAGAAGGTAGATTGTGAACAAAATCAAAATCTAATTTAAACATTATATTAAACTAAGGTAATTTATACAAAAATATTATAAGAGCACGGTAACTCAACATGTCAATCATGCCAGAGGTAACTTTCTAAACTAGAACTACTACACGTTAAAATAATGTTCCTAGCTCACTTACCAGATTTACCACAGAACCAGTATTGGTGAGCTCAAGAATCAAACTGAACTATACGGATGTAACAGGCGTGTTCAATATTGTTTAATTATTCATAGTATGCTGACGTAAGTCATTCGCAAACACATGGCAAAGGTTGTTGAATAAGAAATTCTAGTGGTTAGGGGTCTAGTTTAGTAGGTTGCGACTAGTCATATGTAAATCAAAGTTGCAGAGTTGGTAGTGCACGAGGTGCACATTGCCATTTGCAGTGCTTAACTTCGCTAAGATTTGTCTCAGCACTGAGCTTCTTTTGTGTGTCTTTTAAAGGGCATTCCTTAGTAATAGGGAATTAATAATTCATCTACTCATTTTTATCATTCTCATCTACACCTACGGGATATTTTTTAAGTGATTCTCTCTTCCAAATCTTCGCCTTTTCAGATAAAAGCACCAAATCTTAAGAGCAAATATAAGACGACTATTTACATTTTTTGATATTGGAAACAACTTTCATTTCCGGTTTCACCAGAGCTGATCTCAACTTTCTATTTTTAAATGAACACGCTGTATAATTTTCGATTTAGGGTAATTTCAACAGCTACGAAAAAAGAGATGATCACTTTGAATAGCTGTAACTACATTTAACATCCAACCCCATCTTCTCTTTTTTCGTAGATGTTTATGTTTCCATGGATAACTAGACTAAATAATTGCTTAAATAAAGTTTAGGTTTTTCAGATATTTATAAAATATCTGTTATTTTAAGTTTCATCGCTACATTATTAAATAAAAGTGAGTGTTATGGGTATCATATGATTCGTAAAAAAATCTAATTTTACTGACGTAACGAGCCACCATCTTGCTTCAATAATTCAAATCTCCCGATCTCAAAAACTACATAGAATAGGGCTCTAAAGACTAGAAAACTGTCCCATTCTAGATATTTTTCCGGCATGATGTTTCTGACAAATGACAGTCAATTTCTGGTTTTCAATAAATAGCAAACCATATCTTTCTTTACTCATTCTGATAGACTTTCTTTTCTGAATTAAATGGTGTATTTCAACCTGATTTTGTAGAATGCTATTGGGGATTAATTTCGCTTTATAAACAAAAATAACGTGTGCCCTGGAATACAAAGCAATGGAAAAATTTATTACTTAGTATAATAAAACAGTATGAGAAAACACAAACGGTACCTCCTAAGTATATTGTGAAGTGGGTGAAGAGACCAACTCGTACTCAGGCGACCAGGGTTCGATCCCCGGAACGACGAGATAATTTTTATCGTCGATGTAAAGCCTCAGAACTCTTCTACGTGCTGTCAGATGGGCACGTTAAGCAGTCGGTATCGTCAATCACATAAGCATCTGTGGTTGGCATAAGTTTATCTGTGGTTGTCGTTAAGAATAACACCACCCTATACCACGCACAAGTGTGTATTTACTTCAGTGGTTTGGCAATGTTAATTACAATTGACATTTTACTGTACTATACTAGGAATATTGCTCAAACTATACATTATTAAACTACACTCGAACTACATTATTAGAGTCCCACACCTAACTAAATACACAGTTGACACCTTCTATTTAAACACCCCGTATGTTGCATTAAGTCGCGAGGTGTCTCACGGCAAGTGCGAATAAAGCATTTTACAAAATCAAGTTGAAATACACCATTTAACTCAAAAGAAATTCTCTATAGAAGTAAGTAAAAAAAGATATATATTGGTATTTGAAAAAAAAGGTTGATTGTCATTTGTCAGAAAAGTCAAGCCGAAAACTATCTAGAATGAGGTTATGTTTTAGTCTTTAGAGCCCTATGTTATTAGGTTTTTAAATTATTGAAATCGTAATGTTAATAACAGAGTTACAGTGTTGTTTCTTTATAAAACAGTCTGTATAAGGTAATATACATTTTTGAACTATTACATACAGTCTGACAAGCTTCAATTAGTTCACAGAAATTCATGAAATCGCTGTACTTGCTTGGAATTAACTTAACAGTAAACTTGCAAACAAACAACATTAATTTGATTTAATGGCAGTTTATATTAATTTTTTAATTAGACTTGTTACAACCCCACCACGTACACTAATATAGGAGATAGCTGTCACTGATACTTAGGTATCCACGTGTGAACACTAGTTTGAAATAAACAGGCTAAAAAGGCTGAAATAAGTAATGGTAAACAATAGAGAATAGTGCTCTATAGTTTTCTCGGTTTTAATTGCAAGAAGTATTATGAGTTTCTTTTATACCATATACCAGTAGCAGATTTACAGTCTGTATCAATCATTGCAATTGGTTTTTCTTAGATGAAACATTCACTTGTGACAGTCACAAAAAAACAATACGTTAGAATTACCTGCTTTCAATCTTTTTGGCCTCGACAAAATAACTCCGGCGAAATGTTTTACCTAACCGACTAAATTTGATTTAATACATGTACTTAGTAGTTTAAATAATAACACGTCTGCATTTATCGACTAGGACTAATGTTTAAATAGAACTTTCAAGCAATTTGAAAAGACTTAAAGCTCTTTAAGACGGTTGTCCAAAATACCAAGTGTCAAAGAACTATTTAAAAAAGTTTAAAAAGGCTTGAAAAATTATGTGTAAGGGGTGGGTCATTCCATATCAACTCATCCAAAAATTTATTAATTTGGACCTTGGCATCTCAGATTTTTATAATTTTTGGTACACTTATACTACCCACCAAGAAGAAAAAAATATAAAATTTCAGATTTTTTTAACTTTTAGTTTACGAGTTAAAAAACGCCCAATTTTGACCGCCTTTTTAATGTTTAAACGGCCGTAACTTGAAAACTATTTATTATAGAGAGCTAAGATTGGTGTCATTCTCTTCAGTTGTTAATGGTCTTTGATTTGATAAACACCATGAGTACCATTAGAAAAAATTTTTGTTATTTTGAAGAATTCAAAAAGTTTTTTAAAAACCCAAAATACGTCCCTTCTAATGTTGTTCATACACTGATTGACTACTTCTATGCAAAATTTTAGAGTGGGATGACAATGGGTTCTTGTAGAAAAAAATATTTCTAATATTATCGCGCAAGCAAATTCAGGTAAAATCTCCTTCTATTGTTTCATTCAATGTTTTTTCAGGTTTGGGATTGGGATTTGAAAGAATACCCTTTTCCCTAACCAAATTTTTAACTGAACGGACCATATAATTGCTTACTCCAAACTCATTTTCTATTTTCTTGCAGCTCTAACTTAAAGGTAAAACTGACAATATTGTCATTTTTCACTCCTTTTTGTAGTTTTATTAAGCATGTCTCTTAATTGTGCCAACGTCTCTGACACTTCATTCTCGTTACACCCAGCATCATAATCTATTTTTGGTGAAGTAATAATTCTTTTTCCAGACTAGTTTTTATTTTATCAAGTTTCTTCTTTGCATAGCTTACCACTTGAATTTTTTTCTTTTTAAATGGTGATTCTCCTATAAGTTCCAGAGTTATACTTTCCTTGCTAGAGCAAGGTATATCATCATCCTGTGAAAGTCTGATTGTGATTCTTTATTTTTAGCAGAAACTGTTTTTCTACACTTATCGCATATTTTTATACTCATTTGTATGCCTAAATCTAAAGAGCACATCCATTCTCTTATATTCCTAGTGTTTTTGCAGATTTTGGGTGTTTTTCCTCTTTTTATGGGTTTACACCACTTTGCAGAAATTAAAGTTTTTCTTATTATCTGCCATTAGAAATATTGCATGTAGGCCTAGAATTGTATTATTTATGTTGTATACGGTCTATATTCTTGTACTTGAAAATCAATTAATATTATTTTTAAGAAATCAGAAGATGAAACACTAGAAGTAGTTCATAAAAAATTCAAAAAAATTAGAGGGGGCGTATTTTGGGTGTTTGAAAAAACTTTTTTGGATTCTTTAAAATAACATAAAATTAATAAAATAAGCCCATTAAACACTGAAGAGAATGACACCAATTTCAACTCTCTAGGACAAATAGTTTTCAATCTACGGCCGTTTAAAACTTTAAAAACGCGGTCAAAAGGCTATAACTCATAAACCATAAGTCAAAAAAATCTCAAATTTTCTATTTTTGTATTCTTGCTGGGTACTATAAGTGTAGCAAAAATTATAAAAATCTAAGATGTCAAGGTTGATTTGACTTGGAATGACCCGTGTTATTCTTATAAATTAACCACTTTAATAAAAAGGTTGATATTGATAGCCCGTGTTTTTTTTATAATAGCAAATACTACGGATTGTATTTTGAATTACAAAAATGCAAAGTTTGCATACGCATGGTCAAGGCTGAGGATTAATTGTTTTCGGGAGCGTATTGTATTACAACCACCGCAAGGTATTTTACTTAATAAATTTTTAAAGATAAATGAATTCGATTTTAGGCGTAAGCGATTGATCACAGGAAGAAACGCTATTAAGGTTTTTTGTTATGTAGCATTTAATAATTTATTATTCAAATTAGTTAATAAGCATTGGCAATAATTCATTCTGTTTGAATTCACCTGGAAACGTGGTAAAACATATTATACATATTAGATTTTCTAATTAATTATGATTACTTGGTAAACATTTTTTATGTAAATCATTTTTTTGTTATCTGTAGACGAGTTCCAATTAGTAACATTATTATTAAATACAACATCGATACGTTGTTGGATTGAAAAGCTGATTAATTTTTAATTAAATTATGTTCTAGCGGCTTTGCATAATTTTTTAAAGCTACATAACCAAATTATCCAGGATGGGCGAAAAATTGAAACCTGGTTAGAAGCACGGAGGAAAAACGAGTATTTGAAAATTAAATTAAAAATTAATTTATTTCCAATGCAATTAAGAAGGTGGAGAAAATTTATTGGAATACCGCGAGTCATTCGTTTTATTGCAACCTCTTTTTGAGCACGTTTTATATATATATTTATATTTTTCTCCGGTTCTTTTTATGATATTGTAGATTAATTTTCAGGAATGATGTATTTAATAAAGCTTTAAAAATGTAAACGTTTTAATGCATTATTTATGAAACTGCCAATCATCTTCAAGAAATATACCTTTATAAAATATTCAAACATGCTGGAATTCATTTAATATTAATACATTTTCCTTTTCAAACATTACAAGAATATATATACACACCATACTGAAAGTACAATACATATTTTAGTAGCATTTCAGATCAATGTTAAATAAAAATGTTGGGTTCGGTATAAGCGAAAAATGTAAGAAATGACAGAATACATTACAAAAAAGGCGGCGTATTACTACCTAAGCTACATAAGCAATTTAAGGTTCTTTTTTAGACTGGCACGTTTTAAATAACTTTCCAAGATATTAAGCTTTAAATCAGCTTTAGGCCGCAATTTCTGTCCAAAAACATTAACTGTTTTTCTTTTTGACTTCCAGGAAATTATATTTGAAGAGAAATTTTTTAGAAGGAATTAGATGCTATAAGCTTGAGATCAATAACCAAGCCTCTTTTTATACATTTAATTTCAATTTTGTACGAATCAAATAGAAAATGTCTTCTTAGGAATATTTTAAATGGCAGAAATGTTAACAGCTTGAAGCCCCGTTTCTATGCTGCAATAAGCAATTTAAATATGATTGATTCATATTTAGCATGTTCCAAGAAGATAGTTATGGTTCAAAATGCAAGTCCTGTCTACCAATTTACATGAACTTCAAGATTTACGTTTCTCAGTGTGTGGTTTAAAGTACAACAAAAATCCATAAAAATCGGTGATGCAGTTAGAAAGCCACTGGCAGTTCGTGTTTGTCGTTCGTCTTTAGTGCCATCGGAATCTTCTTTGATGCTATCGTTCAATAAACTATCAAATAGTTTTATATTCTAGGATTTTACGTAAATTTACTATGTTCTAGTAAACGCTCTAACGTCCAAAGCGATTAGGAATGTAACAACATTGTTGCGCAGTCTATGATTACAAAATGTTTTATTTTCAGTTTGTATTTTCAGTAAACGTCAGAAAATCTATTCCAGAATTTACTAACTCGGATACACATTTGGTAACTTTCTGCAAATCGTTGCAGCTGGATAGTCTGGTCTTTCTCTAGGTAATTATAGTTCAAAAAAATTCTCCTGTAGGTTTGGTGTTGGTTTACTTCTAGTCGATTACTAAGGGGCGTGCCAGGGTTTCTCAGTTTTAGCCTCACGCTTTTCGATTTTAATTGTATACCTATTTTTAAAGTTAGCGGCGGAACCCGATCTAGTTATTTGCACAGCAAGTGGCCCAGTAAAATAAAGTTATTAAAGTCCCTGCATGTGGCATACCAATAAACTCCCCATGACATAAGTAGTTCAAAACTACCATCCAAAACAATCATTACTAATCTTCTAAAATCCCTCGGAAAAGAAAATTCTCATAGTCCCACATATGATCTAAACTACATTCAGGTTTGAGCTGCAGCGCATCAAAACAATTACAACACTACGTCTTGTCATTAAGGGATAATATATTAAATATTTATAAAAAAATGTATTCAAACTGGGATTTGAACTTTTGGGAGTTTTGGAATTCCAAATCTAATGCGCACTTGCATTCGGTATGGTGAATGCTGCCACACCTTTTTTCTATTTTTTTCTGGTGGTTTCTTTTTTATTATTAATTACATTTTAATTCTTTTTTTACAATAATATTAATTACAGTACATTAACTGATCAATTGATTAATATTAACAAATCAACAATTACTATTAATTCATTTACACATGAAAAATGTGCTTTCAAAATCTAAAATTTCGCTCGTTTTGGTGTTGGAATTCGATAACAAAGAGGGGAAATAAGTACGAAAGAGATGCATGATCCTCACTACTCAATATGAGCGAGAAGTTTTAGCAAACGAATTCACCCATGATTACAGAAGATTATTTCGAAGTTATGTTCAAAATGAATGCATACTATATGCCCTTAACGTGTTTCTTTAACTGCACCCCCCCCCACATCTCCCTCCACTATTATTTTTCGCCATTTTCCAGTTTATATCTCTGCCAACCGACATTTTCAACATATTTTATAAAGTTTAGAGGACTGTTAATGTTATAGTTAAAGTTATAGAAGCGTTAAAAATTATAATTAAGATGTAGTTACAGTCCACACGTCCGTTAGTATAACTTAATAAAGCTGTTTTTATTTAAAGGCTTTTAGAAGACAGAAAGGTCTTTTCCGTCTCATGATGTTTGATTTATGACATCGTCATTCTGGCCGTTGTAAGTCGAGGTTCCCCATCTGCCACCCACTGCTTACTCTGCCTTTTGGTCTTCTGATTTAATTTTCTAAATAAAATTTGTCTAAAAATCTAATAACATAATATTTGTTATTTTTTCACATCACCCATTTTTACGACTTGCAGTGTAGAGGTACCAATATTCAAACATTTCTAAATCACAAACGTGGAACGCTGCGAACTTCGAGCATAGACGGTAAACTGAGTGTAGAATCGAGTGGTGTAATCGTCGCCACGGTGTTGCCGCATGGTCAGTTTTGTCACATCGAGCGCTAAATGAAGATTCTCGTTATTTAATTACCACATCTCGTATACTGATTATTTGCAGACTGGTATTGTATTGTCATTTTCTTTCTTTTGCTGCTCCTTATTGTTCCAAAAATTTCCGTTTTGTCTTTCTCTTTCGTTTTCTCACTTTACCACGTTGAAAAGCAATTATCTATCACTTTTTAAAAATTGTTATTAATTAATTATATTGACATTTCTTTTCTTTACTGTTGCTTATTATTCCAAAAGCATCAATCTTGTTTTTTATTGGTATGCCAGCAAACTGCAGACTAATCGGTAGTATAAAAACTGTCAGTTGTAACACAGTGACCATATCGTAAGTAGGCTGACATTACTATTTGTACTATGTGAAGGTGTGAGTTCCTGTCGCAAGTTGATTCACCGTAGAAATGAGAGTATTTTTCAGAACTACAACTCTTTCTTCTCATAATTTTAAAATAGGTAATTATTTGCAAGATATTTTTTTAGTCCAGTATTGTATAACAACCAGCTTTTTTATAATGGTTGTATGTTAGTTGATGGCAATAAATATTAACATTTCATCACTGTTAGAAAAACCTATCTGGAATATAATGGAAGCTATCTATATGGATGTTTATTGTAGACTTAGATGCAGATGAAAACCTTGATTGTAGAAAATCTATACTAACAGGTACCCAAGGTCTTGCTACAGATAAATGTCTCTTTGGAAATCACTTTCAAATTCATCATCCTCACTGTAGCTTTCTGAGGCCGGCGTTTGGTATTGCTACACTATGATTGGACTGGTCTCACGGTCGATCCCTTAGTTTGGGGGCAAGCTCAGAACGGGGCAGGAAAACAAGACGCGAGTCGATACTAGCAAAGTCTATTCCGGTAGCACTATCAACATTGCACTGTGAATTGGATGCCGCGAGGGCAACCATGCGATAGACCAGCAGCTTGATTCACTTCGGTGACTTAAGATCTATAGGCATGGCCGATCCTTGGACGGTTATTCCAGGGGATCACTTTATAAGGAGTGTTGGTTTGAATATATAGCCTCTCACACTAAGACAACTCCACCTCCTAGTTGGTATTGGCAGGATCTCTACTTTTAGGTAGAGTCTGACGGGGATCACCAAGTCATAATATGGTAGAGCGGGGTGGCCAAACTCTGGTATATCCTAGTAAGACCCTGCTTCCAAGTCATAGCCACACTTGAGGTTGGACTTGCCCGGCCAGTTGAAGTCCGCATGCTGGATTGGGGGTGATGGACCTCCCACGAAGACGAACCCAGACGAGTGAGCCCATAAATAGTTCCGTTAGAAGGTGGATAGGCAACCTCGCTCCCACCAGTGAGTTACTGGTAGCTCTTACAAATGTAACTGAAGCGCTAATTGAGCGTAACTCAATTCGTCGTCTTCTAAGGGAGACCGTGGTAATGAGCTAACGCAGGTGGGTCACAATTAAATAAAACTTTAGATATATGTAGCTGTCTGACGACGACGAACTGCTTTCATTATTTTCTGACTTTTAATTAGGTAAACTGCCAAACTCGGATTCACTCATTATTGTAAGTAGAGAAATATTCGAGCTTTTTATCCCAGGCACATCAAAATAGGCTGAGAATTGAAACTGGATGAGTAGTACGTAGTCGACGTGTTTTCTAAGATATCAACGTGAATAAAAAGCTGGGAGTGGTAGAGCTAACATATACTGTACTATTGCTTTTATAATGATCTACGACAGCAAGGCTAATATGATGCGGTTGTTTATTATTTTATCCTATCCATTTACATTGATAGGAAAAGAATAAAATAGCATCACATTAGCCTTGCTTTCTTATATCATTATGAAATCTCTTATGAAAACACACTTACACGTACTATCACGGACAGGTAAAGAATCATTTGCCCGTAATAGTACGTTTGTGGTAATTTATTCATAGTAGAGGGTACACGTAATATTACTGAATTGGTCATTAAGAAGTTAGTACACCTATCATTGACAATTTTTGCTGTTCTTATCGTGTATCTAGCTTATTTGTTGACCAACCATTCACACTTAAACGAATTTAAACAACATTTCTTGTTATCATCAAGCCTTGAAAAGTAATAGCACAGACATTTGTAAACCCTTACTAGTAGACATCTGCAAAGAGACAAAAGCACCAAAAGCATACGATCAGCTTGTCGTTAATATCATTAAGCTTAGTTGAGAATTTTCACCTTTTATACGATTACTAATTCAAACATGACATCCTTGTTTGAAATAAAAGTATTAACCGCTATCGAAAATCCGGATATAAAACACTGGAATACATGCCTGCCTAGTGTGTTGCAATCTGAACAAAACTAACCCAGAAACTACTATGCAGATGTATCGTTATGCATAATTAGAAATATTCTATAAAATATTTCATCCACAAAGGATTGATGAAAGCTGAATGTTCAATGTTACTAGCTTAATTTGAAGATTTCAAAATAGTATATCAAAATATTGCTAAGCTCACTGCGTTTTAGAGGTAACACAAGAAAAGCATTTATGCATTTTAAAATAATGTTTTAAATACATTAATTTCACTATTCCAAGGGAAGCTGAATTATGACGAAGAGCTTTTTTTGTCAGCTTCTGGCAATCTCTTACTACATTTACGCTTTATCTGTCATCACTTTTGCGTCGTTTTATTACCATCGAATCATTTCTCAGTTTATGGTTATATAATCCAAGGACCATATTATTATGTTTTAGCTTTTTTTATTAGCTCTTAAATATATTATTACCATCAAAAGTCATTTTATTCAGGAAAGTATAATCATTACTCTACGAATTCCTGTTTTTATTAGAAAAGTGTATCCTTTATGTCTTTTATTCTCACTGCTGTTAACTTTAAGACGAATTTCTTAAATCCCCCACAACAATAGGTGTCAACTGTCAAGTATAACCATTCTTTACCTGTCGTGTTAGTATTTTTCCCATTGTAAAATTATTATTTTACTCTCAAGAAGTCAAAAAGGGACTAAACCCATTACTCCCATTTACAAGAGTAAAGTACCTTTTAGTTTAATTTCCATAGTCATCATTTCCATTATTTACAGATATTTATCCAAAGAAAGAAATATCATTAATTAAAATGCCAAGCTTTCTACCTCTCATCAAGCTAATGATCGTCTAAAAAATATAGTAAAGATTATTAACTGAATCTCAGAAAATAAAATGCAATTAATGTAAGCATAAACTAGAACTTTTCCAAAAAAGACTAAAATGATTAATTATTCACCTATTAAGTTTTGCAATCAATCCAATGGTGATGCAAAAGATAACGACCACATGAATCAAAGGCTGCTATACAATCAAAAGCTCCAAGAAAGCGAAAACTTTATTAATATTGAGAAGCCTTGTACAAGATAAACTAATATACAAGTTTGGTTTAAACAGCATAAAATTTCCTTGAAAAGTTCACACTGAAAAGTTGTTAACAAGCAAGACGGAGAGTAATTCACTTTCAATACGACCAGCTTCTTTTCAATTTACATACAGATTTTACTGAAGACTCTTGTTAAAAAGGGAAAATGGGTAAAGAACCTTTATACTATAGAAAGTAAAAAAAAAGTTGTCAAAAGAACGAAGAAGTTGTGATATTCATGAAGCTTGATGATAAATATTTACAAGGAAACATGAAATGCTAGAAAATGGGAAGGCTCTTTGAATGAAAACAGTTAAAAAGACCACGAGAATATGTATTTGTTTGGATTTTTCTGTTTTGTTGTTTCATTCGTTGTTGTGGTTCCATTCGCATAAATAATTTTAAATAAATTCTAAATACTTTTTGGAAGAATATCTTTCTCAAATTATGAATCTAGTCGTAGAATAAAATTATTTTTGCCCTACCGTACTGAATTTACTGGATCCAATAACTCTAAATCTACTAATAATAATTAATAGACTGTAAGGACTGTGGTCTTATCACAACACTATATTTTAAACAGTGTCTCCTAACCACACCTTGTATGCGAATAATACCAATACGTATTTCGGCAACAAATTTTGTTCTACGATAATTTCAATTTGGTAACCTATTTAAATACCAATTTTAAACCGTAGAACACAAATATGCACAACCGGAAGTCGGCCGATCGTTGTGGATCTGTATGTCAAAAAAACGTGATTTTAAGTTTAAATAATCTATTCATACCAAATTTCATTAAACTTCATTTACAAATAAAGAAAATAGCAGCTTATCCCTACTTCACTGTGTCACCCGGTATATTCAGATTTTGAAACAGTAGAGACATTAGAAAATTTATTAAGTAATATTTTGTCAGAATTATTGTTTATTAGTATTTTTCGGGATTTCAAAAAGTTTCTCTCAGAAAACGTCCCAAACCTTCAATAATTTCAAAGGTACAGAATTTCAAAGTGTCAGATTAGGAAAGTTTAAAGATTTAAGCTTCAAACATACATAACACTGAAAAACTCATTAATATGTTGAATTTTATTAGAATATAAAATTTCCATGTATCTAATCTTAATTTTAAAAGTTAATACTCAGAAGAATTCAGATTTTTTGGTCATCAGATACAAAGTTTAGTATCAAAGGCAAAGACAAGATTTTCAAATTTCAGAATCCCCCAAATTCAAGCGTTTACAGTTTTCGAAACTTTTACGAATTTCAATTTCAAGTCTCAAAGTTTATGTTGGTGTCATTTGAAAACGCTGAAGAGTCTTAAGTTTCAAACTTTATATTTATTAAATTGATACTTGAAGTTTTAGACTGTTACAATGACAGGTGATGATTACACATAGATTATACATGATCAAGTTATGGGTTTCAAAAGGTTGGTAAATGTAGTTACCTTTGGATCATCTAAGACCATCTTGAGACTTATGTTTCATAATTTTAGAATTAATTGAATCTTATAAAAACGTTTCAGAAACTTACGATTAAACAGTTCTACGACTTCAGAATATCTATGTTTCTTCTGTTTTGTCAATGTTGATTTCTGTCCTGTAAAGCAGGACAGTGGTTGTTTTAGTGTCATAATGCCTCTTCAGCCTTTTGCAATAAATTTAAGTTATGAGATGTTTTCCTTTAAGAGAATTTTATGTCCGCTGATGCTTAAGCTGATGATAATAATAGTAAAAATGAAAATGATCACTGTGGCAAAACGACGAAACAAGCAAGCTGACCGATGATGGGCGACAGATGTATACGGCCGACGTTGTAAAATCTCGCAGTTAGAGTCTCTGAACTGAAAGATTTCATATTTTTAGATGTTTTGATAGCTCTGAAGATCCCTTCGGTGCAGAAAGACATAACACACGAGAAATATGACACTATCACTGAATTTTCGCATAACGGAATTTTGCCTAATGAATGTTTGCCTAATTCCGCCTAATACTGTACTATCAAAACTGTTCTTCATGAATAGCCATTTTAATAAACAATTTCACCAAAATCCAAAAAACAGCAATCATTTGTTTTAATCATATATCAGAACATGTGACTTTATTAGTGCTAATAAATGGTATTGTTAGTTAATCGAAACGTCATTAGGCAAACATTACATTAGGCAAAAGTACCATTGACGTGAAACTTCTTTAATCGAAATTTGTTAGGCGAAAGTTCTATTTCCCTCTGCGGTTATATGATTAATTAAACTTTCGCAGTTTCAATCTATGCTCCAATTCATTCTGCAGTTCAAACTTTAAGCTTGATAGTTTCCTAGTTCGATTCCACCACAACTAGATCTCATCAGGGTAACGCAGAGTAACTTCAGGGAACGTGCTATTTGCTGTTGGAAAGATTATGCACCGGGCTGTGTAATTTTTAATATGAAATTACAGAATATACGGTCAATTCTTTTCAATTCTCAATTCATAATGCCGTTGACTTTTTCAGCTCTGATTTATATAGCTCTACGTATAAAATCCGATTTATAAGCTCTGATCATTACCTTCACTGCTACAATTGGGTTGCTATGATTTTAAATATTTTTGTCTTAATCTTCCTAATTAAACCATTGGAGGCACTGGCCCACGAGGATTACCTTAACAACCCCTGATTGCTATCGCAACACTTCCCTGGTGAATTGGCGACTAAAATTCCTATTTAGAATAAAATACTGCAGATTTCTTTGATAGCCTAATGTTTCTAAGCTATTTTCTCTGAAGCGCATCTGAGGCAGCCTGTTTGCTCACACCGTTTCAGATAATTGCACAGTTTCTTCTTAGAGTAGAAAATAATCTAATCAAGACAGTCATGATGAGTTTGATTAATACGTTACAGGTACAGAATCTGAGCACGACGAAGATACCCAGATGAAGAGTAACCTTATGGAAAATATGAAAATGAAATATGGTGCAGTTTATGAGGTCCTCAAAAAAACTCAACGAGCAGAAAGCTCAAAAATAGTTTCTTGCTATAGAATTTCGAAATCGTGATGGTTTGATCTTTTTGTGCATTGGCACTTTTGATCGGGATCTCAAAAACTAATACGTACTTCATTTTTAGTCGATTTCATTTTTTTATTATCGACTCGAACGGAATAGTTAAGATCGTACAAATGCTACATTTTGAGAGTCTGTAGCAAGAAATTGTTCCTTTTTAGCGTTCTTTGCATTAGTATCTTTGATCAGAACTTTATAAGCAGCAAAGTTTTTGATCTTCAGTCAATTTCACATTAACTTAGTTCTAGTTTAAAACAAATATAAACTGTTCACTAATATTTTACATTAAATGCAAATTCGCATGGAAAAATTAACACCCGGACTTGAGATCAAACCCAGGTCTTCTAGCTATACGCACCAATGCTCTAACCAAGAGCTATAAGAGCCAAGCCGCAGGAGGACGACACTTTCTGCATACGAATTAATTGCATTAATTAAAAATCTAGATTAGCTGTGATGGTTTGATGTGTTGGCGGCGAAATTCCGGCCCATTAACTTGATAAAGCAAATACATCTAGTACATCTTGTATGAATGCAATTAATTCGTATTGAAGAAATTATTAGAGCACTGGCGTAAATAGCACTTGCAATTCATAAAACATTTTACCTTTAATGCATGTTTTGTGCAAAATGGGACGTGTATGGGACTTATAGAAGCTGTTGCGGCTTTTAAAATCCTACAGCTTACAGACTATAATCTTGTACACCGCGTAACGTGCGATTGTTCGTTTTATAAACAGATAATCTCGGTTGTAAAAAAATATGAACCTATAGTAACATGAACGTTACTATTATTATAGTGTTCCTATTTTTTAAATCATTTCAAATACGCCCGTTGTTACTCCCTGACGAGACTTTTCTATTTAGTATAGTTACGAACGTTTTTATTTTGAAAAAATACTCTATCCATTTCAACTTGAAGAATTACGTGTGATATAAACTTTTAAGATTCTATTTTCAAGAAAAGAAAATTAAGAAAAAGAAAATATAGAAAGTAACAGTACATGACTGACTACCATAGTCTACTTATATTTTGGGTATGTTAATCTGTCTATAACATAGTACCTATCTCTTTAAGGATAATTGTACCTTCAAAATATCCATTCTATTATTGATGAAGATCCAATAATTCTAATTTAAAACGAAGATATTAAAATTACAACTCGATGTGATTTACTTTTCCTCTACCGATTATGTGTGAAGCTATAATTATCGCAATTAGCGACGACGTGTAGCGTTTCAAAGTAATTGCTTGATATTACATGCACGTAACTACGTTCATTTAAAAGGATGTTTTAAACTTTTAATTTAAATGCAACAACACAAAGACAACATCAAAAGTTTTTCTTTTACGTGCGTAAAAATCAAGCGTCCGGCGCCAATTCAACATTATTTAATGGAAATATAAACTGTTACGAGCGCAATGTAAAGATATCGACCGAAACTTTTCAACGGATTACGTACATCTACCTTCATCTAATTCTAATATCAAAAACTACAGGTGCGACAAGGACAGCTATCACACCGTGACAACTTTTATCATACGTTCAGGAACGTCAGGATATTATTTCCTGTTTTATAGGAGAACATTTCCGAGTGATGCGAGGAGGAAAATTGTGTTATGATAATTTTCTGAGCAATATTTAATTCCTCAACATCATCGTATCGGTTTATTTACATTTATGTTGAGTGCAATTTTTGCTTTTGCAAAAGGTAGGTTTTGTGCACGTGTCTAATAAAAATTCAGATTTGATTTTTGCTGTTCCTGTTTGACCTTTTTTGCCTATACCTATCTATTATTTTCGTGCATGGATGGGATGTAATCATTAATTAACTTATGAGTAAGGTAGAATAATAACGTTTACAGTGCGATGGCCCGGGAACTCATGGCTCTCTTTACGTACTGACCACAAGAAGGTGTTATCATCATCGCCTGACTTTCATTTGAAATAAATTACTATTTAAGCATTTTTGTTTTAGTTAACCGATTCGCAGGCCACATAAAAACGCGCTTTTTACGTACTTCAACAGGTATCATCAAAGCAGCTGGCGTTACAAACCGCTTATAAATTTAGTTGCAGCTAGGACTGGGACACGATTTTCTTTTATACGTGCCGGCGTTGCGCATTATAGAACTGCACTGATTAAAGCAGCTGAATATGCGTGCGCAGTAATTCCTTAGCGGTAGTGACGTAGGGAAACTTAGGCTACATAAAAACTCTTTTTACGCACTTCAACAGGATATCATAAAAAACAGCCGGTGTTACAAACCGCTTATAAATTTAGTTGCAGCTACAACTAGGACCGATTTTATTTTACACGTGCCGACGTTGCGCATTATAGAACAGCACTGATTAAAAGCAGCTGAGTTAGAGTGAGCAGTATTTACTTTGCGGTAGTGACGTAGAAGAAGAAGAAGAAGAAGTGACGTAAAGAAACTTATTTCACCCGAAACGCTTCAACCGTTCCTCACTATTTTCCTATACAACAAATAGCAAAACTTCGCATAGCAGGTGAAACGAAACTCCTACTAAAGAGGAGTAGGTTGTTCTTACAAAAAGTGTTGCCTATTGCTAAGGTCTTGGTAACGTTAGAATAAATATGAGATATAATAAAATAATAGAAATCTTGTGGCCCAGGTGGCTCCCATGTTAAAATATTAAGCTTCAAGCATTGGTTTATAGTAACTAATCAAAGTTAAATCTAAAAATTTTTTGTATAGCTTTCAATAGTACCTACCAGACAATCTTGAATAACCTAAATTTGAGCTGCAGGTTTTTAGACAGTGATTTAGCTTCAGTTTTACTGACTAAATCACACTTAACATTCATTTATGCAGGTGTGGAAAAACAAGAAGGAAGTATCTGCGAAACCATATGTGTGTATGATAAGGAACGCGCTAGTAAAATAAAGAAGTGTTTATATCGGGGCCCGCCTTTGCTCTTTTAGTTTAGTTTAGTTTGTGTTAGTGGGGTTGGGGAACTACACCAACGCTCGGTTTGTGGTTTACTAAACAACTTTAATGCTCGAATGTTCCCCCACTAACAAACTAAGAAGAACAAAGGCGTGACCCGATATAAACCCTTCTTTATTTTATTAGCGCGTTCCTTATCATAGATATGGTCTAGTACGTACTTCCTACCTGTTTTTCTATATCTGTATATACAATACACATATCCGTAAGTTTTTTTATACTTATTGATGAAAATAAATCTACTTTTTAAAAAAATAATAAAAATGCGTCCGTAAACGTAACGGAAGTGTGAATGACACTCTTTCCATTACTGGACAGATCCATTGCCCCCGTTATTCTGTGGACGAATGGTCCTGAAGTAAATCAGAATCCAGTAAGGAGAGACTAACCAGGTTGGTCCTAGATCGGTATAGACAAAATAATGGATCTGCTATTCTAGACTTTATTGATTAGTTCGGGCTCCTCGGTGCAGGGAATCACGGACCAATTTAAGGAGTTCCTTTCCCTGGCATCTGACTGGTGTTCTGGCGTCTTCCGGAGACTAAGTATGAATATGAACACGTAAGTGCAAGTAGGTGCAAGTAAGCGCAAGTAAGTATAAGTAAGTAAGAGTAAGTCTCTGTCAAACACTACCTTATGAGATGTTGACGCAAACACCCAGCCTCTTACATTTAAGACAACTCGACTTCTATGGACGCAGCGCTGTCGCTAGACACACCAGGACTTTAATTAATGCATGCATCGGAATGGGCAAATTGCCCAAGTTCAGCCCACCCTTGGGTGTGATTCCATGAGGTAACTGAAAAGTACGCATGCTAGAGTAGGGGGGTTATCAGATCTCCCTAAAAAAGATGGACGCCGACGGCTGACCACGTAAATAGCTCCGGTACTAGCCTGACGAGCTAGTAGAACAACCTCGCCCTCCCCAGTGAAAACTAGCAGCAATCATGTAACTGGCGAGTCAGAATTATGTAAAGACAAGTATGTCATGTAAAATAGTCGCTTAATGATCGAATAATTATGCAGCTTCTAATATTAATAACAGTATGGCCAGGAAAATTTTAAATCCGAATTTATATAAAAGCATTTGTGCTTAATGATGCTCGAGTAACAACCGTCAGGGCTGTAATAAGTGAGGGTGTGCAATTTGGTAACAGTAACAAACCCATAAATCATTTCAAGACTGAAGCTTCATTCGTATTCATTCATTTTAATGCCTGTATTTATGTATGTGCTCCATGAAGAGATGTTCATCAATTACGCTGTGCGACACACTTTTCTTGACATGCAAAAAATTGAATGCCATGTTAGGGGATTTGTGTTGGTGGCTAAAGAGAGACGCTGAGGATAGCGAAGAAGAAAGGAACGAAGACAAGAAAGAAAACAGTGATAGCGAAGATACACAGACTCAGACATACAAATCAGGAGGGAGAGCGAAAAGGAGGAACCAGCGCCTAAAAGGAAGCAAATAGATCAGTAGAGGTAAAGTTGTATTTGTTGGACAAAATTAAAACAAAATAGAAAACATGGATTCATACTTCGGAGTTTAATTCAAAAACTCAATTTTCTATAAAGAAACATTACTCTCAGTCCGGAATTTTGCGGTATAATAGGGGATAATCGGAAAAAGCTTTTATAAAAAAGGAACGCCCTCTGTCCCCTCTCTACACCATCGCCCTTTCAAATTAGCGCTTTAAATACATTTTAAAACGACCTCTGGTGTTTCAAGAATTTCACTTATGTTTGTTTTTGTATCTACTTTCAATTTCCTTCCAAACAAGCCTAAAACACCTCGAAAACTATATTTTTAGGTAATTTTCCGAATTTTTCAAACCAATCCGATACCCTGATAGTTCTCAAACTTTAAAATTAAAAAACTCTCTTATTTTAACTAACCTAGCAAAATGCCGCTGGGGAATTGCTATTTGGTACCTAATCTTTCCATTCCTGAAGAGAAATCCCATGTCATGAACCAAAAGTTGAAATTTCTCGCAATGTGTTATGACCACATAGAGAATTTAGAAAAAATAATTTAAAATAAGACATTTTTTTTGTTTATATGACTAGCCGATTAGGGGAAATTAGTCTTCAGCTTGAGCAAACCGATGTTGAAGTTACTCAAAGCTCAAAATGCTAACCTTTTGAGTTCAGTAATTTAGTGACTCATTTCTTATTATTATTCATGCGTAGATTCTATTTTATGATGTTTGGCTGTATACTTGGATAATCCGGCTAAGTCTTACTTAATTTTCTATACTTTTACGGATTACTACAAGCATTAATTATTTATTTTATTTTAATTTTAAACTACTTTTTAAGATTTTTTAAAAGAAAAATGCGTGTATATTGCCATGTTGAAACTAACATGACTAGAGGGTAGGCAAAGTTACAAAATAAACATATTAAAAAAAGGAATATAATGTGCAAAGACTATTCGAGCTGCTTTAAATGATTTATCTTTGACCTTCACGGTTAGGTTCCAGTACAGGCAAGATTTAAATATGGTGCAGAGTCAGCTATCTTGTATATTGTACTTCATATTTTGCTCGCGGTACAGCATAGTTCTTACTTCACTCTTCTGTATATCGTTGATGGCTAGTACATTGGTTGTATGTGACTTAAGCACGTTAGAGCAAATGAAGCGATTTTCAGTATTATCTATTAAGACCATTATCGATCGCATACTGCATAAGTGTTTATCTATAGATGTTGCATCACCTTCTTCCGTGCCTTTAATGTCCACTTTATTGCAGTTTTTAAATAAATTCTTTAATAATGAAATAATGTACATAATTAAAATATCCGTTCGTATCAATACCTTTTCCTATTTTTGCAAATATCACAAAAAAACAAAATACAATCATTCCTACAAGTTGCAGATGATTATCAGTTCACATTTCTTATGCGAGAGTTGTGAGATAAATAATACTAAATAATACATTAACATACATTCTGGTAAGCTTACTTTTCTCAATAAGTAATTGCGATTATTCTTCTCTCACAACTTAATTATTTTATTTTTTCTAGAGAATTTTCTCTAGATCTTTTTAAGTATATACGTAGATTCTGATTGTTAATTTAATTGTTAACAAATTGTAATAGAACTGCTAAATAAAACGACAACCAGATACATAAGAAAATCGATAACTGAAATGCATAAGGGTCGTTTAATTAGAAAACTTTTAATATGTTAAAAAGTTGTCTAGAAATAATTTCATTTTATGTTCTACTTACAAACAACAATAAGGTACATTTTTGTAATCTTGTCAAGTAGGTCTCTAGCTGGAAGTGAATGATGAAAGATTTTATGTAAATAATACACACACAAGTAGACTTGAAATCTTGTAAATATATGAGAGCATGACATTATGAAAAATGCAAGAAATTATTTTTCTCATCAGACGCTCTTTCGCATACTAGAATTTTATATGCTTTAATATTAATGAACTTTTAGAAGAAGGTGATAAATGTTTTTAATTATTTATCCTTCTAGTTCATTATGCATGCATACATGCATACAGACTTCATTTTATGTTTTTTTTTTAATTTAATTTTTGCGGATTGAGATTTTCGAAATATTTATGCGACTTACAGCACCGGATTTAGGTGTGATACCCCTATTAAATTACCTACTCAAATACGTCCAAACGATATATGACAAACTGCACTAAAATATAGGAGTCTGTCATTGTTATAAGTTTTTTATTTCGTTGAGGTTTTTGAGTTCCACAATTCCAATTCCAGAAGGCTGTTTTATTTAAAATGTCAACTGAACTAAATTTTATTTAGTCTTCTTTGTCTTAGTACGTCTTTTATTCACCTCAGACGGTAGCTGCAGTGGAGACACGGTACTCCACCGTGTCTTGAGTTAAATTTCAAAATTCCATAAATAGATTACAAATTCTGCAAGTACCACAACAAAGTGAAGAAAGGGGACGAATGGCGACGCCTAAGGTCGGATAAAGTTGGTTATGGAGATACAGGGTGCGACAGTCAAACCTGCAATTTTGAAAAAAGCGCGGTAGCCAAGAAACTGGGCGGGGCGAGTTGTCAAGGTTACCGTTGTGTTCTCCCTTTCAAAGCATTTCAGTAGCCATGGAACACTGGTCCAAGCAAGAACGGTCCTTCGCCGTGAAGGCATTTTATCAAAGCGATAGTTATACAGCCGCTCAACGCCGCTTCCGTGTTCAGTTCCAAATTAATCGTAAGCGGCCCGTGCCTTCTGTTAACTCAATAAAGTTATGGGTACAAAACTTTGAAAACATAGGTGAAACGGGAAACAGAAGAGGTAAAGGGAGGTAGAGGTAAGAGGGAAGGGAGGGCAGTGCGAGATCAGTGCGAACTCCTGCGAATATTGAATGGGTAAGAATCGCTGTGACAATCACACATCAAGCAGACATCAGCGCGTCGACACAGTACTGGGCTTAGAATCTCAGACAGGAGTCTCCGAAGAATCTTGAGGTTTGATTTACACTATCACCCCTACAAAATTCAAGTGGTTCAGGCTCTAAATGAAAACGATTTCGCTGCTCGACGGCACTTTTGTGAAACGTTTTTGGAAATGATTGAAGAAAACGAGGAACTTCACACATTGCTCTGAATGAGCGACGAGGCGCATTTTCATCTCTCCGGCTATGTAAACAAACAAAATTTTAGATATTGGAGCGATGAAAACCCTCAAAAACTCCATCAAAAACCTCTCCATTCGTCCAAGGTAACAGTTTGGTGCGCAATGTCTTCAACGGGAATCATAGGCCCTTTCTTTTTTTAAAATGAAAGGAGGCAAGCTGTTACCGTGAATGCAGAGCGCTACTAGGAAATGTTACGAACATTTTTCATTCCTCGTCTTCGCGAACATGGACTGAATGATGAAACCTTATTTCAACAAGATGGAGCCACAAGCCCGTGTGAGCATGAATCTCCTCAACGAAGTTTTCCCAAATCGGGTGATATCCCGGAACGGAGCCATTCCTTGGCCCGCCCGTTCACCCGACCTAACCGCATTTGATTTTTTCTTGTGGGGCTACTTGAAGAGCAAAGTTTTCGAAGAACGACCTCGTACTCTTGAAGAACTGAAGGCGAGAATCCGTCAGGAAATCGAAAGAATCCCTCAGCAGATGCTCCGTGATGTAATGGACAATTTTAGAGATCGCCTCCAAGAATGCATCGATCGAAATGGACGACATCTTAATAATGTTATTTTTAAATGAATAATGTTTCTTAAATGCTTTTTAACGTAAATTAACATAGTATCAATCAAATTTTAAAAAATGCAACCGTGTATTTTTTACAGTTATTTCAAAAATGCAGGTTTGACTGCCGCACCCAGTATTTAAGTAATTCAAGTCTCCATCCCCTTTTGAGAATGGAGGAATTGAAGAGTGTTGCATAGTCAGGTGGTCAGTATAGCCAAAGCAATGGTGTAATGATGCAAAATATGCATATGGTGAAACAAGAACTTAAATGGTAATAAGGTCCTGGTTCTACTAACGGTAAAGGATGTGAACAAACGGTAAACGGTGGCACTATTTAATTTGCTTTTTAAATTCTATTTTAAAATTCTATCAGAATTACATCGAGCATTGCAAAATTTGTAACAGCATACTAAGATTTACTTAGATTATGGACATAAATGTTGAGACAACTAACGCTAATCTAATTACAAATAAAATCATACACTGACCATGTGCTACGTCAAAATCCATAATTTCCAATAAGAAAAAAAATCATTTACATAATCCATCCGCTATGGGTGGTTAACAAACGCTCGTAAAAATCCAAACCACTAAAACAGCGATCATTTATGATCTGGAAACTTTAGTTTTTTTTGTTTTTAGGGGTCGCGACTTATGTAGTTATAGGTAGGTAAGCTCTTGTATTTTTACTGGGGTCAAACAATAAATTTTTATTATCTAAATTGGCAGAAGTGTTAGAGGAGAAGTTAAGGTTTAGTACAGACCGAATTACTTTTTTCCTCTTTTTTTCTACACGAATACAATCAAAACTGTCTTCCAAGCAAATAGTAGATTAAACTTTGATAAGTTTTAATTGAAATGTCCGCTTATTTACAAAAGCATTTTCTGAGATTACGACTTCAGTTAGCTTTGTTCTTAACACTCCCATTTATCAAGACATTATACTAAAGAAAGCCTTTAAAAAACTTCAATTAAGCTATGTAGAACGGGCGCCGTTAGGCCCACACAGAAGATACTAATGAAGTACCTACATAAAACAATTTAAAAGAGTTTTTCAACTTCACTAAAAATTTTCTTGTTAGTTCAGTTTTTATACCTAGTAAATGGAGATAACCTAACACAGATACCTACTAAAAAGAAATGCTGCAAAATTAACGAGAAGCGATTATTTCTCTGGGAACTTTTCACTAATGAAAAATTACCGCAACTTACATAATTAATCTCTTCCTCTACTTTTCTATTTGTTTGCAAATAAAAACCAGCATTTAGCACTGAAGAAAAATTACAACTTGTTAGTAGTTTTTTAAAAGGTTAAATGATCTCCGATATAGTATTCAAGACGACCACTGCAGTCTAAAAGAAATCACCAAGGATCATTGCACGAGTGATTTATTGAAACACTTATTGCAGAAACATTGACAAATTCAAAAGCTTTTGCAAAATGGACAAGCGGAATGGTGGAGGGTACGCAAACTTATATGTTACATAACGCTGGACTTTTCCCTTGGTATACACATTAATGGAACAAAAATGCATCTCCTGTATCGGATTTATATACAAATAAATGTGGACAAGCTGCAGTTGAAAGCCTTATGCGATTGAATTGGCTTGGAACTTGAAATTATCATTTGCCACATAAATGTGATGAGAGTTTATAGTTGTCACTTAGAATTTAGTATTGCCTGTTGTAGAAGTTGACATAAAGAAAGACCTGATGAACAAGTTTGAATTAAAAAATGTTTTAAACCTTCTTTGCTCTAAACAACTACAGAGAAGGAATTCCCGAAGGATCTCTCAATGATTAAATCGAGCTAATATATAACACATGGTTTTTCACTCGGGATTTATAAAATGCGATCTTTAATATGTACTAGAACTAATCTCCGCTACGTCATTCTCTCGAGATTTACTACGAGATTACTTATACGCTACTTCTTATTAATTCAGTACCGAACAATAACTTTGAAAAGCTTACAGAAGTAGTTAACAAAGGTCTCCATTTCGTTATGATTAGTTTCTGTTGTATCTCTGCTGGTTATAATTGAATTTAATTGCCTTTAACTGTAAATTTTAAACTGTATTAATTACTGGTTGTTTCTGAAATATGAAATCCAATTTTCGATTTAATCCGAATCTCTTAATTATTCAGTCCCACATAGCAAAGTTAGTCTATTTAAATTTTGCCGGAATAGTTTTCTTCATAAACTTCATCAATTGGGAACAATAATCGAAAAACACCCAAGTTCGGTTACGGTTTAGGTGGCAGGACAAGCGGTTACCGTTTGAACTCAGATTGCAACTTTGTTGAAGATACAGTCGGTTGTTTCTAAGGCGTTTGTGTTGCTGACACAGCTTTATATTAGTCATGCAAAGAGAGGTTATACATGTATAGCACATTCTAGTAATTATGAACATGTAGAAACTTTAAACATGCCATCTCCAATTACAACCAGCAGTCAGTCAATGACAACCAATGTCGACATGTATGGTTTACCCATGTGGCTGCTCAGATATTGGGAGAATCATCTATGAGATAATTTTTTCAACATCACCATGAGGCAGAAAACTACCATCTCAACTTTTGACATCAGTAGCCACAAGTCACAAGTGTCAATGGATATAAAACCTCCATCCTACACAGGAAGAGGCTGGTTTCTGAACCAAGAGAATCAATCATGAGGTGTTTCATGTGAATGAGATATCGTCACCCTCAAACGGCTACTTGGTGTTACATATTTCAACATGGTGGATTGTACGTAAATCGAAATTAACAAAGCAATTTTCTTAGCTATTCTTAAAATCCCGTTAGCTCATTTCATCCCAAACATCAATCAGTGCTGACCCGCCGTCCCAATTGTTTATCAAATAGAGAAATACAAGGTTATTTGCTTGAAGCGGTACTAATAGCTTATAATGGCCGCTGCTAGAACCTAGTATTGAGTCCCTAGTTAGCGCTATGTTGACTGGATTACAAACAGTAAGGATTATCAGTTAATTTTAAATCGAACACATAAACACACGGTCAAAACTGTTGCGAACACAAAATCGTTAGATTATTTTGACTTTCTCAAAACTTGAGTTTGTTACTCAACTGTGAACATTCGATATTGACCCATCTGAGTGATGCAGTTTTCTTTTACACCATAGTAGGATTTATGATTGATGGAGTTCCGCCACGCATATTCAGAGCCATTTTTACATGTGGGCTAACGGGACTATACCACAGAGCCACTCAGCTGAAGGGGGCTCTTAATAAGTCAAGCACCCCTTCGAGAGTACTCAAACATCAAAAACTGTTGTATAATTTAATTAAATTAAAATTATGGATAATCATATTGCTATAATCAAAACAATATATAAATTACACAGGGTGTCCCAACTATTTGAGATATTTCACGTACGTTTTGGGACACCCTGTATACAAATATGAATACATATTAAATATAAACTAAATAAGTATAACATTTTTGCTTTCAATTCTTAACAAACATTAATGTTTCACCCATTTAATAGTTAATTGTAAATGTTATTTTGTTGCAACAGCAACTTCGAGAAAAGGAAATATAGGGGCTACTACACCACTGATATACAAGGTAGCGATTTTTTTTATTACCAGAAGGTACCGACGGTCATGCTGTGTAGGCTGTACTATAATCGATGCATATTAATATCGGTCGAAGTAAGACATATGGGGCAAGTTTTTTGTCTACTATCGATTGTCGCCTCTCATCTATTGTAGCATCTGGTTCCTCCTGTCCGTTGTCGCCCCCCGCAACACTGTAACCTGTTGCCCATTGTAGCTTTCCATACCGGTGAAAAGCCAGACTAAAGATCAAAAACATATAAGAAGGTCTAGACACTCACGACAAATAGCTGTATACAATTAGTTAGCTTAGATACAGTTGACGTAACCATAACACAATTATTATCTCATTTTAAATAATAATGTAATGAACGGGAGAACATTCAAGGGTGACGTCTAGAACATTCGAGGCGGCAACACGCGAAACACATATAAAGCTAGCCGCGTGAGAAAAGAGCAGCAGTTAATTAGCGTGTAATGTGAATAAAGATATTTACAGTATAAATAAATATTGGTGTATTCAAAATAAATATTGTAATTAATTAACTAAATAAATAACCTGTAAATAAATTAGTTTAAGTTCGTTGATAGTTCATTATGTGTTTTTAATTAGTTAAGTTTAATCCTTAGTTATTGTTAATATAATAAGAATAAGTAGAAAATCAAGTTTGTTGTTAGTAAGTTGGAAAAGTTATGTTTAAATCTTTAAAATGAAATGTTCTCGAAATTTACAAACTAGCACAGACGCACGCTCCAAATGATTAAGACAACGTGAACACCAAAAAAAAAAGTCCAAACGGAACGGCGTTAAGAATAGCGTCCATTTAGGCAATAGTCAAAAAAGACAAGATTGAGCCATTATACTGTGCCACAGATGTCTCACTTCCAGCAGCAAACAAGCACAAAAATAGCTACATCATCTTATACAGATTATCCGAAAATCAGTCTAAACATACGTACCAATGTTAATGAGTGCAACAAGGAAGACATAAACAATATGGGTAGCACAACAAAGATGCAGAAGAGAGAATGAAATCATGGCTAGGTAAAATTCTAAACTAAAGATCTCTCTCCAATAACAATGACAGCATTGATAGCAATGACAGATAAAATATTTATCACAGATGTTTTTACTTGCTTGTTTGCTATTGGAGAGAAATCTTTAGTTTAGAAATTTACCTAGCCATGATTGCATTCTATCTTTGTTGTGCTGCCCATATTGCTTATGTCTTCCTTGTTGCAATCATTCGTTTTTGGATGTTTAGATTGGTTTTCGGATAATCTGTATACGGAGGTTACGATATCGTGGGACTACCAGATGATACAGTATAACGGGAAGCTACAATAATACGGTAAAGGGCTTGAATGGGTGGGAGAGGTAACAATGGTCAGAAGACTATGACAAATACCGTGGTATATACGAAAGATTAGAAATTAGTACATTGTGATAGCTACCAAAGTATCAAAATGGCCTAAGAATCTCCACGATTCTTTCAAATATGCAAAGTCAACATAGGCATATAATGCCTATTAAAATGGATACCGAAAGATCTTTACGAAATTTCCAATTTCTCAATTTTCTGGATTGTGAAATTCAGCAAATAACTAACGAATGCTGGGCCGAAAAGACAGAAGTCTAAAATAATCCGATTTTTTCCCATATCAACGTTCGCAGTCATTTTTCAGAACGTATGCGCGTAATACGTAATGGATTATGCAGATCTTTCTAAAGGTTTTTAAGTGTTATTATATACAAAAACAAACTCTTCTTATAACGAATGAAAACATGCCATAATTACAATCAATTATTTTTTTAGTTTCACATATAGGAAGAAGAAAATCTGTTCTATAAAATTCCGAATTAACATAATCATTTTTAAGTTTCTAAATCATTCATTCTTAGCCTCTTTTTGGCTCCCGATCCTAGAAATTGATGTAATAGCGCACTTGTAACAAAAATAAGTCTTTCGCTTATGTACCTAATTTGACAGCTATCAAAGTTAACCTCAAGATTTACAAGAAAATTAATACTTTTTACAGTTTTGTGTAAAAGCATATAAAAAATGTTGTTCGATACACGTATCGTAATTGTCAATTATCATGCTCTTGGTGTCATTAAAGCACTTCGCTAACGCGTCGTGTTAGAATTTAATGTGACATTGCACTAGTAATGAAAATTACCATTTATTAAGAAAAAGAAAAGTAAATAATATTTTGGAATTTGCTATATTATCTTAAGAAAAAAAATCATAATAAGAATTATGAGTAGTGGATGCTCGATTCAACATTTAATTGTAGGAGATTTCTAGAACAAGAATCGAAGCATGTACATTACTGTTTCTTGAACGCAAAAATGCTAATAAAAAGTATTTGAGCAGGGGTTAATTTATTCTATTCACGAGACATATTTTGGTGGAGGCGCCAAATACAATATTCTGCGTACCGTGCTCTATTTTATGTCTTGCTGAAAGTAAAACTGTCTTACCTAATAATATATCGTTTTTCTATGTTACTTTGAATTCGCTGATGCTACGTTAAATATTGCTTACCTTGACTAGAAGTGTATTGAAATAGTATCGTTAAGCTGCCTTACCTGGAAAGAAAAACCTATATTAATTTACTTACAAAAACGCAAAAACTTTTCTTGTCTTATATAAACTTTAAAATAATTGTCCAAGGTTTAAGGTTAATGTTAACAAAAACCACATCCATATAACTTTAATGACTCATCGGTCATTGTATTTATTCCTACTTGATATATGTAACTGCTGAAAATCAAATTTTTAGGTCAGCTATTTTAGGATTCTATTGGATATTTATCCGGTCATGACATTTCCCAAGCTGTTCGAACGTCAATTCTCCCGAAAAATAAAACCCTTTCAAGAATTTAAAATTATTCTTCGTTACTCCATAAATTTTCACACAAAAATCAATAGAATCTCAGAAATAAAATGTAAATTCGAAGAAGCAATGAAATGCTTTTCCATTCTAGTAAAATATTTATGTGGCCTACATGCGCAATGCATAATCAATGCTGCCTCAATTCATAAGTTGAATTAGAGAGAACTTAAAAGGAATATTTTATAATACGTTTAGGAATTGGAAACTGGAATTATTTCGAAATCTACACGTATCTTGTATCTATCCTTAATTGCCTTAAAATTACGCTGATTATACAGAGGCACTCTTGATGACATACCTGATGCAATTCTGGATTTCGAGTACGTGATCTCTCTAAGATGGCACGTGAGTTGAGAATCTAATTAGTTTTATATAGGACGGAATGATTACTTTATAGAAACTTATTGACGAACTTTTGATTCTTTCTGATAAGATTAAAGCTATACGTGGGTGATTTTCCGAAAAGTTAAATAATATAATTTTAAAAAGTGTATAACTTCTCGTACAAGTTAAAAATGCTTCGGATTGGAATCCGCTCTAAGTATTCGTAAATAAAAGCTTTTTTAAAGCTGAAATAGCCAGTCTTATTATCAGTGGCGTATCAGCTATATTCGCCTGGATTCTTTGTTAATTACGTTATGCTACTGTCCGAAACATCCGAACGACGAGTTTGACATGCGCAGGCCGAGGCATTCTTAACTCGTGCAAGTTCTACTTAGAACTAAATGAGCCTCATTCACATTTTAAATATAGGGTATTGAATATGGTATCTTGAAGATTAGCTATTAATGCTACTAGGCAAGAAGGTGGATATTTTCTGATCTAAAAGAAGAGACGGATTGTTGAGCCGTACCCGAGACGACGCTTTTTTATGACCAGAAAACAACTTCTTGTGTACACTAGGGTGGACCTTCATAGGATGGTGTCTCTATTATTTGATCACCTAAGCAATTTTCTGATATTTGTCGGATTTGTAATTTTAAATTTCTTGAAGTTTGAAACCCGGAACCGTTCAAATATGGAAATCGAAACTGCAGAACTGCAGAACCTTGAATCTTTGATAAAGTCTAAAAATTCTTAATAAAACTATTAATATTTTCATCTTTGAAAATTGAATATTTTAGAATGTCGATTGACATTTAAGATCAAAGACCACCATATTACCAACACTTACTGAGTGATCATCATCTTCATCATACATAGTTGATCCAGTGACAATTTCTGATATCTTGTGTCTTGGTCAAGTAAAAAAATATTTTGCATTAAAACATCCTCTGAGCAGCATATCTTTGGAGAGATGCCACCAAGTAGTTGAAAAATAGGTAGCACATGATGAATCTATGGCTATAGCTACATAAGAAATATGTTTATATACCATCAATGGACCACCAATGAATGTGTAATTCACATGGAGTAGGATAAGAATTTGCAGCATATGTCGACTCTACAAACATTCTTATTAAATACTCTTAGGTCACGTCGAGGTCAAAAATAAATTTCTGTCAAAACACCCTCCAAGTCACATATCGCTTGAGAAAATTTTCGACTAGGTTAGTATTTCAAATACAGAAAGAAGTTGGTTGCGTCACCAAGTTTTTAGGTATGCAGACAGTGTCAGCACACACAGAGAGCTGCATAAATCACCAACTCAGTTACTAAGCTGCAGCATATGGAAGCTGTTTGACCACTAGCTGTGTCAGGGCCACACAGACATATTAAGCTTTTTTACAGCCCATAAAATCCGTACGTGGTAAAATATTTTGTTATGAGTGTGTCATTATTTGCTTTTTAACTTGTATTTTACTATTTCACTTTTTGGGTACTTGGAAACTGCCTCACGGGCCATGTAATGCCCAATATTTGCCCTGAGAGTCGATACTAGGAGCTCAAACCCTCATATTATTAACCGAGCTGTAAAATTCCGAACAACTTTGGACGCAGATAACGAGTACAGAACAGAATGTTACAAACGAATCACACGGTACGCCATACGAGTGAACACGAAATGTATGACAAACGACAAAGTGGATTCTTATCTTGGCTTATCCAGCAGAATAAATTGCACTGACAGCTTTAAAAAAAATTTGAAACTACACCGATAACAGTTTTTATGGTATTTAACTTTCTTAGAATGATTTTTTTCATTTGATCTCGAAGAAGCGGGATAACTAACGTCCCGCTCGTACACGGGATGCAGGATAAGAAGGGCTAAAAGCGGGACATTTACGTAACATCAGAAAAAAGTTGTTGCAGTGATCCTTGAACTATTTTCAAAAATTACTATCTGATGCACGCCTGCTTTTTGTGCTTGTTCTTGGTTGAAGAAAGAATAATGTGTCGGATTAAAAGGGACTTTGTTTGACTCGCAAATTTTGCATCGGTTCTGCTATGCTGCACAACGCCTTGCAAATGCAAACATTATTTCATCTTAAAGAAACTGCCAATTATAATTCTTATAACACAACATACTAGTATTAAAAGATTTAAAAAATGAGGGTACTTAGGATTGTTATGAAGTATACATATAAAAGATTGAACAGTTCAAAAAAATTGTTATAATAAAGACGATGTGTTTTTTACTAAAACAAAATAATTTTTTATAATTATTTTTGAAGAAGAAATAAGATAAGAATTAATCTTTAATTTTAAAGTTGCACCAGTTATTTTCAAATTTCACTGCCAACTACTACTTAATTGTTCATTTCTAAAACCAAGACGCAAGACTTGCGATATCAGATCGGATAATGGCAAGATAGCAAGTGCATTTCATATTACCCCTTTACTCGAACCATCCTCTCGCGAGTTACAGGTGATAGGTTAATATATAAAACTACCTTTATTTAAATATATAGCAAACTTTATTCAAAAGATACGATATGCATACACTTTTTCCTTAAATCCCCTCTATTTCAAATCTTCTGCAAATACAAGTAAATATGTCAGTATTTGGCAAATCAATAATTTTTTTTAAATAATAATTTTGTACTATAAATATTTTATTGCTTTATTTTTTTTATCTTTAGCTTAACCATAAAAGTGTGGTGTGTATTTCATTACATTGACTCATTAATCTATCGAACTCATAGCGTCTTCTCATTTCGTTGCACCAGTGTACACTAGTGTAACGTTATGTGGATGCAGACTGTTCTTTTCACCCGGTGTGAGCAGTGTAATCAGTAATTAATTTTTACTTACAAGTTATTCGAGCAAAATTGTTGAACTAGCAATTTTCTTTAAATTTTAATTATTTCAGATTTTAATCTCTTTTGGTTAGCCTAAACACAATAAGTGTAAGCATATACTACAATCAAGGGACTCCTATACACTTCAAAACGACAAATCTGTGTCAGTGTACCCTATTTATGTAATGAATAGAAGTCACTAGAAGTGAGCGACCGATTTTAAATGATGCTGCTTTTATAAACGATAATTATAAATAAGTCTCGGCCGGCATTTACTTACACCAACGAGATCGCCTATCATTGAGGCAAGCATACTGGAAACTGCAGGATAATAAGCACTGCAATGCTGCTTGGTGTATCGACCAATACCATTGGTGTGACGAACAAGCCACCCCGCGCTTTCAATCTCCAAGCAAATAGAGCATGTGCGGTTAATTTCTTTGTTGTGATCAAAATGCCCACAAAAAACTTGCTTCAAGTTAGGCGTAATATAATAATTTTCGAATAAAAACCTATACAAACAAATTATTAAAAAATATATTGTTTTGTAAATTGTCAAAAAAAACTGTTGTTAAGTATCGAGATTTCCGTATCATCATGTACAATAATGATTGCTGATTGCACGTCAGTGATGTGTATTAACCGACTGCCTGAGCCCACAAATGAAATGCAGTTCTAATAAATTCATACGTAGGATTAACTTTCGATTCGTGAAAATTAGAAATCTTTAGAATAAATATAACAAAAGAAGCTTTATATAACAAAGTTTACGATTAAAGAATTATTTTTTAGGTTCCTACATATGAGGTTAAGCATAGTTTTTTGTAACTCTAGCTTAAAAAATAAACATAGCAAGTAAAAAATATCTATAGGATATATCTAGTACCTGTCTATTATAAAGCAGTTTTTGCAAATGCTAAAAACTTGTTTTTGCCAATCAATAGAAAATTTCGTTGTGAATAATGACTTATTTAAAATATTTTTTAATACTGCCATTCTTCAACGTTTTATTGTTGTAAAACAGCACTATTGTTAAAGCATTTACGACTCGATTATGTCATAACTAATTTTAGCGATGAATTCAGGTATGTAACTTATCCGCCACGAGAAAAAAACACGGAATTGCACAAAATCAGCCCACTAGATTTACAACACCTACAACTCTTGCATTTTAAAATTTTTGTTTTCGTTTCCGATATTTTTGTAGATAAAAGTAGGTTTGTAATATATCACCAACACAAACTTACCAGTAATGAATTTTTAAGGTGTGCATTTAAATATATTTACATATTTGAGAGTGTAAGAAAGTAATTTGAATATTATGAAGGTAAAATCTGATGGGTCTTGTTACCATATGCAGGTAGAATTCACTGTATAATTGCCTTTTTATGGAAACTTGCTTTGTAAGTATAAATAAAGTCAGGGTATATAGGATTAACTCAATAATTCTTTTAATAAAGCGTGTTAGTAAATAAAATCAAGTGCGATAAAACAGGCAGTTAAGCACAATTTCTATTATGCATTAATCGTGATAGTATAAATTTCACTTTGATAATTAATATTTATGAATTTTGTAGTTTAGTGAAAGAAACAATGGGTGTGCATATTTTAAGTAGTTCTTTAAAAAATGAAATTAATAAACAGGTGTTTTCTAAACCAGTGGGTCTAGATAATGTCCTATATATATAGTAAGACATTTAACCATTAATTGTACGAAAAGAAAAATAAAATTAAAACGAAAAATACTGTATAGGACCAAAAACAAGATTTGTTTGGGAAAAATAGTCAGTTCCAGTACTTATAGTATATTCTTAGCCAGGTCGTCACTTCGTATTATTTAACTAAATATTTCGAAATGACTTGAATTAAACCCTGTTGGAGACCACGTGACATACACAGTGTAAAAGGGAACATTGGATAGCCGACATTGAAGGGAAAAGTACATCATCACTTTTGAAAATCTACTTGAATTTGATGTTAACTAGTTAAGAGTAAGGAAACATGCACAAAAAGAGAATCATTACGGTCACGGTTCTAGAAAAGGCCTACTGTTTTTTGACATATAAAATTGTGTAACACATCTGCATAACAGAGTAAAGTTACAAACTGGACTAATAAGAAAATGGGAAGCATATAATAAATTATTAGATCCAATAAATCGATTCCCATTATCTTCATAGATTACACAAAGGCTTTTTTTTAATTCCTTGTGGAAGATTCGGTATAGAAGAAAGCTGCAGTAATATTATAAAATAGTTATAGCACGACTTCATTCGGAGTAACTTTAAAGTATCTGGTCTAAAATGGTTGTGTATAGATAAAAAGCCTGTTGGTAATCTGGTAAATTATCTGACAAGAAATGACAAAAATGATCTGCAAGTGGTTTTGGCAGGTTAGTCTTCGTGGATTATAATAATGCCCAATGTTTGCTCCCTAGACAATTCGAACCCAGGAGAATGCGCTCCCAGAGAATGCTGCAACCCCTCCATCCAAGACTAATTAAGTCAATAGATACAAAGTAAGATCAAGATTACGATCGGCAACTACGTAGAATATTTTCCGCAGAACATTCAAACAGTTCAACAAAATATTTAAATACTAATCCATGTCCCATGTGAAATTCGTAGGGAACGAATCGGGTAGAAGGTAGAGGTGAATGCCCTTAACGAATACTTAAAAGTGAGCTTTCCATATCCCGGGGCGCTTACTCTGACTCGTTCATTACTAGAATGGTTGTCCAGAGACCAGTTCCAAGGAACTAGTCAGATTTATCCCGGTCAGTGTCTCCTGGCCACTGTTGTGTTGTGTTGCTAACTAGTTGGACGGTGTAGTCAAAATGATCGGCTACTGGTTCCGAAGTTGCGGAGCAATAGATGAGAAGCTCGCCCGACTTAAGTGCGTTTGAGAGTCACGGACGCGCAGTTTGGCAGAGTCGAGTAAACCTACCTCGGATACTGTCATAACGCGCAGTTACTAAGCACACCAAACCTCTAATTGGTACATCAGGGTTGATAAATTGTCGAAGTCCAACCCACACGCGGGTTTCATTTGATGGGACAGCGAAAAGTTCACATAGTAGACTAGGGATGTAGGGACTCCCTAGGAGAGGTGGATTCATGACCGTCACTAAGACCTGGAGGCAGCAAACCGTAAGAAAGTGACCCGCTAATAGAACGTATTTCAATTTCAATGTCCAAAAAAAAACGTGGAAGTAAGCTGTAAAGGTATGTCACATACAGTCTAAAATAGGCAGAAACCTAGGAGCGATATATCAGGATAATACAAAACAGAAACAAAAAACATCCGAAATTAAATTCTGTCTGATGTCATAGTAAAGAGAGTCACCAACATAAGAGCGCTGGTTTTTTCCTGAGAGGCACGTTTAAGACTTTTGCTAGCTTGCAAACATCGTAAGTTATGCTAGCTTTCTATGCGCCGAGGACTTTGTAAATATAGATTTACACCTAAAGTTGGTCTAGAAATCTATGAAAATGACTTTTAGGTCGTTAACGACAAATCGACCTGTCGACTTAAGACCCTGTAATAAATCTTCCTGTCATGTCATATTTTTTACATGCTAGTAGTCAGTTCAAAATTTGTTTTATTAGTATAATTTCGGTTACGTACCTGGAATGCTCCCATTGAGCGCTGGAGCGGCGCGCGTTAAATATTTATGACATAGCTTTGATTTGAAAGGTTGCAATAAGCGACCCAAAATTCGTTTTAATATAATTCTAGACAAACTTTAACAGTCGTGATATGTGTAAATGTCTATAAAATTTGTGAGCAACATTTTGGTATAGATACGTGGAAGTGGAATTAAAAAATAATTGCGAAAACGTCATGTCAGACGAACTGAACTGAATGAGAGAACCACAGCAAACGGAAAAGTTGCATATACGAAAGTATATTTTAAATCCATGAAACAAATCGAGTCTCTTTTCATAAGTATAGATGTCTTCAAACAATAAAGAACAATAACCATGCCATTGTACTATGTTTCTCTTTGCAAGGGGTTCCTAATAAGCTTGAAAAGAATTAAAGAATTCCTTGCATAACTGAAACCCGAGAGATCAAACAAAACCACCGTGCAGCTCGTTGGCATATTTTCTAGATTCGTTTGAAAGTGAGTATACCGTTGCATTTAAATAAATAAATTCTTTTACATCTGAGCTTTGCAATAGAATGGTAAATATTATAGTGTAGAATTGGCGCAACAAACATATAGTATTTAAATAGCATATATTATTACTATCATCTGTTAAACATTGTCCAATGAAAATCTAAGAAATTTAACGATTTTCTCGACAAACAAAACGAATTATTTTGGCTATTTTGTATTTGCGTGTGAGCGTTATATCGAATATATGTACCACGTGTGATTCAAGTGAATATTGGCTTATTTATATCACTATGAATATTAAAGTCGCTAATTAACTTGAGATAATGAAAACAGTGAGGAAAATTCAATAAATAGTCATCCGAATATAATTCGGAGTTTTTCTAAGCACAAGAGACATTCGTGATACCACTCTAAAAGTAATCAACAGCAGTTTGACTAGTTATTTACGGTATTATTTATATTCACCCTTGTCTATAATGTCAATTAATGATCAACCAAAATAAATCAGATCTGAACAAAATCGTCCATTATAAACCTATACGAGCTCGCATATTTACAAAGAAAGTATATATTTCATTAAAAAAAATGTTTTAAATTATTTCAAACAATAAACTGTAAGACTCAAACTAAGATTACCAAGTACACATCAAGAATCAACTTATTTAAACGAAAATAATATTCGGCACAAGGCATAAGGCAGATTAGGCGTTCCTCGAAGGCGCCTGCAATCAGACCGAATCCATAAAGCTAATAAGATCACACCTCAGTGTTATAGATATAAATAAAATAATGATTAAACGAATTGTTATGATGCCCAGCTTAAACTATGTATTGCTAGGATATTGATCTGTACTGATTGGACCTGTATCGGCATTTTTTCACTCTTCTCAAGTTTTATTACGTTCGAGGTCGACAGTAGTATGGTTAGTATAACGCCAACTCTTTATAAGCATATCCAGTTTAATTTAAGGTAAATGTTAAATATTAATGTTAGATAAGTTAGATTAAATTATACTATTATGAATGCAGCCATAAATAATCCATATAGAAAAATTTGCACTTTGTCTGGGGGGTCGAACCTAGGTTTCTTGCTCTCCGAATGGACGCTCTTCGAAGTGAGCTACCAGGCCAACCTACAGAAGGATGATAATTTTTCTATACGAACTAGGTTGAATTATTGTATCAGTTGCTTTATCGAGTTTTGGTGAATTGGCAGTTCGTCGATAACATATCAACTATCAACGCTAATCTAGATTTTTAATAATCATATAAGACAATTAATTTTTAATTTAAGGTAAATGTTAATTATTAATTAATGTGTTACATTAAATTTTCTATATGGATTTGCATTCATGATATGAATCATATGCAGTCTATTTCTATTGGCCTACACAATTTGCATTACTTCTATAAATTCAAGGTAAGGAAAAGTTCGCAGGTAATTAATGCCACCGATCGTACTGCTCAATTCAAGATTTTGCTCACAAGTTGTTCATACGAATATATTGACTAAAGTGAAACAAAACAATTTATCGCCATTATTTATGATCAACATTATATTATATTATATATTCTAGGCATACGGCATAGGCAAATACATGTTTTGTTAGGTGACGATCTTACTAAACTGACCGAGTTAGCTTGAGATGGCGTTCCTATGTTCGAACGGTCGTCCACTGTCGACAAATGCACTTTAGCACTTATTTTGAATTCATTAAATTTTAGTTGTCCGTTAGATCTTGTAATGACTTATACCTGTAAATATCTAGTAATCTAATGCTCCATGAAGGTTTTACAGGCAATGCACCTTTGCTATTGTTTTCATTAAACAATTTTCACATATTCACTCACATCCTTTTACTGGTTTTCAGATAATTAATCGTTGTTGCTACCTATTTGGTCACTGCGCCTACTATTACTCCTTCTCTTATTAATTCGTAAAGAGAGAAAGTTTAATTTTCTTTGATTTAATTAATTTCCATGAATTTGAGCATTCCCCTTGTTGTTATTGGTTAATAAACTAAATAAAATGCACTAAAAATAAAATACTTTTTACAAAATGTAAGATCATGTTTTCTTTGAAAAAAAACAGAGATATGTTGCAATTACTTTAACAGAAAAACGCGGGAAAGACGTTAAGAAAACCAAAGGGCGTTAGAAAATGAGATTATAAAGGTTAGGGATTACTGAAAAAATTTAATGCGTATGCGCGGTTGGACATCTATTTAAGTGTTAGCTTAGACATTCGAGAAAACCTTTCTCTATGTGAATGCCGACCGAAGGGAAAGTCCCTTACTCAACCGTTATAGCTCGGTCCTAGCAGAACACAGAACTGCAGTATGAGTGAAGGATTATTTACGAGTCTGTGCACCTTGCACCACAATCTCCGCAACTCTGCCTCGAACGACGTTGAATGACCGTTATACTTCAAAAACGGGCAAGACTAACCGAAATCAATCTTTACCGCATTTGACCTGTGTATCATATAAATAAATCATAGTGATTTATTTTTCTGAAAAATTGTCGTTAAAAAAAACACTTTTTATTAATGTAACTATTATTCTTTTTAAATTAATTTCGTTCAAGTAATTCCCAATATTTTTATACTTTTTCTTCGTTCGCACTCTTTTTCTTTGCGGATTATTAATTCCAATCTTGGCTACGTGATCGTCACAGTCGCAGTTTTGCAGAAATAAAAACTTACTTCTAATAGGCTTAACGTAAAATTGGATACTAATATAGAAAAGTGTTTTAAAGAACTGTAGGGTTATTTTAAAATTTTTAAATATGTAATTGTCATGAGACGCATCACAACTCTTCACAACCTACCTTAAAGTTCTACATGATAAGATATTTGTGTCAATGCATCAGCTTTGTTTTACATTTGTAGCAGTTGAAACTTTGAATTAATAATAATCAGATCAAACCTTAGACAAACATAGATATAATATTTAAAAGAAGAGCGAATAGATTGGCCAACACGGTACGACTCTTCTTAATAGCATATAAGGTTCACGGCCGAAGAATTCAAAGTTTAATCAAACAATTAATTAACTAATAACGATCAAATAAAAAATCCTGTCTAATGAAACCTTAAAAAGTCTAATTAAACCATTCAGAGAAGACATGTTAGTGCTTTCAACTTTCAACAACCCAATTAATTTCTTATAAAAACAAAATTAAACCACAGTTGTAATCCCTGTCTTATAAAAAGTCAATCTTTGAATCCTGAATAACCACCTCGTCAATACACCACCACTACCATAAAACGTAACATTTTTACAACACAATTTTATTACAGCGCATGGTGATTGGCAAAATAATAAAAAAAAAAAACAATAAGTCAAGTTCACGTTTTTACTTTTACCTTTTATTAGTCGCGGTGAGCCAACTTATGAGACTAAAGACGATAGATAGGTAAGGTAAGGAAAGGTTGGCTTCACGTAAACGTGTTTAATGGGAGGATCCGCCGCACCCACGGTATTTATAGAGCTTGGATTTCACCTCTGACCCCTTAAGTAACGCCGCAAGAAGGTATAACATTATCATGCACAGTGTTGCAATGTTCCAACCCCCCATGGGTGATTCACATCACTTCCTAGCGCTATGTTCTGGAGATAACTAAGTTATATAGTTTATAAGTTATTGAACTTTAGTTAAGCAACCCATGATCGTTAACGGGAAAATACATACATTAAGAAGGGTACTAAATATTAGTAAATGCCTGTACATGTTTTGATTGGTTATGTAAATATTATAGTAATTGCAAATTTGATGGTGAATTATTATAATTTTTGTTGAAAATGGAATTTGTAAGTTTCGTCATAATGCTTATAAAAGGTTTTCGGCAAAAACCAGTCATTTTGGTACATGAAAAATCGTCACTACTTTTATAGCTGTGCTATCTTTTTACCTCCAATGAATTTTATTCTAACTAGAAACTTTAGTAGTTGGGAAAATATATCATCAAATTCAACGTCTATTTTACAAATGTAACATAAAATATTGCGGTTATTATTCAAAGGCGTCTTTTAGACGCAGAACAGAAAGTAGGTATCATATATTATTACTCGAACTACTAAAATATAATTTAGCAAACGTTTCAACTACTCGTATAACTACCACATTTTACTGTGAATTACAGCAGCATTTTCATAATAAATGGGAGTTAATCAGAAATTTTCCAAAAAAAACGAAACTACTCCCAAAAGATGTCAGATAGGTAAAAAAGGAAATAAAAATGATATAAGAAGCAGAATGGAGAAAGTTATTGTTATAAGAAAAAGGATATTCTAGAAAATATGATTACGGTCTAAGAGATTATTTTAGCCTTTTTCTATTAAACAGAGCAGAATAGATTTTTTACATTTTACACGTTTTGTGTAATTATGTTTAATGAGTTAAGTTTGTCTATAGCATGCAATCAATGTATTTAATGCGATCTAATCTAGGCTGCGTGTAGTCAAATAAACCCTCAAATGAGCTATAACATTTAAGATTAAAAGCTAAAAGAACTAAGATTCCGGAAAAATATAATAACCGGATACATTTTTGGATATCTATGATTTTATCATATTTTGAAATGAAAGTGCAAATAACTTAATTCTAGAGTTGTAACAACCTTAATCTCAACAATTAAACAAACAAAATAATCCCCCACATGGGCTTCAATTGTGACGTACTAACATTCCACCAAATGAAATAAACAGATAAATCACTTATTCTTACATTAACATATCTCCCGGCAGAGA
Organism: Agrypnus murinus; assembly: GCA_929113105.1. Classification (NCBI taxonomy): domain Eukaryota; kingdom Metazoa; phylum Arthropoda; class Insecta; order Coleoptera; family Elateridae; genus Agrypnus; species Agrypnus murinus. The sequence goes on along the minus strand of OV816028.1, from coordinate 27,234,532 downwards.
CTTAGTGATTCAGATTGCTTTCAGGTGTCGTGGGTGTTAATTACAAAGACTTCCTAATTGCAGAGGGGAAGAAGAACTTTTGATGTTATTGTCTAATATTTAAACGATTGATTTACGTTAAATTATTCATTAATTAATTGATCGTTAATTAATTAGATCGGAGTTTTATCCGTGAGTGGAGCATCAACAATTTGTTGTGGCAAACTACAGCATTGAGTATTAAACTTAAATTTATACATACATATATTTAATTAAATTCAAAAGAATCGTTTACACCATACAAACTTAATCATAGTTACCGATATTTGGAAACCTACATGCATTATTAACATCTATATTATAACTTAATTTGGAATCGCATTCTAAATACATTTGTATTAAATTCCTTATTTAATACAGAAAAATATATTTTGACTGTTGACAAAGAATGAAACCACAATTAATATTGTTCAAATAATTTACAGACAAGACGCTGTATCAATGGTTCCTGTGGGTTTTAGTATCCTATATTTATCTATTTATTTATTTCATCTTACCACACACAGAAAAATGCTTAAGTTAAACAAACTAACAAACAACATTTAAAGTTGCACGAACATAATAGTAATAATTATCATCACACAAATTCAATCCTGAACGATTTGTGTTAAATATTTAATCTTAGGGCGGGCAACTATTTCCAATCTGTCGACTTCTTGAATATTTAAGAGTTTTACAAAGTTTAGTTTTTATTATACGCTAATCAAAACCAATATCAAAACAATTTGACTATTTAACGATGCGTATTTGCAACCAAATACAAAATTTGCAATAATTTGCATTTCATATTAGAAGTGGAAGTTCTTTAAACCATAAAACTCGACAAACGGTAAATTCCACAAATCTGCGTTGCAAAGAAACAAAAATCCGTCCCGATAAAAATGCAATGGGTGGATAAACTCACGTTACGGGATTGAGTGGTCGCAATTGACGTTCTGTATTAAGCTAGACCAGACTATCATCCTTCCACTTTGAAAAGGTTCTTCCGTTGATCGGATCGGACTTTGAGAGTACCGGGCTTTGAGCCCACACCTCTCTTTCGACTTCTGTGTCTAGGCATGAAGGAACATGTCAATGACTTGGGGGATCGCTTTGGCGATAACGTGTAGCATTTCCATACTGGATTTTACTGCAGCCAGTTCTGCAAGGTAAGGCTGAATAGATTTCAATAAATTGTTGAGTTTGGCACTGGAAAGCGTGGATATAGGCTGCCCCAGTTGATGAGTTGAGCTGATTGTGTGGTTGATGTGTCCGTTGGCATGTTTATCTGGTTTTCAGAGTGGTTGGTGCTGAGGGGTGATCCTCCTGCTGCTGCTGCAAAAGAAACGCCCTGTCTCCGACATTGGCCTCTTTACTGTAGAATGTGGTCTTTTGGAGACCTTGTTTGCACTGACGACTTGCAGCTTGTGCTATTGATTTATAGGTACTGCAGCCTTAATAGTTGGCTGTATGGTGCTGATTGCAATTGCAGCATAAAGTTTCGCCCTGATTCTTTGTGGGGCATACGGCGATGTATGGTCCTGCACATCTTACGCAACGTGAGGTTAGATTGCAGCCTTTGCTCTTGTGGCCAAATCTTTGGCAGTTGTGGCATTCGCTATTGCCTGTTTGAGGTCTCTTGGATTCTCCCGTGATTCTCAGGAACAGGAAGTTCTTGAGTTTGAAAATCTCTTTGTTAGTGGGGTTCTTGATCAGTTTGATGTGCACTAGCGGAACAGGTTTCTTGTCTTGGCTGGATGTCATGCGTCTTACAAGTTCTGGTTTGAAGTTTAATCTTTCGACTTCTTGAGCGATTTCAGCTTCGTCGATAGTTTCTGGAATGCCCGTAAGACAATTTGTAGGAGTTTGGTACGTGTGAAATGCGATGTTGCCGGCACGCATGAGGTGGGTAGCGGCTCTGAAGTCATCTGCGGTGTTCACGAACATTCTGATTCCTCTCTGATGTTAACTGTCTTCCTAATTTGGACGACCTGCTCAGTGAGAGCGTTCATGATGGTTGAATACTTTTCTTTTGAGTGTAGGACAATTCGAGGAATACGTTTGCTGGTCTGGGTTGTTGTTGGATCAGGCGCGTCTGCGTCCATGGGAAATTCGTCTTTCTCCCCTTCGTGGTCGAGTAAAGCGAACCTATTGGAGGTTGGGATCGGTTCTATAACATCTACTTTGGGTTTTTTGTGTTTTAAAACAGGATCCAAGCCGTCGGGGTCTGGGGAGACACAGTGGATTTTGCGGGGGGTTGGCGTGACTTTGGGCGAATTTCCACTGGGTGTGGCATGAACAGTTATCGGTTTTTTAACCGTCTTGGTAGTAGGTGTTCCATTAATCTGATGCAGTTCAATCAGCTTTTCCAAAAGGGCTGTCTTCTCCCGGAGGAGTTCTGGGGTTTGTGGTAGACTATCAAGGGCGTCATGAGTGGCAGTTAACTGCTCGATAGTAAGCAACGGCACCAACTTCGGGTTCATCGTTTCTGATGTTCTGCTGTTGTTCTTATGCACAGTACTGCGCTTGTAATGCAGTAGCGCTTAGAAGTGCTTAGTCAGTGAACGTGATTGGCTGATTGTACTCTAGAAACCTTTGTATTAATGAATGCAAAAACAAAAATCTCGGAGAGAAGTCAATGCACAACCGTTCGGTTAGGCCGCTCGGTTGCGACTGAATCGAATCGAATGAATGTTCGAAAGGGTAAACTCTGAATTCGTTTTTTAAAGTTAATTTTAAAAGGGGCTGTATGAATTTAACCAATCAAACTTAAGTATGACAATCTGCATCACCAATAATAAAATTAGATAAAATTGTGTTATTTTATTAAAAGGTACACAGAACCATTAAATCTAAAATTTGAAGTAATAAAACCATCTGATCAAATAAGAATAATGACTTGAGAGCAATCTGTTCTCTTAACATTAAAATAAACGTGATACAATATGCGAGATTATTTATCTAAGATAAAATCATAAACTAGTTTAAATTTCGTTTGTACCACATTTTATTGCCTGCAAGCCCAAATTTTTTTCGTTTTTAAAAAATATTAAGCTGCATCTTAAAGAATACGTGACTAAAGATACACCCGAGGGAAATAGATTTTTTCGTGCAAGTGTTGACTTGGTTTCACCTGGATACGACGAAATTTAGGTTAGGTAGGACTGTCTTCATTTTGAAATTATTTGTCCGCAACAATAGAAGATCGGGATATTTATTTTTTAATTCAATTAGCTGCCCATTAAATTACTTGTTCAGGTTTTTTGAAATTAGATAATGAAAGTTCTGATTATGTAAAAGAACGTTTCATGCAAGTGCATAACTTTAATACTTAAACTTAAGTAAAATACTAAAAAGGACAAAATGCAAAGTAGAAATATTGTATTTGAATCTTTTATCTAATCTTCAAATTGGTAAAAACGTAGGCACTAGGAAAGTTGATTTGTATATTTAGCTTGATAATAATTAATTATTGTGGCAATAATTGATCAAAAATTGTCTCTGCCTAAATGTAGCCCGCCCACCATCTAAAAACAAATTATTTTAAATAAAATCTTCAATATCCTTAGAAAATAATTCTTTACATAGTTTCAAATGTGGTAATTTCATCAGGAACCTGTGTGGTTATCCTCTCTAGTCAGACGGAAGTTAAAAATTTATCAAAAAGAGGTTATCGGTATTTTTGCGGTCATCTCTAATGAATAAATCATAAATTATTATGGAGAATTCATTAATCAATTTATCAGTTAAATAGCAGAATTACATGATCGATGATAAATTGTTCAATAATGATGGCAGTTATTTATTGTTATATTTTTTAAGCGTAGGAAAGAGGGTCGATCACGTTTTATTTTGATTAAAACTGATTTGTGGTTAGTTATATTTCATAATTTTTTGCGAAAGTCCCTTCCAATTAGTAAAATTATCAACATAAATTATTTGTTTGATTAATAACAATCAATATTGATTTGTATAAATATATGTTTGACGTACAGATATTGTCCATTCATCAAATAATTATAAATTTATAAGAGATTAAAATCCTTGGAAGGTTCGAAAGGATTGATGGTATCAGCGTCTATTTAAGCTTTTAAACATGACGGTATACATATTGATTAACAGATTAATATCTGGACCCGGGGTTTATTTAAATTAAATGTCAAATATGTTTAATTAATATTAAAAAGGAACACATTTACATGCAATTATCCTTGCATCAAAGTTTTAAACTGTATATCCGGTTATTCAATAAAAGTGGAACCTGTTGCACTTGCATCTTTTGGTTTATTGGTTTATTTTCCTTTCGTGAGATGTATTCGAATAAACTCGGCGTTTCCTAAACAAAATCCAATTGGAGCATTAATAAAAGCCAATTTATTTTTTTAATAAAAATATACAGTAGTACTTACTCTTTTGTTGCGGTATTCAATCTGAATACAAAGAACTGCAACTTTATATTGGCCTACATTTAATAGTAATTATTTTTCATTTTTAGACTTCACGAAGTATCATCCATAGTTCCTTTTCAGAATTTATGAGCCAGAACATCACTTAGAAATGATGAAAAGGAATAGTTTGGAAAGAAATACGAGAAATTCTACCCTAACCTAAAATAAATTGCTGCAATAAGAACACAATTTTTGAAATACTTTCAAATGTGTTGTCATATAGATTTTCTGTAATATTAAATTCTTGCATTGACTTCGGTTATATATATTACTACTTTTTATTCAATATGATAGTAGAAATCCATTTTATAGGTTATGTTTTTAAGAAGTATTGGGATATTTCTATAAAAAGTTAAAATATGGACACTTGAATTGCATTGCGGGGATATCGGAGAACTTTAAAAGTTATTTTAGAAACTAGTCTGGCTCAACCTTACAGGGGAAGCTATGCATTGCAGAAGATGGCACATTGCTAAGATTTATTTCGTTTGTTTCTTAGTATATATAAGTTAAGCAAGTAAATATAGTTTTGAACTTTTCATAAACTTCCTAAAGCTTTAACTTTACGGACAAGCCCTCGCCCAACATGTTTTTACACAATTCGCTATTTAGAAGAAACCTTTAATTCCTTATAATTCTTCCTGTTCTATACAATTTTTCTCAATTTCTTTTAGTTCTTTCGTAAAATCTCACTAATTATTATCAAGAATATCTGGCAATTTCTTTAACTTAAGAAAGGTGAGTCATGAGAAATGTCAGAGTTCTGTAGAGTGTAGAGTGCTGCTAGATACAGATTACTTCTTGAGATTAAAATGGGGCACCCATAAATTGGAGAGGCGACCGTGGGACATACTAGGATACATGCATTTTCGCTAATTACTCAGCATTTTATGACTAACGAAAATTTGTTTGGTTACAAATGACTCAACTGTTTTCACAATGGTGTAGATGTGAACCTAATTGACATTAACCAGAAGCCACTTTATTCCTTATTGACAAGTAAAACTATTGACACGTTAAACGGGGTGTAGGTATATGTAATGCGTAATTCTACGATATCTTCCAAGCTATTAACTAAATATCACGAGAAACTTTCTATAGAAAAGTTTCTTCGTCCTAAAATATTTACAACCATACTGACAAAAGCGGACAAATGAAGTTACACTTTTTAAATAGGACACTCTATATAATTTACTCGGACTTGATTATCAGTTGTTTATTCAATACTATATAGTCCGGTCAAAATAGACAATTCAATTTGCAATAATTCGCATAGAGCTGAAAATTGGTACAGGTCTACAACTACACTATTACAAATAAAATTTTAAAAATCCCCACCGATCCTACGTCTGCTAAAAGATTTATTCAAGGTGAAAGGTCAAAAGTATCGGTTTTTTGCATTTTTCTCGTAAATGGTAAGTGGTATTATAAAAATAGGTCAGACAACAGTTGTAGATCATGCAATTATCTACAAAGATTGTTTTTATACTTTTTGTCCTACGAATCACCATTCCTGAAATATCACCATTTGAAACATCGAAGATAATAATATTCACGTCTACGCCGCGCCGCCTTGAAATACTTTTATGTGTGCATATTATGTAGAATACCACTTCTTCAACTTTTTAGAATCGCGATATCTCAGGAACGGTGATTCGTAGGACAAACAGTATAAGAACAATTTTTGTAGGTAATTGCATAATCTACAACTTTTGACTCACCTATTTTTATAATAACACTTACCGTTTACAAGAAAAATACAAAAAACCGATACTTTTGACCTATGACCTTGAATAAATCTTTTAGCAGACGTTGGATCGGAGGGGATTTTTAAAATTTTATTTGTAATAGTGTACCTAAGACCTGTACCAATTTTTAGCTCTATGCAAATTAATATAAACTTACCACTATTTTTGCGTCTATTTTGACCGGACTATATATAGATTATTTTTTCCATCCGTTGCATCGTTGCCAATTTATAATTTCGTTCCTAAATTTCTGAGTTCTGTGGGATCGTTAATCTCTTCCTTTTAGATGCAGTCTTTTATTTACAATTATTTACATTTTACCTACTTTTCCACTTCATCTTAAGGCAAGAATATTTTACGCGGTTCCCGGATTCACTAAAAGTTCGCATATTTTATTTACTATTGCAGTAATTTCTCCCGAAGAAGTTCCATAGCCCATACAGTGGCGGGGGAAACGTTGAGTTTTGCGATTGTTTCCTCAACATGACACGGTCCAAAATCCGGAAGTTGTTGTGATCATTAACTCAGGCCATGGAAGTCTCCGTGTTAAAACATTAAAATTTTCGGACTATTTATCTTCATGAAATAAATAAAGATTATTAAAAGTTTCACAGTTTTATTAAAATATACCTGACAATATTGTTTCGACAGCTATGCTGTCATTATCAAAGGTAATATATTACCTTTGATAATGACAGCATAGCTGTCGAAACAATATTGTCAGGTATATTTTAATAAAACTGTGAAACTTTTAATAATCTTTATTTATTTCATGATTATGGAGTTCCACAAAATAAGGCTGGAAACAATAAACAATATTTATCTTCAGCTTGAATATTTATCTTACCTCTAAGATTAGAGGTAGAGGGAGGTTAGAGGTAATATTAGATGTTATGTTAGTGATTAGGTTAGAAGATTAACCGAAAAGTTATGTTAGAGGTACGGTTAAAAGTTAGGTTAGGTTAAAGATTCGGTTTTCCTTTTGCAACATTTTCTTCTTTATGACAGGGGTCGGCAACCTACTCAACCTGCGAGTCGCTTTCGAAATGGTTACATACGGCCCGTGAAGTAATATCAACTAATCACCGCCGGACCACTCGAACATACCCACAAATAAATTCCCAACGAATGCGCAAGATTATATGTATGACAGTGCATTTTCAACGGCTCGTAGTTCGGAGGATGCGTTGTTTTTTAAGAGGATCAGAACGAGATGAGACAAAAGAGATGACCCGATTAAGCCAAAGTTGAGTTCAAAATGTTCAATTCATCGCTGGACTAGGAAACGGCCAAACAAAATCGACAATCCTCAATTCAGGTGACTAGGGAGCCTCACAGAGGTCGGGGACTCCAATTTAGAGGAGTGGATTGTTTAGGGTTCCAGTTTTTGATTTACACACTGGCGGACAAGCATTGTAATCGCGTCTTCCCTGTAGTGTTTTGCCAAATGCTCAAAATGTTCAAAAAAGACCATATTGTAAAAGTTACAAAAAAAATATTTATAATCTATCTTGGTAATCTTTAGCAACAACGTCTGAGACACAAACAGTGATGTGACTAGGGTTAAGTAGGAAACTATTAGCCTTTTTTTCAATATCTAGATTTGCGAAATATCAAAATATTTTACAGTTATAAATTTATCTATTAGAAGAAATCAAAATCGAAAAAACTTATTCTAACGTACCCTTAAAAAATCAAATATTCTTCGTTTCTAATTTTTTCTTCTAAGCAGCTAGTGTCCCCTACTTAAAATGGCGAGTGGTGCACATGCAAAAAATGCTATACCCGCGTTCCGATTGTCATTCGACACTCAAATGCCGACTGAACGCAACGCGGATTGATAAGCAAACTTTCAACCAGTAAGACTGGGCGGGTTTCTTTTAAATGCTCACCTTTTATAAGTATGCCCCCGTACACCTACTCGTGTCCTTCGCAGATCGGGGACATTCTACTTAGACTTTTCTTGTTCATTCCGCCTGGCTGAATATTTTGATATCAAATTTGGCACAACGGCACTCAGTCTTGTGGTATCCGTTAGACCTGTGGTCCACCAAAAAGATTTTTGTTGATGAATGCGAATGTATAAGAAACTTGTCAGTGTTTCAAAAATTTAAATTGAATTAAAATTTTCTTAGCATTTTATAAACTTATCAGATATATAAACATTTTAGGAATTTTAAAAAGTTTCGAAAATATCAGAAGTACTTGTAAATTTGTAAAATGTGAAACAGTTTAGAAGTTAGTGAGTACCTCCTCAGTTCAAAGTGACCAGATACCAGATTGCCGCAGTACCATCTTGTATGAGTTCAAAATTTGCAGACTGTGGCAAGCCGGCTTATAAGTGGTTTAGTGTCCTGGGGTCAGCAATTCATAGCGCGCGTATCGAGATCGCATAGTGTGCTGAGTTTGCAATTCAAAGCGCATGTGTGGAGGTCATACTTTTGAAGATGTTAGCAAATCACATAGTACACAGTATCCAAGTTATCAGCACATGCCAGTTTGCACACAGTAAAGATGTATCAGCATGTGCATTCCCCTAGAAGGGGCTATAAGCTTCATCTTGGCAGGTTTATTTATAACTGCTATCCTGGTTTAAACGTGCATTCCATTTCATTTTAAATGAGTTTGTCAAAGCTCTTGAATAATTTATTAAATTGGATGTTTCCATCGTGGCACTATTAAGAAAAAATTGATAGTTCTCAAACTCATAGTATACTTTGAATTTTCGAACTTTAAGAAGAAACGTAAACGTTGACTGTAAACCTAATAATAAGAATTATACATTAGAACCGTCAACCTCAAAGATCCAGTCAGTCTTTCTGAGCTTAATGCCTTCTATTGGAACGTATTAAGAAAAATGTTCACTTGACATCGTTTTTTTCTCTGGAATACTCCATAAACAAAAAATTACTTCGATGGACTGTAAGCTCAGGCTGATTTTTGAAATTTATTTAGTATTTGAATTTATAATAGTGTGCAATAATCTGAAAAACTAGCCTCAAGCTTGGAGAATGATCAGGTTAAAGTCGCCAAAGCTTTCGGAGGAAGAGTGCGTTTATAAAAAGTTAGTTTGTAGTATTAGTTTGACTCTTTCTTTTTTGTTGCCTCCTTTATTTTGTTATAGTATATAGTTTATACGCAGATCTGGTGGGAAAATTATCCAAGCCCGTCCCACGCTTAGGTTAGATTCGATGGGGAAGAGCTATATGGACTCCCTAGGTCAGGTGGACCTCGACGGGTGAGCACGTTAACAGCCCCGTCACTAGCCTGGAGAGCTAGTCTTGTACATTGCACGTACTTAAATGTTTAGGTTACAGCAGAGGTGGCCAACATAATTTGTGATGCGACCTATTATTATCTCAATATAATTAGCGCAAGTTAATCAAAACATTAAAATATGTTACCAAACCTACCACCTACCTACCAAACTAATGTAAGGCCAGAAGAATTACTGCGTTTGACTATTATTGGTCTAACCATTTTGAATTGAGATTTTGTACATTGCTATTGAGCATAAGAAACTGTTTTTAAGAGATCTTTCGAGAGTTTCTTCTCTGTATGTAGCCAGCGTAGTGCGGCTCTTGATGCTTTCGACTGCCTCTGTTATAAAAAGTTCTAAAACAAATATTCTGTTTGAATTATTGTAACTTTTTTGGATTTTTCGTAACTTATTGTACTTCGTAACTGTAGATTGTACTTAAAATTAATTACTGTTATACTTCTTATGTTACCCCACATGCATTTTAAAAGCAGCATGCATATGAATACTACATACGTATGCAGCAAATAGAACTTCTTTGATGAATCTCTCCAATCTATCAAATTTTCAAATCAAATCTGTAGCAAATTAACTAATGCCTCCGAATCCCAGGGTCCAAACCACCGAATTTCGCTTCAAATGATTTAGCTAACAAGTATTATTACTAATTATCAGTCCGCTGTTTACGTAAACAGATTTTAACAATCCGCAGAGAATATAAGTGAGGTACACTACCTGGGGAGTTAATTTATCGGTCGAAACAGCGGGGCTTTCTTTAATTACATCTCGGGCTCGAGGGATTGCTAGGCCGATAGCTAAACATAGGCTGGCTGCTGCTATACGATTCATCCCTGTTATGCTCGAAGCGTTCCTCCTTGGACGCAATAATAAATAAAGTCATGCCGAACTGTAATATATCTTGGTTAACTTAATGTATTGCTCTCGAGGATAGAATAATAAGAGCTATCTTAAGGCGGGATTAATTTGATGAAAAGTAAAAGTGCTAAACAGAAATGTTCACGTTTCTGTCTGCAAAAGGGATTTTTCCATTATTTATAGATAGATGAGATCGCTAGTTAATCGACTACTATCTTTTACATGAAAGTTAGATGGAAAAGAAAAATTTAAATTATGTAGCAAATATATGAGTTGGTCTAAAGTTGAGTGGTCCTAACTCAACGCAAAAGGGTAATAAATATTAACAATTTTTCAAAGGCCACGTCATTCAAGAAAAGGGTCTGTACCCTATTTTAAAAATTCCAGGATATCGTTCAAATATGATTTTCATGATATATCTAAAGTACTTAATATTGGATAGAATTTTCAAACAAAGATAAAGATAGTGCAAGTACTGCATGATTGGAACATCTGCAGTATAATTTATTAGATTAACGTGTCTTATGAGATTAGGAAAGTGATCCAGATTTGGGTCTAGTAAATGGACAGGAGAAGAAAACATTAGAAGGATATCGTTCAGAATCAATTTAACGGCAATTCATTTTACTTTCTGCGTTGAAATGCCTTTAAAAATTAATATTTTGACTTTTGATTGATGTAAAACTGGCAACTGTCCAATGCAGTGTAATAAGTTGTTTCAAATGTTCTTATATTAGAAACACTTTAAGTAGAAGAAAAGCGACAGAAATTATTACACGAACAGAAGCGGAAATCGGAAACATAAAGCTTATGCATTCTAAGCACAATTCGTGGGTGTAGATGATTTAGTAAAATATCCTGCCAATGCACAGTAGGCAATAGTTCAGCAATACCATTTAGAGATTGCAGTGTTGCCAGAAACTCGCGTTTTTGTTTTAGGCGAGGAATTATGATGGCAAAACATCTCTTGTACCTCATGGCACCGATTACTTTGATAATATGGGCACATGTTTCATTCGCTAAACCAGTCATTATTTATCATTATTTCCTGGTAGCTCAAAAAATGGTTTCAAGATCTTTCTGAGGAAGTACATATTATTTATCCATTGCGGTCTTATGTGATATATACAGGGTGCGGCAAAAGTCAGTTAACGCTATCAAAAATAATCACGCGCAACTATTTTATAGAATGCTCAGAGTGAGAGGGGGGTTAGTTAGTTTAGTATACTCGTGTACCCGCCCCGCCTCATTACGGACTATAAGTTCGTGCTTTTTTAAATGACGAGTTTGGCGATTGCATAGGGAGAAGAGGCAGAATTGAGTGGCCCGCGCGGTCGCCAGATTTGACGCCGTGTGACTTCGCCCTATGGGGAGTACTTAAAGATAAAGTCTTAGCCACCCCAATACGCGATATACGTCATTTAAAAGGGAGGATTGAAGAACAATTTGAAACTCTTCGTGCCAATGCAGAATTCTGTAGACCTGTTTTACCGTATATAAGCGTTGCCAAAAATGTATTGATGAAGGTGGTTCAGACTTTGAACATAAAATGTAGTTGTTTGTATGTTTTTGTATCATTTTATCAAGTTTTTTTAATAATATATCAAGTTTTTTTAATAATAAACCAAGTTTTTGTATTCCGTCATTGTTTGTTTTTATTAATATGCAATTCGGTTAACTGACTTTTACTCGGTACCAAGCATTGAACTCCTCGCTTGTTGATCAAAAGCAGAACGGTAAGACCGCAACCAAATCTGCACATTTGTATTTCATAATTATAACAGTGGACCGTGTAGTTTAATAAACTTCTCGCATGTTTGGCAATTTGGCAAGAATACGGAATCTTTTCTCAATTAATATTAAATTCATAGAGCTCGCATTCAGAAGAACTGCAAGCTGTAATTTTGGTATAAGATTTTAATTGGTCAAAATTCGACACCAATAGCCAAATAATCACTGTAGGCATTTAAATATTTTGTGAAAAAATTAGAAAAAATTCCGGAAAACGCGTTTTGACTCTACAAAAAAGTACCGTTCCCCACATACGTACCAAACCTTCTAGCTGGTGATGTAGTTTCCAGTAGGTTCGATAGATTGGGGGGAGGGGGTACCGCACGGGATAAACCTAGAACTAGACTTTCCGTGCCAGAGCCATATATGTATATTTTCTGAATCGGAATAGCAGAATTGGCATATTGTCACTGTTTAGAAGATCTTTGTCATGCTTGGGCCATACATACCCTCCTTTGTAGTGTGTTATTTTCATATAAACTATACTTGCTTAACAGAGATGCAAACAAGTTTAAAAATATATGTGTCGGGTGTTAAGGGCTCCAATGATCTGCAGTAGGGTCGGCCAAATAATCATAGTAATCGGTGCCATGATGAATGAATGAATGTAATGTAATGATGTACGAAGGATGTTCAACTATCCCGATTCCACGCCCAAAAATAAATAAATAAATAAAGTATGCAGGACGAGGTACTAAGTATAATAACAGTAAATAAAATGGATATAATAAACCCATAAAATGGGTTTAGAACATCCATACTTTTATCCACGACTACATTACTTGCTCATACTGTGTAGCTTGGATTAAGCAAAGGGCAAAACCATCAAGAGCTTGTTTGTTTGTTTAAAAGCTGTTTGATCAACAGCTTTTATAAAAATTGGAAAAATGTGAACAATTGGATTCATCCATTCATTCATTCAGTCCAGTTGCAACTCAGTGTGTAGTAAAGATCACTGGCCTATTAATAATTAAGAAACATACTTTAAGAGATCAAAGGGTATGGTTCAAGTGATGTTCCTGGACGTCACTTTTTATGAAAATGCCGCCCAAAAGTTATAAATATCCTAGCCCAGAAATCATTGCATTGTAAAAACAGTTTCGATGAAAAAAATATTCTATACATTCATTCATCTTGTACTAGCAGAACAAGAGAACCTTTGGCTCAATGACTTGAATAGTGAATATGGGTGTTAACAGCATTGCTTTCCAGAATCCTTACTCAAGAATTACAGAATTTATAAAAGTTGGTGCAAAATGTATAAGAAATGTTGAACCTCGACGCAAAAAATAGAGTGGTAGTAATTAGTAATAGAAAGAATGGCTCATTTTGTCACGCCATAAATAAAGACAAAACACACAAGATATATTTTTTTCTATATTAATTGATGATTTTCCCTCTTCTCCTTAAACATAACTCACGGTTTGAATTGGTTGATACGATGATAAGTTAGCGGATATTTTACGTGCAGGTTATATTTCTGTATATGAACCTTCTGGTGCCAGTGTGATTCTGTTCTAAAAGGAGTTTGGCGTAATTAGGTTTTCTGCAGTTTTCCTTAGGTGTGACACAAATATGGGTTGCGCTGTTCTATCTGTAAGTCTGCTGCAGCCGCACATAGGGCCTACGTAATAATAATAATCGCCCCCTCCCCCCCGCACAAGCTTATAGCTTCTGGGGCCTGGTTTCCGGGTTATGGGTTGTAGCAATTATTATTATTATTATATATTATTTATATCTGTACCAGAATGCGTGTTCTATATATTAGCTATGTCAAAATTTCGAAATGTTTGTTCAATAAATACCGAACTACAAAAACAACAACTCAAACGGTATATGCCCGATTTAATTTGTTTTTTCGTAATATATTTGTATTTTTTTATGTTTTGCCAAAATATGGCATAGATCTTTAATTTGTGTCTTTTGTTCGAGTGTCAATGGAATATACTCGTATTCCTTTGATAGCTAACCTTTAACCTATCTATTTAATTAAAGTGTCAAGCATGCTTGGATTATAATGGTTGAGATCTCTTTGCTAGAAGTTAGCTGTGTAAATAGACTAGTTAAAGCTGTGTGCACTAGTTTGTAATAGTGATGTCTATATGTGTAGGTTTTTTATATATGGAAAATTCAAATGCATTGCGTGTTTTAATAGTGAAATCTAAAAAGTTAATAGATCTATTTTGGCGTGTTTCTAATGTAAAATTTATGTTTAGGCCAAAACAAACTAAAATGTCATCAACATAACAAAACCAAAAGATAATATGAAACTTTTTATTAAATAATTGCATATTTATTCTTTAATTACACTTTTTTCTAAATCCGCCCAAAACGGGGGAGAGCGGAAATGATCCTTTTTGGCATCTGCAGATTTACAAGAGTACTCAGAAACTTCGCAAGAAGCGGTGTAAAGAAACTTCCTGATAGAATTTCATAAGATTTCATATGGAGCAGGTGCGTAGGTTTACCTCTAGCAACAGGAAACAGTCACTTCGTAGATTAAAAAAAATAATGGAGTAGAAATTGCAGGGCGACCTTTAACAAGAAGAGAAACAGACGAATTAATATGATGTTAGGTTCGTATATAGTACAGTTTTTGCACTAGGCATGTGCCCACGCACCTTCGGGATGCACTCTTGAATTGCTTTTACCACTGTGGAACAGTTTGTGGCTCAGTTAGATGCGTGCAAGATTATCTAACAAGTGACTGGGGTCAACCCCCTAAGAAACCCCGGCCAATATATCACCATGCGTAACAATAGTTTCTTCATTGGAAGGCAATGACAAATCACTCACAATTCCCTGAAATTAATAACAAATCCACGTACTATGTGCTTCGGATGGTTTGGAGCCCAATTTAAGCTGTAGGTTCCCTATACTTGTGATCACTAGACAAGCACAACACAAGTACAATTCACCATTGCATTTTAAAATGAATGTACATAACTAAATTCTGTTTCTTTGATTTTGTTTTTATAATGCGTATTTATAAATCATACACAGAAAGTCTATAGCTTTGGCATTTGTACCCATGTGACCTTGGAGAGCGATTGTACGTTGTACTTTAATTGTACGGAATTTTAAAAATCGCTTCTCCTTCAAGATACCGAGGTATACTTTGACCAGTAAATTTTCCTGAAATTAGAAAAAACAAGTACTACGTACTTAGGATGGTTCGGAGTCCACCTTAAGTTGCAGGTCTCCTATACTGACTAGCACAACACACCTTCCTGCCTCCGAAGAATAGTTACCTTTACTAATTTTTACTCTATAGTGTCTTTAATGGCCCCAGTTAGGGCATATGTATATTAGTTAGTATAAAAAATATATGAAGTGCTGAATTTTCATGGATGAAATAAAGGCCATATCGAATTAGTTTTTCGTGTATTTAGTTAACTATTTATTTACAACTGCAGTAAAACATATGCAACAGGTTGGGAAATTCTAAAATAGTTCTTTTAAACTTCCCAACACAAACAAATAATACTCTGCAAATACCAGGTTAAATGTTTTACTGTAAATACCTCTACACCTATAAAACTAAGCAATTATTGCCAGGAATTTTAAGATTTTCCACTCTTTACCACACCGTTTATGTGTTTGAAGAAAAATCTAAAATTTACGACCAGGGTATTTACGTTTCTGCTCTTAAATTGGTCCAAAGCATAGCAAACGATCTTTGAGTAATAAAACCAAAGCACAACTTAACACCTACTTTACGCTACCAACATTATAAGAAGATTTATTCCTGTTAATGGAAAAGGCCTGCTTTGAGCGGTAACTGATAGTGTTTCAAACAAAAGCCCATATCATCTACTGTTATTACAGTAGAAAATTTTACGATCTTAGAGTAGTACAAGTATGGCTAAACGCAGTTAAGTTGTTGACTACAAAACCCCATAAATTACCTAGTTTAAATCTATCAAGGCAACAATATTAAACGCAATTTATATTTATTAAACGTTGACATTTAGTCAAGTTGTATTAAGGAAAATTAAATAACAAATGGCGCAGGTGATGCTTTCGTATTAAATCGGTCTGATGTTGGAATGTTCGGTCCTTCGTCGAAAAATCGAGGGAATTTCATTAAACCATTCAATTTTCGCCAGCGAATGAAAAAGCTAGCATCAAATCTCCTTCAGAAAGAAGTTATTACTAGCCAGCGACTGCAGGAAACTGACAAAAATAATATTTGATAAAATGTCTAAGGCTTCTTTCAATTTTTGTTATACGGAAAGTCTAAAAAAAGTTGCTTTTTTCGACAATAAACATAATTTTGTTTATTTTTTTCTTTGTTTCTTGTAGCAGCAATTTGGTCTTGATTCTAAAAAGTATATAAATGTAGAGAGTTGTGCTTTTCCTTTTTTCATATGGCAATTGAAGCTGCACATTTGTTAAGAAAATGGAGCATTAATAAAGAAGTTTATGAAAGCATTTTTGCATTGGTAATTAAAAATGATTTCACTAACAAGAACATGTGTTTCTGTTTAATTTAATGTTAAGATTGATGTGTTATGGTAAATGTCAAATAGTTCATTATATAAGAAACAGAAAAAGAAATTAATTGCAAGTCATGAAGTCACTTGGTGCCAAAATAAGTCCTCAGCTGTACATTATTTCGACGTTAACACATATGTAACATCGAAAGGCAATTGCCATAGAAGTTAAATAAACAAGGATTCAAAATAATCATTTTATATTTGTTGATTCTTTAGAAGCAATTACTCTGGATACTTTAATACAATTACTAGGTTTTGACTCCAATGAACTTTCCTTTGATTGCACTAAAGAATTTAAATTTAGCACAACTACCCCATGTTGGTTCCATCGAATGACATGACACATGACCGAGGATATGAGATATATTTAAGAATTACTTCTTTCACTTTTTAGTGCATTTTGTACCTTATCTGTCTTCGAAGTAATTTAGCGCTTCGTTATTTCATTTAATAGAATATTATGTATTAAGGGTTTAATTGAGTGGCTTAGAGCCCGTAGAGTCAGTTAGCGTCTGAGGCGAAAGCCGAAGGTGCTAAGACGACAAAGGATAAAGGTTAAGTTAAATTAATATTTAATTTAAAATAAAATAATTTGAAAAGTGCAAAAACTTCAAGTAAGTGGTCTATAATTACTATTATGTCCGGTCCTGCGATTATGACCTATTTAGCGGCCTGTTTTTAGAGCGTAAGTGGCTAAATTAAAGCTCTAGGGCTTACCATTGTTAATAGTTACCATTGTTACGCCGTCTCCATAGTAACAACAGTAATTATATACCATTGCACCTACCTACTTGAAGTTTTATCAATGCACCTACCTACTTGAAGTTTTGCACGTTTTAAATTATTTTTATTTTAAAATTAAATATTAATTTAAACTTAGGCCGAACATAAACTAACGTATGCATTTCGGGCTTAATTAGTGTTTTAGAGCCTAGCTAACTGACTCTGCGGGCTCTAACACACTCAATTAAGCCCTTTAATACATAATATACTATTATTCCTATGGAGACGGCGTAAACAGGGGTAGTACAAGGGAGTGCTCTAATTTAGCAATTTACGCTCTAAAAACAGGCCGCTAAATAGGTCATAATCGCCCGAACGGACATAAATAAAGATACGCATGTGAGCTTACGAAAAACTGTTAGGGTACCACCGGAGAAGCTTTCTCTATCGAATAAAAAATACTTTTTTATTTTTAAATTTTAAAAACCCGTTAAAACTCTTTCTAAGTATGTTAGAAAGACACCTACACAACAACAAAATGTTATAACTCAACAAATACATGAAATATGAAAGGTTCTATAATTCATCCCCGTCTAAATTCGCTCCTTTAGAGGTTGATTAAGGCAAGATTTAGAATTATTTTTATATGGATAACCTTTTAAAGCAAAAAAGTCGATATTTCCTTGGACCTAAGGAATATTGAAGAATTCGTAAAAACTCTTCCTTTTACCTCCAGGCCACGGGGCGTTTAAAATCTACCGCTCCCCTATAGCTAAGTTTTTATCACAGAATAAAATCGAGTAATTGATCAAATTAGTATATCGTCTTATAAGTGCAGCGAAGTGCCAATTTATCAATACATACTTACACACTATACTTTTTTTACGACCACAAAAATTTAATGAAAGCTAAGAAAAATACCTAACATAGAATATGATTTGAAATTGACATATGCTTGGATGTCAAGAATGGACACTCACATTTTGTGGCAAACATATGTTACTTATACAACGCAAATGATTTGTTTATAAAATTACCTACTGGTAATATTCAAACAATTGCATTCAGAATCGTCACCTGTTTCGATATACCACTTTTACAAGGATAAAACAAAACTAAAGAATAGAACACGGTTGAGAGATTGTTGAAATCGGCAGCTGTCGAAACCACTCAGCTTAAAATATCTTGGTTTACTTCAGTAGCAGTAGTTCATGTAAATGATTCGCGCGTAAAACAAAATCCAGTCTTTGCTATATTACCAGCGACTATTTCCAATACGCCGCCGTTAAACAAGAAGTTACCATTAAATAAAAATAATCGATTAATTCAATAATCTTTTTTTGCAGATTTATAACCTCAATCAAACAAGACCATTATAAATAGCACAAGGATAGAGAATGACGTATTGCTGTTCTGTTTCGAATAGAACAGCGTATCATCCAGAGAACCGTCAACAACTATCATTCAGCACTTTCTACAAGCTGAGTGTCAGAGTAGCAGTGTTGAACCTATAAGCGTCCCTGAATACGCCTATTCTCTACAGACTTCAATGTTTTATTTTCTATAAATAATCACAATTTGACTGTCAACATTGGGTGAACGGCCGGGCAGTTCGAGGTGTCGGGCATGGCTAGTATCCGAGACTAGTACCAGGATGACAGAGGTGCAGACCATGCGGCGTTCATCCTTAGAACTGACTGTATTCTATCCAACTCCAGGTTTGAAACAAAAGCGTGCCAGCCACAGGCCGTCGATAGAGGTGTCGGAGGTTTTTTTACAGTTTCATCAGAGACGAGGTCTAGGAGTGGTTACCCAAGCCGTCGTTAGTGGTATCGGATAAATCGACTCACTACTATCAGGGATGAGTCCTGAGGAGGTACCTGCCCAAAAGTAATGTGTAGTAGAGATTCACGAAAGTGTTTCTCGACGAATTACTCATTAACGTTGAAGAGGAAACTTTGAAACGTGATACCGGTGTGGGTAGTTACATTCAGGTTGAATTAGGCCGGGTAGTGGTCCCACTACGTGAGGGGAAAGTTCGAAGCTGGACTAGGACCCATCTTTTAGGAGAAAAAGCCCGACGGGTGAGCACTTCATTCCTCTGGTACTAGCCTGGAGAGCTAATAGACGATGGATAGTAACCTCGCTCCCACCAGTATATACTGGTAGCGTTTGTGCGCTAATTCAGCGTATCTCAGTTCGTGACTCCGAAAGGGGATCCGTGGTCATAGGCCGAACGTTAGATGGGCCATGTTTAAATAACGCTATCGCAACCTTAATTAGGAGAACCTTAATTGCGTGTGCTGACATCTATGACATTTTAATAGAACCACTGAAAATACGCAATTGCACACAATTAATCATTTGCATTGTTACTAAACTGTGTGGCTTTCTATAGTGGTTGTAGAAATGCATTGCAGCCGAAATGATGATGGTGATAGATAGCCTTTGTCAGCACGGTATACCAAATACATATTTTCGCGCTGCCAACCTTCAATAGTTATGAAATAGTTACTGATGCAACAAGTTGCGAAAAGTAATTGTTTTTTTTACTAGTAGTGCTTCACTTTACTTTTTGAGAATCCCTAATTTCATGTTTCTAGGTCCAAGTGTATGGACTAGACGTTGATGAGTCAATCAGGATATTTGTTGTTATGTATGTAGATTAATAGAATAAAAATGCTAATTCTACATTTTGACTAGGAATATCGAAAAGCAAGAATTGAACAAATATGGGACCCAAAAATCTTTGAGTTCCAGTGGACATTAAAGATCAGAGTCTGAATGCCTCTTGGCCTCATTGAAGTAAGTATGCAATGGATCGAAAGGAAGCTTCACTAATTTCGAAAAATATTGTGTAGATTCACTATTGTTGTTATTGTTGAACAATTCTTATGATTTGTGGTTAAGCTTTAGCAGCCTGTAATGCCGTTTGATAGGTTGTGGAGCTCAGTAAAGTTATCTAAATGAACCGGACGGGTAGTTGTGTGTTTGGGTTGTGTACGGTTCAGTGCGATCGTACCCTATATTCAATAGTAGCCGTGAATGCTTGTACGTCATCCTGACAAGGATCAGTGTCTAAGGAGGTACATACGAGTACATAATTTGTTTTTCAATTTCCGTTACATGGCATTCAAATAACATTTGAAATTTCATATTTAACAATTGATTGTATGGTTGACTGAATTATTTGTGGGCATTAAGATTATACGTGAAAATTCTATTTTAGAATGCTGTAGTTAGAGTTAATTTTAAGGCTTCTAAATTGCACAGAGAAAAATTCCTTATGCCATTTTTATTATGATAATGTTTTTCTTCACTTATACCATGTTTCACTTATATCTATCAACGACTTTCGTTATTATCTTAGGCTCTGCAACAATTATTAAGAAAAGCAATATTCACAAATTCTGTGTCTTAGACACAAAGGCAACTTTCATCATATCGTTTATAATTTATAGTAAAAGCAGTATTTTAATTATCTTACCAATCAATGCCTGTCTGGCCATTTACTAGCTCGTAGGGACTCACCTGTAACAAAACACAACAATTGAGCTTGATATCAAGGGTAGAATTACTATATAAGTATTTGATAAAACCAATTCTTTAACATTTTCTAGTATTAAATCATTTCCCGAACATGTTTTACTATCTTTGCTTCCAATATTAGTGGCTAACGACAAATATTGTGGTAGATATAATTAGGTTTCTAGAAATGTGTAATTTACTTTATCAGTTGCAATTCTGTATCGGCAGGAGTAATCTCTTACTTGAATTAGAATTATTTTTGGATGGATCGAAGTCAGAAAAATAACTGGGATTACCTGGGCGTTGCGTAGCCAGGAAGCTCACAGCTAGTGTGCTTACGTAGCGTTAGATGATTTTCTTTAAGTTAGAGACCTATTATAACGCAGGCCTTACAAATAGATAAATCTTTGACGTAAAGAGTTAACAATCATTTACCAAGGGAATTATCATTAATTGCTGTTTAAATATTTGACATTTATTATTTAAAAAATTCATAACTTACGCATATCTCTCTAATAAATTCTAAATAATTAACGAACATAAAACATCGTCCAAATAAACGCAGAACTCGGTTTTGAAGTTTATAGTTCATTGAACTAGTTAAGATTTGTTTATTAAATTTATTTAATTATAATCTACCTCTCGCACACCGGTCGCTATTAGATTTTTAGTATGGTAAGATATACTTGCTACGTCTGCAATTACTGGTACGCTCTAATTGATACTGTCAAGTCCTCCAAAGCCGAATATTTTTTTGAAAGACAACTGTCATTTTGAAAAATAAAATTAGAAAAGAAAATACGTCTAATAGTCTCATCTTTAGCTTCTTTTTTCAAATTAGTTAATGTCTGCTCTAATGATCAAAAATATCATATCCATCCTGATTAATGTGAGACCGACCAAAAGATAAAGTTAATTTTAAGTTTAAATAATGAAAGCATATTAATTATTAATTATTAAACATATGAATCGAGTAAGACAGGAGTAATTGTGTAGATATGTGATAGCATACGCCGTATATACGAAGTATACGTATTCGTCCTTGATTGTTGCAATTCCTAATAATTAGTTTTATGTCGCCTTTATTTTAACGTTTATTGGCACACTGTAGTTTAATTGATATATTGTGAGTGAAGTCGAGAAGATCTTAAAGTAGTAGACTCGTACAAGGTATCAACAAAGCTGAACTAAGATCAATGTCGTATTATATCCTGCTACAGTTTGTTTAACACAACTATGCCGATTCCCCTATCTACTATCCCCTTCTGCATCGGCAAGGTTTAGGTAGATCGGTATCTCTTTAAGACTTCGTCCTGTTGCTTAACTAATGATGATAATTGTATGATTAAAAATGCTCTTGCTCTTCTGCCAAACACACTTTTCTCATCTTAAAGGCATAAATCGCAAAGTTGGTGAATTGGACGGTAGATGGTTTGGCTGGTTGTAAAAGCGTGTAACGGAGGATTTTTTACTGCTTAATGCGTATAACACTTCAAAATCTCTAAAATTCTATTTACAAAGCCACCAAGTACAGTAAGTACAGTACAGTACTGTAGTGATCTTAGTTGGCGATCACTACATTACTCCTAGCAACAAGACAACAAACTTCGACAAAAATATTAAACACGTTTTTCATCACAAGTCTTGAATTTTATTTATTTAGTATAACATTTAATATATTTTTAATGCAACACCTCTTGGTATATTCCCCGCACCACCACAACGTTGCAACACCGTAAGCTTTTGTTCATCTTGCCTCATGATAGACACATAAGCCATAAAATCCTAGGAGTCAAATGCCAAGAAATGTATTTATTTCATTTCGTATTTCAAACAATTGTTTATATACTACAATTAGTAAAATAAGGTATATCTTTATCTCCGTTGTCAATGACACCGGAGTTCAAGACGTTCTTGATCTCCGTTGTTGTTGGCAACGTAAAAATCATTCGATGTTGCATAACAGCCACACGTGACATGCTACTTTTTATCTCCTTGGTTACGCGTATAATGATACAGACAAGGCAACTTGCTTCATTATACAATAAATTCGGATGAATTTTAAAAGGGAAAAATTAGGATTGAAATACGAAATAAAATAAAACAACTTATTCAATACGGAGATCAAGCTTCTTTAAATCCTCGAAGATGTTATAACGTCTCGTCTGGCGCCTCGGCGTTATAATACATCTTCTCGGATTTAAAGTATCGCTTGATCTCCTAATTACATAATATATATTATAGTATATTACATGTTGAGTTCGTAAAGGATATCGTTACAAGCCAAGCGATAATTGTTTGACCGAGACGGTACGTCGAGGTCAAACAATATCGCGAGGCGTGGAAACTTTACCAACGAAACATGTATACTATTTTATTCACAATAATTAGACTTAAGATAATCAAAATAAAAAGTAATTTTAAATTTTAAAATAGATTTTTTATAAACTGTCATAATTTCAATAAGAGCCATCTATCGACCAAAAGAAACTTTAAGTAAGGTTTCATTCTTCGCCGCTAGATGGCAATGTATGCGCTCAGTATTTTAAAATTAGAAATTAATTAATTCCATTGTAATTATTAAATATAAAATACGGAAAAATAAAAATAAAACTAATATTAAATAAAAAATATGTTTTTAGCGTTAAATATATTTATAAAAACTTAAATTTAAATCGGATAAAACGTCCTGTTTTAAATTATTCAGAAAAAAAAGTTGGCCATAACTTTACATGTCAGTTTTACAGACATGTAAAGGAAATTGTTAACCACTTTGGTGGTGCTATAGCAATAGCTTACTTTCCAAGGTTTTTACAACATATGAAATGTACATATTGCAATATGATTGTGAATAAAATTATTTTCAAACCAACCTCCAATCTCGTTGTTTTGTAGTGGACGACGTATCTTCATTCCAAGCGCTTCGCTAGAAAACAACGCACAATCTTGGTAGTTGATTTGGATAAACGATGCACTATGGTACTTCCTAGAGATGCAACGGTTAAACGTGTAAAAGTTTAAAGACCGTAAAGGCAGTAAACGTTTATTAAGTAGTTGGGTTAAACGTAGGCGAAATAAATAGTCTACGGATTTTTTTTTTGAAAAAATATGTCGTAGAAAATAGAACGGGGTAATATAAAATTTGTTCTCTAAAATTAAGTTTATTCAACGCGGTTTATTCAACGGTGCGAATTATTCGCGTATACAAGTCGAAGTTTTTCAATATACCACACATTTTGTGAATTGTAAAATAAGTTGTTTTTTTTGTGACCCTGTTCTCAATAAATGTAACGATTAACTTAAATTTTAATCCACTGTGGTAGTTAAAGATTGTTTTGAATATGACGATTAATAGAGTTATCTTCCTTTGAAAAACATCATAATCGGGTCGTCTTCAAGTTAAATTAACCTGGTTTTCACCTTGGCATTGCATGGAATAGAAATCTAAATGGCTCTAAAAACAAATTTGGAAATGCAACATAAAGTCGAACCAGTGTTTAGTAATCATTCAAGCTTTTATTACTACTTGCTAAAGAATAAAATCGTAGGTGACAGTCTTTAAGTTGTTTCAATCTTTGCTGTAGAAATAAATCCAAACTAGTTGGTTTGCAACAATTATGGTCATTTGCACCACCTCGAGTTAACTTTAACCATGGTTTAATTACTATGGATACGATTGTTTCAAGAAACATATGTCATGGCAATTTGTCTCTGTTTGGGATTAGTCGAAGGTCGTGAAAATGGTTACTAAAGAATTAAAATGCCATAAAATCCAAGGTCAATGTGTTTAACTGCAAACTGATTTTAAAAGCAACCTGATTCAAAGTAACATAATATAGCATAATCTTTGTAATCCACATAGTACAGCAGAATAAAAGCTGGATAAAGCTGGAACAACCAAATCAGCACAACCAAATCAAACCTACTTTATAATTTATTGCTATTTATTTGCTAATTAATTGCCACAATATCGATTTTATTGCAACTTATTTTTAAAGAAAAAACGTGGTTGTGCCAGCTTGATATCAAGCTAGCACAACCATACGGTATTTCTATACGAAAGTGACGGAAACTACATTATATTTTTTTGCTATTAATTTGCTACCTAATTGCCACAATACCGATACTATTACCACTTGTTTTAGATAAATACCATGGTTGTGCCAGCTTGATATCAAGCTAGCACAACCATAAGGTATTTTTTTAAACAAGTGGCGGAGACTACGTTATATTTTTTTGCTATTTATTTGCTAACTAATTGCAACAATGATATACATTTTTCAAATTAATTACTACGCAGAAATTAGGGTAAACACCTTAATGAAACCGTCGATACTATTACTCCTCTTACGCAACCAAGCAAAGTTGGGGTATAATAAATAAATGCTACAACACAACCAAATTACTTGCGGGTTGCAAAGTAGCTTGGACTCTAACCTACCCATACTTTTTAAATTAATTGCCACTTGAAAACTAGAGTAAACACCCTTCAAATTCCGACTATACTATTTTTCGTATTACGCGACTAAGCAAAAGATGCGGTATAATAATTAATTGCCACAGCACAACCAAGCTGTTTGGGGTTTACAAAGTAGACTGGACTCTAGCCTACCCATACATATAACTCTTAAATTAATTGCCACTTGGAACCTAGAGTAAACACCCTTCAAATTCCGACTATACTATTACTCGTATTACGCGACTAAGCAGAAGATGCGGTATGATAATTAATTGCCACAGCACAACCAAGCTGTTTGGGGTTTACAAAGTAGAATGGACTCTAACATACCCATATATATAATTTTTAAATTAATTGCCACTTGGAAACTAGAGTAAACACCCTTCAAATGCCAACTATACTATTACTCGTATTACGCGACTAAGCAAAAGATGCGGTATAATAATTGCCACAGCACAACCAAGCTGTTTGGAAATTACAAAGTAGACTGGACTCTAACCTACACACACATATAATTTTTAAATTAATTGCCACTTGGAAACTAGAGTAAACCCCTTCAAATGACGACTATACTATTACTCGTATTACGCGACTAAGCACAAGGTGCGGTATAATAATTAATTGCCATGGCACAACCAAGCTGTTTGGAGTTTACAAAGTAGACGGGACTCTAACCTACCCATACATACAATTTTTAAATTAATTGACACTTGGAAACTAGAGTAAACACCCTTCAAATGCCGACTATACTATTACTCGTATTACGCGACTAAGCACAAGGTGAGGTATAATAATTAATTGCCATGGCACAACCAAGCTGTTTGGGGTTTACAAAGTAGACTGGACTCTAACCTCTAAGTGGCAATTAATTTAAAAATTATATGTATGGGTAGCTTAGAGTCCAGTCTACTTTGTAAACCCCAAACAGCTGTTTGGGGTTTGCAAAGTAGACGGGACTCTAACCTCTAAGTGGCAATTAATTTAAGAATTATATGTATGGGTAGCTTAGAGTCCAGTCTACTTTGTAAACCCCAAACAGCTTGGTTGTGCTGTGGCAATTAATTATTATACCGCATCTTGTGCTTAGTCGCAGCTTGATATCAAGCTGGCACAACCACTTTTTTTTTAAATAAGTGGCAATAAAATCGATATTTTGGCAATTAATTAGCCAATAAATAGCAATAAATTATAAAGTAGGTTGGATTTGGATGTTCCAGCTTTATCCAGCTCAGAATAAATTTAAACATAATTCTGAAACGATTAAGAATTTAACATAAGTAAACAAAGTTTTTTTTTGGCTATTAATCAGCCAAAGCATTTGTTTACTGTTTATTAGAATGATCTTTTGTATAGCTTCTAAGAATACGCTGATGTTAGTTATCCTTTAGAAATAGAAAATCTTAAACGAAGTAGTCCAAATGTTAAGGTATTAAATATTAGATTTCAGGTGAGGCTTTCCGTATTATATTAAGGATTAGGCACCCAAGATTCTGAGGCTGTTTCCAGCTACCTAGTTTATTTGATAGCTACTAATTTTAATTTCAATGCGGTAAGGATAATAATAGTTATAGGATAAAGTTGGTTAGGATAATTTAGAGCATTTTACATACATCCGGATTACATACGATACGTGTTCATTTCATGACCACTAATGCAAAAGGATTATTTGGGAAATAATTATCCTAGGCTTTCATCAAACAAATTGGTTTCGATTTTCTCATCCATCATCCAATTCCAGAGAAAAATATGCATAATATTACCTATTTGTTCAAAAGTATTTTATTTCATGATCAAGATCGTTATTTATCCAGCACACGTCGTAACAAACAATTGGTTCGGATTGCCCTATTTTCAGGAAATTGCACAATACCGAATGTGCTGGCTGAATTCTTGAATTGGGAAATCAATAAATTGGTCCTGGTAGACTGATTAACCTCAAACTGTTGCTGCTTATTTATTTGGTGAAACTGATTCGCATGGGTTTTTTTTGTTGAATCTCTCCACGCATAGGCTTGCATTCGGTAGACATATTTTTTAAAAAGGTAGGTAAAAGGAAAATGAATACAGCGTTAAAAGTTCCGTGAAAATAAATGGATATGGATGACACAAGGGATCAAACAAGGACTAAATAAATACTGCGAATGTGTTTGCTGTGAACACTGGTTTGTTTTATTACAATTCCGGCGTGGTGAAATCAACCCCTTATTGTTAAATTTAACATAAAATCCCTGCGCCTATTCTTAATGTATACATACAGGATGAATGTACTTTACGTATGTATATATATATCCATGACGACGCTTAAAGTGGTGGTAGTAAGTAACGAAATGATCTCTATATAGCATAAAGACATCCTGATAGTATCTCTCATAAATCTTTTATTGTCTCATAAACCTTAAATCATCTTTATCTGTCTCTCATAGAGAATACGAGACTTATAATGGCCAACTATAAAGCTTGACCTAAGCTTGAAGGTATTATATAAAAATTACTTCGTTGCGGCATTACAAAGCTTGAATTTAAAAATGTGTGCTTGTATTGTAGGAAGAGAATAAATGTTCTTTGCTTTCCAGCAACATATTTTAAAATTTAATTCATACGACTGTCTCCCTATGTGTAAAAGTCGTATATTGTGAGATTATATTAAATTTTTAACACTAAATCGAATTCGACAATAAAAAAAGGTAAATATTACAAGTGTCCTTTTTTGGTTGCCTTTTATTTCTTGTTGTTGGAAATATAAACACATATCGTTCCATTAGGATGCTTAAAAAAGATATAGGACTTGGGAGGATTCCAATTTCAAATGTTATAAATGTTGCACAACAAGATTATGTAATAAACAGAAAAGATGGCCTTTCTAAATAATGATTGTTACTGTTGAATTCTAATAGAATGAGATATATAAATATTACTGTATCTGAAAACGTTTATTAGTTATGACTTGCATGCAACTGCTGGTCGTTTTGGTGTAGATGTGATAAATCTACTTTCCATTCTTTTCTATCCTTGACCTCCTTTTTGCGGTTGGGTTCAGTTAAATCCTTTTATCTTAAGTCTTTTGTACGTAATTGAATCCAGTAACTTATGTACTTATCATGTTTGTGCTGTCGTGGTTGATAATATGTGATATTTATTTTGTACTATGTGGACGAAAGATTTTATAGCCTTGGTAGTGTAGCGATTAGCGTGCTGGTCTCTCACTCAAGTGAACCGGGATCGAATCCCGGTGCTGGAAGATTTAATTAAGGTTTTCTGCAGTTTTCCTTAGCTGTAACACAAAGCCCCAACTTCGTGGCTCAACGAAATTTAGCAATTAGAATCTTAACCGCTCCCTGTATCTCTGCAGCAACGGAAGAGTCATTTCATGTTTCAAAAGCAACCGCCTTACAGTAGAAAGAGCTGCAAATATTGCATTTGTGTCCTATAACTGAAACCTTCTACATAAATATAGAGAAAATGAAGATGGAACTGATGAAGATACGCCAGCAATTACGCCTCCAAGTCTTATTTGATAAGAATCCTATTGAATTTATGGATTGCTCCTGTCACGATTTAATGGTAAATTATAGTGATGACGATAGCGACAAGGATTAGATTCAAGTTGATCCATCATGTACACTTTTCAATCAATAAAAAAATCAATGACAAAAATGACTTTTGTTTTATTTTTCACGAAGTACTATGTTTTGAGACTCAGATAAATAGTACTACTAATTTCTTAACCAAAAAATTATAAGTAACGCCCACAAAAGGAAAATTAATTATCTAATTTTTTTTAACTTTACACGTTCAGAAATTCGAATTTTGGGTGATGAGTGTAAATTTTGAGCTCAAAAACCAGCAAAAAAATATGTATCCGTGTTTCAGGTATATATGGGTATTTTCAGGTATGAATGGGTATTTACCTTATTTACCCATTTTTACCTTCTAGGTATTTAACGATTGCCCACCACTAGACCGAACCATCTCAGTTGTTGTCCTGCAATCTTCTCGAGTACGCGTTTTGCTTGCTGCTGCTTTTATTTTTCTTACTGTTTTCATTTTACACGCCTCGATTTTGTTCTTCATAGTAGTTGAAAACTCACGACTTACTTTCACATAGGTGGTGCTTCAGTGTACATCGAAAAAGTTTAAGAAGGGGTAGAGTTTGTCCAGACAAACCAAAGTCTGTTTTAGACTTTTTTTCTCTGTAAGATTATTATTTGACTGGTTTAGGTATTGTTTTTAATAATGATGCAATGCAGAATACGTAATACGTCTGTAATGGTAATGGACGAGCTGCCAAAAGATGCTTTCCAGATCGTCAAGTGCCTCATCGTTCCACACTTTGTTCGTTGTTTCAGTTTGATAGGGAGCACGATAGAGTCCCTTCAACTGTAACTAGCAAGCGACCAGGAAGACACGAACCGCATCAGGTTTTTTTTTCATTTATATATTTTTTTTCATTTATCGTTAAGTACCTTTGAAGTAATAATACATTTTAGGATATTATTGCAATAGCAGAGGACAACTCTAAATTGGCAAATAGGCGTTATGACAGGAATGTCGCTTTGTAGATTTGGCGCAATTTAAAAAAGGATCGTTAGCACTCGTATCATTTTCAACGGGTACAGAAAGTTGAACCAATGATAATGTCTCTAGAACAGCATTCTGTCAATGGTTTTTACAACAACAATGGGACGTATACAGAATTTTTTTAAAGACGAAGCACTGTTTCATAGAGCTGGAGCCTACTTCATCTCTATGAAACAGTGCTTAGGACCACTGGTTATTTTTAATAACCATTTAACTGGAAAACTTTAGCGAGATTTTCTGGTAAACGCATTGCAATGCTTGTAATTGTAAACACTTTCGATAATAAGCAAGTTAACAGAAAAGTAGTAATATTTCAACATGTCGGAGCACCACCTTGTTTTTCTGTAGATGTCCGACATTATCTTGACGCCGCAATGTTAATGTGCTCCTGCTATTGTTTTACATTTTTTCAAGTAGTCGATGAGAGTATGCCAAGTGAATCGCAAAAGCTCGTCGACATGACCTTACAGCGAACAATGACATCTTTGCCTTCTTCGGAGCACTTTCAGTGGTCTCTGTTCACGTATTTGCTTTTTTTTAAACAGTGTCCATTTGAATGCGGTTTTGGCTGACTTTGATCAGACCCATCGCCCAGAAATCTTTTATATGATTAGATATCCGTGTAAGATGCTGTGCACACGTTAACTTGAGATGCTCATAGCTTCAGCAATGTCTCATACTTTCACTATGCGACTTTCCAACACGATACCATCGATTTTTTCGCATCATTTGTGTGTGTGTAATGTCACTTGTGCTTGAACAAGCACGTTTGAATTTGTTTATTCAATAATATGCAGTTTTCAACAATTTAGCAGAATCTCACCGTGCTCATTCGCCTTTAAATTCACAGTCGTTTTATTTTCATAAAAAAAAATTTAATCGTGTGTTTATGTCGTAGTTTTTGAAAAATGCGACTATTTGTTAATAGAAATGGCCGTCATAAAGATGCTATTCAATGTATCTGACAGTATACGTTTAAAATATGTCAGTTGATGTTGAAAGATGTTGCCACGTTGTTAATAGTGTCCCCATCTGAGAATTTACTTTAATTATTATCAAACAGCACTCGTAAAACACGTAAAATAATAGTAGGAAAAACAGCTTCTTATTGTTACAAATAGGAAACAATATAAATAAAATATTACCACCAAACATTTTTTATTTCCACTTTCTATGTAGATGACAGGCATTTATGGTAAACTAAGTAAATGAGTAGTTACAGCTACAGCCCTGTAAAACTTTACGGGCTTTTAAAAAAGACCTGTAAAGTTTTACAATGCTCATCAACGAAAAGCTAATGGAAACTAATTTGTTGCTTAATCACAATAGCATGACAAGGTTTAGCTATAAATTGTCCTACCGCCTTTGATTACAAAATATGCAATAATTTAATTTAAAAAAACGCTTTTGAAAGCGAAAATAAAACTGTATACGCGGTATGCTTTGCAACTAATATTTACTGAACTCGCTAGATTATGGAGACTCATTCCTTCATCGCTCGCCCCACAAACTTTCATGCTCGCCCGGAAAGATTAATTTGCAAAGCTTGTCTGTCATGTGAGTAATTACTAAGATATAATTTTGAAATTTACATGTTTAACGAAATACTTCAAACTAAAGTATTCATTATGTTTCAAGTTACATTTTCAACTAACATAAAATGTTTTTCAAGGCTGCTCATATCATACCTCGCGAAAGCGTGGCGCTATAAATAGTTTAGCAACTTCTGCATTCGGACACCTGCATCCGTTTTTGGACAAAGACCTATGGGCGGACGTGTACCTTCGAAGCACGCGCTTGCAATTCTTCTACTTTACCAGCGCCCACATTGCATTTCCCCTCTCATCAGAACGGGGTTAAAAGGGTAATTTACAGACCTCGGGTAAGTAACTTTTATATTACGTAATGGTAGGGATTTAGGAATTAGCTTCCAGGGGCGCCGCTTACCTGGTCGTCCTAAGCTTAGTCGCAGTATATAGTTATTAGGGGTGTTTCGACGACCATAGCGTTAGCGTTAGTTTGTAAGTCATTTATGTGGTCCTGGCAGTGCCCATGCTTGTGTAGTTTGTAGTAATCTTGTTACCTATTATATTGTTAAATTAAACCTTGCGTTTCATTCTCATCTCTACCCTCAGCTACGACCCTAGCCACGACATCACCCACGTTACACTATTTCTAGATCTTTGTATGATGCCCCAGCGTGTCCATATGTGGCTATGGCGACTACGGGGTTGTTCCGTATCTATAATTTATAGAACATAGTCCAGAGTCAGTATTCAGGGCGGTCCCTGTGGTATATCTGAGGATACTAGGTAAAGACCAGTCTGCACATAATGATCTCATACACTTGTGGCAATAGCAAATGGACCTCCCTACTGAGCAACTCTCAGATTCCTGTCACGTTAACTTGCATATTCTTTTATTTCATGGAATGGATACCCAGCCTCAGTCATCTGCTCCAAAAGGATTCCCATGCAGGTTTTTGGTAGATGGCTTACTCTTTTCTGGGCTCATTCGAAAGTGCTTTCCCGGCCACTAAAATTGCGCCGATTTTATATTAGGCCAAGGTGCCTCATAAATAACGGGACCTACGTGCTACGTGGTTGGTGCATAAATGGACCAGATAACACCAGGATCACAGTAAACAATTGCATTTGCAAAAGTACATTCGATTGGGACAAATTCTTACGCTTCTTTTCTATAGCTTCACGCAATCTCTTACCCGAGAGTTTTACCCGTAGGCCTATGCATAAAATGTAGTGCCTATCGCAGCCAGGAATAAAAATTTTCTAGTTCCCCTCCTATATTACGAAACGATTCTATTCTATTTTGGTCATTTTCAAACAAATCATTTTTCTGATACTATTATTGCAGACATAAATAGTGCACGTAAGATGGTGCATTCGCTATAAAACTGTGTATAAGTGAGAAGAGTCACAACTCCGTTAATGGAGTGTTTCTTAGATACACATGTTGTCATACATAAATACATACAAAAATAAAAAATATATAAATATCTTATTTAATAATATTTAGAAACCATTAGTCTTCTTAAATGGCAATTTTCTTGGCATATTATAAAATAATATCTTCAAACACTATATATTACTGCTTAGTGTCACTAATACTGATTTATATAGACCTTGTAGGTTAAATGTATCAAGGGATGGTAGAAGTTTCAGGAAAATACCTTTGAGATTACAATTGAGAACTTACAGCACCTAAGGCACTTCGTAGTTAAGTTTTCTAGTAAATATTTTAGAAAACCTGCGTGTCTAATGAAAAAGCTTGTTATCCCTCATTTATTACAAAATCTGCATAAATACTTGAAATATCTTTTATACCTTGTATCGATTAAATTAATATCTTTACATTAGAAGCAATGTATTAATGACATATGGTCTACAGCAACAGATAATAGCTTATCGACTTTTTTTGAATAGATTGTTATCAGAATAATAGTGACATCTACTAAATTAATGTAGTGAATTATCAAGACAAACAAAAAAGCGTTATACCAAAACAATAAATACTTTATTGACACCTTAAGATGAACAGAAGTAATGAAGCAAGTAATTGGATAGATTTTTCTTAATAGATACTATTCAAGTGCATGGAAAAACGATGAAATACTTCCTAGTTCTAAAATTATCTCAATATAATTAACAATGTACGTAGGCATTTTAATAGAATACTTAGTTGAATAAGGAATTAAATTACAAATAATCTAAAAACAGCAGTAATATTTCTTACAAAGATTACTATTTCTCAATATACTTATATTGACAATAAAACAAAATCAAAACGAATCGCACAAGTTACATTAGTACACAAAACTAACGTGGAATCACAAACTAATAATTATTTTCGTAAATCCATTCGAAGAGTCGACGACAACAATTTATGAAATCGTTCAGTTACAGAAAATAAAAAATGCTGTAGAACTTTTTAAAATTTAATTATACAAAATTTTAATTTTAAACTAAAGAAGTTAAATAAAACGATGATTAGATATCTCCAACCCCTACCAGCATAATTATATGCCTTGCCAACAAATTATTTGTTTTAGTAGCATTTAAACCCCCATGCATCTTAAAATCCCAACTGATTTGTCAGTCGACGTCTCAAGGAACCAACCAAACCCGAAACTCTCCTTTATCAACTTTAACCTAATATACGTTTCCAAATTGTAATAAATTAAGACTGTAGTAGGACATTTATTTATTGTTTACCCAAGACATGGTAGAGTCCACTTTAGCTGTCAACGATATTCTTTTTTATCGAAAGCGTTTTATAAATTGTTTTTCCCTTTTTAAGGAATCAATACATTTTTATTATTCTTGTCAAGACAAAATGGAAAAATTCACTTTTAAAATTTGTTTTCATTGAAGCGTTTTCATCAAAATTGTGAGGTGCCAAATTTTACGCAGCCTCAATCTCGCTGTAACCGTAGTAGTATCGTAGTATATCGTTCATCGATCGGTCGCATTGCGTATATTCGCCTTTCTAAGTCATTGCTACCGTCTGGTCCTTCACCCTCGAGTTTGGGATTTAGCCAGTCGGTAGAGCAAATCTAAGCCAAAACATCAGAATTATTACCCTTGCTTTATTTCAATTACCAATCTCCATTTTATTTATTTTTCAATTTGTAGGAACTATTTTACTTAAATGAAAGGAAGAGAAGAGCCATAGCATACCGAGTGCCTTTCTGTTTCCTCTTTACAAAATCGACTAAAAGCTACCACCTTATCCTTATACACCATTTATATTCAGAAGTGAAGTAAAGCGACAACTTTGGCCCTCGCTTGAGCAAACACTCTCCGGTGAGCGTCTCTATTCAGTGAAGTTTATGAGAGGATGGGACACATCTACGTCTTTGTCCTCTCTGGACGCTTTTTACCAGTAGTAGTAGTACTACGTGGAAACTTGAAAGGCTTCAGGTATATTCAAAATTGCTGCATATGCTACTGAATATTGACTCGATTCTTTCAATTTTCAAGCTTTTCCCCTGCATGTTTTTCCAAGTCATCTTTATTCTAGTACACATTAAAGTACATATATATTTTTTTCGGGAAAATATGTAAAACAACCTCTCCTTAAACTCAGCATAAAAATGAAAACCTCCATCATAAAAACCTCAATAGCCTTCTTTTTGCACCACGCCCATTCTAGCATTAAAAAATGCTTTCTTCGTACAAAACAAGAAAGAAACATACGCATCTGGTTTTCTAACCTACTGTCGAGTGTCGGTTCGTTCGAAATGTGTTATATCCTTGAAATTATCCTCCTGCACGGTTCTGAAACGACCTCACCATTGTAATACTACAACATTCATATGCAAATTTCTACATATCTGCAGCCACCAAACCGTGCAAAATACCTCTTTCGCACTATATAAATTTCTAATGTAAACTCATCGTCAAACACGCTATGACAGACAGTTTAAATTATTTAACATCATCATTAGCAGTTGTTTAAACTGTTTTTTAATGTGTTGGTTACAAGCAGAGTCTAAGCAAGCAAAGCATATATACTATGAACACTTGCTGTTTTATTTAACAGAGTATATCCGCCTTGCATCATAAATTTACTTCTGAAAGTAATTACTGTATTTGAAGAAAAGTAATGCAGGTAGCGGTTTTACTTTTTGGCTACTACTAATGTAATTAGTGTAATTTTGTGCCGCTGTTTTTATATTTCGAAATTATAGAATGAAACAAACAATTTTTGAAGTAAATTACCTAGAACGACAACAGCACTCGTTACTACAATATTATTATGTTTACAATGCATTCATTTACGTAAAGATGTAGAAAATATATCTCGCGGGAATGAATTTTCTCATCATAATAACACAGGAAAAGCTTCCTTTAATTTCTAATTAAATTTATAAAAATAATTAAATTATGCCTTGATTTGCGTATTTTATAAACCATAAGGGCATGTAAAATGTAAATATACACTGGTGGTGAGGTTAAGTTTATTGGTACCTTCATAATTGCACTAAATGATGAAAATTATTCATTCAAAGTGGTGTTACTTTTTGAAGCGTACCTCAGGGTTCTGTCCTAGCCCCTTTGTTATTCCTAATTAGTCACTATTTAGTGAATTAGGGCAGAATCATGTTAAGTTTTTATTATAATAGAATTAAGTACTGTTGTATCTCGCTTACACCTCTCTCTGTTTCTCATAGAGAAGGTTTTATATAAATTGGGTATTCAAATTTGTACAACGCTATCAGCGGCGAAAGATGAATAGAGGTACAGTGACCTGCGAATATTATATGCTACTATTATGTACGGTATATTTGAGCGGATACAGCTGTTTACAAATTACGATAAGAAAAAAATTAAATAAGTTCAAAAAATGTAGTACTTTTTGACATAACATCCTAACTAAAGAATCACGCATGGCTACAAATTGCAATAATATATTTCATCCAGTCGTTACCGATCATTTGGATAAATGGATCGCGCACCCCCTTCCAATAATTTTTTGAAGTCCGAATATTTTTTTGTTCTTATACCTATTTTTCTTTTGCTGCTGATACGCTGCAACAAGGCTAAAATTCCATACGAATAGCGAAATTACCCCATATTTGGGAACACTGTCGCCCCACCGTATTTATGAGTGTTCACTTAGAAGTTACCTTTTTGTGTTATATTAACTTATTTGTAGTTATATACCTATTTTTAATAGTGACAATTTATTTTTGTATTAACATAATGTATTTCTTACTATTTTGGTTCTTTATCATGTATTCACGTCGCCCTTTTGTTATTTTACGCTCCCTTAAGGGGCCGCGCCCCACAGGTTGAGAATCACTGTAGTAAGGTCAGATTAGACAACACCATTTGTAGGAAGCAGAAAGTTTATTTAGTCGCTTATAAGTGTCAAAGTAACATTCCTCGGAAAGCATCAACATTTCGTTGTCAGCAGGAAGCGCAAAAGCCTACTTTCGAATGCAATTGTAGAAAAATAGTATATTATATACTCAGGGACTAAAGTGCATCTTTTAATCCCGAATGTGAGTTTATTAAAATAAACACATGAGGGATTAAAAGGCACTTTAGTCTAGTGGTATATACACTATTCTTTGCACGTCCTAAAGGACTTAATCGCAAAAATTCAAAATTTCGAAAATTTTTCTGTCATTCGGACAATTGAACTCTGCAAACGCCAAAATCACATAGTTTCAGGATAATAAATCCTAACATGTACCGCGATTACTTTTTTTTGTTGTTTACTTGTTGTTGTCATGGAAACACTTTACTCCCTCAGGGAGTAAAAGTGTTACTTTACTCCCTCTTTTTTCCAGCCTTGGTAGTGTAATGTCTAGCGTACTGGACTTTCACCCAAGCGGCCCGAGATCGACTCCCGGTGCCGGCAGATCTAGTTAAGGTTTTCTGCAGTTTTCCTTAGCTGTGACACAAATGTGGGATTTGCGCTGATCCATCTGTAAGTCGGCTACAGCCGCACGTAGGGTCTACGTAATAATAATAATCGCCCCCTCCCTTCCGCACAATCTTATAGCTTCTGGGGCCTGGTTTCCACGTTATGGGTTGTAGCAATTAGTATTATAGTATTAGTATTTTGGGGGACTTGTATGAACTTAAATATGATTTCTAAAGTGGTTCTAAGAATTTTTGTTCATTTTCAGCATTCGACTAGCGTGAATACAGTCGACAGAAAAATAATATCACAAGTCTTCGAAATCTGTTTAATTCTAAATGTGTTTTCGATTATGTGACGAACGTAAACTAAATGCAGTCTTTTAAAACAGGATCGATATTGTAACGACCTCTGTTGCTCGTGATAGGTACATTTCCTCAGTTTTTTGGTGGGTGAAACGATAGTTTTCTTTATACGGACAATTACGACTATATACGACAACTAGACGATACGGTATTTCCCCGATCTTTTTCTTAAGTAAAGTTCAATAAAGTTAATGTGAGGTTAAGTAACACCAAATTACAGTTCGAACAGGCCTATTGACTTGCATTGACTAAGTTTTAATAACCTTAAGATAATTTTGTTGAGAGAATATCTTAACCCCAAGTTACTAAAATAAATGCCTTTCATGAATAATAATTAGAATAAATACAAACTTAAAAGTTTTTTCTTATATTTCCAAATATGAAATAAAAATATACATATGAGGATAGATTAAAAAGTTTCCAAAATCACCACTAAGGAATTGCTTTTCTCCAAATATTTTCCAATTCTCATATATTTAAATTGACTGTTGGTATCAAATCGATCCATTTTAAACATTTAAATCAAACAACTTTGCCCTTGTATGTCTGTTACAAGACATATGTATCGTTTTTTATGTTTTTCTTTGTGAACGAGCAAAAAAATGAATGTGAGTTTTTGACTTTTTATAAATCATCAGAGTCATCATTCACCTTAAATAATGCTTCTTGCTCTATTAAAGTAAATATTGCATTATGTTTAAATTATAGAATATAATTTATGTAGTATAGAATTCAGTGGCGCCCAAAGAACATTACCATCTCATGTTAGATTACAATCTTATTTGTACTCTCTTCATAATTCCCAATCCCTTCTTCACAACTTCATTATGAAGTGATTTTAATACTAAACGTTATTAATTATGTTATTACATATATATGTTTATTAATAAACAACGTTATATTCGCCGAGGAATTGCTAAGATTAACTACATTTTCACTTAAATGAACTAAAAGAAACGACTGAATTTTCATAAATGGTGGACAGAGGAATCGAGAGATTTATAGATCATGACAAAGGAAGGAAACATTGTTTATTTGATACTCACTCGTAAACGTCATTTAATGTAACAGAACACAAACAACGAAAAGTTACTTTTACGAGCTACTGACTTGTAAAACTGACAGCTGGCCTGTAAAAGTTTTACAAGTTAGTAGAATATGACATTTATAGACCAATTGTCATAATAACATCTACGTTTTCGCATACTTACACGGCTCATAAAATTATTTTATTTCCACTTTCTATATAAATGACACTTTAGAGGCATTTATGGTAACTAAATAAATGAGACTTTACAGGATACTAAAAGAGACCTGTAGAATTTTACAATGCTCATCAACAAAAAGCTATGGAAACTACTTTGTTGCTTAACCACAACACCATGACAACGCCTAGCTATAAATTGTGCTACCCCCTTTGATTACAAAATGTTTTTTTATAAAAAATATACAATTTATAAAAAACGCTAGTGAAGGTGAAAATAAAATTTTGTACGCGACACGCCTTGCAACTAATCTTTACTGGACTTACTGGATTATAGAGGCTCGCTCCTTCGTCGCTCGCCCCACAACTTTCCATCTCGCCCGTAAAGATGAATTTACAAAGCTTGGCACGTAAATAACTAAAAAAGTATCAAGTTGTCATTGTTAGGAGTAGGACCAGATTTTATTGATACAATAAATGTTGTGTGTTGTTTACAAATCAATAACTACTAAAATATTATACATTATACGCAAGGTAACTGTTTTCACTGGCTCAAGAAGGTGACAAACTCGCCTGTCGGCTCAACATTCATTTCCTTCCATCGGCAGTAAAAACAGGTCTGCCTTACTAATAATGCAAAATACTATATTACCTACTCTGTTTTTCAAATGAACCAGAACGTACCTTCAGAAAATTAGTGATTTATTAAATAATATCATAATATTCTCGTGAGCGATACGCCTGATTTTCTAACAATGATAGTAAATGATACGCTTGAAGTATCTGTAAGTATTAGGTACCTATAATGGTATGTTTAACAACCTATTTCTTACACATTTTAATTCACATTTGACAAAATTCATTGTAACCTGTGTGACAGTTGATTACTACTAATGAATTAAGAACTGATTCTATTTTTGGCGCTAGAACACGTATTATAATAAAGTCGATAAATTAATGAGACCAAGGCTGAAGAGTAACACTTATATCTGAAATACACAGAAAATACATTGGTAGGGTCAAACCATGCACGAATCAAATAAAACACAGCACATAATCTTTAATTGAACTTTTAATTGATCACAAAAGAAATAAGAATTATTTACACAAGTATGTACAACTAACTAAGCACACAATTATTTATTTTAATATTATAGATGTAACACTGACAGATGTTAAATGGCTGTATAAGTTAAGTTGTTAGACAGACAGCTAACGGTAATTAATATTTGCTTTACTGGAACTAAAAAGATTACTTATTTAACACGTGTATCCTCAAGATCTTTGTGTTATATATCGTGCCAAATTAAGCAAATATATAAATTGCGTCAATGACTCATTAAAAAGCCTTTATAAGAATTTCAATATATTCAATTTTAACTTATTATGCAAAAACAGAAAAATCTTATAATTCAATTGAAGTTGCTTGCTTCTTGTTTATATTCTCAGTTGTAATCCTATCTGTACGGCTAATTAATGTATGGGGTGCTTTCGAGAAAACATTCATATAAAACATATATAAATTGAACTGCACGACCAATTTTCTAAGTTAACGGCGTGATGTTTTTTCTGGCCGCGCTTCTCTCCGCTAGGAGTTATTTCCTAAAGAACTTCTATAACTTTATGTATCATCATATTGACTGAGAGCATTTCCTTTTCTATTAAATACAAAATGCAAACTTGTATTGATTGATTCACTAACGGTTGAGCTATCAGTCCTAGTTGCTCTTGTTGTATTCGTTGTTCCTTATCACTGGAAACTAAAGGGATTTATGAAATTAAAGGGTAATAAGTAATGTAACTTATGTAGATTTAAGAAAAGGAACAGGAAGATGCTATTTAAACTATTAGACCAGGAATCTGTCATAATTCCCACATTACATACAACCCTTTCATTTACTTGCACATCCTAATCTAAAGTTAGTTTTGTAATGTCTTTTAAAGTACACGTGGGATTTGGCTGCAATGAGAGATGTATGCACATCTAACAATGTAATTTACCTTTAGCAAACTTTACTTTAGCAATTTTGCAGAATTTAAAATACGTATATTAAGCGACTTGAATATTTAAACACTTTCGTCGCTATTTATCTTGGATTTGTAGCAGATTTCTATTAACATCTAAAGTAAAGATGATTCCACATTTTTCAGTCCATAATTCAATTTTCAATTTCAATTTGTGCTTAGAATTCATGTGAAATAACTTACACCGATAGTTATCTGTCAATAAGGTAAAATATTACGTATTGAATTAAAAACTTTCAAGCTTTGGTTATGCGAGCAATTTTTATTTTTACTCATTTCATGGAAATTAAATTAACATCGGCTTCTTTTATGTAAAGCGGCTTCCTTCATAATATGCTCACGGAGGTTTTATATAACTATTGTTTAGGATCTTTTATTACCTTATAACAGACCATATAACAGTGTTGCATGGTTGTTAAAGGAATACAATAAAAATAAACAAGATGACTTCAGTAGGTTTCAAAATAGGAACTTTTATTAAAAATTATTGTTTACTGTTTAGAAATGTGTATTGTGTGTTAAAAAAGAACGCGTGAAGATTTTGAACGAGAATCGAAAATTAAGGGAGATTTATAATAAAATTTAAAAAGTAAAATTACAGATTATTTTATGTAGCCTACACGTGAAATGTAGAGAAACATTTTACATGAAATTTTTAGTATATTTTGCATAAGAAATTCTAGAATTCGACTATCATTCTATGTAGAAGTCGAATAGTTTCATTAAATAAAGCATTTTCAATATTACATGCTATATACTGTAATGAACTGTCACTAGTCATTATAGTTACAAAAGAGTCGATGTAGATGACGTACTTAACGCGCAGACGCACAACAAATCGCAGATTTTGTTAGTTCATCTGGATTAATTTGATAGATTATTAAATATATAATTCCTTGCATGAATTATGAGTATAAGTACATAAGGAAATTACACTAGAAATAATGAATTTTCCATATTTCTCGGAAAACTACTGATAAATTATGGTAATATCTTAATTTATAATCTTATACTTAATGGAAAAGTCAAAGACATGTAAATTTACTGTACTAGTACATCACAGGTAACTACATTTACTGTAAATTTGTAAATATCCTGCATTTAACAGTAATTTCACTTAATTATTAATTACGTATCTATTGGTCGTCTCACGTCGAGACTACAGTGTGTGTTCTTATGGACAACGGGGTTGCCAAACATCTTGCAAGCAACTTTTAAAAACACTTTCTAAATATTGTAGTTGTAACTGCATAAACCTTTATAATCCCTATTGTTCGAGCAAGTTATATTTGCAGGTAGTCACTTCTTCTGACAGCGGTTGTAAAACAAAATTTCAAAACTTGCTGTTCATATAGTGCACGTATAAAGTATGGAACTATCGAAATAAATCTTTTATTAAGTATTTTTGAGAAAAATCCTCGAACACGTCGATTTTTATCTTAAAGGAGACATATTTTAGTGTAATCGTTATTTGTAGATCGTCTTTTGTTTTCGAGTTATGACGATAACGAAAATTTTTTTAAAAATGAAACCCTAATTTCTTATGGTGGATTTAGAAAGATAATGCAATGCAATATGAAGTATTTTTATTCTTTGCTCTTTTTCTTGGAGATTTTATTCCATCAGGTGAAATACTTTCTTGACGTACTGAGAACAAAGTTTTTTCGCTAATACCTGTTTCTTTAGAAACTTGTTGAATAATTACTGATAATGACTGCCGGATCTCAGTAAGACGATATTTTATCAAATTTGACAAAATCTGTTTTTCACAAACCACTTTAGTACACAACCCATTCTGTTTTTAACAATATCCGCCATACTTATGTAAAATGTACTATGTGCGTTATGTAATACTACAATACGAATAGTTACAACAAATAATAATTTCAGTAAGTACAAACTGTATTATGTAGTTCCACGAAGTAAAAGTAGAAAAATCCAGAAGGGTTTATTGTTTACTAAAATCCTTTGCATTTGCTTCTAATCCTAAATTTCGGTTTTTGCAAGTTTCTTTTGAAACAAGTTGAACAAATGAATGATTTTATCATGATGAATCATTTTACCGTTAAAATTGTGTTTGGGACTTCCTTTATTTACTTGTGAATTAAAAGATTAAAAAGATCATACATAAGCTAACCAGCCGTTATTTTTATTTTGAAAGAATTTGAAGACGAAAAAATTAAACAAAAAAGTATAAGTAATAAAATATCGAATATTTAGATACATGTACGATGTAACAATCCCAAGTAACGTTTAATAAAATAACAAATACATGTTAATAAGACTTTCTTTTAAATTCTCCTTTTGTATGGTTACGATTACACTTTTTCGGTTACTGTTTTCAAAGGTTTAGAACTTCTGGAATCTTAATCCACATTTCTATAGATTCCTAGAGTGAAATAGGTGACAACGACGAAGCACAAACTCCCATAAGAAATACATTGGCTATCTTTCCTTCGCTGTAGTTTATAAAAAAATTAGTTAAAACGCATACATTCAACGTTACATATCTCTGATTTTGAGCAGCGTTTTGAACGCACTGTATAATACAGTGGTATATATTAATTTAAATAACAAATAAATAACAACCTCATCTACTTAATAAGCGTAAAACAAACTGTCAGCAATGATTTGATAAATGATTGGAGTGGCTGCAATTTGTACAACTGGAAATAATAAATGTCTAGCTTATTTCTCGTCATACATTTTGACAATTTCAAAAATATAATTTTGCAAAGTTAATATTTGCTATTCTCTGAAAGTTGCTAAGTTTACTCAAAAATTTTCTCACCTTTAATAACAGCACCCACCAGACAGACTGTAATCCACAATTTTCTCACAATGAGAATTTTACAGTAATGCATTCTGACACTACAGTTTATTAAAATCAAGGGACTCTGCAGGGTTAGGGAACTGTTTTAAATAAGGGTTCCATGTCGACCACCACCACACATGGCGACTACAACAAACTCTTAGTAGCTGTACAGAAGGGTGAACAAGAAGAAGCAAGGGGCGAAAAGTAGTAGTAATACAGAGAGCGAAATGTCACTGAAGTATGCAATTCTACAACTACAATAGAACAAAAAAAAGCCAAGATAAAACTAAACCACGATCGCTCCTTTTTTATATCACTCAGTGCGCATTTACACTCTTTACATATAAATGTTGAAAAGAATATTACTTAGTTATTGTCCATATAAATGCCGATGGCGATGCTGGGAGGTTTGAGGAAATTTAAGTAATTGGGTGCTAAAAGAGGTCGTTTGCATACAGCAGACCTTGGTTATACATGAATAAAAAATAATGCAGCATTTTTAGTGCTCGATGGGGGTGTGTGAAACAATGACTCCCTTAACAACCGTCGCGTTCAAGTTATAAATCTGTCGCCAGTGGGGATGAACTCGTATTGCATTGCTGAAGGGAAAAGGCGAGGGTAAAAATGATGTTTACCACATTGCGTGTGCATCTTACGGTTTTGTTTGATTTCCATGAACTTATTATTTGTAGGTGCCTTAAAAGACTCATCAAGGTAATTGAAAAAC
Source organism: Agrypnus murinus (assembly GCA_929113105.1). Taxonomy (NCBI): domain Eukaryota; kingdom Metazoa; phylum Arthropoda; class Insecta; order Coleoptera; family Elateridae; genus Agrypnus; species Agrypnus murinus. Next base: position 27,190,077 of record OV816028.1, on the reverse strand, counting down.
CTTTCATACTCACAACACCAATCGCAAATACAAAAACCTAGGCATACAAGTTACAGTTCAAAAGAGAGATAGAGATATTGAAGAGCTGTCAGAATATTAAATTTCTCTTTTTAAATTATCCCTATTAAAACGATAAGACACGTTGTACAATACAACAAAAGCTAAATGTGAAATCTTAATAAGTATCAAAGATGATATTAGACAAGAACACTGCCTTTGAAACTTCGTTAGACGCAACAAAACAATGTCACTCAATTCACAAAAAACAGTCCTATAGAAGAGAAAGCGCTACCGAAATGGAACATTTGGACGTCGCAATTCTACCGACAGCAAAACCAAGTAATGGGTCGTATTCCTTGTCAAATATAATTTGATTATTCCATCTGGCTATATTGAGAACGAGGCCAGAGAAAGACTATGTTAAAACTAATCTCCGAATTACCAGATTTGGAATGAAAATAGTCCCAATACCTGTCGAAATTGTTTATGGTGCAGGAAGCCATGAAATTAGTAATTCCAGAAAAAAATATTACACTTACGTTTTCATGGTAGAGTTCTTACACAACAGCGGTACTTTCATTAAAATATTTTCAGTGTGAATCTTGTAACCGCACTTATAGGTACAATTACCGTCTTTACCGACTAAACACTTGCCGTAAATACTACGACGAGAAGTTGACAGCTGGTAAAAAAACGGTAAACACGTTAAGTAAAAGGTAGTTACAGTTAGTTAGTCAAGCCGTTCCGTCGCTTTGCTTGCTTGGTTTTTATAGATTAACTTTAACGTCGAAAACTCAGTTTATCTTAGTCAAAACTGAGAAAAATAATCAGAAATAATCTCTTGTACCTTATAGCATCGATTGCAGTGATCATACGACAGACCTTACTAGAACTTAGTCGAGGGTTCACGAACTGGAGGGAGGATTCCATACCCAGTAGGAATTTCGTGCCAAACACCACATTGACATGAACTGTTCGCTTTTACCTCCTTATCCGAACTTGCGACTGTTAATCAATATTATACCACATTTTCAAAAACTAGATTGACTTAAATCTGTCTTACTCTTTCGGTTAAAAACTTGACATCGTATAGATTGGAAAAGCCCAACTGTTTGATAAACCCAAGAGGCCTGAAAAGCCTGGGAAACCGAATATAAATGTAAAGCTAACAACGCCTACTGGAAAGTGCAACAGTCCAGGAAAGTCCAGTTCGGATATCTCGAAAGAAAAAAATCTTCTCTTGTGTTCACTGCTGTATCGAAAGGGGGGAGGGCTAGCTTTACCTACGTATAGCTAGCAAAGATGGTGGACATCGAGCAGTGTGCTACCGTTAACTACTTATGTAAGAATTTTGCCTTTCCTTTCACCTTTTCAAGGTCTAAGGTCGAAGCAGAAAGTAAGTTGCAGTTCTCAACTCATCTACCAAGTCTAAACAAAGTGGTTTGTAACAGAATAAGATGAAATACTAAACTGTCGAGAGCTATTGGTTTTAACGTGTCAATAGAATTAACATAAGAAGCTTAGAAATAGTGTACATCTGGTGGGCGTTTATAGAGATGACTAGGAATTTAATGAAAATGGATGGAAATACTACGACAGTAGCATTTTGCAGCACATTTTGAGAAATTTAAAAAATTTTCTTCCAAATACGGAATGTCTGTTGTAAAATCTTGAGCTGCTGTTCCTGCTTGATCTAAAAGAAAAATAAATCAAGAATTGCATTAAACCATTTTACATAGTATCGCACAGATATCAGATGTCGCACAGAAGTCCCTGATAAATGGGATATACCCATGAATATTAAACATTACTCACCATAAGTATTTTGGAATAGACCCATTTGAACGAAGTTTTTATACGTCGAATAAATATGTCGCCCTGATTCTCTTACAAAATGATAATCAAGAATACAAATTGACCATTGATAGTGTCAACTAGGCGATAGATTAGCCAGGAATGACGTATACATCGACATAATCTGGTCGATATAATGATAATGGCGGAGTGACTTTAATTATTCGTGAAAGTATACAATACTATTGTAAATAGACACAATGTAGAAAATACGCACAAAGTCTGTTAGAGATCATCTAGTATGAGAAATCCAATTCCCAATCAAAGCACAGTATCCAGTAAAAATGAAAATCACACAAAGTTGACTGAGGAACTGACATAATTGTGCAAGATTTAAAAAACATCTAAATACACAACAACTTTTGTTGCACAATTATTAACATCGCAAAGTGACAAATAATTGCCGATTGAGAGAGAAAGTTGAGTTGATAGTGAAAAACGCTATCTTTCTAAAGCGGCAATAATATTTTATGCTAGAAATAAACGCAACATTGCCTGTATTCGCCTGAAACAGCATAGTAAAAGCAATCAATAGTAATCAATCTATGTCGCGTTGGTAATACAATAAAAATTGTCATTGTTGTTTGGAGCCAAGGTAATGGCTTTTTATACAAATAAAGAAAATGACTCTTTTCTCATCGAACATAGAGGTATTAAGCCGGGTTTACACGGCGCGTAGTTTGTAAAGTCACAAACCTGGCACGCGGCTCATCTTGGCTCGTTTTCGTGCGAGCCAGGGGTGTCAACACGGCACGTGATTCGCAAAGTCACGAACCAGGCGCTCAACGAATTCACGTTGACAACTGATGAACTTTTATTATGAGATTGTTAATGAGATAAAGAATCAATATTTCTAAAAATGTGCAATAATCTAAATAAAAAGTGCAAATGTGGCAAGTATTTTGGAACAGATGGACTAATCAATCTTCGAGAGTTGTGCTGCAGTATAAAGCTGCGTAGGTATTGATTAAAAGAAAGTTAGTTTGATGTCATATTTTTCAAGTATAATAACTGAATATTAATCAATTATTATTCTTGAAAAATAGATAACATTAAAATTAACCTTTTTTAAATAAATACGCACTTTTATTATATACTAAAGAACAGCACTCTCGAAGATTGTATCCAAAACCCTGAGCCCGCACAAACGAACACGAGCCTTGCAAAAGCCAACACGATCAGTTTCTTTGACTCGTGAATTTTTACCTACTCTCGATCCTGCGATCCACGCATCACCAACCGCAAGCCATAGCAAACCGCTTATATCACACGGAGCGGTGCTCGTGATTCGGCGAGCCACATTCGGAAAACCACGCGCAGTGCAATCCCGGCTTTAGAATACGTCTACGTTCTTGCTAAAATATCACTGTCAAAGAAAGAGTCAGAAACACGTGAAAATATTAGATGAAATTCCATATTCACATAGGCGCCCGGAAGGGGGGGCAAGGACTAGCACTTGCCCCCTCCTGGAAGTCGAACAATTTGAATTTTATTGAAGATTTTGTATAATATGCCGTTTTTTTAGGATAGCTCCCCCCTTCTATGTCGATTGTTTTAGGTTTGCCCCCCCCCCCCTAGCATGCCGTTCATTCTAGGCTTGCCCCTCCATGGACAAATCTCTGCGGGCGCCTATGCATATTCACAAGATTTCTAAATATGTTATTAAATTGAAACAGATGGAGTTAACGAATGTGTTGAGCCAAACGTTTATTTGTTATTCAATCAAATCCATTTAACCTAATTTACTGTTGTACTTTATTTTCGTATAATCACCACAAGTAAGGAAATTTTTCCCCTCGCTAGTAAGGAGATGTTGTCCAACAAGGGAAGAAATTTTGATTTTCCTACCAAGGACGAATTTTGACACAAACATGGGGGAGGAAATGACATTTTCCACCCGAGTTGCAAAGATTCTTTTTCTACTACTTTTAGAAGATTTGAGAAAAAAATTTAATATATAAAGTAAATGGTAACTTTTTGTCTCTGTTTTTTTATACCTTCTTCGTCTGGTGTTAATGTTTAATATTCAACTAAAATAAGTAATTCTTGCATGCTCTATGTCGGTCATTCCCTTTTTTCTTCATTTTTGATTTTTATTGTTTTTAACGTTGCAATTACTAACCTTTTTATTAATTAAAGTATTAAACGTTTTTAAAATATTTACTGACGAACGATATCGTGAAAAACATAACCGTTCAAAACCGGAAGTCTAGAATTTAGTTTCAATAACGTTTAAGTTGTTCTCCGAGTGACTTCATCTCTAATAAGTCTAGAACCTTTAAACATGATATTAAATTTTCCGGTTCAATTAACAAATTCAAATGAAATTTCATCATGTGTGAAGTTGATTGGCCTTTATTACATGAATCGGTAATAAAATTACCACCCTTGTACTGCAAATAGAAAGCTCTGGATAAACAGATTTCCGGGTAAAAAATAAAACTGCTTTACCATTTTAGGGGTTATATTGTAACCGAATAAACAAATAACACCGGAGGCCACCTCACGTGTTTCAGGGATACATTTTGCAAAAAATTCTCAAGATTCTGCAAAACAACAAAAACTGAACTAATTAAGCTGTAACCATTTAACTCAATTACATATTTATGAGAGAATTCAAATTAAGTTAATTATTTTATATGGTTGTTGAAAGTGAAGAAGAGAAGAAAAATGTGGGAAATGTGTTGGCTTTATTTCGTAATTAATTTTTGTAATTAAGAAAGGAACTATTAGTAATCAGGTGGGGGTTGTCTAAATAAGAGAAAAACGTTACATGATATATAAACACAAAGTATTAATTAAAATACAAAATTAGGCAGACATGAATTTCTGCCACCAAAGCTGGTAGTGCTCGAAATTAATTTGACATTGACATGTCACTCTCTCGTTAAATTTGGTCTGAATTATTCATTATAGTTTTAATGGGAAAGTTTTTCTAGTTTTTTTTGTTACATTCAGTGCATAATGAGTAAATGGATTAGTTGTTACAAAATGTTTCACCATTGATTTTATTGTAAAGCCATTAGTTTTTTACGGAAGGAAACTGTAGTGGCATTGCCGATATCTATACTATTAGTTAGTAGGAATACAGCTTACCGTGTGGCTTTTGCAAAACAGGAATTGCAGATCTACATCATAATCGATCTGGCATTACAGCGGTAGTGACTGATTTATTGTGAAATAAATAAAATGATAGTAGAATTACTATCACTAATGTAGTGTTGTTATAGCATTTATTGGCACGTTATAAAATTCATAGGAATCTAATTGCAGTATAATCGCTGTAGGAATTGCAGTGGTACTGAAAGATTTATAGCGTAATACATCAAATCAGAGTGACATTGCCGGCAGCATCGGAATGTCATTTTAGGATTACTTGTAGTCTAATAGTATTTGCAAAACATCTAACAAACTACAGAATTACATCTTAATCGAAGGTGCCATTACTATCACTAGGCGCACTGTCATTGTAGTATTACCGGCAATTATATGTAATTTATAGATAATTGCACTACCATGGTTGATAGCATTGAAATGTAGTGATAGATTTATAGTGAAATGTCATTATAGTATTAATAGTACTATTTGTAAGGGTTTAGGGGATAGTAAAATTGCATCATAATTACTGTTAGCATTCCACTGATAGTGGTAGGTTTACTATAGACTGTATTATAAACTACTGAGTGTACTACGATAGATTAGATTTTGTACTATATAGTCTCTGCTAATACTCATAGTGCTAATGAGTGTTTTACATGCATATTTATATCAATAAACCATTATTAACATATGTATGGCATTTATAGGAAATTAAGAAAATTGTAGAATTGTACTATAAACTTTGCTAGCATTACAGCGCTATTAAAGGAAATGCAGTGGCATTACCTACAATACTGTGACTTCATTTAGTAATTATATCATTTTTATAGTGTTTACATGGAAGCTAAAACAATTTAATGGTAGATTTATAGCACAAATAATGAAAGTATAGCAACATTACTTTCAGTAATATCATTATAGCATTCTTATGACGTTTATAAAAATCTAAGAAAATTGGACAATTGTACAGAAGAAATTGTAGCAGTAGATTTTATAGCGCAAAAAAATTATAACGGCATTACTTACAGAAGTGCAATATAATTTTAGCATACTAGCATTCTTCATTGCTGGCATTACAGTGCTATTAAAGATATTGCAGTAGCATTACCTGCAGTACTGTAACTTCATTGTAGTAACTATATAACTTATAGTGTTTACATGGAAGCTAAAAAACTACAGTGGTAGATTTATAGCGCGAATAATAAAATTATAGCGACATTACTTACTGCAGTACAATATCATTATAGCATACTAGCATTCTTTAACGTTTGTGGAAATCTAAGAAAATTGTACTGTAATCATTGCTGGCATTACAGCGATATTAAAGGAATTGAAGTAGCATTACCTCCAGTACTGTAACTTCATTTTAGTAACTATATAACTTATAGTGTTTACATGAAAATTAAGAAATTGCAGCGGTAGATTTATAGCGCAAATAATAAAATTATAGGGGCATTACTTACTGCAGTGCAATATCATTATAGCATACTAGCATTCTTTTAAAATTTGTGGAAATCTAAGAAAATTGTACTGTAATCATTACAGTGCTATTAAAGAAACTGCAGTAGCATTACCTGCAGTACTGTAATTTCATTTTAGTAACTATATAACTTATAGTGTTTACATGGAAACTAAGAAATGTAGTGGTAGATTTATAGCGCAAATAATGAAATTATAGCGGTATTACTTACTGCAGTGCAATATCATTATATACATACTAACATTCTTATAACGTTTATGGGAATCTAAGAAATTGGAGAATTTAACACGATAGACGCTACTTGCATTACAGTGACAGTGATGAATTATATATATTTTAAGATATATAAGTAATGGCATAGTTGTAATATAAACACTACTGACATTACATAGACTATGGGAAATCTGTGGAAAAATCTGAAAAAATAGTCTTCTTACCAATACTACAGCTTTGTTACAGCATTACTGATATTTGCATGACGTTTACGAGAAATTCATACAAAAATTAATACAGACTCTGTTGGCATTGCAGAGACAGTGATATTCTTATAGCGCAATTATAAAAACATAACCAAAGATAAACCCTTCTCAATAGTATAGATCTCAATCTAGTATAGATTGAGTAGAATTTTGACTGTATTATTTCTGCTGATTTAGAAAAAACCACTTACATCCGTTATGTTCTAACCTACAAAAGTCCTGTGACGGTAGTATTTCAGTTGAAAGAATGATTACTGCAAAGATGGAAGTGAAAGCCCCACAATTTTTTCTTAATTTTTTATAGATCGTGTCATTCTCTCAACAATGGTATAACAATTTCCGAGGAAATGTTTTGTTATTACAGCAAACGGCGATATCACATTTAAAAATCCCTTATTGCAATTATAAAACGTGGTGGTGCTCCGTCTTGTTGTATATTATTAGAAGAGGGAGATTTCTTAGACACATAACTTAGACCTATGATTATGTTAACTTTTTAGTGTATAGGTGGGCAATTATTATTTTACTACGGAATTACTCATTTTACTAATATTGGACCTTCGATTTCAGCAACCTGGTACATTTCTTATTTTCCGCAAATTATTGCTAGAATTCGAATTTATAATGAAAGTTATAAATGCAACTTCAATTTATAGATTTACATTATAAGTCTTCCATAAAGCGCACATAAAGAGCTTATCTTAATGGAGTTTCGAAATAGAATACCATTAAATAACATTAAATTAGTTTGTATAAACTTTATAGTAATACTTTTATTCAAGAATAATGACTATAATAGTAAGTTTGATTGTCTTATTTAACTAATTCGTTATAACCTTAAGCTAAGTCCCCGCTTCTAACAACATCTATGACCCCTAACTTCGTAATATGAGTATTATACCAAGGTATAACCAATGCGATTTATAAATAATTTAGAATACATACTTTTAATATTCATTAAACAGGAATACTTACAAATAGGTTCTAATATTACGAAAGCAACATAAAGATTAAATAACAAATAAATTATTTTAACGGTTAGCCACCTACCTGCACCGGCTTTAGAACAATACTTAAAGAACAGCACAAATTAGACATAAAGCTTAATGCAATAAAACAAGTATATGGTCCTTCACTATCAAAGGAATAATTATATTATTATTCAATAAAGCATTAAAGCTATATTGTGTCATTTCTAACTCGTCGAATTGCTAATATAATGATTTATTATTGGTATAGTCATTTTAAATTCAATATCGGTTTTATTGTTTTTTGATCTCTTTCAATAACTGCACTAATTGATTTTTTAAATTTAAATTTAATCAGTTTATTAAATGCTTCATATTCCAATATATCGTAATTATTGGTATTTAATATCAATTACGGCATATAAATGTAAAAATAGTTGATATAGTATTTCATTACGGAAAGGTCAAGGATTAACAACGGTCTTGATTTGCATTCACCTGCTATGTTTATTTCAATTAAAATTCAAATATCCATCAATGGATGTATGTAAAATCGTAATGGTTAAAAATATCGATTTGCTTATTGTAAATACCCACAAGAAGAAAATAATGTATAGATTCTAAAGTTAGATGTTTATTAAGTAAAACAAATCAGAGTCCGTGCTCTATTTTCGTTTAATTAAATATTGGAGTATAACTCATACAGGGTGATCGAAACATGTAAGTAAATATTTTTTTTATTTTCTTTAGGAAGTTTTCAAAATTCTTTTACCTAAAGTACTACACCAAACCTATATGTTATATTTATTTTGAAGATTATCCTAACTAGAAGAAGTTCTTGAGTTTTCTTCGTTCCAGTAGTAATATATTAAACACATTAATGTTTTTGCTGCTCTTAAACGATATTAATAAGATTATGTCCTTGTTCTTCAGTAAATGTGTCTAAGCTGTGTTGGTGTAGGTATTATTGGTTTAAATTAACCATACATTCTCAAACTAGTTTCTAAACTTGTTAAAAGTTCAAAGGTGTTTTGGGAAAAGTAAAAGAAAAAAAGAGGTGATCCCAGAAAAAAAGTATGCTGGGACCAACTCCACTGGTACTTGCTCCCCAGTGATAGTCAATAAACCTTCTATGAAAACGACCTGTCCAAAACGTTTTGACAGCAGCCCTACTGCTGCTTCTAAATCCAAAATACTCTTGAAACTCTTTAAATACTCTTTCATTAGAATTATCTAGTCAGATGTTGATTAGAACCATTAGCTTACAAATATATTGGTAAAACATTTCAGACAACAATCTTAAACAGGTTTAAAGAATTCTGTGTTTCCACGTTAGTATACGTAGTTACTATACCTACTATATACGTACTTTACATTTAGTTCCCATAAGCATTTAACAACACACATTTCACGTAAATCTTATCGTCGCACGGGTTTGCGTTAATTAAATGTAAAACGTGTTTTGCTTAAAGAATAGCGTTATTAATTAAAACGCAAAAATGTTTCCGTTATGCTGCTGCGGCCTGATGGTCTGTTTCGAGCAAATAGAGCGTGTAGTTTCAATGAATTGGGAATTGTATACGTGGTTACGATTACATCTCGTGTATGGTCATTCAATTCCATTGTTTTCTGGAAACTTGTTCATCTGCATATAATGAATTTTTAGCCATTGTTTGAATTCATAATTACTAGTTTATTATTGCCGCTATTCTAGAATGCAAATTTCCAACAAGATGGTATACATTATACGCATATTAAATGAGAAAATTAATATTTGAAAGTGCCGTGTTTAATACGTTGCGTTAGAGGCAATTTAGAAATGCGTAATGGTTGTTGGTTTCTGTTGTAAGCATAGTTAAGCAATTAATAGGTTTTTATGATTCTAGTATTCAAATATAGAAATTAAATTATACAATCTTAGAACAACTAATTTTATTACTACTTATTACTTTTTTTTTAATAGTTTATTATTGGATTGATGACTTTCTTTTTAGGGTAACACGAATCATTTGGCATCCTTATAATTAAAATAAGCAAATTAGACGGTTAACTTCAAACAAAAATATTGGATTTGAAATTATTTCAAAATTAGGACACCAGCTACCTCCAAACTACACAATCTAGGTAGATAAATTTCCGCGATGATCAGAGTACCTTGAGTTTGTCAAAATTAAACACATTTACATTTTTTTGTCTTCTCTCTAATTCGATTTCACAATGTATAACATGACCTTTAAAATTTGTTAAGAGGCTTTTCTCCACTGTGTTATAAGGTTGTCTTATCAATGTCTTGTTGTAAGGAAATACTTCGTGTAGAATCATTTGGGTTATTAATTCACTTTCTTGAAATGTGATGGTCTTCCATACATATTGTGAAATTGCGGTAATTTCCTTCTACGAGGATTTCAAGTGAGTAAGGACTGTGATATTTTCTAATGCGTTTTTGGTTGAGATTTATTCATCACTTGATTTTAAGGTATTTAATAAACTACAAACTATTTCTAATAAGATTTATTTCTACCCATTCCTTGCTTTTAATGGAACTTAATTACTTAAGATTCTACTTCAGATTCGAACTGTTCGGTATGACTTGATTTATTGTAAAAACCTTTGGATGAATTGTAGAATTTCATTTAGGCTTTTTTAAGTTTCTCGTCTAAATTCTTGTCTTCTTCTCGTTATAAACAAACCAGCCAAAACAGCTAGAACAGCAAACCATTTAACCAGTTCAAGCTAACACCAGCAGATGGATAGACAATAATACCTTTTGGTTCTCATTACTATTACCTTTTGTTTTCCTACAGTAAAATCAGTAAATCTTCTCACTTTTTAGGTTATGTGTCTAATAAACAAAGAATCTAAACATTGGGGTAGATTACAACCCGATGTTGTAGGGATAATGAGAAAACTGTACAAATGTGACTTGACGAACACTTGAGAAAATATAGAATTCACTAAATCGGTGTGGGTGGATTGAATCTTACCTGACGTAGGGTCTTCTATGGAGCTAAGTATCCCGCTGTCTGGCCTAGACGAATGGAGGTGATTCAAGTGAGGTTTATCTCAAGTTAGGGAGTTCGCTTGCTAACCAATGAGAAACTGCAAGCCACCAGGTAGCGTTTCGGAGGTGACAGTACGGGGGTCTGGCATATGCTGTCAGTTGCAGCGTTGGATTCCCAGAAATCCCAGGGCATTGATGCAAAGATACACAGCCTCTCACGTTCAAGACAACTTCACCTTAACGGGTACACACCGGGATGCTACTTTGATGGGCCCTAAAAGTAGCCTCGAAACAAAGCTCTGTCGGGGGCACACCAGGCCTATAACTGGGAGATCGGGGTGGCGAACCCATTTAAAAACCAAGTCCCGCCACATTTGAGGTTGGATTCGATCGGGCAGTGGCCCCAACTAAGGCTTGGTAAAAGGACCTCGGTTCTGATGTACCTAGCCTAGGTTAGGGATTGTCCTAATGCTGGACGAGGTACTTAGCCCATATGAAAGAGGACGGAGGGTGCCGGCGGGTCAGCACGTGTTAAATCAATCGCTCCGGTACTAACCTGGTTAGCTAGTAGAGGGCGGATAGGCAACCTCGCTCCGACCAGTGAGTAACTGGGAGCAATTGCGCGCTGATTGAGCGTATCTCAATTACTTCCTCCTTTGGAAGGAACGTGGGGGTATGTTAACACGGGAACCCTACGTAAAACATTCATGTAAATCATGAATCTATGGAGGAAGGAACTATTCATCGCCTTTTAATATATACCTTAGAAATGATTCATCTTAGCCCAACTGAAACGTTACTCCTAATAGCTATTCGGTGTTTAGGTCCATCAGGCTAGTTATCCCCATTTAGGCGTTTTTCATCTTCAGACTTCAAGCAGTTTCGGTTTCAGATGTACGTAGGTGGTGAACTTATATTATCCTTAGCTTTGTTTGTTCTGTTATCGCAATTTTCTTAATTATAATTTGATTATGAATTAGTGATAAATTCTTTTCCTGGTTAATCAGTTTGTTAACAGCAATTCTTTTACAGGTTCTCATGCAATTTTTTATAAAAGTTTTTTCAGTTCATTGCAGTTCTGCTCTTCAGCATTTCTCAAGTTTATGTGCAGCACATATTTTTAATATTTAACTATGTGGACATTAAAACGGGCTAGTTTTGAGTTAAAACGGAGACTTTATTATCACCACTTTAGGCAATCAGTGCACAACTAATTACGCAAACACCATTTAGAAAAAAACTACTCAATAACACCCCAAAATAACGTCAACTTCTTACACTCTTACAACAAGCACAAGTTAGACATGTTAGAGGCTTTTGAGATACACAAACCACGGTGTCTATTATGAGTAAACAAATTTCAATTACTCATTAATATTTTAATTCGCATAGAAACATTAACACCCTGACTGGGGACCGGACCCAGGTCTTCTGGCTATACGCGTCAATGTTCTTACCAAGTGGGTTTGATCTCCAGTCAGTGTTAATTTTTCTATGCGAATTTGCATTTATAATATGATTTAATATGTTAAAAAATTGAGTGTGGCAATTCTTTACTACTGGAAGTGTTCGATATTCAGTTTTATGTATGTAAATATTCTATATATACGAGCCCTGACTCACATAAATTGGGGCACGCAATACATTTTGTTTTTAATTTGATTCTGACATTTTGTATTAAAGTGATTTATTTGTTGCAAATATCATGCAAAATCAAACACATACTCGTTTAATAACTGATAATTATTTGTTGAATGATAAATATTAATTACAGAAACTTCATATAACCTTAACAAACTGTTCATCTTTCTTTGATGCCTTAGATTATGATACTTGATATCGAGATAAATAAAGTGCAAGTGCACAAATCTTAACAGATATTCTGATGAAACTTCTACTAATTATTTAATTTTTATTTCTTTCATAATTATGGACTTTCATGCAGTAAGGCTTGAGACAGTAAACGCTATTTAGTTTTTAATGTTTTCTCCTACTCAACATTATAACGCTATTATGCCTATTTAATATTAATACGTATTTCAAAGCTTCAGAAAATAAACGAGATTCTTATAGTTTAGGTTTCATACAAGATTGCCCGCATCAGGACAGTTTTTCCTGAGACAGTGAAGTAATCCATCATTTGTACCATTTGTCATGTACCGTAATTACAGTAGTAATGTTGCTTTATAGAAAGTTTTTGACTGATCATTAAATAATTACTGTGATACACTGATACCAATCTGAAACGTAGAAATGAAGATTTAACTAGTGATCATAATGTGTTTTCAGTAGGTATAAGCCAATTATATAAAATTCGGTGATTCCCAATCTGTGGCAAGGAGACTCCTGAAAGTATTTGGAATATGATTTGGTGGTACACAATTAATGACAAAAGCTTTGTATTTTGTTACATTAAACATTACCGAAAGGTTTAAATTGTAGTTAAGAGATATACAAGGGGTAAAATGGTTGAGAACCACTATTGTAATTTGTTATGATTTATTTTTATTTTTCCTGAAATATTAGCAATTAATTACCAATCGTATTGACTAAGTTCATAATTGTTTTCAGCAAAAATCCATAAAACATTTTTAATAAACATACACAACAGATTGAAATTCAAATTTTAAATAACAGAGATGAATTAATTCATTCAATCCTACACATCACAAATATCACTCATAGATAAAACACTCGTCAATCAAACAGCAAATATAAAAAGGGAGATTCAAAATGAAATTTTTTGCATAATAACCTATTAAATGCAGAGGTCGTGTAGGTTTATGTTTAAATTTAAATAACAACCAACAAATTCCATTTAAAATTCAACCATGTGTTTTATCACAGATCTTTTTGCTTCCCGAAAAATAAGAAGTTTTTATAATTTAAGCCCATTATGAATTATTTTCGACGATTTACCTCACTGACGTTGACAATACAATCTACACTTTGTGTTATTACGCTTTGTGATCTTCCGATGGATACGGAAGCGGTTGCGGAAACCTTTTGAAGTCTGTTACAAATGGCAAAGCACTTATTTCCATTCTTCAGAACTTTACTATTCTTTTAATAAGACGGCATGGCTAATGAAAGCTGCTGCTCTTGTAACAGGTCCTTTCTCATTTGCAAGTCCTTTTCTGTCGGGTTCGCATAATGCGAGGAAAATTAAGTTAATTGTCTTTTCAACCTCTAAACAACAAGCTCTGAAAATGAGCAGGCTCTTTTATTGTAGGTATCACACTTTTTACTTGCTGATAAGAGGATGGAGTATAATTTTATTTTAAATCCTACAAATTGTACTGGGGTAACTAAACTGATTAAGAGGATTTGTATATTCTACAGGCATAGCTTGTTTCGAGCATATTTTCATCACATACCCTTAGAAAATATTGCACACGGTAGCTATTGATATTTTGAAACTGAATTACGACTCAACTGGAATTAACTTCTTTGTTAATTGGCTTCAAAAGCTTTTCGAATGTAAATTTTGTATTTACCAAATTTTTGCAACATGTGCCATGTAAAACTATAGAAAATAGGGTTAGCTAAAGAATACGAGCTTACGCCTAGGATTTCTGACGTCACGATAGTCGCCTACGTGAATACCTATAGAATCTTACTGTGAATCAGCACAGTGCTAAATTTGCCCAACTTTATTTTCTTTTATTTTCCAAAACTATTTTCCAATTTTCAAATAAAAGCTCATTATTGTCGTATTCCTTTAAACATTCCTTAATTATTCTTAATTATTATTTAAATATTATCTGAAAACCCCATAAAAAGTTGGGAATAGTTTTTTTGTACCCTATCGCTTTTTGTATTCAAATACTTTGTTTATATTTTATCTAAAAGTATTTTTATTTAACATAATATTTCCCATGATTAAAGAAGATTACGATTTTGTAATAAATAAATTGATTATTATTTTAAAGAGTTATTGAAACTGAATTGAGAAACATTTACTTGCAAAGATAAAAATAAAGGTAAGAAAAAATTAAATAAGCTTGTGCGGGAGGGAGGGGGCGATTATTTTGATTACGTAGGCCCTACGTGCAACTTACAGATGGGACAGAGCAAATCCCACATTTGTATCACAGCTAAAGAAAACAGCAGAAAACCTTAACCAGATCTGCCGGCACCGAGAGTCGATCTCGGGCCGCTTGGGTGAAAGTCTGGCACGCTAGACATTACACTACCAAGGGTCCGTCGAGCTACAACCCCCACAGTAACTAAATCGAAAATAAACTATACCAGAATTAAGTGTAAATTATGTGTAATTTATGTGTAGGTTCAAAAATTTTTGTATAATAAAAATGACTTAGATTTTTAAAAAACGTCGTGGGGGTTCTGAGTCCCCGGTGAGCCACAACCCCCACCCACTTAGAAACATATTATCAAAGAAAAAATTATACAGGCACTATCTGTAAATTATGTGTGATTAATGTGTAGCCACCAAAACCTTCTACGAAAAAGAATAACGTATTTATTTAAAAAACATCGTGGTGGTTGTGGCTCACCGGCGAACCACAACCCACACACCTAAAAATGCACTATTAGAAGAATATATTTATTCAGGACTTATTGGTAAATTATGTGTAATTTATGTGTAGCCACCAAAACTTTCCACAAACAAAGGTTAATTAGTATTTTAAAAAACATTGTGGGGGTTGTGAGACACAGCGAGTAACAACCCACCCACTTAAAAACACATTCTTACAGAAAGTTCTTGACTCGGTACTTATCTCTAAATAATGTGTAATTTATGTGTAGCTTACAAAGTTTTCGTGCAGCAACCCTTACCACGGATAGAATAACACTGATTTTTGTGTAACAACCCTTACTTCAGAAACCCACCCTCACTACTTATATATCGGTATACTCACAGTAAATAAAAGGAAAAATTATATTTAGTTATACAGTAAAAGACTCTGCAATTTATGTGTAATCGATAGGATAATAACTCACTGATTTTTATGTAACAACCCTTACTGCAGAAAACCACCCTCAGTACTGAAATATCGGTATAATCACAGTAAAAAAAGGAGAAATTATATATCTTTATACAGTAAAAGACTCTGCAATTTATGTGTAATTGATAGGATAACTCACTGAGTTTTGTGTAACAACCCTTACTTCAGAAACCCCCCCGCAATACTGAAATATCGTCATAATCACAGTGAAAAAAAGAAAAATTTTAATTCTTTATACAGTAAAAGACTCTGCAATTTATGTGTAATTGATAGGATGACTCACAGATTTTTGTGTAACAACCTTTACTTCCGAAACCCACCCTCAGTACTGAGATATCGGTATAATCACAGTGAAAAAAGGAAAAATTCTAGTTCTTTATACAGTAAAAGACTGCAATTTATGTGTAATTGGTAGGATAACTTACTGAATTTTGTGTAACAACCCTTATTTCAGAAAACCACGCTCAGAACTGAAATATCGGTATAATCGCAGTAAAAAAGGAAAGATTCTATTTCTTTATACAGTAAAAGGCTCTGCAATTTATGTGTAATTGATAGGATAACTCACAGATTTTTGTGTAACAACCCTTACTTCAGAAACCCACCCTCAGTACTGAAATATCGGTATAATCGCAGTAAAAAAAAGATTCTATTTCTTTTTACAGTAAAGGACTCTGCAATTTATGTGTAATTGATAGGATAACTCACTGAGTTTTGTGTAACAACCCTTACTTCAGAAACCCACCCTCAGTACTGAAATATCGTTATAATCACAGTGAAAAAAGGAAAAAATTTTATTTCTTTATACAGTAAAAGACTCTGCAATTTATGTGTAATTGATAGGATAACTTACTGATTTTTGTGTAACAACCCTTACTTCAAAAACCCACCCTCAGTACTGAAATATCGGTATACTCACAGTAAAAAAAGGAAAGATTCTATTTCTTTATACAGTAAAAGACTCTGCAATTTATGTGTAATTAATAGGATGACTCACTGATTTTTGTGTAACAACCCCTACTTCAAAAACCCACCCTCAGTACTGAAATATCGTTATAATCACAGTGAAAAAAGGAAAAATTCTAATTTTTTATACAGTAAAAGACTCTGCAATTTATGTGTAATTGATAGGATAACTCACTGATTTTTGTGTAACAACCCTTACTTCAGAAACCCACCCTCAGTACTGAAGTATCGGTATAAGCACAGTAAAAAAAGGAAAAATTATATTTTTTTATACAGTAAAAGACTCTGCAATTTATGTGTAATTGATAGTATAACTCACAGATTTTTTTGTAACACCCCTTACTTCAGAAACCCTTAGTACTGAAATATAAGTTTATTTCATTTAAAGCTAATTTTTCTAGTTCTAAGTAGGGGATTTTAGTACAGCTACTTTTACTTGAAAAGCTAGTTTCATACTCAAATATAGGTTCCGTCAGCATAAAAAAAAGTAAAAAATCTCTGTTTCTCTATAAATCCGAGATACACTGTGATTTATGTGTAATTTACAACACAAATATCGTTTTTTGTGCAAGGGCCTTTAATTAAAAAGTCTTTCTCTACGCTGCATTATTCATTTATTTATTTAATATGTATGTACATTAGGGTGGTCCAACAAAAAAGCAAAGTCGGAAATCTTATGCTCTCACACCCTAGGATTATTGTATATCGAAAAAATACCCCTATTTTTTATTTTGGAATCGGACAATGTTTAGGGGTGCCTCAAAGCCCTTAAAGTTTCCCATGTATTTTATATTGGAAAAAAACACGCTTTCGTAGATTTTGTATAGAATCCTAGAAAATCAATATTTTTCAACCGGACTACTCTGTTTCTCTTCAGAAATGTTCAGAGAATGACATCCAATCATTTATTTGTTAAAGTTTTTATATTAACTATTTTTTACAGACCCGCAAAAAGCCCCATAAATGAAAGAAACAGAAAAATCGTTAAGAAATATTTATTACTATTTTTTAATGTAAAATATTTTGATAAATAAATTATTGGATGTCATTCTCTGAACATTTCTGGAGAGAAACAGAGTAGTCCGGTTGAAAAATATTTATTTTCTAGAATTCTATACCAAATCTATGAAAAAGTGTTTTTCCCGTATAAAATACATGTGAAACTTTAAGGGCTTTGAGGCACCCCTAAACATTGTCCGATTTCAAAATAAAAGATAGGGGTAGTTTTTTTTTTCAATATCCAATAATCCCAGGGTGTGAGAGCATAAGATTTCCGACTTTGCTTTTTTGTTGGACCACCCTAATGTACAGGGTCCGCCAAGTTTTATGTTCACCCCACTTTTTGAACTTAAATGTTATAGGAAAGGAACGCAATTTACATAGTATACGCATTGGATATTAGCTTTTCGAGAGTGCATATTTGTTTTTTAATATTGTTCGTAGAAGGCAGTAAAATAAAAAAAAACCTCATTTACATTAAATTTACAAATTTTATTCTCCACGCTATGACGTCGATTTCAACTTCTAGAACTTAAGAAATGCACATTGTAGCCAAAAATAAATTTATACAAATGTTAAGTGCTCATATAAAGTGAAAAAAACTCGTAATGACCTAAAAAATTATTACAAATAGATAACATTTCATGATAAGACGCTTCATAAACTTTCAATTCAGTATGTAAAATTTGGCTACCCTTACGTAATTAGAACTCTTGATTGTCGGGGTGAACATAAAACTTGGCGGACCCGGTACAAACATATTAAATAAATAAATGAATAAAGCAGCGTAGAGAAAGACTTTTTAATTACAGGCCCTTGCACAAAAAACGACATTTGTGTTGTAAATTACACATAAATCACAGTGTATTTCGATTTATAGAGAAACAGAGATTTTTTACTTTTTACTCTGACGGAACCTATATTTGAGTATGAAACTAGCTTTTCAAGTAAAAGTAGCTGTACTAAAATCCCCTACTTAGAACTAGACATATTAGCTTTAAATGAAATAAACTTATATTTCAGTACTAAGGGTTTCTGAAGTAAGGGTTGTTAGACAAAAATCAGTAAGTTATCCTATCAATTACACATAAATTGCAGAGTCTTTTACTGTATAAAGAAATAGAATTTTTCCTTTTTTTACTGTGATTATAACGATATGTCAGTACTGAGGGTGGGTTTCTGAAGTAAGGATTGTTACACAAAAATCTGTGAGTTATCCTATAAATTACACATAAATTGCAGAGTCTTTTACTGTATAAAGAAATAAAAACTTTCATTTTTTACTGCGATTATACCGATATTTCAGTACTGAGCGTGGGTTTCTGAAATTAGGGTTACACAAAAATCTGTGAGTTATCCTATCAATTACACATAAATTGCAGAGTCTTTTACTGTATCAAGAAATAGAATTTTTCCTTTTTTTACTGTGGTTATACCGATACTTCAGTACTGAGGGTGGGTTTCTGAAGTAAGGGTTGTTGCACAAAAATCTGTGAGTTATCCTATTAATTACACGTAAATTGCAGAGTCTTTTACTGTATAAAGATATATAATTTTTCCTTTTTTTACTGTGATTATACAGATATCTCAGTACTGAGGGTGGGTTTCTGAAGTAAGGGTTGTTACACAAAAATCTGTGAGTTATCCTATCAATTACACATAAATTGCATAGTCTTTTACTGTATAAAGAAATAGAATTTTTCCTTTTGTTACTGTAATTATACCGATACTTCAGTACTGAAGGTGGGTTTCTGAAGTAAGGATTGTTACACAAAAATCTGTAAGTTATCATATCAATTACACATAAATTGAGGGTGGGTTTCTGAAGTAAGGGTTGTTACACAAAAATCTGTGAGTTATCCTATTAATTACACGTAAATTGCAGAGTCTTTTACTGCATAAAGATATATAATTTTTCCTTTTTTTACTGTGATTATACCGATATTTCAGTACTGAGGGTGGTTTTCTGCAGTAAGGGTTTTACACAAAAACCTATCAGTCATCCTATCAATTACACATAAATTGCAGAGTCTTTTACTGTACAAACAAATAAAATTTTTCCTTTTTTTACTGTAATTATACCGATATTTCCAGTGCTGAGGGTGGTTTTCTGCAGTAAGGGTTGTTACATAAAAATCAGTGAGTTATCCTATCGATTACACATAAATTGCAGTCTTTTACTGTATAAATAAATAGAATTTTTCCTTTTTTTTTACTGTGAGTATACCGATATTTAAGCAGTGAGGGTGGGTTTCGGAAGTAAGGGTTGTTACACAAAAACCAGTGTTATTCTATCCGCGGTAAAGGTTGCTGCACGAAAACTTTGGAAGCTACACATAAATTACACATTATTTAGAGATAAGTACCGAGTCAAGAACTTTCTGTAATAATGTGTTTTTAAGTGGGTGGGTTGTTACTCGCTGTGTCTCACAACCCCCACAATGTTTTTAAAAATACTAATTAACCCTTGTTTGTGGAAAGTTTTGGTGGCTACACATAGATTACACATAATTTACCAATAAATCCTGAATAAATAGATTCTTCTAATAGTGCATTTTTAAGTGGGTGGGTTGTGGTTCGCCGGAGAGCTACAACCCCCACGATGCTTTTTTAAATAAATACGTTATTCTTTTTCGTAGAAGGTTTTGGTGGCTACACATTAATTACACATAAGTTACAGATAGTGCCTGTATAATATTTTCTTTGATAATATGTTTCTAAGTGGGTGGGGGTTGTGGCTCACCGAGGACTCAGAACCCCCACGATGGTTTTTTAAAAATCTAAGTCATTTTTATTACACAAAAATTTTTGAACCTACACATAAATTACACATAATTTACACTTAATTCTGGTATAGTTTATTTTCGATTTAGTTACTGTGGGGGTTGTAGCTCGACGGACATTGTAATGATGATGTTGCATGATGTTGATATACCAAGATGTTGCAATACATACCGTCAATGATTTGGAATAAGGACATAAATAATAATCGACTTGAAAAACTTTTCATCTTACCATGCAAGGAAACGTGTTTAATCATTTTCTATCGAAAATAATAATTTAAGGATTAAAAGCTTGGCAGCGACGAGTTAAGTATGAATCAATGGAGTACAATATTTTCTATTCGTTGTTACACAAAACTCAATTGGTACCATTTTCGGATTTACTTCCTTCTGTCAGTTCACCATGATATGTTTATCTAATACTAAATAGTATTCATTTTACCTTTATTCATTTGAAATGGAAAACATTACTTAAAGTACTTTACAACAAAAGTACAAAGTGAATAAGCACTTCAAAATAAAAGTACAAAATGGACCATAAATAAAAATTTAGACACCTGCTTTGAGATTATTTTGTCTACTTTTTAGCCCGTTTTTAGCATATCAAAAACAAATGTTTGTAAAATAGAAAGTAAAATATTTTAATATTTACACCATCCACTTACGTTACTGAATAGCATTCATCTATTCGAAAATAAAAAAACCTAACAGAATTAGAAAATAAAAATCTACTTTATGAAATCAGTGCAGTTAAAGTTTTACATGCCATGTTCAAATTTTTAACAGACACAAATCTACAAGCATAAATATTTTATTTTTTATCTTTAAGAGGAACGCATTTTTCATTGATTTAAACTTTTAGTTATGCTTACTATCAATACCAAAACCTACCTTTTTTGTGTTATTCGACCAGACTTATCTTACGAGGTATACTTATAGTTGTCTTTTTTCCCTTTCCCCCCTTGTACTGTCTAGTTTTTACCCAGCTTGTTCCTAAATGAAAAAACTAAAGTTCGTTTCCAATAAATGTAGTAGAGCCTATGGCCAATTATTGGCGTCTAGCATGACGTCACAATCGTAGTTCACACGCTAGGCTTTAAGTGGCTCTGGTTAATCTGGCAATAATGGCGTCGTAAAGTCAAATACGTTATTGGTATTATTATGAAATCAAACATATATACTATACTCAAATTAGACCCTCAGCTTGGCCATGCTAATGTGATTATATGCTACTAAACATGCTAAAAGTTATTGCTAATATGTTAATGTGGTAGATTTATGGCCATTTGCAATTAACATTAGCCACGATTTAATTATGAAATAAATAAAGATTATTAAAAGTTTCACAGTTTTATTAAAATATACCTGACAATATTGTTTCGACAGCATAGCTGTCGAAACAATATTGTCAGGTATATTTTAATAAAACTGTGAAACTTTTAATAATCTTTATTTATTTCATGATTATGGAGTTCCACAAAATAAGGCTAGAAACAATAAACAAGACGATTTAATTACTTGGATATGATTGTCTTAGCCGGTATATTCATGTTAATTAAGATCTACTTAAGATTAGCCGAATGTGGAGCCAATAGCTATTAAAAAATCGTCTCCCCCCCCATCCTGACAGTTAAATATCAAATACATTCATTAGAAGATGGAAAGATCAGCCCTTAATAAGTACACGCGTACATTTTTATACATGTACCGTATTTTTATATCGTTAAATTATATATTACTAAACCATAAAAGCTGTTGACGTGAGAAGAGCCATAAGTCATCCGTGGTGCTCTTAATCTTGCTATTGTTATTGAATTTGGATGATGCCATATGCTTATGTATTTATGTATAATAGCCTTGGTAGTGTAGTGGCTAGCGTGCTAGTCTCGTACTCAAGCGGACCGGGATAGAGTTCCGGTGCCGGCAGATCTGGTTAAGGTTTTCTTCAGTTTTCCTTAGCTGCAACACAAAAGCGGCATTTGTGTTATACCATCAGTCAGCTGCAACCACACGATGTGCCTGCGTAATAATATTCCATAATCACGCGTCCCTCCTGCACAAGCTTCTGAGGCCTGGTTCCCCAGGCAATGGGTAGTAGTAATTATTATTATTAATTATAATTTGATACAGACACAACTAAATCTTTTAATTACGCTCTGATTTTCTTTAATTTAAAATTTTAAATAGTTCTTTATTAAAATTATTTGATTATAAATTAATGTTTCAGTCAAAGCCGGACTTAGTTAATTAAAAATGCTTGCACAAGTATTTCCACGGTTGAATTACTTTATAGAATGGGTGTTTGGAACTTTATATTTGAATTAATTTGCAATTGTGCTTGAAATTTTCAGTAATTTGCAACAAAATTTTCTGAAATTTAAAGCACTTTAAAAGTATCTCATGCCCTTACAAAATGCTTGAAGCAGTTTAACAATACTTCAATACTTTTCAAAAAAACTTCAAAGTGCTTCAAATACTTCTCTGGTATCAACTTGCTTGTCCTAAATGTGTGATAAGGCTTGAATTGAATACTTCTATAGATAAGACTGTCTATAATAACAATAAATATGTCAATAAAAATAAAGCTGCAGAAATACTCCAGAACAGATACAGAAAAGCCTATAACCCTTAATGGAACGACCCTTCTCATTCACTGAGATTAGCTAGAGTCCAGCACATCTCCCTCCTTAAGGGAAGTTTATGGATTCAGAATGACACTTTGAATGAAAAACTGACATCTAGGCTTTGTAATGTAATGTTATCAACCCAGGAGACTTACCCATCGAGGTCAGATAAGACTTACGATCACTCGTCTCCCCTTTACGAGTTGGTAATGGCTCGCAAGCGGCACTCTTGAGAGCGTGACACATTTTCCAAGCGAGATTCTGGAAGGAACTTTCAATCGAGGTCATCTTTGACCTCAGCCAGACCCCCTTTCTACGAGGGGTTGATGGGTCCAAAGCAATACTTAGAACAGTAACAACGGGTCTATATGTAATCGACCCTGTATACGACATCTCAGTTCGGCCTAGGACAAATTGGACCTCCGGTCACTCCCACTTCACCACTATAACGGTGCCGAGTTAATAGTGACATTTTATTGTGTAGCTCATGTTCCTGAGGATATGGCGAAGTATTAAAAATACCTTGGAATCTGTTTTGTCAATTATTAAGCCTTCCTCAGGTACATTTTTACTAACTTTTAAGTAAATATTTCAATTTACAAAATATCGTAGACTCCTGTAAACATCAACTGATGTAGGGAAACATTCACGGTAAAGAAGCCCAAATCAATGTTGAATAGTATATGTGAAATATGCGCCTAGACGAGACAAATACACAGTAGCTATACACAGTATTATCTGAATATATTGTTTCTTCCTACAATTTTTGTTTAAAATATTAGTTTTTACTGTAGTTTATTTTTAACAGATTGGAAACTGTGAATTGTTTTAGTTTTTACACGCGGGCTTTAAGTGTCCATTTGAGCCACAAGAACCAGACATTTGCAAATATATACCTTAGATCGGTATCTCGTCTGTGTGTATATTTTACATATTGTGTATTTCTTACAAATTTTTACAAGACATTACACAAGACAGAAGTGATTTCATGAAATGAAGGAAACTTATTACTTATTACTTACTCGTTCTAATCTTAAGTCAGTTGCTTACCTGGAACAAAAGAAGATTATGTTAATAATACTTTAAGTAAATAACTACTGCCTATTGATTTCCCTTTGAGTTTTGTTTAACATTAGTTTAACAATATTACCTACTAATTAGTGAATCAACTTGTAATCGTGTTCGTGGCTATTTGTAGATCTGTAACCGCCCCACGCAATAACCTGATGTAATCCCTGAGCGTACCCTTCTCGTTATTTAACCAATTTATTTCATTATGGGTTTAAAATAAAACGCCATATACTCATAGTTTTAATTTAATTTTATGACTACCTATTATTCTCCTGAAAAACTCTGGACGGCCTTTTTAAGATTTTTATCTATACTTTTTCGTCCTTCGGCCGTCCCCTATTTTGGCTGTCCTGTAGAATTGTACGTTTCGCACGTACTTATCTACTAGTTTCAGTACTAAACATCGTCAATGATCACAATACAACAACCACTCTACTGTAAACTACATACACCAAATTCGTATGAGATTCTAAGTCATAATTTTGACTATGTACTAGAAGTTATTTTGTTTACTAAGCAGTATGTGTCTATTAGATTTTAAAAGAATTTTACTTTTGAATAGTATCGCAAATGATGAAAAGCCCTCGTAAGGCATCAAACACGGTTAGACTTAAATATAAAAGAAGAGCTTTCCAGAAATATTTTAAAAATAATACTCCTATTATCCCCTTCCCCTTATATTAATAATAAGTTTTATTGTTTAAATTATTCATCTAAGTTCGCAACTTAAATTTTTTGTGGTAAACCTATTGATGTTGATAGAAATAAAGCATAAAACAGTATGCTCAACGTATTATTTTTAATAAATCCTTTATATAAGTCTATATTACATAGGAACCTGCCTTAGTTTATGATAAATTAACTATTAATTATTTTTTATTATACTTTTTTCTTTATTTACAACGTCCTTTAAGTCCTTAGAACGCACTAAAATGGTATTAATTTCACAATTCCTTAGTAATTATTCAAATGATTATTATTATTATTATTATATGGGTTGGTACAATAAAAAGCGTAAGGGTTAGCTTATACGTTGTTTGAACCTATTGTGCAAAGAAATTTATGAACATTAAGATTAGTTTACAATAATTAACGACTTAAGTTTTATAAACAGGAACATTAAGCTAAAATAATAAAATTCAAGGTTAGTTTGCCTTATATGCAAAGTGCAATTCTATTTTGACTAAATAACATTCTAAATCACTTAGATTGTAACTTTCTAAAATCGAGGCCCACATTGGACCGTCAATTGTAACACTCAAAGTTTCTCTGAACTAAATAAACAATAAAAATTAAATAATAATTATAAAATTATCATACTCACATTAATAAAGATTACCACGGCTTGAGATTTAGCTCTGTCTTACAAATTGTTTTTATTTCAGGTCGCAGGTATTGGTTCTGCAGTTATCTTATTTATGAAAAGGAGTAGATAAGGGTTTCAGAACTCAAATAAATACTCTAAAAGGGCGCCATCTGATTATGAAATTTTTTGACATTAATTAAGCCAGAAAAGATATTGAATTCACTAATCAGAAAATGAATTCAATATACCAGGTTGTGAACAAAAATTTTGTTTATATTTATAAATTTTTAAATTAAAAATGAATAAAACATTCATAATTATATGGTTCAAAACATATTTATTGAATGGTAAAAAAATAAAAAATCATATACATATAGAATAAAAAAAAACATTGACAACATAAATTTATTAAACTTAAATTAGTCATTCAGTAATTAATTTTCAAGTTACTTAGGAATTATTGAACACAGAATGATTCAAAATTTAGTTAAAATTTATTCAACATAAAATTATTTAAATTTTATTGAACATAAATTATTCAGAAATTTATTAAGATCAAGATTTATTAAACATAAAATCATTTGAAATTTAACGAACATATATTTGTTAAAATATTACGGAAATGAATTTAATTAGATATTACTGAAGTTAGAATATTTGAATTTCACTGAAAGTAACAGACTAAAATTGAATCCTATTAGAGAGCTCTCTTTTTATAGAAAACTATAAAAATATACAAATAATCCGTAAACACAAGAAAATTACAAAAATAGATATTTCTTAAAGTACAATCCCTCAAATCTTATAAATCGAATTTCAATTAAACCATTGTTTACTTGCATCGCAAAAAAACATTACTCTTGACTGCTAGAAACTGGAAACGCCTCTCCTTGAGAGACCGTTGTTGATCCTTAATGGTTATGAATTGTTATTTGAATGTAGCAGGTCCCAAGATATTATTTTTATTTCAGATTCAGTTCAATCACACAAAACGTTGAAATAATCCATATGATTTTCACCAACAATCTTTGTTAAAACACAGTTTAAACAATCTACATGTAGAACGGGAATTTATTATTTAAAATATAAATCCGTCTGCAAGATTTTTTATAACAAAACTGCACTAATTTTAAAGCGCGAGCGGTAAAAATGATTGTTTTAATGGCCCATTACAATAAAACAAGCCACATATAATTATTAGCGATACTGTATATTCAAGTCTGTCAAACTGAATTATTCAAAACTAAACTGTACGAGAACTCACTTCACGGCAAGTGTCGAATAAACTGTACGAGAACTAGATCTAGAATTTTCTTTAAGGCTGTTTTACCGCTTTGCAAGAATCCGTAGATAACATGGGCGTACCACTGTTTAGTAGTCAAAATCATTCTATCTATTACTGACAAATAAGTGTAAAAGGGATAGATACACTTCAATAACGCTTTAATAGTGGGAGGGATAATTCATATCTAAAGCTAACATTTGATTCGTTCTGCTGTGTAATAAGGTGTTAAATTTGACACGTTATCAACTCCACATGGACTGCAATAACCGGCTCATTGTTATGGTAATATAGAAGCACCAAATGTTGCATTTTTATCTTATTCATTTTTTTAATTGAGGAATGTTTTTATAAAATTCGATAAATTCCATATAACATTATTTTGCGTGGGAGATATTAATATTTTAATTAATCTCTAAATAAAGTAAATTGCATTTCTCAAGTTTAAAAACCTATTAACACAAATTTATATAAATTTTTAATTGTAACTTATATAGATAGCATTTATTTCCATGTGATAAAACAAATAATATAGGATACCATAATACAGGATACAAAGTCAATCTAATTAAATAATTAATTTCTTATGCTAATGCAACAGATATAAAAATTTGTACTATTTATAATAGTCAAAATTTTTATTTGCTATTCTTTACAATTTCAGGTAACATGGTTTCTAAATAAAATTTTTTTAGTTTTGGGAGTATTTCTTCCCAAAAATGGATATATTTTTCTACCTGCGAATAAAACAGCAGTTTTAGATGCAATTATAAGAATAAGTTACGTATATGTATACCTTGTCAACTATAATTCCATGGGGAGTCCATATTACGAAATAACAAAATTGAGACCCTGTAATTTCCATTTGTCCTTGAACTTGGTAGTAATAGTTGTGACTTTTTTTCAACTGTACTTTACCGTTCTGGAAAATTAGATATGGAATTTTATTTTGTTCCACCGCTGCTTGAGGAGTCAAATCTAAAATTGACCATGGACATTTAATTTCAAGTATAGTGTCTTTATCAATTATTCCATCAGGACTAGCACCTAAAAACCCATACGTTTGATCAATAAAGAGACCACAATTTCCTACTTTTATGCCATATTCTTTCTCAAAACATTCTTTGGCTTTTTCTTCGTGGTTTCGTCCCCACCTAATTGCTGCGCTGTTTACAAATTGTGAATTTCTTATTGACTTGTAAACGTTTATGCTTTTCTTAAAGCTGGACTGACAAATTTTTGTTTACTGCTGTATCTCCTTTTAGAAATATCCCCTAATTTAGCACAATAATTTCGCAGCAAGTGATTAGTGCATTCTATTTTTCTGATGGACACTGTAGGGCCGTAGGGTTTATGTATACAGAATGTTTTAAATACACTGCTGTCACCGTCTCCAACTAATTTTGTGTATTTGAGCCCATGCATTTCAACACTTTGGCGAAATCCCTCCAAGATTATGTCAGACTCCATGCTGGTAGATGAGCCACTCCAATTTTTAAAACATTTGTGAGTTTTTGGCGATTCTTTGTTGGAATTGGCTTTGTCGCACATTGGACAATATTTATTCCTCACTCCAACAAATAGAAGTTTGCCAGTTTTGGCACCAACAATGCATCCCTAAAAATTAACTTTCAAATTTATAGTAGGTACATAGGTACAATAAAAGCTTACGACACCAGATGAAGCATTGTAGTTTACTTTATATGATCTTTTTGACCAGGCTCCGTCAGCTATAACAGTGATCACAGGAATACCATCGCTCCCACATCACCTACTTCACGGGCTAATCGTGCTTCCTCTTTTCCTGGTTCTGCCATAGATGCCCAGGCAGATTTAAAGATAACATCAGACACAATGTCGTGATGCTTTGCATACTGACGGTACGATAAAGATGGCATATTTTGAATAGCATGGATTTCATTTACTGCAGAGTGGCCCATTCCTGTTGAAACTGCAGCTAGTACTGTAGCGGAATTTAAATTCATTTGTGTGGTATCACTCGCATCTTCCGTGGCTAATGTATTTTCTATATTACACATGGAACACTTTAGCGTAAAAACACTGATCAGTCCATCATGTTTTACTGCAGTCACTAAAAATGTGTTGCTGTTTTTATATTAAATTCAGTGGTTTTTTTCAGTTCAGTAAGTTGTTATACTGATACTTCACCGGATTCACCAGTGTAGTGCTCCGTTTAAACAAGGAAAATGCGATACAATATGAAATAAAATATTTTTACCTAATTGCTCTTAATCGTATACTTTTTATTCTTGTACATCTCGTTTTTCTCGTCATTTCAACAGAGCACTCTAAACAAATTTTCACTATTACCAAAAATATTTCAATAATTACTATTGCTGCCACACAAGGCAAAATAATAAATAAATCGTTTCTCCAAGAAACAATTTACACATGTTCGCCTTATCAAAAATTGCATACTTCAAACAACGGGGTGGAGCGATACGTATATACTTGCTAGAACTACCTACACTCCTTCTGTACCACATTTCATTATGAAATTTCTTCGCATCGCAAAATTTTCGTACTAACTTTGTGTACGTTTTTCATGATTATTATTAATGCTATCGAAATTTTTTTTAATATGAAAATTAAATAATGGCCGATCGATTTATGGTTTTATTTTTTTTATGTTTGAATAAAATCTTATATAACTTTTTAACAAATTATTTTTTGCAAAAATGGAGACCACAAATCCGTTTGTATCATCAACACCATCACTATTTGAAAATTTAGAAAATATTGGTCGTATAGCAGCCGAGAAAAATCTACACAAAGTTCATACGCTTGGGAAAACAGCCTTAATTCTAATTAACTAAAGCAAAACGGTAATTCTATAATATCGACCGAAGTCAACTGTCTTCTCTGAAATTTCGATCGGAAGTCCACTTTAAAAAACTCAAGGTTCTTTTTTCGCGTAGAAATACATTACCAGATGCAAATCGAAATTAGCCAATAGCGAGGTCTACTTCAAGAACAAGTATTGATTTTTCTTAGTACCCAATCAACGAAACGCGTGTTTTGGCTTAACCAATCAGAGCACAGCAACTCAACAGCAAGTAATGATTTTTCCTCTAAGACTGCAAACGCTTATATGAGTAACCAAAGAGATTTTTTATAATTCTAAGATTTGAAACCAACCTTTTTTTTAAAATAATTTTATAGGGATGTTTATATCGAATGCTACCGCAAGTTTACATTATGAAAAGAATTCAAATTTTCAGAACCGGACTTAAGATGTTTGTAAATATGTGGACGAAACCACAATTATTCAGAGCTTGTAAAAATATACCGTTACAAGATTAACCTTTGTAACACTCCTATTGAAGTAAAATAAATTTATTTAAATTTCATTGAGGTTTGAAACGGTTAAGAATTTAAAATTATTCTTCCTTATTTTTATATCTAATGGTAAAACCTGGACAATTATGGCTTCTCAGGAACCGAATATGTATGCAGTATGTAATAGTAACTTTATAAATGTACATATATGTATTTTACCAGTACTGTCTCCTGTGTGTAGTATGTAAATAAATGAAATCATAAGTTCCATCCCAAGTTCCCTTTTCGAACTGTTGTGCATTTTATTTTCTTTACCCATTTGTTTGATAGTTTGTAGATTATTCTTGTAAATTGGAAATTGGAAAGAAGCTCCAAGTTCATATACTTACTGACATAGACGGCTTAATCGCAATATATTTAACTTAGCCTCCAAAAGTTGACAATATCAGACAATGTTATCAACTACAAAATGAGAACGAGAAGGTTAAATTTTTTGCAGATCTTTAAATTTTAAAATTGCCTGTTGCTAAAATATTCAATGTTGCTTCTGCTTGTACAGATTCAATTTTAGTGAATCAGTTTCAGTTTTTGTCTAGGGATCTTTCTATTATAAAATATTCACATAGAATTACAACAAAAAAAGGGAGTAGAAACAAAGTAGAAATCTTATGAATTAGTAATTAAGATTTTCAATGCATTGCCACATTAAGCTAAACAATGTAAAACATCCAAAATCATGGGAACACTATTTACCTTATCAAAAAGTAATTATTCATTAAAAACGCCGAATAATTAAATACTTCTTCAATAAGGCAAGTAGGCGGCCCATTTTAAGTAAATCGGAGAGTTGGCATTTTATAAATGTACATGAGGGTATAAAAATAGAAATTTCAATCCAGTTTACAAATTTTATGCACTAAAACGATGTCGTTTACTCAATCTCAACAACATGTGAATGTGTTTAAAATATTGCATTCACTTTACATGTTTAACTTCCAGAAATACTTTCAATAAACAGAACACAGCTTACTGATGGATTCGACTACTTTTAACATTGCAGCTGGTATATAATTGACTGATAGGTATTTACAAGTGTTTTACAACACCGTTTAATTGAAACAAAGACTAGTTCGGGTAATGTAAACTGTTTTTAATGTGTGCAAAGTCAACCCTTTTAGGGTTAGTTAATATGATTAGAATCTGTGATCGTTTGTATCGAAGTTACCTGAGCTTATTCGTACACACAAAAAAAAGAATCGTTAATTTAATCTTCTGTATTTGTTTAAAGACAAATTATTGTTTTAAATAAATATTTGATTATTTTAAATATAGTAAATGTAAATTAATAAGACTATTTTATTTATTTATTTCAAGTTTTATATTTGTTTAAAAAGTAGGCTTAAGTTGAATATTGCAGATGTTAAATTAAAGCTTATACACTATACAGTTAACAGAAGTATTTGTAAAAAAGGGAAGATTAATTCTTTTGGAAATATTATGTTAACTTATTCCATTGCTGCAATGTATACCAATAATTAAATTAACATTACAAAAAGCCAATCATCTTCAAAGGATTGTTCCAAAGCAACTATCAAATCGTTTTAGTCATACCTATTGTTGAAATTGGCCAATCATGCGATCATTATGACATGCGTCTTCGAAGCATACACTGGATTTTTTGCAGACGAAGCGCGTTTTCATTCTTGCATCCATAGATTAGTTAATAATATAATCTTGCATCGTCCGATCTGGCTTTGATGGGCCTCGACAAAAAGGTGTAAAAGTTCTTAGTGAAAGTGAAGTGAAGTGTTTAGACAAAGTGCTTACATTGTTGAATATGTGATTACAATAGTCATTTAAGGAATAGAATAGGTCTCATGTGTCAGCCATGTTGTTTGATATGAGTTGGAAGAATTTGATATTTTCAAAAATTTAAATATTGATGTAATGCACAGAAAAAAGTTGCATTACTTCAAATAAATCTAACTACAAACAAAACTATCTGTTATATATATATATATATATATATATATATATATATATATATATATATATATATATATATATATACACGCAAACAAATGTATATTTAGAACGAGAATAATATTTTCTTGTAGTAAATACAAATAAATATTTTACATAGCAAGAGTATGATTACTGAATCAAGCAATTCAGAAACAGTTCAATAACAAAATTAAGTCTTGGATTAAGTAAATACAACTATTTAATGCTAGTAACGTAACGATTGATTGAAAGGTTGAATAGTTTTAATGAAACACACTGTATCGTTGTCATAAATGTTCTGTTTAGTTAAGACAAACTTACTTTCTTTGCTTTGAACAAAACTGTGTATTTAAATAAAACAATTATTGTTTCATGCTACACTGAGAAAAGCATTTAGTTGGCCAATTAAATTTATTTAATTCAACTAAATATTTAGTTAAATCAAATAAAATTTAGTTTATTAAAACATTTAAACCAAATATTTAGTTGAATTAAATAAATTTAATTGGTCCTACTAAATGCTTTTCTCGGTGTAATAGTATCAACATTACTTGTAAAACTTACTACTTTACTTATGAAATAAATGGAATCAGTTATGTAAATAAAAAATTGTTATAACGACTTTGTTTTATAATATGTTAAAGGTAATGCAGGAAAATTCTTAATGAGTCGTTTTTATTGTTAATATTAAATATCAATTTGTTTTTAATATGATCATTTTGGATTATTTTTTTAATAAATCCTTCTTCAATTGAGATTACATTATACGAGTAATAGTTACACTTCAAACTTTTTCAATAAGAACACATTAGAAAAATTATAGTTCAGATCAAATAATTATAAATTCATTTTAAATAAAAACAATAACAACTGTTACTTAACGATGGAATAACAAGAATCAAGTGGTGTGTTTAATACACCACAAAATATTAAAACATTTAATATTAATAATTTAATCTTATAAACAACAAACATTTTAATTATTATAATATCATTTCAACTGAAGAAGGATTTATTAAATCAAAAGTATCCGAAATGATCACATTGAAAACAAATTGATATTTTTAATTATTATTTTATTACAACAAAAACGACTCATTAAGAATTTTCCTGTATCACCTGGAATCAGGTATTATTACAAAGAGTGTACTATTTTACGATGACAAGAAATTTTGTATATTTTTTCCTATATTTCGTATAATAAAATATGTTTTAATTTCTAAAGAAGATTCTAAATCAGTTTTTTTTCTGAGATCTTTTATAGTTAAACATGATACCCTCTATAGTGAAAATAGGTATATTTATAAAGAAGTTATATTTTTTGTTCGTTCTTAATAGATAAATAATTGTATGTGTCAATACAATGTTTTCTTTTATTATCACAGAAAAATCTTTAGTTCGGCCAATTAAATTCATTTAATTCAATTAAATATTTAGTTAAATCAAATAAAATCTAGTTTATTTAAATAAATATTTAGTTGAATTAAATAAATTTAATTGGTTTTACTAAATGCCTTTCTCAGTGATACCTAATAATCATACTTTAGGATGTATTAAAAGTAAAATGCTGCATTTGATATAGAATCTCTTATTTTTTGTTAAATTGTTTGTTAAGTTTATGCTTCAATAAATTATCTTTACATTATGTATTTCTTTTAAATAATTAACTACATTACCATAAAGAATACCGAACTAATGTGCCATGTGTAGAAATTATTTAGGAACCAGTATATTTTATGTGAAATTGTATATTAAAAATTAACATTAATATTAATTTAATATCAAAATGTTGAATAATTTGCCGACAGTTAAGTCTTATCAGAAGCAATAGTAGTTATATTTTTGGAAGTAATGTTTCTATCCATTGGCGGATGGATAGAATGGATTGGAAGATTTTACAAAATTTGTGAAAATTGCCTTTGTTTGTTCTAACTTTTGAATTTGCTTATTATTAATCTATTTCGTATATATAAACTCTTTAACTGATGTTTATTTTAAATAAATTTTATACTAATACTCTTTAATGAAGTGAAGTTTTTCAATGAATAGAAAATTGTATTTAAAAATGTAACTGATATGCTTTTGATAAAACGTTTAATTCTTTACAAATCATTTATTAAGGCATTTTGGATATTAACTAACTGGCAATCCAATTTTTAATATTGCACAGTTTCACATACAAATTCCTGTTTCCTATATAATTTTCTACAAATGGCATATCCATAAAGGAAAATGAAATATTTAATATGCTTAAATAAACAATATAAGAATTATAAACTTGATTTTTTGATAAGGTAAGTTTAAGCATTCATTCTACTTGCATGAAGATTATAAGAATGTTACATTAATTATTTAAAAAGGTAAATTCAAGCAATGCAACACATACATTTAATCATTAAAAAGAGGTTAATTTAAAGTAATAAGAAATTTATATCAACTAATAGAACGCTTTAGTGTAAATACTAGTGATGGGAACTTGGGTGTCGAGTGTCGTGATACTGTTCGTGGTCGTGACACTTGAAGTGTCGCGACACTTCGTGTCGAACAGTATCGCTCTTATTAGAGTGTAATTCGAAGTTGCTTGATCATTCTTACAAAGAAATTAAAGGCAGATTTGTTGAACTGGCCAACAATCATTGAATAAGACGTACATATAAAACTATTTTGTTGTAGATTTTTTAGTTAAAATTATAAATTCATGAATTATTTGCAAAACATTAATTTAAAAGCTGAAACCTGAAAAGTTGACGCAACGCCTCCGTGGTGCGATGGCAAACCGTGGCTTGCTAAACTATACGGGCTGGTGGAATGCACGATCGAACCCCGTTACAAGCATAACTTTTTTTTAAATTTTATTTGTTATTATTCTTTTATTCGAAAAACGTACAAGAAATAATACATTACAAATAAAAAATAAAGATACCCAATTAATAAGACATTGTCTTATTAATTGGGTATCTTTATTTTTTATTTGTAATGTATTATTTCTTGTACGTTTTTCGAATAAAAGAATAATAACAAATTATTTAAATTGTTTTGCAACTATTAATCTCACCGACTTTTATTCGAGAACGAACTATTTGGCATATTTCAGATTTCCCATACTAATTTTCTATAGCAAATGTTAGAACGAATGCGGTGTATAAATAATTTAATGTCTTTTAATGTACTTAATGCATAAATATATAACCATAACAGAATTTACTCATAAACATAATTGTTTTTTAATCCCTAGTTTATGATTTACGTATTAGCTATGAATCTTGACTGCTCGTTTCAATTATATTATATGAACTAGCGCATGCATGATGTGTAAATGCGAAGTATCGTTAAAGAGTCGTGAAGGAGTCGACACTTCACACGGCTAATGGTTTCGATTCGCAAGTGTCGTGATACGCGGGTGGTATCGCGAACCCAACACTAGTAAATACTAAAGTGTAACTGAAAATGCAATACACAACTGTTTAAATCAAATGTATTTAAACAATTAAATTTAAGTACTTCTTATATTTAGTTCAGTTATATCATGGCCTTAAAATTTAATCTACAGATTTATTTAGAAGAATGTTAAGATATACTTGGTTATATATGAACTTATTATAAGCTTGCTTTAAACGTTTTCTAATTAGATCAACTAATTATTTTTTTGAGTGTAGGAGCTTCAAATCATCTATTTATTCTATAATTTTTATTTAAATTATATCTTAAAAATGAAATCTTGTGTATAGATTTTGAATGAAAACCATTTTTCAGCAATTTCAATAAATATGGAATCCTCCGATCTTTTTATTTTTGCAACAACTTCACTAATAAAAACCCTTAATAGAATTTCTTACAAAGTTTTACAAACTCTGAAATACCCCCAGATCTTCGGAATTGATTTTTTAATGAAGCTCGTTATTTTTAACATTCACTTCAATATCACCATCACGATCTGACTTAACAAGATCCATCTATTTTTTGCGTGTGGGCATTTCGCTAATATACAACTGTAAATTCAAAAGAAATAAAAAAGAGGAGAAGAAAAACAAAACCTCGAAATAACGTTACACAACGTGTACTCACAAGAGTATAATTCGGTATGAAATCAAACTTGAAGTCAATGCCCTGCCAAAAACAGGACCTTTCGCCTCGTTGAATTTCTACACAACTCCACGCAATACCCACATAAACCACCTGAAGCTACTTTATCCAATACTTCAGGAAATCCTGAAGTTATCTTTAGTGTCCTAAATTTCTATGCTTTAAGTCACGCACACAATCCTTCGCAATTCTAACCCATAAATCATCTTATTTTTTTTTCTTTTAAACTTCACATTCTTGAATGTTACATGGCGGGTAGCGTTAATAACAACAATAAAAATAGTGCATCTTCTATACGCAAATTGCAGATAATTCGTAGCTACATGCTTAACATGCGGTTTACCTTCGGTGATGGTATATTAATTTTAGATTAACAAGTTAACAACGTTAAACTATTATTACGAGGCTAAATTCAGCCACATCGCATTACTTCGGTGTGCAGTTTGCAGAAGGCCACATAGTCATATTACATTAATTATAAAGTTCCCGTGAAATCTTTAACTAAATTACACAGATGTAAAGCATCAAACTAGTTAAATTTCCAAAGTTAAACTATGGCTGCACTGGATTCCGGATCAACCCGGATTCTATGTATTTAGTTAGAATTTTGCTCTAACGTAATCCATACATGATACGGTTTCCCTTTTATTACTAATTAACCGGAGTTATGTCTAATAACGTTCAAATACGTTTCTCTAACTTAATGATCAAACGTAAAAATACTATAAAATATACATTTTTTTATAGAGTCCTCTAACTTTGAAAGCATATTTCTCGTAAACTACCGAACCAAATTAAATATTTTAAAAACAAGCAAATAGTAAATTTATTTCTGCATACAACAGTAGCGTAATAACAGCTACCCATTTTTAGGAACAGTTTCATTAAAAGTAACTTAAATATTTTTTTCTCAAAAAGTACATGTCATATATCTATTAAATCTTTGTACGGGTTAGAAAGAAACTTTGTAGTTCACATGCTATTAATCTTCACACAAAAAAGTTTTATTTTAAGACTTTAAGATTTTAACACTTAGAATAGTGTTATTTAAGATTTATATGAAAAACTATGAATGAAAAAATTAACACTTTTCGTATGTAGATATTATTTTCTCCAAACAAATTCTTCCTAATTTTAACAACAAAAGTCCTATAACCAAAATAAAAACACTTTTTATCAAACCGCTTGTCACTAAAATCGTTTTTTTTTTGTTACAGCATTCTTATTATTAAAATTAGAAACATTCTTTTAAAGAAAATAATGTCTACACATGAAGAGTATTAATTTAACGAAAAAATTTGGACGCTATCTGTATTAATAAACAAGAAAACATAGTTCGCTATTGTTTTTATATAAATCTTAAACAAAAACTTTTTTAATAGCATAAGAACCACAAGATTTTTCTAACCGCTACAAAATCTCATAGATATTGGCATATACTTTCCGAGAAAAAATTATTTAACGTACTTTTAATGAAATTGTCCCTAAAAATTTTGCCCCCGTTGTTACGTATCGTCCGATAAAAACAAAAATACACCATTATATTTTAAAAAATAAATTTACTATTTGCTCGTTTTTAAAATATTTAATTTGGTTCAGTAGTTTACGAGCTATAACGCTTTCAAAGTCAGAGGGCTTTAGAAAAAAAATGGATAGTATTTTTATGTATATGTACAGTGTGATCACTTATAACGCCACCCCCTGTAATATTTTATTTCTTGTCCCACGGAAAAAATAAAGCTACCGTTGTTCAGGGTTTTGCTCGAGGATTTGTAGGACAAATTTGTATTTTCTCAATTATTATACGAAGGGTGATCAAAAGTTTTTTTTAATGGAAAACCCTATATCTTTATTACTTGCTAGAATGAAAGTGTTTGGAAAGACCTTACCGTGGCAAGTAATATATAGGATTTAAAATGGTACTGTGCCTTCCTAGAGAAGCAGAGCATTTAATTTGGATCCCTAGGGAGTAAAATTATCCACTTTGTATCCCTAGGCAGAAAGTGTTTTATGTGTTTTCCATTTTTCCATTGCCACTCCAACTGAATTCTAAATATATCCAATGAGAGACACCTAAAATGCGTCGTATTATATGTATATCATTTGAAAGGTAATTTTAAGTACTTTCCAACGGTATCTGTCTTATCGAGAGACATTGACTATACCAATGGCCAAAAGCATGTGAAATTAATTCAAAATTAAGCAAATAACGGAAAAAATTGATAGGAGGCTAAAAATTGGTATAGATGTTGGCGAATACATACTGTTTAAGAAATTGGTGAGTCCTGAATTGCATAAGAAGTACTCGAGTCGCCATCTAATTTAAACTTAAATCATTTAAACCGCCATCTTTTCCAAGACGGTAGCTTGTGCACACCTTATTCAACTCGGAACTTGTCAGTATCTTAAACAGAATGTCATATGTGTTCGCCAACATCTATGTCAATCTTCAGCCTTCCATTAATTTTTTACGTTATTTGCTTAATTTTTAACTAATTTACTATACTTTTGGTCAATGACCTTGTGAAAGTTACCTTTCAAATGATATTTTCGACTGTAGCTTTTTTCGTATGGTTTTGTACGGTCGTAGAAAATGATGCACATTACTAATAATGTCAATAGATGCACTGCTCGTAGCAGGCCCCGTGACATTTAATGCCGCCAACACATGTTCCACCCACCCCCAACGAAACCCATGTCATCACTAGCCCCGCCTTAGGAAGAGCGTAGGCAAAAAACTTTTCCAGTAAAAACTATTGCGGTACTGCGATGGCAAGGATTCCGCGATCAGATTTTTGCTACGACCTGCCGTAAAATTGCCCACGCCTAAACGGTAAACCGGAGACGGTCGAGACTTCAAATCTGAGACGGGAACTACCCAACACATCGCCAAACAAAAAAACGGTCCGGATCGAAGCAAGATTTGCGGCCCCTCGAAACCGCGA
The DNA here is from genome assembly GCA_929113105.1 of Agrypnus murinus. Classification (NCBI taxonomy): domain Eukaryota; kingdom Metazoa; phylum Arthropoda; class Insecta; order Coleoptera; family Elateridae; genus Agrypnus; species Agrypnus murinus. The sequence goes on along the minus strand of OV816028.1, from coordinate 27,150,863 downwards.
AATCGGGATTTTGATCGTTTGCGTAAGTCCTGGATGGAAAACGAAAATTCTTTCGGTTCCGGTATGCGTAGACCTGTGCGGGCCAAACTCGTTTAAAAGTTCTAAAATGGGGGATCCTCCTTATTACATATTACTGGATATTACCCCACCACATACATACAGAGCCGGCGCATTATATATCACGTTTGTATGTACCTAGCGCTGGCTCCGTATAAATTACTAAAAGTTTACTCACGGTCAATTTTGGCGAGACTTTTGTTAACTCTCGTCTCATCTCGCATAAAATAAAACGAATCTCGTCTCGAATCTCATCTCGTGCTAAAAAATCTCGTCTCATCTCGAATCTCACTTCTCGCACTTCTTCTTTGGAAGATATATCAAAATTTAAACAAAAACTCAAAAAGGAATGTAATACCTAATTAATAATTAAATAAAGTCTAAATTATTGTGTTTATTTATAAAAGTTAAATCTTTTAAACGTTTTATACTACCTTCTTCGCAGTTTGTTATTGAAAATAGTCTTCAAATTTACTCTTTCTATTTGATAAAGTGTTGATAGTTGTTGCAGACAGTAACAGTACTTTACTAAATAGTAAACTATTGCATTGTATAAGACCTCAGATTTCTAATAAACCACAACATAATTTTTAGCTTGTTAAAGAAATAATTTCCATAACGCGAGACTGCGAGATACGAGACGATATATTTAAAAAATCTCAACCGGCGGTCCGATGGTCCGCGTTGGGAAACGCTGACCTAGACGATTGTTACTTCTGCCTGACAAATTCAAAAGAAGTCGAAATACGCAATGAAATAGGTCGATGTATCGTGAATGACGCGGTAACTGCACTGAGAAAAATGATAACTATAAAGTGACAACTATACTATAGTAGACCGATTTTTTGTTGTTCTAACCTGATTTCAGGTCAAGAATAAACAACTGATTTGCTAAATGAACTATCTGTTTATAGTTAACCGGTTTTTTGGTAGATTTTACCCGGGCTCTAGTAAAATAAGCCACTACCTTACTTGGGTTAAATCTACATGTACAGTAACTTACAAGTCAAACTAAGATAGCTTAGCAGTTTGGAGTTTCAGATAATATCGTATTTCATTAAAACATTTTTATCACAATGAAAGACATTATTGGCTGCATAATACTAAATATTTCTAATTAAAGAAAGAGATTTTAGTCGACGTTTTATTATGAACTCAACAATTATTTCTATCCTTTTAATACACACGAGAAGAATATTTTTAAAGAACTACTCTTTTAAAACAAAATAAAATAATAAAATTTATTAAATTTTATTACACAAACTAGTCCGAGCTCAACTTGTTTATGCAATATACACCACCGTGTATGCTCTACATAACACGAATTTTGTCAAACCAGGGAGTAAGGTTGAAATAACCAAACAGGTATGGTAAATTCAACTATTTTTCGCTTCTACCATGTGGGAGTGTGATTGATTTAACCTTATTGGGTAAATTTAACCAAAAACATTTTACTAAAATCATATGCACTCTAAAAAATTACCGGTAAATTTACCCTAAAAAATGGAGGCAACTATGTTACCTCCAGTTTTTGGTGTAAATTTACTTCAAAGTGTAATTTTCATAGGAAGTGGGAAATTACAATATTTGGTTAAATTTGCGTTGTAATGTTTCCTTTATAAATAAATTTACAGATCAAAATTACGATCTCAATGTAATTTTACATTTTAACATTAAAACACCTGTGTAAAGTTACATGACAAAGTTAATATTTCATGGCAATAGTACTTTTCAGGGTTAAAACACAAATGTGAAAATACTTCTTGAATGTAACGATGACTTGAGAAAGTACTTGCAAATTCAATCGTTCCCCTGAATATTACTTACATTGGTAAATGGATTGTATGAAATAAAATAAAATAAAATAAAATAAAATAAAATAAAATAAAATAAAATAAAATAAAATAAAATAAAATAAAATAAAATAAAATAAAATAAAATAAAATAAAATAAAATAAAATAAAATAAAATAAAATAAAAGTAATTTGTATTGAATGTATGTACTCATATAAAATATAAGACATTAACAGAACTTCTTTTAAGGTGCTTTCGGAAATATTTGGTCTCTCAAAAACATTCAGATAAAGTTTCGATTCCACCTAGAAAATTTAAAAATTATAAATTATATAAACAATTATACACGACTACCTTTCTCATTACAGTTATGCTAGTTTATTTCGAATTCTTCAAATTTTAATTCATCCTTGAAACACATTAAATTAAATATTTTTATTTTATTGGTTTAAATTTGTAATTTTAACATATACTTACCGATTATTACTTTTTAACTTCTACTATAAAATAAAATTCTTCCCACCTTGGGTCATACGTGCAAATATTTGCCTTTAATAAATCTGCACTACACTACAACGAAAAACAAAATATATATTAATGAGCAATGAACCCTTCGTTCGATATCGATAGGGTACGCTCGCCGATTGCGAAACCTGTAACAAGAAACCATAAAAGAATTGGTATACACCATTCCGACCATTCCCCAAAAGCCCAATTTGGACTGTTCATAATGGGTTCCTGAATTCGTTCACGAAACGAAGGTCACCACTCATCAACAATCAAGTGCAATCAGCGAAATAGTATCTCATCGGTTAAAAACATATTAAGGGCAAAATTACACTATACTTGTTAAAGTTCATCTTATCTTTAATATTACACTAAAAATGAATCAAGTTATTGAGTAATAATACATTTCCAAGGAAAGATTTTCTGAGTTATGTAAATTTACATTATGGATAGTGATTTTAACCAGTTAAATGTAGTAGAATTACTTATATTTGTGTAATTTTACACAATTGAAGAATATTGTACCACAAATAGTAAAACAACTATTAACGTATAGGTAAAGTTAAATTTTAGAGTAAAACTACCGCAAATAAGAGAGGAAAATTAACTCTTTCCCAAGGTAAATTTCAACTCATTTTTTACAGTGTAGTTCGTATTACACACAGGTATTGTTGTCAAAATTTGTGCATATTTTCAGGTTACTGCAACTTATTTTTGGTTACTTTAACCTGACTATTTTTCTCAGTGTGAGCGTAACTCAATGCGTAGTCGCCTAAGGGAAACGGTGGTCATAAGCTAACAGATATTTTTGTAGAGCCAGATAGGTACAAGAAATTTAATGAATGGTACCCTTTTCTAATTAGTCTCAGTTCCACAGAAAAGGAGACAAGGTTAGCTTTTGTGGATGTAACAAAACATTTTCTTGGCAACCACAAGTCAGCAGATTTGCTCAAGAAATTAAAATAAATGCTAGAAGCATATGACAAATTGAGATGCAACATGTCATTAGAGATATATTTCCTAGATTCGTATTTAAGTTTCTTGCTGGAAAACAAGGGCACCATTAACGATGAACATGGAGAACGCTTTCAGGATATAGCGGAGTTTGAGAAGCGTTACCAGAGCAGATGAGAACCAGCCAGCTTGCTTATTATACTGTTGGTCTTTTTTGAGAGACACCCCTGCTACTGATTACAAAAGAAGCGTCAGTCGATCAAAATAATATCAATATTTTCGGAAAGATTAACGGTTTATGCTGTAAATTTTGTATAAATCTTAAAAATAAATATCAAAAGCTCATTCTATCAGAACTCCTTATGTGTATTATTATTATTATCGTATGTCACGTGGGCTGCACAATTTCTTTTCGCTAAAATCCAGGCATTTAAATTTTCAATTTTTAACTTTTCCTAGACATGAATGCATTTTAAATTAACTTATTAAACCGTTTCTGGTATTAAAATTCATTTTTCTAATTTTCCTTTGCAGTACAAAGCGTCCAAGTTAAAGTTCGGTAAACATATTTTAACCACCTAGAAATTTTATACATTTTCAAAAAGATCCTATAAATTTATTTAACAGGTAATAACTTTTTCTTTAATAAATAGTCTTCATAGACCTCTTGAGATGTTATTTCTTTTTTATACGAGGGTGGTTTGATAAGTCAGTGACTTTTTGAATAAAAGATATTTGTTTCGGCAAATAAGCGTTTTATTTCTCAACATAGTCTCCTTTTAGCTCGACACTAGTCCAGAGTTTTTCCAATTTTTTAATTAATTTTACTAGAAAACCTGACGTGATATGGAAGTTTTATTTGTGATTCATAATTGTGTTGTGGTTGAAAAATAATAATTTCATACTATAATCCCAGTGAAAAGTAAACGTTTTTATTTTGTTGCATAGTGTTAACTTTCAGGTTAGTGATTATTGACAAACAATTGTTTAGGTATCAGGTATGGCGACCAAAATGAAGCATTAGATATTCCAAAGTGAGCTGATCGTCCGAGTAGAAATAAATTCCGGAATCTTGGATTAAAAGGAAGAATGCTAGCCTTCTCGCTAACTTAGCTAATACTGTTGTAGTTAGTGATAGCTGAATACAGTTGACATTAACATTGCCGTGAAGTCGATGGGCCAAGTAATACACTAATATTACCAAATTTTTTTGAGTATTTGAATATAAATAGAACATGTTTGACATAAAAAGACTAAATCGTCATTTTTTGTTACTGAATCAATCTGCTACTTGTTTTAATTTTTTTGTTTACATAAGCAGTAGTTTTTACGGGGTTTCGTAACTCATAATAATTCCCCACTTTTGGTGTCATAAATTTATAATATTTATATGGCGATTTAATATAATAGATACAGACACTGACAAAAATGTGATTGCAAAGAGGTGCATAAAAAATTATAAATTGCAACTTGCTTACCTTGTAATAATATATTGCTCCGATTAAATCTATTGTCATAGTAAAAACCTTTACTTTCCTCAGAATTGAGACTCTCTCAGGCGGGTCGCTTTCAAGGTTTGCTTATTAATTATGGACAAAATAATAGAAAAACACATACAAATAAATCTCCAAGATAACAACAACAATTTCTTTATTTGGACATTAATAACTTTACTTTAAAAAATCACTTACTTTCCAATATAATAAACTAAGAAAAATATGTTTAAAGATTACAATTTGTTTATCATTTTTGTTTATTTTGGTATCATAAATTGACACCGCATGATTATCAACTTTATTTTCCAAATCGCCATGTATCTGCTGCCTACTTCATTAAAATCGACAAATAATTCAAGAAAAATGTGTCATCGATCCATTCATATAAATTTTCATAAACCAAGTGAGTACAATAATTTTATTAATCATACAAATTAATATTAATATTAATTAAACATTTTTAAACTTTAGACACTTTAAATAAACACTTTCATTTATAAACTTTAAATTAATTCACTTTGACGTTTCTCAAAAATAATTCTAACCTCAAACATTTGACATTTGTTAATAACCTTAAATTTCTTCAATCGTAGCTAGAAGTGTGCTCCCTTTGGATGATGAAATTAGAAGAGAGTTGTATGAAAAAATGGCCGTCCTTTTATATGATTTGACTAAAACAAAAGACTTCTATGCAAAATTTCAAGAAAACAAATGAAACTTGACATAACACAATTTTTCTTAACCTTGGTTTTTTTATAAATTTCCTTTTTCAGGGAAATTATCAATTGCGTTTTGTAGAACTTAAAATTGCGATCCTAATGATATACAACACTTGGGTTATCAAACAAAATTAATCTTACCATACAATGTCGATGAACAACAATCTTTTTAAAACTATTTGTTGGCTTAATTATTCCTAAATATCTTTTCACATTCTCCTTTCCCCTGTTAAAAGATTAATTACTTCGCTGAAGAACTAGAATTCAGTCTATCAGCCCCTAGAAAAATTTCTCTAAAATATGAGAAAAAAGCAAAACAGTAAATTGGTCAGTCAATTGGCAACTAGAAAACCCGAAAACCAAGACTCGAGAGTCCGTCAGGTGGAAATTTTTTTAGAAATTGAATAATCCTGATCTGGTAGTAGGATTGGTAAATCTTGTCCCATCGTAGACTTAATAAAAGATAACTTATAGGTTCGTAAGCAGCTTCGCATGAAGACCAAGGTCAGGTTGGTAGGAATGTTGGTGACTACCAGGTGCTATTTGCTTCGAGTTGGATGCTCTTTGCCTGGTAGTAAGATGTGTCAAGTCTGGCACTCTATAAACCAAGACGGTATGGTGCGGAGAACGGAGAACGTGCACGAATGCACCTCTCATCCAGCTTCTTGTTTCTATACCTTTATAGTGGCCCGACAAATTCAACATAATTTATAGTAAATCAATAAATAAGGAACTGGCTTAAAATCATCCTTCTGTTGATCAATTCAGGGGCAATTGTCATTGAACAAATGTATTGGCGTAACTACTACAGTGGTTAGAGTACCGCGATAACTGTTACTGATGGTATTCCTGTCTGAGTAGTATAGTAAAGTATAAAATACCTTTTTGCGATTGCCAATTAAAATGCTACAAAAAAGTGTTTTTCACTATTTTAAGTGAAAATTGGAAAGAATAGTTTATACAATGCTTACAAAATGAATGTTCTATACTAGCCGTACTTCTCCAACTTGACAAGCCTCGTTGGGCAATTTTTACGACTAGTAAAAAACAAACACATTTTGCAACATGTTATATAAATAACTAATTAATTTTTTATCAATAATTGATATTATTATTGAGAGCATGTTAATGTTCCATCCTACACGAACAATTTTGTTTCCACCTACGCTATCCCCAGTACAAATAACTTCTTTGTATTAATGGCATTTTATTTTCAATTTGTTTAAATAATATTTTTAAGTATTTTTTTTTCTCAAAGACATAAAGTAAAATACAATTTAACTGACCTACATAGACAAAGCTATTTTATGGACAGGAACCTTCGTTATAGTTCGTATTGTATGTGTAGCAATTGGATCCTTTCCAACTATGTTAAGAGAAATCCATATACACCTGAAAATATTGCATACGTATACAACATCGAAGTAACATTAATTTTACTTTGCTGCCACTTTAACTTTTGTTTTCAATTCAGTTTTTTCGCCTACTGAATGTTTCATGAAGTTTTCCTGAGAAAAAAAGTCGCGTGTGCATCTCACTTTCTAGGGAAGAATTCATAGGCGGCGCTAGAAATCTTTATGAGGGGTTCACATTTTTGTCAATGAAGGAGGTCTTGACGATTTAAAACAATATAGACTTAGCATTAAAAATAATGGTAAATATAACAATTTTAAATGAACTCATTTAATTTAGAAATATATCAAATCAGAAATAGTAGCTTAAGTCGAAAAAACGTGTTTTCACTTTTGAATGACCAAAACTCTTGTATGACAGTGCAATGGAGGTAATGAAATTATTATAGCAAGTACATTACGCTCCCACATACTTTATCACTCATACAACCTTATCATAAGGAGCTGAAATAATATTGTACCTACTAATTTTTTTTAAATTCAGAGATTTGAACCCCTGTCTCTTTGATAGAGAAGCAGGATCCTACCAGTCGACCACGAAGAGCCTACCCGCATTTCATATAAATGTTTAATTAAAAAATGGCAAAAGAATCTATTATGTGCACCATTTCTTCGTGAAACTGCATATTCATGATCAAAATAAAACGATTATTAAACAGTTTCACAATTAAATATCTATTACTCGATAATTGTTTCGCTATATGTATATAATTATCAAAGGTAAAAGAAATAAATAAACAACATATGACAAACCCTTAGAGCAGGGGTTCCCAGAGTTCTGCTTAGTTGGGCTAAATTGTAAATTCCCGAATATTTGGCGAGCCAAAAAAAGTTTTTATGAAAAAATACGTATAAAAAATGTAAATTATCTCTGCGAATTCAAGATCGCGGATGATCTAACATCATGGGCCGCATTTCTAGGGTTAACGGTCCGCACTTTGGGAACCCCTGCCTTAGAGATACCGTATTTTACCGCTTTGTATTTGGAGCTCTATAAAAAGATGTTGCATCAGTTACTTCTTGAGGCAAATGCTATTATATAGATTATGGCCTTTATTGTAGCTTATGGGCTTTAAGCCTGGATGGTAAGTATGGGATTCTTAGTTGATCAGAATACAATAAACTCGAAACAGCTCTGCCCTAAAGTATCGTTTGTGAGTTCCAAACACCTCATCATTTTGTGGAACCTCTAACAATTATTATTTTTAAATGATTAATTTTAATTAACTATTTCTAAAATTCAAATAGTTTACACACGTTTTCGATTAGCTTAAGAATTCCAATAAAAAAAAATTATGTAGATTTCCAGTCATATACAGATTTATTGAAAGCAGGAAATCCGTCTAAATTTTACTTTGTTTGCCCGAAGCGGTTCCGTTTCTTTGTAGAATAATAATTAGAAAAATTAAAATTTTGTTTGATTGGGGGGCCACCAAGTGCCGCCTATGAGGAAGATGTTAAACTTGGTTTTTCCTGCAAACTAGGTCAAGAGTTTCATTAAAATAGCCCATTGTTTATGTAACGTCAGGTTTATTAAATTTATGGAATTCACGCAATTTAGTTTTCGGAGAAGTTTAACTTTTTGCGTGCTCAGAAACAGTAACGCTTCATGTGTATACTATCGTGCAGAATGTTTTGTATAATAGCAAAACGAACCACTAATTATGCCACATAAAATCTAATTGGGATTTGGTTAACTCGTGTTTGTTATGTGGCCTGGTAGTTTAAATTTTAATATTGTCATTAATTTATTTGCTTGAATTGTTGTGTGGTCTATGTGAAATTTATGTAAACATTTTTGATGAATTTTAAAATACACAACAAAAACTTTGTTTAGAATATGTAATTCAAAGTTTGTATATTATGTAAATCTTTACTAACTTTATGAATTAATTTAATTAAAGGGTTTCGTCTTTTCTTAAACAGTTTAGCAAATTCTGTGGAATTCACATGGAAAGATTGTTGCGCTACATAATTATTTATGGTTATGAGTTAATGTTTCCTCCATATCTTCACATTCAAGCATCGAGCTTGACAATCTTTAGCTCTGTCACTCTCATATATGTATGTAGGAAGACATCATATAGAAATATGTATTCTGTGACAGTAAATCAGTTATATTTACAATTCTTTCTTTTTATAAATTATTGGGGATAACCAGGAATTATCTTGGAAACTGTATGACATAAAATTCCCTAAAGGAGAAAATAAACGATTGTATAAATTGAAACTGTTATCCGGATACTCAGGATCAAGAATATCCGAATTCTGGACATAAGTACACTAGAATTAAAACATATTTTAATGGCCGATCGGGCGATTTTGACCGATTTATCGGTCTGTTTTTAGAGTATAAATTGCTAAATTAGAGCTCTAGGGCAGTAAGACTTTTTAGAGCCCGCTAGAAAAATAGCTACCCTTGTTTACACCGCCTCCATAGTAGTTACAGTAATTACAGACCACTGCACCTACCTATTGGAAGTTTTGCACTTTTCAAATTATTGTAACGAATGGAAAATACACGCCGTCAGCGAACACTCTAGATTCTGGTGGCAAGATGTATAATTCATCAACACCTGCATGCATGATTCATCAACACGTGCATGTATGATTCATCAACACCTGCATGTATGTGTAAATTAATGTTTTTGTCACTTTTACAATAGTGGAATACCTACAGTTAAATTATAATAAACAGAACACTAAATTTAATTGCGCAATTAAAAATTATTTTATCTCTGCACTTGACGTTGGTATATTCCGAACATTTCATTTTATTCATCCCCTATTAATTACCGATATTGCGACCAGTGCAATAAATACCCTTTAACCAGCCATGCATTTCAAAGTATTGATAACATCGCTAGATGTTATAATATATATCAGAATTTAACATATACGTATTGCTAGCCAGTAAATTAAAAATGCATTCGACAAAGGAATTTATTCTCTTGTATCCATACATCCGCACTGCTTAATTGCTAATTACTGACTAATCTTATGCGTCCTGATATTATGCGTCCAGACAAATAATCGGCTTCCCGATAACAGTATATATATTTGTTATCGCATTTGAAATTTGCAAAATTTTAAAATAAACATAGCGTGATGACTTTTTTAATTTAATTATTGTTATTCTCTAGCTAACCCAATTTGTATTGTTTTATCTATGGTTATTTACGAGCAACACGGTTGCTTTTGTTATTTATAAACAAAGGTGTTTTAGCTTTTATAAATTTTAATTTATTATAAAATTTTTATTATTATCAATACAATAAGTAGGTCTTGTTTTTAAAACACGAACGAATACAATAGGAAATATGTAATATTATTTTACAATATACTAACCTACTATTTCACTTTTATGAAATTGTGGGACTAATTAGTTATACAAATTCATGACTAATTACAGGATAGCGAAGATAATATCTACATGTATTTTTTATTAGCAGAAGAAATAAAATCTACAAAAACATGCGATATTGTAATAATAATACAAAATCAGAATTTCTGTCTAAAAAGGATTTCTCAAGGACTCACTATAATGCAACAATGCGTTACATTTATTGCAAGACCTTTCTTAGTAAATGACAAGGAAGGACTGGTTAATTTTTTATTTTTATAAGCCAAGGTTAAATAAAATGAATTTATTTAGCAAAAAATAATACATAAATATATAGACATTAATAATTACTTTTTAATCTCTCTTTTATCGAAAAGCTTTCCTATTTAGTGTTGATTATTATTTGTTGGTAAGTTTTAAAAGGCATTCGGTTTTACAAAAAATATTTTTCCTGAATATCATGATTCAACCGAACAGTATGACTCAGTATGGTCTCAATAATTCGTTTAAAGTTTCAAAAGAGTTTTAAATACATTCATCCCTGTAAACCAATTTGCTACTCACTAGAAAAAGTACCTGTTATTGCACACACAACTTTTATTATTTCTGGTTTATAGAATAGTTGTAGATATATTCTGAGGTGCTTATTTAGTATCGATTTCAGGAGCATACACGCAATAAAAACGACTTAATTGTTTCTACGGAACCTTGAAACGCAAAGTAAACTCAAAAAGTCACTAGTAAACTCTAGTAAAACAATATGCAAATGCATTTACATCCAGCCTTTACTGGCAATGTTAATTCTAAAACTTTTCCTTGAATATATTGTTATCGGCTGAGGTTATATGTTCTGTGGTTATTGATTTCTTGCAAAACCAAATTCACTAAACAAAGATAAGAAGCTATGTACATACTTATATGACAGGCTAAACAAATTTGCTTTCCTTTTATGCTTATTACTCACTCTCATAGAAAATCTAGTTTACGCAGCATGCCCAATAACATGCCATGCTCACCTGGCCCGACCATTGCCTCCCCGGACTCATGGTCAGTTCAACCAAGTATGTGGTTGGGGATGGGACCTACATGGGCCAAGCCTACATGGCATTCTGTCCGTCAGAGGTTAAACTCCACTTAAACAAAATATTTGACTTACGATATACGAAAAACAGGATTAAAGCAATGATTAGAGAAATGAATTTATGAATTTCTGAGCGAGAATTTCTACTACTTTCCTAGCACCGAACTTTTAGTTCTGGACTGAGTAGTTAATTCACTTCATTTAACAAACTATTCAATTAATAAATACAGGATTTAGTTTACTTACCACGCCCACTAAGACGAAGCCACACCCATCCCATCCATTGCGCCCCCCTCCCTAGCTCATGCTTTATTCAATCATATATGTGGTTTGGAGAAGGAACCTACATATCTCAATTATATAAAAGGACAAAACTAATTTACCACCTCAGTAATATGAAACAACATCAGACTCCTCTATTCTACTTCTCTGGTCAATGTTGGATTGGCCATAGGACTTAACTATATAGGAACAAACATACTGACAAAAGAATTTATCAAACCCTAACATAAATACTTATCATTAAGCCTCTAGTACAATGTGGGTCAAATCATATAGATGGTTTCGGGGACCAGGGCTCGCAGAAGCCGAGTCTCTAAAAGGACATATATATTGATAAACAAACTTACCAAATACGTCGTAACTTTTAGGCTAACGGTGGGCAAACGAATTTAAGAGGTGGACGAACGATTGATAGTATAAAAAACACAAATGAAGATGCCTAACGATGGGCAAACGATTGTTAGTATAAAAATACAAAAATGGGAATACAAATATTCTGATCGATGCCTTTTTTTGTTGGGCTTATGTGACTGACAGCGAGCAAACGATAGGCACAAAAAACCTGAAGCCCTTCGATTTTATTTGACCAGAATCTAATGCATATTATATTTACCTAAGCATTCATCTTTGGGTTTAGGAAGGTTTGCAGCTTTCTTGGATTTTTTACACGTAGGTGAGCCATGTAATAATACAGTATTCACATTCGTTTAAAACAGTTTAGTTTTGTTTCTCCTGTCTATGTATTATTCCGTACCTATTCCTTCTGTACTCACTACACATCCAGGTAACGGAATTCTTACTTCTTCAATCCCCCCCCCCCCCAATCTACTTTTATTTTCCTGTCACTGCTTGCTTCTCTCGTAAGATAACTTTGTTTTCTTGTCATTTACTTGTAGTCTCACCCTTATCGCGGTTACTTCAGTTTTGAAGTTTTTTTCTGCATTGTCCTTGTGATGAATGTTATAGTGCTATATCGCCTGCGACCTCGAGATCTTCTTTCTTCTAACTTTTTCGATAATTAATTTTTCGATCTTCTAACTCGTGAACCACTTCCCAACAGATGTCAGTAACTTTGTCTTTCGGATTCTTCATTATCCAACCTGTAATTATTACACACAGAGTCGGTGACGACACTTTTCTGAAGCTTAAAAGTTGTTTTGGGCGATTTTTATAAATGAGTATATTTTGCACCATCGTCCACCAATGCTAAAGGAGCCAGAGAATTGTGGGGAATTAAAAATTATCTAAAAATTATTGTTTATTAATTTTTAGATATAAGGATCACTTTCAAATACCTATTACTACCTACCATTGGTTAGGGTTTCCGAAACAAATTCTCATTTTGCATTTTGTACATTTAGCAGAAATTTAACCGGAAAGTATGGCACTTTCACTCCTATCACTCACTAAAATCGAATTTCTCGTATTGCTGAACATGGATATCATCACTTTGTGGTTACTTCAGGAAGCAAGGTGGGTAACTTGACTCCCAACATTTATTTCGTGCATTTGTAAACGACCTGTAATCGAAATATTCTACTAGAATAACCCTACTTATTGTACTACTTAGTCAAAAAAAATCAATTTTTGTTCTAAGTGTCCTGAGACACACACACACGCGCTATGCAGACTACTTTTAAAATTTTAAATAAGGGTAACAGCGGCTCATTTCCATATTTATTAATTATTGTGACGAGTGTTCCCACTGCAAGGATTGATTGGAAAAATCGAAGGCAACTTAAGAACAAACCGCGTGGTCTCCGACAATTTCATGCCAAAACTGGTAAAATGGTAAAGTGAGTTTCATAAGCGTTTTAATGCCCCACGTTGGAACAACCAAATAAATCAATGCTGTAATAAAAAAACAAAAATATAAATAGAAATTTCAAATGTTCAAGATTCTTTCTGATTAATTTTGCCCGGTGCAAACTCTTTAATAAATTTGGTATTAAAATCAATTTTGTTTTTCACATATTTTTCACTTATTTTCTAAACTTCCAATTAACCTTAACGGATACTTCACAAATAGACACAAAGCTGTAATATTCAATACGGTACATTTAATAATTTAAAAGACTGTACATTAGTAAGACACCAAACACAAGGTCGTTATAAATAAATAATAACGTTATAAATAAATGACGGATCCAGTAAAAATGTGGTTTTACCGAACAGGCTCCAAAATAATATAGATTGCTACCTCGCTTACATGTCGATTCCAGCTCAGAATAGCATCCATCATGCACTTCATATAACGAACCATGTCAAAACAATAATATCTTTTTGTCGTAAACATAGATTTAGATTCCATCGCCAACTGCCATAATTTTGTAACGTTTTAGGTAAATCCGATTAATGTTGAAATGCTGCTTATCCTCAAACTTCTAAAACCAGCTAGTATAAAATTGTAGCATTTCAAATAAATCCAATAAATGCTAAGATCCGATGTTATTTATCAGGAATACCAAAATACTTTGGGTATTTTCTAAATACATTATACCTATGTTATCATATGCTGTTTTCCCTGTTTCTTAAATATTTATACATATACTTCAAAATGGGTGCGCATTTGCATTAATGAAAACAATCAGCTTTTAATTTCGCGTATTCTTATTTTTGTAATAATATATAAGACGCTTTAATCACTATAAACACGTATACTTAAATTGTAGTTTAATTATTATGGATTTTTTACAGTAATGCACGACTTTACTTATATTTTGTTTAAGACAGACTTTACTTCACCACTGCTTTTGACAGAATGACTTTACTTGCCTACCGTTCAAGACGAAATTAATTCAAACTTGCCCTAAGTAACTAAAACAACTTTTACTATAAAGATATATAATTTCATAGTCTCCCATATATAATTTCTTAACTTTTCTCGCACTTTACGTGCTTATTTTTCTGGTTATATTTATTTTTAAGTCAGTCTTTCTGATCTTGAGCTGCTTTTCGTCTGCATCCAATTGTAGTTATACCTGATTTTATAATGTTCTCTTTTAGTTTTCCCAGATGGCTTCATATCCTAAGTTTCTCTTCTCTGCCGATACCGACTAGTTCCGCATCTGAGTTTTTTAAGGAAGGTTCAATTCAGAAGCACTATTTACATGTAAGATCTATGAACAACAAAAAAGTTAAATTTTTTCTTGTACGTGTACATTAAGACACATAAGTGTGTATTATCTCCTAGAAAAAGGCTACATATTGTTTTTTTTTTCTAAATCGTCGTATGGACATAATTAACGCGGTTATATTTAAACTGAAATATTCGTAAATCCTTATCTCAAAGGAATCCTAAATCTTTGCAAATAATTGATCTAATACTTAATTAAGTTAGCCCAATTAAGCTGATGAGAAAAATAAAATGTTTTATTTAAACGCAATAAAAACAATGCCTTCATTACCAATCCATCCAAAATGTGTTTAATTTGTGGAGTTCTGATTTGCATTTCTTGATGAAGCCCTTAAGTGCGGATAGGAAAGCATACTAAAGTGTTGTATACCAAAATGCGAACAATTTTACCATTTTCCTAGATAAACACCACACACATATATATATATATATATATATATATATATATATATATATATATATATATATATATATATATATATATATATATATATATATATATATATATATATATATATATATATATATATATATATATATATATATATATATATATATATATATCAAAAATCTCAAGAGATTCGTTTTTAGTAATTCTTACAAGAGAAATGAAAACGAAGAAGTCTTATCTATAAGTGGTTCAGGGATTTATTACTGAAATGTTCTTTCGAAATGAAACTTTATTTTAAGCATTAAGCATTGCAAAAAATATATATACTAAGCTAAATCAACAACAAATAAAACTTCATTTTCCTTAAAAGTGCTATTTTTCTCCATTTTTATCTTAAGCCATATAAGAAATTGCATATCCGGCGTTTCTTTCACTTGGCTGCAATTTATTTTTTCACTTTCTTATATTTTCTGATGAACAAAGGAAAAAATTCCCCTCCCTCCATTATTTTTGTCCGAATCCAATTTTCTTTGATGTGTATGTGTATACAACGAAGGGCAAATACTACTACCTATATGAGCATTACCCTTAGGATATGATTTTTCTCCCTTATTCCTTGGTGCGTTTCTCGTTATCCGGATATTCCTTTGATGAGTAGGTATATACTGTTTTACATATTTTTTTTCTCATGAGCAGTTTATTTTAAAGAAGCTTTTCATGAGAAGTTGATATTTTATACGCAGAAATCACCTCTTTGAAAGTTTTCTTGAAGGAATCTTTGATTCTTTTCAGTTTGTTTTGGTAGAAAAAGTATTATAGGGAGGAGCAACGACAATTTTTAATTACGGTCCTTTTTTAACTTTGGATCCATGAAAAAACAAAATCCTTTATGAACTACAGAATTTACAGACGTGCTCATTATCTACGCAGCAATAAAATATATAAGGCATCAGGTTATATCAAGTTGTATTTAAAATTTATAACAACAAAACGGTCTACGAAATTCAAACGAGAAGGTTCAACTCAAGGGCTTGCACGTGCTATTTCTTTCTAGAAAAATATCGATAGTTATTCTGGAATGTAGCAACATAATTAATTTCTCAGCTAATGATGGGTCCTAAACCCAACCATTAATCAACACAAAATGTTTATTTTTATTCTGTATATTCAAAATTTTGCTTGCTGTGGCTTCTACTTCTAAAACTCAAAATGAAGAGTAACTGATGTCAATCGTTTTTTATGACTAAATATGCTTGTACCTACTTTACAAACACAGACTATGTCTAGATGGTTATTAGATGCTGCAAGTGCCAAATCGCATTGGCAAGCAAGTCGATTGGCTCAATACACGGCTATTGTCTCTTCAAGGGCTTGTCCACGAATCGTCTGTAGCTACCGGCATTAAGAGTTTGCATCTAACGGTTCATTGACAAAAGTCAACTGATTGAAATTTAGCCTCAGCTTTTAACTCCAATACCGAAGTGTAATGCCTCTGGCCAATTTCTATGAAGCAAAGATCCTTACTTTTGCTTCATAGAAATTGACCATAATTCTACAAATTTGAATCTCGCCGGTGTTATTCTATGTTATCCCGCTGTTGGACTGGTATGACTGGTGTGGTGGTTTTGGGGATAGTGAATTAAAAATATGCGGACAGTAGATATTCTGAGTCCAAATAAAATGAATTGAGTTATATTGTGAGTCTCATTGCTCTATGCAGAAAGAAAAGAACCCACGAGAAGATTATCGATTACAATAATCGAAACTATATCGCCGGTACAAGAAGTAACGGTGCACTTATGCACTGTAGGTAACTTTGAGTCATCGCTAAATTTTCCTGGTCTATAATTAATTCGTTATAGGAGACGGTATAAACATAATCTTCCAGACATTATCATTTGAAAACTCAAAACTTATTTCAAATTGTGAAACTCTGGAACTTAGAAGTTCTAATTCTAAGGTTCTAGCATTATGAAGTTATAAAACCCCAAACTTTGAATATTTAAAACTTCTGAAGCACAGCAATGGAATTCTAAAAATATACATCTTGAAACCTTTAATACTTTGAAACTAACAAACTGTGAAATTTCTGAATTATAAATATTTTAAGTTAGAAACACTAACAATCTTATATGTTGGAATGCTTGAATCATCAATGTCTAAATTTCTGTAACTTTGAAATTTCTCATAGCTGAAGCAGAAATATTTGAACTTTCAATATTTATAACCGCGATATTTAATTTTTTTGGAATTCTGTTTTTCAACTTTATGTAATTTTGAACCCGACTAAGATTCTCAATATTCAAAAATTGGTATTCCCAAAGACTTTCAATGGGTACTTGAAACCCTGAGAGCTTAACATTTGCAAATATCAGAGATCCTAGATTTTGCAATTAAGAAGTGGAAAATCTTCAGAGCTTTGATACATGGAAATCTTAAAATTACGAAATCTTAAAATTGTTTAGAACTTTCAGACTGTGTTCTTGAGAATTTAATATTGTGATATTTCATTTCTAAATCTGTAAATACCTGAAGACTTAAAGCTTTTGGTTGTAAATCTCCATACTATTGAGATTCTAGATTTCTAAAAGTTATAAGAAGTTATAGGTATAACTGTAACACTTAAATTTTAGATGATCCTTTAGAAACTTTAAAAGTCATATTTCTAAGCTGTTACTAACAAACTATGACAACTTAAACTATGATAATTTAGAGAAATGCTGCTTAATTTCGCTAAAACTGCAAGTCTACAATTTCTAATAATTTGAGCTTGATTGTGCTATCATCAGCTAGGACTGACCGTCTGTAAATCTCACACTTTGTTCGCTTGCTTCGTCGTTCCTCATTCTTGACAGCAGATGCTGCTGCTGATGGTGGCATCGTCGAACCAAACATAAACTGGAACACGCCGAAACTAATAGAAGGTGGTGTACTGAGGCAAAACAGTTTGGAGACTGATGATGTTGTGGACTGTAGTTGATGTAAATGCTGACGGTAGTGGATGTAGATGGTATACATGTGTATACCATACATATACAGCCACTACCGTCCACTACCAACAATGTTGCTGGTGTGGAGATAAAGCATTTGGCATGCTGGTCCCCCCCCTCAATAAACAAAATGGTGTTACTAATAATGGCAGGAGCAACAATAGTGGTGAAAAAATTGAGAAACAATTAATTCCAGCAAGTGAAGGAAATGTTTATTAGATGGAATAATAGGGGATAGTTATTTGGTAAGAACAAAATGGCTCTTCGCAGAATCACATAATCGGAGTGTGCTGTCCGAGATACTTCAATCGAACGGGCCACTCAGATGTTGTTAGCCAGAAATCACTTCTTCAACATCTTGCCAGACGGTCACTTACTGTCTTTCTACTAAAATCTCACACACACCATCCACGCTTAAATACAAGTTGCGAATTAACATTAATCACCATTAATCAAGAAGTGACCAATACAACTTCTATAGAGTGAAGATTAACACTGGCGTGTATAAAATGTTAAATGCAAGGTTAATTTAAAAAATATCTACCCTGGAGATCAAATATGGGGACGTTGTAATTTTGCGTTCGCAGCAAATCCTAACCAAAACAACATTTAAATACATTCACGTTATTTAAGGCATGCGTTAACAAAATAAGAGAAAATACCGGCGAAAATGGTTTGAGGATAAAATTAAATTAAAAACGAACCTTCCGCTGCCGTAAATTCCTGGCATGGCATATAATTACTCTTTCTCACGTAGCTCGTATTACGGCTCACCTAAAACATAGAGAAAAAAGTCAGAATTAGCCTGGTGGTACACAGTCCTCGAAAAAAAAGACTTTTAAAAGTAAATTGGGAACAAAAAAATCTTTTGCTTATAATATGGACCCGCATAGAATAAAAGAAAGGCCAGTATAACAAAAAGTTTCTCATTAAAAGAGAGAACTCATTAAAATTTCAAAAAATAGAGCAAGCTTTAAACGAATTCGTACCTGGATGTTATATGAAGTGGAGAAAAATAGGGCATTATTTTAGAGACTTGACAGGTCATTTGCTTGGGAAATTCTTAGAGTTGATGTTTTAAAAGTTTTATAAAAAGGAAAAGCCTTTGGTTTATTATTGAGGAGAAGGTGAAAGAAGTTGTTAAGAATTTGAAAAGCTGCACATGTGCCTAAACCTTATTAATTTTTAACACTTCATTAAAGTTTTCGTTACGGTTGTAAAATGAGGATGTAGAATATTAAACCCTAAGGTGTATAAACTAGTGCCCAAAGGTTGGATTATTCCACTTGGAAACCTTACATTCAGCCAATAAACTTAAATAAGGTAAGCCCATTATAATTTTAGGACTATCTAATCATAAAATGATGTAAAGTGCTTGGGATTAGAACTTGTTGGTTGTTAGGTTTTCATAAACCCAAATTTCATACACTTTATGCGAATTTAAAATTTTCATTAGAACCTTGTGAAAGAAAAGAGTTTTTTTTAATAAAAATTCAGTTAACTCCTTAAATAGAAAATATTCCTCAATATTTTACTTAAGAGGAACTTATTTTCTTATAGTACACTGATTATATGTTAAAGATAATAAGATGCTGACCCTCCGAGGCGTAATTTTCTTGCTTACGACAAGGTTTCTCTCAAGTTTTCCTTTCACAAAAAGCCTTTTAGTTTAATTTTCGGCAAATTTTGGTACAACAGCAAAAAACCCAGAATAAAAGTGATTTGTAATACCCTGATTACTTTGCTGGCGCGGTAGAAACCTCCTTAATAAAGTATATAGTAGAAATTTTGTTACATAGAGAAAGGCAATTTCCCTTTTCAGTCGGTTTCCTCTTTGTAAGGTCCAATAACTCCAGTTGATGTGTCAGCCTATTGCCACCTAGTGGTCATTCTACTACCTTCGTTTTCCCCCTCGTTTATTGGAAAACCAATATTGCTTTTTGCTTCAAGGGTTTTCATCGCCGAAGCTATTGAACCACTTAGTTCTGTATTTTTCTTACTAAAATATAGTACATTCAATAAGTTAGGGTGACTTTTTTCCGTTTCCTTGCAAAAATTGCACTAAATAATATCCGTTGAGTTGGATGAGGGTTGTGACGAAATGTTACTTCAAATCAAAGAAACATTTCTGAACGAACCACGTATCTGACATAACAATAAATAGTAATGATGTGGTACACTCGTCGTTCAGAACAGAATCTGATTAGCAAGAAAGGAGAATGGAATATTTAACAATGATTAATGACCTAACTAGACTTCGTTCGGTAAACATTGAAAGCTTATTTACATTCTCGGATAAGTAAAGATATATTTAGGATATTTCATACTGACAAAGAAATCTTATATAAGAATGGTTCGACTGTTATTGTCTCGTTATAACATGACTCAGGATATTCAAAAGGTTAAGAAGTAACCATTATATTATTAACATCAGCTTAAACAAGCTCTCATCAACTGCATGGAGACGGATCATCTTCGAGTTCCAGAAATGGAACGGAATCGAAGTTTGCTGCAGCTCGGTTAAACACAACTAAGATCGAAATTAACATCAAGATTAACCATCGTTAGGTTTACACAGCCGGATACAGCTGTGTATAATACTTGTACTTGCTCAATAAAGAATTTTAATCGCCTTAAGTAACTTTTTATAAGGGTTTTATTAAGGTTTCCAGTTTATATTGGAAATTTATGAGATTACTATTGGTTGCGAAGTTATTTGGTGGGAATATAAAATTAATAAAAGACCCAAGAGCTTTAGGTTTTATAAAGAGGTAACAGAAACGTTTCCATCACTAACTTATATTCTCATAATAATGTTTACCAAAGATTATATAATGAGTTTTTATAATAGTTGTAGTTACCAATTTATAAAACTAATAGTGTTGAGTTCCTATGAAGGTGTAGGTGGTGATAAATATAAAACTTACTCAAGCTACAGTAATAGCAGTTACCGTTATAAAAGCTGGGGGCTGTTGCTGTTGAAAAATACTGTACATAATAAAACCAAAATTCATATTACTTTTAAGTTACTTCTCAAACTTGTTACCACAGTTTTTCTTAGTAACCTTTGGTAACGCACAGAGACGTCAATAAAATACTATTTTAAAAGACATTTTCACACAATAATCAGCACAACAAACAGGTACCACAAACAATATAGAATGTGATATACTTTTGGGAGGTTATGAATGTTGAAAATGCGACGACTGGTGGGAACTTGCAAGTTATATATAACGACAGTTTTGGTAACTGTAAACACTGAAGAAAGTTATATAACACCACCTTAGTGTCGTATTGTTTCTTAAATTTATATAGAGGAGTATTTATAAGCACACTAAATGTTACATATTGGTTTTATAATGTCCTCTTGGCTCTTTTAGATACACTAGCCATATTGTTGATGCATTTATGTGGAAAACATGTATTTATGTAGAAACAAGCTAAAAATCTTTTTTTACTGAAATTCTAAAATATTTATGACATTGGCGGCGCTCTAATTTTTTAAAGGTACAAATGAAACTCATACAGTTCAAAATAAATTGCAGTACAATTTTAGACATTTCAAATGTCTACATGAGAACCTCAGGAATATATATATAGTACCTATGCGAAAGAAGAGACTTGCCCTGTGGAGATGTTATATTCTATAATTAACTTCTTATAATTAACCCACGAATTAGCAAAGAGAGATATAGGTGATAGTGATAAGTGCAAGAGCAAGCAGGATAACCAATAAAGCGATAAGGGTGCCTAAACGTTGTGGTTACCATTATAAAAAAGGTTTATAAAGGTTGCGAAAACATTCTCGTTACTTGATTAAATGCGCATATGGTCTATAAGGGGTCTGTAAGAAGTTATATAAAGGTAGCAGTATTTCTATCACCGTTATTATAAAACTTAAGAGTTATATAAGGTTACCAAACGGTGGTAACGGTAACCTTTATAGAGTCTTCCATTTAAGCTCTTTAAGGGGTATATAGAGGTAACTGAAACGTTGTCATCAACAATTTATATTACCAAAGGTTTTATAATTTGGTGATGGTGATATTTCGAGAACCTTTATAAATCAAAAATTGGTTACTTTGAGCTCATATAGACAGCCGACGCCCTACGACATACGACACTAGGTTTATGGTCTTGATCTAAAGGTTAAAGATATTGACATATAGGAATTGCCCTTGTAACTACATGTACTACATGTTGTAATAGTCTGCGTTCTGGAACGGTAAGTACATAAATAGTAAAATAGGGAAGAATGAAATCATAAGCGCAGGCTTTAGAAAATCCATTCTTCTTTTTTCAGTAAAAATAAAGAACTTCGCCCTTTCTCTTCTCATTTTTGACCTGAGTAAGGTGAAACGTAAACGGAGTCCGAAGAAAATCTGTCAAAACTTAGTTCGAAACTATGTTTCGTACCAAGAAATGACCATCATTCGAGAAACGAGATTATGCATCGAACTATTTAATTAATTATTAATTAATTGTTACATTCCCTACAAATAATTTAGATTTCCTTTAAGGTACTCTATTAAGTGCCTTTATTTTTTTAATGATTTTAATACGTTTTTGTCTATCGCAAACCATTCTTGGGCTATTGACCAACGTATTTTCAAGAAATACTGAAAGTACTAAATATCACGTACTTAGGTAAAATTCAGGAAAAAGCTTCCTAATTCTGACACTGATTTCGGCGATATTTGTTTAAGGGTATTTTCCTTAAATCAGGGTGGCATTTCAAATTGCCAAATGTGACATGTTGTGGTTATCGCAGTAGTGTGACTGATGTCATGATAAATCACTTCACATAAGAAGAAAGCGAATAAGAACAATGAAGGAACTATTGGCCAAGTATAACAACGTTTATTAAATAAATTTAACTAGATTACACTTCAAATGGAATAGTACTATAAGGCAGAATTAAGTTTTTAAAACTTTTCTGCTAAGGGGCTTATGTATTACACGCTTCCTTTTTAGGCAATCTATTTGTTCTAAACAGATATAATCTATTACTGGTTTGTTAGTTGTTTTTATTATAATTGTATAATTCTTTGTTATGCATTTTGCAGGATAGTAAATAATTTCGCTCAAACAAGGTTCGATAAGCGCATAATCATTTGGTTACATACATTGTCTGATCTGAGGAAAGGCAGAAGTGCTTGTGTCACATCTGTAACACTCACTACAACTGCTACGAAAGCTGCACTTGGATATATCAAACCTCCGCGACCTTGAAGGCTAATATCAACCTCATCAAAGATCATGGTATCGTATAGATACCAATGGAGATGGAGAAATGCAGTCATTTTTTTGTTGCACTTTCATGACAATGTATCCTGTCATCAGATGGGCAAACTACAGATACAGAATAAATACCAGCTTCTCGGACATGAACTGTTTCAAGTTTCTGAATTTTAACTCTTAGTTCAAATGGTATTAGAAACTGCTCTTCATCACTATGCGATCTATTAAGGGTGGGACAGATGTTAATGCATTAGAACTTACGAAACTAAAATCTTCATTACATGTCATCGGAGATTGTTGTTAAAGTGAAAGCGACTTGTATCCGTACAATAAATACGTTGGTTAGCAACAATAATCTTTTTTTAATTTTAATAGTAAATCAAAAAACGGTAACTTGAACATCTATCAACCGATAGCGTCACGGTCCGGACCGCTTGAAAAGGTCATAATGTTTACATTTAATAGTAGTTGGTCATGGTTGAACAAACAGCAGCCAGAAAATGTGACTTTTTTACAGCCGCTGAACGCAACTGTTACGTCCGCTGAATGCAACCCATGTTGTACATGAACATGATAAATAACGATATAGTTAGATCGTATCGAAAGTAATCAGATGGTAAATATAAACAAAAGTAATATTTTCCTACCCAATTAACAGCATTCCCTTTAGTTTCCCACAAAAGAAAGTCTGTCGTGGTTAAATTAATAAAACTGAAATAAACACAACATGAGATTCATTATAATTCGACATGAATGAATTTAAATAAATATTTTCTCCTCCTGCGTGCTTATTAATTAAATTAAACAATAACAAGTTCTAAAATTCTCGTCGTATATTCGTATGTTAATGAATGGTTATTAGAACATCAAATGCACGCCCTACTTTTTTAAACACATTTCCATTTCTTTTAACGAAAAGGATGAGAGCATTTTATAATTAATGTATCTCTTAAGCTTAAGTGATTCTGAAAACAATAAAATAAATAAAAGTATTCTTCACTGCAGCTTACAGCAGTAGGTACTGTATTATGAATTGTGTATAGTTACACTCTGATTTAATTGCAGAATAATCACAATTAAAGTTGCAATTTCCCATGGTGAAATAGATAATTAATTTTCCGTCATTACATGGTAGATTTATCACTGTTTAATATAGGAATGTAAAATGAAAATGGCTTAATTACTTTGTGAGACGAAGATTTTAGTAATTGTCTTAGTAAGTAGAATGCAAATAAGAAGATTAAAATTAAAATTTAAAGTTTTTAAAGGTTTAAAAAATGAGAGACGTGTCAATTAAAAGAGCATAACAAATAATTTTTTTTAAACTATTAAGATTTGTCTATTTGGCCAACCAGTTACCAAATATATAAGGAGAGGAAGGGATAAACCTAAATTTAAGGGTACTCGATGCGTAAGTTTAAAGTTTAACAAGTTACAAAGGGAATAAATATTAATCTAATAATTAAATATTAAACTGATCAGTCTCACGTTCGTGCGATAAATAATATGGGCTGTTGGGATTTATTGAACAACTTCACATGTAATCTTCAAACTACTAAGCGAATGAAATTACCAATAATTTCTTTTATATTGCTAATGTAAATATAAATCTTAATCCGACTTTCAATATTTGCGAGAGTGCACCTACTGGTTATAACTATACTGTGTACAAATACAGGATAATTCAAAATTTTCAATAATTTGCGTCATATAAACATGCACAACCTCTTAACTTTAAAATCAAAAATGAAAAAAGAATTATTCATTTGACAAAACAAATGTAAATAACTTCATTTTAAGCCTGGATCGCATTACCCGTGCATTTGGCAAATACGCAAATGTTTGTCAATTCGGCAAATACACTATACACACCGCTCCCACTATTTGTATTTTTGACAAATATTTGTAATTGAAGATATACATTTTTAAGGAATATATTTGTCAAGTCATAAAAGTCTTTGATTCGTGTTATATTTACCGACAACCGACGGGAAAGGACAAGTGGCGAACATTTGTACGAGTAACCCGTTCCCACTACTTGGTAAATATGCACGAATGACGAATGTTTGTCAAATACACGAGTAATGGTATCCAGGCTTTATAAGCAGGTGTGCATCAGCTTATGATACCAGATTTTGTTAAATATTTAAATTTATTTTGTTTCAGATAACAGGATTCAATTATCAGTGAAACTGCAACTTACTTCACAATTCAAAATAATTCAAGGCTCTTTCTATACAAATGATCACATGATAATGCTAATAAGATAATTATTGTAACAAATAGGGGAATCCCTATACGAAGGAGGCAGAACATTTCAGAGCGAAGCGTCATACACCCGCGAGGACATATTAGAAGATTCGACACGGACCGGGTAAATGACGCATCAGGCGGTTAGACGAGGTACAATAGATGGGTATGTTCCAGCGTTTGCTGAAACGTTTACATGGAAGTTATAAAACGTCATCCCGGATCGAAGAGAGTTGAATTAGTGTTCGACCGGCGTATTGAAATGTATTTTGTGTAATTAGTAATCAAATATATTAGTGAATAAATAAATGTTTAATAGTTGTTGTTTGTAAATATCTAGTATTTAAGTTCGTTTAACAGTTTATAATTATAGTGTTTTTAATTAGTGTATGTAAATAATATATCTCTTGTGAATAGACGATTAAACAGCATTTTTGTTATTATTTTAAAAATAACGTTACATTGTGTTAATTATTTAAAGTTTCGGTTTATCTTCATTATAGTAACTGATAAACAAATCTCTAGGATCAACTTTTGTTACAAGATTATAAAACTACTTCTAAATAGCTTCTTGGAAAAAAATAAACGTATATTTCAATATTGGCACACCATTTTATTATTAATAAATTAAGTTAACACGATTATTAATTTGTAATTTTTACAAAAACGAATCTACAAGAAGTTTTAATACATTTTCTACTTTTCCAACAACTAATTTTTTCAAATTTGCTAATCGCTTTATTTACATCTCTCTCTAGGAGACTTTTATTACCTGCTATCTACCTTTCAAGACTCAACTGCTGAAAATTCATTTATTGTCTTGAAGAATAAAAACAAAGTATACCTGTATAATGTGTTTCCATTATTATTATTGTATTATAAAGTCTCCTTATAGAAACCAAAGTTAATTCTAACCTCATAATTAAATATTTTAATCTACTTATCAACATTATATCTACTATTAATCAAATATCAGATCTTTAACTTTTTTTTAGATCTACCATAGTTATGGCTTACTCATATTAAAAATTTGGCCACCTACTTAAGGTGGTTTTCTAGAGAACAATTTGAAACTTTTCTAATTGTTTTATTGATTAGACATAAATCAATAACATTTTAGTTTCGCATTACTTAATTATACATCTTTAACGCTACCTTGCCATTTTTGTTATACAGGGTGTCGCAAAATTGGCGTATTCCGAGTTCGGAACGTTGTAGCGGATCATTACAGCAGTAAGAAAAAAAAAATAAAAAACATATAGGAGCCCCCTTACCAAAATTTATAGGACTCAAGGTCTAAACTTTGCATCATGTTTTCTTCAAATGAAAGCAATGAATGTTAGCGTTTATTTCTACTTATGGTTAGGCTACTCGTTAAAATAATAATTCAAAAAAGATTACTTGAAAAAATGCTTCATCTTGGATTAGATAAAAATTTTACTTTTGCAATTTTTCTTCAAAAAGGAATGGCAACATGGCTGAATATTATTTTATTACTATGGATACGACGGTCAACAATAAATTCTAATCTGACAAAATTTGTCAACCTTCTGTCAAGACGTTCGTTCGGTTCGTTAAACATGGATTATTATTATTCAAATACCGAATACGCAGATATGTATCTGTTATTGGGGGCTTCTAATAACAGGCCAGTGGTAGCTGCTCGGTTGTACGCCCAACAATATCCTAACCGGCGTCATCCAAGTGCACAAGTGTTTCGTCGTCTGGATGAACGGGCTAGAGCCAACGGTGAATTTCAAATTAAAAGAAATAACGCTGGACGTCCGAGAACTACGAGGACTCCTCATATGGAAGAGGAGATCCTCGCCGCTGCACGTGACGAACCAAGATCGAGTACTCGGAAATTGGGTCGCCAGTTGAATATTCATCATTCAGTAGTGGGCAGGGTGCTGAAGAGTGAAAGGTGGCACCCCTATCATTTCAAAAAGGTTTTTTAGATGAGTGTCAGTATTTCAAAAGTTTATTACCAACCAAGGGTCAATTTTTGTCAATGGTTATTGGATCAAAATAATCAAAATCCTGACTTCATTCGTAAAATAATGTGGACCGATGAGGCCTTTCTTACGCAGGACGGAGTTGTTAACTGCCATAATTTACATTTCGGGTCCCAGGAAAACCCACACCTTTTGTACAACAGGGGGCACCAAGTCCATTACGCGTTTAACGTTTGGACCGGCATTGTGGGATCACATTTAATTGGACCTCACATTATTCCTAACAGGCTTAATGGCACAAACTTTCGGCATTTTCTGACGCATGATTTTCAAGAACTCATTGAAGATCTCCCACTCAACTTGCTAAGGGATATGTGGATCCAATTAGATGGCGCTCCACCACATTGGGAAAGAACTGTGCGAGAATGGCTGGACCAAAACTATCAGAATAAATGGATAGGCCGCGATGGTCCCTTTGTTTGGCCCGCCAGGAGCCCTGATCTAACCCCGCTGGATTATTTCTTTTGGGGGTATGTAAAAGAAAGAGTCTATGAAACGCCTCCAGAAGATGCTGATGATCTGTTAAATCGAATTTTTGCTGTCACTGGAGCTATCAATGCCGAAATGTTGGAACGAGCTACACAAAATGTTACCACAAGGGCCCAAGTTTGCATAAATACAGGCGGCAGAAATTTTGAACACCTTCTTTAATAATAATTATCATTAAGATTTGAACATTTTCTTTACTAATTGTTTTTAACAATTAGGTACCCTGTATTATAAATAAATTAATCAATAAGTTACGTAAAAGTGTTGATCAATTCAAAACAATTTCTCTGTATCATGTTGATCAGCAGAACGTTCTCGATTTTTGTTACTTTCGACCGCAAGGTAAGTACTTTTCAACATCGTCTTGGCAACGCTTCAAATTGAAAAGGAAAAGGTGAGAAATGCAGTTTGCAATGTTGCGGTATTGAACAAAGTTAAAATGCTTATACCTTCTTAAGAGTGATTACAAACATTTTTCTACAATTTTATTCCTGGTCCAGAGGGTGCCCCCTACAGCACCCTGAACTCGGAATACGCTAATTTTGCGACACCCTGTATACGTTTTAAATTAATTTTTTAATTCATTAATTAACTGTGTTACAGTTATTTTCATCAGTTTTTCAGTTTATTCTATACCATTAATTTAAACGTTTGTTAAAAAAATTGAAATCAGTCAGTTGAAATCGCGTTAACCAATTAATTAATAAAAATTAATTAATTATGATTAACACATCACCATCCTACACAGTTTAGTTTTTTGTAGTAGGAGAAGATTCACTATGCAAGCCACAACGTTCCTGGTTCTTCACAAGATTACAAAAGCATTCAAAAATTAATTTGGCAAGTTTTCTTGTTCCTATATCTAGAGTTTTGTACATGAAGAACCCTAAAGGATTTCCCAGTTGCTGCTGTTTGTAATTGGTAGTTCGTCTTTAGCAATTCTTTGTGGGGGCGATCTACTTTTACTAACTTTAATCTAGCTTAGTCTAGGGCAAGGGAATATACTTTGATAATTCATTTTCATCTGGTTTATTCTGATTTGTTATCTTTTAGTAAAACTTTAAATATCGATTATACTCCGGAATTCCGTTATTTTCCAGAATTGACGCCAAAGGATTTTACGTAAGTCTCATTATTTTACCTAGGGTTTGTTTGTAAGACTTTCTCATATTATTTAGTATGTTACTATCTGGTTATGATTTCGTTCGTTTGGCATCTGCAATCTTGGGAAGCGAATAATTGCCTGCCGTATTCGATCACCTAAAACCTATCGTGTTCTAAGAGAAAAAAAATACAAAGAAATACCTCAAGACTTGTAAATTTATTGGTTTAAAAATATTGGAAATTGATTAGCCTTCAGTTACTAGTTTTGCCGATTCTGAAGTTTTGCTTTTTCAAAGTATCATACCTTAAGAGATTGATTAAGTTCATTTAAATTTCTTTTATATAAACAATTATACAGGGTGTTTTGGAAAATGTGCCTTTCCCGTTAAAGGGCAATAGGGAAACATGTGTAGAATAACATCTTACTAACAATTTACTGAAATGGCTTTACTAAAATGGAAATTACTTTGAAATGGCAACCCACCTTATAAAAATAATAGCCACGCCACTGCAAAGTAGTAGATAAAAGTGTATGAAAATTATGGCTATTAAATAGTACATATTTTTAAAGGTCATAACCATAATAAACCTAAGCACCGTACCCGGGTAAATAAATTCTTAGAAAATTATAACATAACCAAACCAAAATTGTGAGTACGTGCTTTTAAAACGTTTTACTTAAATAATAACAAACATTCATTCTGAACATCTGTAAATAACTGTTAAAGACTCAAATCTTTAAAACCTCAACTTTGTTTGTGTTAAGGTGGCGGTAAACTTGAGTTTCGATTACGTATTAATACACGTTTTAAAATTAATAACTTGAGTAAGGTAGTGTTTTAAGTGTTTGTTAGTGTTAAGTAGTTTAATTAATTGTAGTTAGTTACTGTTTAAATTATGGCAGAACCAAACACGTCTGCTGAATGAACGGAACTTTTAAAATCAACCATTTTCAAAACGTGCAGTCACTAGAACCTGCTGATCATATACCGCGAGTGCAATTTTACTAATGGCTATTGGAACGCAAACAGGAAAATCCCAACTTTGCACAAAATGTACTGTGGACAGACGAATTTTGTTTTACTCGGGCGCGCGTTTTTAATTCACACGACAGCCGCATTTGGGCTGACGAGAATCATCATGCTGTCCGAAAACATCATTTCCAGGCGTTTCGCGGTAAATGTGTGGGCGGGAATTTATCAGAACCGTTTAATAAGACCTTTTATTCTGCTCCAACGATTAACCGGTGACTGGCGCCTACATTTTCTGAACAATGAAGTGTTCGACGGACTGGCACTATTGAGCATTATTGAGTTTTTGAATAACGATCACCAGACTTAGCTGAAATTTAATTCTGTTGTTTCTGTAAATTGATACGTAGTAGCGGAGGTCAGTTATTAATTTAGTAGTGCAGATGTGAGATCATTGTTTGCTTTATCAGCAATTCAGGGTTAAAATCTTACAACCAATCCATAGTCGACTCGTGTCTTGCAAAAAATATGAAAAAATCCAATTTTTTTTAATTTTTTATTTATTTTATGAGTTTTGGGGTCTCTATATGGTCACATTTCACCCCCTTAAAGCATTGCATATTTGTCCGAAACACCCTGTAGAATTCAACACAATTGAGCTTATATTTAACTACATTTTACTTGGAAGATCACTAAATGTAAAAAAACGTTCGTATTTTATTTATCTTTTTGTGGTTATTCTCCCCCCAGTTTATCTTTCATTATGTTAAAACTATTCATTTATATTGAGCCTTGGAGACATATTTTATAAATTTAGGACGTGGCGGTGTTAGGTTGTTGATTTACTTAGAAGAAAAAGTAAGATGTAAGTACAAAACTAAACAATATGTGGGCCTCAATGAAAATTGACAATGAAATAACTGACTTGATACAGCGTAACATACAATTATGAAAGTATTCCAAACATTGCATTGTTAATAGTTAGTTCCTATTGAAAAAACAATAGACAAATCGTACTTTAAATCTATACATTGTGCATGCAGACAATGCAATTGTTTTCAATTTCAAATATTTTATAAATGTTAATTTACAAAACGAATGCATTTTATCTTTAAATACTATCTTAAGACGCACAACTTTAAAGTGCTATGGTGCAATTTTTAATTAAATTAGCTAATTTTAGTTTTTTTATGTCATTATCAATTTACCATACAAAATTTTTATTTGCTTACAGTTGTTTTCTATTAATATTTATTTATTAGTAACAAGGATCATACGTGCGTCTTTGCGGTTAAGAAGAATTGTAACACAAAAAATCAGATATTTCATTCACAAGTATTATTATATCTGCTAACCAAATCATTTTTTATATAATAAAAATATTTACATCATAGATATCTATGCATCAGTTAATTACGCTTGTAGGACTATAAGTACACTTTATGGACCGCCGTCAATAGCAACGCGTAAATATGCAATGGATCAAGCAGATATTAGATTTGTACTTACCCAGCCTTTAGCAGAAGAAAATTATACCAGATTAAAACAGATTTCCAAAACTTTTGCACATACCACATACAAACAGATATAAATAATGAAAAGCCATAAGAGTTCAGAAACTATCTCAATAATCCATTTAAATGTAATCCCGAGGTTCGCCTTACTGATGCTTAAGATACGTCACACAACAATTTATTATTATCATCAGTTGATCATATTTCATACAGTTCAAGCGGTATTACAGAGTTTTTATGTGTTTAATTCTCATCAGAAACGAAAATCTATTATTTTCCAACCGTAAAACTTCTGTATTATATTTTTCTGTTTTCACTTTCCTTTTATGCACCACTCATACTACTTTTAAGTGCATCGAATAAAATTTTTAGTGGTTTTACCCACCAAAGAGGAAATGGCCCACGTTCAGCTTTAATACAAAAATCGTCAAAACCCAAGATTTATATTGTTTCATTGTATCTCATAACCTCGAACTTCACTTTCATGGAGGCACAATCATGTTTAAGAACCCACGAAAACATAACCTTGATCTCCTGAATTCAAGGTTCTGCGATTTAAGTACATATATTCTTCTTATAAGATAACGGTGCCAATATTATCGGCACTATTGGACCAATTAGTAATGGGAGAATGTATTGTACATTGTATTAGTTACCAAAACAATAACAGCAAAAAGGCATTGTAAATATCAAATAAATGTTAGTGTGACAGGCCGGTAGTTAGGGTGGCTCAGCCTCATGGCTTTCTTTTGCGCCCCTCTTAAAAATCCAATAGTAATTATCCAAATATTTTAAAATTTTAAAAAACTTATTTTTAATTAATAGAGGTGTTTAATTAAAACGAATATGCTGAATGTTTAATATACGAACGATTTTCTGCTGTAAATTCTCTATCCAGTAATATATCACACGTAATATTAGTTCAAAAACCGAAGCCGTATTAGTTGTGATTGTACGATTTTGACAAGTAAACCATTATACAAAATTATAAAAAAATGGTTAAGTGGACCAGTGAAATAAAAATGTATTTAGTAATAACTTAGTAATAACATGTGAGAGTTAATTGTGCTATTAATTTTTTCCATAACCCTTTTCATCTTCAATTTTCAGAATGAAACGTAATCTAAGGTTCTCCTCCCATATAATCGCCATCCATATGACTGAGTACTTAGACTATATTAGACTATCATAAAAATCACAGTTTATAGTCTATAGTTTTCAGTGCGTATTCACTAGGCAAGAATTCGCAAGGTGGCGAAAACGTATGTTGCTGAGCAACACACGGGGAAATGCGAAAAAATAATTGGGTAAGGTTGGGTTCCAATAGAACAAGAATTTCCGAACTTAGACTAAGAAACAAAAGTAGTCATGAAGATACAGTCCATAAAAACGAGAACTTTCGTGTGGGTTTCGCAGGCAGGCAAGAAGGACTTCATTCGGGGTTAAAGACATGCATCACTCATACTCCTATCTTCCATCGGTCCATATGACTGTATCCCAAGTGCACCGCAAGACGTTCAAGTAAGAAATACGATACAGGACTGATACGGCAGTTGTGGCACTGCGCATCCTAAGTTCACACGAACGGTTTCGTTTAATGGACTGTACCCGATGCGATTCACTCTAGTTCTGAATAAGTTTAAAGTATTTAAGGTTTTATGGTTTAGCTTGTTAGATCTAAAGAATTAGAAGAAAAATCTGTAAAGAAAAATCGAAATAAAATAAGCAGGTGTCTGAGCCGGTAATCGGTAATTCCAAACTCTAGTTCAGCAAATGCTGCTTCTTTCTGTCTTAGTTAAAACTACGAATTTAAATAAAAACCACTAATATTGGACAATAACCCATAAATAGTCCACGTCCAAACCATAATTAACAATCGAAAATGTACATAAAATCATTAGTGGGCGTACGTTTCAAAACAATTAGAAAACAATTTTTCTGTGGTTGTCAACTCCAAGTCAAGTCAACGTTGAATTGAGAAAAATAGAAATGCTATTATATGCTATTTATATAGGGTGTATCTCATATAACTAGAAACCTGTAATGATTTAGAAGATATTTTCTTTATCAACATGTGGTCGCTTCCTACTAGTTTTCGAGAAAATCGCATTTTAAATTTTGAGTACGTTCATTGCACTCACATTACATTAAATATAATAAATGAGTAAAATATGTTCTAATTCATTACAGCTACCTCCCATTACGAGGTTTCTAGTTTTATTAGTTACACCCTGTATACCGTACCAAAGCTTTTTTTGCCTAATCTACTTTCATTATCGTTTAATGTCCAAGCTGTTCGAGTAAGGGAAGCGTTTATGGAAAAAGGATTTAATGCATGGGCTCGTGCATTAGCTGCTTCAGGAATTATGAAAGTTCAGAATTTCACCGATACAATGACAGGACTTGCAAACTGGACAAAAAAAAAGAGTAGTGTTTTGGTGTCACTTTGTGCAGATATGCAACAAACTAAAGAGGGTAGAGTCGAGATAGAGCAATTTTTCGGTACATAAATTTTCTTGGTCAAAAAGGTTTATCATTTAGAGGTGAAAGTAATAATGATGAAACTACAAATCTGGGAATCCTAAAATTACACAGAGAAAAATGTATTTAAATTTCATCAACAATTGCGTGGTATTGTAAAACAAACTGGTCTTAAAAAAGTGACAGGGACAATTTGTGTACAATTATAAAACAAGATTATGTCATTTAGTTTATCAAGATTTTTTAAATAATGTAACATTTTGTGGAAGTCAATAGTAATTTTGTAGAATCAAATGAATAGTTGTCTATAAGTTTCCATAACAAATTGTGTTACTTATTAAAACAGAATGTGTAATGTTATTGCATACAATTTTATACAAAATTGTAGAATTGTTGCGCTAGTTGTGCCACAATTGCTTAATAATATTTAACACAATTACTTGCTCACATTTATACAAATTGTGCAATACTCTGGCACAAGTATTCTATACAGAAGGTTAGGTATCACAAATAAAATATACATTTTTACATATATTAAAATATATGTAACTAATATGTATATAACTATACAATGTATAGTATATACAGGTATAACACTGAAATTTCCTTTTGCTGTCGGCTGTTTATATATAAATCTCGAATTTACATTAATAGCGACAATTACAAGTGGTGACATCTATAGGATGTCATCCATAAACTTTGCGAAACACAATAATTAGTAGCAAGCAGTTTGAACACTGGATTATGATTTCATTCAAACAAAATATTGTATTTTTCTAAACATTTTTTACAATTATACTTCAACATAATATGCTAGCTTATCCTCTACAACATTGTTCCAAAGAATGCAGAACTAAATCTGACTGTGTTAAATTTATTGTCGTACGTTCCTGTTAGACAATTCAGTAACGAAAACCTACACAACGCTGGACAATACGATTCTACAATTATAATATAAATTTCTCCAACACCGTTTTGAACAATATTGTGCAAAGCTCTTATGAAGTATTTCTCTCTGTGTATGGACAATGTTCCTGAGTTGATTATTATTATTACTATTACATTTAGTGGTGGTTTTCTTGAGCAACACATGGTAAAGCCAAAAGTCGCCAGCTTTTGCGAGCTGCAACGAGCAAGAAAAATTGAAAAAACTAATTTTCAAGTAGATACATTTAAATAATGTAGATACCGAACTCTTTCCCAGATTTTCCATTTATATATTCAGAACAATAGAAGAACTCAATGTTTCGTCCGCAATTTTATGGGGCTTCTTCAGGAGAAGATAAAATAAACGCCTAAGAGAAATCGCCTTACAGCTAAAGCTCCTTTCTCTTAGGCGGTTATCTATTTCTTCTCCCGAAGAAGTCCCGTACAATTGTGAGTTTTTCAGTTCTCCTTAATATGACACAGTTCAAACCCGGAAGTCGTTCTTTGTCCATTCACCCAAACGGTGAAAGATATAAATGCTCTTTTTAGATTGCATTCATCCCTTGCTGATCGGCTCGAATGTTTTTTGGTCTATTTTCTCGTGACTATTGAGGATGCCATGACCTAAAGACATCATACCGTTTTATGTGCACTTTACTACGCCTGTTCATCAAAGTGAGTAAGGAATTGCGCCTCTCATGGACTGTTGATTACTTTTCCCACTTACAAGTACAAGAATCCAACTTATATGGCATTTATAACACACGAACATAATTACCCCAGATTTGAACATCGCATATCGAATGTCGTTCGTAATACTCATCCCGTACGGGAAAAATGGGCAGGGTTATTCCCCACCGGAACGTAAGAAGCTGTGAGTATTAACTACGATACCGTAGAAATGTAATATTATTAACTTTAAGTGAAGTTCGGAAGGTTAAGAAAAACTTCTTTAAATAATAATTTATTCTTTAAATCCCAATAAGTACATAGGTATTATAATTTAATTTAATTTAATTGCTACAACCCATAGCCTGGAAACCAGGCCCCAGAAGCTATAAGCTTGTATAACAGGAAATGGTGCTAATTGTGGGCTGTGCATGGAAATACGCATAAATTAACCGACATGACATACTTGATACTTATAAATCTCCCATGCAAAACATCCAACATTACCTATTTATAAACAACAAATATAATATACGGTTATGTGACTACTAGGTCGTCTCATGCAAAATATAAGAAGTACATTTATCTGAAATGCGATAACTTCAACGTTTCCTACACATATCAATATTTCCTACAAAACGCCCGTAAATTTAATATGAAAAATAACTTGACAACTTAAGACGTATTTCATCTTTCACGCCTTTTCAGGGAGGTATTCATACTGTTACGTGCGTACAAAAAATGTTTTAAGTTGTTAAAGATTAATATGCAGACTTTTTCTTATAGAGAAATTATACTGCAGACTGTATAGTGTCAATAGTGATAAGGATATTCGAATTTTAAACAATATATTAACCATGAGATTATCTACGAATTGATAAAAAGAATCAGAGAAGATGGACACTTCAGCTGCCCAAAATTATACACCAAAATTCTCAATTTAGAAGAAGTTTCACTAAGCCCTTTAAAATTACTTTAAATTTCATACAATTGCTTTCAGTTCTTCACAATTATTTGCAATCCTGATTGCCATATGCTTTAACGGACGATGAATTCTGATGCCGGTAAATTAACTTCACACTTAAGTGAGAATGAATCGTGAATTTTCTTTGACGCCTCATTTCAAATTCTGATAGGATGAGAATTACTATACCTCTTCCTCTTTGGTACGTGGAAAGAAAAAGTAAAAGTACACTCGCATTTGTTGGCTACACCTAAGATACAGTGTTGGCACTAACAGGGCAGAGAGAGATAAAAGTAGAAGGTTTTCTTATTATAGTCTGTCAAAACTGCGATTTTGGACCTCCACATATACTCTACAGAATTACCTAGAATATAAGAACTAAGATTTATATCTACAGTTTCTTCATAGAAACATGGGCTCCGATTTTAAGATTTTGATTTAAGATTCAAGAAACGTTGAACAAGAAGACAGGAAGAACAGTAACAGGAAGAGTCTCAAATGATTATTAGGCCACCCTACTATTTATAGCATTATAAAGATATCTCACTAAAACTTGACCACCATATAATAAAGCAAAACCCAAGCAGTAGTAATGAACTAACACCTCCTCAATATCAAAACCACAGCGCCCACGTGCGATATCATAGACCGGTGGCCTAATCCTCTTATACACGGAGGAGAGAATACGGAAGAAGAGAATATCCTCAGGATATTTCCGTATTTCCGCGCTCATAAGCGTGTATTAGATCGGTGGCCAATGACGTCGTACATAAGCGAAGAGGTTTTCTTAGGCGGTATTAAATGAACCCAACTTTTTTGTTCTGTGTCTTGTTTTGTTTTTATCATATTTTCTTGGAGTGGGAAAAATTCTTTGTCCCTGATCATAGCAAAATGGCCGAAATAGATTCTATTCCCATAAAGAAGATCGTTTAACAACAACTTGTTTGCCGTTACAAGTAGTTTCCTTTGTAATCTATTATTTGCCGGTCATATTTGGCGGAAGTTTATTTTTCTTCTCGTCTCGCAATGCTGAATAGCTGGAAATGGGTGTCCCTTATTAGTTTGTGGGGGAACTGGGGAAGATTACTGGCGCATAAAACCAAAGACTGGTTTTTCTTCATCAAGATTTTCATTTCAAACCAAACAAATCCCTTACAGTCAGAGTAGTCAGATGGAAAAGAGTAGTGTGATCATTCTCTGACACCATTTCTAGATTCGCCAAGCTACATAGACAGGAGTCGTGGATCTTTAGAGCAATTATATTTCTGACATCATTCACATCATTATTATAATTTTTGTTCAGCCGCTGTACACACACTTATTGATAATAATCAATGCTATTATTGACAATGACTAACCTCATCAGTTTTCGACTATATCTTGACACAGGTTGTCAAATATAGACACAAAGCATGTCGAGTTGCAGAACACTGAAAACTGCTTCTTGCGGAGATATGGACGTTTTTCTTTTTTTAAAGGTCAAGGTCACCGCGATCCGATCAACATAAAATTTGATCTAATATAAAACGGTTAGAAGCGTCAAACAGAGCATTAAGAAAGAACAACATGTTTCAATTTTTACACAACACAATGTTGGCCTAAGCTTCTCGCGTAACATCGGGATAGTCTCTCCATTTCGCAATCATTATAGATCAGAATGGGGTGTGTCAGTACGAAACATACTCAGAGAATGAAGAATTTTACAAATTCTTTACTTCTCTGTGCAATTTGAGTGCCGTCGCTGATGTTTTTAGAAATTCTGAACATTTTATATCAGGTGAAACCCGATTAGGCCAGAGAAAACCTAATTGTGAAGCTTCAGGTCTATCGTAACATTAGTATGAAAGCGTTTGGTAAACTTTGTCGAAAAGCAAATAGTATTTTCATGACCCTTGACCTGATTTTGGAATGAAAAAAATTCTGGGCAGTTTCCAATGACATGCAACATGCCATTTAAAGAAAAAAATGGCTTGGTCGGAAAAACTAGTTTCTGAACGTTTAAGGGCGTACTAAAATAAATCTGTTGAACGCAACCGTAGAACAGCATTTTTCCTTTGTTTTGGGACTGAAAAATAAGCGTTGTCGAAGATTCATTGTAAACTAGACACAGAAATAAAATTGAGAAAAAGCACTCAACCTGTCAAAAAGTGGCGATTGAAGTATTGTTGGACTCGAAAGCACTAGATTATACAGGGTGTCCCATTTAAAAATCGAACGTTGAGATCATTTCCGAAAGCACTAGATTATACAGGGTGTTCCATTTAAACATCGAACGTTGAGATCATTTCCGGTGAAATCAGTAATTATAGAAAGTTGTTACTTTGCCAATAATGAAAATAAATGTCTCAAACATGCTGTCCGAGTTTGACTCTTCTGTATAAAAAGAAAAAATTTAGCAGGCGATTTTCAAAAAATATCTGGTATATTTCAATATTAATTTATTCATAAATTTATAATGATCCCTGGAACTGAGACGGCCAAGTCGCAACAATTAATTTCAGTGAAATGTCCTACACTTCTACAAATCAAGTGACCATGTGTCTGTGTTCTTAAAGTGTTCTTTATGAATTATGAAAAAAAAGTGCATGACATTTCACTGAAACTAGCTAAAAAACGGTGAGAAAAAACGTGATAGCCGATTTTCCAATTTTTTATACAGTGTACGCCATAATTCGACCTGATTATTATTATTATTAGACTGGACAATTATCATGTTGAAAAATGAAATGTTTTTGGAAGTCGCAAGTACTTGGCCAGTTGCAGTGCAGCGGTAAGCAATTCCTTGAAATGGTTTTCCAAATCTAAGTTAAATGCACTTCTCTACCATTGTTCATGGCTTCATGACGGTAGAAACTCGACAGCCATTAAAGCATTCCTTCATTTTTCAATAATATTTAAGAAGCTGCTACCCAGAGTCAGTAGTTCAGTTGATATCTACCAGCCAGTAAAGCATCAAGCCACCTAAATCATAAGCAGTTTCCGTCATGCACCAACCTCAGTGGTTTGTAACAATCTTCAGAAGATAACCTATATTTTATGGGCAAAGTCATTTTTCACTAATAATAATTGTAATGATTGTGGTCTATTCAAATAATAACGTTTGTTTTAACATAAAACACTGTTTTTGGGTAAAGCAATCCCTCAGTTAGTACGGTATGATACGAATAAAATTAGTCAAGGTCGATCTTCTTCTTCTTCCCTCTATATTAGGAAAAAAATATTTTTGAACTGCATGTTTTAATAATTTGCATGATTATGATTGGCCGTTTAAAATACAGCCATAGAAGAGACGATTCCGCTACGCTACGCTATCATTGTTTCTATGTCAATCTACGAGGGGAACTAGAATAATTATCTACCTAGCCATGACTGAAACAACTGACAATCTTCAGCGTTTAATGTCAAATAGTGGCAAGTCTTTTATAATTGTATCTGAAGTTTCAGTGAAATTGACCTGTTACTTTTTGTTTTGTGCGCGATTAGTTGACAAAAAATGAGTGTTTTGAAATTGGAGCATAGGAGTGTGATTAAGTTTCTCACAAAAGAAGGCAATGGTCTAAAATTTATAAGAGAAAGTATGATTGCCGTATATGGAGATGATGCCCCATCATATTTTACGATTAAGTTTTGGTCACAACAGTTTCGTTGGGGACGTGAATCCATAGAGGATGACCCTAGAAGTGGAAGGCCACTTGAGGCAACCAACAGTGAAATGTGTGACAAAGTGGAAGCTATGGTTCTTGAGGATCGCCGCATGAAGGTCTCCACCATTGCTACTGCTCTGGGAATATCAGAACCTAGCGTTTTGACCATATTGCACGAAAAGTTAGGCATGAATAAAGTCTCAGCGAGGTGGGTTCGCAGGTTGTTGACTCCAGAGCAAAAGACGCGAAGACAGCAAATTTGTCAAAACAATTTAATCTTTTGGAAGCTGATGCTGAATTCCTAACGAGGATAGTGACTGGAGACGAGACCTGGGTACATCACTGGGACCCTGAGACAAAGCTGGAATCTATGCAATGGATTCATAAGGGTTCTCCACCCCCAAAGAAAGCTCGCACACAGCCCTCAGCCGGAAAACTTATGGCAACAATTTTCTGGGATTTGCATGGAGTTCTTCTGATCGAATATATGCCTAAGGGCACTACAATAAATGCAGAGGTTTACGGTAATACGCTCAAAAAGTTACATTCGGAAATTACCAAAAAACGTCCCCACTTGAGGCATAAAAATGTGCTCCTTCTTCATGACAATGCGACGGTTCATAAAGCCGCCAAAGTTCGTCCAATTCTGAACGAATGTAACTTTGTAGAGTTAGACCACCCACCTTACAGCCCAGATCTGGCACCCTCGGACTTCTACTTATTCCGAAATCTGAAAAAACATTTGAGAGGCCGCCATTTTTAAAGTGATGACCATTTGAAACGAACCATCAATGACTATTTTGGCAATCAGGAAGAATCATTTTTTTTAATGGTATGAATTCATTGCAAGACAAATGGCGAAAGTGCGTTGAAGTTGGGGGAGATTATATTGAAAAATAAAATTGTTTAAAAAATCATGCGTCTTTTGTTTCATGCTTAGGTAGATAATTTATCTAGTTTCCCTCGTAGTTTTTTTTTAATATGCAAAATTTAAAATTTAAAGTAGTATATTGCGTAAACGACCACAGTAAACACGTAACATTTATATTTTTGAAATCGGGGAAGAGTAGAAAGTTAAAATTAAATAATAAAACATACAGGGTGTCCCATTTAAAAAATATAAGTTGTTACGTGCTAATTTCTTAGCACCCTCTATAGCTATGCTTTTGTGTTAGGTTGTATAGTTAGGTTGGCAACTTATATTATAAATTTTCTATTAATTTAGTATTTCA
Source organism: Agrypnus murinus (assembly GCA_929113105.1). Lineage (NCBI taxonomy): Eukaryota > Metazoa > Arthropoda > Insecta > Coleoptera > Elateridae > Agrypnus > Agrypnus murinus. The sequence continues at coordinate 27,109,200 of OV816028.1, read as the reverse complement.
ATTTATCGGATTGTGTATTGCAAATTTAAATTGCACTGTAATTTTATTTAACTTTGTTATGATTATCCTGTAGACCGTAATTGGTAACTTAACTGTGGTCTACAGTTTAAATAAATAAATAAATAAATAAATAGCGTTTAGGAATTTTCGCATTTTCTCTCCTACTAGTTGGCATTTTGTTTGGAACTAACTTCCTGTTGTTGATAAGAGACTTCACTTCGTTTTGATCGTTCGTGTGAATAAAATTCTTTAAAGAATATTTTAGTGGCATCACCGTTAAATTAGTTTTTCCTTTATGTTGTGATATGGGATTTGCATTTGTGCAGATCGATAATTAATTTTTGGTGTTGATTTCCAAGGTTTTTTGGAACCGATTTCCAAGGTTTTTTGGAACCGTAAGGGATTTTCCACCAGTTCTTTTTTGAGGATTAGGAGCACGATCTCGTAAGTTTATAGATTAACTTTTCTTTACATTCAGTCTCTTATACTATAATTCTTTGACAGGATTCGATATATAATCGACGTTAACCGCATCTGGGAGCGGTATAACTTTTTCAGAAGGTCACCTTTTATCTAAGACTTTTTTCTTTTTCTATAATAAAACTTACGTTAACTTCATCAGTACGTTGTATATTGGGTTGTTAAAACACCACTACGCTTACTTGGTTGCTGTTGTCTCGTTGGATCGCGCTACGTTCGGCCTGGTTGGTGACGTTCCTCTTCAGTTCGAAGAACACACATCTGTATCGTGAGTCAGTTATATTGTAGCAACTATTTACAACAACAATAACGTTTGACAACCAGGACAACCTTATTGTATATAAAGCTTTACTGTATATTTGTATATTATAATTTTGTGTTAAATGGTTTTTCCCCAGTGTGCGGGTAGCACTTATATCTAGGTATCTATTTCATATATATAATTTTCTCACATATTAATTATTTTATTTCATTTCGTATTTCAAACAATTGTTTATATACTACAATTAGTAAAATAAGGTATATCTTTTCTCCGTTGTCAATGACATCGGACTTCAAGACGTTTTTGATCTCCGTTGTTGTTGGTAACGTAAAAATCATTCGATGTTGCATAACAGCCACACATGACATGCTACTTTTTATCTCCTTGGTTACGCGTATGATGACACAGACAAGGCAACTTACTTCATTATACAATAAATCCGGATGAATTTTAAAAGGGAGAAATTAGGATTGAAATACGAAATAAAATAAAACAACTTATGCAATACGGAGATCAAGCTTCTTTAAATCCTCGAAGATGTTATAACGCCGAGGCGCCTACATCTTCTCGGATTTAAAGTATCGCTTGATCTCCTAATTACATAATATATATATTATTACATTGTTAGGAATACTTGCGAGTGAATACGTATGACCTTGCTCCGTAATGAATTGGTTAAACAATTAAAATCTGACGATTAATGATTGCGCAATCTACATCACAGGTATTCGCGTTAATTTACCGTGCCAGTTACGAAGTTAAGTCAGATTTAGAGTAATTAGTCTCGCTCGCATTAATCCTCACTCCGATCAAATTTGTGTAGAGAAGTCAATAACTTATATTTAATTTTTGCCAAGGCTATTTGTCCTTGATTAAAATATAACCATACTTGATTGATTTATTTTAATTGACCTACCTGATAATTTGTTTTAATTAATAATAAAGCGCTGTACATCTTTTACTTGAAGGTTTCTTATTTATATGTGTGGTATTTGTGGTTTATATTTTCAGCTATCGAGGAGCCATTATTGGGAAAAGTCGACCACATTGGTAGTAGTCGAAAATGTGTTGTTAATTTCAGATTTTGTCGGCAAATACTGTAGCTGTTTTAGACGATTCTTGGCGCCCATTACAGAAGACCTCTTGTGAGACCCACGACCTCACACTAGCTGGCTGCCAGCCGACAGACTTAACTGGGGTTAATAGTTGTTACCGTTTCCCAATAAGCAGTCCCCATTTTGTGGGTAACAAAGTTGTTCTGTTTTTCCCTATCTTTGTGATAGTCATTTATTTTATCCGACGATAAATCTTAATTTCAGAAAAATCCTGCGACTTTTGTAATTAAAAGGTTTAAAAATCCTGCTGTAGGGGCGGTCCAAAATATACGTAATCCCGTATGTACCTACAGCTTATAATCCAACAAAGTAAGAGATCTTGTTAATTGATTGTTTCGTTGTACTGCAATTTATTGAAATTGTTTGTTACACTTGGACAGACAATTATTATTAGTTCCTTTGGCGTATCAACCCGCGGCTTGGAGATCTAAGCTTACAAGTAACTCCAAAACATTTTACTTAAATTTCATTACATAGGTATATTTCTGTTTCGCTGAAGACAAGTACTCATATGAATGATCTAAATTATGAACGTTATTAAGTGATGTTTGGTTTAAGTATATTGCCACATGCATGTTGGGTCAGCCTTGTCTTAGTTGCTGTCCCGTTTGTTCGATATATGGTAGATAACGTTTGAAAGACCAATAAATGATAAGTTCCGCGAGAGATTTATTACTGTTTCCTATTTTTAGAAATTTACTGCTAAAAATGTCTAGTCTAGTCTAGTAAATCAATATTACATACCAACCCTCATAAATTTAATACCTATGAAAAACATCTTGACACGGCATTTCGTCTTTCACGCCAGGGAAGGTATTCACATTACGTGTATTCACAAAATGTTTAGGCAGCTCCAAATTAATATGCAAATAACTTATCAAAACTGTTGTACTAACTTAGGACTAGGGATATCTTTTAGGTTTGTGTACGTAACCGTATATCACCGGCGAGTGAAAGTGATGACAGCGGACTTCATATTAAGGGGTGGGTAAGTTACCTGCTTTACAAACATTTGCCTACTTCAGTAGCTCTAAAATGTGGTGAGCAAAGCGGAAAAATAATTTTCCGGTTTCCTTTAGCACGAGTTTACATCATGTAATGCGAATTTGAATTTCTCCCTGAAAATCACGTACCCACACGCGTAACTAATGCCTGTGCTTGACGGATACCATTTATTTTTAAAATGTAAATATCCTAATGGTATTTACATTTTATTGCATGTGGGAAAAATAAAATATTAATTTGTAGTAATAATAATAAAAAAATATGAGGATGTTTACACTTATTGTATGTGCTTTTTGAGAATTTAATGATAAACAAATAAAATGAGAACTTTTAAGAGGTTAAATGTGTATAATTAATGATTTAATAAGTAATCTCAATAAACTTGGCTAAAAAACAAACTCGAAGAAGGAAATAAACCAAAGCAAACGCTTTCAAGCGCGTTAATTACTTTTTAAGAAGTTAAAATAGCAGGCAAACACGGTAAGTTTTAAAAGAGGGAAATCTTGGAAAAAGCGAAAGTGCATAAGATAAATAGGAGCAGAGGGCCAGATGGATTTTGATGAACATAAATAAGTAATTAAGAATTTTCTGGAAGCGAGAAGACTCATCTAAAGGATACATTTAAAAAGTGCTCAACTAGATGATGGTCCTTGCAACGATATATTTCTGCACTCGCGATAATTTCATTGCGATTGTTCTGTAGTACATCGAAAAAGTAAACTTTTCTAGTATCTTTGGACCTGAACTACATGCAGTAGACAATTGTAAAAGTATCCAGTTAAAGATGCCTTAATCTCTTTTTACGTCTATACGTCAAAATGTCTAAAACTTTTTTTAATGTTTTCCTTCCGTTCTCCTTTGTTATCTCTATTACATCTGATTGTAAGTCCTTCGTGTTCATTGGACATATATTATAGGGTCATTTTTCCAGAGAAGAAGACATAATGAAAAGTAACTGAGGTGCAATCAATCATTGACGCTTTCTGATTAAGACGATTCATAGAAATATCCAACACCTTGTTTAATGTTTAGGCTTTCGCATTCGTTGCTTGGCTGTAACCGTCAGTAAGATAGGAACATTACGAATCATAGTTGCATGAAAGCGTTTAAATGTTGTTTTGCTTTGATCGGTGGTACTCAACCAGTTTCTTAAGTGTTTCGGTATTTTAACTACTAAATGCATTCAAGCATCATAAACATTTGAAATAATTGAAGTTCGGGTATACCTGTATATCAGCGCCAAATTAGGGTTGTTGAATTTTCGATGTTCTCAAGTTTCTAATTACAGTATCTGGCCATATTATTAGGGACATCCAATAATTTGAATGTTAAAAGTTTTATATTGCTAACACCAGGTATAAAAATTTTGAGAAAAGTTTCACGTATGTCTTATTAACCCTTCTTGTATTAACAAGCAATTCAATAAAATAATTTTAAATAATAAACTGGTATAAATGGCGAATTTGCTAAACATGCCAATAGCTGAAGAGGGTAATGTCTTAGAGGATACTGACCATAATTATAAGTAGATATTTTACTATTTCTGTGGAAAAGGGTTTCTTGGAAACGTTTCTACGATTATTTTCTACAGCCCATAGTAAAATACCTTCTTTATTATTTTCTTCAATACCCGCTAAGAATTGCATCCTTTAGTTATCAGCATATTCAGCAAAATTCGTCATTTATACCAGTTTATTATTTAGAATTATTTTATTGAATTATTTGTTAATACAACAAGCGTTAATAATCACACGTAAAACATTTCCCAAAATATGTTATTCTGGGTATTAACAATACATAACTTTTAACATTAACATTATTCGATGTCCCTATTAATATGGCCAGATACTGTAGTATAATTAATAGATTTCTGAGACTGAGGCTTGATATTTAAAACACAAATATAACTATATCAAGAAAATCAAACGCTTTTAGTTCTACTTCATCTTGATCTGCTGAAGCACTGTGAGAAGCAATTAAACAGAACTTACCAAATTCTTTATCGTAAATATTTTTTCACGGGTCATATACCAGCGACGGCTCATCATTATAAAATCTCTTTTTTGCTAATTACTACTGTTTTAGAATATTAGAATCCATATTTTATTAATTTTATAAACCAGATAAAAATAAAAAATGAATTACGATTTATTTAGTACCTAATACATACCTAAATACATATCACAGAAAGAAATAAATAAAAATTATGATCGTTTCAAAAAAGTTTCTTTTTCAGATTATAAATAATTTACCTGTAATAGATAGTTTTAATAATATATTATAATATATAATAGTACTTTTTTATACAGACCTGGAAATTGATATAGGTTCACCAAGAATATTGATATAATTTTTGAAATATTTTTGTTAAAACGTATCTTACCATAAAGCCACTTTAAAGGCTTATTTACTAAACATTTTTATGTGTTCTCCTACCTTTTCAAAACATCTGCAAGTGTGGTACAAAAGGTAATAACATTTGAAAATAAAAGTGAAAAGTTTTAAATGTTTATAAATTAGAAATTGAAATAAGTTCACTAATTAAAACTCACCATTTATTACGTATTACTTTTTATAGCATCTTTATTTTAATACATCAAAAAACTACGATTATAAAAAGATTTCCCAGTTAAATTAAAAATTAATATTAATAATAATCTAAAATGTTTCCTGAATATGACCCAGTGTGTATTTTACTAGAAACGCCTTTAGGATTATCTGCTTTCTTGAACTTCAACAATACTGTCAAGTTATTTTAATATTTTGTAGATACAGTGCCAGATATTCACAAAGTGCGATATCCAGAAATTTAACTGGGGGAGCTTATTGTTTTCAATATTTTATAAAGGAAACTTTTTAACTAAAATTATTCACACTGACTTTATAACGATTTAATATTTGTTATTTTCCAATTTACTACAATGAATGAATAAACAAAATACGAAAATCATACTGCGAATCGCTGAGGATTTTTTTTATAAAATGAATTATATAGGTACCAAAAATAGTAAGCACATAGAATACAGTTATACAATTTTTACGACAATTTGATTTAAGCCGAACAGATATTTTCAAAATAAAATTTTGTGTAAAATTAATCGTACTAATATTATTTTCGTACGGTAAAGTGCCTTTTCTGAGAAGCTAAAATGCCCCCCCCCCCCATCATATTTGGATTTTTTAAAATGTGAGGATTGTCATAACATAAATTTTATTTAAAAAATAAAACTCCATCTATTTTGGCCAATATCTTTTTAAGCAATTATTGAAACTTAATGATCATGAACAATCGAATTGTAATAAACGAAATTAAAAAATCAAATCTAATAAATAAATTCAGTATTAATCATAAATGTATTAAATAAATTTAGAAATTGGTGCACTTTGTACGAACGATGGTTTGCGGAGAAGAGCAAACAGACTCCCATCTCCCACTACTTGGTCATGGCCTGTGTTACAGTGGGCAGTGCATAAGGGGATTACATACTTACCTGCTAGTTCTTAAGTAAAGTACTATTCAATTATATTCAAAGAAAGATTATCATCTAGAATGTCCCATCATTTTTATACGTAAAGCTGTAAAAACGAGTTAGGAGAATTATGATTGACACGATGTGGTTCTTAATAATTACTATTATTCAGTCTTTTTAATAATAAAACTTTAAAAATACTAATATGAAGTGTTGGGGGGTGCTTTTGTCCCCCTAAATACGCCACTAAATAATTCATACATTATGATTTCTGCGAATTCAAAGAAAGATTATCATCTAGAATGTCCCATCATTTTTATACGTAAAGCTGTAAAAACGAGTTAGGAGAATTATGATTGACACGATGTGGTTCTTAATAATTATTATTATTCAGTCTTTTTAATAATAAAACTTTAAAAATACTAATATGAAGTGTTGGGGGGTGCTTTTGTCCCCCTAAATACGCTACTAAATAATTCATACATTATGATTTCTGCTTCACCTGTTCGCAGACTCAGGAGCCGCCACTGTCATATACAGGATGTTGCACGGGAAGGCGCACTATGGGAAATGCAACTGCTAATTTGTTAGTGTTGGGACATTACCTTCCCAGGTAATTCAAAAACTGAACTGGTTTGAAATTATTGTTGAGGAGAGAATTAACCCTCGATTGATAAGTATTTCCAATTGTTATCTTTCAATGCACCTGGTCAAAAATGGGATCTTAATTTTGGGTTTTTTTAATAATTCAATGAAATATTAAAGAAAAATACCTATGAATCGTAAAAATCTTTGAGTCCCTCCACAAGAATGTCAAACCATTTTTTTGTAAAATCGACGGGAAGGTATATCAAGGTATAGCACATGCCCTATGGTGCGAAACACTCGGTATATGTACACAATTACCGAAAGAGCTGCCTTGGTTGCTGAAGGCACCTAAAAATTTTAAAACAGTTGCGCTTACCTGAATTTAAAGGAGAATTTTTTGACATAGTATACTATGTTATAACAGTTGATCTTGTAAAATAGCCATACCTGAAACAAAAAACAGAATAGCTTAGTAAATCCATCGTCCCTATAATCATATACGAAAGGTCTGTTTAGTAATTATTCAAATTCAAAAATGTACGTTTGAAAACAATTGAGTGTATAGTCACAAGCTATCTAGTTTGAAAACAATAATGTTGTAATACAAAATCTAGAAAAATCGACAAGCACTGACATAAGAGTTTAGAAAATGCTATAAGGTCTGCTAAGAGTAGAGATATGACAAACTATCATACAGTAAAAAATGACATAAAACGATGACGAAAATAACATGTTCGAAGCATTTACACGGCTTTTAGTAACGGTTTGAAACAAAACGATAGGCATACAGTGCTAGTTGCTTAAGTACTACTACTAAATGGTTTTGACTGCGCCATACCTAAAGATAACAATAGTCTTTTTTATAAGCGTGCTACAAATTTCTTCCTGATAGAATAACTGGTGTTATGTTGATATAAAATGTTTCTTCTACCCCTACATGTAAATCATCCATTTTCTTTATGTTCCACTCAATTGAAGATTAACCAATTTCAGTAAACAATACGGATATAACTTCATATCCACACACGTGTGGATATCAAGTTATATCCGTATTGTTTACTGAAATTGGCTAATCTTCAACAAAACAACCAATCAATGAAATTCAAGTTGACTACATTTCATAAATTGACTACATTTGTTCATTTATAATTTGTTTTAATAATTTAATAATAATATAATTAATAATAATATTATAATTTGTATTTATAAAACAATAATTAGAATAAAATTTTTCTTATTATTTTAATAGTATCTAGAAAATACCATGATTTGTGAATTTGTAGCTTTAGCAATAATTGCACTCTTACATTTAAAAAATAAATATTGAATTGTTTAAATAAGTACAACCTCTTTTAAAATAAGTAGGTTAGTACACGCGATGGCTAATGTTATTTCATAGCTCAGATAGCAGGAGCAAGTTGGTAGTATACAAGGTCTTTAAGCCTCGAGGTAACACTTGTTTAGAAAAAAATCATACAAAACAAAATTTAATAATTACTTTATTCTTCAAAAATGTCAAATTTTTGAAAAACCTTAATAAATCTTTTCAAAATTGTACAATTACAGGAAGATTTTACAAATCATGTTTTAAAAGTACGAGTTAATCCTTATATTCGATTTCCCAATGAGACATATAGACTATTTTTAGTTGACGAAGTTTGCCTCAATGGTTCATGATTTCCATTCACATTGTATAAAACTACTATTGCACGGCTCATACAAGACATTTTATGCGGATTATTTCGTAATGTTGTGATGTATTGATCCAGCTTTTCTTAGTTTCCTCACTATAATTGCTCATTGTAAATATATATCATACGGGATATCGTAATATTTTAATAATTCTCACCATGACGTAATTGAGCTATCCACATGTATTTTGGTTAACTTCATCACGGATCCTTACATACTTGATGTGACAAATGCCAGCTATTTCTGGAACCTTTTTTCAATTTGGCAGCCGCTAAATGTCAGTGAAGCGCGCTATGTGCAAAATTGAAGCTCGAAGCGTTATTAAGTTCCTTCATTTGAAGGGTAACAACGGCCGTCAAATCCATGAACACATCATATGACACAGTTGTGAGGTAGAAAAGGAATTTTCAAAGATGAACCTCGGTCCGGGAGGCCTTCAATCATGGATGATCTTGAACTCGTGAAGAAAGTAGAGACTCTTGTCCTCCAGGACAGATGAATAACCATTGAAATGATCATGAATGAAACTGAATTAGTTATGGAAGTATGTGGGAAACCAGCCTGAAGGATTCCTCATTTGCTCACGCCGTTCCACACCAAACACGAAGTGAACTTTCACAGCGGACCCACTATTTTGGAGCAGGATGAAGATGATTTCTTTGTGCGTCTCATAACAATTTATGTACGATCAGAGACCAAAGAAATGAATGGAATCATTCTCCTTCCCTCCTCCCAAAAAGGCGAAGTTGCAAAAGAGTATAGCAAAACTCATGATGTCGGTTTTTTAGAATTGTCGTGGTGTAATTTTAACCGATTACCTTCCAAAGGGTCACTACCACCAGCGCTTATTACTGTAACCTTCTACGAAAGTTACGAGATTTATTTATTTATTTAACATTGTGACCAACAGCAAAAACCAATTACAGGTCACAAAAAATAAATGTATACACATGAAAAAACACAAATAATAAAAATGATAATATAAGTAATGACAAACAATAAAAAAAGTGAATTAAACTAAAAATGATTTAGTACATGATAAAACTATAAGTAACAATACAAAATTATAATAATTACAAACATGCCAATTCCTAACAATTATGAATTCTAATGGATATAAATAAAAATAGATAAAAAATTATAAAAAAATAGATAGAAGTAGATTCCTTCAGTAAATGCCCCTTATATATACAAAGTGAAAATCATTATAAATTCATCAATTTATAACAATTATAAATTCTAATAGATATATAGGTAAATACAAATATATAAAAAATGTCAAATAATATAAGATAGAAAAATAGAAGTAAATCTCTTCAGTAAATACCTCTAAAATGTGCAAAGTGAAAATAATTATGTGATCGGAAATTCATAACAAGTAAACTTTATAATAAATACAAACTAACTGATATGGTTATTCGTTAAATGGCTCCTTGGACCGAAAGAATCAAAATCTGATAAGTTTCTTAAATACGTTTACTGAAACTGTCAAGATATCGCAATTGGTTATTTGGTTGATTAAAAGGAAACATCCTACATAAAGGCGAGTTAAAAGCATGGTTTGTTCTTTGACGAGGTATGTAAAACATTTCAGACGTTCTGGAATTATATTGTGGAATCGCTTGGTGTCGTAATCGCTTGGGTTATATGGTCATTAAAGGTTAGCTTTATATCAAACAATATGCCCAAGTCTTTTGCATACGTCCGCCTTTCAAGAACAATGTTTCTCAACTTATAGTCATAAATATAGGTGGTAGTTTTCCTATTAAACGACACGACTATACATTTGTTAATATTAAAATCAAGATGATTTCTTTCAGACCACTGATTGATATTTGTTAAATCCGTTTGTAAGTTACTACAATCAGACAGTGATTTAATAGTATTGTAAATCTTGAAATCATCTGCGAATAGTTGGTAGTTAGAAAAGGATATATTTTTTGGTAAGTCATTAATTAGTATTAAAAATAATAGTGGTCCGAGATTAGATCCTTGAGGCACCCCTGATAAAGTATGGAAATAAACCGAAGCAGTACTATTAAATACCACATATTGTTTTCGATCATGTAAATATGATATTATTAATTTTAACAAGGTATCAGAAAAACCAAACATGTGAAGTTTCTTTAAAAGTATTGCGGTGTAATCATTTCACCGATTTGAAAATTTCACCTACGATGGTTCGAAAGTGTAAGAACAAACATTTTATATCGGACTTAAAATTAAATGAGGGACATGCTATAAACATAATTAATAAAGGCTATGAATAGGACCACACTTAGGTTCATTAATATTTAAATCAAAAACTTAAAAATATAGACTTCATGCAAACTTAACCTAGCTTTTTCATGCATAATTAAAAATAGGTTTCAATTTCAGAAAAGGATATAATTTTGTTAGATTGCTTAATGATAATCATGTTTAGGCAACCCATGTTACTTTGGAACGGTTTTCCATTTGTTAGGAAGAAGATATTTCCATATTAAAATTTACACTTTACGATCTTTAGCGTCAGATAGATTCTTTCTATATTCCTCGACACCAGCTCAGTTTTACAGTGTTGATTTGCTAAAAATAGATTAATTAGGTCAATCTTATTATGACTAGTGCTATACAATTAATCTTTGAAATGATTTACTAGATTTCTGATCATTACAATTAAAGAAGATATTGAAATCCTCTTGTTCGTGCTAACAGACTCTTATAGGCTTTTATCCTGCTTTCTCTCACCATTGTTTTTATGTAAGTGCCTAGAGCACTGTATGTTGGACATTTTATGCACAATTTGATTAACATTGATTCAAATATGAAGCTGGCATTTGTATGAGTATCAATTGGTATTTATAGTAGTTCGTACACCGTAAAAATCATGTTTATGTTAAATTGTAAAGGTATTTTTATAGATAAATTGTTAATTTTACCTATATCAGGTATTTCTGTAGCTATTTTGTGAAGGATGAACCTTGATTTGCTAATTTGTATATGTAATTAGATCGTAATGAGTTTGTACATTGTCTAACGGTTTTTCTTGAATATCTTTGTTATGATACATTTTAGGACCATACATGTTTGATATTTTTTTGATCGTCGTGTTAAGCGCTACAATCTTATTATAACAGATTTAGGATTAGTGCTGATCCATAAACAGCTGTCGGATTAGTGACGTCACGAGCGTCGCTTGATTTTCCTTTGTTCTGGAAAAAGTGTCATAGATTTCAATTGTTATGGCAGAACGTATATAAGCTGAGGAAATTTGGAACAAAGGGAGTCGTTAAAACATTGAAGACAGAAGTTATGTTCGGCTCCAGATAAAATATCTGTAATAAATTGAGGTTAGATTTTTTTAACCATATGGTTTTGACACATATGTCAGTGTATTAAATAAAGTTTAAATAAAATTTAAAAGTGTTACCTGAACTATCTTCAAGGATTAAAAGAAGATTCAATTATTGTGTTACAATAAATAAAGTGAACGTGATTGTTTAAATAAATTCAAGCGAATTTATTTTGTTTTTCATCGATTGACATATCGATTTTATAAACAAGAAATCAGCTGTTTGGTTTTATAGCAGTGCTGCCACTAAAAGGATTATTTAAAAAGGGAAAAATATTTATAACATACCAGGTCGGTTAATAAAATAAATGATCTTCGTTGAGTTTATAGTTCATAGTTTAGTTTATAGTTTATATTTTATAGTTTATAGTTTATAGTTCAAGTTCATCCTCAATAATAAAAATCTACTTGGTTTAGTTTATTAGATTCTTTTTTTTTAATTCATTTGATTTAAAGAAAATAAAACAATTTTAATTTTCTTTTCATAAAGTTTATTTTCTTTGAATAAATACAATTTTTATTTATAAACAAAGTTTATTTATGTTGGTTTGTTCAAACGAATGACCGTAGTTATCCTATGACAGATCTCTACTACTATTTGTTACGTTTGAGCAAACCTGAGAAGGCACTTCTCAATTTAATATTTGTATCTTTTTGAAAAACATTTTATTTTTATTTTGAAGTTCTATTTGATTTAATTTTTGTTTGTTTAATAAAGTTTTTGTGTTCTCAATTTCATATACAGTGTGTTTTTTGTAAACGATAATATAGGAAATCCAATGGAATTTTATCATTTTCCTCGTAAGTTTGTACCCTTGCAAATGTAAGTAGGAATTCTGGTATCAATCGAAAGAAGAATTCATTTTACGTCAAAAAAATATTAAACTTTAGGAAGAAAACCAAAATTGATTTAGAAAAAGACTTAAATAGCTTATGGATTTATTGCTTTTTGTAATAAGCTATTAAAAAAAAGCTGGAAGCTGAACGCCAATTGGTGTAGCGGTTAACGCTTCAGATTTCTAATCAAAAATCGCGAGTTCAAACCCCATCATCGTATACTTTTTTTTTAATTGTATCGCTTACTAATTATTATTTTTAGTATTTTATTACAACGATTATTAGTTTTATGCCCTTTTTTCATTTGCCTTTTTGATGGGTAGTTAAAATTGTACAAAAAATAACGGTAAACCCCCGTAGCAAAAATATCTAACAATAAAAAAAATTAATAATCGTTGTAATAAAGTTCTCAAAATAATAATTAGTAAGCAATACAATTAAAAAAAAAGTATACGGTGTTGGGGTTTGAACTCGCGATTTTTGATTAGGAATCTGAAGCGTTAACCGCTACACCAATCGGCGTTCAGCATCCAGCTTTTTTTAATAACTTATTACCAAAAGCAGTAAATCAATAAGCTTTTTAAGTCTTTTTCTAAATCGATTTTGGTTTTCTTCATAAAGTTTAATATTTTTTTGACGTAAAATGAATTCTTCTTTCGATTGATACCAAAATTTCTACTTACATTTGCAAGGGTACAAACTTACGAGGAAAATGATAAAATTCCATTGGATTTCCTATATTATCGTTTACAAAAAACACACTGTATGTGTTTAATTGATGTTAATACAAACATCCAGCATTCTTGTCTTTTAAATTCAGAGTTTAGTAGCAGTTGTCCAGCTTGCAGGAGTTTTAGAGCTTACGATATAAGCTTTTCCTTCTTTCCAGGCATAAAAGTAGATAAGAGTCTCGCAATTAATATAATTTATGCTTTACTGAGCAAAGCTGAGGCCCTACAGCCTTTTCCTAGCCCTCGGCTGACGCCTCGGGCTAGAAATAACGCTTCTGGCCATAAAAGCTTCTTTATGCCCTTAATACATAAATAACTATTAGTTATTTGGAACGGTGGATATTATATTTTATTTCATTCAAAGATCACCGCAGTATATCATGGTCGACTCTATCGAAAGCCTTTGAAAAGTCTGTATAAATAACGTCAATTTGAAAATTATTGTTGACGGCATCAGTTAATTCCTGAGTGAATTGTACTAGATTTGTAGACGTTGATCGTTCAGGCATAAACCCATGTTGGTTGGAATCAATTCTCTCTTTCACATGATTAAAAAAATATTTGTGCAAGATCATTTCAAAAACTTTCGATGGTGTAGACATAAGGGCCACAGGTCTGAAATTAGTAATATCGGAAGAGTTTCCTGATTTATAAATGGGACAAACTTTAGTTGTTTTCCACTCTTCAGGAAAGGCAGAGGTGCGCAGAATTAAATTAAAAATATCTGTTAGCAGCTTCGTGAGATATTCAGACAACCCTTTAATTAAATACGGCGGAATACCATCCGGGCTGTTTTTTTTTGGTTTTAGTTTAGAAATGGCCTCACGAACATCCTCCTCTGTAATTGAAGTCAAGGTAAGCGTAGGCAATATAGATATAATCGATGCATATTCCTTCATGTCATAGTTGGCTTTATTATTTCGATAAACTGATTTAAAATAGTCGGCAAAACCATTTGCAATATCTTTCCTATCCGTTAAGATTGAATCATTATAGTGCATCTCGTCATTACTATTTCGATTATTTCGTCTTGAAGCTTTGACAAACGAAAAAAAGGTACTACTGTCAATAACCAAATCATCTTCTATTCCTGTGACATACGTTTTATAAGCTTCCTTAATATCCCGTTTAATTTTTGTTCTTAAAAATTTAAATTCATTTAAATATTCCATATTGTTTGATGTCTTATATTTATTTCTGCATCTGTTTTTTCTTCTAATATTCCTAATTATGTCTGCTGTAAACCAAACAGAATATACATGTTTTCTAGGCTGAATTTTTGGTACACATTCGTCTAGGATTTTGTATAATTGTCTATAAAACAATGCAATCAGTTGATTTACATCAGTAATGTTATTATTGTTCCAACTAAATTCTCTCATTTTGTTATATAATTGCAAGAAGTCTACCTTTTTGAAGTTATATTGTATACCACCAAAGTTATCGAAAGACCCAATCTTGGTATTCCTAATACACAACTCACAATTCATGCAGTAAAAGAAAAACGCCGTGGAATGATCGGAAAAGGCAGCCGTCTTTTGGCACGTTTCGTGCATTTCGGTCATGCATCCGTTGTGGAAGCCGAGAAATATGGCTATGAAATTGTTTTCCATTCCTATTCGCCTGATCTCGCACGCAGCGACCTCTTTCTCTTCTCCGAAATTAAGCAATTTGAGGAAGAATAAGAACAAATGAAGAGACTTTTACTTCGGTTGAGGAAGGTCAAGAAAAGTTGACAGAAATGTTTAACTTTGCAGGGTGACTACGTGGAAACGATTTAATTTCCGTGTACTATACTTAACTTTTTGTAAATGTGTTCTTGATGATACTTAAAATATTTCTCTTCGTAAAGTGGTACACGTGACCTTTATTGTGTAATTACTGGATGGCACCAGTGTGATTATCTTATCATCATTAACAGAAAAATTCATAAAAATGATATTTCAAAATCTGTCTCCTGAAAAACCTTTATGTTATCATATAGAGTACTTAATAACTTTATAAACTATTGGTATCATTTTAGGTTAGCCAATCTTTGAAATCGGTAGTCACGTTTAGTAAAAATAAACAAGTTAATATAATTCAATGGTGTTATTAGATTTGACGATATAGGTGTTTCTGAAGGAATGCATTCCAAGATCATGCACACGCACACCCACACAGTATAAGCTTTCTAACCTTTAACCTCCTCATTGACCATGGAATTATATTTTTGCACTACCTGCATCTTAAGATGTTCTCTTTGAAGATTTTTTTCCATAATTTTCCATTTCTTTTTTTCATAAAATAACGTCAAGATCAGCAAAACGACTTATTAAAGTCAGTGGCAACCTTGGGCATGCCCCTTTATTCCAGTAAATATTGTGCTATGGTTGTCTAATAAAACCAACTGAAGTGTTTATTTACACTAGCTACTTTCTCTTTTTATTTCCTTTGACCGAATTAAAAAAGACGATCCATACTCCGATATGGAATATTTTATAACGGCAGATCTTTTAAACTCTCATGTTCAAGTTTTCAATTGTCCATATTTCATATAACAAACCACAGCATCCGCTTAAATTAACTGTAAAAAGCCTACACTTAGAAGAGAAATGAAATTATACAGTGAATCTAGCATAAATACATATAATACCATGTAATGGTTTCCGATGATTCGACATTAAGCAACAAAATTGCAGTAATACTTTAGAATTATACAACTGTAAATGTAATCAACGACAATAACAACTACTAATATGGAAAGCAATCCTAAAATGGGAAAAATTGTAGGAAAACTTTTTAAAGCTCGTAAATTCCATTGAAAGTGTAGGTGAACAATAACTTTCCTTCTCGTTTTCAGCCATAAATTTTATAATGCAGCAAGCGAGCTCTCTCGGATAAACTTACTTAGAGCGAAATTCGCTAAATTTTGTAACACGTACCTACATACTCTACAAAGATTTTCCTTTCATGTAGTATTATTACAATATGAGGGTAGGTGTAGGTAAGTTATCCTTTATAAAGAAACAGAAAGTATATAAAATCATTTAAACTATAGAGTAAAGTAGTTAGTATGTTAGTATTTACAGACTTACTTTTTGATTTATTCTCGATGAAGTTTATTCATATCTGGAATTTGGAAGCTCAAAGTTATCATCAGTCAAGATTTTATTTTTATAGCCAGTGGCTTTCAATCAGTTTAGTCTGCATTGCGATCGTAGAATTCTGCTAGGAAACCTCACTATAATAATTTTATCTGCCAAAATATTGTTCTGAATCACTTTCGGGATATTCCAAAAAATTAGGTCCGAATACTGAACCCTGAGTCATCCCGGCTCTAGGGATCAAGCTCGCCAGAACTAATGACCATGGGTAATCTGAACTCTCAATAATAAGAAATGGAATTAATAGTAATATTAGATCAAAAACTGCCCAATTCTATAATTGCAGGGCCTTAATAATGAATAGGTATTGGATAGTGCACACTCCGTTTTAATTTACGGCTTTTAATATAAAATTATAAAACACCGTACCGGAAAAGAGAATCCACTTTCCTGTCTGTCACCATTTTATTTAATTGCTTTCGAAAGAGCTAAAACTCCAACTCGAGAAAAGGAATGTTTTTAAAGTTTTTATTTATTTTTGTTAAGACTTACAGTTAAGCACAAAAGGTATCGGAGAGGAAACTTCCAAGTAAAAACGTGTAAAAAGAAATAACAGAAACACGTCTAATTACATAAAACAACGGGCAAGATACGAAAATAAAGTACATAGAGTGAGGAGTAACGACCGGAAGATTAACCACTTAAGTACCTAACGTAAGAATAGAAAGAAATACAAATGAAGGAAGTTTTAGTAAGTAACGTAACTCGATAGTGCGTAACGACGACCTTTCCTGCATATTGTGCATATTCTATTCTTACGCGACCACTATTTTAGAACGCAACAATGTTAGACCTTTCAACAGTGTATTCCACTAAATGAGTGTTTTTTCGTGTTGGTAATATATTTCAAGGAGATTAGAGGTGTGAAAAACAATTAAAACGTTTAAAACCGGAAAATATAAATAAGTATTTAATGTGACAACAACGTTACAAAAGGTACTATTGATCAACTATAACTTTCACATAATTTAACAACATTATGATAGTTGCATTTAGAAAGATTATAAACATAATACAGGGAATTTTTTTCTTGTCAAAACATTGCTGATATCATGCTTGAAGGACTTTCAAGGGCAGCAACTTTAAAAACGATAAAATAACCAGGTCAAGTAGACTTCTTTATTCTATATTCCGATTTTTTTTATTATTAAAATCAATATGATTTAACTATTTACCCTCAATAAACTCGGTAAAAGCACCTGCTGTTGTGTTTATTTATTTTAATATAGTTTAATATTGGTTTATAAAGATGAATTTAAGTGTCGCGTGCATCATGAGATTTTATTGTATGAAGTTATCCTTTCTGATATCTAATGAATGTCAAATCCAATTAAATTGACTTTTTTTCTCATATCGATTTTTGGTAATAACATTTAAAACTAATTATATGTTTAAGCCCTTGAAGGTTAATATCAAGTTAACTTCGCTTCAGTCTAGCTGTAGTTTCCCACGAATCCTTTTGCTACATACATTCAAAAACAATCTCCACGTGTGTATGTAGTTCAGTGTCGAATTTTCCAAAGGTTTTTGATCAATTTTCCAATATAATAAGTACTAAAGTAAATGCTAGCAATCATTATGAAGGTAGCCACCAGACAGCTAGTAAATGAAGTGGTCTAAGTCAAACAATTTCATCGGGACCCAAGAGTGTCAACAATGAGAATTGTAATTGTACAGTTTGCACCAGTAATAGCACTAAAAATAATTAAATAAAAAGGTATAGCTGTAGACATAGGCATCCTGTAGATAAATTATATATAAAGATATGTGGTGAATAGCCTATACAGTTTTTATTAAGTAATTGTACAGATGACTATAAAATTCGCCTTTTCTTAGTATAAGAATGAAACTCTAATATTATATTATTCCGCCCGTCTAATTTTATGATAGAGACTCCTCTTGTTAATATGTTATGTGATTTTAAATATGTTTTTGTTAAATACTTTATGCTACAAGCTCTTATTAATTAATAAGTTATGAAATTCCTTGGAGTTCTGCTTCCTTCTAAAAAAACTCTCAAACTTTACTTTCAACAGATCAGAAATAGTCTTTACTATTAATGTAGTAAGTTAAGTAAATTAATGTTATCAAGTTAATATAGTAATTACTATTAACTTTTGCGCCCTCTATTGATTTAATCCTAAATTATCAACTTTTTAAGAAAATTATAACCTGAATCTAACAGATAAGTTCTACAATCTTTAAAAATAATTTTTATTAACGACCATCACCATCATCACGTTGCTCTGCTTTTAAATAATAGGTACACTTATTCCACTTGCATAACTACGTATCAATTCTCCAATTGCTTCTACTTCTTGTAGCTCAGCTGAATAATTACCCTAATCACAGAAGTTGGCTTGTACCTCAAGAAAAGATAAACCTTCCTGTAGCCAAGACTCCACCAGCACCAAACATAAATCGGGGTCTCCCAAACAAAGGACAGTTTTAAAGGTAAGTTTGTATTATTTTATTAACATTTAATATTCATTTTATAACTATTTACTTTATATTTTATACACTTCTTCATTTAAAAAGATTATAGTATAGTCGTACTTCTTTCGATTTGCAAGAAAATAGTATATTATACGAGTTGTATAACACGGTCTCTTGTAGCGCGAGTTGTTTGGGACACGACGAGGGAAGCGAGAGTGTTCCAAAAGAACGAGGGCTACAATACGTTTTATAAAACAAGTATAATATACTATTTTTTATACTTTGCGTCATTAATTTTACATAAATTGTAAATTCAAGCTATTAAAAACATTGCATTACAATCTAGTGCTTTTTGCGTTTAACATGTGGTGTAAAATGACTTTTCACGTTTTGTGAGGATAGAATGTGTCAAAATTAAATGTGTTTATATGTAATATAAAACAAATGTTACCAATCTAACAGAACTAACAGTCTCCAAAAACGATGTTATAATAGCCTCTATTATGAAATCGTTTTCGGTGTCACAATGAGCTCATTGTGAACGCAAAGTACAATAAAATTATTATGATCTTAGGATATTTTTTCTTTTGTTTTTCCCCTCCTTGGAGACCATTATTATCCTTTTTTTTCATCAATATTCTTGAATGTTAGTTAATACCTGGTTACCTTTTAAGGTATCATTATTAACCAACACGAAATTCAATCTCTATATCTCCTAACCTCACATTTTGTGTTTGTTTTTACGTTTTGTCTACATGTCTATAAATTGTAAACAACGCTAATCTTATAATTTTCCTCTTCTTTAGCTTGCTGCAAATCTTGGATGTACAAGAATATTGATAAAGAAACCTTTTTAAGAAAACTAAAACTCTATATATAATACATACTTAAAAGTGAACAATTAAATATGTTGATAGTTCTTCTGAAATGAAACAATATAAATTTCTTTTGATATATCCTGTTTTATTTGATTTAAAAGACTAACATTATGTCCTATGCAAATACGGTGACTGCCGTACATCCGATGCGTTAATCGCAAACGACAAAGCCTGAAGAAAGTAATTGTGGTGTCCGAAGTAAACTGCGTTTCTGCGGTCTTCACGATTTTGCGTTGCCGCATCGCACGTTATATTTTAAAAATCAAATTTTTTCAAAATCAAGTTTGTTTTCCAAAGCAGTTGTCGTTGAGCCCGCCAATGGAAGTTCTCATCACAATACATTCAGGATAATTACACGCCCATTGAAACATGTTACAAACAGTATTAATAGTAATACACAATCTGAAAAGTTTTTTTTTATAAATTTATAAAAATAACCTGTTGTATTTTTTTACCTTTTTACTTTTCTTAAGATTATACCATTCAATGCGTCTCATCGATCTGAACCATAGTGTCCATAGCGAAATTTGGGGAAGAGCAGTAATTTTCGAGATAATCGCCAAAAATTGTTTTGGAGGACCTAACCTAACCTATAACCTAAAACCTAATTGAGAACCTAACCTTTAGCCTATCCTATAACCTAACCTACAACCTAACCTGACCTAACATAACCTAGCTTAGGTTTAAGTTGGATTTGCGTTGTTCATCAATTCATACGTGTTGTAATTTAATTTTGCTTAGGTTAGCTGAGGTGATGTGAGGTGAGGTGAGGTTAAGTTAGGTCACATGCTCATCAAAACATGCATTTTTAGATAGGGTGATGGAATTAAGCTGGAAGTTTATGGTTCCCCCTCCAAGAAAGTTATTGGCAATTATCTCAAAAACTTCTGTCCGCAAATTTCACTTATCCGGACATTATTGTTCAACTCGATGAGACGCATTGAACGATACATAGCATGTGCGGCTGCGGGTGGCGGACGTAAACTAAATAACTGCCATTAGTTGAACAATGGTAACAAGAATCACGGATTGCTTCCACTACGTAATCAAAAGTAAGCTAAAGTCAACTGTTCATACAAATCATGGAATTCTCCAAAACTCAATCTGTCTTGGTAAAATCTATGGGTGGTTTTTCTCTTTTTTTTAATTTTCTTTAAGATTTTTAAGTTTAGTAAACTATTAATTATTTAGCAATAACACTGTACGTGTGGTTTCTGACGGAGCCATGATGGAGAAATGCATATATAAAATAATAATTTAATGATATGCAGTATGCGTTATCGCAAACGCACGATGTGCTATTTTTTATTGTCGTATTAACATTTGCCACAATTGCAATCGCCGCATCCGTTTTGCGATGCGTGCGATTCCCGCACCGTACGCACCGCACATATCGTATTTACCTAAGACAAAGCGTTAATCTTATCTTAAGCGTTATCTTTTTTTTCAGACGATCTGAAAATTATCATTACAGTATGTAATATCGCAAAGATTTATTATCGATATACCTTAGTCTATACCTTTCCTCTGATCACTGATAAGAAGAATGAATGAATCAAGAATATAGTTAGAATAGAGTTAAATCTATAAGTGAATGGCGTTACGAAAGTGTCTAACAGGATGATCAGATTCAAAATACGAGCCGAAAAATTCCAAGAAGCTTCTTTTTCGGAATCCACGTTCAACATACAGAATTTAACGCAGCGTAGGTCTTAGATGCAAGATAAGGAAATTATCACTCGCAAATGAAAAACAAATCGGTGCTTTTCTTATTTTATCATTTGTGGACGAATTTTATATATAAAATTTATGATTCATTCTTTCAAGAATTAAATTTTAACGAAGGCAGTTTTATTCGTTCGTGAACGAACGCAAAATCAACTGTTTAAAAAAATTCAATTCGTGAATGAATACAAGCGGAAATGAATCATTCGTTTTCAGTTCTTATTCTTGTACTGCTATAGCTCTTATTACTCTGCAGTTTTATTTATATAAAATCATTAATCAACTTCATATAATATGGGCCGATACAAACAATTTAATTTAACCAAATATATTAACTATGATAATGAAACAAATACTACTCCCAGTTGTTTAGAATGTGAGAAGAATTTAAAAGGAAATATATTAACTTGAAATATTAAGCGGCTTTATGCTAACGTACATAATGAATTAAAATTTCTTGATGCAAACAAATAAATCGAAAACAAGGTATCAATTAATTAAGAATTATCAAACAAAATTTGACAGCGCGCATACAGCGTTATACAGATTTGCTCTCCATGTATTAATAAAATTGCATCTTTCAATATTAAATAACCTGCGTTGTTATTTAACTCCCGAATGAATCATACGTGATAAATTTGTGAACGATAAATATTTTTCAACTTTTAACAAATATGATTCGTTCGGGAACGAAAATTTATTTATACCAGAGAATTAAAAAATAAAATTTGTGAACGAATGAAAAATTAAATTCTTAAAAGAATTATTCTTTTGCGAGCAAATTAAATATTTTGTTCTTCCTACTCTGCTTAGATGTTAACTGATTCTGTTTAACTATCTTCCAGACCAATTAACATATATCAAAGGTTTCCTGAACCAGTCTGACTGAATAATAAGAATACAAAAGAAATAAACAAGAATGTGGTTAGTGGAAATCACAAAGAATAATCACTTGAACATAAACATTTTATAACAAAATATAAAAGCCACCTAGAATTATACTTAACATTAAAAAAATGGTAAGCGTCTACAGGGTGTCCTCCTTGAGCCACCCTTTTGAGCAACCCATCACACCGATCGGTCTAGTACAATATTGTCGTACATTCACGTCATAATACATCATTGTAACCAAAATACATTTCGATCATTGCGACCAGGTCGCAGACATGTACACTGTAGAAATTTGCGTCCTGACCATTAAATACGACCCGGCAGGATTATTTTCGGTCAGTTTATTTTGTACTGTCGCGATGGATAATGATTTGATTTTAGCAATAATTTATTATTGTTTCACATTATTTAAAGCAAAAGAGACGAAAAAGGAAGTACGTATTCATCTAATTAAAAAATAATGGGAAGAATTTTCAATGTTGGTCGCAAGTATCATATTATCGTGACCGGTTCCGGCGATCGGTTGCAGCAACCAACACGCAAGCGTAGTCGTAACAGCTAGCCTCTAGCGTTTTCAGAATCACAGTCACGAGTCCTAAGTATTATGTGAAATGGTACTATATAATATGTAACATATTATTGCGACCTAGTCGCAGTGTGGCGTTCGTGACGCTGCCACCAAAACGCAAGCTTGGTCGTAGTCTTTAAAAATAACACGACATAGACGCGCCACACACCATATCTTCTTATTTCTATTTTCTTTGATGAGTCCGCATTATTACGGAGAAAAACGTAACTGCACGGGGCGGCAGTCAGTAGAGCGCACCAATCGATCCGATTTGATAGTTGAAGACCACTCATCCTTAACTGTTCGTTAAATATTAGTTGATTATTCGAAAAATAATTAAGCGTTTTTCTTGTCTTCTTTTTTCTTGAAGGCGTGTACCATATTGTTGGTACTGGTAAATCCCCCTTAAAATTAATAAAGAGGACTTCTTTATTTCACTATGTTACTAACATCTTGTGTCAATCTTTCCCGAATCCAGATTCGTCGTAGGTCGGTTAGGATGTCTTTGCTCATAGTAAGCGCCATAATACTAAATCATAGTTTTACTGAGAAGGTCATTACTGAGTACGCCATCACAGCGCAGATTTCTACAGTAAATCAATTACAACGGAAAACTTCTTCCAGCGGATGACAATTACAGAGAAAGACTTTTACAGCGACTGCTAATTGCAACGAAAGTCAATTATAGAAAATATTCTTTAATGCAAAAGACGATTAGTGAAAAAGTCTTTACGACAAATAAGCATTCTTACAAACTTGGTTAGGTTAGGTAAGTAAAACAATAATTCTGTAAATAACATCACACTCACACTCTTTACACATAAGAAATTTCTACTTCATAAAATATATGATAAGAAACGTGCAGAATAATACCAAAGCCAAACCAACGGCCAAGAACATGATGTAAAAATATGAAGATTAGAAAAAAGAAGTTTTATTACCTGGAATTAAACTTTAGGTTTTATGTACTCCAACTGCTACATGCCACCACCCGGTTGCCACCGCCAACAGCCTCACAACGCCAGACAACCCCCAACCAACAACAGCCCAAAGAGAGTATCGGCATGTATAAACAAACTGAAGCCAAGAAACACAAGCAAAATGTATATTTAAGTACATAACTGTCACCTAACGATCTTATAAGGTTTAATAACAAGAAGACATAAAAAAAACGTCTCTTCGTCGTATCTTCTTGTTGATAGACACGTCAAACGACTGATGACTATTCCACGACAAGAAAGGTAGAAAGGACTGAAATAAAATTAACAACTGTTTAATAACATAACTGTTATATGTATCAACACTGCAAAGCTGTAATAACTAATATTGCAGTTAGAACAATTACCGACAAGTACAGCATCAGACTTTTCTTCTACGCTTAGAAATATCGATCGATTAAAAAGAAGAAATCAATCATAAACGTCAAGTTTTGAGATGATTAGATACCATAGAGGAAATCATGAGAGCATTAAAGTTTATTTCTTTTCTTAGTAAATACCAACAACACTAATGCATCATTACCCAACTCATTCCTCATCCCATTAATTGCATTATCAACGTTATTCCGTTAGATACTAATTTAACAAAAAGCAGTTGTCCACAAATCCTAATAATGAAGATTTATGTTTCGTTTATCCTTATCTAAATTTTCATTAATGTTTGCGTAACTTTTACACCGCCTACAATTGAAAATATAGATTAAGTATAACCGACAAATTAACAAAGGTGAAAAGGTCACGCCTTTGGCTTTCACAGCCGATAATTTTATTCACCCCTCCTTTCTGGGCATTCGTAGGCATTATTAGATTTGTATCAAGACTTCCTGAAGTATACAACGAGAAATAGTAAGAATTCTTATAGGATAAATGTAAGTATTCTTCTGGGAAAAATACACACGGAATATTTGATTTAGCGTACGTGGGATTCAGTTATTCCGTTAAAGTAAGCAGTGATTTATAGTCCACGATATGTCGCTTATATGCTTATTTTTAACCAGTTACGGGAAGATTTACAGAGACCTGTAATGTAAAAGATATGCATGACAGATGCAATTTTGTCTTTTGGTATCAGATACAACGTGCACCCATGTTTTTGGAGATTATTGTTATTTATGGCGAGACTGTATGATGTCTTGATTATAACTGCGTTATTTGTTACATATCGTAAAGTGTTTCTAAGGGTGGGCTCTCCAGATTATCCTAGACGTCATAATATTTAAATGTTTATGGTAATTTTAAACTTTGGTAACATTGTTAATTGAGTAATAAGAAAATCATGGTAGGTAACGATGCAAGAAATTTACGAAAAACTAAGTTATGTCAACTATCCTTTAAGGTAACCACCACCTTAATACTATTTAGTCTAGTCGTTCGTCATTAATTTTAACAATGATAGCTGATTGTAGATATGAGTGGCTAGAAGAGAAACTTCAACTACACTTCCCAGCAGCTACAGTCTAATCCAATTAACAGTAGGTACCAATCTTATCTTTCGACTCAAGAGACGGTACCAATGCCTTTGTCGGGAGAGCCCAGTTGATCGTGGAATTCCAAAAGTATTACACGGTCATCTTCGAGGAAGGATTTTGTAGGCAGTAACTTAAATCTGGGATTTGTGCTATAACATTAGTAAGTCGGCTGCAGCCACATAATGGGGCTTGCATAATAATACTAATCGCCCCTCCTGCAGCACGACCTTCATAGCTTCTGGGGCCTGAGCTCCAGGTTGTGAGTGGTAGTCGTTATTATTATTAGGTAATTATATCTCGTACGCACCATAACGCGTAAAGCAAGTAACTGTGGTTATTCTTACCATCGTTGTTTAATTAGGAGTTCGTTTCGCAATATAAACACTGTTAAACTACGATATATATATATATATATATATATATATATATATATATATATATATATATATATATATATATATATAATAATATTTTGAATGCAAATTCATAGAGAAAATTTTTTTGACTCTGCTGGGACTCGAACCCAGGACCCTCCACTGTCTAGGTGGTATCTCTACCAACTGAGCTACAGAGCACGACTATCAGCAAAGCGAGAAATCTTCCATATGAATTAGATAGTAGGCAAACATACAAAGTAACTAGATATTTTTTGAATACTATTAATGAAGATCAGCAATTCGCATGACAACAACATCAATATTCAAAGCATCTAGATTATAATGAATCATTCCGAAAGGAAATTAATTTATATAAATTTTTAGATGAAGTTAATTTTTATTAAGTTGCATAATGATTTTACATTAAATAATATTTTGAATGCAAATTCATAGAGAAAATTTTTTTGACTCTGCTGGGACTCGAACCCAGGACCCTCCACTGTCTAGGTGGTATCTCTACCAACTGAGCTACAGAGCACGACTATCAGCAAAGCGAGAAATCTTCCATATGAATTAGATAGTAGGCAAACATACAAAGTAACTAGATATTTTTTGACAGTGGAGGGTCCTGGGTTCGAGTCCCAGCAGAGTCAAAAAAATTTTCTCTATGAATTTGCATTCAAAATATTATTTAATGTAAAATCATTATGCAACTTAATAAAAATTAACTTCATCTAAAAATTTATATAAATTAATTTCCTTTCGGAATGATTCATTATAATCTAGATGCTTTGAATATTGATGTTGTTGTCATGCGAATTGCTGATCTTCATTAATAGTATTCAAAAAATATCTAGTTACTTTGTATGTTTGCCTACTATCTAATTCATATGGAAGATTTCTCGCTTTGCTGATAGTCGTGCTCTGTAGCTCAGTTGGAAGAGACACCACCTAGACAGTGGAGGGTCCTGGGTTCGAGTCCCAGCAGAGTCAAAAAAATTTTCTCTATGAATTTGCATTCAAAATATTATTTAATGTAAAATCATTATGCAACTTAATAAAAATTAACTTCATCTAAAAAAAAAAATATATATATATATATATATATATATATATATATATATATATATATATATAAATTAATTAAATGTTGATATAATATGGAAAAATTATTTATCTCGGACCAGGAATCGAACCTGGGGTCTTCTGCTATCCGGGCAGATGCTCTACCGCTGAGCTATCCAAGAACTGATTGCTGGGGAAATAACAATTTTTCCATATAAGTTGTATAATTGCATAAACACATGAAAGGAATTAAGTGTAAATACAAGAAGAGAACTAATTATATTTTGTTGTGTTAATGTAGGAAGACGCTATTTTGCGACATTTTACCTACACTCACAACGAATTAGATTTATAACTTTTGAATGTATGCCATTTAAGCAAGTAATAATAGTAATTTGATTTAGAACAGCGTATGTAAGCCGCCAAGAGTAAATATAAATTAATTAAATGTTGATATAATATGGAAAAATTATTTATCTCGGACCAGGAATCGAACCTGGGGTCTTCTGCTATCCGGGCAGATGCTCTACCGCTGAGCTATCCAAGAACTGATTGCTGATTGGCGAACTTATAGCATGAGTAATGTTTCACATTTATGCTAAGAAATCGATTGTAATACTTAATTAATATTATTGCTACAGAATTACCAAGGAATCTTAAAGACATTACTAGAGTAAAAACAATTTTATTTTTGAGAATACGCATAGACTGTTACTATAGATCTCTTTTTGAAAGAAGGTCAACTATAGTATGAAAATTGAATTAATCAAACTTGTTTCAATTTAGAACGCAGTTTCGCCATGTTTTCCTTGAAATAATCATAAAAGCATTTATTAGTGACAAGTTTACAACGTACCTGTAATATACGTCTAATTGAAAATTGATCCGTAAAAATGTATTTCGCTACAAAACTAGTATAAAGTTAATAAATTTCAACCAGCATTATGTAGACTTGTTTTATTACAGTTACGACCTTACTAAACAAGACCTTTTTTTGATCTTTTTGCAAAAAAAGCTTCTGTCCAGAACAGCAAGTAATAAATGGACGTGGTATTATCATTGCATATAATAAGCCTTGTTCCCGTTTGTTTTGTCGCAATATTGCAGTGAAACTACGTCTCGAATATCTGTAGACAATTTAAAGTGTTCTTTAGAAATTATTTAAAATTACTCGCCTGGAAATTAATAATAGGGTTATGTGAATTAATCGATATTATTGTATTAATAACTAGACGAGACCAGTGCATAGTCGTCTCAGATGAATGCATTCCGAAAACATATCATTAACGTCAACAACTGGAGGGTATTATGAATATATGCCTACTTATTAGTAAGCTATTAATAATCTTATTATTACATGCGATGTAAATCTTATGTTTTATTGGTTTTGATGTAGTTTGACTTTAGAGTTCTCATAGTCCTGATTCTTAACCGAGAATTAATCATGATAAATTTTATAAAGTGAAAAATCAAATGGGACCATAGATAACGGATATACCAGCACTGGATGGGTCCTTTACTGTCTTATCTGGATGCGATTTTTCTAGTCGATTCAGAGTATCATAAAGGTATGTATTTAATCAAATTCAAAATGATACTTAGAACTGAACCGTTAAACAAAGTTAGGCTTTTTGTCACTGTTTCAAGTCCGATTGGAGATATTAAGGTACAGTTCTGATAGTAGAGTAAGACTGCTTTTTCAGAAACTTCGATCTAAACTGCCTACTTTATATATGAGGAAAGGTGACACATGTCTGTAATTTTAGATTTGGTCGATCATTTGCAAAATTCGGGTATCCGGAGATTGCTAAGTTCAGTCAGTTTAAGAAATTGTGCATTATACGTTTGGAGCAAAGTGGTGCAAAGTACTACTACTAATTGTACTACAAAGTACTACTAATTGTAAGTACTATTTGAAATGTAGTTTTTATATAACACAATTCGCATTGGAATCATGCAGAGCCATAAAATATAGATCATTCTGTGTAATATATTATAAAAGATGTATTATGTATTAACAGTTCATTTTCATATGTCATACAACCACCACAACAAAAGTAGACTTTTAGGAACAGGAACAATTGCATGTATATCAGTTACGCCATAGTACTTTAAGCTTACGAAGAGGTACGACCTATAAACATAGAAACCCGAGTAAGAAACCTTAGAATCGTGGATACGAAACACCTATGGATTTCAGAACAAAAACTCGTTAATTATAACGATATGTATACCATTGCTGTAAAACTGGACGCACACTTGAACATAAAGAAATTCGATAACAATGTCTTAGGGGATAAGAAAAAAAAGAAAAAATAAACCTTGGAAACTTAGATACTAGGCTAGAAAATAAACAGTATCGTAGCTAGCTTCGGTGGATCACTGGTTAGAATGGTTACCTCATAACTCAAGAGTCAGGTTCGACTCCAGTTAAAGTAATATGGCAAAAAGGTTTTTTTTAATCGGTACAGTAAGGTTCGAGGGATATTCCTCCGCCACAATGCCTCGTCCAAAATAAACAATCAACAAATAACGCCTATAATAAGAGATTTAGAGAATTCGAGATTTACAAACTTTTAATTAATAAACTTTATTAAACATTAAAAAGGTCAGACACAAGCAGAAAGCAAAGCTATAAGCGAAGAACTAAGTCTTGCCAAAAAAAACAACATTAAAGAAACAAATCTAGATAATGGTCTTCGAAAGAGTACAAACAAAAATAAAAGTGGAATGATCGCAAGAACAAACCGGCTATGATAGCCCAATGGACTAATCTAAACAAAAATAAACTTTTTAATCTGCAGAACAATATTTATTTCAAACAGTTTAAGTAGATTACTCTAGAAACAAATCTTTGAGGTCCTTTGGCACAAAAGATTCTTCTAGTCTGAATCTGATGGTCGAACACGCATCTACTAAACCTCTTAAGACATCCCTTATGGGGCGACGGAGAAACGGTGAAAAATATGAGGTTTAAAATGTGCTGACTCTGCAAACATAATTGTTCGACCATGAATGAGCTGTCAAGTGTAGAGTATGAAATTTACGGCGTCAGAGACATAATAGACCTGAGTAACGCTGCGATTTGTTCAAAATTGTGGATTTAAAACGAAATTAAGATGTTGGATTATCAGTTTGGTTTGATAAGAGGTTTGGTGTGATAAAAAATGGCATCGTTTTCAGAACTTTTTGCTGAATTTAGTACAACCACAAGCCAGCTGTCAAGTTCTAGAATCTGTGATACAATGTGTCGCCAAGGACATAATAGACCTACGTACAAAGCTGCCACAGCTGTCAGATATTGTGATTGATATTGTGATTTATTTTCAGAATCTTTTTTAGATAGCTCCTGTGAATAGTGGATGGGTACGAGGAGGAGTAAGAAGAGTGTTACATGGTTCATGCCTCAATATTGACGATCTTATGTCAGACAACGCGCAGCCATGATTTGGTACAGCTTACGGAAAACTGCATTGCGATGCTTGTGGTGCACGGTTGTGTAAGCATGTACAAGAAGTGTAAGTTGCATGCAGCTGTTAAAAGTGTCTAATGCCCATGCCGCATGGTATGATTTGCTAGTTATGGCGATGCTGCATGCAATTGGTGAAATGAGTGACTCGATTTTCTGCACTTTTTGGTCTACAAATCTGGAGAACAAAATAATGTGAAACATGTTCAAATTCCCAATTTTATAACAATGCAACTTTATATGCATTAATAGTAAAGGAATCTTAGTACGGTCCTGTGTAGTTCAACATATTTCAGTTGGGTTAAAAATGCAGACGATATTTCGAATTACAAAGGTTGTTTTCTTTAATACCATGGAAGTGTTCATACAGATGAAATTGTTTCTAGAATAAAAATGCAGGCTTTATCTTAAAGAAAATAACGTCTTCATAAATATCAAAGTTCACTGCAAAAGCATTCCCACGGTTACAATTTGTTTTTCATAGCAAAAATACAGATAAAATTAAGTTTATAAAAATATCCTGAAATAATATCGTCTTTTTAACAAACGAATTTATTGTAAAAAACATTTAGTTTAAATTTATATATCCTGGACGTGCCTATCTTCAATTTATATGAATAGATTTTTCTGCATGCAGACAAATAAAAAACGGCTTCAGGCCACATGCAAAGTATTAAGTTACACCCTGAAAAACATATTTTAAGCTCAGTGAATTCCCTCGAAGATCTAGAATGTTCCAAAACTTCCTAAGTATTTATTTTCTTATTGGCTAGAGAAGTATTAGTCTCGTGCTTGATTGGGTATTTAATTTTTCCTCTTTTAAAATTTTGTTTAGGGTTGCTTCCTTAATTACAGTCAGTCTGGTAAGAAACCACACCGAGCAAGGTCACATAGTCACATAGCAGGCCTCGGGCCTCCTCTGCGGAGTGGTTCGCTCCCAAAGATTCGCTTGGGAACATAGGGAAGACGGTTGAGAATTTGTCGAATACCGCAAGATTTTAGTGTGATCCATTTTTTTACCGTTAGTTAAGTTCGGAGTTTGTTTTATAGTTATTTGTTTATCGTGCACTTTAGTGTAAAATTATTTGCGAATAATTTATGATACCGAAGTGGGTTTTTGCAGTTTAAATCCTTCAAGCTATCAAAATTAATTTGACTGGTAAACTAAAGACTTTCTAGTAACATATCGACATTTCAGAAGAAGTTTCAAGTTAAAACGCGTAATGAAATGTTTTAGTAGTAAGTAAAATATTTCCGATTATTTAAAAACTTTAAAAATACTTTAAGTGTTAGTTAAGTTTAAAAATAAATCATGGATCTAGGGTAAAAAGAAAACGGTATCAGCGATTATACTTTCCAAGTTTTTCCTGTTGTACATCTATAGTTTGTGAGGTATTTTATACCTAGTGTTAAGTAAAACAAGGGCATTATTATGCAAGTGTTGTTTGTGAAAGTTTAAAGAATTGTAAAATTCTACCAATGTATCAAGGACTAAAGAATAATTTCATCTCTTAGTTTAGAGATGGGTGGTCACAGATCAAGGCCATGTTGCCAGGTAGTTCCAAGACCCACCAAGGATAGGTTGGTAGATCGGGATGGGAAAATCCTAAGCACATTCTAAGCCAAGCTCAATCCACACTTGGTATGAACTCGCCGAGCAATGGTTAGTTTCTGGACTAGAAAGTGAAGGGAATATCTCGGCGAGATACACACCGACGGGCGAGTACTTTAATAGCCCCGTGGGTGCATCAAAAAAGAGCTTGCGTCTTAGGTAGTCGAAACGGACGCTTCCACCGTACGCTACCGTTTCCTGATGTGAATCAGACGGTTAGTCAAAAAGCAACTTTTGACACCGTCTAGGAAAAAAAAGCGGCTGGTCTAGATCAACAAACATTGGACTTTTGGAGCAGTGGAAGAAAGTGATTTTCTCTGACGAACCCCACTTCACGGGTATGTAGTAGAGGAATTTAACCCTACGCACCTTTTAAAATTAAAAGGAATAGAATTTAACCCCCATATATGTTTATAACATTTATTTGTTGCAAGTAGAAGTGCTTTCTACAATTGTTTCGGTTTGTTAGACCTTGTTAGACTAATTATCACGAAATTTATTTATAGGAGGTTTTTACAGATTTCTTTCTCAGCATTTTTTATACATAATTCTACATGGTTAGTTTCAAACAATTTGCATTAATAAAAATTACATTATCTAAGATGGTCGCGCATCTCAACGCGAGAAACGCAGAATTAACAGCATTATAACTAGATCTTCCAACTAAGTAACTAGCTAAAAGCTATAAAAAGGCTCCCTAAGAATTTTTCGGCGTTTTAAGCGTTGTTTCTATAACTATCAGTAAAAAATTGCCTTTCTTGGATTTTTTTATCCCTTTCGACAGCTATTCATTTGACATTGAAATATTTATTGAATTTCAATTAAAAGACAGACAACCTAAGAAATACTGTTACGATTTGTAGTCCAGCAATGCTGCTGGGCAAGTTTAATTTGGAAAGTCATAATTCTGCAATTTATTTGACAAAAAAGGCATAATTTAATCAAATTCTGTTGACGTCGGTAAATTTATCTATGTAATCGATGTGCAAGGTGAAGTAAACCTTCATGCTTTTATTTTTAATGTCAATCTAATTTAAATGTATCGATTCATATTTATAGAGCAAGCAGTTTGCCACATTAGATTTTTCCAAATCTAATCAAAAGTTTTTACTTTTAAATCGTCCGCAAATTATGAGTAAAATCAAGCAAAAAAGACTTCTCAAAAGAGCTCTCCCAATCGAAACTGTTTCCAAATAACAATCAGCACGAATATTAAGTTTGTTGTTTATGGCCCTCCCGTTACATCAAAATTTTAACAATTTCATCAAAAAAATAATACCAAACAGTAGCGAAACGATCCTTTCGGGACGATCTTGATAAGATTACATAAGGTTATATGGGTGTCATAACTTTAAGTTAAAAAAATTCAATTTTTAGGGTAAAGAACGTTTATAAAAATTCCCCCGTAAAAATCTATTATGCATACAAAAATACGTGCTCGAGACCATGAAGCGGTCGTCAAAAATCTGAAGTGTAGAATTCAGCCAATCGAATGAAACTCCTCGAGGACTATTAACGTTTTTCTTCGCCGTTATAAAAGTGGATGACGCTGCACTTTTGGAAACAGGATTCACCAACAAAGATCCACTTTTGTGCAGCAGTCAAATAAAATGTTTGCTGATCCGATTGCATTTGTGTTTTGTTTATTATTTATGAAAATTAAATTACAATTCGATAGGATATAGTCAGCGGAAGAGGGCAAACGAAATTGTGCAGAATCCTCAACAGTAACGGTATGTGAGATGAGACAATGGGATTTGCCAATCCTCTGAGCCCGAAGGTAGGAGGAAAATAGCGTGGGCAAACAATAATCATCCTCCGAAGAGACGCGCCCGAGCTATTGTTACTGCAGGTCATAAACTTACAATTGAATTCAATCAAAACCAGTTGCTTTAATTAAAAACAGAACTTTTACTTTAGGGGTTTAGTTGAGAATGTTATTATAGTATACGCTGCGTTAGTAATTTTCTACTTTGACTTTCCTTCTATAACAACTTTATATAGAATTTCCTGAAGTTTCGAGTCGTTTGAAAGCTGAAATGAAATACTTTTACTTATCGCAAGAAAGTTTCAAAATTATTTGCAGAGGTCCATTAATTTTATTTTAGACTTACTTTAGCATCGAAGAAATATGTTTTTCATCAATGAAGGTTTTCGATTCTACGATAATGCTGAAATGGAAAACTTTAAGTTAATGTGCCAAATTAGTTTGATGAAAAATAACACACCCATTAATAAAATTAAATATTGGTCCAGGTTGTAAAAACAACAGAAACATACGATACATATTAGTCAAACCAAACACATTTCTGGAAATATTGAGTTTCCATAAAATCAGTAGAGGTAATAATTTTTTAAAATGTAGGTATCTTCAAGGATAATTTTAAATTCATGCTCCCTAAAAGCAAATAAAGGAAAAAGGTCTTGCCAAAAATTGTGTTCAATTTTTGATGTTGTAGTCCTATGGTCCTGAGCAATGCTTAAATTACCCTCAACATGATCCTATGGCGGGGCCATCCTGGTTCAAGGTCTCATGTAGAACATACAGAAAAATCTTCGAAACAGCGCTATTTGTCGAGGATAGAATGTCTTTGGAAAGTCCCGATTAATAATATACAAATATCACAACTACACATCTGCAACATATACGTCACAGGTCAGGGCCTCAAAAGATCCCAATATCTCTTTTATTCTAACCCCATCGAGTGGAGTGTCTCTGGAAAGATCTTGGTATCCCGTTTAAGAATTTATATAAACTGCTCATCTGCAACCTATTGTAACGTTCTTTCTAAAAATAATAACACAAGTGCTGTTTAAATCGTCTATTCACAAACAAATATTTATTTCTATACACTAATTAATACACTATAAATTAACACTATGATTATAAACCATTAAAAACTATTATTTACAGACTATGAATTTCTAATACAACATTTATATTCACTATTTATTTTGTAATACACAGTTAATGACTTGCTATTGACTGGTCCCTTTCTCCGCGACGCCGACTTTATACCATCCTATAAACGTTCCAGAAGCCGGTAGAAACTACCATGTATTTCTAGAAGGTGCTAGATAAACAGTGCCTCGTTTACATTGTTGGTGCTATGCGTCATTCTCTCGAATGCCACCGAATACTCCATCCGCTGCTCGAGAAGGGGTTCTTTCTTTTTCTCTCTTGTTACACTGCCCCCCTCTTCAAGTCTGTTCTGTCCCAGAACAGGTTTTATGATCTGGTTCCTGTAGAACGGGTCATGACGATATCGACAGTCTTCACCTCGACTACACGTTCCATTACGGTAGAAGTAGCAGTCTACACTCTTCGTTGGCCTTGATGCGGGCTGTGGGTCAAAACTGCAGACGAAGATCTTGACGTCCGTACCTCTAAAGATAACTTCCAGCATGTTTCTAATGATTCTCCAATCCAGCTGGTCCCGCCCACAGCCGAGTTTGGGAACTGCCAATTTGTTAATTCCCCTGGTAAGCAACTCGATCCTCAAATTCCATAGTGCCCTCCACAAGTCGGCGTAACTCGGCTTCTGGTAATAAAACTGCTTGGTTACCAAGTAGTAAATGGATCGGTCATGATCAGGCAAGCGTAAGGATTTACCAACAGAGGGATTTTGTTCTCGAAGTTCATTCAGCCGTCCAAATTTATTTCTAAACACTACTGCGATCCCCCTGGACATACGGAGATCCGCGGAGACACAGTGGGCAATGGAATAATTACCAGGGACCCGGAAGAGATCTTGTTGCATCTCAGTCGTGACTCCGAATCGCGCTTTTCTAGTTCCAGAGAACGCAGCCATAAATTCTCTAAAGGTTGGTTGATCATCTTCAGGCCTTACGGTATTGATAGTCACCTCAGCCTCATCTTTCCGATCCGGGACTGCGTCATTATTTCCCTCATAGTGCGCCAGACGATTGGAGTGTACCACCTTTGGTTTCCCCCTTGGCAACTTCTGGATGCGATAAATCAAGTCATTTATTCGTTTCTTCACCTGGTATGGACCCTCCCAATTTCGCTGTAACTTTGGAGAATAGCCACGACGCCTTTGCGGGTTGTATAACCAGACAAGCTCTCCAGGTTGAAACCCTCCTTCTTGGGCCCTCACATCGTACGTAGCCTTCATCCGGTCACTCGCGATTCGACTATTATTTCGGGTTCGGTCGTGAATATCCTCCAACTTCTTCTTTAAGTTGATGACATAATCATTCCCGGCTACCTCCTGCTCTATAGATGGAGACCCAAATTCCAGATCACACGGTAACCGTAACTCGCGTCCAAACATCACAGACGCTGGTGACTGACCGGTTGTTTCGTGGACCGATGCACGATAAGCCATCAGGAACAGATGCAGGTATTGGTCCCAGTCTCGTTGATGATCGGAGACGACCTTGGCCAAATATTTGCCCATTGTTCGATTCATGCGTTCTACCATTCCATCGGACTGCGGATGTAACGGTGTGGTCCGGGTCTTACGAATGCCCAACAATCGACAGACTTCTCCAAAGAGTACAGACTCGAAATTGCGGCCTTGATCCGAATGCAGCTCCATGGGCACTCCGAAACGACTGAAGAACTCTTTGACTAGTACGTCAGCAACAGTCGCAGCTTCCTGGTTTGCTAGGGCATATGCTTCTGGCCATTTGGTAAAATAGTCCATTGCCACTAAGATGTATTTATTCCCATCGTCGGTTTCGGGAAATGGTCCGGCAATGTCTATAGCTATTCTCTCCAGAGGACTACCCACATTGTACTGCCTCATAGGTGCTCTTCGCTTCCCCAAGGGTCCGTTGCCAGTGGCACATAATTCACATTTCCGGCACCACTCCTTCACGTCTTCTTTACAATTGACCCAATAAAAACGCTCCCTAACTTTCTCCAAAGTCTTTTTCACACCGAAGTGTCCTCCTGAGGCACCGTCATGGAGATGTCGCAATACTGTAGCCACTCGGCTTCTTGGAACCACGAACTGAGACCTAATGGTGGTGCCATCTTCACTCTCCAGTACTCGCTTCAGGAGATCGTCTTCCACCTTCAAGGACTCCCATTGGGCCCAATATGCTTTGAGCGTTCTGTTAAAAGGGCTGACGACCTCCCAGGCAGGCCTTTCTCCCACGCGCTTCCATTCCAGTACCATTTTTAGTTCGGGATCAGCCTCCTGCTGTCGTTGCAATTCTTCCGGCAACCAATTGTCGTTGACGATGGTAGTCCTTAATACTTGGCAAACCCTCTCTTCCAAACGAGAGCAATGACGGCAATCCGTTGGACAGGGTCTTCTTGAAAGAGCATCGGCATTTCGATGACTAGTGCCCGCTCGATGTTCGGTGTCAAAGTCATATCCTTGTAATCGTTCGATCCACCTTGCGACCTGGCCTTCAGGATTACGGAATTGTAGAAGCCATTTCAACGCTGCATGGTCCGTCCTCAATAAAAACTTCCGTCCGTACAAGTATTTGTAAAAGTGCTCAACGGACTTCACGACGGCCAATAGTTCTTTTCTGGTCACACAATAATTCTTTTCGGCTTTAGACAAAACCTTACTAAAATAGCCGATGACCTTTTCTTGTCCATCCTGTATCTGAGAAAGTACACCCCCAATGGCCAGATTACTTGCATCTGTGTCAAGTATGAATTTCCCTTCTGTCCGTGGATAGCTCAATATTGGTGCGGTTGTCAGGGCACGCTTCAGCTGTTGGAAAGCTGTTTCACACTCTCCGCTCCAAACATACTCGCGCCCATCTTCAGTTAACCTTGTCAGAGGTTTCGCTATATTGGCAAACCCAGGAACGAAACGCCTGTAGTAGGTACATAACCCAAGAAAACTACGAACTTGGTGTTTATCTTTCGGTGTTGGCCACTCTTGAACTGCACGAATCTTATCGGGGTCGGCTGCCACTCCATTTTGTGATACGACGTGCCCGAGATATTTCACTTCCTTTCTGAATATGTGGCACTTTTTCGGACTCAGTTTCAGATTGGCTCCACGTAGTCTTCGGAACACTTCCTCTAGATTTTTCAAATGTTCGTTGAATGATTTTCCGACTACAATCACATCATCTAGGTATACCAGGCAGGTCTTCCACGACAACCCTCTCAGGATGGTCTCCATTAGACGCTCAAAGGTGGCCGGAGCGTTACATAGACCGAAAGGCATAACTGTAAACTGCCATAGTCCGGAACCAATAGTGAACGCGGTCTTCTCCCGGTCTTCAGGTTCCATTTCAACTTGCCAGTAACCGCTCTTCAAGTCCAAAGTCGAAAACCATCGTGAACCAGACAGGGTATCTAACGTGTCGTCGATGCGTGGTAAGGGATAGCTGTCTTTCTTGGTCACGTCATTAAGCTGCCGATAGTCCACACAAAATCTCGTTGACCCGTCCTTCTTACTGACCAGGACCACCGGTGATGCCCATGGACTGCTGGATGGCTCGATGACCCCTTGTTCTTCCATATCAGTAATAATCTTTTCGGCTTCTGCTCGCCTTGCTAGAGGTAGACGCCTCGGCTGCTGACGGACAGGCATAGAGTTGCCTGTATTGATTTTATGTTTTACTATATTTGTTCGTCCCTTCTGGCTATCGTCAAGAGCGAAGATATCTTGGTATCGGTGAACCAAACCCTGTACCTCTTTCACTTCTGTTCTGTTAAGGTCTTCGCACGAACTAGTAACCATGCCCACTAATTTTCCACCATGGTCTTTGGGCGCTGGTTTTGGAACATCAGCCATACACCTGGCTACTCGGAATACTGGCAAACACTGTCCCACAAGGGTACTCTTCTTCAATGTCACCGGATCCACATTAACATTCATAATTCTCACCGGTACTCTCTTTCCAACCTTGATCAGCGCTTTTCCCACCAGTATGCCACTATGGATCTTCTTATCACAAACAGGCTCCATCATTCGCACACACCCTACCCGAAGATCTCCATCCAAACCCGCCTCGACAACCATCTCGCTTTGACCCGGCAATATCACATCTTCAGTCAACAAAACCCTTACAACCGGATCTTCTCGTGGGTGCAAAGGAAGTTCTTCGTTACCGACCTTCAAAACACCCTCTTTCAAATCCAACGTAAAACCAAATTTTCTCAGGAGGTCCATTCCCAAGATGAAGTCATCAGTGATATCGGCTACCAACACCTCATGATCACATTCTTCACTTCCAATGCCAATCTTCATCTTCACCACTCCGCGTGTTGGTATCACTTCACCTGTTGCTGTACGGAGTTGAGTAGTTGTCGGTAACAATTTAATACTTGATTGTAGAACATCAGGGCGTACGATGGATTTTGTCGCCCCCGTATCAATAAGTAGTGGAACGGTTCGGTTAGCAATCTTTCCATCTACAAACAAACTGCCATTACTATTCTTTGATGTTACGGCATGGATCGTGATCTCCGGGGCATCTTCACTCGCAGTCAACGTTCGCCCCCTCTTGCCAACCCTTTTTAACTTTTCCGACGGTTGTACTTTTCTTATTTTGGGACAACGGCGTTCTACATGTCCTTGTTCGCCGCAGTTCCAACAACGAGGCCCTCGAACTTCTTGATGATTCTTCTTACGGCTTTCTTCCTTCCGAAGAACTCTCAGTACTAACTCCTCTAGGTGATCTTTAGAACCTTCTTCTTCCTCCACAACGGCCCGAACACGCCCGTGACCTCGGGACGCTTGTTTTGCAGCTTCAAATTCTAAGGCGTGAGCAAGCGCACCATCAGTTGTTCTTGGTCGTGCTAGCCTCAATGATTGTTGTGTTTCCCCGTCTCTTAACCCATCAATGAAGGTCTGCACAGCGAGCTGTCCCAGAAATGAATCGGGTGCCGTAGGGTACGCCAATCGGACAAGCCGCGCAACATCGGCTTCAAACTCCTGCAGGCTTTCTCCATTCTTCTGGATACGATTCTTCACTTGCGCGTGATACACTTGTTGAAGATGCGCGTCTCCATATCTCATCTCCAATCTAGACACTAACAATTGATAATCATTTTCCTGTCCTGCTGGGATTGTTTGCAGGACGTTCAACGCGTCTCCACGCAAAGCCACAGTTAAAGAAACGGCCTTTTCCTTGCCTGTCCATCCGTTGGCCCCAGCGGCCGCCTCAAATTGTTTGTAGTAGGTGGACCAAGGTATCTTTCCATCGAACGTGGGTGGTTTTACTTTTATCCCTACGGCAGGAACCTTTTCTTCTTTAATTTGTTTCTTTACTTCATTAAACGGCCACTCAGAAGTTGAGGGAAACCGTAGTTGCCTCATTCTATCTTCCAGCATTTCGGCCATATCGTCTTTCTTAGTTGTTGGTGGTAATTGCATTTGGGCTATTTTCTCTTCTACCATCTTTATTACCCTATCTTGTTCCGCCAATCTACCTTCCAATAGTCCTAACGCACTGGCATTCTCCAAAAATTCTTCGAAAACTTTATCTTCCAACGCTTTGACATTTTCCAACAATTCTCCTTTAAGCCTTCTAGAACTTTCTTCAGACTTTTCTAATAATTCTTCTTTAAGCGTTCTAGAGTTTTCCAGTAAATCTTCTTTAAGCATTTTAACATTTTCTTCCAGTGCTTTAGTATTTTCAAGTAATTCTTGTTTAAGCATTCTAACATTTTCTTCGGACTTTCTAGAATTCTCTTCTGACTTTTCCAGTAATTCCTCTTTTAACATTCTAGAATTCTCTTCAGACTTTCTAGAATTCTCTTCGGACTTTTCCAATAATTCTTCTTTAAGCATTCTAGAATTCTCTTCCGACTTTTCCAGTAATTCCTCTTTTAACATTCTAGAATTCTCTTCGGACTTTTCCAATAATTCTTCTTTAAGCATTCTAGAATTCTCTTCCGACTTTTCCAGTAATTCCTCTTTTAACATTCTAGAATTCTCTTCTATTTTACTTAATAACAAATTAGTATCCATTACGGGTCCAGGTATTTCGAAGAGGAAACTTTCAGGGTCTTCTTGCTGCTCCAAAAGCCATTCTCTTAGCCGATTTATTAACACACTTTTAAGGCCCGTTGTATCTAAATCTCGTTCTTCAAGTTCATGTTTCAAGTCTATTACTTTGAGATCTTTTAACAGTTTCATCACCATTTTAATCGTTTGTTGAAATTATGTTTTAACACCAAAACTTTTATTCTCACAGCACTTTAATTAATTATTACGCGATTTTATTTATTTTAAAACCTCACACCTGTAACACCACTGTAACGTTCTTTCTAAAAATAATAACACAAGTGCTGTTTAAATCGTCTATTCACAAACAAATATTTATTTCTATACACTAATTAATACACTATAAATTAACACTATGATTATAAACCATTAAAAACTATTATTTACAGACTATGAATTTCTAATACAACATTTATATTCACTATTTATTTTGTAATACACAGTTAATGACTTGCTATTGACTGGTCCCTTTCTCCGCGACGCCGACTTTATACCATCCTATAAACGTTCCAGAAGCCGGTAGAAACTACCATGTATTTCTAGAAGGTGCTAGATAAACAGTGCCTCGTTTACATTGTTGGTGCTATGCGTCATTCTCTCGAATGCCACCGAATACTCCATCCGCTGCTCGAGAAGGGGTTCTTTCTTTTTCTCTCTTGTTACACTATAGATCACAGGTTACGGTCCCAAGAAGATCATAACATCTGTTTTTATTGAAACCTCATCAAGTAGGATGTCCATGGAAAAATCTGGATCTACCATTCAAGAATTTATGCAAAACTACACTTTTGCGACCTATAAGTCAGAGTCCCAAAGGTCACAAATAGGATGTTCTTGGAATGGATGTAGCATTGGATGTTGCAATTTAGTAGCACTAAATTAGCGCTAAATTATTTTCAAGTTTATAAATTTTTTGTGCAATAATTTACATTAAGAAAATATGTATATGCTCTGCTAACTTTACTTTAAGCTAGTAAAATGTTTTTTCTAACGTTAAGCACCCAATTTCTTATTTGGGCGCTAAGGTAGTACTATATTATTAAAGAAAAATAAAGTTGAACAAATTAACATAAAAATTGTTTTATTACGCAAATTTAGTAGCACTAAATTTAGTTAATTAAGACTAGCATGCACACAAAAACTCTTTAAGCAGATAAAGGATGTGTGGAATTCTGATTTTCTTAAAAAAATAATTTTCTCATAACTTAACGATTTAGGGATCTTTGGTGCATTTTATTCAACTTAATAAAATTTAATTCAATTTTAATGTTATAATTCATCTGGAACAGACAGAATATGTCGTATGCGAATGTATAGCAACTTTCATACTGAAATGTAGATGTAACATAAAATCTAAAATAAAAGATATGTTAATTTTGTAGTCTTTTGGATTTTCATAATTTTAAAGCTGTTTGTTAAATTGTTTCAGTGGAAATAAGTAGAGTAACATTATAACTACAGAATTGATACACATTTTAATGTAATGGGTGGAACGTATTGATGGACTCGCATAAAAACATTTTGACAAGCTGCGTTTTTTTAACGTTCAATTGAATTTGCAATTTGGATTGTATGTCAAAGTTTTGGGCATCTAAAAACATTCAGATAAAATTTAGTAATAATTTGATGATTAGATTTTTGAAGGGAAGTTTTTTGAGCTGTTTTTATGAATTTAAGCCGTTTAATAATATTAAAAAGTATTCTTTCGTCAAAATTAAAATTAATGGTATTATTCTGTTTTCAAGTGATATGTTTGAATTCAGAATTTTCTTTTCTATAAGTTTATATAATTAG
Organism: Agrypnus murinus; assembly: GCA_929113105.1. NCBI lineage: Eukaryota > Metazoa > Arthropoda > Insecta > Coleoptera > Elateridae > Agrypnus > Agrypnus murinus. The sequence continues at coordinate 27,066,304 of OV816028.1, read as the reverse complement.
TTTTTGCATTTGTGAAAGTTTATAAATTATAATGGGGTTAAGTAAAATCTAAAATGTCAAGATTGTTTTGCTTTTTTTGAAATAATTAATTTGTTTCCCATTTCTTAACAATTAAGTAGCAATATTCCATCAGAGAAACAAGGTGTGTTTCTAGCTACTTCAAAGATTAATCTGGTAAGGTTACAATTGAACTTTGATTGTAATAAAAAATAAGGTTATGTGAAACGTCAATAATTGATAATTTTGTTTGAAGTGTGTTTGAATAACACGTTGTTCTTCGAGATAGTACATTTTTTATTAAAAAATTTAAATAATCATAATAATAAAAGTCATAATTTTATTTAACCTTGTCAATGTTAAATTAATTTTAGAAATATCAAAGGAAGGTTTCGAATTTTATACTTAACTGTTTAATTGAACGAAGATTCCTTTTGTTAATAAACAACAAAGTGTGTCAACAAATAAAAAAAGAAAACGTGAGTTTTTAAAAATTAATTAATTTAATTTAGATACCTACAATTCTATTAAAAATAGAAATTAAATTTGTGGAATGGATAATATTTTCAAATTTAAGTAATTTTCATAGAGATATTTCAAAACAATAATAAATGAAAAGATTGTCCATTTAAATAATTTTTTTATTTGTTTTTGAATCAAAATTAATTTGATTTTCTATCATTGTAATTAATAATTTATGTAGTTCTAAATTCTTTTAAAAAATTATATTGGTATCAATTTTGTTCTTTTTCCTTATATATTTTTAATTAAGATGTTATAATAAATTTAAAAAACTTGTGTTCTTTATTTTGTACATTGTTATTTGTGTAATCATATTTGTTAATAACCAGCATTTATTTATATCTATAAGAATAATCTACATCAGCGACACAAACCTGAACGTCTCAATATAGTTGGATTATGTTACTAACTACAATACTGTTGTAAAGCCATTTGGAGCAATATATAATTTTTTATAAGGTAAGAAGTTGTATTCCGTATCATCTCTTATATGCATAGTTGTCTTTTTGCATAGTCAGAAACATTACATTATATTATCCTTAAATTATTAAGTACAAGCATTGTGTTTTCATTCATGTGTCTCGGTATTCGGCGAGACAGCCAGCGCTACCTAGCGCTGAATGACCCAAACCCTATTAAACTACGCGATGTAAGAGAGGTGAGGATCCGAGCTTGAATTCTTTTTTTGTATTTCAACAAAAGCAACAAGTTACTAAAGCTTACCCATTAGGGTAAGCAGTTGGCACCTAGTTTTAATAAACAATCCCGAATCATGGTAGTATGTATAAAAAGGTTAGAAGTGCATCCCAATCTATTGGCTGTATATTTATTAGATAAAAGTTTATGTGAATACAGACTCAATAAAAACATCCTGCTAGATTACTGCATAGATTTTAAACATTAGTATCATAACTAATTTATATTTTATGTTATAATGTCCACTGTTAAATAATCTGACGTAATTTGTAGAGTAAGTGTCACTGTACACCTACTCCCGCGACAAATGTGTTCAATCTTAACATTTGCTGATTGTTACATGTAAATAAAAAATTGCAAATAAATACATTCAAAAAATGAAAATCTGTTATTATGTAATATTAGATTAGAAGGTAGATGGTTTAGCATAGTAACACATTAAACACATATGCTTGTTCTTCTAATGAAACCGGTCCCGCATGATCTTGAACGAACAATTAACAATGCACTATTTGTTTAATGCTGCTAATTACAAAATCCATGTGTATGTTTGCGGTTTTTATATATGTAATAATCAATAATTATTAGTCAATCTCGGTGTATTAGTTAAATTTATAATCCAACAACAAGTGGTTGGAAATAATAAAAAATCCCTTGTTCTTGGATAACAATCTAAAACCATAAACCCCGTGTCAATGCAGTGTTTGGTGTGTAAATCCCTACTAGGGAAATTCGGCTAAATTGAAGTAGAGCCGGCTACATAATTGAAGCAGTTGGTCTCAAGAAGTACGAGGAATGTTACCACCCCAACTCCTCGCCCAAATACAAACAAACCAAAGTTCAAAAATAATGAAAATCGGCAAAGAACTGAGTTATAGCCTGAAACAGTCACGAAAAAAAGTTTTTTTTTAATGTTTAAGTTTCAGCGGTTCAAAATGATATTTACTCAACAAATAAAATTTCTTTCTCTTCAATTATTGAAGATATATTTTGTTTCATTTCTAGGAAATTTTTGTTTTTTTAAATTGGTTAACAAATGACCGATAATATGCAAAACAACAATTTCTTTTCTTTATTTATTTTAATCTGTCGTTATAATCCAGTGTCCAGTCAATCAGTTCATTTTACCTTGCAAAAACTCAAGTAGTTTTGGTTTTTGGATATGTTTTGTATGTTGGGGCCCTTTATTAGAAATCCAAGCTTTCGATCATGGCGTTCGCTGATCGTGAGCTGATATATTGAAGAATTGAGAAAAATTTCGATCTTTCTTCGATTTTCGTAGAATATCTCCTAAGCGATGTGTCTTACGACAAACATGGTTAGATTTAATTTTAAAGTAGACTAAATTTGCTACAGTTTGAGTTCAGAATGACTTTGCGGAATCTAATAGTTGCCAAGATACAGCCTCTTCAAAATTTTGGTAATTCTGATCATCATTAACGATCAAGCCAGTTTTGGGAAATGAAGTATATGAATAAATGAGTACAAAAACAAGATGAAGAGTCCAGTTTTCCCATTCTCTCCTAGCTGTATCTCGGCAACACTCAAAGTGTAGCAAATCTAGTCTACCTTAAAATTAAAAATAATTGCTTTCGCTGTAAAACACATCGTTTATAAGATACTGGGTGCGTCCAACATACCGCTGGAAATGCAGCCCTGCAGCAGCTTTCACAGCCGTCTTAAATTTAAAAACCACTGCATCGGTAGTAAATACAATCCAAACACGTAATTTGACCATATAACGTACCTAAACGTCATCTTATACAAAAATGGAAAATTGATAGTAGTTTTAGGCGAAAACCAACAAGCACTGTTTAATGGAAATAACATAGCATTATATCATAGTATAGTTCTAGTTTGATGTAAACAAATGAAATGGCATATGCTGGTAGAACTACAGTTTATAGAGCACACGCGGTTGTCTTATGATCGAGAACACAATGGTCCCCAGATTATCAGAAAATATTATTAATATTCACTTTGTACGGAACCTAAGCAGTTTTGTACGTAAATGAATTTCTACAAAGAAAATTAATAATACTCAAAATTACATCACCAAACTCATTCAGTATGTGGTAACGTATCTAAATAGCAGCACGTTTTACTACTATTTAAAGACAACAAAATGAACTAATCTTATACAGCCCAACCCTACTAGAACTTCGATGAACTTGGGAAAATTATATTGCCAGCAAATATTTTTGCCAGTTGAGATTAATTAATTAAGTGCCAATTGTTGTACCAAACATCCCTGTTACAAGGCTCGTGAATTTACTTTTTAATCTAAGCAGATGGCATGTCCTTGACCAAAACTATACCAGAACATCAATTTTGGCAGTAGATAAAAGATATAATAGAAAAATAAAAATTTTAATTTTTTTGTTTTTATTTTATATCTAAGACGGCTGTGAAAGCTGCAGCAGCGCTGCATTATGTTGGACGCAGCCATTCTTAAAAAAAAACGAAGAAATGTCGAAATTTTTATTTGTTGGATTTTTAATAAGGACGCTAACTTTTTCCAAAACTCAGAACTACCCGATCTTTTGCAAGGTAAGGCTTGTTTTTCTGACAGATTGACAGGTCCTAAAAATATTTGATAAATTCTTTTATAAACTTCATCACTGAGACATGAAGAAATTCTGGAAATATTATACGCCAATGAACTAAAGTGCATCTTTTAGTCCTGAATGTGAAGTTTATTTTCCCGAGCGTAAGCCAGGGCAATAAACATACGCTAGATCAAAAGGCTCTTTAGTTCTGTGGTTTATACGTTATTTTGCACGACCTAAAGGACTTAATCGCAAAATCCCGAAATTTTCGAAAATACTGTTAAATGCCATTCTGACAATTGAAATTTATTAACATCAAAATCACATAATTTAAGCATATTAGGTTTCCTTGGATATAACGCGATTATTTTATTTTACTCCATAGGAAGTAAAACAGCTACTTTACTCCCTCTTTTGAGGCAGTGAAGTAGAGCTTTACCTATAGGCCGTACAAAAAAGTTTTTTCAGTCAGTTCTTTACCGATTTTCATTATTTTTGAACTTTTGTAAAGCAACAATTCTTCTCCTCCCAGTAGAGAAAAGGTTTCCAAAATGTAACTACAAATGTTATGTTTTGGTCATTAGTGCAGTGCAAGGCAACAGAACTGGGTGAGGTACATTCAGGGTGCTGGGAAAAAAAACTTGAAGCGATGGGAAAATTCTGCAAGTATGAAAAGTCTTTATTCCTCAATATCAAACCGTTTATATAGGTAGGAGGTCTTGTGTATTTATTTTTTTTATTTGGAGCACAGTGTAATTATTAATTGTTATCGTCATAATAGCTGAGCATGAAATGCAAATCAGATCGCACAAACGCTCTTGCAATGAAAGTTTTCAACCAATAAAAGCCCTTATTTTATGTACATAAATCTTTGTGGATATTGTAACGTTCTTTTTAAAATAATAACAAAAATGCTGTTTAAATCGTCTATTAATAAAGAAAAGATTATTTACAATGGACTTAATTAAAACACTATAACTATAAACTATTTAACATTCTAAAGCATTTAAATAAATGCTAGGTATTTACAAATTTATATGAGGACTATTTATATAAAAACTATTTATGTATTACAATAATTATTAACTAAGTATTCAGAGTACATTTCAACACGACGCCGGTTAAACATTAACTGCCCCCTTCTATCCGCGTTCTCAATTTATATCTTTTATACGATGACTCCATACATCTAGAATGTTCGATGACGAGTTGATGAGTCATACACGCAGCTGCTGATAAGTCACGTCGATGAGGCGTGTCGATGAGTCATACTTGCAGGTGTTGATTGATGAGTCATACATGCAAGTGTTATTGATGAGTCATACAGTTGATGACTCATACATCTAGAATGTTTGATGACGTCATATGTGGGTTTACTATTCGTTACAATATCTTATCTTTATCTTAATTTGGAGTTCCTCAAAAATTTCTTCAATTCCTTGGATCGCGACAACGTCTACTATATTTTATGTGATTTCCTTTTGTTCGTTTTTAAAGTTCAAAGTTATTCAAATTTTAAAGTATACATAGCTAAATTATTCGAAAATGCTGCACTGTGTGTATGTACGTATTTATGATAATACACGCAACCGTTATTAGTTCATATTGTATTAAAAACTTCTACAAAAAGATAAATTGATTACGTCAATGAGCCCTTCACAAAATGGCTCAAAATTTTCTCTAAAACAAGTACCTGACATTAATTTAATACTAACCACTTCTCGTTAAAAGCTACTTGAATGAATAACGAAAGGGTTAATAAAATGTCAAAAGAGCACATCACAGAAAATAAAGTCAAAGGTTAATTATATCTAAAAACTAACAAGACCAAATTACAACTTGTATGGAATTGGAAATTTTAAATTGATACTTTGAAGTTAGCAATTATTATTAGTTAACTTCCCTTAAATAAACCACTTAAGATTGCACCAACATTTTCTTTTCCTCGTTCCAGTTTACAGTCGAACGCTTTCTTTTCTTAAATAATAATAATTATTATTATTGCGCATTGCGTAACTCAGTTTACACAATTAATTGTAAATAATTTGTAATTACGGAAATTAACAATTTACATACGTATGTGCTGCGGCCTGCTGAAAAAGTAAGTAAGCAAATGTAAATTGAGAAATTGACAAAAAAAATATATAATCAACCTACACTGCATATATTTATGTATTTAGAAGAATAAGAAATGTGTCAATACGAGATAGTGGGATAGATAGATAGATCCAAGGCTTATCTGTGTTATAAGAAAGGAAAAAAGGTAGCGCGTTAGGGATAGTGACAGGTTTCCCATGCGATATCCGAACAAGGAAATCCTTTCAAGAATGCTGTAATACTGTAAGTAATCAAAGCAGTAATACTAGAAGAAGCAATTTAATAGTAGACCTCACGAGACTACTTCATGTAAGAATCTTATACCCAACGATGTAGTACAAAGAATTTCATTTTAAAACAATTTTACGAGCACTTGAGTTTACTTCTTCCAGCGGGAAGTATTGGAATACTGCTGCCACCAACTATTTTTAGAAATGGGAGCTGAAAATGTTAATTTATGTTCGCATAATAAATTAACGATTGCAGTAATGACGTTAATTTAGCTGGTTGAATGTGGTACGAACGTAAATGTAGGTCTATAAACATATAAACGTCATAGCCTCTAGAACTTATTAAAAACTTTAATTAGGTCTTTTTGTTCGAGCTGTTGCAATGACTATGTTAGATTTTTAAATTTGGCTTCTAATAGATAGATCGGAAAGTATTGAAATTCCACTTTTATCAGGAAACGTAACCACCCTCGTCAGTCTTGAAAGACTTGCTAAAATCCAAGTTCAGAAAAATTACCTTAAACACTCTAAAATCAAACAGTCGCATTCGTTTTCAAATTCACGAGCAGCCGTCCAAAGTCTTAGCATCCTAGTACACTCAGTCTCAATCCAAAGCAATTACATGAAATCCATGAAAACCTACGTACAGGATTTTCAGGAAAATACGATTTTAACGAGTTATTACTAACTCGTAAAATCTGCTGAATCCAAACCTGCTTCAGAAGTTGATGACATTTGCGGAATCCCAGAATTTGTGAAGATAAGATTATTAGTTTGTGATAAAATCGACTATCAACAAACTTTAAGATGCTGAATGGAATTAGACAAGGTGATAGTTTAGGTCCAATTCTGTTTACACTGATTATGAATGAAATTATGCGTCAATTCAGTAGGAAATTAAATAAAACTAAGATCAGTACAGAAAATGGATTGAAAATAGTTATATAATTTTATTTCACCCGACGCCAATTGAACATAAAGGTAATGCTAAAAATAAAGAGGAAGATCAATTCTTAACACTTTAGGATTTCCTTCATATACTGAAGAAGAACACGAATAATAATGGAAGAATTTCCATAGTTGACAGAATGGGCACTATTCACGATTAGAAGTTGTGCAAAATCAAAAACTCACTTTTTTAGAATATTTAGTCGCACTTTTAATAAATAATCCCAAGAAGCATTTTTGCGCACCAGTCATCGCTACGTACCAGGAACTACCGATAGAACTATTAAGTTTTTGCCACTAGTCACAAGCACGTAATTGCTACGGTTTTATTACGTGTCTGGAACCAAAATGGGGAACAATTTTTGGTTAGCAGATACGTTGCAGTAACCTCTCCGAAACAGATCGGTTTAGGTTACGTAGCGGGAACGTGGCGGCGTAGTAATTGCTACTTTCCTGGAACTTCTTTTCTTTTTGACACATCGTGTCGCGTGATTGCTCTCTTACTCTTGCAACTTCTATGCAACAACATTCTATCATTTTCTATACTAATGCTATAAAATGGATTACTATTTTATTTGTAATACGTAGTACTCCCGAAATGCATTTGAACAAATTGAAAATAGGGTGCGCTATTGGCAGTGTTCTAGACGCTTTTGAAATGACCAAAATCGACCAACTATTCTAAATTCTAGAAAAGTCCATTATTTCGGTTCCTGGTCCATATTTCTCTTGCTTAGGGGTATTTTTTCAAAAAAAGAAGTAGTGGAGTAACACTAAGCAAAAAAAGAGCGTTATCTCAGAACCGCTCCAAATTACTTCGATTTGAATAATTTTTTTTAAGTCTTGTAAATATAAAATACTAAAACCTTTACAAATTAGAAATTGACGCTCAGAACGGGAAATGTGGTGAAACTCGAATAACCTAAAAATTTTCCAAGTGGTCCCTCACCGATTGCTCGACCATCTCAGAACAGGATAATTTTTGGTGTATTATCACATCTATGTATTGGTAGTTCGAAACCGCTAATAATTTATTTTTATTCCTTTTGGTTTAAATACGGCAGCCATATTTATTTCGTGGTGCACGACGTTTCTAGCAGTTTTCTATGTAAACGAAAATCTTGATATCTCAAGAACAGTTGGTCGTAGAAAGTCGCGGTAAAAACCATTGCATTGTTCACATTTCGAACTAAATTTGCTGTTCTAAACATAAATTTTGTAAAATGCTTCCTTATGAGCGCAAATTAAGTCCGAAGTTTAACGCTTTTTTTTGCAAAAAAGTGTCATATTTCCAGACAATGGTGAAGTATCAGCACTCATTCTTTTTAAAAAGTACACAGTTAAGGATAGTTTATATTTAAAATATTTCAAATCTGAAACTTCATTATTTTGGTATTTATGGGCGTTTGAAATTCTCGTTTTCTTCATTTTTGAGCAACTTTGGACCATACCACATACTCATTCAGTACTGAATTAGTCTCAGTAACGGCACGGTGCAATCCCAGAAGTCATTTCTTGTCGACTTTATCTTAAAGCTCAAACTAGTGCCTCACTAGAACGGGGAGTCCAAGTGTTCATTTTTTCATCAAATACTCAATTGCTGCTTTCATTAAGATAGCATGAAAGGGAAGGCGGCGTGGCCACCATGTTGTCTATCAGAATAATTTACATATAATAAGTTACAAATTTTGTAACTTCGCTGATGTTACTTTTCCTAGATTTTCAGCAGTCCAAGCTTATCTCGAAAAACCCATTCGTGTATTTTTGCAAATTTGTGATAATGAAGAATTACACACTTCAATGTGCACCGTGGATCAATGAAGTTTTGCATGCGGTGACAAATTCAGAATAGCTTCAACATTTTATAGTTCACAATTAAAGGTTTCAACGAGTTCCAGATTTTCAAAGCTTCATCAGGTGTTCGTAGAACAAGTTTTCAAAAATTCACAACCGCCATATTTTGAAAGTTTCAAGGATTTCAAGACGTAATTGGATTCAATTCATTTGCCCGGAATCTCTCAAGCTTGATACTTTGCAAGAAAGGTTATCAAACTTTCAGTTTCAGATTTACAAGGATTAGGTTTCGATTAAAATTTCATCGATTCGAAGCTGTACGTAAGATGAATTTCCAAGTGTTCCGGGTTCAGAAATTTGTAAGAATTCAAAGTTGCTAAATTTCATCGCTTGCAAATGTTCTGCACTCTCAAAACTCAAAACGCATAAAGAAAGTTTAAAATACATATTGGAACTATTCGACGAATATTGCAAATAAACGTGTATTACTCAAACAATTTTGAAATAAATATTAACTGATCTTCTATTTACGTAGGCCAGTAAAATAGAATCCGTTGGTGGAAATAAATGTTGGAAAGCGGGAGATCGTTTCGATCGCATCAGTTGACGTCAAGTATAAGTATCCTAGGTTTGCACGGTCCCTCGACGAGAGCTTACCTGAGGGCATCAAAAAAACCTCGAAATCTTCGGATCTTTTTTAGTTTTTCGCTTATAACTTTAAAGCAGTGCTTTCCAACGAAAACCTCACTATTACAAAAATTAAAGAGCATTAAATTCTGCGTCGAGGATAATTTTTGGTGTATTATCACATCTATGTATTGGTAGTTCGAAACCGCTAATAATTTATTTTTATTCCTTTTGGTTTAAATACGGCAGCCATATTTATTTCGTGGTGCACGACGTTTCTAGCAGTTTTCTATGTAAACGAAAATCTTGATATCTCAAGAACAGTTGGTCGTAGAAAGTCGCGGTAAAAACCATTGCATTGTTCACATTTCGAACTAAATTTGCTGTTCTAAACATAAATTTTGTAAAATGCTTCCTTATGAGCGCAAATTAAGTCCGAAGTTTAACGCTTTTTTTTGCAAAAAAGTGTCATATTTCCAGACAATGGTGAAGTATCAGCACTCATTCTTTTTAAAAAGTACACAGTTAAGGATAGTTTATATTTAAAATATTTCAAATCTGAAACTTCATTATTTTGGTATTTATGGGCGTTTGAAATTCTCGTTTTCTTCATTTTTGAGCAACTTTGGACCATACCACATACTCATTCAGTACTGAATTAGTCTCAGTAACGGCACGGTGCAATCCCAGAAGTCATTTCTTGTCGACTTTATCTTAAAGCTCAAACTAGTGCCTCACTAGAACGGGGAGTCCAAGTGTTCATTTTTTCATCAAATACTCAATTGCTGCTTTCATTAAGATAGCATGAAAGGGAAGGCGGCGTGGCCACCATGTTGTCTATCAGAATAATTTACATATAATAAGTTACAAATTTTGTAACTTTAACTTTAAAGCAGTGCTTTCCAACGAAAACCTCACTATTACAAAAATTAAAGAGCATTAAATTCTGCGTCCGATGAGTATCCAAGACTTTAAATTCGGTTTAGTGGTATGGTCGAAATCGACGATCGAAAAACGACAATTTTACAAATTTTTGATTTTCCGTCAAATCGGACGCCCAGAGGCTTTCCGTATAAAAAAAACCCGTTGGACTCATTCTTATTGTTAATATAAGTCGAGAAATACCTAAACTTTGATATTATAGAGGTTGCCGGATTAAACTAATTGCCATTTCTTTGTCATCCCCCATCACAACAATTGGGATCAATTCATATGAAGTGCTGCAGACTGGTCACTCGATCATTTCGAAAAAAAATTTTTTTGCGTGTTATCACATCTATGTATTGGTAGATCAAAACCACTGTTATTTTGTTTTTATTCCTTTTGATTGAAATATGGCAGCCATATTTGTTTCGTGGTGTACGCAGTTTTTTTATGTAAACGTAAATCTTGATATTACGTATCATAACGAGAACTTAAAAAGCCCTTAAATACCAAAATAGTACAGTTTCAGAGTTTTATACATAAACTACCTCTAATTGTGCACTTTTAAAAAGAAAATCAGCCCTAAAACTTCATCTTTATCTTAATATATGAAGTATGCTCCCCTAAAAATCGGAAATTTTTGTAAACACATTGTTAAACTTCCGAGTTAAATTGCACCCATATGTAAGCATCCTACGAAAATTATGTTTAGAGTAAAAGAAGTAATCCGACATGTGAGCAATACAATGGTTTCTACCGCTTGTCTCTAAGACCACCCCTTCTTGAGATATCAAGATTTACGTTTACATCAAAAAACTGCAAGAAACGTCGTGCACCACGAAAAAAATATGGCTGCCGTATTTCAATCAAAAGGAATAAAAATAGAATAACGGCGGTTTTGATCTACCAATACTTAAATGTGATAACACACAAAAAAAATTTTTTTTCGAAATGATCGAGCGACCAGTACTGCAGCACTTCATATGGATTGATCCTAATTGGTGTGATGGAGGATGACAAAGAAAAGGTCATTAGTTTAATCCGAAAACCTCTACAATATCAATGCTTAGGTATTTCTCGATTTATATTAACAATCAGAATAAGTCCAACGGGTTTTTTTATACGAAAATCCTCTGGGTGTCTGGTCTGACGGAAAGTCGAAAATTTGTAAAATTGTCGTTTTTCGACCGTCGTTTTCGACCATACCACTGCACCCAGTTTAAAGTGTTGGATACTCATCCGACGTAGAATTTAATGCTCTTTAATTCTTGTAATAGTGAAGTTTTCGTTAGAAAGCACCGCTTTGAATTTATAAGCGAAAAACTAAAAAAGGTCCGAAGATTACGTTTTTTTTTGATGCCCTCGGGTAAGCTCGCGTCGAGGGACCGTGCAAGCATAGGATACTTATATTTGACGTCAATTGAAGCGATCGAAGCGATCTCCCGCTTTCCAACATTTATTTCCACCAACGGTCCCAATCGGGTCTAATTTTAATGGCCTATGGTAAGTCATACGCATTTTAATAATTTCAGTGAGATTTAGTAATTGGAAATTTAATTATTTCCAAATAATACTACTGGTTATTGCGTTAACACTGTACGGGTTTATGCAATAATATGATATTAGTTAGTTTTATTATATTTTCTTAATCGGTGCATTGGTAAAAGTAGATTAGAATATGCAATTAAAAGAGAAATATCTTTTAACTTTAAGTTAGAATATTACTGAAATAATAAAACCAGGCATCTTACAAGAAATAATATTAAATATGAAATAAATTGACGACTCCATATACCAGAATAATAGGTTTTTCACAATTTATACAATGTAACATAGGTACCTAATATATTATAACGAATGGGAAAACCCCTATACACCAGTCTAATCTAGGGTTTTCTAAAAAGATTATATGGGATATATAAATCGCCACCGCGCACAGAAGAAAAGTCATTGTTCAACCGGTGAATTGAATATGTGCATTGTGTAATTAGTAGTCTAATATCAATGTGTAGTAAATAAATGTTGTATTGTAAATAAATAGCCCTTAACTAATCTAGTTTAAGTTTGTAAATATCTAGTTTAAATTCGTTAACAGTTTATAATTATAGTGTTTGTAATTAGTGTATGTAAATAATATTTCTCTTGTTAATAGACGATTAAACAGCATTTTTAGTATCATTTAAAAAGAACGTTAGAATATGTACATTTAACAGCCTATCAACATTTTACTAGTACAATAATTATACAAAATTACTAAATGTGCTGTCCTTACGTTCATGACTTGGAGTTTAATCATTTTTGGGGTAAAACTTAAAAAGGATTTATGTAGGAAATAGGTCGTTAGATGTGTGAAGGGTCGCTGAACTGCAACAACGGATAATGACGTTATTGATCCAGTCGCTATATTGAAGTTCTAATAAAACGACCCCACACCTCTGGGATCCGACAAGGTTACGTAGTCATCCAGCAGCCACAGTTACAAAAAGAAATCGCCAGCTCACTTGTCCTTTTCTGGAAATGAGTTAATTAAACCTACACTTACGAGCAAATAAATCGGCCCACCTGGCACTTTCATCTTTGAGTGCATTTTTGTCAGCCCTTAGACAGCATTAAAAAAAATATTTATGTCATTTGAAAGGCTATTTATTAAGCTTTAAAATGAGCCTACATTTTTTAAGTTTTTTTCCTTTTCTCGAGTGTAGAACCTAAAGGTAACATTTCCAAACAAAAGTACAAAGGAAAAAATTTGGTTTTCAATAAATTGAAACAAAATTTGAGCAAGAATTTTCTATTATTAATATCGTGTGTTACCTCCTCTAGCTCTGATAACGGCTTCCATACGATTTGGCATGGACCTAATCAAAGTAGCAATGGCTTCTTGCGGAATGTTGTGCCATTCTTCTGTAACGGCTACCATTAGCTGTGGTATAGACATTACAGCAGGAACTCTGGCCCGAACTTTTCTTTTAAGGCGATCCCATAGATTCTCTATAGGATTTAGGTCAGGGCTGCACGCTGGCCATTCTAAAACTCGAAGTTCGACTTCTGCAAGGTAGTTTCGCACAATTAACGCCGTGTGTGGCTTTGCATTATCATGCATAAACATGAAATGGTCTCCAACAAAGCCGGCGTGGGGCACCACATGTTCATCCAAAATCTCTTCGACATACCTTATAGCCGTTAAACCCCTTCTATTGCGACCACGCACTTCCCCGGTGATGAACACAAGATCCGTGCGTGCTTCCAGAGAAATTCCACCCCAGATCATGCAAGAACCACCTCCGTAGCTAACGCGTTCAACAATGCAGCATTCCGCAAATCGTTCTCCGAGTCGCCGGTATACTCGTCCTCTTCCATCGTTGCTATACAAACATATCTTGGTCTCATCGGAAAACAGAACAGAGCTCCATTGATCCAGGGTCCAATTCAAATGTTCCCTTGCAAAACGAAGCCGTGCTTGGCGATGAGCTGCAGTCAATTTCGGACATTTTACAGGTCGACGAGGTGTCAAGTTCCTCTCCCGTAATCTTCGCCTTACTGTCCACTCGCTTGCAGTCACTCTTCGGGCATCACGAAGTTGCTGCTGTATCTCAACTGCAGTTAGGCGTCGGTTTCGCAACGAGGTTAACATAATGAAGTGATCATCCCTCTCTGTTGTACACCGGGATCTGCCTGTTCCTGGTCGACGTTTGAAGGACCCAGTTTCCACAAATCGCTGGTATACTCTTCTAACTGCTGCCCGGCTTACATTCAGTTCTTGAGCAACAAATCGCTGACTATGGCCAAGTTGAATTAAAGCAACAACTTGAGCGGAAACTTCTGGTGCAGTATCCATTTTATCAACAGATAATATCAAAAATTGACAAATCATAACAAATGTGGTTTAAATTTTCTACTGACACGTGATTTTTTAAGCACAAAATCTAATGGAAGCCAAAGTAAGCACACCTCCAATACCAAAAAAATGCAGGTAACTTTGGTTTTAAAATTCTACACAGGTTAAAAAACAGACATCCACAAAAAATGTAGGCTCATTTTAAAGCTTAATAAATAGCCTTTCAAATGACATAAATATATTTTTTAAATGCTGTCTAAGGGCTGACAAAAATGCACTCAAAGATGAAAGTGCCAGGTGGGCCGATTTATTTGCTCGTAAGTGTATATACAAATGGATAAATACAACCCCAGATTATTTAAATACAAAAAAGTGTCAATTATTAATTGGGCTCTTAAATTATTTCCAAGACTGAATCTCAATATATCGTGCCGAATAAAATAAAATCGTTATTGAATAAAATAATAATTCTTGCCAAATTAAGCATTTCGTACTATTATTACCGATTACTATTATACTAGCATACAAATAGACGGAATTGTCTCGAGCAATAATTATTAACTTCGCCCAACCCTATCAAATAAGAGCCATAATTAAAGTAAAAATCTACCAAATTATTGTCCTTTTAAAGTACACTTAAAGGTTAAACGTCTAGTGTGGATGATTTAGTTACTTGAAACTTTTAAGTCTTAAGGTAGAAAGTAAATTAATGTATCACGAAAGCATGTGAGTGAACACCTCATGAGATAACCTTAGGGTTATCTCATTACTCCGCCAGAAATCATACGCAGCCAAAGTAATCGAATGGAATGGAAACAAACAAATGCCAACCCGTTGGCGTACCATACAGAAACAACAACCAGTCATGAAACCAACATCAGTACATAAAAAAGGCTCTAAAAATTAATTTCCCTCATTAGCACAATCATCAGAAATTGATTGAGATCGTACTTACAAGGATGGTAACGGTTTGTAAGAAGGCCCAAACAAAATTGATCTCGAAATATTCTTTTCAAATCGAGATTATGGCAACACCATACCAAATCCAAAATATCCCACACTGCTCTAATAACATCATCACACGAATAGAGACCTTATTTGGAACTCAAAAGGTCGCCTAGTGAGAGGTAAAATAATTAACGGTAAGTTTAATTAAAGCTAAATAAATACTCCAATCGTCCAGAATAAAATGATATCATAGTTAACATTTAACACAGTTTCTTACCAATTTTACCATTAATTGAATCTAACACAAGTAAAGAACAAAATGGAATAAAAAGCAACAAACTCCTAGTAGTCAAATACCTTACAATCAATCTAAATTTTCTTATGCAACTTAAAATTGCTGATAAGAGTAACAGATCATAATAGTTAAATAAGAAATATAATGAACAAATGAACAATACGAAAATTCTAATTAATAAAAAGAGAAAAATAGCAACAGTGACACATGAGATATAATTTTAATTTAAAAATAATTAAAAATAACGCTCATAATCTTAATAAGATATTCTTTTTACTTATTAACAAGGTTATTGGGAGTAAACTAATTATTGTGTATTTTTTATAAATATTATCATTGAATTAAATTGAATAAGCATGTATGTAAATTTATATTAAACGTAAATAATATGTGGTTTTACATGCAACAAGGGTTGTTTAATAATATTAACATGATTAACATAATATGTAATACATATTCATAATTTTCATTAATTATTTAATAAGCGGATTACATGCATTTTAATAACTACCCGATTTATGGTTAAATAACCTCAATTTAAAAAAATAATTTTTGAAAAAGGTTTTCTTAATGCAAATAAAATTAATTAATTAAGACGTTTAGTTGAATTATGTAATTTGGGTTACATATCAAAATTTTGGCATCTAAAGACATTCAGATAAGTTTATTAATGATATAATGAATAGATTCTCGGAAAGGAAAAGTGTAAAAAGGTGTTTTTATGAAATTAAACTAATTAAAGTAATATGAAACTGTTCTATCGTAAGTAAGTATTGTATATGGTTGGAAACAGGATTTTTTTGTCTATAAGATGGTGTATGTAGTTTTCACATTTATGAAAATTTTCTGTTTAAAGAGAAACATCAATTGTTTTTCAAAACACTACATAAAAGGGAATCCACCTTTTAACAATTAAGTAGCTCTAAATCACCAGAGGAACAACAGGTACGTTCCTAGCACTTCGAAATAAATATTTGTAAAGTTATGTGAAACCAAAAATAATAAATTAGGTTGTCACCTAAACAGTTTTAAGGTTAAAGTTAAACGTCAAAAATATGAAAGTGTTTATTTAAAATAAAAGTTATTAAGTGGAATTTAAATAAAGTGTTTAATCTAGATATTTAAAATTTAAATAAATTTGACAAGATTAAAAAATTAATTATCCAAAGAAGGGAAAATTATTGTTGGATGAAAATTCAAAAATAAAATGGAAATTGCAATTCTGAATTTACCGTAATTATAAACAGTATATGGATATGGAAATTAATAACAATTAATTACCTATTTTATCGTTTGGAATTGGATGATTGCAGAGATCAATAGTAGATCTTATGCTGGACTCATGCAAAAAATATCATTGATTTAACTTTAAATATAATTTAATTTAAATTTAACTTTTAGGTATTAAAACAACCTTTTCATGCAATACATCAATTTATTTTAAGAATCGTATGTTGGTTGCTTTATAATCTAATCCAACATCAAAATAGTGTTATTGTTTGATTTAGTATTATTTGGGGGAAAAATAACAAAACGGAAAATGGGTGTATGATGATTTACATTGTTGTTGCTGATGTAAAATGCAAATTAAGCAGTTTGATAAATTATAGCGGACCTGCGCAAATGCACTTTCATTAACTTTAAGACTAAAAGATAAAAGTTGGACAACTTATTTTTAAATTTAAATTAATTCTAAATTAATTTTTAAATTAATTTGTGATATGAAGTACTGTATTTATAAACAATAATTTAATTTTCCTTAATTTTAAATTAGTGCTAATTTTCTTTGCATGAATCCAGCATTAGTTTTGACAATTTTATTTTGCTGTCAATTAAAGCAAGTGGATAGAGTTAGAGGGCCAATTTAGCCAAAATAAATAAAACTAGAGTTTCTAAAATAAAACTTTTATTATTTAATAATTATTAGTAAATAAAAGATACCATTTAAATAATAAACAAATTATAATTATAAATAATTTTTTTATGGTTTCTTATTATAAGTTGTTTATTTAATTTATCCTAAACAAAGAATTTTAGAATTTGGGATTGTTATTTAATTAAAAGGAAAAAAAGACAGTTTATCTTTCCAAAAAATTTTTTAACGTTATTAATTCAATCAAAAATCAGTCTTTTTGATTCAAGAGAAGAATTCAGTTTGAAGTCATATTTTTTTGATTTTTTGTTTGTATTCAGTTGTATTAATAAAATAAAGAATTTTGTTATTATTATTTTTCTTGAATATTTATTTGTGAATTGGATTATTTTATGTTTGTGGTAAGAATAATCTACATCAGCGACCCAAACCTGAGTGAGTCTGAATTTAGTGAGAATATATTACTCACTACAATACATTGTAAAGCCGGAGTAAAATCAATTTTTCAAGGAGGAAGTTGTATGTGTACTATATTTTACAGCGTCATCTTTTGTCTGTATTTACATATACGTCCCCTAATCTATTAAAGAGTTGTCATGATTATAAAAGAAAAATAACAGTTTATTCGATTTAAAAGTTAAAAACAAAATTTACGTTGCAACAAAACGTTGACGATACAGAGCAGAGCTTTCAAAACGCCAAAAGCAGAACAAAACCGCCAAAAGACTTCATAATTGAGTTATTTATCCAATAAATCAGTAATATCCAATAATTTGTAATTTTATTTAATGAAGGTTTATTAAATGTAATAACCTAATAACTAGATATGTTGTTTAGTTATAAAATGTATTTCAGTTAATAATTATAGTAAACCCTTTTTAAAGAGTACATTCAATTGAGTAAACATCTCGTTTGTAAGAACAAGCTTGATTTTAATTAGTTCACATAATGGAACAGCTACGTATTTATTTTATGGAATTTTAAGATGAAATATAAACTATTCTATTCAGCATTTTCTTTATTCAGCCCATCGGCTCACAACTCCACATTTTGTTACAGCTAAGGAAAACTGCAGAAAACCTTAACTAGTCTAAGTCCGCAACCAAGTACACCTTAGTGTACCTAAGTACACTACCAAGGCTACATTAATCGCATAATTATTGTATAAAGCAATAGATAATTCATATTAACGATTAAATAAGGGTCGAAAATAAGAATCTAAAACATCGTACTTTTATAATTTTACATCGTGGTGAACACCAGAAAAAAGACACTGCTCATTTTTGGCAAATTAATAGTGCAAGCATAAATAAATATCTCGAAAACACCTTTTTATTTTGTCCACATTTTTTCAGATGAATTGTGTATATATTGTCTGCTTTTATTTAAAATCTCAACTTGGGACTACTGTGGGATCAAAAGTTATATTAATTTTAGGGTTTCGAAACCATGAAATGAATATTATATATGTTCAGTACTTGACTTTTTGCCAATCTTTTGACAAGATTCCAGGAGTATTAAGAGTATTTGTTAAGACGCCAGAGCACCAACAGTTATATCAAACAATGATTATACTATTTAATAAGACTTGTTAGCTTACAAAACAGGTAACAAGCAAACCAAATAAAAGCTAATAACTCACTACAGAATAATTCGATGGCATTACAATTTTCTCGGTGAATTTTATGAATTCACTTTCTTGTGATTTGTCGTCTTTCAGACACTTAAACACGTACATTTTGTGTTTTTCATTGTAATTACCGTTGCACCGGGTACACAATAACACAACACTTGTTTACTTTATTAGTACTACATTATATTAATTACACAAGCTAATAATATGCTACACATTTGACATAATACTATGATAGTTTATTTCTTTTGTTTGTTGTTTGTTTTTGCCTTTTGTATGTGACGTCACTATGACGTTTACAATATATTGTGAGGCCTTAATTATATAGATGGTGTTGCACGAGCCCGAAATACAGCATCACAATACAACATAAACATAAATGAAAAGTTTGTGAATAACATAACATTGATAAATGGCTCAAGTGCGTGTATCTGGTTTGTATGCACAAAATTGTTTTTGAATTACGAATATGTGTAAAGTCCAACTATTAAAATTTGTTTATTGAATTTTGTTATGGGAAAATTATTCAGCGAAACGAACTTATAGAAAGCAATCGAAATAATTTTAAATCAAACATAATAAAAATTGTATAAGTTTATTTTCATACATTCCAAGCAAAATTGCCACTACCCACATTAATCATTTTTTTCCATAAATAAAAGTTCAAGGATTTAACTAAATTTAAATTAAATTAAAATATCCATTTTATTTAAACCTTTAATATTATATTTAAAAGAGTATAAATTATATTATATAAAATTGCAGAAAGCAATAACCTTCACCGTATTTGGGGTCTGTCACTTCTCTTCAACATTTATATTAAATATAATAATTATCCGCAATTGCGGTTAGAATAATCATAGATTTTAATGTGTTTGTATCCTCTTTAATAAAAAGAAATGAAAGTTAATAAATTAAATATTATACAAATGTAATAATAATAATAATATAAATTGGACAAAAGGTATCTATTACAAAATAATACACCAGAAGAACCTCTATACTACTACCTAATCTATTCGACTAAAATTTATTCCCTCCCCAACAAGAACTGGCTACAAAAACTTAGTTTTTTTGATATAGGAACGCCTATTACTTTGCGCGATCTCACACCTACATGTTCGTGACTTGGTTACATACAAAACAAGTGGTATAAATAACACAGTGATAACGATGCAACCATATGGTACACCCAATTATTTTCACTTACACTAAGTAGCTCCTTCTACTTACAACTTGAATAACTAATTTTCAATTTCAATAAAAAAAACAACCTTAAATTAAACACGAAACGGTACGGTAAGATTTCTTTAGTAGTAAGGTTAAAGCATAATAAATTAATGAAGATTTTATTATGGTTGTTTTAAGAATTTAAATCTAATCTTTACAGCCTGCTCAGTAATTAATTAATGGTTTGGATTTGAATTGTATTGACCGCAATAATAACTAATTATTCCCCGCAATAAAATTATTAATTTCCTTTTTGGAAAAAGTCTTGATAAATACTGCGTGTTTGTATGTATAAATATAATAATTTTCTCTTATTAATTTAACTTTCCTATAAAAATTTAAATAATTTCCTGCTTGATAAGATTTCTTCAATAAATAAATCAGTGATTAACTAATTGAATTAGTTACGCGCTCTATATTTACCCAATTATCGACAAATGCAGGAAATTCTTAATTTAGATTTAATTTTTACCTCTGCACAATACCATTAATCTTTTTAAAATGTAAAAATAATAAATTGAGGTGTAATTTAATGTGCAATTAATAAAAAGACCATGACCGTTAATTAAGTGCGACACTAATTTAAAGCAAGTAATAATAATAAGAGTAGAAACATGTGTAAAAGCAATAATAATGAACAAACTTTAATATTCACTTCAAGTTATTTTTAAATTGTAATAAAGAAACCCAGCAAGGGGTCTACTAGGGATTTGAAATTAAATTAAATTTATGAAATTATCAAAATCAGATGCGAGGACTAAAAAACTTTAATAAATCGATAAATACTCACCTTTTATGAAACAATCCTATTAAGTTCAATTGTGTATATTCAGTGAAGATATCAAATATGCAGATGATGATAATAATAAAAAACCACACACAAGAAGGGCACAATATAAACACAGTAGATATAACTAACACGTGTCAGCACTGTATATATGCATGCAATAATGTCAAAAGATAACACCAAACTTATATACGTGAATATTATTATTTAGAAAAATCCACTATATTACGTAAGTTGTCAATAATAATAAAAATTATAAACACCACGTCCAATTCCAGCGCACTTCTGTGAATCAAACCTCATTCAAGGCTCTCGGCCGCTGACTAACACCGCGGCTTCGCGGGGAAAACGCTTTGATCGAATCTCCCTCTCACTTCCGACCGCGAGCGAGTACGGCGCATGTTTTTGAAGTTTACGAAAAGTTTCTACCCCTACTGTACGTATGTATTTGTAAATATTTATTATTATCCGTTTTTTAATCCCTTGATGCTGCATGAATCAACAGGATCAGGAAAAAAATAAAATGTATGTAAACTTTTCCGTGAAAAGGTACCTCTTTTACAATCAATAAAAGATGAACTAAAGTTGAAACATGGAAGTACGGGAAAAAGTATTTTTACGTATTAAACTACAAGAAAAACTACAAATAAGTAACGCTTAATCCTCTTCATAAGCTTTAAGGAACTCCTAATGTATTGATGGTCTAATCTAATCCTTTCGAATGAAAGTGTTTGAAAAGAAAAACTAATCATTCTATTAAGTGGATTCGAGTGCTTAATCTTCTTTCTAACTTTAAGAAATCACTCTGTATTTATTCAGGATGAATTTGTAAGATTTGGCATAACAAAACGGGCGCTAATAGAACCAAGTTTTACCGCTTTGCAAGAATCCGTAAATGACATAGTTGTACTACTGTTTAGTGGTCCAAATCATTCCATCTATTACTAACAAATAAGTTTTAAAAAAGGCAAATAGATCTCAATCATTTCTTACCCTTGAAGTACATGCATTGTGTTTTCATTCATTCATTCATGTGTCTCGGTACATTTTTTTTGTGGAGACACCCAGCGCTACCTAGCGCTGGATGACCCAAACCCTATTGAACTACGCGATGTAAGAGAGAGAGGTGAGGATCCGAGCTTGAATTCTTTTTTCATTTGAATTTTTTATTTCGTTAGTTACTAAAGCTTACCCATTAGGGTGTTGGCACCTAGTAACGTTTTAACAGTGGGAGAGGTAATTTATACCTGAAACTAGCATTTGATTGGTTGTGCTGTATAAGGTGTTTTAAATCTCTACCATAAGTTTTAGGGAAAAGAAATTTAATAAATGCACAAATTACCAAAATGGTTATAGGAAATAGTAAATAAGAACAATTTGTAAAATAGTAATATTAGCAATTCTTTATCTCTACTTAGAAGTGTAGTCGGTTTCCTGGAAACAAATAAAGAGCAATGCCTCGGAATTCGCCTTTTGGGCACCGATTTTCATGATTTGTTTTTAAATTGTAGGTTAAAGTTGCAAATTGCTATATTATAGTTATTTACGCATTAAGATCTGTTAAGATAGCTAGAACGTCCAAGGGAGCTGTTTGAAGCCAGACGAAGGAGGGCTTTAATGCTTGCTGCTGTCGGAAAATTGTAGACGCCGTTGTCACCTTGGAAATAGAAATTTTGGAAAAAGCGGGTCATTAAAAAAGACGGGCTGTTGAAACGGCCTCTCTTAACAGCACTGATTGTCACCAGGCTGTTATTGACAGCTTAACAGTTGTCAAGTGTTTGAACGTTATTTCTTCTATAACAACATAGTATATGGCGAAAAGCTAAAAAACACAAAATGGCCGCTAAAATTAAAAAATGGTATAATAAATATTTCGAAACAAGGGAATCTATAGTTTACTATACAGAGAAAGTTTTACACTAACATTTTAACCACCAATATACAATACGAAACTTTTGCATAGAATATTTTCTTAACACTTTAATACTAAATATTTATATAGGTACACCATTCAGAAACTATTACACCCCACATAATTTTGACTAAAGAAAATGGTCACGATTTTCTTACACTACATTATTGACACTACGTTATTTAAAAACATTTGAAACCATTGTGTCAAAATTGTAGTATAAAAGAAAATCGTGTTTGATTTCTGTGGTCCAAAGTTTGTGTTTAAAGCTGGGCTGCTAAAGTTACTGTATGTTTATTTTAAGTGTTCAGTTTTTATTGTGTTAAAAAGGAATCTCCGCAAATGTTTTATGTTGTATAAATATTCGTGATCAAAACATGAGTGTAAAGCTTTTTAGATGTAGTAACTATATTTACCGAAACAAGTTGCCGCATACAATTTAAAATTCTATGAATTTAGCAGACTTGTGCCCAGCACTCGAATCTGCTCAGCAACATTTAAAGAGGGTATATCTGCAAGTTCAACTATGGCTGGAAAATAGTATGACAATTCAGGACTAGGGTTGGACAATTATGAATGTAATTTTTTACCCCATAAGAATGACAGCACCTGCAGCTTCAGCAAATGTATTGAAGATTATATATTTTGATACAAAACTGGACGTGGAACAGCATGTGGGTGTCAAAAAGGACTATACTGTACTTCAACCTGCAGAGAATTATAATTTAATTGCTACAACTCATAGCCTGGAAACCAGGCCCCAGAAGCTATAAGCTTGTGCGGGAGGGAGGGGGCGATTATTATTATTACGTAGGCCCTATGTGCGGCTGCAGCCGACTTACAGATGGAACAGCGCAAATCCCACATTTGTGTCACAGCTAAGGAAAACTGCAGAAAACCTTAACCAGATCTGCCGGCACCGGGAATCGACCTCGGGCCGCTTGGGTGAAAGTCCAACACTCTAGACATTACACTACCAAGGCTAGAATTGAACGGAGATGGCTACTTACATGTACAACTGATTTTGTCGTTGCCAGAAGTAGATGATGAAACTATCAGTATTTTAAAAGAAACACAAGTAAATAATAATTAATACAATAATCTTTATTTAAATATAACGATGAATAAAGTTTCAATAGTTATTAAACGGAATTCTGGTTAAATTAGGGGAATATTAATTTATTTTAACACTATTCAAACTAAATTCCTTCCAACCAATTTGAATTTTAAAATAAATAATATTCTAATAATTGGTACAATCTTAAAATGTTATTAACTAATATACTCGATATAAATCCATCCTAAACAAACATGTCAGAGAGAATAAACATTTTTAATTTTAATCATATTTATTTTCGGTGGCCATTTTGTGGACCGGCTCTTAACATCTAGATCATGTTTTTAGCTTAACATCGCAATTTGTGACTTTAAAAATCCCTGGTACTATTTTTCATTTGAAATTTCAAATATTAGATTTTTCACCCCGTTGGCCATTTTGTAGCCGCCATTTTACACATTGGGTCGGTTCGGACCCCAAAAAGCTATAAGTACCTAATTTTATTAAATTATAATAAAAATTTGATAAAATTATTTAGTTATTAATTAGCTCCTTATGAAAAAAGCAATAATTTGTTAATAACTAATTAAAAAGGGCATTAGCATACAAATCTAACATCTGGACTTAATATAGTCGGTTACCCATACAGGAAATGGGCCCGTGGTTGGCTCAGGCTTGGGACGATGTTTATTAACTTTGGTACAAGCCTGGAATCCAAGACTGGCCCATGGCTGGTCTAAAATCGGGATAATAACTTCGTGCCAAGCTTGTTAGTCAGTCATGGCCCTAGATTGGTGATACATCTAGGCCCAGTAGTGAAAACCAATATAGTGCCAACGCTAAAACTAAGTCTTGGCGCAAGGAATATAGCCAATATTGGACTACTCTTAATATTAATGTGGTATCAAGGCTGACAATCATTGAAAGTGTAGATTTCCGAACCCAACGGTAGCCCCGGGTTATTACTGACCTTTGAGTATATGACCAACCTTATGTTTAATACTGTACTATAGCTTATTAAGACTTGTATGAAATAACTTTGATGAAGAAAACAAATTAACACGAAAATTCTAAGTTATTACCAATTATTTTAATTCGTTCAATTATTAGTAACATAACAACCCAACTTAAAAAATTTGTGACACAAGAACAAGTCTGAGACTGATTTTATACGGAATTAATAATAGATTTTTAGATTTTTTTAGATGTTAAACAAATTAAATAAAAAAAAAAGTGGTTTAAAAAATTATTTTCAAGCATACAAGTTTAATTTTTACTACAAAAAAATTGTATTTATTCTTATTAGGGTAGCTTTGTTTTTAAATAAACACTTTTTATTTCATAGACATTATTTTATTAATAATATTACAAAACAGTTAAACGTAACATCACTCATGGTCAGGGATGGAAAAAAACATGTTTTTTTTTAAAGAACAAAACAAACAGTTTTTTTAATTTAATACCTGTTTTTTATGTTTAAGACAGTTTTGATTAGAAATTTAAAAAAACACGTTTTAAACAAAAAAAAGCACATTTTAAACAAAAAAAAGCACATTTTAAACAAAAAAAAAACTCATAGTACTTAACATAACATGTGGTAAATATTGTTAAAGTTCAAAGGTTTACAATAAAGTAAAGAAGAGTAAAAAAATTATGAAAGAATTGCATAAACATGAAATTTATTACATGTATACGATGCTTTAATCATTAACAAAAAAATCGATTTATAGATAGAGAATTGCATTCAAACTGACGGTAAGTAAAATGTTACATTTTTAATTTGATTAAGATTTAAGAGAGTTCGTATTAAAAAATTTCAATTAGGGAGAGTCGACTGTAACTGTAACTACTTTCGTTTACGGCAGTTTGTTAGAGTCAGCATTCGAATAAGCAGATATTTAATACCTACCTACTGTTTTTTATCAACATAACTCTTCGGAAAGGCAACTTCATGCTTATAAACAATAATTATAAGAATGAATTGATACCTATTTAATGGGCACCACTCACGGTCTCTCCCCGACGACGTCGGCGAAAACGTCGTCGACGACGTCGGGGAGAAGGTCGAAATAATGAGGTAATGTTTACATTTACTGTAATTTAATGCATAAACAACTTGTAACTTCCAGCTGGAAAATGAAAAAAAGCATTATTGATAATAATCATTCATAATAAAATGTGTACTGAATCTCTTTCTTTATTTAGACGTATTTCGAAATAGCTTATGCAATTAACAAAAGTCTTCATAAACGTAATAACCTTGACGTCACCTTTCGGTGGAATTACAAATCAATCTTTTATTATGAAACGAAAACTTTAGTTTTTTTTTATTTCATTGTTAATTTAGTTCAAAAATGGATATAATTAATTAACGCAGGATTTAGGATTCCGAGTTCCAGTGTGCAAACGATGTACAATTTTCCGAAACCAAAAGGAAGATTATCACTTACCAAAGGACAATGGTAAAAATCTGCTGATTTTTATCATATCTGTCATCTTTTATTAATAGTAGTAAAAGCATTTGCTACATTTTATAAGTTGGCTAAATAATACCTACTGTAGTTTCAACATTTATAAAATATTGTACCTACATAAATAAAATTAATCTTTCAAAAAGTATAAAATTCTCAGTACTTATTTCCTATTATACAAGAAAATAGATGTGTTCAGGTGACAATTATTGGTAGTACAAATTGTAATTATCTTCCAAGGTTATCAGGTTATGACCCATATTGTAAACATGATTTGTAAAATTAAGAATCAGTTTACATCAAATTCGGTTGAATTTATTAAACGGTCTCTACAAATGCAACAAAATATTTATTTTACTAGAATCAGCACATTCTTGATGAACAACGAAAAAATGATATTTGATACCTATATAATAATTTGTCCATTGACCTCTCCTATACCAAAATCAGCAGATTTTTACCAGTGTTCTTTTACGGAAAGTCCTTTATAGGAAATTATTGTACATCGTTTGCGCACCAGAACTCAGAATCCTAAATCCTGCGTTAATTATATCCATTTTCAAACTAAATTAAGAATGAAATAAATAAACAACAAAAGAGTTGATTTGTAATTCTACCGATGGATATCAATATTATTCCGCTTATGAAAAGTTTTGTTAATTGCATAAGCTATTTCGAAATACTTTAAAGAAAGAGATTCAGTAAGTACGCATTTTATTATACTCAATACTACTTTCTTTCATTTTGATGTTTTAAGAAATTCGATATTCATAAGTTTATTATACAAGTTGTTTATGCATTAAATTACAGTAAATGTAAACATTACCTCATTATTTCGACCTTGTCCCCGACGTCGTCGACGACGTTTTCGCCGACGTCGTCGGGGAGAGACCGTGTATGTCCTATTTAAATTTTAAACTAAACAATAGTATTATGTTTCAAGTTTTGTTTTGGGTCTTTCAGTGACCATTTCGGTTTATTTTCTCATTTTATAATGTGACATCGTGTAGTCGTGTACTGCAAAAGCAGAAGCTGTTGCAAGTTACTTATATTAGTCCTACAAGTCCGTAAGCCGCAAGAGTTTCCCACATGTCAGGAAGAAAATTAGATCCTATCTGGCAGCATTTTGAAGCTTGTCATGATACTCATGACAGTAAGGGCCTTAAATCGAAAAGGGCTATATGTAAACGTTGTAAAGAAGAAATGGTAGCGCTAGTTACGCGTATGAGGAAACACACTGAGAAGTGTAAAAGTAAAATTAGAAGAGAAAATCAGCCACAACCAGAAGACGATGATGAAATTTCATTTTCGAATGATTGTCTGCCTGGTAAGTTATATTCACAGTTTTATATAAACTATGGCCTCTACCAATGTTAATAAATCAAATATAGTCATATACATCATATCAACTATCAACTTAGATAATAGTTATTATGTACCTACAGCTAATACCTATCTTGTTATTGTTTTTAGGGCCGTCTACATCCACCAAGAATGTTGGCGATTTATCAGTAAGTGATACATCAGGAACATTGGATAGTTTTGTGACGAAAAGAACTATTTCCGAAAAAAAAACCTGGACTTACAAGTAGCAAGATTTATTTATGCCACTAATTCAAGCTTCAAAACTGTTGAACATCCAGAATTTAAAAAACTAATTGAAAAGTTACATCCTGGTTATAAGCCACCCAATCGACAAAATATTGCCAACGAACTATTGGAGGAAG
Source organism: Agrypnus murinus (assembly GCA_929113105.1). Lineage (NCBI taxonomy): Eukaryota > Metazoa > Arthropoda > Insecta > Coleoptera > Elateridae > Agrypnus > Agrypnus murinus. Next base: position 27,038,152 of record OV816028.1, on the reverse strand, counting down.
TGTACAGTTCCGTTTGTGAGATCCGTCAACAAAGTTTAAAAAATAAGACTGTCTGTATGACAATGGACGGTTGGAGTAATATTCATAACGAACCGATAATTTGTATTGCGATAGTGTCTGATGAAAAAGTCAGTTTAATAAATACTATCAATACTGGCGATAGAAGTCATACTGGAGATTATCTATTAGAATTGGCGATTAATGAAATCAAATCTTGTCAAAAATTGAATTGTATAGTTGGGAGTTTCGTCACAGACAACGCCAGTAATATGTCTAAAATGAGGCATGAGTTGTCAAAGGTTCAAGAAATAGGAATGCCTGATATTATTACCTACGGTTGTTCTGCCCATATTCTTAATTTACTAGCCAAAGACTTGGATAACATACCAGGCCTGAAAGATGATATTAAGAAGATCATAAAATATTTTAGAAACCATCATTTTCCAGCAGCAAAGTACAAAGAAAGCGGTGGATCGGCGTTAGTCCTTCCACAAGATGTGCGTTGGAACACATTATCCGATTGTTTGGAATCATATTTAAAAAATTGGCACATCCTTTGTAAAGTGTGTTCGGAGAACAGAGTTTCTATTGATCCAGAGATTACTAATAAAATTAATGACCACACATTAAAAATAAATTGTGAAAATTATCTATTGAAATTTAAAAAAATTGCTGTTGCGCTAGATCGAGTTCAAAGAGAAAATTGTACTATAAGTGAAGCCGTTGAAATTTGGATTGAGCTAACAAACAACTTAGAAACAGAATGCAATGCAGAAGAAACTGAGCAGGTAAAGTCAAGAATGAAGATGGCCTTAACTGCACAACATTATCTGGCAAATTTATTAGATCACAGATTTTCCGGAGAAAAATTACGCGATTGGCAAATGGACAAAGCAATGCAGTATGTTGATCAATATCACCCTGAAGCGATGCCATATGTCATAAAATATCAAGCCAAATCTTTTCCTTTTGGAGAACATTTATTTTCATTGCAGTCCAGGGAGAACGTTCAACCGCTTGCATGGTGGTTTGCATTGAAGAACAGAATAAACCCTGAAACTTTGTCGTTGACCACCCAGTTACATACCGCCATAGCGTCATCAGCCGGGATAGAAAGAATATTTGCAACGTTTGGGATAGTGCACTCAAAGCTAAGAAATAAATTAGGTGTGGAAAAAGCGTCTAAATTAGTAAATATTTTTAAGTGTTTAAATTAATACCTACTAATCAATTTATACTCCTATTTTATTTTATAAGTATTATAAGAAACATATATATTTTTTTTAAATAAATGTTTGTTCGTTCATTTCTATTTAAACAATTTTTGTCCTTTTTATCCATCAAAACACTAGACTGTTTAAAACATATTTTAAACAGCGGTTTTAAATAGTTTTAAAACAATGATTGTTTTTTAAGTATCTTGTTTTAAACTAATTTAAACTAGTCTGTTTTAATCACTTGATTTAAAACATTGCAACCCTGCTCATGGTAGGCGGATGAACACTGACTAATTTAAGTCGCTAAAGGCTTTTCCCCTTGTATTGCAGCTGCCGCATTACTGACTTTTCATGTCCGTTTGTTTCGAAGAAACGAAGCGCGCAAAAATTTGAAAGCTGAATTTATATTTAGTAATAATAATTATAATCTATGTAGGTATTTTAGTTTAACTTTTCTCATATTTTTCTCTTAATTAATTACTAGTTGATATAATAAAGACAGAAAACTTCACAAGCTTGATTTGGTAGAATATTGAAGATTGGCCCAAGCTTGGTTCAAGAGTAAGAGACCAAGTCTAAAAACACTAGAATTGGCTGAGGCTTGGGCAAACAGTAAGAAACCGAGACTAGGGCGCTGAAGGTTGGCTCTGACTTGGGCAGAGATTAGAGAGCCCAGAATTGGTACCTAGACGTTGGTTGACCCTTGGGCCACGACAAAGCAGCCGAGCCGTGGGATCTCAAGGTTGGCCTAGGCTTGGACCAATGTTGAAATAACGACATTTGGTTATCCAATAATCAGCCAAGCTGGGGCCGATTGTCAAGACTGGTAGTTCCTACAAGGGTACCTACAAAAAATCATCAAAATTGATGCCCAAAAGGCGAATTCCAAGGTATTTTCCTCTAGGAAACCGGCCATGTTAGATATTTCGTTTTATGTATGTATTGTATCTACAGTTGCTCACAGTGAAAATCCTACGGCCACACTTTAAATAAATTTTATTCAGAAAGGAATATGTACATACAGGATGTATTATCGATTTTATTACATGGGCGACTAGCATGTAAAAACACAGTTTCTCAGATATTGGCTCCCCTAATTATTTTAGAAGAAAAAATCAGTATAGAAAAGCAGCCCCACTTTAGCATTTACTAATAATAATGATTTCGCTAATAACATTTACCACGTGAATTTAGACGTTAGATGTAAATGCACTATTAAACACCGTTTCATGGAACAGAATCACTAATCAGAATGATAGCTAATAATATCGTATAAAAATGTTCCAAATATTTACTATTAACTATATTTAAATCTAATGATTGAGTAAGTAGTTGGATAACTCTATAACTGTTATAGAGTGTCTATTTCTTGGCCACAGCAGAAGAATGCATGGAATCGTTATTGGCATAAGTAAAATATATCTAAAATGCCCATTTTTCGACACTACTTCTGAGATTATTTATCAATATGTCAAGGTAACCCCATTTGTGCATTATAACATCTATCACTATTAAATTTCTTACGCCATTAGCCGATACACAACCCCAAACAATTTGTAAACCACCTCTATGTTTGATAGTAGCGTTTAAGGTTTTCACTTTTAATTGTTCGTAGCGTTCTAATTATATTCTAAGTCTGCAGACACGTAATTTTCGAAAAAAAGTTAAATTTTCTAACCTTTTTTACGGGATAATATTCGTTTATATTAAATACATTTTTCAGTTCTAGTGACTGCTAAATGGTAGATCCTTGTTTCAAAAAAGATCCCCGTCTAATTTTTATTCAGAAATATTTTTAGTGTACCAGTATTTTTAACTGCTAGAAAAAACTATAACCCTGTAGTAACAAACCTTGAAACCTCTTCGCGAGGATTCGTATTGGCGTATATTCCTTTTGAGTAAAAGTAATTAAGAAAAAACTAAATATTATGTTAACTGGATTGAACTGCTTAATCTTCTTTCTAACTTTAAGGAATCCTATTTATGCAGGCTGAAGTTGAAAGGATGGTCACAAACAAAACCGAACCGGTAATAGTATGCAACAAATGACAACAGTAGAACCAATATTGCCGTAATAAAGTCTTTTAGTTTTCAGAAAAAAAGTTAAAGCCTTCAGAAAAGACCGATTGAGAACCACTACACTATGGTAAAAGTGGCAATCTGTACTTACATAGTTTGGGGTGATTTAAGAGGGCATTACTTTTTTTAACACATCTCTTTTCTTTTTCTACAACATAAATAACTACCCGAAACGTACTTAGTTATCTTAATTATAGATCCTTATTAGTCTTTATTTTTAAGAAATCTTGTATATTCATATACGAGGGTAGATCAGTATTTACGGTCCCTGACATAGTAGGCTTTGCATGATATCGTCACTCATTTTTCTATGAGAACTGTCATTACTAATTATTTGTTGTGTCAAGTTTTGCGTAGGTGCGTGTTGTTCTTTGAAAGTTATTAATAATTAAGCTGGTCGATAACAGACAATTTTTAAAAATGGAAAAAAGTGAAGTCAGAGCGGTGATAAAGTATTTGCAAAAAAAAGGATTAACACCTACTGAAATTCACAAGGATATGGCAGACGTTTTAGGGGACTCTGCCCCTTCTTACCAAGTGGTGAAAAATATGTCTCGTGAGTTTAGATTAGGCAGAACAACTTGCGAACATGAGAAAGATGCGGGACGTCCAGTCTGTGTCACCGTTGACAAAAACATCAATTTGATTCATGATATGGTAATGGCAGATAGAAGACTGACTATTCGCCATATCGCGGAAATAACGAACATCTCTTATGGGTCAGTTGAAAATATTTTAAGAAATGTTCTTGATCTCAGAAAAATTTCGGCGCGTTGGGTTCCAAAGATTCTGACACGTCGATCAGAAACGCTCTAGAGTGCTGCATTCGGAAGCCAATTTGGAGTACCTGAAGGCCAATCGGAAGCAATTTCTCACTCGCTTTGTGACTGTGGATGAAACATGGGTGCACCATTTTGATCCTGAGACGAAAAGACAAAGTATGGAGTGGCATCACAGAGGTTCTCCACTTCCACGCAAATTTCGAGTTCAACGGGCGGCTGGAAAGATTATGGCCACAGTGTTCTGGGATGCAGAAGGAATTTTGATGATCGATTATTTGCAGCGTGGACACACAATAACGGGTTCTTATTATGCAGGGTTAATTCCAAAATTGCGCGAAAGCATCGACCGAAAAAGACCAGGAAAGTTGGCACACAAAATTTTGTTCCATCAGGACAACGCTCCAGTCCACAAGAGCTGCATTGTCATGGCTGCCATACAGAACGCTGGCTTTGAAATCCTAGAACACCCTCCATATTCACCAGACCTGGCACCCAGTGATTACCATCTATTTCCAAAATTAAAGGAAAACCTGCGTGGAAAAAATATGGAGACGATAATGAAGTTATGACCGCAGTAAATGGCTGGTTTGAGGAGCAACCGGAAAACTTCTTCCTGAAAGGCATTGAAGCATTGGAACATCGGTGGACCAAGTGCATTGAAGTCCAGGGAGATTATGTTGAGAAATAAATAAATAATGTTTTAAAAATTCTTTCTCTTTCTATATCAGGGACCGTAAATATTGATCTTCACTCGTATCTTTACTTAACTGAGTACCAACAAAAAACGTTATTTTTCAAGTTGTAACCCTTTAACATTCACAGAAATTTTGCAAAATTTTTAGATAACACTCTGCGGCTACAAATTTAGCCACTGTAACCAATTGTTGATATTACTCTGATCGTTCTGTAGGCACTATTATTAATTTTATTTAATAGTTACATTCTTTAATATGATTTCACATTTTCACTGCTATAATTTATTTTTCTTTCCGATGGATAGAACAATAAGGTAGTGTAGTAAATCTCGATTACAATACATTAGATGAAAATATGCACATAAAACGTTATCATGACAACTCCCATTCACGAGAACTTAAGAGAAAATAGAAAGTAGTGTTTATAATCATGAAATAATGGGAAGTAGTGGCGTTTCCGCTAAAAAGCAATTTATCGAATTAAGCAGTCACGCAAAACTACTTTACTACTTATATTTAACTACTAAGTACATAAAAAAACAATTCAAAAAAAAATATGTTTTTAACCATTAAAATATTCACGATGCACCAGTTTTTGTTAATTCTCTGAGAATTTAAAAAGTTTTTGTAAATTATTCTAAGGCTGAATAGGTAGTATCCTAAAAACTTAGATATCATTAGTTATCCAAATTTTAAAAATCTAAGAAATTTAATAAGAAATTAGATTTACATGTAGAATTTGTTAGATTGATGAAAAATTTAATGATTAAATATTGCCGCGTTCAGTCTTGTTAAATAGGTCTAATTATTCCATGAGAAATTTTTGAGAAAAATATTCTCAGATTATTGCTTTAAGGAGAGGTGTGATATTCCGAAGAAGATTCTGGTAAATTATGGTAGCAATAAGATGAAAATATGTCAAGTTTCATGTCAATATTCTTTTTCAAGTACAAGTTCACATGTAGGAAATTGGAAATAACAAAGGGCCCGCTGTTGGTTCAGGCTTGGGATGATGCTTATCAACTCTGGTATAAGCCTGAAATCCAAGTCTGGTCCATGACTGGGCTAAAATCGGGATGATAACTTGGTGCCAAGCTTGTTAATCAGTCATGGCCCTAGATCAGTGATACATCATGACCCAATAGTAACGACCAATATAGTGCCGACGCTAATACTGAGGCTTCGCGAAAGGTAAATAACCAATATTGGATCACTTTTAATATTAATATGGTATCAAAGCTGACAATCAGTGATAGTGTAGGATCGGAACCCAACGGTGGACCCCGAGTTATTACTGACCATTGAGTATGAGACCAACCTAATAGAGAGTTTTAGCGAATCGTATGTGTACTAGTTAACGTACGTTATTTGCTCGTTACTAAGAAACAGAAAATTTTAACGTTACCGTGAACGTCATTAGAAAGACGTATTACGACATTTCGTCTTGATTGTCGTATATGTGAAACGAAATGTCAAACGTGAAAGGTATGTCTGGAAGGGATAAAATTAGTAAACTTCGGTTTAATATAAAGGACGACTTAACACTTTTACGAGAAGTTCTTGGTTGTAATCCTTTTGAAAATTACAATGAATGGAAAACTATTCATCTAAATGTAACAAAAGCAACTGAAAAGGATTTTTCCCTAAGAACTGTGCGCGAACATACGGAGCATCTCATCAAATTGTTTAAAAAAAAATGATCGCACAAATCTGAGAAAGTAAGTTGTAGATAATACTAGTGAAGTAAATTTATATGTATAAAAACTTGTAGATCAGGCACCGAGGAAGAATATAATGAGAAAGAACAATTGCTGCAGCAAGTTGTGGATCTTGAAAGAGAATTCGGAAAAAATGGTAAACAACAGAAAACTGAGAATAAAAGCAACTCCTGCAAGCTTTCCTCTTGCAAACAAACAGCAACACTTCCCAGTGGCAAACAAACAGCAAAACTTTCTTGCTCCTTATCTGGTAGTCAAAAAACAAAAAGCCCTTCCTGCTCTTCAACGAGTCGAGCAATAAAAGAGAGGAACCTAGCTGCCGCTTCTCATTATACCAGATACGATATTTCTGACAGTGAAGGTCAAGAGGTGATTGAAACAGAAGTTGTACCAGAACAAGAATTTCAGAATTTTGAACTGGAACGGGAAACTCAAAATGGTGAAGCAGAACAGGTACCATTAGACGAAGATTTCAACCAACCAACGGTTGAGCCTGCTGCAATCCAGAATGCTTTAAGACGGCCTCAACGGATATCAAGGAATAAACCATTAAAAAATAATGCTCTACAATATTTAAGAGATAGAAGGGAAGCGGAACTTGAGATAAAGAGGCGAGAACTCGACATCGAAGAGAGGAGAATATCTTTGGATCAAAGAAAAATAACATTAGAAGAACAGAAATTAGCGTTTGAGATGGCAAAATATGAGAGCGATAAGGAAGAGCGGGTAAAAAGATTAAAACTAGAGGTTGACGAACGATCTCACAAAATTTTATTTGAACGACAGTTGGCAGAAATTAACTCAACTTTAGTTCAACATTTACTTAACAAATAGAAATCACAAATTTAAATCTATTAATAAAGTATATTAAATACCTACATCTCACATTATATCAAGGCTTAGTAAATAAAATCATGCAATGTTTAAGTACTCTTCTAATTCTGGTGGAACGACGTTAAAATACTGCGATGTTTGCCCATGGTACAGGCAAGTATGACAGTTGGAGAGAATTATAGCACTTTTATACATATTTTGTACATCTTGCAACATTATCTTTTGGTTTTTTTTGAAGTCCAAAAATGCAAATACATTCACTACTTTGCCGAATCCCCATTCTACTGCCTGTCTTACAACTTTCATAGAATTGTTAAATTCTTCCTGCTGTGGTGTTAAATTACGACTAGAATATGGACGCAATAGCAATGGTTTTATTGGATATGCAGAGTCGCCATAAATCAAGTAACGTTCACCATTTACTAAAGTATTCATTTTGGTTTGTAGTTGTTCATATAAATTAGACTCTCTAAATATTCCTGCGTCGTGCCTTCTTCCAGGAACTGCCCCGTACAAATTAATTATAAGTCCATCTGGACACAGCAAGGATTGATACTTAACACAATGCTGTCTTTTGTGTCCGGAATAATATTCTTCTTGGTTGACCGTTGGTCTACAAATCGGTCTTGCTGTGCCATCTATAAAGGCAAAGCAGTTTTGTAACGCTGCCCCTTTTGTTGCAACCGCGTTAGAATAGTATTCTAGCTTGTCTTCATTTAACCATGGAATTTGATTCAAATTGTCTATGAGGAAGGATTTGTTATGAAGAATGATTTCTATAACTTTGGTGGCTATGACAGACATATAAGTTGCAGACAATCCAAATATGCGTTCTAAATCTATGTACCTATTAGGATAAGCAAGTCTTCTCAATAAAATACACAATCCTTCTACATTGCTAGTTTTGCAATTTATTTCAGTTTCTACGATTGGTGGAATGCCAAGGGCCTCGCAAAGTCTCCTAATATCCCGCTTTTTAAATCTAAAATATGCAGTAAACTCTTCATCACTTAATGTGTCTAGGTTTACTCTACCATAAGTAACTGATCTTAATCGAGGAGCTCTTCGAGGATTTAAGATATTGTTCATAATTGCATCTTCAATTTCATCATCACTTAGATCCCCAAACGCAGCAACATTCAATATATCTTCCATAATTTCAAATAATACACACTAAGAAAGCTACTTGGTAATCGCACTAATTTCGTATTTATTTTGACGTAAACATTTGACGTAAACGTCTTGCTAAAACTCTGTTTTAAAATCGTACGTCAAAGGCATTACGATAAAAATGACGTTGACGTTCTCGTTTAACGTATCCCTGAATACGTTTTGCTAAAACTCTCTAATATTTAATAGAGTATTAGCTTATTAAGACTTATCTGAAATAACTTTGATGTAGAAAACAAATTAAAATACGAAAATTCTAAATTGTTACCAATCATTTTAATTCATTCAATTATTAGTAACGTAACACGTAACTTAAAGAATTTGTGACACAAGAACATGAGACTGAGTATGAGTATGAGATTGATTTTATATGAAATTATTAATATCTTAAGTGTTAAACAAATAAATTTTAAAGAAAAGTGGTTTAAAAAATTATTTGGTGGTTTAAGTTTAATTTTTAACGTACCAAGGAGTGTTCGCCAACATGCTTCGACTGGAACCCCAAGCTGCAACCCCACAGCTGAATGCCGAAAGTCCAAACTGGCTTCGAAATAGCTTTATACAGAAGAAGTTGATTTTCTAGGGATAACTTCCCTTTAGCCTTCCAATTAGCCAGTTCATTTTTTTAACTTTGAGATCAAAGTGCTTTCTTTTTGTCTTTATGTGAATCGTCCAGGTGAGCCTCTGGTCAAGGTGCATTCCTAAATATTTGACTTCTGACTTTACTGATATAACTGTGTTGTTAATTGTGACTTGTGGACATACCCTCCCCTTGTTGGTAAAGGTGATTTAGGTGGATTTGTCATTATTTACAGAAATTCTCCACTTGCTGTACCAATTCTGGAGGAGGTCGAGGTGATTCTGGAGGTTTTCAGATGTCTCTAAATATACATTGCTGATAGATACTACAGTCAGCGTGTATCGTCAGCAAAGGTAGCAATCTCCGTGTTGGCTGTAGTTGGAGCGTATGAAGTGAACACTGAAGTACAATAGGGGACCCAGCACTCTTCCTTACGGTACTCCAGCAGAGATGTGCTGATAATTCGAGAATGAATTGTTTATTCTGACTTGAAAGTTTCTGTCATAAAGGTAAGAATTCAGTAAGAGATAAATTTGGCTTGGGAAGACTGACTTGATTTTGTATAGTAAACCTAGATGCCATACTCTATCAAAAGCTTGCTTGATACGAGGGTAGATTGAAAAGTTTCCGGAATGGGCAAGAAAACGCAGTAATTGAACAGGTTTTTGTTTTTATTTTTCAACATAATATCCTTGCAGGGCGATACACTTTTCCCAGCGGTGCTCCAACTTTTTTAAGCCTTCAGAAAAATATGATTTCGGGAACTCTGCAAAATAAGCTTTAGTGGCGGCGATGACCTCCTCATTTGACGTAAAGCGCTTGCCTCCGAGCCAAGTCTTCATGTTTGTGAACAAAAAGAAGTCGCACGGGGCCAGGTCTGGAGAGTACGGGGGATGCGGCACCACCTCGTAGCCCAATTCAACCAATTTAGCATTGGCGATTCGGGATGAATGGGCCGGCGCGTTGTCGTGGTGGAAGAGCACTTTTTTTCGCTGCAAATGAGGCCGTTTCTCCTTCAAAATGCCGTTGAATTGATCCAATAAATCGCTGTAGTATTGTCCCGTGATAGTTCTTCCCTTCTGCAAAAAGTCGATGTGTATCACACCTTGCGAATCCCAAAAAACGGTGGCCATGACCTTTCCAGCAGATGGGACAGTCTTTGCCTTCTTCGGAGCAGATTCGCCTGGAGAAATCCACTGTTTCGACTGCTGCTTGGTTTCTGGTGTGTAGTGGTGGATCCATGTTTCGTCCACGGTCACGAATCGGCGAAAAAAATCCGTTGGATTACGATTTAACAAGGCCAAACACTCTTTCGAAGTGGTCACACGATTTCGCTTGTTGTCCATAGTCAGCAAACGCGGCACCCATCGCGCCGAGAGCTTCCTCATGCCCAAATGTTCGTGCACGATATTTTGCACACGTTCATATGAGATGCCCGTGGTCTCTACTATTTCGCGCAACTTCACTCGTCGATCGGCTAACACGAGATCATGGACTTTATCGACCATTTCTTCATTTGTGGCCGTTTTTGGACGTCCACTGCGTGGTTCATCCTTGGTGCTCGTACGGCCACGTTTGAACTCGCTCACCCAGAAACTAATAGTCGAAAATGAAGGTGTGGATGTGCCATGAACTTTCTGCAAAATATCTCGTATCTCCGTCGCCGTTTTCCCGTCCATCCAGAAATGTTTGATGACTGCACGAAATTCGTTTTTATCCATTTTTGCAAAAGTGCCTGAATTGCTTCACAAGATATCCTAGTAAACATAAACGGAACGACGCACGTGTCTGAAAATTTGACAGCTTTCCTAAAATAGGTTAGCCTTGACAACCATCATAACAATTTCACGATACGCGCGCCATCTCTTGCCCATTCCGGAAACTTTTCAATCTACCCTCGTATATAGGAAGGCTGCTGTGCAGAATGTCTTGGTTTCCAGTGATTGTATGATTTTTGTAACAATCCTGTGGGTTTGCTGTACTGTCGATTGTCTCTTTCGAAAACTAAATTGATGTGCTGGTATGCTTTGGTGTAGATCAACAGTCTCTTCTATTCTCTTTAGGAGCAGGTTCAAATATTTTTGACAAGAGAGGAAGGCGTATAGGTCGGTATGACGTTGGTTCTGTTGGTGGTTTGCCAGACTTCGCTATCATTATGATTACAGCATATTTCCATTGAAGGGGAAAGTAACACAGTCGTTACATGCTAATGTTTTCCTACGTAAGATTTCTTCTTGATTATTATTTGCACCTGTCTGTGGCATTGTAAAGACATGTGCAAGATGCTCGGCGAATACGTTTGTTTTTTCAGTGTCAGTCCTGGCCCATGTTCTGTCGGCTCTCCTGATTGGTGTAACCGCAATTCTGGGTCTTTTAAATATCCATGTGGCTCTCCATATTGAGCAGTCGTTGCTCGATAAGTGGGTTATGTAGTATTTGAAAGTTTAATTTCTGGAATTCCTAAGTGCGGTTTGTAGACGATGAGTGAGTCTATTCTATATTGTTTTGTCATTAGCATTCCTAGTTCTCTGTCATCTGCTTCTAGCTCTACGTTTTTCGATGACTAATTCTTTTATATGGAAAGGTATATTATCAGTTTTCATATGTTGATTGGAGTCAGTGGGCGTGGCTTCTCAAGCGGCACTTTGAATGAGTCGTGTTAAATAATCTATTGTGTCATCTAGTTCATCAGGTGTTTTCATTCTTATTGAAAGGTTTGTGCGTTCGGTTAACAGTTGTTGAAATAATTCTCACTTTGTGTTCTTAGTGGTAAGCCTCGGAGGATTTTCTTTACTGATCACATTAGGGCTTGCTGTTATAATTATCGGTGAGTGGTCGGATGATAAGTCATAGTTGGATTCCATTTTAAAGAACGTATTGGCAATGCCTTTCGTTATCGCGAAATCTAGGAAATCTGGGATTTTGTGGAGATTATTAGGCCAGTAAGTTGGTTCATAAGTTGATAAATAATTTAAGTTGAGGTTTTGAATGGCGCGTAGGAGATTTCGCCCTTTCGGAATAATTAGGCGTGATTCCTATGCAGTGTGCTTGGAATTCCAGCCGCTAGCAATTATAAACCTATTTCCAAACTTTTGGAAATACTTTTCGTACTCGTCAAGAGTGATTCGGCGTCGAGGTAAGGAATAAACGTCTGCCACGGTTACCGGGTAGACATTAGTTTCTATTTGTAATAGTGTGCTCTGAACTTTATTGGTTTGATAAGACTTTAAGTCGAAGTGTTGTAGAGCGGTTCTAATAAGCACTGCTGATCCTCCATGGGTGATTCCGTCCGGATGATTTGTAAGATAAATTGTGAAGTTTGGTATTTTAATAACAGTTCTATTCGTAGCATGGGTTTCGGAGACGATCAGTATTTTTTATGTATTATATGTAGTTGTAAAAATAATGTTATTTCTGGGATATGATTTGCTATCCCATTTGCGTTCCACGATGCTATGGATAATGACGAAGCCATTTTAAGTTAGTTTGGATATGACGGTTGACAACATGTTTAACACCATGCTATTTTGATTAATTAATTGTGCAAACATATTTTTAAATTCTGCAAGAAATTATGATAGTTGCTATCCAATTTGTGGTTCACTGTTAGCACTGGTGTTATTGTTATTATCGATGGTTAATCTTACTTGCGCAAATGACCTGTTGTTTTGTGATAATTTCAGGTGAGGTGCAGTTTAGCAGGCTGGATGATTTGGCAGAGGAGGAAATTCATTTAATGTTGGAAATTGGGGTTGGCAATTGTTTATTATTCTTCTGCTCGGGCCTATGCGGGTAAATATGCACTCCGTTAAATTAAAAAAAAAGGAAAAGTTTAATTTTTACCACTAAAAATTGTATTTATTTTTTAGCGTAGCTTTTTTTTAAATAAACACTTATATTACTTTTATTTCATAAACATTATTGTATTAATACACAATACACATTAATACATCACACAGTATACAGTAATTGGGTTAAGCCACAAATTTCAAAAGTAGAAGCTGTTAATAAATCTTCAATTTATTACAAGAAATCCAACCAATCATTTGCCAAGAGTACACAGATAATCGGAGTTCATCTTTTCGTTTACCTCAGACGTTACGTCATATTGAAGCAAAAGAAAATGTTATTGCCGATGCATTATCACTAGCTCGCGTATTTCCCCCTTTTCATGATAGCGCAATAGATTACGATACTATAACGCTAAGTTCATAACGACGATGAAGAATTAAAATGTCTTCGTCAACAACATAACTTTATTTTTGTGCAAATGTCTACAAGGAATGGTTCATTATTATAGATAGATAAAAGTCAACATTACTCTCTTTACATTCGAAAACAATTCAGATTTAGTGTTTTAAAAAATGACTCTACTAACTTTCGATTTAGTCACATGCATCTGGACATAGTACACTTGCCCTCTTGCAAGAGCTGTAAATATCTGGTAACATAACCTAACATATTCCAAATGTTCTAATTCAAGACACGTCTGTAGAAAGAATTATTACAACATTCGCGGACCATTGGATCAGCAGATACGGAGTACCATCTTCTGTGGTAACAGACAACGCATCTCAGTTCCTTTCACGAACTTGTACATCTTTTCTCGCTTCTATAGGAACTAAACACTCTAAAACAAGTTTTTAACATTCAAAAACCCTCACGGTGTTGTATGTCTATGTATAACTGTTAGAACTATGGAAAAACTGGAGTAGTATCTTTAGACCGTTTAAAATCTGCTTATTATTTGTAGGGCATTTTTATTATAGAACATTCTCAACTTTTTCACAATTTTGTTACTTGTTAGACGTTATTGTGTTGCATGTGTATTTACCGTTCTATTTGTGGTTTCATATAAATGCACAACCTACAAGTTTCGCAGCCTTAAGCTTAAGTTCTTTATATTTTGCTTTATATTATATTATCAAACAATGTCATTAAGAATGACATGATCTATGAAATGTTAATAGGAATGTTAATTGTTGTTTTTTACGTAACTATCAAGTTGCCCTTACAATAACTTACCTTTAGAAGCTATCACCAATTTTTCATGGCAACTGGATGGGGACTTTTTCTGCACCAGAATAGATCTAAACAACAGAGGGCGGAATAATTGTGGTAATTAGCATGCCTTGAAAGCAGTTAGTATCTAAGGCAACAACAAATAAACAACAATGAATAATTTAATACTTTGATAATCAGCACATTTAGTATAGTAAAGCTAGAGTCAAAACCCAAACATTAAAAAAAAAGTTCTACCCCGCGCCAAATTGTTCTATACCCTCCTCGTAGTATGTGATAAAAAGTTGCACGGCCCAGAGCGTCCGGTTTTGGGGGGGGGGGGGAATGAAAAGGGGGCACAATGGTATGCTTGAACTGTTTTTCCCAAATATCTCGAAAACTATCAGGTCTAGCGCAAACTGCACTATGTACAAAATTAACCTACATTAAATTCCGAACAAGAATGGTTTTACGCATTTTTGTGCTGAAGGCAATGGTTACCAAGATATGGAAGGCGCAAAAATATCACTAGGGAACGCAGATACAAAAGCAACTGAACATTAAACTTGGCTGAGAACTTGGCACGAGCGGCCTTGGGAGTGCAGGTGGTCTGGCCGGCCCTCCTCTTTATTACCACTTTTACCTCACCGCCTTCCATCCCCCATCTTCTCGAACGAAGCCTTAATTCCTCCTGGGTCTTTACCCCCCTACCCCCAAAACCCGACGCTCTGGGTCGTGCAACTTTTTATCACTTACTACGAGGAGAGTATAGAACAATTTGACGCGGGCTAGAAATTCTTTTTGGTTTGGGTTTGGTCAATTGTTGAGCTAGTTTTACTCTCGAATTGCGCGTTGCAACTCGCTTCAAGAAAATCGCGCGTTTGTGTACGCAACTTATGCAATGCTATGCAGTCACTAACACGCGTATCAATCGCGCATTAGCTAACGCTTCATGTGTGCAGAGTCCAACTGTGATGAAACAATACTTTATTTTGTGTTTGTGTATCATTTTTATATGAATACGAAATAATTGCGGCACGAATCATCTAAGTTTCCATTATTTCTTATGGAGAATTTCGCTTTGATATACGAGTGCTTTGGATTACGAGCACATTTCCGTAAAGAAATGATATTTTTAGCGCCTCCATATCTCCACAACCGTTGCCTTCGACACAAAAATGCGTAGAACCATTTTTGTTCGGAATTTAATATAGATTAATTTTTTAAATAATGAAGTTTGCGCTAAACCTCATAGTTTTCGAGATATTTGCGAAACTATTGAAACATACAATTTTACCCTTTTCACCCCCCCTCGCCTCCAAACCCGACGCTCTGGATTGTGTAACTTTTTATCAATTACTACGAGGAGGGTATAGAACAATTTGGCACGGGGTAGAACTTTTTTTTTTATGTTTGGGTTTGGTCAATTTTTGAGCTAGTTTTACTGTACTAATTGGTGTCTCACCCACAAACCTAAGAAAATAAAGCTCTCATCAATATAAAGTTTTTTTAAGTAATTAGTAAAGCAATACTACAATAGATTACAGGATAAGATTGAAAATATCAAATGATGTCAGCTGTTTACCTACTAACATAAGATGTTCAAGTCTAAATTCATTTGTAAAAAGTTGCAGAGAATTTATCTTTCAAAACTATGAAAATGAAATCAAGTTGTTGTTTTATATGTTTCTGTTTATGACAGTGGGCTGATTATCATGTCATATTGAAGTTGTGGAAACTCCGTTCTCCAGGAAGTGTTTTTACATCTTTAAAGCGATTTACCAATGTAGAACGGGTTAAGTCTACAGATTCATTAGAAACAAAATAGCTATTGATGTTGATATTAAGTTTGCAAAAATTTTAAAAATCATTTGGTGATGTGATTTGCTTCTCTAAAAGTCTTCAGAGACTTGCCTTTCGGGCTAATCGCTTTAATGTTCCCTCCAATCTCATCACATTCAGTTTTGCCATGGCTTGTAGCAAAAAATGACCACTGAGTTGTAGTTGTTCTTATATTGCTCCACACAACCATCACTGAAGTAGTAAATTTCTTTAATTCGTGGGTAGCTGTCTTTTATCAATTCAATGACGGTTTTCTGAATTTTTAAACACACATCGTGTTTAAGAACATCAGATATCACACAATAGGATGACACCAGTTTCTCACCATCAGCGTTTCTGCGATGTATTATTACAGGATGAACAGTATATGAATCAGACGTCCAGTGGAATGTCTGAGCTTCTCCTGTGTCATAAAGATAATTTTCACTCAAGTCCATTGAAACAATCGCAACATCTGTGTGAGAACAGTTAATAGTTTCTTTACATATTTAATAGCAACTGTATAAGATCTTTATATTCTTCGTTAATTTCTGCAGCATGAATAAGTAATATAACATTTTGTTGAATTATGCATACACAGACGGAGTGGGTGCCACTAGCATCTGCCGTGGCATTTAGGCCGCAGACAACAAAATTTTGAAAATCAAATCAATATAGCATGTAATATAGAACTTCATTTTTACATCTAATATGCATTTTTATGTTTACAATAGTTAAGTAGGTACTCAATATAATTAAATAACCCAAACCTTAAAAATACACTTCGTTATGGTGTGTCGTCGTCGGCGTCGTGGGTGACCCCTGAGTCTTTTCTGTAGCTGTTTTGCTGGATTCCATTTTGTTGTTTCTACTCTCCATCTTCCTTCTTGCCTAGCTACATGGCCTGCCCATTTCCATTTCTGTGATTTACATATTTCTGTTATGTTCTTCTTTAGTTATAGTTTTTTCTTATATTTTCCATTCGCACTTTATCTCTTAGTTTTGCTCCTGTTAATTACCTGAGCAGTTCATGTGCCTGATGTAGTCTAAAACTTGGCCAAATTGCTGGGAAGTTGCTCAGTTTTTGTTATTCATTAATTTTTGTTTCGTTGTCCTGCGTTGTTTTAGTGTTGTCTTTGTGTTGTGTTACGGTTGGCTTGGTTATTTTTGTTATCTTCTGGATATACTTGGGGTTGTTCCTTATTGTCTGGGAAGTCTTTTAATAGTGTTTGTGTGTAGATCTTTTGTTTCATTTCCTTTTGTTTTCTGTCTAGATTAAGTTTTTTTGTTGTTTTACTGTCATATAACTCAGGTGATCTTTCACTTGTCGATATTTTATTTTTATTTCTATTTTCTACTTCTTCGTTGGAATTTTCGGCTTCAATATGCTTCGGTTCATAATTTCCTAGATCTTTCGTCTCATAAATTTGGTCATTTATAATTAGCATATTGTATTTTAATTTTGCTTTTTGGCCTTCTTCTCTCACTTTTTTGAAAAATGGAAGTAAGATTTTTCTCTCCTCCATTTCTTGAGTTTATGAGCTTTTCTTAAAGTTTCTATTTTTTTGTGTAGTGTTGTAAATATCACCAGCATTGGTCTATTTTGATTATTTTTACGTGACCCCAGTCTTTAGCAAAATCAATATCTTTGGTTTCGATTGTTACTTCTATGGTTACCAAAAAGTTTATTAATTTTATTCACAATCATATTGCAATATGTACATTTCATATGTAGTAAAAACCTTGGAAACTAAGCTATTGCTATAGCAACACCAAAGTGGTTAACAATTTCCTTTACATGTCTGTAAAACTGACATATAAAGTCTTGGCCAACTTTTTTTTGTACATAATTTAAAACAGGATGTTTTATCCAATTTAAATTTAGGTTTTTATAAATGTATTTAACGCTAAAAACATCTTTTTTATTTAATGTTAGTTTTATTTTTATTTTTCCGTATTTTATATTTAATAATTATGATGGAATTAATTAATTTCTAATTTTAAAGTACTGAGCGCATACACTGCTATCTAGCGGCGAAGAATGAAACCTTATTTAAAATTTGGTCGATAGATGGCGCTGATTGGAATTATGACAGTTTATAGAAAATTTATTTTAAAATTTAAAATTGCTTTTTATTTTGATTATTTAAGTCTAATTATTGTGAATAAAATAGTATACACGTTTCGTTGGTAAAGTTTCCAACCCTCGCGATATTGTTTGACCTCGACGTACGGTCTCGGTCAAACAATTATCGCTTGGCTTGTAAAGATATCCTTTACCAACTCAACATGTAATATACTATTACCTATCTACTATACACATATATACTAATCTACTGTCAGTGTTGTAATGGACCTACATACAAGTATCTAGATACAGTATCTAGATACTTTTATGGTAGCTAAATGCATATCTAGATACTTTTAAAATTTTGTAGCTGTATTTGGATATAAGTAAATTTTCTGTAGCATCTGTATTGTACAGATACTGTTTTCATATTTTTATAATACAAAAACTATCATAAAATAAACCGCCGAACTTGTGCGGCATTCGGTATTTCAACTCCTCTTTCTGCTCTGAAAACTCTGTTGCTATGGTTACAATTATTTACAACAATTGATACTATAGGAACCGAGCTCTTTCGAGAAAAAACAAAACGGAAATACCGGGCGTGGCTATAATAGAACAAATTTTCGACAAACAAAAAAGTTCGTCTCTGAATTCGTGAAGTCTGTCTGTCGGTCTGTCTGTTGACTTTTTTGAATTTTTCTTCTTGGAACCTTATAGTACATCAAATTCTAAGAAACTTTTGGTGAAAACATTTTTTTGTATCTCTTCGGGAAAGTGGTCAAAAAGACCACCGAAAACTTTGATAAATTTTTGAAAAATGAAAAATGTATTTTTTAAAAATTTACGAAAAAATAAACATTTTTAGCAACCAAAAAAAATTCGATAAAAAACGTCAACATCGTTTATACATTTCTAAAAGTATTTTAAAGTATGAATCTAATCAAAAATATTTAATAGTCGTGGACAAAGTATAGTATTCTACTTTCATATAATAGCTATTATTCACTCTGATGATTTACGATACTCGTGTACCGAGTGTCGTAAACTTCATCAGAGTGAATAATATATCTCAAAAAATGACTCGTGCTATCCAGTAATTGGTAGGAAGGGAGATACATTTTAATGTAGCTTTTGAATTTTTACCCTCTCCTATATTTAAGGGGTGGGGCGTAACTTTAGAATTTTAAATCGAATGAACATTTTTCTTTTTGCAATTCGAATTTACGTAAAAACTACAGATTTTTACACAAAATTACCAAATTTGCTCCACTAATTACATAATTTATTAATTATTAGGTTAGAAATAAAAACTAATAATTTGCCATTTTATTTCAATTTATTTAACGTGGATCGTGCATCAGAAGGTGTTCGAAATGCCCCCCTTCAATTTCTACCCACTTTTCTACCCTTTTCCTAAATTAATTTCGTACTCTGTGTAACATTTCAAGTGTCACTAGTTGGTAAGCATGTCGGATACGATTGCTCATAGTTTTTCTGTAGTTGTTACAGTCATCATAACTTTTTCTTTTATAAAACTTTACAAGAAAGGAGGGTCAAAACCAGTGACTAAACGACCACTTTATCGGAGCAGCTCGACCAATCCACCTGTTTTCAAACACCTCAAATAATTTGCAAGTTTGTCTTGCATAATGTGGGGGTGTTCCATTCTGCTGGAACCACACGACAGGAAGTGTGTTTAATAATTGGGCAATTTGTTTCTTAAGAAATTTAATAATTAATTTACATAGACGTTAAATAAAGAATTGAGATTAAATGGCAGATTATTATTTTTTATTTCTAACCTAATAATTAATAAATTATGTAACCAGTCAAGCAAATTTTGTGTAAACATACGTAGCTTTTTACGTAGATTTGGAATGCTTTAATAATGATTTATTTTAAAATATTAATGCAAGTAAGTGTGAAAAGAACACATAACTAATAATTCTAATTATGCAACGAGTTTTCATTATGCAATGAGTTGATGGCCAATGAGAGTCAACAATAACGAACTGTTGACCAATGAGAATCAAGAATATCAAATGGTTGCGTAGGAACGAGCCAAAGTTAGTATATACTAAACTTGGGAACGTACCTCATCTTCCATCGTCACGCAGTGAATAATAAATATTACTGATAATTACTATTGTTTTAAGTCTATTCTAACAAATTATTCTTATTGTTAGTTCCATTAAATATTAATTTAAAGAAATTCTGTATTTGTTTTTGGTGCTTTTATTTATGTTTTTCGTAAGTATGTCTTAAAAAGTAATAATTAATTTCGTCGAATTTTTATAACACAATAAAAGTTTAAAAAATTAGAAGTAGTATAGAAAAGCCATCGTCTGATCGTCACCCAGTTTGCAGTTTGAGGTTACACCTTATAACAGTAGAAGTCCACTTACTAGTAACAAATCAGTTACGGTCAAAGAAAAAATAAAGTGAAAAAATTAGTGTATGCAACTCGCACATAATGGTTATTAATACAGTCGTATGAATTACAATACTCGCTGCGCTCGCGTTGTAAACGTCATACTTGTATATTAATAATAACCATCATTATGTGCTCGTTGCATAATATACTATTTTAAGATTAAATAATATTTTCTAATTCTTTTATAAGTACTGCAAATGTTTTCGAGGTAAAAAGACTTTCCACAATTTTGTTCATAGTTTAGTAGAAAAGTAGAAACAAAGAGTGTGACATGAATTGAACTGTCATTACCAAGAATTTTCTCGTTTAAAGGTTCGCTTTAGCATTATTCGGCATGCGTTGCCCTCGAATATTCCCCCTTAGTAATTTTTGCCGCTAAATTTGGCATTTTTGGCCACAACAACGAATTGTTTTGTCCAAGAAGAAGTACTAAACCTTTCCAAAACTGATCACAGACAGGTAATTCTGAAATAACGGATTTTTGAATTACATGCCTTATCATATTCATTAAAGTGGTTTGTTGATTGCATTATACTCAGTTATAGCAATATTTCTGTTTTTTCAGTTGTTCGTTGTTCCCACCATGTATTTCCGGTATCTCTCAATCTATTTAAAGGTATAACATAAAAAGGGCGCGGCTATAACGAAGACGCTGTTGGTTGGCCATTCACAAAAAGGAGAGTTTTAGAGACTGACACTCTAAGATCTGAGATGACTGAGATCAAAATGAGATATTAGGTGTATTCTTTTTACCACAGATCGTCTTAGTACTAAGATGTACTAAGCCAAGATAAAGTGAGATTAACTAAGGCTATTGAGAAGTAAAAAGAACATAGAAACATGTTTATGTAAACAAGCAGAAACACACAACATAACCACAAATTTGTAATCGATTGTGTTTTCACAAGTATGATCAAAAATATTATTTTATATTACTTTCCTGCAATATACTATGATAACTGCTGTAGCTTAAATTCATTTTTAATAAACTACGTATTTATATATACTTTCTATGATCAAACATTTATTTACATATGACATAATAACCTCAAAAAAACTTTGTGTCACTTCATACTTTGAAGTAAGCTAAATAATAAGTACAGACTCAGTTGGGGCAAGGGGAGGACAAGTTATCTCAGTACCAACTCACTTGTGACAAGTAAATAGAACACAACAATTTACTAAGATAATGAGAATAAGTAAGAATCTCACTTAAAAATGGTAAAAAGAATACAACTATAAATACTACTTGAGTCAAAAGTTTACCACTATTAGTGCATTGGTTGATTCGTGTTGATCTTTAGATCATTTCCGTCAAACAAATTCGATGTAAGTGATGGCACATAGTATGTTGAGAAGGTCCAAGTACCGTTGATAACTCGTGTGTAATTGCATGAAGTTGTCCCTCCAAGCAAGTCTTCAGAATCCACAACAGATGATCTTCCACTCCTAGGTTTATCTTATGGCTAAAAGCGCCAGACACAAAACGTTTAAACCTCATCAACCTCACAAATTGCCTTTGCTACAGCCATATAATTTAAACGGTTTTTGCAATAACGTTTCATTAGCCCCCGAAGAACAGTTTTTTCAACATTCGTTTTAACCACGTTAGAGTTTTAAAACGCGTTTTGCTGTTGAACGCAAATATAAATAAAATCTAACTTGTATCAAATTAGCTTTAAAATGGCACACGTAAACCATGCAAAATGACATTGGCGGGAACTTTTTACTTAACCTATAATAGTATTAGCAAATAGTTTAATATTATTAATACCGGAAACTCCATATACTTTACCATATGAAAATAGGCGACATTTTTGTGGCGCCATCTTCGCAGATGGGTGTGCAACTAACAAATGGTTTTTTAGTGAGAATCCTACATCTAACTAAAAAATAGCACTATTTATGTTAAACGATGGTTAATTACTGTTATGCTAAAATATATAAAATTTTACAATTTATTCAAACTATTCAATTTTTCATTACAATGACGATTTTTTAATTACTTTCCCATTATTGGAGAAATGTCAGGTTTATTTGCACATCACACCGCAAGGGGCGCTATTAAATTTTGTCTCCTATTGTCTCCCATTTTTCGAAATAAGTTTCCGGTATTAATAATATTAAAGTATTTGGTATTAGTCAGCTGAAATAGAGTTTCGATGTTGTTGTATGTTTCTTTAATCTAACATGAGATACTATACACACTACTATAATTCTTTGCACACCTATAAGTTTCCCCTTTTTAGCAATGTAACCAGGCCCGGATTGTACCGCCGAGTTACCGAGAAAATCTCGGTGGGCCGGTGGGTTCGGGGCCGGACTGGGCCGCCTCGGCCAATGCTGGTTACATTTTTTTATTAAAGAAAAGATCACAAAAGAAATAAAATTTATGTTTGTTTTAAAAATAGCCTAATATCATGACGTTATTCTGGTTGGCTTTTTATACTCATAGTAGCGAGATACTATATTTAACAATCGCTGATGCTTGACAAATTGCATACTGTAAATGTAACGGGTGTTTTTTTAAATTTGGCGTCAGAGCAAGCAATGAGAGTTCGATTGTGAACGCACCTTTGAATGTCGCCACGCCGCAGTGTATCTAAACCTAACCTCACTTTTAAGTTTTGACATTTTGACATTTGAAAAATAGTGGTCTATTCACAACAAACTCATAGTCATAGCTAACTAGGACGCCAAATTTAAAAAAACACCCGTTATAAATATACAGTGAAAAAAATATGCTTTTAAATTAAAAATATTGCAGGTAACATCAAAAATTTTTACTTTCAACAAAGTATTTTTTAAATTTAAAAGCAGATCTACTTTCGAGAGTGTTTCGAATTTTTAATTCAATATAGTGCATTTAAATTAAAAACTTTTTTCGGGGGTTGATTTAAATAGTTTTATTGTTAATTTAAAGTAAAATAAACATTATTTGAATGGTAGTAGTAGTAGTAGTTATGGGGAGACCGAAGTCTATATTTGAATAGTAGATTGTAATTAATTTAAAAGATCTGCTGCTTTCAAACAGGAAGTACCAATGTCTACTTTTAAATGCAGTGCTTTTTATATGAATGCCAGGTTGTTTTTAATTTAATAATATGCTGTTTTCCTTTTAAATGCAACATTATTTTAAGTTAATGACGTTAAATGCAGAACACTGTTGAATTGAAAATGCTTGCACAAACTCGTGCATAAAAGAGCACTGAAATTCTATACTTAACTTTACGTGTAATGCATGAACATACCACCTACCTTTTCGAATTATTCGCCGTTGCTTCGATTCTCGATTCGGGGTTCCTTTGGACAATTCGTCTCTTCTTGGCCAATTAGATTTATTGGAGTTTATAATATTGATAATTGCACTGATCAAATTATGGAAAATCTGCACTTTATATTTTTGACATGCGCGTGCGTGCTTGCAACATTAGTTTTTAAAAGATGAACGTCACACTGTTTCCGCTTGGGTGCAGCAGTATGCCATGCATCACAAAGCGCGGCAAATCACAACATTTGAAAATAACAGCAACCCTGACACGGTGCACAAACATTCCGCCCACCAAAAACAATGTTTTTCTTTTTAATTAAAATAATTGTAAAACGCAAACCCGATTAAGGTCACTCGACTCGAATAATAAGCCGAACATCGAGTGCAAAAAAAATTAATTACAATTATGAAACTAAACAAAGAAGCCCTGCGGCTTCGTGGCCGTTACTGGTTCGGTAACGGGCACAATTTAATGATAGGACGTTGGAATTGACCTGAGGACGTTTTAACCGTCGCTACGCGTGTAATTCCGTCACGTCCCGGGAATACAGCGATTACTCGACCTAAGCTTCATTTAAATGGAGATATAAGCTCGTTTTTTATCAGTACTAACGTATTAATAGTAGTTGGAGTATCTGAAAGGCACCACTTAGACCGTTGCTGGAGAGTATAAAGATACTCTTGATGCCATCGTTTCCAAAACTCCGACACCATTCTTTGAATAAGTTGCCATCGGCTAAGACGATTTATCGGTAAACTTGATAAATCGGGTTCAGGGATGAGATGGTTTCCTACCGGCTCCATTATTAGAAAGTGAGCCGGAGTGAGCGGTTGAAGATCTTTAGGATCAGAACTAGTGGCACACAAGGGGCGAGAGTTTAATAAACCTTCCACTTGTACTAAAAGAGTATTAAGCTCCTCGTATGTGAGAATTTGTTCACCTATCGTTCGCCGAAGATGTGTCTTGACGGATTTAACGCCACCTTCTGCAAGACCATTAAAATGAGGCGAGGATGGTGGATTAAAATTCCAAGTGATCTGCAATCTTTCAGCAGAGGATTTGGCAAACTCTACAAGCATGCGCTGTGCACCAATGAAGTTGGTTGCTTGGTCACTATAGATAGCCTTGCAGGAACCACGACGTGCTACAAAGCGTCGGAAGCATCCCAAGAAACTTTCAGAAGATAAATCGGATGCCAACTCAAGATGAATGGCCTTTGTTGAAGTGCATACAAATACGCATATGTATGCTTTACTGGAAATGACTCCCCGAGCCTTACGTGCAGTAACGTAGAAAGGGCCTGCATAATCGAGGCACACAGACGAAAATGCCTTCAATTGAGAAACTCTGAAGGTAGGTAAATTAGCCATCATAGGAGTGGGTGCTTTAGGGTTTGCTCTGAAGCATTTATTGCATCCAGTTAAACATCTCTGAATCACACGACGAGATGATAGGATCCAATATTGTTGCAGGATAATATTCTGCATTGTTCGGAATCCAGGGTGAAAATGTTCATTGTGCACTTGTTGAACTAGCAACTCAGTAAAGCGATGATTGCTGGGAAGAAGCAAAGGGTGTTTCACTTCGTAGGTCAAGAAAGAGTATTTAAGCCTACGCCCACCCTGAGGAGACCTGCTTCATCCAAGAAAGGCGATAGTTTTCGCAGAGGCTTTGCAATCAAAGCATTACGCCTGAGCGAATTGAGCATGTGCTCGAAGCATTCATGTTGTACATGCTTTACGAGAAACAATAAAGCAGTACGCAGCTCGTAAGATGCTAAATTGATGTCGAGGGAAATACATTCGTTAGTATTATTATGTTTGTTACGTACTCTTGTCTTTATAATGCGCGTAAATCGTTGTACGTAAGCGATAACTCGTTGTAATTTCCTAAAGGAAGAAAACCGAGAAAGTAAGACATCAACAAAATTATGCTCGTTTACATTGGCGAGAACAGACTTACTTTCTTCCAAATCTGCAGAAGAAGTGGGGCTTAAGTCACTCTGAATTGGCCAATGCTCAGTGGAACGTGATAACCAATTAGGCCCACGCTACCACAAGTGGTGATGCAGTAGCTGTGATGGTGAAAGTCCTCGTGAGGCACAGTCGGCGGGATTGCCCGCAGAAGGAACGTAATGCCATGTAGCTAAAGGGATTAAATCCTGGATTGCAGATACTCGGTTGACAATGAAAGTTTTCCACCTATGTGGTGAGGAGGCAATCCATGTGAGTACTACTTGTGAGTCAGTCCAAGCATGAAGAGCGTCAAAGGTTACATAATTAGAAAATAGATTACAAATGTTATGAAGAAGTTCAGCCATCAGTACAGCGCCACATAGCTCCAAACGAGGCACTGGCACGGTTTTAAGAGGCGCGACACGGGATTTTCCACAAACAAGAAAAATTTCAATGGACCCATCAGAGTATTGAACCCGGAGAAAGGCTACTGCACCGTAGCCAACTTGGGAACCATCTGAAAACGCGTGCAGTTCTTTTCGATAGACATTAGTAAAGGCCATGTATCTAGGAACCTTTACTTGTGATAACATCGGAATTTCAGATTTAAAATGATTCCAAGTTTGAACCAAAGTTTCCGAAGGAGAATCGTCCCACTTTATATTTTCTAACCAAAGTTGTTGCATCATCCACTTGGCGGATAAAACAATAGGTGAGAGAAAACCCAAAGGGTCATATATTCGCGCAATTTCCGACAAAATATTTCGTTTCGTACAAGGACGATCCTGAGGATTGCATGAATACGAAAATAAGTCATTAAAAGGATTCCATTCGAGTCCTAGGACTTTAACAAATCGAGGTTCTTCCTTGTCGAAATTTATGGGTAACTGAACATCTGACGATGAGACAGTTGCTAAAATTTCTTTACAATTACTGGCCCATTTACTAAGTTTGAAACCTCCTCTATCAAGCAGAGATATTAATTCTGTTTGTAGATTTAAGGTGGACTCGACGGAGAAAGAACCACAAATAATATCGTCAACATAAATGTGGTCTTGCAATACTTTAGCCGCGAGAGGAGAATTCTGGTGTTCTAACGTTCCCAATTCTTGGAGAGTTCGTAAAGCCAAGAAAGGCGATGAAGAAACCCCATAGGTCACAGTATTTAAGCGGTATTCACGAATCGGCTGATTAATTGAAGAACGCCAAAAAATACGCTGATAGTCTCGATGTTCGGGATGGATATTAATTTGTCTATACATCTGGCGAATATCACAGATGAAAGCAAATGGGAACATTCTAAATCTTTGTAGAATATCAAAAATGTTCGCCTGTAGCTTGGGACCTATGAGTAGAGTGTCATTTAATGACAAACCTTTCGAGGATCGCGCCGACGCATCAAATACCACACGCAACTTGGTTGAAACGCTATTAGACTTGACGACACTATGGTGCGGAATATAATACGCCGAGATTGATCTGACTTCAACTTCGAGAGCGACAGACATATGTCCACTATCAAGG
Organism: Agrypnus murinus; assembly: GCA_929113105.1. Classification (NCBI taxonomy): domain Eukaryota; kingdom Metazoa; phylum Arthropoda; class Insecta; order Coleoptera; family Elateridae; genus Agrypnus; species Agrypnus murinus. The sequence goes on along the minus strand of OV816028.1, from coordinate 27,010,999 downwards.
TAGTCCTTTAGAAAATCCGAATAAGAATTTTTAAGTTCTGGACATTTGTTTAAACAATTCTCCAAATGTAAGAATCGACGTAGGGCTTGAGTATATGAATCACCCAAGTCTGGAGTTTCAAGTTTGAAAGGTAGCGCGACCGAGAATCGGCCTGTGGCATCTCGAGAAACAGAATTCTGAAAGCTCACCTCGCACGCTTTATCTTCCGGTGAAAGCGTAGGTTTTTTGGGAAAATGCTCAATTTCCCAAAATTTCTGCAAATACAGATCAACAGTCAGAGGCTGAGATATATGTAGATTTACAAAAGTTTGAGGTGATAGTAAGGCAGAAGTAATGTTGTTCTGTTGAAGAGTGTCAGACAGGGAACAATTGACTTTGCCTTGTAATATCCAGCTAAAGATAGTTTCAATGGCGACAGGTTCATGTTGGGAACCTACAATTTGTTTCGATGTCGTTACGTAAGGAACCAATTCAGCCCCAATCAGAAGATCCACTTGAACTGGGAAATGAACGCGACTATCTGCTAATGAGAGATTATGCAGATGTGGCCATCTCGCAAGATCCAACTGCATTTTAGGTTGAGCAGAGCAGACCTGGGGAAGAATAATAGCCTCAAACGACATGACTGGATCAGATTTTCCACATGGTCGAATGGAACAAATAGATGTACCAGACTTGCATGAGGCTGTCATACTGTTCAGACCTTCTATAGGTATGTTAGATTTGTAGCGACGTAAACCAAGACGATTAATACAACGTTCAGAAATAAAATTAGCCATACTGCCAGCATCAAGTAAAATTCGTACCTCTTGCTAATGTCCTCTAGCGTCTTTAATCTCTACTTCAGCTGTAGATAATAGAATAGTCGAAGGACGAGAGACCGAGCTTGTTAACGCATTAACTGAATCAACAGGAGTAGTGGATGCAGCAGCTGCAGAAAGAGTACTCATAGAAGAGTCACTAGTAGTATCGACTGAAAGTCGAGTACCAAAGTGCAGAAGTGTATGGTGCGAACCTCGACATTCACGACAGGAAACTTTAGATTTGCATAGTTTGAGATCATTGTTTGCGCTAAGACAATTACCGCAAAGCTTGTGTCGTTTTGTTAAATTAAAACGTTCACGAGAAGTTTTAGCTAAGAAAACTGAGCAACGATAAACCGGATGAGATCTATTGCAAATGACACATTCGTTTTGGCGATCCTTTGAAGAGGAAGCCTTGAATGTAGAAGCTGGTTTCTTGGAAAAAGATTTTTCATATGGGAACAACAGCTTGGACTTAACAGTGGGTGTAAATACGGCTACAGATTCCAGTGCACGACAATGGTCTTCCAAAAATTTTATCAACTGCTGATAAGTCGGCAGTTCAGTGGAACTAAACTTTAATTCGAATTCAGTTTTAGTTTTAATGTCCAACTTTGACAACACCATGTTAAACAACAAAAACCTCCAATGTTCAATAGGAAATTTAAGTGCTTGCAATGCTTGTATGTTCTGATTAAACGTATCAACCAAATGACGCAACTCCTTAGCAGAACCCTTTTGAATGACGGGCGCATTCATTAACTCTTGATAGTAATTGGTTGCTAAGTGTCTAGTATTCTGATACCTTTGCTTAAGTGTTTCGTAAGCTGTTAGATAATTATCACCAGATAATGTTATTGATTTCAACAGAGCTAAAGGTTCTTTATTTAGTGAGGTTAGTAGGTAATGAAACTTTTCAATATTCGCTAAACTGTCATTTAATAGTATATTACATTACTAGTGTGGAAAGTGAAACTTTTCGTACGCACGAGTGTGAATTGACGCACGAGGCGTAAGCCGAGTGCGGAAATCACACGAGTGCAGAAAAGTTACTTTCCAACGTGTAATGTACAATATTTTTCCTACGACCCCCCAAATTTGAAATGTTTAAAAAATTTTGATTTTTTTAAAATTTTCAAGAATATAATCTTTGAAGATTTTAAAGCAACATTTTTATGGTTAGGTTTAACAGAGAAAATCACACTTAAAGCTAATTTTCTTACGCCATTTATTTTTAGGATATAAAGTTTAATTTTTTAAACAATTTAGTTTCACAATATGAATAATTATAACGAAATTTATATCAAAACATTTCCAGAAAAATAAAATTAAGTTATCTTGACAACTTAATTTAATTTTTCTGGAGCTGAATTATGACAATTGTTAAAGTGAATGGGTGTTTGTTAACATTTTATTTAATAGATTCTTTTACTAAATATAAATTTCAATTTTAAAAACTCATATATTCATAACTTATTTAAACATAGTATAAAATTAAACCTTGGGTTTAGCAGCAAAATTAATTAAATGAATTACTATTACAATTTATAATATAATAATTTCAGAGGCACATAATTTATTTTTTATTTATATTTAATAATATTTCCATAATTAATAAATATAACTTCAACTAATAACACAATGCCAGGTGTGAAAGAGGTTGCCTAACTAAATTATTTGACATTATTACTCTTATTTTTCTCCCATTTGGCATCGCTGATTTTAATCTTGGCAAACTTGCTTCAATAATTTTCATGTATTATAGTGAGGTTACGTTAGGTGTAATCTATTAGATATTTCTTTTTGATAGCTAAAATAACTAATTAAACATTAATTAAAGTTATATTAGATAGAATATTCAAGATTAACACGACTGCACTCTCACCGTTCAGAAGCAATAAACGGAAAATGTGGATAACTTTTATTATAAGCGAAGTATTAAAGATCTGTCAATCAACCAAAGTTATTGCAGAAATCGGACAGTTCAGAAAGAACTGCAATAATAAGCAAACAAGTTAAAATTCACAAGGGTGAATTTACAAACTATATTACTCATAAGAATGTGAAATATAAGTGTATTAAGTTCAAGGGAACTGTAGAGAATACACTTAAAATGTACACAAGTATATGGAAGTTCAAGGGAACTATAACAATTATACTTCATCCATACCTAATTACAAAATTTGGTTAAGTTTTGTTCTTTTCTCAGCGTTATTTGCAGCAGGGCGAGACCTAACTTGAGCAAATAAACACATAAACAATGTATAGTGAAAGAAGGATATTAATTTTTGTATTTTAATAAACCTCAAATCAATTCCAACGTTGTAACAACGTATACAGATTTAGCTGGTAACTCGATTCTCGGTATACTATACGAATGGAGGGTGTGCATATGCGAAAATAGGGATAAACGCGCGCTTTCTAGATATCGCGAAACAACGGTTGATGACAGAAATGCATTTGCAACATACTATTATAGGTATGCATAAAAATTGCAATATTCGTCAATTAGGGCAGGTATTAGATAAATTACACTTAAATTAAGCACCGGGCGAAGAAGGACCACAAAATGTTTGCACAAACTCGTGCATAAAAGAACTGAAATTCTATACTTAACTTTACGTGTAATGCATGAACATACCACCTACCTTTTCGAATTATTCGCCGTTGCTTCGATTCTCGATTCGGGGTTCCTTTGGACAATTCGTCTCTTCTTGGCCAATTAGATTTATTGGAGTTTATAATATTGATAATTGCACTGATCAAATTATGGAAAATCTGCACTTTATATTTTTGACATGTGCGTGCGTGCTTGCAACATTATTTTTTAAAAGATTAACGTCACACTGTTTCCGCTTGGGTGCAGCAGTATGCCATGTATCACAAAGCGCGGCAAATCACAACATTTGAAAATAACAGCAACCCTGACAGGGTGCACAAACAGAATGTATTATATTCTTTCAATAAAAAACAATTTACTCTAAAGTAAATGCATTTATTTGAATGTCGAAAGTAAGGACTTTTGTTATAAAAACTGAAATTTCTTTCAGTGTATGTTCACACCGCCTTATGCAGCTGATTCAAATAAAAAATATTTTTTCGCCTACCTGATCAGAAAGTGCTTTTTAAATGTCCTGTTTTGAGGGCAGTTAAGGCTTCTTTGCGGGCCTCTTATGTCAAACTTTTTACTGCCCTCTTATGTCAAATACATAACCTCTACACTACTACTAGATGAAACCACGATTTATTTATGTTAAGTTGGAGATACTGTAAAAATTGTAATTGTTTTCTAAATTGTCATACTTTGACCACTCCTGTGCATTATCCTAAAAAGATTTTAATCAAAAAATGAAATCATTAGTTTTTAACATTAAAAATATAACTCATTCGTAAAACTTTTAGCAACAGAATATGACGGAAAATGTAATTTCAAACATATTTTTACATAACCTTTAAAAATATAAAAAACATACGTCAAATTTTTCTAGGCTTCTTAGATCATAACTTTGATTTTCATGTCTTCGTCGATAAATTTGTCGTTTGTTTTTTTCTTTTCACAGTGTCATTGTATGTATAAATGGAGGTTGTGACAATAGGGCCTTTCGTTACAGAAATATTAGTGGCGCATGCGCCGCGCGAAAGTGAATTTTATGAATGTTTGCAGAAATGTGGCAACAAACGTATTAGGTTAAATGGTGAAAACGGTGAAAATAATAAAAATAATATTGCACTTGCTCTTGCACATGCATTAGTAATTCGCGATTCTCGGCAGTTACATAAGAAAAATGTGCATTAGTAATGTTTAATGTATATCTTGTATAGAATTGAGAGTTTTATACTAACCTCACAATCAGTTCGTTTTTATTTCCCCTTGTACAAACATTTCTACACTTTAAAAACCGTTGAAGCTGCAATTTTGGCAGTTCTGATGGTCTCTTATTTCCCAATGAAGCACCAGGCAAGTCATTTTCATTTAAAGTAACACTATAAAAAGGCAATGAAGTAGCCATCTTTTTTTTGTTGTGTTTGTTTCAAATGACAGTTGACGATGTCCTGCTGGACAATGTTGCCAGATCATTTTTTTGACTCAAACGCGCCTATGAACCGTTTAGATAACTATGCAGTTTCAACAACTGAGCATGCGCACTCGTTGCTACGAAAGGCCCTATTAATTAATAAAAAGAAAATTGTAATTTCAATAAATTATACAATGATAGATTAATTACTCATCCTAATTAAAAGTCATATCCTGTTCCTTTTATTTACCAATAATAATAAAAACATTTACTATACGGCCGTGTTGTATGTAGTGTAATGATTATTAGGTTAATTTATTTAATAAATTACTAAAAACGTCTGGCGTTATTTTCATTTTCATTCATTCCCTCTAACATATGCCTATTTAATTTACTAATAAGTTACGTTACTGTTTAACTTTTGGAATTCTTTTTTAAACTTTCAAACAGGTAGGCGAAAAACTTTTGTATGTCACTCGGACCGAAAAGCATTTGTAGCCCTAAGTTGTCCGCTGCCCTCGCTACGCTACGCTTCGCTCGGGCATCAAACAACTGCGGGCTACAAATGCTAATTTTCTGCCCTTGAGACACAATATACTATTAAACAGCTCTAATCAAAAGCTCATTCTATCAGAACTCCTTATGTGTATTATTATTATTATCGTATGTCACGTGGGCTGCACAATTTCTTTTCGCTAAAATCCCGGAATTTAAATTTTCAATTTTTAACTTTTCCTAGACATGAATGCATTTTAAATTAACTGATTAAACCGTTTCTGGTATTAAAATTCATTTTTCTAATTTTCCTTTGCAGTACAAAGCGTCCAAGTTAAAGTTCGGTAAACATATTTTAACCACCTAGAAATTTTATACATTTTCAAAAAGATCCTATAAATTTATTTAATAGGTAATAACTTTTTCTTTAATAAATAGTCTTCATAGACCTCTTGAGATGTTATTTCTTTTTTATACGAGGGTGGTTTGATAAGTCAGCGACTTTTTGAATAAAAGATATTTGTTTCGGCAAATAAGCGTTTTATTTCTCAACATAGTCTCCTTTTAGCTCGACACTAGTCCAGAGTTTTTCCAATTTTTTTATTCCTTCCAAATAATAGGTTTTCTCAAGACCCTCAAAATAGGCGTTTGTTTCAGTGATGACCTCTTCATTCGACCCAAATCTCCTACCGCCCAGCCATTTCTTCAGGTTTGGAAACAGGGAATAGTCACAGGGGGCTAAATCTGGAGAATATGCTGGATGGGGTAGCAGTTCGTAGCCCAATTTATGGCTTTTTGCCATGGTGACTACACACGTGTGCACCCGTGCATTGTCTTGATGGAACAGCACTTTTTTCTTCACCAAATGCGGTCGTTTCTGCTTCAAATCAATATCGAATCTGTCCAAAAGCTCTGAACAATATTCGCCGGTGATCGTTTTACCCTTTTCAAGATAATCGAATCATAATAAGATAATGAATGCCACCGCGTGCATCCCAAAAAACTGTGGCCATGACCTTGTTGGCCGACAGACCCACCTTGGCCTTCTTTGGTGCACGTTCACCCGGAGAAACCCACTGTCTTGATTGTTCCTTGGTCTCTGGAGTAGTGTGATGGATCCATGTTTCGTCTACGGTAACGAAACGCCGCAAAGACTCGTTTGGATTGCGGCTGAACATCGCCAAACACTCCTTTGAAGTGGTCAAACGATTGCGCTTATGGTCGAGTGTGAGCAATCGGGGCACCCATCGCGCGGATAGCTTTTTCATGTCCAAATATTCATGTAAAATGTGATGTACCCGCTCAGTTGAAATGCCTACAGCCTCAGCCACCTCACGCATTTTCATTCTCCAACCGTCCAATATCATTCCATGGATTTTATCGACGATTTCTGGCGTGACGACCTCTTTTGGGCGACCTGAGCGTTCGGCGTCACGAGGTTGTTTGCTTTCAATGGCTGTCAAACACAAACTAAATGGCACAATCTTCTCAAAATTTTACAGTAGTCTATTCATAGATGGCAGTTGACGGGAGCAGTGTTGCATTTAAAGTTACTGCGCGGGAAATTCAAAAAGTCACTGACTTATCAAACCACCCTCGTATTATTAGATTAGACTTATTTTTCTTAAAGATATTAGCGTTCAAGATCCTGCCCAACTCCTTTATTTGTATACTTTCACTTGAGTTTTAAAAACCCTTCCAAGAGCTTCCAATATCGGACCTTATGTACAACATAGTTCAGTTACTGTTCTTTTATATCCCAAAAAGTAATTTTGCCATAATTTGCCTTTTTCAACATAATCAAGTTTATATAGATGCAGGTATACTAGGTACTACCGGGACACTTCGTTTGACCTATTCTCATCCGGAATTAATCTATTTAGTATTTAAGTTGAAAAATAACTTAATATGAACTTTGTAAAGCTATTCAAGCAAATAAAATATTTGTATTTCAAGTATTACAACGATTTAGTCAAATACTTACCAGTCGTTTTTTTTGTTTATTGTCTACAAAAGGAAAACCTAAATTTTTCCGAATTTGTAGTGATTTCTCAACGATTGTGTAGTTCTTTTCGACTTCGAAGCTGCAGTAAAAAAATTAACCTTTCAAAATAAGCTTCATTACAATCTTCAAAGGAAAAAGAACATTTTCAGAACCTCAGTGACCGTTAAAAAAGATGAAAAACTGTCGAGGTAAGAGCTGATCTGGCAATGAGTGCATTCCTTGCTCAGTTGCAAAAACAATGATATCCAGTTTGTTTATCATTTTCTTCAATCTCCCCCTGATACTGCTAAAAGTGCGAAAAGTTACTGCGAAACTATGACAACTCTAAAAAATTACCAGACAGAATGTCCGGATTTTAGCGAATAGGTCCCACAGTGGGCCGGTCCGATAAAAAAACTCGGGCCGGAATCTCACTACAATCCGGGCCTGAATGTAACCCTCTTGACTACAAACAAAGAAAAAGATCTCTTTTATTGCAAGGTATAGTGCCAGCCATAAAAATAAAAATGCCGACTTTTTGCTATTGAAAATGGATGTATTGAGTTAAAATCAAGATTCCTTATGTCATACTATTTTTTAATGTTTTTGTCAGTTGTTACCAAAAGTTTCTGCCATTCAACTAACCTTTAAATAGGTAGTTTATAGGGCATCCAATCCCGGGATCTCGAGCATTTTTCAGGTCCGTTAATGCCGGGATTATACATATTAAATCCCGGGATTATAAAAATTCAATTTCGATTCCCATTTAAACGTGGCAACCGTGCGAACTCAGCGAAGTGATTTATTAATATTAGTGTTTAAAATGCGGGACTTCCACAATCTTTGCAATACTATTTCGTTCTATAGAGGTTACAAAACACTGAAAATATTTCGGAACATACCCACAAAAAAGACAGGGAAGAAGAAAATGATGAAGATGAGAATGTTAGTATTGCCGATCTGAGACGAACAATATTTGAAAACGTCCGAAAATAATGTCTTGAAGAAAAGTTACATAAAACCCTAAATGAGAGTATGGTGTAAACTCCATAAACAAACAAAATTTAAATGAGACTATTTATCGGAAAAAGGACTTATTCGAAAAGGGTGGATTTCGTGAACAAAACTTATAAATGGTATATGATTTTCTAATTGCTGTACCACCTACCACTGTAGAACCCCAGAGGGTTTGTCCACAGCTGGAAACGTTTCACGAAAATCTGTTCTATCTTTGACGAACTGGCGTTTTTATGTTATTTTTTTTTCTTTAAATAATTTGTTTTTATTTTTTGACTGGTGATGATTTTTTCATATTTTACTATAATTAAATATGTAAAATCTTAAATAATCTTTTCTATTTGTGTGTCCAAAAGTCATTGTTATTTGAATACTGGAACAGTAAAATTTTATTTTTTAAAGATGATATCAGTGTTGAACAACCGCTGTCAAAATATCAAACTTATTTACTCAGTAAATTTGAAAAACAAATGCAGAATTAGAATTTCCAGTGTCGCCAACTGTCAAAAGTATCACTAACAAATTTTATTTGAAATTAAGTTATTTTTTAAATTGATTACAAATTAACGCAAATAGAAAAAATAGTATAAAGTATTCGTTTCATAAGACGTTTTAGTGCACTTGTCCTTTAGAAAACTCCCCGCTACCTGGGTCGTTTTCTAAACGAAGACGCATTCGCTAAAACGTGTCTTATGAAACATACCTTTATATACTATATTTTGAGTTTTATTTGAAAAATTTACATATACAATACCGGGATTGATCCCAGGATTCTGGGATCCGAAAATCTCAAGCCCGAAATACCGGGATTGAAAATACGTTTCGGGATTGGATGCACTAGTAGTTTATAACTCATTTACAGTATGTTTGTTTGTGTTTGGGCGAGGAATCAGGATGGCGGAGCATCCGTCGTACCTCATGGCACCGATTGCTATGATCATTTGGCCGACCCTACTAAAATTTAGCCGAATCTGAGAGAATTCCACTCCTAGTAGGGATATTTATCGTGCCAAACATCGCATTGACACGGGACCTACAGTTTTACTTCCTATCCGAAAGAAGGCATGTTTTAAATTTTTCTCCGCTATGAAAAATTACCAGTTCGGCCGGGGATCGAACCTGCGATCTTTGGATTATGAAGCAAGCATGCAAACCACTAATCCACCGAGACTGGCTTTACAGTATGTACAATTATAAAAAAAGTTAACTTGATTAATTAAGACGCGGGAATAAGTAAGTAACTTGATTAATGCTAGGTTTCCATTTTTTTGGCCGCCCCTGTAAACTGCAAGACAAATTAAATGAGACTCGTATAGCTACTTAAAGAATCAGCTGCGCGCACAGGTGATTGTTGGGTTGCCTAAATATAATCAGGACCAAAATTTTCAAATTTCATCAAATTCATCGGTTTTATTTGAATTAGAATACCTAAACGAATCTCATTTAATTTTGTCTTTCAGTGTACATGCTTACAGGTATACAATATTTATTTGTCTTTATGCTTTGAAGGCCCATGAGAACATTTATGATAAAAATATCTGCAAAATACAATACTTAGAAACAACACTGCACAATTAAAACATATTTTAGGTGTTGGACTAAACATAAATGACATTTTTTTATCCTAGACACCAGGCTATTTAAAACCATTGCGGTTTTTGCCAAACCCTTTTTCTAAATGTTTATAGTATACTATCTGTATATTTCTATGCTTGCGTTAATATATGTTGTTACTTTTCTTTAAAATGGTTTTGTTTATATTAATATTTAACTAGCTTTAAAGATAAACCCTAGGTGATTATACTATTAAGAAAATGTCTTGTAAAGAATCAGCTACGATTTTACATTCAGCAGTTTTAAAACACTCTTTTGCTCTAAAACAAGAATATATGATGACTTTTTGGCGCCATTTTTGTTTGACATATTTTGCACAGAGGGACACTGTGTGGGGCATTACAGTAAAAAAAGTATCTACAAATGGATCTAGATACATTATATTAAGCTTTGTATTTGGATCTAGATGCTTCATAGCAAAAGCATCTGTATTTAGGTACCTTTTTCTGATTCTGATATCTATATCTAGATACACAAAATAATGTATTTGTTACAACGCTGTTTACAATGTAGGAGGCATAAACATATTAAGTTTTATTAAGATCCAAGACCATGGGTGTCAAAAAACTTTTTTTGCTTGATTAGATATGGAATGACCCAGAAGTGGAGGAGGCCTTTATCCAAGAATGGAATTAAGATAGCTATGAGAATGATGTCCAAACATACAGTCTATTTAAGCATATAAGAGATAGTCCTAAGGTAGAATAAAAGTACCAAAAATTAAGAGAGATTAACTTTATTACTAATATAATTTACTTACAGATAACTACACGAAAAATAATAATTAGAAAATTTACCAGAAGTACAAAATCTTATAACTATTTGATTTTCAACATTGATAATATTTAACTGCGATTCATTCTGTTACCCCAGCCACGACGATGATCATCTTTAAAATCATCACGACGCCTCATATCATCCAAATATTCTGGATCATCTTCCTCTATCACCTTTTCCTTCATTTCTTCTTCAGCTTGTTCCTTCAAATCAATATCAGCACTTGTAAAATCTTGTAGTGATAATGGTTTCTTTCCATGTGGATCGGGGAAAATTCCATCACGTACACGTTTATCATAAAATTCCTCAACTGACATTACTGGTAATGAAGGATAACCAGCTCCAAACACAGCCTTTTGAGCAGCATCTCGTGTGATTATAACAGGTTGTAATGGTTTAGGTGGAGGACGCTTTGATTTAGGTTTGTCGTCCTGATTTAGATTAGCCATGTGCTCAATTATTTGCTTTTCTGTTGCAATACATCCTAATTCATCTACAGCTTCGTAAATAAATAATCTTATCATTGTAAGAAAATAATTGCGCTTTATTTCTTCATCCACATTCTCATTACTCATATTTTTTTTTAAATCCTCCAATTTAGACTGTAAATCTTTTTGTTCTTTAAATCTTTGAATTTTATTTGCTCTTGTGTTGACTGAATCTCTAATTTGATCGAATTCACTCTTAGTAGAGTTTGATTTTGTATCAGTCGACTCATCTGTTTCAGAATCGTTGAATTTATAATCACTCAATCTATAATTGTTACATCTGCGTAAGTAATCTTTATAATATACTTCAGCAGCTACTGTTACATCTTTACGACTTCTAGATGTTAATTTTAAGCATAAACCACCCAATAATGCTGGTAATAATAGGTAACGCAAATGTTCTGTTGGGATTTCTTCAAAATCCTCGTTTGTGCTAAACATTCCTGCTATCGATACAAGGCGAGTAGCATCTTCAAGCATACGTATAGCTTTATTTACATTGGCCTGAAAAACATTAAGATTATCAAGATTAAAAATTAATTAGATTATTTACTTTTTTAATTAACCTGTACATTTAGGCTATTTGTTGGTTCATCGATTTTTCCGAGGTTATTATATAAGTCTAAGCCTTGTTCAAAAAGAGATAGTAGAGTTTGCACGTCTGCTTCGGAATTTTGGCTAGTAGAAACATTACTTTCTGTATTGCTAGCCATTTAAACGGATTTTTTGTTACAGTAAATAAATTCGGGAACCGACAAATAAATACTAACTTTGTTTTGGATTTTTCAAGGCCAAATGCAGGTTAACCAACCTGAAGTTGTGTCTAGTTACACGCATACGTGATAATAATCTGATAATGTTTCTTCCCGAGGCCGCATAAAATACCTCTGAGCTGTTTTACGTAATACATAAAGTTATTAAAATCCGATATAATCAATGCTTTAGAAAATCAGTTAATTTTACAATCGTACAAGTGGATGAAAATTCGATATGTTGTTAATAAAAGTTCGAGGAATTGAGTGACCGCCAGAAAAAGAATTCTACAGTCTAATAGATAACGTGAGAAAATAATTAGAGAAATGTGACATTTTTGCAATAGAATATTGAATTCTAATGGCCGACGATGTCTGAGGCACAAACATATTAAAATTATACCATTTTACCAACCGTACACTGGCTTGCAAAAAATTCGCGTACACCTATTTTTGATTGTATTAAGTGGGTCTTAACTTTAAGTTGTCAGTGTCAATCAATTAAAATTATTTTGTTTTATTTTTCTAATGACAGATTTATCTGTCAAAAATGTAATGTCAAAAGTCAGAAAGGTCACGTTTACATAGCAAAAACTACATAAAAACTCGGGTACTTGATTTTTAAAGTGTATGCAATTTTTTTGCAAGCCAGTGTACATCGTCATGGAAAATCGTAAAATAATAGTTGAATATTTTTTGATTAGATTTCCGTGAAAAGCAACATCTTTTACCGTCTATGAGTTTAGATATCGTATTTATAAAATCCAACTTCCGGATGAACAAAATACACTATGAGTGAGTGCGCATGCGCACGAAAAGCTAACCAAGATATGGAACATGGTTGTTCCACGTGCGGTTTGAGCTGAGCTAACCTCGAAACGCATGCCATGTGTCCAAACAATGTGGCCAAACAAGCCGACCGCGTTGCAACATTCCGCGGAGTGTCCTAGCGCGAAAGTCAAAGACAAGGCCAATATTTCTATACATTTGTCAGTAAATTATTAGAACGGGCGATTTTTTAATCATAAAGGAAATTTAAAATTATAAGGTAATTTTTCATACGGAATTTAAATTTAATGAAGAAAGCTTTAATGCGGATGCTTATTTGACTGGGGATGTCGCTGATTTTCTACCTTAAGTACTTTTGAGATTGTTGTACTTTTACTTGTACTTTTTAATACTTTGTCTACAGGGTGTCAGGGGTTAAATGCATTAATTTTAAGGGGTGATAGAAGACATCAAAAGAAACAAAAAAAGTCTGATACAACTTTGTTCTAGAACGTACTACATTTTCAGAAAAAAGTAATAAAGTTGGAAACTTTAACATCATTTTGCCGCGTTATAGTCCAGTCAAATGGTGTTCAAAAATGGTTTGAAGTGGAAAGTTCTGGTGTAATTGTTTTTTGTGGCTTAGTTTACGGTTTTTGGTGTGCTGAATACGAATCTGGAGTTGTCCAACAAAGATTTTCACGGAAAAAAATGAGAAATCATAAAAAACCACTAAAAATCACAGTTTTTTTTTTGTTTTTGGCGTATTACTTATTATTTGGCGTATAGGCATATATTAATATAGGTATAGACTCTCTCCGAGCCCTTTGTTGTTCGAGTGATTTATTTTTACGTGTTGAGCTGGGGGGCATGCTGAAGAGTTTCTAAAATACAAATTGTGCCCGTATCCATTGTCTTTTTTCGACGACTGTGGTATGCGAAAAAAAGCCAAGTCTACTTTATACAAAGCATTTACACCAACTGATCTCCAAGGGTGTGTGTATGTCATGTGTTTTTTCTAAATTACTCGAAAGGTATTTATTTAACATAGAAAAAAATTTATTCAGACTTTTTTGTTCCATTTGATGTCTTTTATCACCCCTTAAAATGAATGCCTTCTTACCCCTGACACCCTGTATAAAGTAACATATGAATCATATGATTCCACAAAATTTAGATCACGGGTAGCGGAGAAGAAAAGAACTCATGTCTCTGCGTGAGCGACCAATATGGCGAAGACCCCGGCAAACGGCGGTGCCAGAGTGTCCTAGGTAGCACATTTTCGTAATTGCGAATAGTATCATATGTGACTGTCCATATAAAATAAATCCAGAATCGACTATAAAGAAAATTGGCTGTGCTATTCGAAAACTTTAGATATTGCATATTGCAGGCCGTATAGTGTTGCCAGATTATAGTGTGGCACTCTGTGACATACTATCCGTCCACCGAAAGATGAGCTCTACGTCATCTTTGCAAGAAATTATTACAGAAAGTGTTTTGTTGTGCTTTTCTCTAATTATCTACGAGTAAGACGAAGAGAGCATTACATTAGCACTTCTCTGGGTCGTTGGAAGTTAATTTGACTAGCTCTGTAGAGTGTAGAATACCGAGTGGCCAACCTTACAAATAAATTCCTAGATTAAATTAACATATTGCCACAAAACAGTAAAAATAACTACATTTATTGGCAAAATTATCGTGGAAAATTTAATGTTCACTACAGATAAAGTTGATGAATTTTAGGGATTTTTAAGGTATTTCACAGATTTCTGGAAGAAAATGCCAAAATTAAAGGCTGTATGCGGTTATGAACATGTGACTTTATTGTAAAACATGTCACAGGTATCTCTGATACCTGTAGACTGGAGATTTTATTGGCACAGGTGACATTTGCTGAAGTTATTTCTTATTTACATGTTTTTCGCGAGTGTTATAGTATTGCAATAATAATAAGCAACAGTTCTTCTCAGAACTGGTAGAAAAACGCAATTTTACCTAATTTAATACCTATTAATATTATGTCAGTATAAGGGAAGAGACTGCGTTCGCAGTCTCGTCAGTTATTGCTGAATTTACTAAACTATAGTTCGAGAGGGAAAAAGGAAACCGTGGAAATTTACTTCCTTTATTTTGTGTACAAGAGGTAAGAAACATTAATTATTATTTATGATCATATTGTACTACAATTGTTTGTTTATTGCACCGAGCAACTGAGGCTTTTTATTATTATTTTATTGTTTTTTAGTACTCGGTAGTTCTGTAAAACTAGAGAATGTACAGTACTAATAGGTATTCGCGAAAATCTAATTCTTAGTTTCCTACTGAAAATGTTTTAAAACTTTCCAAAACAACAAGTATCAATGTTAAAATATAAAAGAAGGTTACAAACGTCCAAAGTTCCTTATCCCTAACCTCAAAAAATAACCTGCTATGACATTTTCGTAAACACGGTAAAAATCAATAATTGTCTATGGATGCTGATTTGACTAGGAGTTTTTTAATCTTATACCACACAGAGAGCATCGATGACCAGCGCTCATCTTTAGTTGGACGGATAATAAATATCAACACCATTTAGATCATCGACTTCTAATTTCCTAATAATTTTACTAGTTACAAGTAGATCTATATCGCTCTAACATATGGACTAACATAATGTGTGAGCAACGGAATTTTAATTCGAGAAGGCCTTGGAGATTTTAGGTTACA